>CM077310.1:58522627-59772627 GCA_039655065.1 Glossophaga mutica | reverse complement strand
TTTGTTAAATGAAGTGTTATTGCTTTGTAACCTCTTAGAAACTCATAACCTTTGAGGCAGTCTTCAGCATCCTTTATAGCAAAGGATGTGCAAAATTCAGAGAAGTTAAGGGATTGGTATAGAGTCATCCAGTTAGTATCATTGTTTGGAATAGAACTCATTCTCAGCCCAGTGTCCCTTCCACTCTGTAACCTGACATCAGCCACACCTGGTTCTTCAGAGTATACAACCTCAGCATCAGAAGGGCCTCTTCCTAGTGTTTGACAAGACAGGTATTTGGGGGCAAGGATCCTTCCAAATATCTTTCAATCATGTACCATCCATACATACTCATTCTCTTCACTGTTTTCTTTGGGCAAATACAAGTGTAAACTCTGAATGTCTGAAAACAATTTTTTCCTTTATATTTCACATTTAAAATTATAAACCATGGTAATTCGGTAGTGGAAAGAATTATCAGCTCATTTATCAACTTAACTTTCTGTTGTGTTTTTATGTCTTGCTGATGTACAATTAAACATTTTAATCTACTAAGATTATGAGAAATATTATTCTGCTAAATGGGAGTGGAGTTTCTGTTTTTGCTAATACTAAGTGAAAGAGTCAGTATTGATAGTGCCATGACCCCGTGACTGCCATGTCTGAGCCGACATGACTGAGCCGTGGGTAAGGTTTTCCAAAATATGATTTGGCCTACCTTGGACAATTCATAGATGACATCAAAGAATCATTATAATATTTTTATTTTAGACCTTAAATGATGCTTAGAGGTCTAGTCCAAGTCATTTTGTTTTATAAAGGGAGAAATCCAAAGAGGAGACATACAGTATTTTCCTGATTGCCCACCCCATTTCCCAGTCATCTTGAAGCTGAGGCCTGTGAACCACCTAGAAATGTGGTACAAAAGGGACCAAGGAGTTGCTGACATTAGCTTAATGATGTCCCATCATGTCATTATTATTGCTGATTCCTTCTACTCTAATGATGGGACTTAAATCCCCAGCCCTGCCTGATGCCACCAGACTGAATCTCTCTGGTTTCTTCTCTTCTTATTATCTGCTTTAACTACTGAACCCATGAATCTTTGCAGATTACCAGCTGCTCTGATCTGGCCTCACTTCAAATCCCCAGCTAGTAGAATTATATCCTGCTTCCAGCCATTTTCCTCCAGATTTATGTACTGGTTTGGACTATTCAGTCCTTTGTGTCTGCATTCACCCTTCATTGCAGCAAATTTGGGCTTTGCTTATATATTCTGACATCTTCCCATGCATCTGCTTTGTATTTTTTTTCCAGAGAGGTGGTCCTGGTGTGTGCTGACTTTTCTCACAAGCGTAAGCTCTGTGTCAGACCTGGAGTAACATTCCCGAGGTCCCCCAACCCCTGTCTGGTAGAGCTGAGACTAGAATCACTGTCTCTCCTCCCACCCAGATCAGTCACTGTTCTTTGCAGTATATCACCCACTCTCTTAGGCAGGAATTACTAAGACTGGAAAGGGTGGTTATCAGTTCTCTAGTAAAAATGGTTCAGGTCTCAATTTTGTGGAATGGCACACATTGCTAATACATATTAGGCTATAAATAATTCCTTGAAGACTTTGCTGGTATTCCAAAAGGTCTACGATGCATTGGAAATGAATAAACAGCAGGGGATATATAATCAAATGCCTCTGCTGAAAAATGCACAGCACAGACTTAAAAGGAGCTTGAGCAACCAAAAGGCTCGCCTGAGAATGCCACTGAAATGAAAACAGATCTGTCTTAACATCTTTGTGCCTGTTTGCATACAGATTGTATTAGGTACTATAGTCACAGAATTATAACCTATAAGGGCCATTTGTAATGAGATGACTCAAATAGAAGCAATAGAAAACCAAGTGGCTAAATCAAAAACTTAATAAAATCTGTAAACAAGTAGTTGGGAGTAAGGAATTGTTGGTTGGGTAATTTATGTTATAATAATGTACAATTGATTTCATATTGGGAGCATCTCAAAATCCAAAATTGGTCTGTCTCTCTTTGAACAAAATTCTGGCTTTGCTGTTAAATGGGATTTCTAGATGTTATAGGAAGACGCCTGAGCTACAAAAATGTTCTTTAATGTGGAAGAAAAATGATGTTCATCAGGTAGCAGATTGCCTAGCTCCGAGCAGGAAAGACCTCACCTTGTCCTGGTTCTGCGCCCTGAGGTTGTGGGCCATGCCTTGCTCTGGGGAAGAATGGGGAAGAAGGGAGCTTTCTGAAATATTCCCCACATCAAGCTTTGTTCCACTGCCGACTCTCTTATAGCTCTAAACATGCAGACTTTTATTTTTCACTTTAAAGTTTGCCTCTGCCAGGCCCTTCAGGATCAATAGTGGCAGAGGTGAAATTATCACAAGATGGGTACCGGTCCTCCTGCCCAGTAGCAGTTTGTAGCATGATGCATTCCCCAATGAGCTAAGGTGCTTTCATATCTTAGGAACTCTTTCACCTCTATATGGCTAGTGAGAAAGATCTAGATTTATATTTTGTGTCCAATACCCTCTAAACAGTGTGGTTTCATTTAGCATATGGCTTACTAACATTTGTGGAGCCAGATGTTTCTACTGTGCATTTTCCTTGTGAGTAAATGATTCACTCTGAGGAATGGATGGAAATGTCCTGGGCCACTGGCAGGAGGCTGTGCTTTAATTTTCAGAAAGACACGCTTGACTCACAATTAAAGGACATGCAGTTGGGCTGTTTGTGGTGGACGTGGTCTCCGCTGATGCCGTCACACTCTTACCAGGATGTGCCTCTTGGCTTCCATGCTTGTGATTTTAACATCAGCGATGGTGAGCCGATGCCCAGAAAAGGCGAGATGAAATTGTTGCTGGAACATGCCCTTTGTTAAATAATGCTGTCTCCAGACCCCTGCTTCTCTTTGTTACCTGTCTACTTGGACCTTGCTCCTATTGGCTTACATGATCTCTCCCATCTGTTACCCCAATGATGGAGAAAAAGTTTCCATTGCTGCTTCTCTGCTTTGCTTGCCTATTCTTGCTGGCCCTATCTGGACGCATGGCTTCCCCATCAGTGCCTGCCTTACAGGCTTCTCTGTGAGCTCTGCTTGATTCCAGCCTGAATCCTGCCCAGCATAGCACAAACACTGAAGGTGCCGAGTATGTTCCACCCACGTAGGGAAGTCCAAATTACCTGCGCTTTTGTTATTATTATTACTTTACCTTTCTTCTTTACCCCAAGGCGTCTTCCTGAACTAGGAAGACTACAGAGAGTTTGAATGGCACACAAGGCCAAGTCTACGTGCAACCAACCCCTGCGGTGGTGGTCTGTTCATACTACGCACCTTCACACTGTTGCCACCAGCATCTCTTTGTCTGAGGGTTTTCTCTGGTCACCAGGGCCAGCTTTGCCATCCCTGTGAGACGCTGGAAGTGTCAGAGAATTAATATTCTGCTCCATCATCCCCCAGCAACTGCCCTCAGTGACTGACCTGCAGTGGGATTTCTCTGTGACACTACACTCACTCCCGGAGTCCCCGGTGGGATTCAGCCTTATTCATAAAGCTCACTTACCGGAACACAAACCTTCCACTAATGGCTTTCCTTACCTAATTTTCCCACCCCTCATTAGTGTTTCCTGAAACTGCCTCCAGAATAAACCTCTTGCACTCAATTTCTTGAAATCAGTCAAACCCAGAGGAAGCCAAACTAAGAAGCTAATCAAGCAATAATGGCAAGTAAGGACATGAGGCAGGAAGCTGTGTTGTTCAAACCCATACCTGGTTGGACTGAGTGAGCCAGACCCTCGCTTCTCCTCTTCTTTCCACCTTTAATGACCTCTAAATCATGTCATTGCTTTTTTCCTAGTTGCAAGAAAAATGTAATATGCTGGATAAAAATGATCACACAGTTTTGATTTTTGTATTAAACAAATGAGTTGGTAGCTTGATTTAAAAGTATTCAAGGACAATTAAAAACCTTGTGCTAAGTAGTATCTGATTTTCTGCCGACACAAACTGCATCCTCTTAAAAGATATTTAAACCATGGTTTCATTTTTAAAGTCTGGAGCATCACTTTGACACTGTGAAAAATATTTGGTGTCAGGAAGTATTATTTATACCTGCTCTTTCCCCAGACCCTCTGATGGACTGTTTGTGAGTGTTTAGCCTCTGAGAGCAGAGATATAGAAGATAAATACCAGCGGCTCCAGCGGGACTCCTCATTACAAAGGAACACAGTGTCTCATACGCCTTTGTCCTGGATACCTTGGGTCAAAGAATTTATCTCTTTTTGTTTTAATTAGACTTATATTTAAGAATCTCTCTAAGTAGGGAATCTGAAAAGTCATATGAAGATAGATGCCGCTCTTCCTAGTGGTTGTTAGGCCTGTCGAAACATGCAGAGATAGTGGCAACCTCGAGCCTGTGGGTTAATGGGAGAAAGCAGTGGGGACTCAGCTCTGAACATCCCCCCTGTCTCAATCACACCCTCCAAAGTGGAGAGTGGGTAGAATTTGAGAGAATATGCCAGTGGCCTTATTTGTGCTCTGTGCCTCACTTGTTTTATACTCAATCTCTCAACAGTTATCTACAGCAAAAATGTTTATAGGAAGACAAATTTTTATCCTCACCTGAGGATATATGCTCATTGATTTTAGAGGTGAGGGAAGGGAGGGAGAAAGAGGGAGAGAAACATCTCTGCAAGAGAGAAACATTGATTGGTTGCCTCTTGTACATGTCCCAACTGGACCATGGACCAAACCCACAACATAGGCATGTGCCCTGACTAGAAATCGAACCCACGACCTTCAGGTTTATGGGACATAACTTCAACTAACTGAGCCACACTGACCAGGGCAACGAGTTCCTTATAGAAAATGCAAATATTTGGCTGATCTTGGACTTCCTCAGTGAATTACATGTTCAGGAAGCAGTTTGTATCTGTGGGTATAGAGTTAGTTCATAGTGCAGCATCTTGCCCTTAGTGACATAATCTATTGTTGCTTGGCTTTCTTCTGAATTATCCTGTGAGCTCATTGATGGTGTTCAGGGACCCTGCTTCCACTTTAGCAACCCACATTCTATACCCCATGCTGTTCACTTAATTAGGTCTTCATAACAATAAAGGGTGTGTCACAGATATTTTCTCCAACAATATTCAACTGATTCATAATTTTCCATTTCCTTTTAGCTTTATATACACTTTACAGTTTCTGAAATCCAAATGACAGTGTTTATTGGGGTAGCGATCCAGCATTCTGTGATAACACTTAGAATGTATTCTTACTTAGAAGTGGCCACAGCTACCAAAATTGAAACCATTTCCTAGATAACAACTGTTAGAAATTGCCAGTATTCAAACTTTGGTAAGCATTTGATTCATCCTGCTGAAAATACACATGCCTAGACCCTAGCCCTGGGAATTCTGGCTCATGAACCTGGAATGAGACTCTGAAATGGGTATTTTTTTATAATCAGTATTTTTTTAATTGTTGATATTGTACAGTTTTCTGTCTTTTACCCCGCCCCCAGCCCACTGCCCCAGCCCTCCCCACCTTCCTCCCATTTCCACCCCCCATAGTTTTTGTCCATGTGTCCTTTATACTTGTTGCTCTAAACCCTTCCCCTTTTCCCCTAAATTCTCTCACCTCTCCCCTCTGGTTACTGTCAGACTGTTCTCAAATTCAGTGTCTTTGGTTATATTATGCTTGTTTGTTTGTTTTGTTGATTAGGTTCCTGTTAAAGGTGAGATCATATGGTATTTGTCTTTCACTGCCTGGCTTATTTCGCTTAGCATGATGCTCTCCATTTCCATCCATGCTGTTGCAAAGGGTAGGAGCTCCTTCTTTCTTTCTGCTGCATAGAATTCCACTGTGTAAATGTACCACAGTTTTTTGATCCATTCATTAACTGATGGGCACCTAGGTTGCTTCCAGCACTTGGCTATTGTAAATTGTGCTGCTATGAACATAGGGGTGCATAGGTTCTTTTGGATTGGTGTTTCAGGGTTCTTAGGATATAATCCAAGCAGTGGAATTGCTGGGTCAAAAGGTATGTCCATTTTTAGTTTTCTTAGAAAATTCCACACTGTTTTCCATAGTGGTTGTACCAATCTACACTCCCACCAACAGTGCCCTAGGGTCCCCTTTTCTCCACAACCTCTCCAACACTTGCTGTTGGTTGATTTGTTTATGAAGGCCATTCTGACTGGTGTCAAGTGGTATCTCATTGTAGTTTTAATTTGCATCTCTCTGATAGCTAGTGATATAGAGCATCTTTTCATGTGTCTCTGGATCCTCTGTATGTCCTCCTTGGAGAAGTGTCTGTTCAAATCCTTTGCCCATTTTTTAATTGGGTTGCTCGTCTTCTTAGAGTAGAGTCTTGTAAGTTCTTTATATATTTTGGAGATTAAACTCTTGTCTGAGGTATCATTGGCAAATATGTTTTCCCATATGGTCAGTTCTCTTCTCATTTTAATACTGTTTTCTTTAGCTGTGCAGAAGCTTGTTATTTTGATGAGATCCCATTTCTTTATTCTTTCCTTTATGTTCCTTGCTTTAGGGGACATATCAGTAAAAATGTTGCTGCATGAAATATCTGAGATTTTCCTGCCTATGTTATCCTCTAGGATTTTAGTGGTGTTACAGTTTATATTTAAATCTTTTATCCACCTTGAATTTATTTTCGTATATGGTGTAAGTTGGTGCTCGAGTTTCATTTTTTTGCATGTAGCTGTCCAGTTCTCCCAGCACCACTTGTTGAAGAGGCTGTTTTCACTCCATTTTACGTTGCTGCACCCTTTGTCAAATATTAATTGACTGTAGGCTTTATTTCTGGGCTCTCTGTTCTGTTCCACTAGTCCATGTGTCTGTTTTTGTGCCAGTACCAGGCTGTTTTGATAACAGTGGCCTTGTAATACAGTTTGGTATCAGTTATTGTGATCCCTCCTACTTTGCTCTTCTTTCTCAAAATTGCTTCAGCTATTCGGGGTCATTTATGATTCCATATAAATTTTTGAAGTGTTTGTTCTATGTCTGTGAAATATGCCATTGGTACTTTAATAGGTTTTGCATTGAATCTGTAAATTGCTTTGGGTAGTATGGACATTTTGATGATATTAATTCTTCCGATCCATGAACACGGTATATGCTTCCATTTGTTTGTGTCTTCCTTGATTTCTTTCTTTAGTGTTGTGTAGTTTTCTGCATACAGGTCTTTTACCTCCTTGGTTAGGTTTATTCCTAGGTATTTTATTTTTCTTTTTGCTATATTGAATGGGATTTTTTTTCTTGATTTCTGCTTCTGCTGTTTCACTGTTGGTATACAAAAATGCCTTTGATTTCTGGATATTGACTTTGTATCTGGCTGTTTGGCCAAATTCATTTATTACGTCGAGCAGCTTTTTGGCCGAGTTTATAGGATTTTCTATGTACACTATCATGACATCTGCAAACAATGATAGTTTTGTTTCCTCCTTTCCAATTTAGATGCCTTTTATTTCCTTTTCTTGTCTAATCGCTGTGGTGAAGACTTCCAATACTATATTGAATAGAAGTGGTGAAAGTGGACAGCCTTGTCTTGTTCCTGATCTTAGTGAGAAAGATTTCAGTTGCCTGTTGAATATGATGTTGGCTGTAGGTCTCTCATATATGGCCTTTATTATGTTGAGGAATTCTCCCTCTATTCCCACTTTGCTGAGTGTTTTTATCATAAATGGGTGTTGTACTTTATCAAAAGCTTTTTCCGCATCTATTGATATGATCATGTGATTTTTGTCTTTGCTTTTGTTTGTGTGATATATTACATTACTGCTTTGTGAATGTTGAAGCATCCTTGCATCCCTGGGATGAATCCCACTTGGTTATGGTGTATGATCTTTTTAATGTATTGTTGGATATGGTTTGCCAATATTTTGTTAAGGATTTTAGCGTCTATGTTCATCAGTGATATTGGCCTGAAGTTTTCTTTCTTTGTTGTGTCTTTATCTGGTTTTGGGGTTAGGATGATGCTGGCTTCATAAAAAGAGTTTGGGAGTCTTCCACCATTTTGGATTTTTTGGAATAGTCTGTGAAGGATAGGGGTTAGCTCTTCCTTAAATGTTTTGTAGAATTCTCCTGTGAAACCATGTGGTCCAGGGCTTTTGTGTGTCGGGAGTTTTTTTATTACTGCTTCAATTTCATCAGCTGTTGTTGGTCTGTTCAGGCTTTCTGTTTCTTTTTCTTTGAGTTTTGGGAGATTATATTTTTTTAGAAACCTGTCCATTTCACCTAGGTTTTCAAATTTCTTGGCATACAGTTCTTCATAGTAATTTCTTACAATCCTTTGTATTTCTGTGGTGTCAGTTGTAATATCTCCTCTTTCATTTCTGATTGTGTTTATTTGAGTCCTCTCTCTTTTTTTTCTTGATGAGCCTGCTTAAAGGCTTGTCGATTTTGTTGATCTTTTCAAAGAACCATTTCCTGGATTCATTGATCCTTAGGATTGTGCTTTTAGTCTCTATGTCATTTAATTCTGCTCTGTTCTTGGTTATTTCCTTCCTTCTACTTGCTCTGGGCTGTCTTTGTTGTTGTTCCTCGAGTTCTTGTAGACATAGGGTTAAGTCATTTGTTAGAAATGTTTCTATCTTCTTTAGGTAGGCCTGTATTGCTATGAACTTCCTTCTGAAGACTGCCTTCATTGTGTCCCACAAGTTTTGGGTTGTTGCGAGTTCATTTTCACTTGTTTCCAGAAACTTTTTGATTTCCTCCCTAATTTCATTCTTCACCCATTCATTGCTTAATAGCATGCTATTCAATCTCCATGATTTTGATGGTTTGGGGATTTTCCTCATCAAGTTGGTTTCTAGTTTCAGTCCCTTGTGGTTGGAGAAAATGCTTGGTATGATTTGAGTTTTCTTGAATTTGTTGAGGCTTGTTTTGTGTCCTATCATGTGGTCTATCTTTGAAAATGTTCCATGTGCATTTGAAAAAAATGTGTATTTAGTTTCTTTGGGATGAAGGGCTCTCTATGTATCAGCTAAGTCCAATTTTTCTAGAGTATTGTTCAATGCCACAATATCTTTGTTGATATTTTGTTTGGAAGATCTGGCCATTTTTGACAGTGGGGTGTTAAAATCCCCTAGTATAATTGTGTTGCTGTCAATATCTTTCTTGAAATCCTCTAAGATTTTCTTGATGTATTTAGGTGCTCCTATGTTGGGTGCATATATATTTACAATGTCTATGTCTTCTTGGTGGATTCTTCCCTTGAGTAGTATGAAGTGACCTTCTGGGTCTCTCTTTATAGCTCTTCTTTTTGAAGTCTATTTTGTCTGATATGAGTATTGCTACCCCAGCCTTTTTTTCCTGTCTTTTTGCTTGGAAAATTTGTTTCCAGCCTTTCACTTTGAGTCTGTGTATGTCTTTTGTCCTGAGATGGGTCTCTTATAGGCAGCATATGTGTGGGTCACACTTTCTTATCCACTCAGTTATTCTATGTCTTTTGATTGGAGCATTTAATCAATTTACATTTAAGGTTATTATTGATAGGTACTGATTCATTGCCATTTTTGTAGCTGTGTTCCTCTCTCTCTCTCTTCCTTTCTTTCCTTAAAGCAGTCCCTTTAGTATCTCTTGCAGAATTGGTTTGGTAGAGGTGTATTCTTTTAGACTTCTTTTGTCTGGGAAGCTCCTTATTTGGCCTTTTATCTTGATTGAAAGCCTTGCTGGATAAAGTAGTCTTGGTTGTAGGCCTTTGGTTCTCATTACTTGGAATATTTCTTGCCATTGTCTTCTGGCTTGGAGCGTTTCCATTGAGAAGTCAGTTGCTAACCTTATCAGGGCTCCCTTGTATGTTACTTCCTTTTTCTCCCTTGCTGCCTTTAAGATTCTCTCTTGGTCTTGGAAGTTTGCCATTTTAATGATGATGTGTCTTGAAGTGGGCCTGTTTGGGTTCCTCTTGATTGGGACTCTCTCTGTTTCCTGGATTTGTGTGACTTTTTCTCTCAGCAAATTAGGAAAGTTTTCCATCATTACTTTTTCAAATAGGTTTTCTATCCCTTGCTCTTCTTCTTCCCCTTCTGGTATTCCTATTATATGGATATTATTACGTTTCATGTTGTATTGCATTTCTCTTAATCCCTCTTCATTCTTTCTGAGCTTCTTTTCCTTTTCTTGCTCTTTCTGGCTGCTTTTTTCTACTTTGTCTTCCACCTCACTGATTCGATCCTCTGCTTCATCAATTCTGCTTTTCATTCCTTCTACTGTGTTCTTCCGCTCAGAAATTGTATTCTTCATTTCCTCTTGGCCTTTTTTGATAGTTTCTATTTCCTTTTTCATGTTGATATAGTTTGCAGTGAGTTCATGGTAGCTTCCCTGTAGTTTCTGGTAGCTCATTGAGAGCTCATGGAGCTTCCTGACAACCATTTCTTTGAACTCCTTATCTGATAGTTGCATTGCCTCTGTTTCATTTAGGCTTCTTTCTGGGGCTTCCTCCTTTTCTTTCATTTGGGGATTGTTTCTTTGTCTTCTCACTGTTTGGGAGACTCTTCTTGTAAGCCTCAGCTTCTTAAATTGATCTGTTCCAGCTACCTGGGTTTATGGTGTGAACTGTGGTGGAATACCTGTGAGATTCAGTGGTGCAGTCTCCTTCAGGTGTCCTGGTGTTCACAGCTTCCACTGTCTCAGCTGTTGGAATACCCCCTCTTTTGGTCCAACTCTGGTTTTTTCACAGTTCTAGGATTTTTTTGCCTCGCTCGTGGGTATTTGAAAAGAGAAAAGAAGAAAGTGAAAAAAGAGAAAAAAAGAGGAAGGAAGGAGAGAGAAAATTGGAAAGAAAGGAAGAAGGAAGAAAACAAGAAAGAAGGCAAGCAAAAGGAATTGTTGGATAAAGAAAGTAGAAGGAATAAAAAATAAAAAATATATAATGAAAACAAAACAAAACAAAAAGAACCCCACAAAAACTAAAAACAAACCAAAAACAAACAAACAAACAAAAAAATCCAACTAAACAGACAAAAAACAACTACCAAAAAAAAAAAAAAAAAAAAACCAAAAAAAAAAAAAAAAATCTCTTGCTATTTTCAAACAGGCCGAACTGGATTTTCTGGTCTTGCTGGCTGTAACAGGCTGCGAGGCGACTCGTACTGCTTTTCTCCCTGTTCCTCACTCAGTCAGCTTTGGGCTACTGTCCTCAGTGCCAGCCGTGCACTGTCCCCAGGGCTAATGGTGCACTCTCCATGCAGGGCCTTGGGTGTGATTTCTGAGCCTCCTGCAGAGGGCGCGATTTCCTGAGTTTATGGGTTTCAGCTGGGATCTCTTACAGATGGCTCCCTCCCAGAGATCCCTCCCAGAGTCTATTTCTGTGAGCTCCGGGTCTCCTACAGGGCGCACGCGCCCACCTGAGACTACGGGCGTGGGCTCCGAGAGTTTCCCGAGTTGCTCGTACTCACCCCAGGATCACAGATGTGAGCTCCTGGTCTTCCACAGAGTCCCCTCCTCTAGTTGCAGGGTTGCCTCCGTCCTGGTCTCAGGGCTGCCTCCAGTCGCTCGGCTGCCAAGTCTAGTTTTCCAATGTCTGCTACAGATTTTGATCTCCTATTTTCATATATGCTGTGGTATTGTTGGCTGTCTGCTCTGTTCCTCTGTAGATTGGCTAGGTTTTTCTCCCATGTGCAGGAGGAAGTGCAATCTGCGTCCTCCTACCATGCCGCCATCTTGAACCCCCTGAAATGGGTATTTTTAAGAAGCGTTTGTGTACATCAAGGTTTTACAATTGCTGCCCAAAAACTTGCTGTTGCCTTTCTCTTAACTCTAGTGCAAGAAGAATCCACATGGGGCAACTCTATGTATTTTTTAAATTTTTGTAAAAACTACATATGATATAAAGGATTTGATCCATTACATTATTTTATGACCCTTGTGTGAAGTTCAGCATGACACTGTGACAAACTCCTCCCAAAGCTCGGGGCCTAGTAACAGCTAAGATATTTTTTTCTTGATAAATTTAGTTCCAATTATTATTCACTTCTGAGATCTATTATGTTTCCTTCTTCATTCTGGCTCCTAAAATATGTAAAGCAAACTTTTGTAACATTCCTGTAGCTCCCTCCCAATAGGCTTTTAAACTATAAATATTTACTTTATTTTATTTTAATAGTGATGCACGAAAAGGAGAATGAGCCAAAAGTTCTTACCTTCTGTAAAGAGACTTTTATTTAAAGTTGCATAAAATCATTTTTCAATATTTTCTTAGTCCTTAAGTTCCTTAAAAAGTAAAACTTGAGGCAAGGATTAAATGTTGATTTTCTAATAGCATAAAAAAGAAAATATTTAAAAAAATTAAAAAGTAAAAAATAAAATCTTTAAATAAATAAATAACATAATGGTAAAAATGTTGATTCTTTGTTTGCTAAGTGCAAACGGAGGGTAGCCTAAGTGAGAAAAATGCAAGGGGAGGTGCAAAGCAATAAAAAGTGATACATTACTGTGTAGGATGTTTCTTCATTATGAGCTGTGAAGAGACACAGAAGGTCACTCAGCAGGGCTTGTCACTCAGCATGTAGAATGCTTCTGCACTGTCTGTACTGAGAAGACCTACCTTAAATGAGCCTATTAGAGGGAGGAACAAGGAAAAATCCCTGTATCCAGATTCATCCCATCTGTGATTTTCTTTGGGCCAACATCAGCCCCATGGAAAAGCTAACTTTCCTGTTCTTTCAGGTTGTATCATCCAAGCCCTTTGGAGGTTGCTTGGGGTGTCAGATCTCATGCCTCACAGAGTGGTGTTGCATTCAAGCCTAGAAATGGCTGAAGAAACACTAACTCTGACTATGCCTAGCCAAGCACTCTCAGGAAGGCCGGATGACTTACTGGCTCCTGGTGGTGACATCCAGTCCAGGAAACTGGCCAGCTGAGGAAAGCCAAGATGACAGATAAGGTTTGCATTTAATCCATGAGCAGATAAGAAAGTAGGGAGCAGGTTAAAGGTGTGGGATGGGAAGAAGTCAGGAGGGAATGAAACTCCATAGCTGAGTGGAATAGTAAATGTAGGAACGTCAGGAAGAGGGCAAAGCTAATTTAACCAATTTAAATTGGCAGGTAAATCATTTCTAGCTCAGAGAATGTTTGGGTAGAAATACATTAATGGGAACATAGGAAATAACAGAAACATGTTTATGGAGAGGTAAGAGGATCAGGTAGGTTGAAGTAATGGAGACACTTTAGGACATGTGACGTTTGAGGTAGTTGCAGGTCACTCAGGTGAACAGGCCAGTCAGTCATTGGATGTGTGAGTGTGGAGCTTAGGGGTGCAGCCAGGACTGGGCATGTGGACTTCACCCCAACAGCCTGGAAATGGTAGCTAAAGTCCTTGAGTTGGTAAGATTGGTAATAAGATAAAAGCAAGGAGAAAAGTGGGCCACACATGGAAACTGGAGGAATATCAGTTTATAAGGAACGAATATTATGTATGCGTGGGAAGAGGTGGCAATCATGGAAGCAGAGTTGCTAGAAATATGGAATTAAGAATTTTCTATGGGTGTTACTAACAACCAATTTGGCATAGAACCTGCATTTCCTGCCCATTATTTGTGTTAACACCCAAACAAGTCTTTAGGTGTGTAATATTTCCTGGAGCAGTAGGGACTATCATTTAGCATGCACGTACTCATGAGGGAAAGAAAAAGAGTGATTATGAATGAGAATTTATTGAGTATCCATAATATGTCTGGAACTGTGCTGAGTACTTTGCATATCTTGCAGACTTCATTCCTTCGCAATGACCCTGTTAAGTGTATGGTATTATCTTTATTCCTGGGTCTCGGTGCCTTCTGACTGGAAGGAATGGTGCTGGGAGTGGAGCCTCCAGGTTGTTTGAACTGAGAACCCAGGTACTTGCCCTTTGCTGGACTGCCTCTGCTTTTCAACCATGACAGTGTGGGGCTGACCGTAAAAATTCCTGCTGAAAAGTCAGCTCCCTATGCAGCAAGGAGAGTTCAAGACTGCTTCTAGTTTAGTGCTGCACTTAAGCAGCTTGTCTACAAAACTAAATTATCTGATAGTAAAATTTTATTTTTAACCTTTTTTGGGAAACCATTTAAACATTTGAAACTTTTACCTTTATCTTTATCCATCTTCCTTACTAGTGTCCAGAGTAATAAACTACATACAAACATTTTTTCCAGAAGGAAATCCTATGTTGATATGGTGTAGGACAGAATAATATTTTCCTAAATGTGATTATATACCCAGACAATAAGTTAAAGTGTGAATTTCAGGGATCAGATAAACCCCACGAATAATATGTAAAAATTCTAGACAGACACAATTAATGATGACACATTGATGTAGTTTTAAATGGACCACAACCCAAATGATGCTGTAGCTGACACGCTGGGCTTGTATTTTTGCCTTGAATAGTTTTTCAACATTTGAATGGAGTATTTATGCTTTTATGCTAAAATAAAAGAGCACAGTCAAATAAGCTATTACACGGTCCATTAAAACTACTTTTAAGTGACTTTCTATAGCAAAAGATTGCACAACTTTTGCATTTGTAAAAGGAACTTCTCAATTAAGCATAGACCACTGTTCTCAGAATTCAAGGAAAGGGCAGATGCCACCTTGGGTCATTTGGTGAAGGGTAATTGTATCTTTTTCTATGAGGTGATAAAGAGAAAGCTCCATAACAGCCATCCCACACATGAGCTATGGCTAGCCAAAAATAATGCAAAAGGATAAATCTGGTTAATTCAGTTTGAGAAAAGGAGAAAGTTTAGTCTAGATTTCACACACACCCTGCTTTCTCTGTTGCACACTGCTTATCACTCCTTTCTGCTGTTTATAGAGCCTGCAAATTTGAATCAAAGGCATACATACCCAAAGATTCAAAAGTGCATATAGCATCATCTCTTTCTTATTTACAGTCTCAAAGAAAACACGGCAAATGTACAAACATCAAATTCCTATTTCTTTGTGAAATCCAAACACTTTTCCCAAGCAGAAAAGATAACAGAATTAAATTATATTCATGCCATTTATGAAAGAAATTGTTCCTGCTTTCATCCAAATGAGGCAGACGACTCGTTTTGCCTTAAGTGCTTCAACCCGCAATCAAGCTTTCAGACAGATGCAATGAAAAAATGTATATGATTTGGTGGATCTTCCACTTGATTAGGATATTTTTGTGTGATTTTCCTTGGATATCCCCTCATGGATGAATTTTGGCCCTAAGTAGCTGCCTCACACACCTATTTTTGCATTGTAATAGTGTCTGCTGAGGATGTGATGTGCTTGGCAAAGTTTGCTTGTTTGATCTAAGATAAAATATATGTATAAACCCAGGCATTCTTTGTGCATGTGAAAAATATTTTTGATGTTCTTTAAATTTATTCTTGTGTGTTTCTGTGGATAATTTCTCAGTTTCTTGGATCTATTGAAGCTTTAAGCTCTAGATTCAATAATCAGTGGGGATTTATTGGTAGATTCTTTGTAGTTTTGTTTGTTTTCAAGGATCAGCATTATTGAAAAATACTGTTATTGTTTTTATTCTTTAAACCAACTACATAGTTCACCAACTGGAACCTGTTAAAACTGCAGTTCATTAATTATTCTTCTAACAGCTATAAAGGTTAGAGATGCTGCCTTACCTTGGAACTTGCTATGTCAGGATAGAATAAAGGGACAAGGACCTAGATCTGGACACTGACACAGCAAATTTTGTGACCTGCATCCCCTCTGAACTGGGCTCAGGGGGCTCAGCTGGAACATGGAGCATCTCCTCAAAAATAGCTGAATGAACTGAAAGGACTTGAAACTTGAGTAAAGCCAAAGTCCAAAACTATAAGGAAAATGTGGAGGGGTGGCAGACCACTGAGTCTTGAATCAATTATGTATCATGGAATCCAGGAAGTAAGGGTAGGTAAGAAAATTAAGAATCCAGAAGAAAAAATCTGACTTTGCTATTCTGTCAATATTTGTGGTTTGACCGAGTTCAAAGGTCTAATAGTAAGTCATATTGGCCAATAACAAGAGCCTACACTGCATCCTCCCAGACTTACACACACATGTTTAATTATACGGCTTAGTGACCAGCTCTTTGAGCAGGAATCTTTGCAGGTGCTGAGGTAGATAAAAGGATGACTGTCCTAAGATGTCATCGTTTCTTCAAAGTAACTTTTACTTTAGATGGGGAGATGGTAACTTAGGAAAAATTGTGCTAGTTTAAATAGTTCAGGACAAGAGAAGAACTCTGCATGACTAGTAGAGATAATCACTGTCCAAGGAATCCAAAGGATGACTTGGCACTAATGCATTGTGAAGAAGGACAGAGAGAAGAAGGGATTGGTGGTGGGAATTAAAGACTCAGTTGGACTGAGTGATAGGGACCCCATCTCTCACCACAGCTTCTCTGCATGCAGCACATTCTTAAATGATCACCTTCCTCACACATCTTCCTTCCAGAGGTCTTCAACTCACTCTCCCACCTGCCTCTAGGCACAGCCCTTGGAGAGGAACCCACACTTAGGGCACCACACAGCCCCATAGGTACATATCTCTTTGCATATATTCAGAGCAAGTAAGGTGCTTCTCTCTCTCTCTCTCCCCCCCCCCAAAGGGAACACAATCTTAGCTCTTTTAGTACAGAAGACCCCTTATATTATGAAAGCCCTTATTTGATGAAGTTTTTCAATTTCACTTTGGAAATTTACTTCTTCACCTTCCTGAAAGGTAGTATAGAAAACATTTAAATCTATTCATGTAGTTGTATATGTGTATGTATGTGTATGAGTTTATGCTTGTGTATGAGTTTATGCAAATGTGTGCTCATATTTGTGTGTATGCATTAGACAGAGTCCTACTGCTTAACCTAAAGTGAATACCTACTATGGGCCAGGCCCTATGTTGGAAATACATAAAGGAATCAGACATTCCCTGTTCTCCAGGGCTATAACCTAGTAGTACAGGAGGTCAGAATGTTAGAAAATTGGAGTACAATAGGAATGAAAGAGGGGAAAGATGAAAGTATTTGCAATGAGTGAATCTGGGACTCTAAGAATTCATTTTAAAAATATTTCAGAATACACATTAATGTCAGACCTTTGTAAGAGACATTTGCAAAAAATCCCAACTTTAATAACACTTTTGATTTGACTGTGTCTATGTATGTTATTGAATTCACTAGTTTTCAGTCAAATTTTCCCAAACAAATTGTATTGTTAACTAACGGCCAGTCATTTGTATTGGCTGATCAGGTAAAATCCTGTAACAATTCACATTCCTGGTAATAGTTATACCTGGCAGAAACCATCAGTTGGAACATCAAAGATATATTTTGTAGCTGTTGGGATTTTATCTGACTGGATTGTGGGTCTAATATCTAGATAGTAACAACCATACCTAAAACAAAAGCAAACAACTAGAACAGGAACAGAGCCACAGAAATGGAGATCATATGGAGGGTTAGCAACAGGGGAGTGGGAGGAGGAGAGAGGGGGAAAGGTACAGAGAATAAGTAGCATAAATGGTGGGTAGAAAATTAGACAGGGAGAGGGAAAGATTAGTGTGGGTAATGTAGAAGCTAAAGAACTTATGACACATGGACATGAACTAAAGAGGGGGAATGTGGGTGGGAGGGGGTGTGCAGGGTGGAGGGGAATGATGGGGGAGAAATGGGACAACTGTAATAGCATAATCAATAAAATATATTAAAAAATAAAAATAAAATAAAAACTGAATTGCATGCATTCTTTTGTTTCAATCTATCTTTTAATCCTATGTCATAATACTCAGAGAGTTTTGAAAATACACATACTCTTTGTCTCTTCAAATACTTTTTTTTGGACAGGCACATTAGAATCTTGGAGAGAGAAGAGAGGCACTATACTTATTCTTGAAACCTTTCCCCCTCCATCTATAAATATTGGTTTTAAATATCCATGAAATTCAAATAATAGTTCAATGAAATTTCCCTTTCAGGTAACCAAAAATAAAAGCCATTTGAATATTTCTCTAAAGATTAAACATTTCTTTTAGAGTTCAGCTTGCTTGTATTGCCTTTGAATAATTATTCATTCCATTTGTTCCTTCATTTATCCATTCCAATATTCACTGAGTACCTCTATGTGTCAGGCACTTCTCTGAGCTTGATTAACAGAAAGACAAAAATATGTGCCTTTCTGAATGTTAGATTTTAATACAGCATTTTAGAAAATTGTTTTAAAAAGTAAAATCTATACTATATTAGATGCTAAGTGCTATAGGGAAAGATGAGAGAAGACCGATAGAGAGAGGGGTAAGTAGGTTTGCATCTAACTAGAGCAGTCAAGAGAGGCCTCACAGAGAAGGTGACATTTAAATGAAGATCTAAAGGAACTGAGGATGAGCCATGCACAGAGCTGAGGCTGGGCAGACAGTGGGAACAGCAGGGCCAGCCCTTAGGCAGGAGTGTGCAAGGGGAGAGTGGAGGGGGGTGAGGCCATGGGAGAGGTCCAGCCAGTGTGACAGTTTGAGGCCACAGTGATGACTTTGGCTTTTAATCAGAGTGTGATGGGAAGCTATTGGCCTGCAGTGTTAACAGGATCACTGACGGCTGAGTTGAGAGTTGTCTAAGGAGGGGGAAGAAGAGCAGAAGCAAGGAGACAAGTGTAGAGATCAATTGCAACATTCAGAATGCAAATTATGAGGGTTTACACTAGGGTGGTAGCAACAGAGGTGCTTAGTAATTGTAAGGACCCTGGAGAACCAGTGGTATTGCTAACAGGCTGTTGAGGAAGAAAAAATACCTAGTCTTCAGCTGGATACTTGAGTGTTCATCTTAAGAATAAAAATTATACAATTACATGACTTCCAATATACCTTCTGTATTTTCCTTTTTATCTATTTGTCTTAGGTAATTAACTTAGCTAATTACCTATTCAATAGCTTCAATCATCCAATTTAAAAACAAAGTAGGGAAAATATATTGAAATTTACAGCATCAGCAGCTTCCTATGAAGCAGTTCATGAAATGTCATATCTCCCATGTTTTCAAAAATTTTAAAAAAATAAAGAATAGAGATAATTTTCAATTCAACTCTATGCCAAGCAAATATATAGGATGATTAGTTTATAAGGAAACATTTGACCTGTCAAAAAAGATGTGTATAAATAGCATCTGTGGATAAGGCATCTTGCCAGAAATATTTGAATATGCCTCAGGATGCTAAAAAAGAGAACATTTTTGGAATATTAAATTATTATGAAATCTCCCACTCACGAGTGCCCAAGCAGAGAATAATCATGATTAAAAATAAGAATCATAGTTTATATTTATTGAGCTGCTTTTTTTTTCTAAGTTGTTCACCTATATCAGCAATTTTCAACCTCTTTATCTCATGGCACACAAAAGCTAATTACAAAATTCTGCAGCACACCAAAAAATGTATTTTTTGCCGATCTGACAAAAAATAGGTATAATGTTCATTCATTTACACCAGATGGCTATTATTGTGTTGGTTGTTGTCATTTTTTAAAAATGTGACAATCTAAGGGAAAAGAGGTAAGTGGCCCTGACTAAATAGTCAGGTATTTCATGTTTTAAAAATTCCTGTGACATACTGGTTGAAAATTGCTGACCATATTGACTCTTTTAATTTTCATATAAAATCTCTGCGGTAGGTACAATTACTATTTCCATTTCATAGAGTAGGACATGGAGACCCCTAAGGACTACTAACAAGGGTAGGCTGAAAGACGACAAGGTATGGAGTTCCTCCTCCTGGAAAGGATCGGCACTTCATTCTTTCATGTACTTTGTTTTCCATATTCTCAGACCCCAATACATTTGAGACTTATAGAGTCACAGTCATTTTCTAGAATTTGTATAACCTTTTTTTCTAAAATCAAGTTTCTCTTGTCTGTAACTTGTGAATTCTGTTATTTTCTCTCACATTGTAAATCACACAAGATCAGGCATATTTCTGTAAATAGGTAAGCCTGCTATGATAGTGGTAAATTGGGGATCTTCTGTGTCCCAGAGAAAAGTCAATTATGCGAGTCACAGTGGGGCTCCATGTGTCAGGGTGCCTGTGTCTGGCTGGCCTGGGGAAGGCAGGGCGGGAAGCTCTGTGGTGCTGGTGAAGATTGGAAGGCTGCTGTCTAGTAAAGCTCCCTCTGACCCATCTGATCAACCCTGAAATTCCACCTTCAAAGTTCTTTCCTTCCAGACTTGAAAGCTTTTTAACTCCAAACATCCCTATTAAAAGGCCAGTGCTGCAGGAAAGCAGCAGACAGCCATGACTGAACACAGAGTTTGGTGGGCTGTCTGCTGAAAGCAAGATAAAGACCTGCCATGTGAGAGAGATGTCTACAAGCCAGCAAGAGAGATTAACAAAAGAACCACAAGGACACCAAAGATTATAGTCATGTACCTAATAGCCTGCTGGTATGTGAATGACAGGGAGAAAAAGAAGAAGGAAAGACTACAATCTCATTTATGAAATAATTCAAAGGAGATATTGACAATTGCAACTTTATTGCCATTCATATTTCACCTTTGAATCCTTCTTGGACGAGGTATTGAAAATTATTACCCGGGCTTCTTCTTCTTCCTGGGGCCTTTTGATTGACCAGGCAGCTGGTTCAGCTGTTGCTGAAGATGTGTTTGGGCTCCTAGCAGAGGACTGAAAGAATTGACAATCACTGTGTCCTCCCCTAATGCAGCTAAAAAGCCAATACCAATACCACAATTTTTTGACAGCTGTGCATCTATCATGGTTACTGACAATTCTGTAGGTAAATCACAGCAGCCTGTGATCCTAAGCCCTTGAGAGGGGGGAAAAAAAGGAAAAAGGAAAACGAGAGATTGCATGGAAGATACTCTACTGCAGGGCAGAGAGAGAGGAGAAGAGAAATGCCACTATCCTATCTTGCACTCTGCTTTCTACCAACCCCAAGGAGTAACAAGCAACTATCTGAGCTTTAATTTAAGCCACTGTTTAACTTGATGCCATAATCCACAAAATTATGGTCACACTGAGACAGGAGGGTGAGAAGCTAGGAAAAATCCTTGGCAAATGGAATAGGGAAACTGAGATAGGTAGCTGAACACAATGGCCAGGCAATTTACAGCCAGGTGCAGAGGGTCACCTTGAGTGCCTAGCAAGGGGCAAAACTGGGAACACAAGGGCCTTACACCCTGGGTAACCTCTCCTCCTCTGGTCTTTCCTCCATGGAGAGAACATCTTGGCCTGAGTTGTATTTCAGCTCCAGGTCCAGAAAAGCAGCAAAACCAGGTAATCGATGCCAGAACCAATTGCAGTGATTAAAGACCCCCTGCCCTGTCACTGACCAATCAGTAACCCCCTGTCCTGTCACTGACCAATCACTGACCATGACCCTGAAAGGACTTGCTGGAGAACTGATGGCTATTCTACTGAATCCTCTCCTCAGAACTCCCCTAAGATACCTGCCTGCAAGAGAGAGATAGAAGCCTCAAGACAAAGGACCTTGCACAGGCACTCTCCCTCTGGGGAGCAGCCGAGGCCATTTCCTTTCCTTTCTTCCCCCTCCATCCTACACTTCCTTCTTCACAAGCACGGGTCTCCTAAGCTCTAAGGCAATGGGCAGCTGGCAGCTTGTCCCAGGCTAATCCCCTGGACCTGTCCCCAGAGCCCCCTTTCCTCTGACTTCCCAGTGAGCTCAGGCAGCCCAGCCCAGGCTCTCCTGCTGCTTCCTCTACGCTGAGCCCTTCCTCGTTTCACTGTCCCCAGCTTTAATAAATGGATCCTATAGTCACCTGGACTGTGTTTTCAATTTTTTTTACATGAAGTTAAGAACCCACACACTACAGCTGGCCCTGGGCAGACCCCCACCCCCAGGGCCAGGCCCCTGTGAGTGATAAGAGTACAGTCTACTCAGTGCAGAAGACAATCTGTAATCAAAAGATGTGTTTTAGAAGAACACAAATTTTATGAAAACACTTCACATTAAAACAAAACAAAACAAACACATACCCTGCTATGCTGTTACTTGCCTAAGTCTGCTGAGATCTATGGCACTAGGGCCCAAAGGAAAGAGCACATTTTTTTGTTCTGGAATTTTCCTTTGTATCATCACATCAGCATCCAGACCAGGAAGAAGCTATTTTGCCCCTATGTTGTTATTTAATATATGGTTAAAAACCACTTGAGTACAATTTAAATAGTAAATTGCTTCTGAGTAGATGTATTTATTTGTTTTCTTAACATTGAGCTTGAATCAAAAAAGCAAAAACAAAAAACAGTTCAATTTTGGGGTTCTTTGCAGTTTGCTAATAGCAATCACATTAATAGTGATAACCTCCAAGGCTAAGCTCAAGGTTGCTTAGGGGCTGATTTTGCTCAAAGAGTGACATCTATTCTCTGCCACATAAAACACATCTAAACCTTCTTCCAATAAAGCAGCTCTTTAAATATTTAGCATGAGCTATTCCGTCCCTTCTGAATCTTCACAGTAGGGTAACAATTTTCCAGTCCTTTCTTGGGTCAGGCATCCAACATGGCTAAAATTGTCTTTTAATTACTGAGAATAAATTTATTTCATAGCTTTAGGTTTTGTTTGGAAATAGCTTTTGAAGATGCAAAGCCATTTGCTTCCTGATTCCATTTTCAAGGCTTTGCATTTATACTATTTAAATAGAGAAAGGATTGTCTTAGAAAAATGTGTGTACTTTAATTGACTGTTTGGTACCCTGCGGTCTATGCCTACGAGCCGTGGGATGCATTCAGAAGGTCTAGCATTCAAACATCCTGTACATTGTAATGGCTGCAGTATGGAGTACTACAGGCTCTTCTTTGACTGGGATTGCAGCAAAGACTGATCTTAATGAAGTTTCTTTAGATTAAACTCACAGGGAGGGACATTCTATAGTGCAAGTCTAAGACTGAGCATACCAACATGCCTCATGTTATTCTTATGATGGGTGACATGACAAAAAGCAGTGTTTTCCAAACTGCTTTGCAGAGCCCAAGGTCGCTTACTTGGGCTAACCTAAGTGCTACGCTTGGAGTTTGATGTGAAACTGACTGGAGTTTGAGACCTCTGACTAACTCCCATTCAAACTAGAACAACTATGCCGTATCTGTTTTACATACTAGATTCAAATCAAGGTTTTTGAAAACATAATTCTTTTACTTCCTTTTCTTTACTCCTTTTTTTAATTTTAAAAGTCCTAGCATAAGTATTAAGGGCACTAGCTTTCCTAGTTAGTAGTTCTGTGACTTTAATGCTTTTGAACCATAGTTTTCTCATTCATAAAGTGGGATTATAATGTTCATAAGGTGGTTTTGAGGGTTAAATGTGATAATAGTGATTTCTTCATTCTTCTAGATAAGCTTTCTTTTCTCTGCTTCTTTGATACCACCTCTGTCAGTTAGGGTTTGATCAGAGGAGTATAACTGCCCTAATTAACATTGTGTAGAGCAAGAGCAGAGCAAACTTTTTGAAACTTTGACAATTCAATGTGAAGTCACTGTTAGCTATGACAATTATGTCAAGTGCTGTGGCAAGACTGAGGTAATGAGGTATAGTGGGAATACCCTTGAGAGGGGCTCAGAAAGCCCCAAACCACAAGTCTGGACACTGGATAAGGACTCCATCTGGACACTGCTATCAGTGGGACCTCCGCCACTTGTGGGCTATAAGAACTCGGAGGCCCAACCACTCCACACTCCAGCTTGGCTGTACCACAGGTCAACTCGGAGCCCTGCCAGATTTTTCATGCCACTGATGCATGCCGACACTGCAGCACTTGGCTTGAGACTGATGCCGTCTCTCTCCCTGTGGGTGCTGCCAGCCAGTGACCAGGCCTTGTACAGGAGGCTAGCTCAGCTCACTTCTCTGGTGTAAGTTCCCCCTTTCTGTGTGTAACCTGCATGTGACCGTATTGGCTTTTGGGGGACATCTCCCCTAATAAACTTGGCATTCTGGAAAGACACAAATGTGTGTGAGTGACTCCTTTCAGAAATGTTCCCTTGCTCACAACAAATATAAAATAAGGAAATTATAAGGATTAGACCTTATGTAATTCTGGGATTACTGAGGTGGTGTTTGTAAAGCTCATTCTTCTGTAGCTAGTGTCAGGCCTGACGTCAATAGGTTCAGCTGTCAGGAGGGATGGGCATGAAGAAGAAAGAACAAAGACCACTGGCAAGGGAAAATGGAAATCCATGAGGATAAACTGGAGGCTGTGTCTGAGTCTCAGTGCTCCATCCTCAGTGATGTGGGTGACCTGCAGGAAAGGTGGGGCCTACCACCTGGTTCCTACACCCACATCTGCCCCACACTTCAGCAGCACTGAAGGTGATCCAGGGGAGCTGGATATGCCTATGGGCCCGGCTCCTGTCAGAGGCATCAAGGAGAGAGAGCAGATCAGCAATGCTCTGATATTAAGGAATACTAACTGCTCCTCCACTCTCCTCCACACCCTCTTCTCCTCACCTGCCACCATCTCTGTAGATGGTATAACCAGTCCTATGGCTTTCGCTACCACCTGTATGTTGAGGACTCCCTAGTGTACCAGAATTTTCCTTGTCCTGGCTTTTCTATGATTTATGTTAACATGCTGGAGCTGGAATGACAGAGCCATGAAAAGCACGTTACTGGCACTCTACCCCTCACTAGTGACAGGCTTGGCTAACAGATGATGGCAATCTTTCCCTTCTGCAGTGAGCTCGTAGTGTTGTCATAGCACTCTGGCAGCTACTGCCAACCAATCAAAATTAATAAATGAAGCTTTGGCTTAGTAGAAACCTGTGTAGAAAAGACGTAGTATTGAATTGATAGCAGGTTCAGTATGAGCTTAGATTATGTGGGTCAGGGCTGCTGGGGACACACAGGCACATATACGCAGGCATTTATACTCAAATAATTAAAGGTATTGATAGAATTAATGGTGCACAAAGGGTGTAACAATCCTGCTCTACTTTGTGCTGATGTAACCACACTAGTGACCTGGCCTTCAGTTTGGAGGTTGTAGTTTAAGACTGTGATCAAGGAATAGGACGTGCCATCCAGAATGTAACAGAGATGATGCAGGGAACTTGAACTTAACAATAAACAACACTGTCAAAGTGCCAGTGGACTTTCAGCCTGGTAAACAAAACCTGAGGGGACTGGGTATCTTTCTTCAAGTATTTGAAGAGATGGGAATAAACCTGTGCAAAAAGCAGAACTCAGGCCAGTGTGTAGAGTTCAATCATGTTTATAAAAGGACAGCCCTGAAGGCAAGCAAGTGCAAACAGTTTTGATTGAAAAAAATATTTGTGTCCCTCATGGGGTTTTGGACTAGACCAATGGTTTTTCCAAAACTTGTACTTTGGGGAGCTTTAGAAAATGCATATTTCTAGATTATATTGTAGATTTCCTGAATCACAACCATCTGGGGTCAGGCCTGGAATTTGGGCGAGCTCTAAAGAGCCTTTCTTCTTTCTGTGACTTCATTCCTGGTCTCCAGTCACAGAAAGCAGTATGCATAGTGGTCAGGAGCACAGACTCCTGAGCAGAATGTAGGGGTTTAAAACCCAGCCATGTCTCCAACCAGCTCTATGATGTTGAGTAAGTCTCTGTACCCCGATTTCTTCATCTGTTAAATCAGGATAACAATAGTGTCCGCTCATAGGGTATTGTGGAGAGTAAATATATAAATGGGTAAAATAAGCACAACAGTACTTATGCACGGCATGTGCAAATATTAATTTTCCTTTATACTAGAAGATAACCAATTCATTCAAAAGACATGTTGATTAATGAATGTTTAAGAGTGGAAAAGAAAGAAATCATTCAAAACCAAATTTCTATTGTTTTTACTTTTATACTGTTAATCATCTTTCAAAGTGATTTTGGCTTTAGCAAGCATTTTAATTCAGTCCATGTGTAAATATTTTTTGAGCATTGCAAGATTACCAAAGCATAAATATGAGTATGAAGTTGACTTTTAGTAATTTACAAGAGAATGTGTAGTGGGTGAATGAGGATGAAACAGAAACTCAAGTCTCTAATTTTGCTGAGGTTTCTGTGTAGAATCACATTCATCTAAGTTTTTTTTTTTTTTTTAAGAATGTGAAATATACAGATCTTGGGTAAATAATCTGATGAATTTTGATAAATGAATATGCCCTGTAACTACCATCTCATTCAGGATATAGAAGAGTTATATTCCTCTGGAAAATTCTCATGTTCCCTTCCAGTCACTCTCCACCCCCAGAATGTGGATGTTCTGAATTTCTGTTATTGCAGAATAGCTTTGTCATTCTTGCACTTTTTATGAATGAAGCCATACAGCATTGTTCTTTTATGTCTGACTTTTTTGCCTACACATTATTTTTTTAAGACTCATTTATTTAGTTGCATAAATCAACTACATAATAAAAATCATAATAAAATTGGTAGATAATAAAAATCACTACATAATAAAAATCAGTAGATTTTAAAATTTCTATGTATTATTCCATTGTATGAACACATCATAATTTGCTTGTCTATTACTGTGTTCATGAACATTTACATTGTTTTGAGTTTTTGTTCCTCAGGTAAATGTCTAGAAATAGAATTTCTGAGTCACGGGGTAAAATGTGTTTAACTTGGTAAGAAATTGACAGTTCTCCCAAGTAGTTTTACCATTTTGCAGTCTTTTTAGAAATGTATGAGAATTCCAGATTTTCCACATAGTCATTTACATTTGGTATTGTTGTTTTATTTGAAGGTAGAAGTTATAGATAGTGAGACGGTAGTTAATTGTTTCTTTAATTTTTATTTCCCTGGGGGGGTGACAAATGATGTTGAGCACCTTTTCATGTGCTTATTGATTGTTTTTTTATCTTCTTTAATGACATATCTGATAGAATATTTTGTCTTTTGGAAAAATTGGGTTGTTTGTCTTTTTTTATTGATTTATAGGAGTTAATTGTATATTCTGGAAACAAGTCCTGTCAGATATATGTATTGCAAATATTTTTTTCTTAGCATATAAGCTTAACTTTTCTTTTTTTCTTTTTTTGTTAATTCCTTCATCTTTTAAACTTTTTGTTTCCTTAATTTTTTTTAGTAAGGAGAGGCTTTTGATTATTATAAAATTCAATTTTTCATTTTTTATGTTCAATGTTTTTGTTTCCTAAGAAATCTCTGTTTACCCCAAATTCATTAAATATTCACCTGTAGCTTCCAGGAGCTTTATAGTTTTAGCTTTTACATTCAAATCTATAATAAATCTTAATTTTAATGTATGTTATTAGGTAGAAGTTGATGTACATCTTTTTGTTTCACACATTTATGCAGTTGTTCCAACACCATTTGTTGAATAACAACTTTGTTGCCTTAACACCTTTCTTGCAAATCAATGAAAGTGGTCAAAAGGTAGTGACTTTCAGTTATAAGATAAATACATGTTGGGGATGTAATGTATAACATATTAAGTATAGTTAACACTGCTGTTATGGTATACTTGTAAGTTGCTAGGAGAGTAGATCCTATAAATTCTCATAACAAGGAAAACTTTGTGTGTGTGTGTGTGTGTGTGTGTGTGTATCTACATGAGATAATGGGTGTTAACTAAACTTTTTGTAATAATCATTTCACAATATATGTATTTCAAGTCATTATGGGGTATACGTGAACAAACACAGAACTGTACTGTCAATTATATCTTAAATGACCCTTTGGCTGTAGATCTAGTTTTGGACTCTCAGTTCTGTTCCATTGATGCAATTTCTCCACCCTTATGCTGATGCAACACTTTTATGATTACATCAAATGTCATAGCAAATCTTAACATTTTTAAGCGTGAATCCTTAAAATATTTCACAATTGTTTTGGCCATTCTGGTTACTTTGATTTCCATGCTAATTTTGCAATCCACTTGTCTGTTTCTACAAAGAACCTGTTGGAATCTTGATTGAGTTTGCATTGAATATAAAGGAAAACTGATATCTAACAATATTGATTTTTCTAGCTCATAAATATCATATATATTTCTTTGTATCTATTTAGGTTTTCCCTAATTTCTCTCAAAATGTTCTACAGTTTTCAGTCATGTACATCTTTTATTCAATTTATTCTTAAGTGTTTAAAATATTTTTGATACTATTATGCTAGATTTAATTTTTTTATTTTCCAGTTGTTTGTAGCTATTTTAAAAATGCAATTGATTTTTTCCCTATTGACCTTGTGTACAGTGACTTTACTAAATTCAATTATATTAGTAGTTATTTTATAGCTCCCTCAGGATAATCTATGTAAACAATCATATCTTATATAAATATAGACAATTTTACTTCTTCATTTCCAATCTGTAAGCTTATTTTTCTTTTTTTATTTTACAGTCTAGAATGAATCTCTGGTGCAATGATGAATAGAAATAATAAGAGTTGCATTCTTAGCTTTTTCCTTATCTTAGGAAATTGTTCAGTAGTTTATTATTTAATGTAATATTAGATGTAGGTTTTTGATGCATGCTTTTTATTAAGTTAAGAAAGTTCTTTTCCAGTATACCAAGAATTTTGATCTTGAATGGATGTTGAAATGTGTCCAATGCTCTTTTGTGCATCTATTATAATTATATTATTTTCTCATTTTGTCTGTTAATATGGTGAATTACTATATATTATTTGACTTTTAAATGTTGAACCACTCTTGCTTCCTGGACTAAACAAACTTTGTTGCGATATGATTTATCTTTGTATGTATGTATACATGTCAACATGCATGTCTATGTCTGTTGTTTCTGATTTGCCAATTTTTAAAGGACTTTTCTGTCATGCTCATGATGAATATTGGTTTGCAATTTTATTTTCTTTTAGAGTCTGTCAAATTTTTTGTCAGTGCTATGTTGGTTCATAAACAAGGGTGAAAGTGTTTCTTCCTCCTCTTTTCACTGAAAGACTTTGTATAAGTAGATATTATGCAACCCTTTACTGTTTGATAGAATTCTCCAGTGATACCCTCTGTGTCTGGGGCTCTTTTCCTGCCTTCTTCTGTGTTAATCAAATCCTGTTTATTATCTTATTTTATTTTCTCTAAAGTTCTTTATAGCTTTGTATTTGTTTCTAGGGGATTATAGTATGCAGCCTTAATGACCATTGTCTATTCAGAGTTAATATTTACCATTTCATGTAAAACATAATAATCTTTCAACAATATTGTTCTACTCCTATTCATTGTTGTGCTATTGTTGACATACATGCATGTTTTACATGTATATATATATATATACACATATATATTAAAAATACCACCTTACACAACTCAGTGTTACAGTATTACATTAAATTGTTCACTGTCTTCAGATAAATTTAGAAGGATGATAATGTAGATACCTGCACATTAATCATTCAGGGTTCATTACCTTGTCCTGTGCCTGTGAGTTTACAGCTGGCACCATTTGCCCCCCACCTTAAGGACCTTATAAGCATTTCTGTGATATAGGTCTGCTGGAAAACTGTTCTCTTAGTTTGAATTGAAAATTTTCTTATTCTATTTTCAATTTTGAAGGATATTTTTGCTGTAGATAGAATTCCGAGTTGACAGTTTTGTTTAATTTAGTTTGTTTCTTTCACCACCTTTTGTTTCTTGAACAGACCAAAGTCATTTCCACTCCTGGCTCTGTCTTGCTGTTTACTCTCACCAGACAACTCTTGAACTAGTTCTTCATGTCACAGCTTGCTTCTCATCCCTCTGGTTTCATATCACACTTCTCAGAGAACTCTGTTGACCATGCTATCAAAAATCACCCTTCTTCCTTGTTTCTCTCTCATTGTCTTGTCTACATCCTATGTGACACTTTCACAACCTTTAATTGTGTTTTTATTTGTTTACTATTTTCTTATGTTCCTGCCTGACTAGCTCCACAAAGAATTTTATTCTGTTTGTTTTATTCCCTCCTACATTCTTGGCATTCAGCTAAATAACTGACATCATGATAAAGGCACAATGGTGCTTCTCTAATGTAGAATAGATGCAGCTGAAGTTGCAGGGACATCTAAAGTCTAGCTGTGCTAGACTTGAAAAGGCACACGGAATAATCGCATACTGCTCCACTCTCCAGGACCATCTGTTCTACACACTGTGCGCAGGAATATAAGTACAAAAGCAATGTATCTTCAAGAAGCTTTTTCAGCCTCTTTGAGTTAGAAACAATCTCTTCCTCTAGTTCCCATAACACTCTACTCATCCTACTCATCCTGACTGTGTGGTACTTTTTATGATCTACCTTCATGCTATTGCTATTTGTATACATATATTCTCTCTCTACAACCGTCTGTCAGATCCTTGCAGGTGGAGACTGTATTTCCTAACACTTATTGGAAATCCTGCAGATATAACCTTTAGGTCTGAAAAGGTTTTAGGATACTGTTAGTATGGTATTGCACTGAAAATGAGTTAAATAGGAAAGTTACCTTTTTTGTTTAATAAGACTCTCTATTTCTTTGAGAAAAAGGGAGCTATAAAATTCAAAGCAATTTGGATTTCAACTGAGCATTAATAAAGCCCTAAGTTCCCACCAAGGACACTGTGTCGTGTGTGGGGGAGGACCCCCTGCCCCTTCGCTGCCTTTGTTCTCGTTTATATGCACTGCCTTTCTAGTTTATACTCCCTGTAGTCTGCATCGCAATAAAGTGCCAAATATTTCCTGCCCACGCCTCTCTTTGGCTGCAGAGCATGAGAACTGTAATGAAAAGCAACAGATCAGAATATCTTTTGAGATTTGTTGGTGATGTTAAAAGTACCCATTTTTAAACATAAATATTTATGCCTGTTGCCAAGTTGAACTTGAATTCGTTATGAGGAGAACTTTGATTGGTCTGTAGTCTGAAGAGGACCTATATACAAAGTAGTTATCATGTATTATGACAAGATTGATGGAGAACCGCAGAGGGAGGGAGGCCTGAAGCGGGTTTTCATATTCTGATTCGATGCATAAAAGAGGAGATAGGGATTCAAACAACTCTTGTGCATGTCGTTGTGATAACGTACAGCCTCTGGGCTTGGGGTCCACAGTCATCTTTCTGAATCATGCACACCTGTGAAATGCAAAAGCGATGGGCGCACAGCTCTTTTTTATGGAATAATATTTTTTTAAAGACCTACTATTGTTCTGGCAGATTGAAGTTACCAAAAGGCATACATGTCTATGGGGCAGTACTTTATACAGTATGTGTATATTTTGGGTGTTGGGGTTACAAGTTGGAAATTTCTTTTCTATTCCCAGGCCCCATTCCAAAATTATAGAATCAGAATCTCCAGAAGTTGTGACCAAGAATCTACATTTTAGCGTTATCGCTAGAAGCTGTACCCACACTGAGAAGTTTGAGAGTCATTGCTTGAGGGAATACAGAGTCAACAGTTGTCTATTTCATCTCTGAATCATCAGTCTCTGCCTGGAAATTTTGAGACCCTTAGATTGCTTCCTAAGAAGGTCCCAGAGATCTGTGGTTTCCTTTTTTTCCCCTATAACTGAATATAACTGAATTGACTTTTAATTGAACAATTAGGGATATCAGTGTCCAATTATGTGATTGAAACTAAAACAATGAGCCAGTCTTTCCACTGTCCAATCCAATTTATCATATGATACATCAAATAGATTTTTCTGAAACCTGCATTGGGCGATAAAAATTTGATAGTGTCCTTGAAGTTCTGTCCGTTGCCACATTATTGATATAAGAGCAATCCTGCAACATTCAGTGAGACTCATTCAATGTAATCAGAAAGTAACCTTACTCTTACCCTCTGCTGCCCTTTCAAACTCTCTGTGGGATTAATTTTTTCCTCCCCCTTGGATAAAAATTGGAGTAAGTTTAATGAATTAGCAGTAAAGATTTCTTTACTTTTATTTCTAGATACACAAAAGTTCTCTGTCATTAATTGACATATCCAGGGTAGAAAAATATTTTTGAACTATCTTCTAACTTTATTAAAAGCTAGTTTTTCCCTTCCTTAGCTCAATTCTGCTTGGGCTGCCTGAGTAGGTAGGCTCTCTTTTTCTCTGCCTGGGGCTTTTGCTTTTCTTCTAAGGATTTTACTTTTCTTTCTTTACCTTGGCAGATTGCCTCAGGTTCCTCCAGGGCTGAGGGATTCAGTGTATCAAGTGAGAAAGGCAAAGGGGATTAAGGTTTACTTGATAGATACATATTCAAAGCTGGCATAGATCTTGCCTGGCTTGGCAGGGGTTGCAGACTGACTTCTCATGGAAGGATTTCTTGGCTTTTTCAGGAAATGAACATTACTTGATCTGAGCTAAATATTTCCTTTGCGATCATGTCGACCTTCTGGATTTCCAGCTGAACACTTCTAGCATCTTTCCTTTGAGGTCTCATTGCCCTCAACTCCAGCATCGAAGACATCTCCAAACCAGCTCCTCTCATACATGGTACACGCATGGTCTATGGGAACTTCCACATATCTTATGCTCTGACAAGCTCTGTGAATACAGGCTGTGCCTAATTCTGCTACCCTTCTTTCTTTGCCATCAGAGTATCTAATAGCCATAATCTCCAGGGCTTTGGATCTTGCAGGTGGTTTAGCGTTCAAGAACCTTCTTCCCAAGTGCAAGAAGGCATGCCTCAAGCTCTCTAGATAGTTCATTGAATCCTTTTCCATAGGTTACAGGTGAGAGAGAACTACCCCCATAGGGAAAGTTCTCTCACATAGAGGAGGGTAAGTAACACTCACAGTACTATATAGCTCCCTTTAAGAAATTCCCTACCTCTTTCTTCTATCTCTTTTTTAGACTGGAGGTAAATGATCAGCTTGGGGTTGGAAACTGGTTCTTGATCACTTCCTTTGGATGCCCTAAATTGGGGCTCTCATATTCACATTAGCAACATGGGTGTAGTTAGCATCCATGTCTTAGATCTTCATCTGGGACATTGGGACAGAAAGAGTTGCATTTGAACATCTCTTTGAAATCGTAGTAATAGCTTATTTATGTTGATTACTTGTTATGTGTCAGACACTCTCTCATACATGCTTTATCTCACTCAGTTTCCCCTACAATCATATAAGAAATCAGAAGTACAGAGAAGTCAAATAATTTGTATAAAGTCACCCAGGTAGCAGGTTGTAAAATTCTTCCAACTCTGTGCATTATTTTCCTTTTAAGAAAGTAAGAACTTTGTCTCTTAGAAAGAAAATACTATGCATTCATCAGAAAAAAAATGCTATAGCTGTTTAATGGCCTGGCTTTTTACAATGATAAGACATTGGATTTTGGAGCAAAATTAATAAAAACAACTCTCACTTGCTAAGAGTTTTAATGTATCTTATTGACTTCATTCTTACAACAACTTTGTGATGCAGATGGTCTTGTCTTCATCTTGCAGGTGAAGGAAACGTGTGCTAGGAAGAAATAATGTGACTTCCCCTAGATCACTCAACCAGAAATAATTGAAGCCAGAATTTAGATATGAAGTTTGAGATCTTGACTATGAGTTTACTTTTCTCTCTGCCCTGATGGGACACACTAGCCGAAGGAATATCTTCTGTCATAGGTCTCTGAGCTGTGACAAATCTTTAAAGTTGTTTGTTAAAGCTGCTTTCTAACACGCTTGACTCTAAATGAGTCAATATTACAAAGGAGTCAGGTTTTTACTAAACTTCTTGAAGCAAAGAACAACTTATTCATCTTGGAATTCCCAGTGCCTGGTCCAAAGTCGATAGTCTATTAATGAAGTAATTAAATGAATAAACAAATGAATAGATAACTTTCTTTTAAACTCTCTGATGGAAAGTTAGCATTCATGTGAATTAGATTAACATATGATCCTTCTGAGTGTTTACATTTTATAAGATGGTCCTAGATGAAGAACCCAAATGAGTGATATATATGCTGTTTTCTGATTCTGCCATCGGAGTTGTGGTGGAAGAAGAACTGAGGCAGGTTTTCTCTGGAGTCTCAAATTTCATGCAGATGTGACAGCTCACCATGTCTATCTGCTTTGAGGAAAAGTGGACTGCTTCTTTGCTGGGGTTACAAAATTTCCAGAAACATTTTCCATCAATAAAGTATGTTCTAATAATGTCAGTCATCCATAAATGAAGCAGGCAGCTTCTAGCATAATTCACAGTTATAATACTTCTTCTATGCGACCTATTGACTGGGCTCTGGAAGGAGGGGTAGAAGTTGGTGGGGTGGACCAGACAACCTGTAAGATGCTCTGAGCCTGAACTGTTGGAGATTCTTGGGTTCATTCAGAGGGGTGAAGACAAGCATGCAGCTAATTGGGTCTGTCTGTTGTCCACAGGTCTGAGGCGCAATTACAGATGTACCATCTGCAGTGTCTCTCTAAACTCAATAGAACAGTACCATGCTCACCTGAAAGGATCTAAACATCAGACCAAGTAGGTACCTTCATACTTTCCCTCTTTAGTCCTTTCATATGTGATTTGTAGATGATGATTAAAGGCTAAGCATTTTAATTATTTCAAAATAAATAGATGGAAATTACATCTCTTTATCTCCAAAGTTCCCTTGATATTTTTGCTGCTGAAGCCTCCAAAAGTCCACTTAGCACTGCTTGAAGAATGGCTTCTTCTCCTTTTGTGGCACAAGTAATGACAGGCTTTCTTTTTTCATTTTTTTAAGGACAGTTCAGCACATTTTTGTAAACTCCAGGAACATTTTATATCTATGCCAAGTGTTTTTAAAGAAACAATGTTATCTCTATTTGGAGGATGTGCCAGAGTTTCATGTTGTTATATCAAATTCTATGAATGTCTTCTGCCATTTCTAGATGGATATTGTTAATTAGTATAGAAACCTAGCAAATTTGATGATATATTAAAACATTCATGTATATAAGTATTTCCAATTAAATGGAAGCTTATTTCATTACATAAAACAATTCTCATGATTTTAAACCTCAAGAGGCCAATTGGGCATATTTACCTGTATTTATACTTCTCATCTCTTTAAAAATAAATGACATTAGCTTTGTAGGCATTTTTAAAGTAGCTGCTAGGACTGTTAATAAAATCTGACAAAATAGAGAAAAAACAAGAATATCTCAAAAATATGTAATTTTCCTGAGTATGGTTGTTTTCATTTCTCTGATATTTATTAGCAGCATCATTTAACAGATTTGACTGTACCAAGGCTTCATAAATAATGAATGATGTATTCAACAAACATTGAGCTCTACTATGTGTCAGCTCCGAGGTGCACACTAGGAAATAAAAGATGAATTGACCCAGGCCTGCCCCTTGAAGAGCTGACTGCCAGACCACCTTGTAAAGACATAGATTTTTCTCTAATACCATGTGGACACTCAGAGCTTTGAGTACAAGGGAAGGGGCCACCAGAGCAAGCTGTACGGGGACACTGGTGCAGTGTCTGAGCACAGAAGGATGAGGTCACATTCTGATTCTGCTCAGCATCAGAACCCTGGTGCCCAGCACAGCACTTCATGCATCTTAAGGGATTCATAAACATTTTTAAATGAATGAATGTATGATTTTAAACTATAAGTAACAATTTTCCATGCAGGAGTATGAGGAAGGTGAATTCCAGGCAAGCAAATTTTTGTAAGGTTATTTTAAAGACACAGGTCACAGGGGTCTGGTGTAGGTGAGAAAAGGCAATCCAGTGTTGATTACTGATTCTCAGGTTTTGCATCTGTATTACACTGTCTCATGAGTGAAAGCCACTTTTGTGACTTGCTTTACTCTGATCCACCCCTGAGCACTTTTATCAAGATAATTCAGCAAAAAGAAGATTTTCTCTGATTTGTGATGGTACGTAGAACACTCCTATGGATTATTGGACACTGCTGGCCACTCCCCTACCAAGTAGTCTATTCATCGTCTAACACGTATATTGTAAGAGGCACCATATGCATTCTACTAACCTGTATCTGATGTACACACAGACACAAGTAGCTGCAACAATAAATGGTAATCTTTTAGGGGCATGTATTTATTGCTCTTAATATAGATAATATGAACACATCATAATATAATATATATTAAAAACATAAAAAAGTAGACAATAGTGACTTTAAGTGGCGTGAGTCCTGTAAATAACTAATGTAGACAGTGTCTTCAGCTTCAGGAAAATCTGTCTCCCTATATGTACGTATAAAACTTGACATGCCAGAATCTGTGCTAGGCATTCTCACACGTATTATCTCATTTAATGCACTTCACTACCTTGAGATAAATACTAATAACCCATTATTTTATATGAAAACACTAAGGCTCATAGAGACAAAGAAGCTTACCCAACATCACTTTGTCAACAAATGGCAGAGCGGAAGTGACTCACGATGTATGATCTGTGTTTCTGCTTCTTCCGTTTTACTCAGTCACCACACACAGGCTCGGCACTGAGGTCTGCCGACACAGAGTACAATGATGAATTTTGAAAAAGGGGTCATCCTTCCCCGGCGGGATTTCATAAGTATATGTGACTTCACGAGGGTACCTCTCCTACTGTATTGCCTTCTTTCTGATAAACGCAGTTGTTTTCTGCCTCAAAAGCACAAGGTCACTCTCATTCTGAGGAGTAAAATGAGGGAAATGTGAAGAAAATCATTGTAATAGCCTTGACCCCCATGCCTGTTTTACTTGCCCTATAACCAAATTTAGGATGTGTGTGATATGTTGTTCTGTAATACTTTGTAATATCTTTGTCAGATTCAGTCTCAAAATTTATGCTGGCTTCATTAAGTAAATTGAGAGGTCTTCCCTCTATTTCTAATCCCTGGCAGAGTTTGTGGTAAATTGCTATTATTTCTTAAATATTAGGAAGAAATCATTGATGTAGCCATCTGGGCCTGGAGTTTATACTGTGGAAATATGTGTACTAGAATGTTAATTTCTTTAATAGAGCACTATTCATATTTTCTATTTCTTCTTGGATCAGTTTTAATTCATTATTTTTCAATGAATTTGCTCATTTTATCTACATTTTAAAATGTATTGGTATATAGTTGTTCATTATATTCCTTTAATTTTATTTTTAATGTCTGTGGGATATATTTCACTCCTGATTTTATTTATTTGTGTCTCTTCCTTTTTTTGTTTGTTGATCATTTTTGTTAGAATTTTATGAATACTTATTAGGTTTTTTGGTGAATGAACTTTGGCATTTGTTGATTTTTCTCTATGTGCAGTTATTTTCTACCATTTAAAAATTATTTCCTTCTTTCTACTCCCTTTCAGTTTAATTTGCATGCTCCCCCAGCTTGTTAACATCAAAGTATAGGTTATTAATTTTTAAGTGTTTCTCTTTTTCTAATTCATACATTTAAAGCTCTCAGTGTCCCACCACAGATTGTTTTAGTTATATTCTGCAAGTCATATCTTTTGTATCTCACAATTTTGAATATATAGTATTTTCACCATTATTTGTTTAAACACATTTTCTCGTTTTTACTGCGATTTTTTTCTTATTCATGGTTAAGAGAATATTTGGGGGATTTTTCTATGATGTTTTTGCCATCCATTTGTGCCTGATTCTACTGCAGTTAGAGGACACAGTCTAAGAAACTCCAGTCCTTTTATGTTTATGTTGACTTGTCCTGGGGCCCAGGCATTTGGTCAACTGTGGTAATACCCTATGTTCACTGCTTTTTTAAAGTACTTTTTCGGTAATCAGGTAAATGGTTCTGTATATCAATTATGTTAGGTTTTTCAACCTTGTTCATATTCTCTATGTCCTTAATGACTTTTGATCTGCTTATGATATTTATAAGAAACAGACACCATTTAAAACTTCCAACTATGAATATGGATTTGTCTAAGTGACCTCTTAATTTTATTTTTTTAAAAAATATATTAAAGGTATATTTTCATCAGGAAATGTCCTTCTTTTTTTACTAGTAATACTTTCCTTAATGTATACCAACTCTTCAAAGATTCTCAAATGTTTTCTTTAAACTTTATCCAGCTTTTACTTTGTCCTCAGGTGAAAGATTAGTGTTATACCAATTATCCCATCAGAGCTGAAAATGAAAGTCAGCCAAATGGTTCTTAAGTATTCTAATCTGAGCAATTAAAATAACATGAGTATTAAGGTGTCAGCAATTTTCAAATTCCTTTATTTATATTTTTACTAATAATATCTAGAAAAAGTGTTGAGATGAGTAAAGTTTATTAAATTGTGTGGCGAAAAGAGCACTGAATTTTAAATCAGCAGATTTTATTCTAATAGAAGTTTGCCACTGAGTCCTCTTGGGCCCTGATAGGTCTTCCAGTCTCAGTTCCCTTACAGACACGTGAGTAGTGATGACAAGAGCCTGACAAATGTGCATTCGCTTTCCATGCCTTTCTCATGAGCCTGGACTTTTTCCTACTAATCCTGAATTTAGCCTTAAAATTCTTCTTACGACAGGTCCCCCAATTAGCTTGCACCATTTTATTGGAGCTAGCAATGTGTCCCCAATATTATGTCCACCCAGAACCTCAGACTGTGACATTATTTGTAAGTAGGGTCTTTGCAGATGTAAACAGAATCTCAAGAGGGAATTATTCTGGATTTAGTGTGGGCCCTAAATCCAGTGCCTTGTGTCTTTATGAGAAAAAGGAAAGGGAGATTTTAGCTACACAGAGAAGAAGGCCATGTGAAGACATAGGCAGAGATTGGGGTAATGTTTCCACAAGCCAAAAACACCACGAGCCAGCAAGGTTGGAAAAGGAATGATTCTCCTCTAGAAATTTTTGAGGGTGGGCCCTGCTGACACCTTGAGTTTAGACTTTGTTCACTAGAACTGTGAGAGGATAAACTTCTGTTGTTTTAGGCTATGCAGTTTGTGGTTCTTTTCTACTTAGGGCAGCCCTAGGACATTAATACAGTGTACAACCTACTTATTCCATAAACATCCCCTTAGTCACATATTCCTGGGCAACTTACTATGCCTATCACGATAATGACAACAAGGGTGATGATGCTGATGAAGAAGATAATGATGATGGTGATGATGCCACCAGTGAAACATGCTGTGAAATGTCTGTTCAAGTGGAGTACAGGAACACATTAAAATGCTTTTCAAAGAATGTATTGTGTTGGCCAAAAAAGTTCATTTAGTTTGTTCTGTAAAGTAAAAGACACATTTTTCATTTTCACTAATAACTTTATTGACTTAAATATTTTGAGTGTGTCAGCCACCTCCCACATGGTATAACATTGCTTGTTCTCCACTAATATCTTGATTTGATAGCTATCAACTTCAACTGGTCTGCCTTACCATGAAGCATCATCTAGCGAGACATCTCTAGCACAAATTTCCCAAACCACTTTTGACATGTTTGATCAGTCGCAGCACCTTTTCCATACACTGCACAAATCTCTTCTTGCGTTTTAGTTGCAATTTTACCTTTATTGAAATAATAATGCATAATATGCCAAAAATGTTGCACATTTTCTTTCATCTTCAATGTTAAAAAGGCTATGCAAAAATTCACCAATTTTGATGTTTTTTTAATGCATGCTGACATGACAACTGTCACAATATAATCAACAAATTATTTCAAATGAAGTTACTACTACTGACTTTATTACTAGTAGTAATATAGATTTTTTTCTCTTTTTTGGCAAATGCCATAAACAGCAAAATAACAGTCAAATTTTTCTCCATCACTAAATAACAAGAGAAATATTAAGTAGCATTAAATAGCAAATGAGATTAAAGGTTTAGAAATGCAAATGATCACAATGACATCTAAAGCAATTGCCTATTAGGTAGATTTTCCAGTGTTTCCAGGGGAGCTAGTCTATCAATTAGTACAAATGATTAAAATGAAATTTAAAGGCAGATGAGTGCATACCATAGACTAATGAACAATTCCCATGCAATGTACTTAAATTTGAGATTGGGGAACACTTCAAGCCTTAGGACAGTATATTACCCAGAATAAAGGATATAAAAGTTGTCATTACATACTTTGATATTTCAGTTGGTTGAAAATGAGCCACAAGTGTCTAAGAGAATAAATCAGATTGACCAGAACTTAGCAGCAATTTCTAAATTTGCTTTTTTCTTTGATGGGAAACCTTAAATGGTGATACATGTTGCTTTTTCTGCAGTTTTTTTTCCACCTAGATGAATCCTCTAGACAAAGCCTTTATATTATTCAGTTTTCCAATATATTAATTTATTTGTGAAGTGATTGAGTGGATGTTTAGACTAGTTTTCAGAGCCGGAATATATTTGAGTTAAATATCTTGGAATTCAGTTCCTGCATTCAGGAGAGCGGTTAGTTATCTGAGGGGTGCACAATAATAAGTAAGATAGTTGCAAAATATGCCAACCATTAAGAACACTTTTTTATTATGATAAATAAAAGTTGCTTAAACCCCAAGAAGATGCTTTCTTTGGAAACAGGCAAACAAAGCAACAACAAATTAATGTGTAGACTTTTCAAAGGCTAAAAATATAGATATTATTTGTGGAATTTTTAATATGGTGTACTGGCATTAACCAAGAATTTCAATAACCAGAGAAGTTGGGATTTTGATATTGTGGTCTATTTTTTCATGAGAAAGTTTTCTTTTCTGAAAAGTATAAAAGTTCAGTGAAGTTCTGAGATGAGCAGGATATGAGACAGTGTTGAAAGTAGAGCTGTCCTTTCCCAGAGAGTGTCAGGTTATTTCTTTTCGGTTGATAATTGTTTGGAAGCTGCTTGGAAAGGCCTGGAATAAACAATATCTAGAGCCCAACACAACTATTCTGCCTGTCCTATTCTACGATTCTGGTGGTGTAAACTCGCTCTTCTAGGAAGCAGAGATTATGGAGTATCGCCAAGTCTTTCTAGCCCCGGGTACTCCTAGATCCTGTGAATAGGGTGCCTGCTGCAGCACAGGGGTGAGGATGTGGCAAGGCCTGTGGGTTAAAGGGTGTTCTCTTTGTAGCTCTGTTTTTTAATAGAACATTCTGGTCCACTGTTGTCAACAGCCCTCCCTTTTCTGAAGAAGGTCTCTGATGAAACAGAATCAAACTTCTCAAATGAAAGAGACAGTAGCCTATAGAGAGAAGAATATCAGAGAAGACAGAAAAACAAAATAAAACCATATAACTCTCTATATATAGCACTAATGCACAGGCAATTGTAACAACTTATTTTTCAAAAAGTCTTACTTGCATGCTTTTTCTATATATACCATGCCTAGGAATGCATTATAATTATAGTGTGTGAATAGATTAGGCCTTTTGCAGACTTGGAAAGAACTAAATGGTGAGCACCTTCATTCTTTCATGTTACTTCTGGCATTACTGCTGACATCTAATATTTCTCAGCTCACTCATTCTTCTACCCACCTCCTTCTTGGGGGACCCATAATCATTATTTTGTCTTACTTGAAATTTGCTAAGCGAAATAAGCCAGGCAGTGAAAGACAAATACCATATGATCTCACCTTTAACAGGAAGCTAATCAACAAAACAAACAAACAAGCATAATATAAACAAAGGCACTGAATTTGAGAACAGTCTGACAGTGACCAGAGGGGGAGGGGAGGGAATTTCAGGGGAAAAGGGGAACGGTTTAGAGCAACAAGTATAAAGGACTCATGGACAAAAACTATGGGGGGTGGAAATGGGAGGAAGGTGGGGAGGGCTGGGGTGGTGGGTTGGGGCAGGGTAAAAGACAGAAAACTGTACAATATCAACAATTAAAAAATACTGATTAAAAAAAAAAAGAAAAGAAAAATTTGCATGAGTCACAGCTGTCTCCAGAGTGGTTCTGAGTTGATGATTTAATGTCCCAGATTTGATTGTGGATGTCATTGAAACCTCTCACATTCTTTGTCATGCTGCTTCAGATAGTCATCCAGGACCAATCACCAACCTGACATGGTTCTGAAAAGTGCATCAAGAAAGAGACAAAAGTCTGGAAGGAGGGTGGTGGAGCCCAGTAGGCCTGCCTGGGAGGTGGACAACCAGAGCCCCATTGTCAGCCCTGTTTCTCAAACTCTCTGTGGCTCTTAACAACTTTAAAACATTATTTGAAAATCTACCTATTGAGATGCAATTTACGTACAATAAAATGCATAGATTTCAGGTATACAATCTGATGGGATTTGACACTTCATACACCATGTAATTACCAGCCCAACTAAAATATAGGACATTTTTACAACTATCAAAAGTTCTCTTGTGCCCCTTTTCAGCCAAATCCCACCCCAAGCAAACACTTTTTGAATTCTGTCACCATAGCTTAAGTTTGCCTGTAGTAGAACTTAGTAAAATAATATAATATATATTTTTTGCTTTCTGGCTTCTTTTGCCCAACATAATGTTTTTGGAATTCATGAATAATGTGGCATGTATCAGTAGTTCTTTCTTTCCCTGTGTGGCTTTGAACAAATCATGGCCCCTCATCAAGCTTCAATGTCTTCATTTGAAACCTGAGGGAGTTGGAATATGGGGTAGTTGAGGTCTCTATCAATTCTAACATTCTCTTATTTTATGACTTTGATATTTAGCTTCTTTAACTGTTTTATATATTTTTTCAGCTGGTAGAAGATTGGCTGTAAACTAATTCTTTCATGTTTACTTCTGTACTGCTGGGTGGCCCAGAGGGGATCCACCCTTTAATCATGCTGTGTGAGAGAAGAAGGGTCTGGAGGCCTTTCATTCTGTTCTTAGATAAAGGCCAGGGGTTTTCCAAATGCTGTCTATCACTTGAAGGAAAAAGGGTGAAGCTGTTCATGTAAGGAGAAGGTAGAGAAAGAAGCTTATTTTAACTTTATTTCATGCTGTTAGTATAGATCACAAACTCTGGTGGCTTCTCAGGCCTACAGGGGTAGGTAAGAGGGAGTTGGGAAGGTTCTAAAGGAGACCTTGACCCCTCACCTGAACAGTCCAGTTATCTGGACTTGCACTCATTCTGGATCTTCTCTAAATGACTGCAACCTCTTCCCACGCATTTCACCAAAATTCATTAGAGATTAGAGTGTGTTTATTTATAAACTGTATGTAGCTGCCATTGACTTTTACTCAAATCAAACTTTAGTAGAATATTGACTTTGGCCAGAATCTGTCTACTCTCTTTAAAATTATCATGGAGCATGTCATGTCAGGGAATTGAATTAAATAAGTGAAGAATTGCTCTTCATATAGGTTGATTTTCTTGGGAAAGTTGGGGGAGGAGGTATGATGGGAGTGAAAACATGCCCTCGGTTGTGTTACTGAGTTCGATTCTCCATCACCTCTTTTGCGGGTAGAAGAGAGGATTGAGTGGGTCCATTATGGCTGGAATTTTCATAGTGTGGTGGAGTAGTGGTGTGAGTGATTGGACAAGTTAGCCCTTCATGCCATATAATTCAGTTCTACAATCAAAATCTACTGAGTACCTAATATGGGGCATTAAAAACAGGCCTTAGGGACAATAGAAGGAGATACTAAGATATCATATTTTTCAGACTATAAGACTCTCCACTCAAATTTGGGAGGAAGAAGGGGGTGTATCTTATAGTCCAAATGTAGCTTACCTGGCTCACTGGGGTGGGGGGACAGGTGGCGGCAGTGGAACAGGGTTCACAGGAGGCAGGAGCAGGGTCACCACTGCATTTTCCTCCTAAATTGGGGGGAGGGGGAGTGCATCTTATAGTCCGAAAAATATGGTAATTATACCTCTATAATTTAGGAAATTTATAATCTAGTTGAAGGGATGCAACAAGTAGTCAAGTAATAATTGTTAAAATCAACATAGACTATGCTAAGTAAAAGAGGTACAAAATGCCACTGGAATTCAGAAAAAGAAGAAATTGTGTCTGGTTGGGGGCCATCAGGAAAGGTCACTGAGGACAGGAAAGTGGTTTGTGAATGAGACCATGAGGGTCCAATCTCAGCTCTACTTTCAACTAAATGTGTGACCTTGAGCCTGTTACTTAAAGGCCGATCTTCGACTTAGTCTTCATATTAGTAAAGTATAACCGATCATAAAAACACTTTCTAAAACTGACAGACAGGGACTGAGTTTTTAAGAACAACAACAACAAAAAAAAAAGCACAAAACTGCTTAGATAGTACTTGACATGAAGTTTTTTCACAATAAGTGTTACCCTTGTGTGTTAACAAAATTAAACTTGAAATAGGCTTTGAGGAATGGGTAGATGAATGTTGAGGTAACAGTACTTCTGGTGTCCCAGTAATTCTTCTGTACGATTGTCCCAGACTTCTTTACAGCAAACTTTACTTTCTAGCCCAAATTTGGGGCTTCTGGACTCTCGTTAAAAAGTTCACTTCTTCTCAGGGTTTAATGTTGTCTCAAAATGACATTAACAAGACAGTGGAATATAGAGATCTAGGGCAGGACTGCAAAGACCACCCTCATTCTGAGTATCTTGTGGTCTTATGCCTTTCACCTGTTGAAAATCCTCATGTTCTACAACAGGTACAAGCTTGATATTCAGTCTTGCAATACCAGAAAGTACAACTTTTTTTAAAAATAACTTTTAAAAGATTTTTATTTGTTTATTTTTAGGGACGGGGGAAAGTAAGGAGGAAGAGAGGGAGAGAAACATCAATGTGTGAGAGATATATCGATCGGTTGCCTCTCGTATACACCCAGTTGGGGACCTGGCCTGTAACCCAGGCATGTGCCTTGACTGGGAATCAAACTGGCGACCTTTCAGTTTATAGGTTGGCAATCAATCCACTGAGCCACACCAACCAGGGCCAGAAAGAACATTTTCTGAATGGTCCTAATTACATGTAATCTTTATACGTTGATTCCTCCCCAGGCTTCTCGCTTTATCCAGCCCTCTGATTCAGTTGCATTTGTTAATCATTTGTAGTTAGCACATTACTCTCCAAAGACCATAGATTATAAACCTTGAAAACAAATTGAACTGTGCTCCTGGTTAAATTTTCTACAATCATTCTCCCAATTTTCTTTGAGACTCCATGGATAGAGCTCCTTAACCATTCCGATTATATGGAGCTCACTTTCTACTCAGGCATCTATATGCTTCTGCTCATACCAGAGTCTGGCTAATCTCAATTGGAAGGGTTTTCTTAAAAAATGAATACTCTTCATGTACAAGAATGACACTTCTTTTAATGTTAACCACTATTATTTCAGTTATAACTTAATAACAAACATTTTGAGGATTTGTTTTTTTTTTCTTCTTTGAGTTAATATTATCTATACCATTCTGGATTGTGTTAAGACTAGCCAGATGGAACCAGAATCTGGACCTCAGTCAGAATATAATTTATATAAGCATCATACTAGTCATTTATATCTGTCACTCTTAATAGTCCTTAACACCAAATAGGAAATGTCTCTTTCTTCTAGAGCTTTTAGGGTCACAGAAAAATCTCAGCCTATTTCATGCTGAGTAGTCAAATACAAATCAAAATCTATAAAGCTAGGTTTCAGAAATGTGGGTGATATTTCAAGCTAGGGACACAATGAGTTCAAAGTTCTACCCACAGCCTCTGGTGCTATTATACTCTTTAGAGCTATATCTATCTGTTCTCTCTGTTATTTAAGTGCCCTTTCTTCTAAAGACACCTAACAGGATAACATGTGCACTATATTCTTTTTGATTTCTAAAACCATCACCACCAAACTCATTTTTGTTTTAACACAAAGATCTTATAATAACCTTGAGTAGATGAGTTTCAGACCTCTGATTTTATTTCCTTGACAATAGATAAAGATCAAATAATACATTCTATTTTATAACATCTTTCCAGTGCTAAATAAAATAAACTTACTTATAGCTAAGATTTTCACGAGCAGGCAACTTACTAAATTAGAATCTATTGTCCTTAAATGTCTATATGAGAAAGGACACCTTAAGTCTCTGTTGTAGATGGGTTTTACTGGCAGTTCTAAAGTTTTGCTCATTTTAAATCCAGCCTTAGGTTAGCATAATTCCTACTCGGGGCGACTGAGTAGAAGGGGTTTCAGATTCTTCAGCAGCTTTCATACTTCAAAGGTCTGGAAGACAACTATATAGATTTATGTTTCTTAGTCTTAGAACCAGATGTCATAATTTTGTAATTCCATATCATGTAAGAGTCCTGCAGGTAAAAGTGTGCCTCCCGTGAAGAAGAGTGACCAGGTCAGGTATAATCTGAGGGATTCCTTACAGCCAGGAAATTCAATGGCCAGCACCTGTTGTTCCCATTCTAAACATAAAGGGAAAGAGGTCAGACTCTCTCACACCAATATGGCAGCAAAACATCAGTACAAGTAAAATATTCATCAGTGCTTTTCAATATATGTGTACATTGGAGAGGTATCTTTCATTTCAAATTGAACTCTCAAGAAACCCAATAGCAAGTAACAAATTAGCTAACCTTCTAAAATATGGAAGTGATATTTCTATAGTAAATCTAGAGAGTTCATTTCTGTGAGCAGAATTTGGTCCACTCAAGATCTGGACGTTTTCAGTGAGGCAACATGTCATGGTGAAGGAAAACCAGAGTGTTCATTAATTGGGTAAATATTTTAGCAGATAATTATTTAATGGCCCACTATGTGCTAGGTTCTAAATCACTTAGTAGAACATGACAAATTATTGTTTCATTCTTATCCTTAAAGCATTTGTGTAACTTTTAAGTGCAGAAACACTAAAGCTTTGTGATTCCAGAGAGTGAACCCTTAATTCTTTGGTGCATTCAAATTGCAAGAGAGATTAGTGGTGTTTTATTCAGTGATGAAGGTCAGTGAGCTCTGAGCAGCTGTCAGTGATGTGGGGCTGGGGGATGGCACAACAAGGACCTGCTGTGCCTTCAGTCATAATGTTGTCACTAGGAATGTAGGCTCTTGGTACAGCTCTTGGTGCCCAAAGTAGCCTGGAACCTGACTTAAGAAAGAAGGAAAGAAAACAAGCTCAGGATCCAGGAGGAATTCAGTTATGAACAGGATGAGGCACCGGCCTATGAACAAGAAGTTTTGTTGTATGGGCAATCATAAGAGCTTTACCTGCTAAGCCCCTTACCCAAAAGAAACTACTTTCTTCATTCAAAAGTTTGCTTGTTCTGGGTTCTCTTTGTACAGCTCTTTTACTTATATACGATTATTTAAATCTGGTAAGACCCGATAGGATATTTTATCATTATTAAGTGAGGGGAGAAACCAGGAATAACAGTTATATTAAGAATAAGTGACATTGGTGATCAAAGAATGATTAGAGACATTTATCTGTCCAACCTCTGTTGAAAATTACTCTAATTATTCTTTCTCTCTTCATACTTATAACACTTTCTCTAGTGTACGGTTCTAGGAATCGACAGCAGATTATTTGCTCCATATGACTCAGATATTCATAATAAGAATGACTTTCGTGCTCTAAAGCAGATTTTCTTACTACCTATGCAGGTAATTTCTCTTTTAACCTTGAAGTAGGATTATTCCTGGATCTTTTGAATGAAATATCTCATCCTGTGCCCACAATGGATGCTCAACAATTAGTAGTTTTTCCTTTCCCTACTGTTTAATTAGAATTGAGGCCAACACAGAATTAGAATGACTAAAATCAATGAAAATCGTGAATATCATTCCAAAATGTTCTCTGCTGATTGTAATTTCTTCATTTCCTTGGGAGGATGTGACAGGCTGTAACAACTGGCCTGCCTTATGATGTGATTTCAGGGAATCGATTTCTCCTCTCACAGTGATACCCTTCTTCTCATCCATGCCTCCTAGCTAATTGTCAAAGTTGTCTTTCCCAGAGAAAAAATTTACTTTGTCTACTTTCCCATAGAAGTCACAGAGATAATTGCACAATGGGATGTATAAGTGAAAAATATCAGAATCTTACCTGTGAGAGGTTTAGATGGTAGACCCTGAGATAGAAATATAAAAGATGTCTTTAAATGGGGTACAGAAGGCAGAAAAAGGAGGCTGGGACCAGCAAGGTTGAGCTTGGCCTCTTTAGGTCCAGGGCCAGAAAAGCTTGAAGAAATTATACCTATTTCCATATACTCTAGACTTATAAAAGGACAAGGGAAAAATATGAAACTTAATAAGTTAAATATTATCTTATACAAAAATATTTCTAGACCCCCCATGCCATCACAGTTTTGTCCACTATGATTTCTTTCGCTTCTTTAGCTTAGTGGTGATAAAACAATGATTTCAAATATTTTGTAACAACTGTAGATGTACTGGCAGCATGAGTCGCTCATTTTTATCCTTTTTGGAGGACTGACAGGGATTAAGTAGCTTCATTGTGACTTTTAGTTGGAGAAAGGTTATTAGACAGCTGATGTATGGCCTCTGAGAGTCATGATGAGAACGTGGAGAGGACTCCTCCTCCTACCACCGGCCACTTGGTAGAAGGTCAATGGCAGCCCCTGTGGGGAGCCTGACAATGGGGAACAAAAGTAGGACCTGAAAGCCCTGCCTCTGGCTTCTGCTTCCCACCCTCCCCCACTACCCCAGGTTCTGACTGGTTTTCAGTTAAGGGACAGCCATCTTTAGAGACAGAGCCACTGTGGTCTAAGAAGTCATGTCTGTGTCCTTTGGCCTCAGAGAGTTGGAGGTGGAGGTCCAGCTGTTCCAATCAGAGTCTTGGAGGTGGAGAGAGATACATTATCAAGTTATGCAGAGCCATTCATATGAAGAAATTTCTTAAGACATAGTTCTAAGTATATTTAAAAATTTTAGTTTAGCACACTGCTTTTTTCTTAATAGATTTTTTACTTTAAAATTTTTTATTTTACTAGTAGTGTTCAAAGAAAAAGATGAATTGTGCCTGCTACCATTGGATTTGGACACAGATTGAGTTATGATTCCTGGCATGTGCCTCCTTTTGTAGAACTCCAATTCTTAAGAATGGTTCAATTTCATCCTCTGTTTAGCTAAAATCCAGATATTTCAAGGATATAGGACTACTCAGTAGTGTTATCCCTACCTTCAAGAAGCCTAAAGTTTTAATTAGGAGACTAAATTAAGAGATGAGCATAATAGAACATTTAAATGCTAACATATGCAACATGATTTTATATAACATCATGCAAAAAATTGAGAGATGGGAGAGATTAGTGCAGACATGAATAATGAGAGAAATGTGCTTGGATGAGATGAAGCTGGCTGGGGAACAAGGGTGAATTCAGTTTGGGGCAGGCTCAGTTTAAGGTGTCTGAGAACATTCAGATGGAGTTTCCAGTGGTCATTTAGGTCTGTGGATCTGGAGTTCACAAAATAGATGATGGCTGGAGGTGCAGATTCAGGAGTCATCAGCTCACAGGAGATTATTGAAGTGAATGAGATGGGAATAAATGAGATCATTCAAGGGGAGCATCTGGAGAAGAACAAGAACAAACACACACATACACACATACAGAGTGACAAAGGAAAAGAAGTCAGAATGTTTTATCATAATGGCACATTTTATATTCCTTTTCTAAGCAGGAGGAGAACAAGACAGATAAGTGTTTCAGAAGCAAAGGAAGAAAAACATTTCAAGAAGGAAGGTGCAGAACAGGGTAACTGAATACCAAAAAGAGTTAAGTAGGAAGATGACCAAAAAACCCAGAGGGTTTGTCAGTGATGGGGTGGTGGTTAATTTTGGCCAGGAGGGTCTTGCTGAAGTTTCAAGACCACCATGACCACAATGGCTGGGTAAAGAACCAAGGGAGGGAGTTTCCTACCAGAGTTCTCCCTGAAGTAGAAAGAATGCCCCGCAGTCTAGAGATGATAGCAATGAGAAGGGCAGAGGGTGACATATGGCTTGCATAGAGGAAAAGGTTTTGCAAAAGAGCTCAAAATTAAACAGTAGAACCCTCTTTTATAAAATAAATGGTATGTTGAATTTTTTTTTTATTTTAAATATTTTTTTTTAAAGATTTTATTTATTTATTTTTAGAGAGGGGAAGGGAGGGAGAAAGAGAGGGAGAGAAACATCAATGTGTGGTTGCCTCTCACGTGGACCCCACTAGGGGCTTGGCCTGCAACCCAGGCATGTGCCCTGACTGGGAATCGAACCTGCGACCCTTTGGTTCGCAGCCCGCGCTCAATCCACTGAGCTACGCCAGCCAGGGCTAATGGTATGTTGAATTTGAGGGAAACAGACCTCTAAACAAAATTGCCACCTGCTGTATTTCCCCTCTGGCCTCTGTTTTTCTCTAGAAGTTGGAGGAACCATCTGATAGTCATTGCTGATAGAACAGCTAAGAAGGAGTGACAGGTAGGTGCCTGCCTTTCTCCAGCCAGGGAGGTGGAAGGAATATTGAGATTGGCATGGACTTTAGTAAGTTGACTTTAGACACATTGCTTCTGAAGCAGGTAGTTGGAAAACAGGCCTGGAATGCAGATACAAGCCATGGCTTAAAAAGGAGATTATTGTTTCTGCTAGATAAGTGAGGTTAAGACTTGAAGATGAAATGCATCCTTTGAAGGAGAGAAGGGAACAGAGAGAAAGAGAAGAACCAGTTTTGACCTTAGGCAGCTGTGGGCACTGGTTAAGCACTCTCTATTGCTGTTGGCTTTGCATCAAATGCTGGAGCTTGAAGTGTGCAGGGCAGGATGTTGGAAAGGGAAAAGAATGCAAAGCAGGGAATAGCAAGAACAAGCTCAAATTCATGAGTGTGGGTTAGAACCTGTGAGGATGACAGAAAACTACCTTCAACCTCTGTGAAGTGAGCATTTTGAGGGGGAATCTGGTGTGGAAGGTACAAAAGCATGGATCTTCCATATGGACAAAGACAAACCCAGAAACAGACAGGGAAGGGAATTCCAGGAAGTGTGGCTCAGCCTAGCCGTGTCAGCGGCTCTGAGACCACCACCGTACACTAATGAAGCTGCTGAATAACAATATAAGACAGAATGTTTAAAAGCCAAATGAAAGACTCAGCATTAAGTGCTGGGTTATTTTTTGTCTCTCTTTGGAAAAAAATTAAAGAAATCAAAGACAGAGTAACTTCTGAGGTTTGCACTTTTCTCAGGAAGATGAACTTGTTTTATTAATGAATGACATTCTGAATCTCTTTGCTTTAGGAACATGTAAAAAATATAAAGGAAAGATCATTTCTTTTTTTAGTTGAACCATATGCCTTTAATAAAAATATTCTAGACTCACATGTATAGGATAATTAACATCCACCTATGAATGAATATTATATCTAAAACATTAGGGAACTAAAATATGACCTGGAAAATACATGACCTTATCTTCATACTGAGATTACTTTGAGGGGAAAGATAAAACTTATTTTCTCATTGGTGAGCATAAAAAAAAAGACAAAATTCTGCTGGTGAGATGGCTTAGCGATTTATTACAGAGCCATCTTGGAAGATAGACCATCTGTAATCGGAAGTATTATTATTTATGTAATTTGTTCAGGACAACAAGCTATAATAAAATGTCCAATTTCCCTTGGCAAAATTGTCTATTTTACCTTCAATGTATATATTTAAAGTGTGACAGAATTATGGAAGAGCATTCCAAAGAAAATTGCTTTGCTGCTTTGTGAATGGGTGGAGCTGGAGACTTATCAGGTGGCACCGCTGTTGGCAGTGGCAGGAAGCCGTCTACTGAAGCTGGCACCAGGACAAGGGTTAGCCGGAGTGCGAGACCAACCTCAGTGGGAAAATGTATAAAACTTACATGAGGTATTAAGCCCTTGCCCAGGTCCAACAGCTCCTGTACAGTTTCTGCCTGGGAGAGATTGTCACAAAAGCTTGGTCACAAGGCGGCTTATGAAGATCATTCCTTGGTGCTGTCTTCTTTTCTGTCAGCACACTTTCCAGAAAATATCTTATCCAAATACACACACACACACACACACACACACACACATTATCTATCTATCTATTTATCATCTATGTATTATCTGTATTTATCAATCATCTGTGTATGTATTATCTATATACCTATCTACATATCTATCCATTTATACATACCCATATCTATGGATATACATAATCAAATCAACCCTGATCTTTCTCTTGGAACTTCAGACTTCCCACTCATATGTCCAACAGGCGTCTTTAATTTAACATAATTAAAAAGAGAACACTTGACTTCCCTCCAAGACCTTCTACCTCCTTGTCCCCCCTCCCATCTCCCATATCTTTAAACAGCACTATCATTTATCCAGTTGCTCAAGGCAAAGTCTAGAAGTTAAAACTTGATTCCATTCCTTCCCTTCCCTTCCTTTCCACATGGAATCTATCAGCAACCCTGTGACTGCCTCTACCTATCTCAAATCTGTCCTCATCTCTCCATCTCCTCAGTTTCTACCTTTTTTGCACTCCCTGCAACAGCCTCCTAACTTACTCCCTGTGGGCACATTTGCTTTTTTATATGCCATCTCTCACACAGCAGCCAGAATAAGCTTTTAAAAATATACCACATATTTTAGTCTTCTTCACTGAAAATCCTCTGAAAGTTTCCCATTGTACCAGGAGAGAATCCAAACTTCTTGCGCTTCTGTCAGAGCCCATGAGATCTGACCTTCACCTGGCTCTCTGCGTCAGTTCAGACCAGTCTCTCCCTGCCCACTGTGCTCCAGGAATGCAGACTGCCCTTTGCTCTGTTTTTCAAACAACTGAACATTTTGCTGCCTTAACTTGTGTTTCCTACAGTTCCTGGAATCTCTTTCTGATGTGTCTTTCCATCAATCACCAACATGACTAATTCCTCTTTGTCAATCAATACTCAGCTTAAATGTCTCCTAGGTATTATTTGGCACATCATTTTATTTTAATTCTCTACCTTACTTATTTTCCTCTGAAATTTCCATCTATCCATTCATCCATCCATTCATCTATCCATTCACCCATTTTTCTATGATTTTACAAATGTAGTAAAAGTTCTGGAGAGGCAGGGATTTTCTGAGCCTTGTTCACTGCTATATCTCCAGTGCTTCAAGAGGCCAAAACACAGAAGGTATGCACTGCTTCTAGTATTACAGACAATGAGAGACTGATACTTTTAATATAAGATGGAAAATGCCAGTTCAGGGGAAGCAGGGCATGCTGTGGGAGCACAAAGAGGGGAAGCCAACTTAGCCTGGGAGAAGACTTCCTGGAGGAGGTGGTGCTTGACTTGAGTTGTTGATGAGTAGATGTACAGGAAAAGTGAGGAGGTTGGTCTAGGAAGTGACACCACCATTAGTAATGGCTGATTTATATCTTTAGAAAAGGGCCTGGAATGTAGAGAGAGAGGAATAAATCAACAGGAGTTAGCTAGAGTAAGTGGGGTGGGGCAGGGGAGGGGCTTATTCTGTAGGTAGGAGAGAACTAATTCTATAGGTAATGGAGTCACATTGAAGTGATTTTAGAAATATCACTCTGTCAGTAGACTGGAAAAATCTAGAAGCAGAAAATTATTAAGGTAGTTCAGGCAAGACTTAGGAATGATCCCATCTTATGTCATGTCAAATTATAGCTGCAGGAATTTCAGGGAAAAGAATACTAAGACTGAATGATAGTAACTTTGATATGTTCTTGTTATTGTTATAGTTTCTTGTTATTTTCCTTACTCTCAAGAGTCCTGAGCTGAAAACTGATATTAACAAAAGTTGTCAGTGGATATGATAATTAAATGAAATAAAGTATGTAAATATGTACTTCTTGGCACAGAATAAATAATCAGTAAATATTTTATTTATTTCCCCTATTAACTAACACAGTCATTGGCTTGGGAATAGATTCATGTGGAGAGTATAATATGAAGAAATTATGTTAAATAGAAATTTAGGGTCCCAAATTCATAACATCCATATCATTATCTATGAAACCTTAAGCAATGCACTTTATATCATGTCATTTGTAAAATATAGAATAATAATTTTCCAGGATCAAGTGACATGAGGCATAAAATATTATATGAATGTAAGGTGACATTATTTTGGTTGTCAAAGCCAGCTGTAGCCAAGGTATGCATCTTATTCTGGGATGAGAGTCAATCATGGCTTTGGATTTTTTTCCTGGCATTTTCAGGTTCCAAAGTGGATGGCACAACAAACTCAACAGCTACCTTTAAACACAATATATCACTTACTACTTCTAAGTAACTCCAAAATGTCACAATGTCCATTTCCTCTCTATTAACTATCCATTGCTGTGTAACAAATTATCTCAAAAGTAAATAGCTTAAAACAACAAATATTTGCTATCTCACAGTTTCTGTGAATCGGGAATGATGCCAGGACGTAGTCATCCAAAAGCTCGACTGGGGCTGAAGGACGTGCTTTCACGATGGCACCCTTTCACAGCTGTTGGCAGGGGTCTCTGTAACTCATCACCTGGCTGTCTCCTCATGAGATGGCAGCTAACTTCTTCTGGAGTGATGAATCCAAGAGAAAGAACAAGATGGAAGGCATAGCCCCTGTGCGTCCAAGCCTCCAAAGGCACACACTATTAATTCCATTTTTTTCTATTTGTTTCAAGGGAGTCAAGTGTAGCCACAGAGGGATTAGGGTAGAGTTGGGGCTCCTTCTCTTAAAGGGAAAGTTATGAAAGAATATGTGGACATTTTAAAGCCACAACATTTCTCTATAGTCAAAGTCAAGGAGTGGTCCCCTGGGCTCCCCTTTAACATCAGCAGAACATGTGGCTGTCTACACTGGTGATATACTTAGCATGGAGAAGACCCATCTTCTTTCCATAGATCCAGGCCAATCTGCTTGCTCCACTTGCCCCAGTGGAGTTCTAGTTGCATTCATTTATATGTCCTAATACACTGTCTTTTGAAAACCATGACATTTTTGGCAAAACCAAAGACAGTGCCTGGCAAAAGTAGGAATTCCATAAATATTAGTTCAATTTATCGAAAGATTCTGAATGTAAATAGTTTATGGGATCCTTTTTTGTAAGCTTTAGAGGGAGAGGATGTCAGGGCTTGAGGAATAGGATCATGGATCAGGAAGAAAGCAAAGCGGCAAAATGACAGAGAACTGGGCACTCTACGTAGCTTTGCAACAGCAAGTGTCTATGGAAGGCTAGTCTGCAAGGCCTAAAGGTGGAGTAAACTCTGCAACAGTAGCAGCAGCTTGATTGGTGGCAAGATGACTTACAGAGCGGGAGCTGCAGTGGGGAAATTTCTCAGAGCTTACAAAAGGAAAGCCATTATCAAATATGGAGTAGGAAATGCGGCCCGAAAGAATGAGTGGGTTCAGCAAGAGCAAGAAAGGGCTATTATAAGAAACCTTTTCAAGTAGATTTTAATTTTGGAGAATTACCAAGTTGTAAATTCATCTCAGACATTTAAAATGCATTAGATGCTACTACAGCCTTGGCTGTCGCTTCAGCCAGTGTTTATTGAGCAGCAATTGTATGTCAGCCGCTGTTCTGATGGCACGCACATTTATTATATCTCATTCAGCCCTCACAACCACTGTATGGGAAGTTTTATTATTCTTCTTCTTTATAGGAAATCATTATTCTGGCAGCTCATTCCTTGTTCAAAGTCACGTAGTTAGCAAATGGAAATACTGGGACTAGAATCCAAGTTTTTAAACTTCATTATGTCACAACTTTCATTTCTTAAAATGAGAAATTGCAAATGAAGATTCATCATGGATTAAATAATGTTTTTTGAAATATAGCATCTCCCTAAATAAAAGACTGGTACAGTAAACTATAGATCTCACTCAGTCCATGAAAAGCACCTTGCTCTTGGCAACACAGTTTTACTGCAAAAACATTTAAAATGTGACTGTTGACCTTTTTTAGAGTCTGTCCTGCACATGCACATTTTTCCCACTCAGAGATCAGGTTGTCTGTCCTCCACAACAAACTCACCTTTCTCGAACATCCCGGCTATAACCAATGCGTCTTCTACTGCATAACGTCTGATAACTATGTAACTACTGAAACAGTCCAACATAGCAAAATTTAAATATTTATTTATTTATTTATTTTTAGAGGGGAAGGGTAGGAGAGAGGGAGAAGGAGAGAAATATCAATGTATGGTTGCCTCTTATGTGTCCCATGCTGGGAACTGGCCTGCAACCCAGGCATGTGCCCTGACTGGGAATCGAACCGCGATCCTTTGGTTCACAGGCCCGCGCTCAATCCACTGAGCTACACCAGCCAGGGCTAACATAGCAAAATTTAAAAAAAATTTCAAATACTTGATTTACAATTATACTTTTAATTGAAATGTCTATAGGAAAATTTAGTCTTTTTTTTTTTAAACAATTCTTATCTGCTAGAATTTGCTCATTCTCCATTATTTCTTGAAGTAAAGAAACCATTTTCTTTTTCCCCTGGTATTTCTCTGTGACCTTTGATTTCTACTGCTGCCCTCCACGCACATGTGCTATCCATTCACACATTCATTCACTTAGTCAGTAAACATCATTCATTCACTCTCCACATGTATTTATTGAGCATCTGCTATGAACTAAGCACTATTCTAGTCACTGATGAACTATTTTGGGTTGTAGGCCAACCGCTGTGCTCAGCTCTGGCTACAGAGATGTTATATAAGACATTATCACTATAATAAACAGGTGCAGTATAGTAGAAGGTATGATGACATTTTACATAGAATACAGTGGAGATATGTGGATATTAACATCTCTAAAATCAACAATGCTGTTATTAGTTATATAATGTACTCTTATTACATATGATGTATCATTTTACCTGGAGGTTCTAAGATACTTTGTAGAGAAGTGACATGTCTGATAAAAAGTAACCTTTCACCAGATGGTCATTGTGTTAATCTGGGACCAGGTCCTCTGAGATGCAGGTGCTAAGAGAGTACTCAGTTTGCAAGAACAATATTAGGGCAAACTGGGAGAGAAAAATGTAGCATGATCCAGGAGAAACTGGGAAAGCTGTCAGACTACACTCCTGGCCTGAGTGAAGGAGAGCAAGAAGGAAAGTTGGGTGGAAGTTTCTTGACGACTGTGTACTCAAAGGAAAGCAGGGCCATTGGGAGGTAAAGCCATTGTCTGCCTCTGAAGCACTCCCCACCTTCAAGAAAAGATGTGCCTTTACTTCTTGGCTGCCCAAAGTCATGATCTGGAAGGAGTCCTAGAGGAGGAATCAGAGTTCAGCAGGTGGGACCCTTGGTCGACTACATTCCCTGCAGGTGCATGTCTGTGGGCACATTCTCAAGGCTAACATCATCATTACAGTGAGGTCAGCACTCCAGGCTGAGGGCAGATAAAACACAGGCTTTGCCTAAAGCAGTTTGGTGCCTTTTAGGGGAACTACTAGCTCAATATGGCTGGAGTATATGGTGCATTTTGGTTGGAGTGATGAGGAAGTGAAAGGGGCATATATTGAGAAATAATTCCAGAGATGTACAGCAGCCACATCGCACAGTCTAAAGTGTAATAAATCTAAGGGATTTAGGCAATAAGAAGACATTGGGGAGTTGAAGGAGAGACGAGAACTAATCTGGTATTTTTTTCCTCCAAATAAATCAGTGGATGGATTAGAAAGTGATAAAAAAAAAAAAAGACAGGGAGAAAAGTTGGAACAGCTTCTCTTCTGAACTATCTCAGGAACACTGGAAATGCAGAAACTCAGAAATGTGTTTGAAAGTAGAATTAACATCACTTGATCACCAATTGTGCATGAGGAGTCTTTGATTCCCAGGTTTCTGGCTTGCACACTAAACCATGGAGATATTCCCTAAAATAAGGACTGTGTGAAGAGACACTGGTTTGGGAAAAATCAGTTTTTGCAAACTGCACCAGTCATATTGAGCTACCAGTCCCATCCCCATCTTTGTCTTCTTCTGTTCTCTTTGGAAGAACTCATCCTGGCTCTGTCCATGAAGACAGGTTGAGTGACCCTGTGGATGTTGATCAAAAGCCCTTATCTCTGGAAAACTTATGATGGATGGATGGTGAAACATTGTTTGACTTCCTTAACCCAGCAAGGCAAAAATCGCCTGCAGAAATCCTCAGAATCTCAGTAAAACATCATGCTTTGACTCCAAACTTCATCTTTATTATTTAAATTTCGTAACATTAATTCAGGCAACATTAAAATTTCTAACCAAACTTGTGTGCATAAATCACAGTCTTTGGGTAAATGGGAAGAGACAGAAAGATTGTTGTGGTTTTCTGTGGAGTGTGAAGAGGGCTACAAAATAGCATTTTTAAAGCACCTACCTGTTTCAACAGATGTGCTACGTACTTTATATCATTTCTAATGCCTCTTCCTTTTCCTCCTTGTCTTCTATCCCTTCCTCCATCTCCCCCTTCTTCATCTTTGTCTTCATCTTCTTTTAATTCACTAAACCCTTAATGATCAGATCACTCCTTGATTCAAAACATATTAATCATTTTCCATCTTGTCCACCATAATAGCCTAAGTCTGTACAATTAGCTGCAGGGCCCTACCCACACCTAAACCTTCCCACTCCAGTTACCGCTTGGCCCTCCTACCGCACCTCACACTCCTGCCCTCAGTCCCAGCCATGCTGACTCTGCTACTACTTGGAGATCTCAAGAAGGGTCTTGCCTCATAACTTTTGTACTTACTGATCCCCCTGCTTGCTCTTTCTCCAGCAACTACATGTTGACTGGCAATTTTTTATACATGCAAATGGCAAGTTCTCTGACCACTCTTAAAAATTGCACTTCCTATTTCCATATTCTCTATATCCCCTGCCCTGATTTTCCTTCATATTCCAATATACCATGTAACTTACTTATTTTTATTCATTGCTGATCTCTCTATATTAAAATATAAGGCGTGGATTTTGCCACTTTGATTTTTTGCTGCGTCCTTGGTACATTACAGCAGTGCTTGGCTCTAATGGGGAGAATATTAACATCCCAGTGGTAGATGAGGTGCCTGGCTTGAAGAAGCTGAAATAATTTCCCAAGTCACAGAATTAGTAAATGACAAGGCTTAAGCTCAAATCCAGGTCAATCTGGCCTGAAGATCCATGCATGTCCTCTTCACTATACTGTGCTTTCTTTTCTTTCCACACAGCCAGTTAAATACTCTCATGTAATCAGTGACAGCTTCCATACAGGGAGTTTCTGCTTCCTAAACTCTAAATTTTGGTCAGAGTGACCAACTGTGAGGGACCTGTGTGAAAAGTCAAGGAAGAAAACAAATGAGATCAACAACAAAACTGGGGGGGTTTGTATACTCACAAAAGTTAACTGCCAGGTTCTTGAGATTGCTGGAAACCATCTTCCCAACACCCAGGCTGGATCAAGCCCACAAACTGTGAGAAAACCGATGACACACAGGAGCCAGCCACTGGTTCTGTTTAGATGGCAGGCACAGATGTCTAACTGTAATTTCTGTTTATTAATATAAGTTACCTGGCTGTTCACAAATGGGAGTTCATCAAAATATTGCAAATGATGCACCTTGAGAAATGTCACTCCTTATCATGATTGCATTTCCATATTTTTTCCATGTTAGTTTGGTGTGTGTGTGAAATGCTTTCAAAACATAGACTTGACTCAGATCAGCCCCTGGAGGCAGGGTATGTCTGAGTCTGCTCTGAGAATCAGGCAGGAGCAGTACTGAGACAGGTTTCAGTGTGACTTCTCCTACAACCTTCATTTTTGTAGCAATCAGTTAGGAGCAGAGCGCTTCCTATCACTTGCAGCTCACTGGTACCTTGCGGATCCCTGGCTCCCTTCTCCCTTTCCTCTCTGTCAGTCATCAAGGAGTGAAGGTCATAGGGTGGAAGCAGATAATTGTGCTGCCTCAGGAATCAGTGCTTCCCTCTGAGGACCATTGGAATGTAATTCATTTCTTCAATCTTTCTTCTCAAATATTAAAAAAGTCAACCCCCAATTTTTTTTCTTTCCCAGAAGGACTTGCTAGCACTGGATGGGAGCAGTCAGCATGAATTTTAATTAGAGTGTCTGTTTTTCAGCCCTGGATTTCCCATAATCAATGTCTTTCTGTCTATTAATCAAGAATGAATATGTATAGAGTTTGAGAATTGATCGATCTTGACACCTAGGAAACCACTCAGTCACATTGAGAGCTGAGCTGGGGCGTGTTTCTCCATAGAGCATTACCTTATGTAAGAGGTACCTTAGAAGATGATTTTTTCCTGCTAAAATGATTCACCCTGTGGTTCTTTAAATGGGTCAGCTAGTGCTGTAAATTAATTTACGAAAAAGGGAGTCATTTTTTTTAAGGAATGCATCTACTTAGGAGGTGAGATGTACACACATTCTCCTTTCATTGACCTTTCCTTTACTGTATCTCAGGTTTGCTCTGCTCTGTTTTTCTCCAGCTACTGTACCCCACTTACCTTCCTGAGGTGTGGGAAGGAGGTTGTGCTGCAAGGGGTTGCCCACCTGGATGACTCATTGCCGTGGCCAGCAACTTCTGTGATCAGAAGAGCCCTGTGGTGATGGAAATTGAATAGGGACACGTATATTTTTTTCCCTGCTAGGCTTTTGTGAGGGGTTTTCAGCATTTCAGGGTACTACTGGGAACAGAGAAAGTCATTCTTCTGTTGTTTTTCTTCTGCTTGATACTCTATAATAGCACCTTTTCCCCCAATTTAATGACTATTAGTTTCCTAGGGCTGCCGTAACAAAGTTCTGCACTCTGAGTGGCTTAAACAATAGGAATTTGTTGTGAAGGCTGGAAGTCCGAAATCAAGGGCAGGGCAGGCCCACGCTCCCTGTGAAGGTGCTAGGGGAGAGTCTGTCCCAGGCCTCTCTCCTAGCTTCTGATACGTATCTCTCATATACATATCTCTGTGTCCAAATTTCCCTTTTTATAAGGACACTGGTCGTATCGGATTAGGGGCTGGGCCTACTGCAGTATGACCTCATCTTAACTAATTATATCTGCAGTGGCTCTAAGTCCAAATAAGGTTACATTCTGAGGTTCTGGAGGTTAGAATTTCAACAAAATTCTACATATTTCATTAAATTCTGGGGGTACGTTAGGGTTGGGTGAGACATAATTTAATGCATGATATGAATCACTAGTTATCTATTGTTGCTTAACAAATTACACTTCGATTTAGTGGTTCAAAACAACAGCATTTATTATCTTACAGTTACTGTGGGTTGAGTGAGGATCCAGGCATTACTTAACTGTGATCTCTGCCTCTGGGTTTCTCCTAAGGTTTCAATCAAGGCTACCCTAAGGGAGAATCTGCTTCTAATTTCACTCAGATCATTGTTGGCAGGATCTGGTTCCTTGTGAGTTGTTGACATCAGGGCCTCTGTTCCTCACGAACTACTGGCTAGAGGCATTTCTGGGCATGGGCAGCCCGCAGCAACTCAAGCAAGCAAGCCACAGGCTAAGAGACAGTGTGGGAACAAGATAGACACCACAGCCTTTTCCTTAATCTTGAAATAATACTGCCCATATTATATTTGTTAGAAACAAGTAACCAGATTCAGCCCACAGTCAAGAGGAGGACATCACACCAGGGCGTGGATACCAGGATGCAGGGACATCATTTTGAAAGCTGTGCATCTGGGTCTGCCCTCTGAGTCATCCTTCCTCGTTCATGAGAGCTAGCCCAATTACATCCGATACTTTGCTTGGCCCACTTCCTGCCAGTAGAATTTCTGGGTCCACTGGTCTCTTTTCATTTGGTGCTATCTCTGCTCCTTTCAGCCTAAAATGACACTGTTTCTGCTGATGCCATTTTCTCAAAAATGTTAGAACTTTTGTGAATGTTACTGGCATTCACTGCACTAGAAAAAAATCACACCCATACATTTCTTATTCTAGCTTTGGGTCCGGTGGAGAAGGCTGAGAAACAATACCCTTACATTTCCTGGAAGCCCTGTTATTCCATTGAGGGACACCCTTAATCTCTTCAAAGGTCCCTGTGTGGGACCCAGTAACAGTCTGATTCTTTTACCTTTTTAAAGTCTGCACCAAGTGTGATGCAGTCTTAGCTTTATCTTTAGACCACATTTTCCTGATAGTACTTGGAAACCATGTCTTAACTTTAGCATCCTTTGCTGTCTAGAGAAACTGAGAATTTTTTAAATCATCAAGTCTTGGTTTCTTTTTGTTTAACAGTTCTTCCTACAACTCATTACTCTTGCAGTTTACTCTAAACATCAAGAAAAACCAAAGTGGCACCTTAAACACAGCTTGAAAATCTCCTCAGCTGGATCACCAAGTTCATTAGTGCTGGTCAGGACCAAGTTGTGAGTTGCAATTAGCTCCTCCCATACATAAATGCACATCCTCCTTGTGGCCTCTCCCTGCTCCTGTCTTCCCCTTCACCACTGCTTCATTGCCCTTCACAGTTCCCAACTACTTAGGCCAAGGTTTTTAGCACCCCCAGTGTGACAAACATCTTACTTCCAATAGTGTAAATACATTAGAGTCAAGTCCTTGAACACTTCAGAAGTCCATGGTGATAGAGATTTTCATGTAAACAAACCAATGATAATGTAGTCAGCCAATATATTATTCCCAATACATTATGTCAATTAAAATGTATAATATAGTCTTTAAGAATTAATGAAGTCACATTATTATATAGAGTTATCATTGTGATGATTTACATTTAAATAGTTTTGCCACTCATTTTACCATTTGCAAAGGGTTTCATCAATCCATTTATTTCTCACAAAAGTCCCATGCAGCAGATATCTTATCCTCAAATTGGAAACTAGGGAACTGGGGCTCAGAGAGGTAAAGTCATCTGTTATTAATTGTGTGGCTCAGCTTGTGTCAACTGGCACAGGATCCCAGACTCCACAGAAATATACTTCACTCTGCATCATAGATGTCCTACTGGGACAATGTGGAGGGCATAGCTATTTAAAGTGGGCCATCACTGTCAATTTTCACTGGGAGGATTCCTAGATGTGACGGAATTTTCTCCACATCCTTGAGTTTCTCTATCACAGACATTGCAGACACCTTAACCCTTTGCAGTGGGCACCTTGGTTTGTTTTGGTTTAGACCTGGATATTTTGAAGGGTGCTGCACTGGACCACTACCTCCCAGAAATTCTCCATCAGGATATGCTGACTCTTTTAATATTTCCTTGACCTACTGCCACATTTATAATACAGAGTTTGGCTGTGTTTGAAAAATGCACTGGTAGATTTCAGTAGCGGATTCAGACATCTGCTCAAAGATCTGGCTGTGTTTGTAGTTGGTGCTGGTTAGCAAATGAGCTCTGAGCATGGAGGAGAAAAGAAAAGCAAAAGAAAATTTGTGTAGAATCTTTTATATCAGTGTATTTGTCATTTTGGAGTTTGTAATAATTTAGATGGGACCGGCAGAAAAAAGCTGAACTTGGAATTGAATGACTTAAAGGATTGAGTCTGTCTCTGCTCCAGTGACCTTCACCCAGCCACAGGGTTCCAGCATGACAGAGTGAAGGGGCCTGGAGAATAACTTGGTCTATTTCTTCATAGAACAGATGAGGAAATCGAAGTTCGGGGAAATGAAGTGACACTTGCAGTATAGCCAGTTAGTGGTAAACCAGGCCCAGATCACAATTTAATGCTCTTTCTGAATTTACGTGTTCCATCACATAGTGTTTCAAGGTTTTGGTAATAATATAAAAATTGTCAAATAACTTGTTATAAAAATTGCATTATCATGTTACTTCTATTTTTACCACTAGCAGGCCAGCCAAGGTACCAGACATAATTCACTTTGCCTCAATTAGGGGAATGTGTATGAGGTACATAATATTAGGTACATGTGTATGAAGTACATAATACTTCCATGCATTAACTCATTTAATTTTATAGCAGCCTTTTGAAATCTGTGCTATTGTTATATCATCCCATCTTATGGATAAGGAAACTGAGGCAGTGAGGTCCAGATCTGGGATTTGAGGTCCAGCATCTGATGGTACAGCTCGCTCTCTGACCCTGCTGAACTGCTTCGGCCACAGGCTCCACCGCAGAGCAGCTCCTGGTCTAGACCCTTGAGACTGATCAGTGCATGCCCCACATAGAAGTAGGCTTGGACTCTGTCAAACACAGAAGCAGAATTGGATAGGTTTGCTACTGCAATAAGGCAGTGTGATTTTGCACTAACTGCCTGGAGTTATCACAGATTTTAAGATAGGGTGCAGTCCTCCACAAGACTACCCTCCTTCAGACACCAGCAGCTGCAAGGTTTTGGGATTCCAGGCTATCTGCTCTTCTGACCAAGTGGCTACAAATCCCAGGTTTCCCACTGCCTCCTCAGGTTCGACAGTCTACTATAAGGAATCACAAAACTCAGGATAGTGCTTGACTTAAGATTATAGTTTTACTATAAAAGGTAGAAATCAGGACCAGACACAATGCTTAGGGTAAGGCCTGAGAGGGTCTCTAATGCAGTTTCTGTGCCCTCCTCTTGTGGAATCAGGAAGGGCCCCTCATCTGCCAGGCACATTGATGTATTCACCAGGCAGGAAACCCCTCTGAACTTCAGTGTCCAGAGTTTTTGTTGGGGTTTTATTGCTTAGGCTTGAGCAATTGAATCACTGGCAACGTGCCTGATCTCAATCTCCAGCCTCCCCATCTTCAGAGAGGCTGAGCTAGTATCATTTGGCTAAAATCTCAACCCTCTGATTACAAGGCTGGTGTTTCCAGCACGGCCAGTCCCACCCTGACACTATCTAAGGACTCACTGTGAGTTACCTCATTAATACACACTATCAGGGCCCACCCTGAATAACAAAGATGCTCCAGTCAATTGGGATATTCCAAGGGTTTACCACAGGGCCTCCAAGAACCTGGGACAAAAACCAGATAAAGTCTTTATTATATAACAACTTCATCAGAAATTTTTCCTTCAAGTGATGAAGAACAAGGATAAGGTCACAAGAATCTCTAAATTTTCAGTGGTTACTTGGCCTATTCATGTACATAATCTCATTTAATGCTCATCACATCCCTTTGTAGAAGATATTATTGATGTTTTTGTTTTACACATGGATAAATTGAGACTAAATAATGTTAGGAATATTGTACATGAATATCCAGCCAGTGACAACTGGTACTAGAGTTTAAAACCAAATTTTCTAACTTGATTGATATCGTGAGTCCTTTGGATCTATTAGAAGAATAGTAGAAGATAATAATAGAGATAGAGCTACTTTAAATACTTAATTGTTTTTCTCCTCTGAGATAATGCAGGCTAAGAATGGACTTGCCTGGGATAGGACAGGAAATGAAAACTTGTGAGTATCTGGGAGTTAGGCTTCTTCCCAATGTGGCAGTAGATTTTTTCTCTAGTTTTCCTTATGTATTTACGTGTATTTGGGGAAGGTTATGCATTGATTCTGTGTCAGGCCTCATCGAAGAATTGAACACACAGACAAAGACACAGTCCCAGGCTTTTGTGAAGGGAAGACAGATGGTAAACAAAAGATTGCAATAGGATGTGGTTAGAGAAACAACAGAGGGAACAGAGGGAAGCACTTAGGAGAGGGACTTAACTAGGGCAAGATAAGAAGAAGAGGGAGTCAGAAAAGATTTCCTGCAGGAGATAAAGAGTGAGGCTCCGAAACAAAGAGGCCTCCAGTTCTATAAGTGAATGGAACAAGGTGCTGGACTTTTATCTGTCTAGGAGACTGATGTCCCTTGCTGTTTGCACCTGCCTTGGCTATGGCTAGAACCCCAAGGTAGGAGCAATGGAGTCCCCCAGGTAAGGGGGCTCAGGTGTGAGGGTGCAGGCCTTGGTAAGGATGAGGGATATGGATGTGTCAGGGGTTTCATTGAGTTTCTCATCTGTAAAATGAGGACTTTGGACTTCTCTATGATCCCTGGTGTCCCTCTGCCTCTAACATTTCATTATTTTGTAATTTTATGAAAAATGGTTTGCAAAATAAATGAATATTTGTAAGCAAGATTATAAAGAGAATGTTTGCCTTCTTAAGGGAATAAATTGTTTTCAAGTACATCAGGGGCATTAATTTGCATATAAACAATGCAAGTTCTATATGAAGCAGAGAAGGTTTGTTTTAGATGTTTTGGTAAGTTAATTGCAAATTGTTTTGTAAATTACTCTGTATATCAGGAAGTGATAGAGCTGCATTAGTTTTATACATTCTATATTTTGAATATTCACAACTTCTTGAATGTTTACAATATTTGACTGTTCTCTGAATTTTCTTAAATTATTTCTTCACTCAATGTCCTTAGCAGACAGGATTATTTTCCCAAGAAGGATTTGGATAAATTCATCCTGTGTTACCCAGATGTCAGAGATGTTGCCTGAATATCCCACTTCCAGTCATCTTGGTTATGTGTAGGACAAAAAAGTATATAATAGTCTATTTAAATCCAAAGCCCTGCCTATGCTTGTAACTCCCAGTTCTTGTGGTCTTTCTTCATCTTTCTCCCCCCATAACTTTGCTTTCTCCTCCCCTTATCAATCAGACTACATAGACTTCCACTACTAATTAACATTTTGCAAGTATTTTATTTGTTTAGACAACTGCTGGACATTTGGACATCATATAGAGACTGTACCATGCACAGAACAAAGCCATCTTTCTGGTTCTACTCTCCACATCTCATCCCCTGCTTCCACATTCTCTTTCTCTTCTTTCTTCTCCATCACCCCCAATTCCCCTGACATTCACCCTTCTCGGGAGCAAAACATATCCATCCTTTGTCTTAAGCATAACAATTCCTGTAGCTTGGACATATTCTTGAGGCTTTGTTTTCTACTTCCAAGTGGCTGCTCAAAATATTCCAAATACATTTTGTTAGGCCAAGGGTACATTCAGGAAAGGATATCATAAGGAAGCATGCCTCAACTGAGAGTGCTGTATAAAGCTAGGCAAATAGAGGCTTGGGCAGTAAGTTCCTGGGCAGAAGAAGGAGCCTATGCAAACCACAGAAGTACATGGGAGTGTTACAGAACCCCACCTATGCTGTTATGGAAAAACTGTGGTATTCAATTGTCCACTGCCAAGAAGCATGACTCCCAGTGCAAGAGTTCGGTGAACAAGGAAAGGGGCTCTTATTTACAGGTTATACAGATTCAGAATAATGGCAGATTTCTGCCATTAAGTCCTACTCCCTTTAAAACACATAGTCTTGCCCCACTCCCCTGCCCTGAAAACCTAGGCCAGTTTCAGAATACTCCAGTCAGAGATACCATCTTTCAGAAAAGCAGAAATCTGTGGCACAGCATTCCCGGCCACAGTTCTGCATTCCAGGCATCTCCCACTAATCCGTGCTTGGTTGGATAGGTCCCTGCACAGCTCCATTCTCTCCGCCACTGTCTTCTCCAGGCAGGTTTCCCAGCAAGTCTCCTCTTTCTTAGTCCAGCTCTTAATTCAAAACCGCATGGTATTTCCTTACTCCAAACTGCATGGCATCTCATTACACACCAGACTTCATGGCCAAATCCCCCTACTTCATGGGTCCTTCCTCATGGTTGCCACTCACCACTGACCTCATGGCTGATGGGGCAGCCCTTTTGCACCCTTTCAAACTATACAGCTGCTACTTCCTCTTCTCTCTCTCAGTCTGCCCTTATTTTAAATGCTGACCTGAAGCTTCCTATGTAACCTCATATCTGGTCCCTCCTACAATGTGCCTCTTTTGCCAGTTCCCCTATATTTTTTGCCTTTTTTGGGTGCCATCTTTAGCCAGGGCAAGAGTTCCCCATGACACAGGAGCCTCTGGCTCGTGCCTCTCATGCAGCTTCTGTATAAGCTCCCCCAGTTACGTTGTGAGCCACTATATATATACCTTTTACCAGGGCAGCAGCACAGCTATCAACTAACTATCAACTTGCCATTGTTATAAAAAGTGTCATAACTGCCCTATCACCCCTTTCCCCCATCCCCCTACCATGGGCTGTGGGGAATATTTTGAAGACCCCACTTTGCAGCCCATTTCAAGAGCATGGCAAAACCTCAAGTAATGCTCTGTGATGGGAGTTTAGAATGATTTATGGGGGCAGGAGGTGTATGACTGACAAAAAGTTGCAGTTGGAGGAGAAGGCAGTGGTCACATTATAAATGACTTTGGTATATTTTCTGCAGTAGGTGATAGGAACCTAGAAAAGCACTGCAGCACCAAAGGGATAGAGCAGCAGAGTGGGCTGCAAAGATGCCAGATAGACCAGTGCAGTGGCAAGGGCCTGGAATAAAGCAGGGGTGGGGAGAGGGCAGAGAAAATGACACATCTCAGAGTGAAATAGAAGCCAATAAATCTGTGGTTGATGAGGGAGAAATGAAACAAGCCTAGGAAAACACTGAATTTCTGCCTTAAATTCTTATTTGCCAAGATAGGGAATGCAGAAAAAAATAAAAACTGGGAAATGTTTAATTTTGGAAATTTAATTTAATTTGGTCCTTGGATGTCATTCATGGCATGTCTCAGTAGGTTGAACAAGTTGAAAGTTATAACTGTTCAGCAACATGCTTGATGAGAATGACTGACATAACTCCTCCTAATCTAACAAGTTCTGGCCATATTATTGCGTGTATGGTCCACGATTTCATTTTTCATGCCACTGTAAACCTGCTCCCTGGCTATCAGAACCTGGGCTTGGTAATGACTGAGGATGTTCCGTTTTGTTTTCTACTGAGGATGTTTCTAATTTGTTTTCTAATTATCATGGGACAAATGAATCAGTAAATTTTCTGCAGTTATGACCTTTAGAAAAACTTGGTCAGAATGATTTTCCCACACTTTTACAATATTTCAAGAAGACTGCATATATTTCTGATCATTTTAACTTAATTTAACATATACAACAGGTGTTTCAGGAACTCAGTTTACCATTGGGTTTACTCAGATTATTTTTTTCTTTTTTGAAATAATTTTTTTCAATTATAGTTGACATTTAATATTATTTTATATTAGTTTCATGGGTACAGCATAGTGGCCAGACAGTGTATCATTTACGAAGTGATCCCCAATAAGTCTAGTGCCCACTGACACCATACACAGTTATTACAATGTTAGTGACTCTATTCCCTATGCTGGACTCTACATCCCCAAGACTATTTTGTAACTGCCAATTTGTACTTTTTAATCCCTTTACCATTTTTTCATTTCTGGTCATTTTTAATTGTGAGAACAGTTTAATTTTAGTATTTAAAGCTCCTTTGCAGGTATTAAGAAGTTCTTGCTAATCTACATAAGTCAGTTTAGAGTATCCTGCCCCACCCCCACCCTCTGAACCCTTCTGGTCAGAATGGGGAAAGAAGTGACTAAGAAAAAGAGAAGCTTTTTTATTTAACTGGTCCTGGAAAAGTGAGTCTCATTTGACTTGGGGCCTTAGAATGCAAAACCCGCCCTGCAGGGCCATCGCATCCCTCTGTGTGGCAGGGACACCTGCTGGCTAGAGCTCACAGAAGTTAGACATGTGGAAACTTCTCACAGTTCACTGACATGAACACTTCTTTTGGAAGATGGACGTATCCATTCATAATTATCCTAAGATTTTCCTTACTGCATTACCAGACCCCAAGAAAAGGCCCTCATGATCTTTAGTTATGTGTTGTTTTTTTTTTTTTTAGTGAAGCTGAGGCTATGTTATCTTCATTGTTATGATGATATATCTCAAAAATAAAGTGAACTCTTGTGAGTATAAGTGGTATGTGTACAAATGCAATGGAAACTGTCTCTTTAACCCAAATCAGATTTAAGACTCCCTGAGAACAAAGACTGTTCTTCACCATACATGGAAATGATATAATGAATTCTTTTTTCCCTATGCCTTTCTTCAATTTTCTATTTAAAGAAATTTCTGAAAATACATGAATTATGCAGCCTATCTCTCAGATGAAAAATAATTTTCTCCTGGGGTTGAATGGCTATGTATGTATTAATAGCAATAAAATTCCCCATGTTCTTCTGTATCAAATAGGATGCAAACTACAACATAAAGGAGGCTTTATAATAATAATAATAGCAACAGATGAATGATTATAAAAGCTATATGGAATTTAAGGGCATTTTAATTTGTCATTACTTCCTTGCATTCAGAAAGAATCTGAGTAATTATTTTGACTATAAAAAGGAAGAATGTGATATTCTTTCTCATTATGAGATGAAGTTCTTAATATACCACTTTTACTCTAAGTTAAAAACAACAACAACTCTCTTCTGGTTAGCTTTAATGATGTAATCATGACTGAAGGCCCGCTTAACTGCAGATGTGTTTGTTCTTCTCACTGTTACACAGGGATGCTGCACTTCAAACTCACTTTAATTTGAAAAGTGTTCATTTTTGCAGCTTAGAAAAATGAGATCATGCTTGTTTGTTTAGTGAGAACTTCCGACCTTCATGTCACATAAATTCACAAAGGCAGCAATGACTGTAGAATTTTCTTAGGTCATGACCTAATGGTAGCAGAAACTGAATATGAGATTCCAAAATAGGATTTTTCTTTTTATAACTGTTTAAAAGTAGCTATTGTTACTAGAGTCATTTCAAAGCAAAATTTCAAGCTATTTTTACAAAAAAAAAAATAGCATGTGGTCTCCATTTTCTTTTGGTCTACATTATATCAACAATATCCAAATTCTTATTTGAATTTTAAGAATATTTTATTTTTAAGATCTATTTTATTAAGCATTTTGGGGGAGAGAAAATAAAATTTCAAGATAGGCTGTGTGATTCCAGGTGAGTAATAGAATTTCCTTTCGTAGCATGTGAATTTTCATTTATCAGATTTTCCACTAGGATATTTAGATCTTAGTGGTGAGGGACAGGAAAATCTATACAAAGATTCTAACTTGCTCTGACACTTTTGCCACACTCCCTCCTAGAATATAACTTTAGTGTTAGTAGTCAAGTATTAGAAAATAATGTTTTAGCAGTCTTTATTTCTTTTTAAATCTTCACCTGAGGACATTTTCTTTTTTGTGACAGAGAGAGAGGAAGGGAGGGAGGGAGTGAGGGAGGAAGGAAGAGGGAGAGAAACAAAGAGAGATCAATTGGCCTTCTTGTCTGCTCCCTGACCAGGGATAGAACTCACAATGTGGATATGTGCTCTGACTGGGAATTGAACCTGTGACCTTTTGGTCTATGGGATGATGCTCCAACTAACTGAGCCACACTGGCCAGGGCTGTTTTGGCAGTCATGATGCAGCCAGAGAACATCTTCTATAGCATAAGAAATATCCCCTGTATGTAATGTCAACAAGCTCTTTTGTCTTCTGAATCTGATCTTTCTCAGAGTTCAACCCTCACCCCTTAATAGGCATATAACCTTATGCCATTAACATAGCCAGTTTAAGCCTCAATATTCTCACTTTAAAAATGGGGAGAAATAACATTCATATGTTATTACATTCATATGTTATTAACATTCATAAAGATGGTTGTGGGGATTAAATTATCATGTAAAATAAAATGTGAAATTCTTGACATATAGTAGGCATGCAGTAAATGGTAGTATATGGTTACCATAAAGAAAAACAAACTAAAAAACCTTTAAAAATTAATTAACTATTTGATTTAAATCAATACTCTTTGAGAGTAAAACCAGAAACAATTTTTTCTATTTATCTACAGAAAAATTCTGGAATAAATAGAGAATGAGGTTTATAATAATTTGAAATCTAAATGCTATAATGTTCCCCTCTCCCAACAAGAAGTTTCTACAAGTAATTTTACCTGAAATTTAAAGATAGGTGTATGCAATATGCCACAAATAAAAATTCATTTATTATTTTCATTTTAAGAATTTTCAGAATGAATTTAATGTGTGGACTGACCGTGTAAAGATATATCTTTTCTTCTATAGACATACATAGAAATGACATTGGTAATAAATTAGTTATTATATAAATTAAATTATTTGAATTTAAAAGATTTATCATATAAATTTAGCTTTATTTTAATTTGATGGATAAAGTGATGTGGGGGTGGGGGAAGGGTGAGAGAGAGATTGGAATATGTAATTATGAAAGAGGGTGAGACTATCTTCCCTTCTGTCTTATAGCCTGAAGAATAAGTAGTGAAAACATCAATCAAGAAATGAGGAAAATATCAGGATTTCTCTGCCATGGAGAATTGCTTATCAACCACCAGAGGATTCTTTCTTGAACAATGAACATTTCTTACGAGGATTCACAAGTTAACATATGACTAATCTTAGTTTTGGGGAGTAAATGAGCTTTCTTTTTTTTTAATTTTGTGGTAAGTTGTGATGTGTGGATGGATTTTTAAATTCTTTCCTGATAATATATTCAGCTCATGTTAAATTATAACACTATAGAAAACAGTGGGAGCATCATTTAAACTTAAAGACAGTGGGAAAATCTTTATCTCCAGCTTATTCTAGACTCCTTTAACATATAAAATTATTCTATTAAATCCTCGATGATTGAGATGTAAACCACCTCTATCAAGAAACAAACATTATTTTTTCATCATGTTGAACATGACAATGGCAACATGCACTGAACCAGAAAGAATCACTGTTAGTAGAAGATAAATAATGAATGCAAATCCTGGTCCTTCTTGTTTCGCCTTCAAAAATGTGAGCCAGGTTTGCCATCTGAACAAAGAGAAGGAAGCCAGTAAATAAAGGAAGAATCCCCATCTCTGTTTTCTGATCCTTCAAAGAACAGTTTCCCAAGGTTAAGCCAAGTCCTCTTTGCAAGCTGCCAAAATAATAGCTTAGGAAAAGAATTAGTTGGCTTGCATGATGATCCTCTTAGGCAAAAAAGTCTTCACAGCAGTTGACCTTGATGAAATGTTTTCCCAAAGGCATTTGAAAGAAGAATTATAAATCCTGGAATGAGAGAGAAGTAAATGAATATTTCTTATGAAGTTGGCCTGACTTGTGGGCTTTACTGTGGGATACTGATGATATGGAAAAAAAGTAAATTCCGAAGAATGACAGCCTTGGGTATGATGAGGTCCCCTATTCCTCTGTTTCTCACTGATGCCCTCTTTCTGAGCCAAGATTCAATCACTTTGGAAAAAGCAACAGTGGCCAATATGGCCAACTGGAACACTTACTCTCTGATGGGGAATGTCTCTCAGAATAAATCATAAAGCTCTTTCTCTAGGTTTAATTCTTCTCCACCAGGGCTGGATGTGGTGTCCTGCAGGCTGGCTGCAAAGCCGGGCATTTAGCTTCCATTCATGATGCTTCTCAGTGCTCTCTGGCTGGGGTTACCCTTTGTTCATTGTGACCACAGGCAACTGATCTCCGGATGTCAGTGTTTCTGGTCGCCTATTGTTTTTTCTACAGAGAGCTGAGGTGGTTACATCTCAGTGAGCAATAAATGAAATGACTTAGAAATGCACAGCGTTGTTATTAAGGTATTTGAAATTTGGCACCATCCCTGGAGGCGGTCCCACTCAGGAGGGACCAGGGTGGCCAGTTTCCATGCCTGCGGAAAGAAGCAGCCACACCAGCCACAGCTGTCCTGTTGGAAAGAAGGAAGGTTTTGAGGAAAGCAACCTATCTTGCTGTTTTGGAAAGCACACAAAAGAGCTACCAACCTCCAATGATGACTTTAGTTCAAATATGTAAAATATGGCTTTATTTGTCAATTCTGCTGTAAAATAAGCACTGTCCATGTTTTTTAAAAAAGTATTTGTTTTCCTTTGTGTTTAGTGTGTGAGCTCATGCCCTCAGGTGTTTTTGTTTTTGTGTTTTTAATAATCTAATATAGTGTAGACAAGCCTATGAACATAGATCTCTTTTTCATTTACAGAGAGGCTCTGCCAACATTTATAGATAAGCTTCCAGATATAATAATCTGATTATTTCAGAATTCTTCATTGAAGCATCATTGCTTGCTGGCAAGCTGTCATGTGAAAGTGAATACCCTGCCAGAGACTTGGTTTTCAAATCTCTTTACATATTTTACCCATGCAGATAAGGGAAATTATTATTCCAGGGAACCATGGAGGTGATATGTTCAGCTTTAAACAAAAAGAAACTATGAATATACTTATATTTTGGGAAGTCTTAAATGGAAACATTCCTGCTTGGAAAGCTAGTTGTTTGTTGTTGTTTTGGGGGAGGGTGGGGGTGGGAGTGATGTATGGTTATATTTGTTTAATTAGGTCACGTCTCACATTCTAGTTTCATTATGAATGAATGGGATGAGATGCAAGGTAAATATTTTCAAAGAGGCAAATTAATTCTGGCCAAGAGAAAAGACCCTTGCAGATTTGGAGTTTGTGGTGCTACTCTGGCAGGGCCACCTAATTACAGTAGAGATTCCAAGAGAGATGTGGGTAATCCTCAATTCATGCGAATTAGGGGAGAACGCTACCTATTAGAAAGAGCGAGGCTATCCAAATTATCTATACTTAAAGCACTTTCACAGTTCCAGAGTACTGGTAGGAATGTCAATGAAACTAGCCAACTACTGCCCATTTGAAGTTTTGCTCCAATGAGGGAGAAATGATTCAGAATTAACATAGCACTCAAGCCTAACGGCGTCCTTCTATTAGGGTAAAATTTTTGTATTTAAAGGGATACTTGCTAAATAGTTGAAATAGTCTGTCTTTTTTCAGAGATGAAATGCTCCTACAGTCCTGGTTATGCAATTCACTTATTTTCCAAAGAGCTGTTCTTCCTTAAGTGCAGAGGTGAGAGCTTCAGGCTAGCACTTGTGCCAGTGTCCACAAACGCCATGGCTGTGAAACTCAAATTAATGAGCTTTCATTATATATGGTCTTCATAGCCAAGTGCACTAATAAATATGATCATAAAGCAATCTGCTAAGTGGAGAGGACTACAGTGATCCCTCTTGCTGATAAAAGTGGTAATAAAACTCTCATCTGCAATTGCTTGCCTACAAAGACCAACAGGATTTGTTTTTCATCTTCCTCTCAGATGACATATAAATATAAATAGGAATTGTGAGAGTCTTTAGGCCTTTCTATTGAAGTGAGTTTATTAGACCAATCAGACCAAGAAAAGAAAAATATGAAATATTTTGATGAAAAATGCTAACATTCCCACAGGGAAATTTGAGCCCTGGGGGCTGGGAGGGGTGGGGTGGCAGCACACCTTTTCTGAAGCCCATCTTTAAGTGAGGTATTTCTCACAAGCCATTGTGAGCACAGCATATTAGAACTCCAACAAGAAAATAACCTTTCTAAACTGTCAGGTAATAAAATTACTAGCTTCTCTACATTCCATCCAAGATAAATATGCATTGCTTGTTTGACCAGCTTGTACAAGGAATTGATTGTTGTTCTTTTGTGACTGGAATGAGAAGGGTCTGATCAACACATTATTGTGGCAACAGATCTTTTCTTTTTCTGCTTCTTACATAATATATTCATGCTGAAGTCATGCTAAACTACCTCATAGGTTTGTGGTGTGGATGATCTAATTAATAAATGTCAAGTGCTTAAAATATAAATCTCCATATAAGTGCTGCCTTTGTTGTCTAGTTGAAGATCTTCATGTCAAATTAACTAACTGGATATTTCATTGAAATACCCATGCTGATAAATTTGGCTTTACATTTAATATGCAAATATCTTAATGTGAAATGAAATCCTGAACATCCCAGCATGGATTGAGAGCATCAAACTCAAGTCCGGCAAGTGTAGCACCTCAGGAAAGAAAAAAGCACTTAGAAGCAACAACAAAATATTTTCTTAAGCAGGTGTTAAAGCAGGCATCCTCAAAAGGTGTGTCTGTGGAGGGGTCAACGCTGGTTTTAAAGAGTGATTTATTTTTGTGTTATAATAGTTAGAATGCCAAAATTTGGCAGAAATTGATATTTAAAACTTAATTTATGTTTAAAAATCATGTAACCCTTCAGATGTTGAGTGAAAGACAAAGACAATCATCATAGCTAGTTCATATATATCTGAATACCTTCAAAGGGAGTTGTTCAGATGAACATCTGCCTTGATTTTTGTGTCTTTCTAGAACAATGCTGAACACTGCTTTTCTTTTTTAAGATATTGTTTAAAGAGAGAGAAATGAACAGCTAACAGTTCTGAGTAAGGGCACGATGTGAAGGCTATGGCAACTAGCTGAAAAAGAATTTTCCCGCTGCCATTTACTTCTCTGCCATTTTCCCCCATATGATTAATTACTCCTTAGTCACTATTCTGAGCTACAGGTTTTTTGGCTAATTTCTAATGCCTCAAGTTAATTAGCAATTTATTCTGACCTTTAGAATCCACATTCTATAATCTTCAAATTACACGCGTGAAAGAAAAAAGAATCTAACTTTACCTGTCCCCTCACCTCCGACTATCATTAGCAAGTTACAGTGAAACTGTTGTTGTGTGCCGAACTTTCACCTCAACTGTGGCTGGTTGAAGTCTGGGCTCAGGTTCCCTCATTCCATAGGTGGTCACTAGGGTCAGCAAAAGCTGTTTTAACTTCAGACAGTTCGAGTAATGTATTATGTAGTATATTTGGCTTCTAAACTTACGCATTCTTAGAGAAAAAAAGTGAAGTTGCTATATACAATATTGAATCCTTGTCTTTCATTCTTGCTATTTGGAGAACTCTCAGCACATTTTCTACTTGAATTGTTGCTCTTCAACTAATTAAAAGTTCTGACTGTAAGACCACAAATGATGAGCAAGAGAAGGTTTTCTTGTGGTGGCCAACTCAGTGATCATATGTTCTTTGAAATCAATTTTTTATTGTATGTGTTCATATTTCTTGAAACTGTCTTCATAGCTGGTGGGGTGTTAATCAGTGTGCATAACAACATCAGTGCTCATGCTTCTGTCGCTGAGAGTCCAAAGACTTACCATGTTGGGTCAACCCCACGTCCCATCAGTCTGCTACTCTTGGCAATAAATCTTCAAGAAGCTCAAAATGAGAGGATGTGATTAACCTCCCTAATATTGGTTCCAAGGAAATTGTGAATGGTGGGTATGTGTAAGCCAGGCAGTAGGGATGTTTTTCTATTTTGTCAAAAACATGATCTCTTTGGCTGAGCTTGAGAATAATGGAATAAAGGGAGGTCTTCTTGCAAGGAAGGCCATCCGTACGCAGCAACTCTTCTCCTAGACAGAGCTGTCAGAGCATCATGGAGATGTGCCCTGCAGAGAGAGGACAACCCCTGCCCTTGGGATGTCCACAGTGGGCTTTAGAAGTATTAATATTACAACTGGTTTAAGTTTTCCTTCCCGTCTTCTTCTGAATTAATTCTTCTCGCCACTTAGGTTTACTTTGAGAACTATATTTAAAGTGACTTGTCCTTTTTCTCCATCATTCTTCTTCCTTCACTGGAGCATGCTGCTATTCCAAAAGTGGTTAGTAACAAAAAATAGAGTCAGTATATGGAAATATTTGCCATTTTTGGAGACATTTTTAAAAAGCCAACAAGCTTCTACTTTTGACTAAATGTGTTTTTAAAGCTTCTATCTTCATTATCCTCTTTTTACCACTTAATTTAAGACCAATTACAAGCCCATCTCCTACCTCATTATATGAGCTACCATTTTTCAGTGTCCTTTAGGTGTAGGAAGTTTAATTGTGATGAAAGCTAATCAGGTACCCTTTGCAAGCTACCCATGGGGGTGTGTAATAAAGTGAGTGTTCCCCCTGGGTGACTCCATCAGCTGTGGACTCCTTTGAAAGTGTTGAGATATAAATAAACTAAATATTTGAGAGGTTTTTTTTTCTTTTCAGTCACTCACTGGTTCAGAAATTGCCCATCTCAGATGAGTGGTGAGCCTCTCTCTGGGTGCCTTGGACTCAGTCCTTACACATTTGTGTATAGTAATGTATCTTAGGGTTAGTGCAGAGCCTTATCTCTATAGCTGTTGAGTGCAAGACAGAGTACAGTTTCTACTTTTAGGGAATGTCTGATATCATCCGACTTATTGCTGGGGTTTGCAGAGAAAAAACAATTTGCAATGATCTTTGGTACCCAATTTTTTTCCCCTGAGAATAGAGATGGGTACCCCTAAGAAGGAAAAACAAAAAGCCAAACCTATTTATCATTTTTTGCAAATTTTGGTAAGGCATGTTATAACAAACACTATAAAGGGTTTGCAGTTATGTTTGGCATATTTACATACATTAACTTAGTAATTATTAGCCCTGGCTGGTGTAGCTCAGTGGATTGAGCACAGGCCTGTGAATCAAAAGGTTGCTGGTTTGATTCCCAGTCAGGGCACATGGCTGAGTTGCAGGCCAGGTCCCTGGTGGGGGGGATGCACAAGAGGCAACCACACATTGATATTTCTCTCCTTCCCTTTTTCTCTCTCTAAAAATAAATAAATAAAATCTTTAAAAAAAAAAAAAAACCTTAGTAATTATTGACTGACTACAAAGTCCCAGACATAGGGCATGCTATAGAGGAGATAGTAAAGGAGTTTAAAAAAACCCTGGATCTCAAATATGGTTCTGTCATTTATTTGCCCTATGATCTTGGGCAAGTTATATAGGCTTTTTGAACTTCAGTTTCTTGTTGTTTAAAGTGAGCTAATGATACCTTTCTTATAGAGTTGTACAAATTAAACAAATTAACTTCATGCATTTCTTATTCTCCCCTCTTTTCTACAATCCTATTAGCTAATAATCATTCAGTGTAAATCAGAACCTTTCAATCTGAAACCTGGAGGAAACTATAAGAATATCTTGCCCATCTCTCTCATTTTAATCATTCTGGTTTTTAAAACTATGTGATGAAATAGAAGCTTACCTGGAAAAGGGTCACTGCTAGCAGAGCTTCCCAGAAAAGCAGAGCCCAGAGTGTTTCAGCAGCTGTCAACGTGTATTCCCCAGCAGCCCCTTTATCAGTCTCGGTCTCAATTCCGCTGCACTCCCCCACCTCCACACCAGGCTCAAGCATGTCTGCTAATTCCCCCACCCCTAGGCATCTCTGCCCCATAGCTCAGTCAGCCTGCTGGGCTTTTACTCAGCAGAAGGAAGACCCAGACTTACAGCCAGAGAAGAGAGCTGGAGGTCAGTTTTGCTCTAATAGGGCAGGATATGACATGGGTCTCCTCGACATATTTCCAACAAGCAGAACGGAATTCAGCATATGTTTTTATCTAGTATTTGTACGCAGTGTCCATGCATGTATGCATATAAATATGAATCTAGTACAATATGTATGACCTATTCATTCCTACACTCTTCTATTTTTTGACAAGATGCAGAATGAATAGCACAGCTGTGGATTCTTCCCCTTTGTTCCTTTGTTTCATGATAGGAGCCATTTAACTGTAAAAATGAAGCTGGATTTATGGCTGCCAGTCTGTTTGAGTGGTAATAAATGTCAGACAGACACTGCTGAGTCATAAACATCATGAGTTTGAGCCGAACTCACTACATAAATCAGCTTACAACATAAGAGCCCCCCACTCCAGAAAGTTAGCTGATTGCAAATGGGCATGAAGAACAAAGAATCCAAATCCCTAAATATGTCTCCTTTTTGGCACCCTAGAGATTTCTTTATCATTAGCTGATTGGAATACCCTATATGTTTGCTCAGAAGTCTGCCTTATGATTCCTGTTCTACACAAGATGGGTGCTAGAGAAGCAGGCACTGTGTTGATGCGTAATCAGAAGCCTCTTCCCTGGGTGTGAGTTCCTGTGGGGTTGGAGCTGTCTTACTTCAACCTGGTCCTGATTGGGGCATGATGGATTTAGGAGTCCCATCCAACCCAGTCCCTGAGGAAATAAGCGCCCTGCCTGTCAATGAGCAGCTCTGGTGGGCCTGATCTATTCAGACTGGTGATTCAAACATTAGGCTAAAGTCTCTCTTTACAACCCCAAGTGTGTCTAGTTGCTGCCTCCTCTCTCCAAAACCCGGCTCCTTTGTCCCCATTCCTGGAGCCCTGACCCTTGAAAGAAGTTGTGTTTTTTTCATCAGCATTCTCGGTGCTGATGATGAGTGCTGCTGACTCCTCCCTCGAAGAGATGGGCCTGTACTCCTGGTTAGCTCCCTTGTCAACCATTCTTAGTTCACAGTCCTCTTCCTGCTAATCTTCTCATCATCAGTGAGCAGGACCTTGATATCATGAGACATGGGAGATAAAAGGAGACACGTGTTTACATGGTCTGCACACATTTTTTAAAAATATGTATAGTCTCATAGGTTCATTTATCTGAAGAAGCTAAAGAAACAATCATGAATATCATTTGAGACCCAACAAATTAGGGGGGATCAAGTTGCAGTTGCATGAAAGGGAGTTGAAATTTAGCAGGACAGAATTTTAGCTGTGTTCTGCCAGGGGAGATACCTGGGCTTTTATAAAGCAGCCTCTCTGACTTTGGCTTTATTCAGTAAAACAGAGGGGTAGCTATGGTCTGGATAGTTCCAGTTACTGTACAAAATGGGAAGTCCATGGTAAATGAAGGAAAATGACTATGCATTTTTACTCCTGCACAGTATAATGAAGTAGTACCTCTTACTTTAAGATTATTTCAGTTTTCAGGAATGTGAATTAAAAGCAACTCGGAGAAATTAATATGGCCAGGTCGCATGAGGGTAGCACCAATGTCCCCTATATCAGTAAATGGAGCTTGCAATTACTTTGTCGAGATTATTAAACTATCATGAACTCCCAAAGATGTCCAGAGGGTTCCTGGCATTTTCCTTGGTGCCCTTAGCAGTACCATCTCCATTTACCTCTCACAGGGTGCAGCTCTGGCTCATTATTCTTCATTTTCATGAATGGGCAATTGTCCAGTACATCCCTGCTTTCAGCTTACAGTAAGAAAACCACTTTAATTTTATAACCAAATATGTCAAACAATTTTAACAATGAAAACGACTGGGGAAAGAGCATTGAGTCCAAGATCAAATCAACATGCAGCTCAAGGGCAGCAGGAAAAAGTCTTATTCCAGCCAATGACAGTCACCCATTCTGTGGCCTGCATGCAGTCAAAACTGCAGATCTGTAGCAGCTGTCCATCATGGCCAAGAGTCACCCCAGGACTGCCTGCCGCAGCGCCAACAGAGCATCCTGTGTTACTGCTCCCTGGCTGGAGTCGGGAAGACACCGAGCGCACCAGAGAGCCCTTTGAGAAGACATGAAGCAGCATTTTTTGGCCTGGTGTAGGCATGCTAGGAAATGTCCTTATGAGAAACAGGAGAGGCAGGGATGGCCCCTTGTCACATCAGAAGCTGCAGGGCAGGGGAGCTGGAGTTCTTTACACCCTTGGGTTTTCAGGCTCTGGCTCCCTCTGATCAATCCCATTCAAGTCAGACTGACTTTTGAGAGATGTGAACTTGTTCTCCGCTGTAGTGGAGAATGCCCACTTGGCGCTGGGGGGGCGGGGGGGGACACAAAGGGAACAATCTCCATTTGTTCCATAAAGCTTTGGAACACAGCAAACAGGAGACAAGAATTGCTCTGGTAATAACACCAGCACCACGTCGCATGAATGCTGTCAGCAGGGAGAAAAACTCTCTTGTGTAATAATGGTTGTTAGGTTCTGAATGTAAATAACAGGGAGAGTTTAAATCGAATATTTGACAACACTGAAATCCTGTACACGTGCATTGAATTTTCATTTTTTAAAGAGGAGCTTTATTTAAATGGAAGGCCTGCAAAGGCTTCAAACAAATAAATCCCCTGTATCACTTAGTATAGGAAATATTTTCTCTCTTTTTCCCAGTGGAAATAATAGGTGCTGTCTTCTATGTGTGGAAAAAAGTGCCTTGGAAGAGGATGTTTTAGGTGATTACTTAAGCCAATTTGCTTCCAAAATGACAAGGCTGGTGAAGTGCCCATTATCACATTGGCATATCAAATGATAATAATGTTGCCTAGGAATATTAAGGCACCATATTAGTTTCTACTGGGCAGGAGGGAGGAGGGAGGGTTGACCTTTGCAAAACTATTGTGGCTACACAAAGTTCTATTGTTGGGGAACAGCAAGGAAAAGAAGGGGGATGAGAAAGAATACAGGCAAAATTATCTGCAGGAAAAAGGAAAGTATGAGCTTCCTAAAATTTCTTTAGCAATTTTATACTAAAGAGGACAAGTTGAAAACTGAACTTTATCAGTGTCACCTAAACAAGGGACAGGCTAACAGATAGCATAGCGCCTGTGATCATCCTCTGTGGTACCTCCTGCTCCCAACCAAGGTCTATAAAAGGCTCAGAGTTCTATTTTCAGTTCTGCTACCAGCTCTAAGACTCTGGGAGGGGGCTTCTCTGAGCCTCACTCTTCCTGCCTATACAATGTGGTATTGGTATGAGCTGATCCATCAGGTCTCTGCTCTGGTTAGTTCATTCCAGCCATGCTGCTTACTATTCCCTGGTTGTGTCAAGGGATCATAAAACAGAGGAGCTCCACCTTCTCAGCAGAACAAGCTGAGAGGGATCGTTCACTCTGCCCAAGCCTAACTCTGTTCCCAAGGCACACATTTTCTCAGCACAAGATCTTTTAGAAAAGAAGATGCTGAGATAAACTCTGGTCACTATTGGGGCCTGTGATGGAAGCCTGCAGTTGGCTTTGCCATGGCATGATGAGAATTGTCCCCTCAGGTGCCTTTCCAAGTGAGGCACCAAGGGACCTCAGTGTCATGTCTCAGCACCAGAGTCTGGGCACAGATGGGAGAGATTGACCAGGTGGCAAGGGCTCAGTGCAGTAAGAATTGCTTGCAGGGCTATTGTGCAATTTCCAGAAGACCTTGCAAACTTGTGTCATTAGGAAAAATGTTTCTGTTCAGGGATAAGGCATGATCTAAATGAGGATATGTGAAAAAGAGCGCGCAGCAGGTCAGAAATTTCCAGGAAGAGGCTGGAAAGAAAGAGACAGTATCCCGCCACCCGGGTTAAACAAACAAACAAAGAGACAAACGAAAACCACATTAAGAGTTGGTCCAGATAATGGTTGAGCTGTCTGGGGTTGGCCTGACTCCTTGGCTGGTGCTTGGAGAGTCCACCAAACAGGGGACCCAGTTTGGGTGAATCTAGAGCTGGCAGCAGGGATTAGGGACTTGCCAGCCCCAGAGTGGGCAGGAGCCGAGCAAGGCTGAGAGCCGAGATTGGACACAGAGGAGGAGGAGACGATGCAGGGCAGGAAGGCAGAAGACAGGACAAAACACAGAACTTCATGGGAGGCACCAACAGGCAGCTCCAAGGAGACAAAGCAAGCCAATCCCAGAGCAGGGGCTCCAAGAGGGGAACCAGCTTCCCAAAACATCCACAAAACTCCACCAGAGGGTTGGATACTGCTGTAACTTGACTTCAGATTTCTGTGTGTTTCTGAGGAGTTCTGGCCCTGACAGGTAAATGGCAGGTGTCTGCTTCAGTCCACACTGGCAGGGTAGTCAGCTTAGCCAAAGTGCTCAGAAGCTAAAGCACTAGAATGACACAGGTATGGCAGGGTCTGCCTCAGTGGACACAAAGCTGCTGACAAACAATGTCTTAGCAAGGGGCTGCTGGGGGACAGGTGGGTAATGGCGGCCTTCAGTACTAACTTAGAATCTTTTGACAACTCTGAAGTTAACACACAAAAGACAGGTCTATTTTGTGGGCAACATTCTGTGCTCTTGTAGGTCTTATTTCAATGTATTTTGGAGACTAAAAATGCAGTATAGAAACATTCTCTCAGGTTAGGGAGAAAGTTGTGTTTGACTGTCAGAAACTTAAAGTTCTAATTAGAAATGCGTTTGCTAATTACATAATTGGCATTTGAATTCATACACATAGAAAAAGGTAACTGCTTGTTGTACTGAGGGGCCAAGAGAACGGTGCCAGACTGAGGTGAAGCTCTCGAACACACAAATGAAAGGCTTTCTGTTTGATTGAAGAACAATGTGTTCTGCTGTTCACAAAAAATAACTTGTCATGTTTGTTTTCTCTGGTAGTTTGTAAAATATTCCAAGCCAGTTCAAGCCATCAATATGAGTCAGAAATACCCTAACGATCTTAAGGCTTTAACCATTTTTTGGAATATCTGGAAAAATGAGTTAATTCTACATACGTTTGCAGAAAGCTACAGATCCTCCCCATACCCTTCCAATGAGGAAAGTCTGTTAAATATAGTAACTTTGGCAAAAGAAATTAGATAGACCTCATTAATCCTCCTCTAAAAGCAGCTAATGTAACTTCTACGAGAGGCTGAAGGCAGAAAACTGGTTATTTCCATCTATTTGTTGTTGGGGTGATTGTTGTCTTGGAAACGTGAAGGCCATCAGACGTGGAATACAGAGGATAGATGTTGAAAAGTAATTAACGAAACCCTAACTAACATATGTCCATTGAAACTAGCCAGAGAGAAAGTGAATCAGGGAGAAAGGGAGGCTTGTTGGCAGACATATCCTCACCTGCAGACTCTAGCATCCTTCTCCCAGCCCAAGTCCTTGTGATGACCCTACTCCCGTCTGCCTGCATAGTTCTTAGCATGTACCACTCACACCTGAGTAACATGAGTCAATGAAAGGAGACATTGCCAAGTCAGGCCCTGAGAATGCTGTATGCACCCCAAAGAGAGACCCAGAAGGATACATAAGGATCCAACATGTTTCTAACTCCTAATCGGTGATGAAAGGGTTTAGCCTGCAGCCCCAGATATATTTCCAACACAAAGGGAAGAGAAACCACCCCTGACAGATTCGACATCAGTGGAGACTTCTCCCCTTGCTATAATGCACTTTATGCTTAGATCTTGTCTTAGAACACGGCAGCTTTGTGCACACTGTAAATATGTTGATGATCCTGAAAGTGTGGCAGGTGAGCTATTCAGCTCACATTGGCTTTAAACCAGGGGGCTACCATGGCCTTGCACGAGCATCTTTTCGGTAGCACTTCCCCACATTTACACTGAACTCTCCGACGACTCCCACCCAGATCCTGACCTGACCGAACAGAGGCAAGTGCCAAGGGTTTCCTTTGTATTCTCTTGTACTGTTTGCTTTCTTTTCCACCGGTAATTTTTACAATCTATTTAAAATTAGTTTTATAATGGTTACTTTTATGTTTTTCTAAGGATATACCCAAAGCAATGTTTTCTTAATTTTTGATGTGAAACAATGAAGCAGTATTTAATCCCCCCAATATGAATTTAAGAACTTGGCACGATGTAGATCAAAACTGTTTCATCCTCTCAGCCCCCTCCAAGAAAACCCTACTGTGAACACCGCTCAGTTGTATTCTGAGATCTGATTTAGAGGAAGATGAGTCTAGTCTGATGTTTTATGGACTATATTTTGAAACACTTAGGGATTTTTTTCTTCTCTAACAAGAAGTTGAGAGGCAGGCAGTCCAAACTCAGTACAGCTATCCACCGATGTCGTTAGGAATCCAGACTCTGAGGGCCCTTCACTAGCTTTCCTACTTGCGTTTCTGGCCCAATTGTTGATTTAGGGATGCGTAGATCCATCAGGCACATTCATGCCCTCAAGCCGCTCAACTAGGTACAGAGGATCAAAGAGGCCACCAGTTCTTCGACACCGCTCCTCCTCTTGAATCTGGGCTGGCTTTGACCACTAGACTACGGCAGACACAATGCAATGCCAGTTTTGGGTCCACGTCTTATAGACTGGTGGTTTCCAGGTCCTTTCTCTTACCGAGCCCAGGCCAACGGGTAAGAAGTGTGACTACTCTTGTGGGAAGTACTCTGCTAATGTGAGTACTCTGCACATGTGAGTACTCTGCACAGAGAGACTGTGAAGCCACGTGTGGAGACAGAGGTCCCCTGAGATCAGCCTCTAGTCATCCCCATGAAGTTCTGACAACAGAGGTGTGAGTGAAGCTGTCTGCACTTGCCAGATCAGTCCGGCAGCCAGTGGAATGCTGCCAAGTGGCTCCATGGATACAGCATGGAGCAGAGGATTTGCTCAGTAAGCCCTGTCTGAATTTCTGACCCATTATATTGTGGGATAAAATTCAGTGGTTATTTTAAGCTACATATCATTGGAATAATTTGCTGCCCAGAAACAGGTTACCAAGAGAGAGACATACATAAACAGACAATTATAAAATAATATGAAAATGCTAGGTACCTAGGAGAATAGATAGTTAATTAAACTATGATAATAATAGGCACCTCTTTCTAACCAACTAACATAAAGCTTAAAAATATAAATTTATGTATACTTTTTTCAATTTCGCTTATTTGTGTAATTATTAGCCAGGTGTCTTTCAGTCACAGAAATCTAATTCATATCAACATAATCAAAAGAGAAATTCTTGGGCTTCAAGACTGAGAAGAAAAAATTCCAAGATAGCAGCTAGAGGCCCAGGAGACAGCCAGCCCTGGGCTCGGAGGGGCTGTATTCACCCCTCCCCAGCTGCTTCATCAGTGTTCTCTCTGCTTGTTTCACACCACAGGCAGGCTCTCTTAATGGGGACCAGCGGGAAGCTGGCTCTTGACAGCACCAGCAGAATTTCTCCCCACTTCCTATTTTTAGAAACAGTCCACGGGAGGACTGGCCAGGCCTGGTTCTGCTCATTCCTCTGGTCTAAGTTTCAGGAGGGGGTTGCTGTGCAAACCAAGGAAACAGCTTAAAACAGTGCTTTGAGATTGTCACTATGTCAAGAAGGAGTTGATGTACCAGAACTTACAAATTCAGAAGAATTTTCACAAAAGAAAGATATTTGAATACAAACAAAATTCAATATATTGCAGTGCATCTTACTTTGAAAATACATGTTATTAAGGTAGATTAAAATTATTGTTAAGTTCCTACTATGTGCAAAGCACAGTGTGGACTCTAAGAAAGATTGAAACAAAGGGTTTAACCTTAAGAATCTTCTGATTTAATTTTATCATGACACATAAAAGCTTCCAGTCATAAAAGTTATAACTATGAAATATTGTAGCCTATTTTAAACCAATTTCTGAATATTGTTAAAAATGTAGTTTTATGAAGGGTTCAAAATATAATTACCTTGAATAATCTGTGAAAGAAATGCTGGAGAGGCAGTGTTGTTCATATTTAACATAGAAAAAACTGATACTGTTGATGAAATACTGCATATTGAGAAACAACACTGACATCCTTTCAAACATATTAATATTTTAATGACCTTATTGTATTATTAATTTTAAAACAGTGCTATGATTTTCAGAATAATTCTGGTCTGTGTGGCTAGGGAAAGACTGAAGATGAGCGAGCACTCTGTGGCTGGAGTGCACACGTGCACAGCTGACTGCCACATGAGAAAAGGTGCTTTTCAGAGATACAGCCCTTTGCCGCTCCTTCCTAGGTAATGCACTCTACTCTTCGGTTTGAAGAAAGAGAGACAGGTTTGTCTGAAAACTCTTGGAGGTACTGGACAACTCTGGAAATTTAAACTTTTTATTAAGAGAGGAATCTGGCTCTCGGTTCTTTGTGCTCTTTCACTAGCTTTCAGTGACTTCTTGCGCTCTGTGTCTTGGGTCTATCTTCATATTTATGAATGTTTTTCTCTGATTATCTATCTGATTATTGCTTCTGTTCCATTGATTCATCTTTAGTTGTTTGTATTCCTGCTTTTTTTTAAAAAAAAAAAAATCTGTAGTCTATGGTAGAGTGGAGCTTTGAAAACTCATCCTTCAGGTTGCTCCTTTGATGTTTTTTTTCTTTTTTACAGTATTGATTCTGTCTTTGGGGACTTCTAATGCATACTGCAGTTTTATGATTGGATTTCAATAGTCTGTAATCTTTCCTTATTTCATCTAACAACTGTTTCTAATCTCTTTCTGATTTCCAGCTACCTATTTTTCTATTTCAATTTGTTGTCCCTACAGCTCATCTTTCAGCTTTCCTTTATAGAGTTTCTATTCTTGAGTCTTATTGAGAAGTTAATCAACATGAAACAATAGATTTCAAAATATTTTTTCCTGAACTAGATGATAAAAAATATGTTTGCTCTTTTATGTCTCAAAATATCTTCTAGGGTCCAATTTTTATTTTCTTTTTATTGTTACTCATCCTTAAATTGGGCAAGAGCTATTTGGGACTGTTGTTTGCCTTCAAAAAGAATAAAATTTCTTACCTCCCTTGCTTTTACCTATTTTAATTTGCATGTTGTATCTCAAGCAGAAAGATATATTGAAGTTTAGAAGCCTCAGTCAAATTTTTGTTGCTTGGCATGTGTTTGTTTAATGTGTAACTTCTAAACCTGTACTTTTCAAAACAGTAACCACTAGACTACGGCTATAGATTAATTAAAATTAAATAAACTAAAAATATGTGTTTCTCTTTTGGATTAGTTACATTTCTAATGCTTAATGCCCACTAAGTACAGACATGAAACATTTTCATCATTGCAGGAAGTTCTATTTCACAGTGGTGTTTAGAGTGAGATTTATGCATGTATAACTCTACAGTTACCTGCCTATGGACAGCTGAATTTATTTCTGTAAAATTAAAACATTCTATCATTTTTTTCTTGTAAGATATAGAAAAGGAAAAACTACAGTGTCAAAAGTGTGTCTCGCCATTGTTCTTCCTATTTCCACCAATTCCTATGACATTCTTAGTGTTCCAAGCTACAAGACATTCCTATTTATTCACTTTTCATGTTGGCCATTTCTGGGAATTTGATTTCCAGAAAGGATGTGCTCAGCAAGAGGGACCCATTCCCAGGAAGAGAGACTGGTGGAGGCGTGCAGGCACGGCTGGGAGAGTGTGAAGGAGTGAGAAGGCTCTGGGCACCACAGGAACAGCAGCTTCCCGTTAGAGGGTGTCTCGTAGGAAAGGGCACACAGTAGGGGCAATGTAAGTCTCCTCTGTACCTACACGGCCAAGTTGCTGTACCTTAAAGCTTCATTGTATTTTTCTTAGTACAAGAGCATTTACCAATTTTACTATCTCCCAAAACATTGTAACTTAACTTGCCTTTTTAAAGTTTGTTTGAGTGGAAAGGTAGAGAAGGGCAAAACAAGTGTCGGAATCAAGAAATTGTCTCTCTGCATTTGGAGTTTATAGTTTATCAGACACAGCAGCCATTCAACAAATGTGCGCTGGGAGTTAAAATATATACACAACCCTCCCTCCCCACAATAAATATAATAATGCCTGAAGCATGCTTTATAAAACAGCCTACCCAGTTCCTAGGCATATAGCTGACACCTAGTAGATGCTTAATTAAGTGTTTATTGAATGCATATATAAATGAATTGTATTTTAAAAAAATAAAAGGTTGTCTTCATCTAAATGTGCCCCGTTAGGCGTGGCTCTCCAAGGCTACCTCCCTTCCAGAGCCCTAGTGACCTTGCTTTTCTTCTCATTTCCATTTTGTACCCTCTTTTTTTTTTTTTTTTTTTTTTTTGTCTCCAGGTCTCTGTGTTTTCAACAAGATATGACTCCTATCTGACATGATGCCCAATCAGAAGCTCAGAAAATATGCAATGTTGAACGTATTATTTTAGGGAGGATGAGAAAAGATTTTAGAATAATCTCCCTTCACAAATGTTTTCACTTGCTTTCAAGTACGTCTTCTTTCTACTGCATTTATTCCAGAAAAATTATCTGAAATCCTAATCCAACATACAGGGTGAAACCCAGCTTAGACTAGCCTGGAAGTTCCATAAAAGCAGCAGCAGTGTCTGTCTAAGTTACTGCTCTTTCCCCAGGACCTACATGGATTTTTTTCAACCTGTGGAAAATACATAACGATGCTTTACTAAATGACCAAGTCAAATTTTAAGGATTTCAGTATCAACAGAATTTATTTTGCTGACAGAGTCTGAAGTAAATTTAATACAATCTTCTCATTTTATAGATAAGGAAACTGAGGAGCACAGAGCAAGCAAGTTTTTTATCATAATAAGAGTACAGTGCTCAGAACTGAATAAATTTGGTTTCCATCATTTTTTAAGGGGGTGACTTTGGGCAGTGGAGTCACTGACTGAGTCTCAATTTTCTTATCTTTGGAAGGAGATTAATGATACTTATTTTACAGCATTCTTATGGGATAATGAGCCTAGTGGTCATTCAACAAAGAATAATAATTACAATTGCAGGTATAATTTTTCAAGGACACAGAGAGAGTTAGTATCAAAGTGGATCTTCTTTCTTCCAATCCCATCCTCACTCTATTTTACTTGATGTAGTCTAAAGTTTGTGTTGTAGGAATCCTAGTCTAGATGTTTGTGGTTGACTTGAAGATTGGTGAGGAGATAAAGTGGAATTAATTAGTCAGTTGGCTTTCCTCATGCTTATCCTCCTAATTCATAGAGAACATTAAAATATATTCAGAATACTCAAATTCTTTGGCCTGCTAAGAATTTCTCATGTGAAGGTTAGGTTGCTTCCTGATGCTGAGACTGAGGGTGCACTCTTTCTGTAGTTGTAAGCATTAGGACAGCCTTCTGTTTTCCTTTGTTTCCATAGTAAAAATCGATGCCACCACCTCCCATCAGTTGGAAGGAGCCTGCAGACCATACGGTGCTGGTGACATGAAAGAAGACACACAGACTTGGATGTGAGAGTTCTGCTAGGGAGACCCCAGTCTCAGAAAGATGGAGACAAATCCTTCTCCTGTTATGACTTTCCTCTTCATTGCAACCCCTATATCAGAGGCCAGAAAACTTTTCTGCTGTAAATAGATGAATAGTAAATATATTACAAGAATCATTTGGTCTCTTTGTTAGCTCCTCTGTTCTGCTGTTATAGCACAAAAACAGCCATATTCAATACATAAATGAGTGTGGCTATGCTCTATAAAGCTTTAATTATGAAGACTGGAATGTGAATTCCATGTAATTTTCATGTATCATGTTATCTTATTCTTCTACAGATATTTTTCAACCTTTAAAAATCTAAAAACCTTTCTTAGCTTGCAGGCTGCACAAAGAAGTTGGTAAGCCAGGTCTGGGCTGTGGGCCATAATTTGGTGGCCTCCTCCTTGAAGTCACTGACCAGACTAGGAATTTTGAGATCATTTGGAGACTGTAGGAGCCTCAGGCAAACTATGCAAATGTTCTACATCCATGAATTCAACCAACCATGAATCAAAAATATTAGGAAAAAAAGCCATGTTGCTGCTGACATGTACTGTTGTGGACCGTTCAGCCTGGTTTCAGGAGTTGTAACCCTCACCCCATGGTGGGCTGTGTAAGAGCCCAAGGGACCCACTTCATCTAGGTCTGTTCTGTCACAAGGACGTGACCTACTAAGGAGACAAAGCTTATCTCCCTGGCAGGAGTGCTGCTTCTGCCTCATCCATCTCTGGCCCCAATGCTTGGTTGGCAGTCAATGACGGGTAAGACTCCTCATGGGAGGGGCAACCTAAGCCAGACGCAACCACTTGGGAGGCCTCATGGAAGGACTGGGGCGGGGGGGCGAGAGGGCTGCAGCAAAGAGGATGTGATGGACCCTCGCCCCGGCTATTGTGACATAGCCCGAGTCCTCATTTCCATCTGGGAGATGTCTCCTGCTTCCTAATAGGCTTAAAGCCTGAAACTGTGAGGGCAAGCGGTGCAGCCCTGTGCCAGCCAGGACGGCTCCCTGAGTGATCAGGCATAAGAAAGAATTCCTAAAGTCCTGTGAAACCTGCTTTGCTAAGAGTGCTCTCCCTTAGGTGATAAGTGTCCCAGGAGAAAATGAGTATGTCTCCCAAAGTCTGGCAACCCCCTTTCCTGACAAACACTGGCTCAGATTAAGCCCTCAGATTTCTTTTGACATGTTAAACCTGTATTCTGGTGTATTGGAACCCAATAAAAGCCTAGTGAGGAAGGGGCTCTGGGTCATTCTCCTCTGAGAGTTTGACCACCTTTCCTCCCCATGCAGTCATGTCTTGGTAGTTTTTATTTTCATCCATGACAGAGGGATGGGGCTCTGTGGGCGGAGCCCCCCCCCACATCTGGCGCCCAGGACAGGAGCCCCCTGCAATGTACTATGTAGTTAGGCTTATGGTTTCATCTGTGCTGAACATGCAGACTTTTCTCTTATCATTTTCCCCTAAGCAATACTGTGTAACACTATTTACACAATATTTACATTATTTTAGGTATTATAAGTAATCTAGAGTTGTGTAAAATATGTAGGATGATGTGCATAGGTTATATGCAAAAACTATGCCATTTTATATACGGGACTTGAGAATCCCTGGATTTTGGTACTCATGGAAGTCCTGGAACTGGTATTTGTTTCCAGTCCTGATGCCTCCCTTTCCATGGTCATATCCTCCTCTCTTCTCAGGCTTTCCTCCTTCATTTGGGTTTTGGGAGGATTCCCAAATCCGATGGCTCTTAGGTTCCTCCATAGTGATGCACCCACAAACCTGCCTTTCCTGCCCCCAGTGTGACCCCTTATTTCCCCAGTGCAGAGGTTGGGGTGGATGGGGTGGTAGTAACTATAAATTAGCATGAAATCTATCTATTTTGAATAATTTACACTGATAGATTTAAGAATTCCTCTGCACTTGGGAAATATCTTCTCCTTTAAAATGTGGATCATTTTTGAATCAGTATACTGAGTTGAAAACAATGAAGAGTGAAGTCAGATTCCCCTTGCCTCCTCTTGGCCCTTCTGCAATCTCTGATGTTTCCTCATAGAACAGAGCAAAAGAAAAGGGGTCCTTCACTGACATCCTGTTTCAGAAAAGTGGCCAATCTTGTTCCTGGTGGTTCTAGTTCCTCCAATGTCCTTCCGAAAGGCCTAGAGGGTGCCTCTCTGCCCTGGTCATATGGTCAGACTGGCAGGACTCAGGAGCCTGAGGGCCTGTCCTGTGTGGGTTTCCAGCACTGAGGGACTCTTAAGACAGAGACAGCCCCTACCCCAGCTGTGCAGACTCATGGCTTTGTCAGCATTAAGATAGGCCAGGATTTGAGGGGCATTTTCTTCCTGTACTTGGGTTCAGGCCCCTCCACAGAACCGGCATACACACCCCTATGTCAGCTGCTGTGACTATAAATACCAACTTGCCATTAAGCCTGGCAGGGATAGGAGGTGGCAGCCCTCAAAGCCAGTCCTGCCTTAAGACCCCAAAGCATGGAAAAGCAATAAAGTATTATAAGCTTGTGTTACAGTGCCAGGTTAACTACTAAAGAAAGTTCAGCACAGTTGCTTAACCTCTCTGGTCCTAGACCAGGTAAAATGAGGACCCAGATTAGATCAGTGGTACTCTATGTGATGCAGAGGAGCAGGGGTAGAGGGAACTATCAGAAATACACTGCACATGACTGAGGATCATGTTTTACATACAAGCCAACCAACCCACACCAACCCAAATGTACTAGACCTGGGGTGGGGCATAGGCAGGATGTCAACTTTGAGAGCTTTATCTGGCATTCTGAAGAAGGGCCCACCCTAGCTGAGAACCCCTGGGCTAAATCCTCCCTAAAGACCCCTTGCGCTCTGACATTCCATGATTCTGTGAACTGACAGTAATTTCCTTCTGTCTTTCCTTAATCATCTGTTGTAGATTAATGGAACATTTAGTTTGAAAAAATTTAACACTAAAAACTTGGCTTCTATTGATTTTTTTTTTTAATTACCTTGTAGGAAGTTGGTTCCCTGCAGCTTCTACCCTTGAGATGATCTTGTGAGAGCTGGCACTACTCTGGGCTAGATTAGATGAAGGTGCCTCTTATAAATGAGAACATGTGGGTGTCAGCAGAGGCACCGTGAAAGAAGCACCCTAAATCTGGACAAGGCCAGTCTGGGCGGGCCAGCTGTTGGTCTGGGCAAGCCTGGCCTGTGGCAACAGTAGTGTGTGAGCTTTGCTGGTGTTCACATCTTTTTGTGCTCTACCCCGCCCATGCTTTCACTTGAGGGACATTCTTTTTCCTGATTTTCTAACAAAGTCAGTATGGTTCTCCACTGTTATGCTGTTTGTAATGCACATCCAACATGTAGTTGATGGCTTGTTAAATTGTCTTCTGCACTAGAGTGTAAGCTCCATGTGAGTAGGGACCTTGTCCATCATATTCAGCACTCTTTTTAGCATGATGCCTGGCACATCACAGCAGGTCAATAAAAACTTGTTGAATGCAGATGTTACCTTATTTAAAGATTCTTTACCTGTGAAGACTTTCCCCCAAAGAACTGTTTGTTCTTTCAAAGCACAGCAGCCTGGAGATCTTAATGATTCCCTTCCTCTATAAGTTATTTCTCAGCCCAAGTCCCTGGGCATTCCTGGTACTCCAAGCCCCCATGACTAGGTCAGGATCCTTTCCTAAGATGAGAGGGAATGCTACCCACTGAGTTTTCCCTGCATCTTCTCTCTTCCTTTCTCTTTTATTCCCTCCTTGTCTTCCATCCTTCAGATCCTTCATGATTCTTGGCACCACAGACTCAGCAATTCTATCCAACTTCTCCAAATGTGTAACTAGTTGCTATGAGGTCACTGCCCATAGTTGTCTCAGGGATTTGAAAGCCTGGTATGACTTTGAGACAGTGAGTGACTCCAGGATGGTACCTTCAGGGCTGAGCAAAAATGTAATGATGTTAAATAGATGAAGGATGGATGAGTTAAGGCTCACCTGGAAGGCATTTGAGACCCCATCAAACCATAGGTGTTGAAATACCGAAGAGATGAAAAGAGACAAAGAAAAGAACAACTAGATGGCGGCGTGGTAGGAGGGAGCAGACCCTACTCCCCCTCTACACACGGGAGAAAAACCAGATCAATCTACGTAAAGATCAGAACAGACACGGAACAGTAATACAGCATATTGGAGAATAAGAGGTCGGAAATTGTAGCGGACACTGAAAAACAAGCGGTAAGGAGAGCTCTTCGGAACAATAAGAGCCCAGGGTTCCAGCGCGCGGAGAACGGGGCGGCCAAGGCCCCGGCCCGGCGCTCCACCAAGCCTGCCCCAGGGCCCTGGGGAGGGAGCTGGGTCAGCCGCTGAACCGGCTGGGAGATCTCAGGGGCCACCGCGCGACTGCGCCCGAGCAAAAGTGGGTGCCCTGCAAGGGAGCGAAAGTGGGTGCACCCCACCAGGTCACTGCGCGACTTTGAACCGAGTTTTCGTGGTCGCCGCGCGACTACGAAAGCATAGGCGCCCCAAGAGAGACAGAGGCGCGGGCGAAGTGAGACAGCTGAATGAAAATAGACACCCTCAGGGGACCGCACACGGTCTCGGGCTAGTGGACACTCGCGAAAACATAGGCGCAGGCCACTGGAGACAGCTGTGGAGCCAGAGGCGCCAGTTCACCGGCGGGTTCGCAACGCGGATAGCAGCTGGAACGCAGGCCTCTCTCAGATCCGAATGCAGGCAGCTGTGCCCGAACACTGAAAGCCTCCCAGGGACAAAGGCAGGCGGCTGTGCACGTCTGGAGAACCTAGCTCACACCCATAACCTCGGAGAAGTGCGCACACATCAGGAAGTTCAGATCACACGCTGGAAACCCTGTGGGGAGAGGTGCCCACTAACGCTGGGATACATAGCACAGTGAGGACTGAGTTCTGAACACAGAGAAAAGCAATAAGATCACCCCTCGGCCATTGCAGCCAGCAAGACCTGAAAAAAAACCGGCTGGCAAGTTTGAAAACAACAAGAGGGTTTTTTGTTTTTTGTTTTTTTTTGTTTCCTTTTCTTTTCTTTCTTTTTTTTTTTAAATTAATAAGTTTTTAATTTTTTTATTTCTTTAATATATTTTTATTTTTTTAACTATTTTGTTGTGTTTTGTTTTTTTTTTTTCCCTTTTTTTTTTTCTTTTTCTTTTTCTTTTTCCCCCCTTTGGCTGCTTATATTTGTGTGGGGGTGTCTGTGTGCGTGTCTCTTTTTTGTTTTGCCAGTTTGTTAGTGTCTTTTTGTTTGTAAGCCTGTATATCTATATGAGTTTTTAACTACTCCTCCTTCATTGTTTATATCTTCTTCTTTACTCCCCAACTCCTTTTGCCTTCCTTGAATTCCTTCTTCTCTTATCCCCTCTTCCTTTCTCTTCAATTTTATCTTTTCTACCTTCCTCTTGTTTCCCCTTTCTTCTTTTTTTCATTTTCCCCCCTCTTCTTTTTGTAAATACCCACGAGTGAGACAAAACAAACAAACAAGCAAGCCTGGAACTGTGGCGGGGGGAGATCCAGAGTTGGCCCCCAAAAGAGGGTATTCCAGCTGATGAGTCAGTGGAAGCAGTGAACAACAGGATATCCGAAGGAGAATCCACCATTGAATCTCACAGATATTCTACCACAGAAGGTCATACCACAAACCCAGGGAGCCAGAACAGATCAATTTAAGAAATTGAGGCTAACAACAAGAGTCTTACAAACAATGGGAAGACAAAAGAACAATCCCCAAATGAAAGGAAAGGAGGAAGCTCAAGAAAGAATGCTAAATGAAACAGAGGCAACTCAACTATCAGATATCGAGTTCAAAGCAATGGTGGTCAGGAAGCTCAATGAGCTCTCAATGAGCTACCATAAACTACAGGGAAGTTATGATGAACTCACGGCAAACTATATCAACATGAAAAAGGAAATAGAAACTATCAACAAGGGCCAAGAGGAAATGAAGAACACAATCTCTGAACTGAAGAACACAGTAGAAGGAATGAAAAGCAGAATCGATGAAGCAGAAGATCAGATCAGCGAGTTGGAGGACAAAATAGAAAAAAATACTCAGAATGAGCAAGATAAGGAAAAGAGGCTTAGAAAGAATGAAGAGGGTTTAAGAGAAATGCAAGACAACATGAAACGGAATAATATCCGTATAATAGGAATACCAGAAGGAGAAGAACAAGAACAAGGGATAGAAAACCTGTTTGAAAAAGTAATGATGGAAAACTTCCCCCATTTGGTGAGAGAAAAAGCCACACAAATCCAGGAAACACAGAGAGTCCCAATCAAAAGGAACCCAAACAGGCCCACTTCAAGACACATCATAATTAAAATGGCAAAATTCCAAGACAAAGAGAGAATCTTAAAGGCAGCAAGGGAGAAAAAGGAAGTAACATACAAGGGGGCCCCAATCAGGTTAGCATCTGACTTCTCAATGGAAACGCTCCAAGCCAGAAGAGAATGGCAAGAAATATTCCAAGCAATGAGAACCAAAGGCCTGCAACCCAGACTACTTTACCCAGCAAGGCTTTCAATCAAGATAGAAGGACAAATAAGGAGCTTCCCAAACAAAAGAAGTCTAAAAGAATACACCTCTACCAAACCAATGCTGCAAGAGATACTAAAGGGACTGCTTTAAGGGAAGAAAGGAAAAGACAGAGAGAGAAAGAGAGAGAGGAACACAGGTACGAAAATGGCAATGAATAAATACCTATCAATAATAACCTTAAATGTAAATGGATTAAATGCTCCAATCAAAAGACATAGAATAGCTGAATGGATAAGAAAGCATGACCCACACGTATGCTGCCTACAAGAAACCCACCTCAGGACAAAAGACATACACAGGCTCAAAGTGAAGGGCTGGAAACAAATTTTCCAAGCAAATGGGCAGGAAAAAAAAGCTGGGGTAGCAATACTCATATCAGACAAAATAGACTTCAAAAGAAGGGCCATAAAGAGAGACCCAGAAGGCCACTTCATAATACTCAAGGGAAGAATCCACCAAGAAGACATAAATATTGTAAATATATATGCACCCAACGGAGGAGCACCTAAATACATCAAGAAAATTTTAGAGGACTTCAAGAAAGATATAGACAGCAACACAATTATAGTAGGTGATTTTAACACCCCACTGTCAAAAATGGACAGATCTTCCAAACAAAATATCAACAAAGATATTGTGGCACTGAACAACACTCTAGAGGAAATGGACTTAACTGATATATATAGAGCCCTTCATCCCAAAGAAGCTAAATACACTTTCTTTTCAAATGCACATGGAACATTTTCAAAAATAGACCACATGATAGGACACAAATCAAGCCTCAACAAATTCAAGAAAATTGAAATCATACCAAGCATTTTCTCTGACCACAAGGGACTGAAACTAGAAACCAACCACAAGGAGAAAAACCCAAAACCCTCAAAATCATGGAGATTGAATAGCATGCTATTAAACAATGAATGGGTCAAGAATGAAATTAGGGAGGAAATCAAAAAGTTTCTGGAAACAAACGATAATGAACTCACATCGACCCAAAACTTATGGGACACAGCAAAGGCAGTCCTCAGAGGGAAGTTTATAGCGATACAGGCCTATCTAAAAAAGACAGAAACATCTCAAACAAACAACCTAACCCTTCGCCTACAAGAACTCGAGGAACAACAACAAAGACAGCCCAGAGCAAGTAGAAGGAAAGAAATAACCAAGATAAGAGCAGAATTAAATGATATAGAGACTAAAAGCACAATCCTAAAGATCAATGAATCCAGGAGTTGGTTCTTTGAAAAGATCAACAAAATCGACAAGCCTTTAAGCAGGCTCATCAAGAAAAAAAGAGAGAGGACTCAAATAAACACAATCAGAAATGAAAGAGGAGATATTACAACCGACACTGCAGAAATACAAAGGATTGTAAGAAATTACTATGAAGAACTGTATGCCAAGAAATTTGAAAACCTAGGTGAAATGGACAGGTTTCTGGAAAAATATAACCTTCCAAAACTCAATGAAAAAGAAACAGAAAGTCTGAACAGACCAATAACGGCTGGTGAAATTGAATCAGTAATCAAAACACTCCCGACGCACAAAAGCCCTGGACCAGATGGCTTCACAGGAGAGTTCTACAAAACATTTAAGGAAGAGCTAACCCCTATTCTCCACAGACTATTCCAAAAAATCCAAAAAGATGGAAGACTCCCAAACTCTTTTTATGAAGCCAGCATCATCCTAATCCCAAAACCAGATAAAGACACAACAAAGAAGGAGAACTTCAGGCCAATATCGCTGATGAACATAGATGCTAAAATCCTCAACAAAATATTGGCAAACCGCATCCAGCAACACATTAAAAAGATCATACACCACGACCAAGTGGGATTCATCCCAGGGATGCAAGGATGGTTCAACATTCGCAAATCAGTAAATGTAATTCATCACATAAACAAAAGCAAAGACAAAAATCACATGATCATATCAATAGATGCGGAAAAAGCATTCGATAAGGTACAGCACCCATTTATGATAAAAACACTCAGCAAAGTGGGAATAGAGGGAGCATTCCTCAACATAATAAAGGCTATATATGAGAAACCTACAGCCAGCATCATACTCAACGGGCAAAGACTAAATTCTTTTCCACTAAAATCAGGAACAAGACAAGGCTGCCCACTCTCTCCACTTCTATTCAACATAGTATTGGAAGTATTAGCCACAGCGATTAGACAAGAAAAGGAAATAAAAGGCATCCAACTTGGAAAGGAGGAAACAAAACTATCATTGTTTGCAGATGACATGTTAGTATACATAGAAAATCCTATAGTCTCGGCCAAAAAACTGCTCGACCTAATAAATGAATTTAGCCAAACAGCCGGATACAAAGTCAATATCCAGAAATCAAAGGCATTTTTGTATACCAACAATGAAACAACAGAAGTAGAAATCAAGGAAAAAATACCATTTGATATAGCAAAAAGAAAAATAAAGTACCTAGGAATAAACCTAACCAAGGAGGTAAAAGACCTGTATGCAGAAAACTACACAACACTGAAGAAAGAAATCAAGGAAGACACAAATAAATGGAAACACATACCGTGTTCATGGATCGGAAGAATTAACATCATCAAAATGTCCATACTTCCCAAAGCAATCTACAGATTCAATGCAATACCTATTAAAGTACCAATGGCATATTTCACAGATATAGAACAAACTCTTCAAAAATTTATATGGAACCATAAACGACCCAGAATAGCGGCAGCAATCTTGAGAAAGAAGAGCAAAGCAGGAGGGATCACAATACCTGATATCAAAATGTATTACAAGGCCACTGTAATCAAAACAGCCTGGTACTGGCATAAAAACAGGCACGTCGACCAGTGGAATAGAATAGAGAGCCCAGAAATAAACCCTAGTGTCTATAGTCAATTAATATTCGACAAAGGGGGCAGCAACATAAAATGGAGTAAAAATAGCCTCTTCAACAAGTGGTGTTGGGAGAACTGGACAGCTTCGTGCAAGAAAATGAAACTCGAGCACCAACTTACACCATACACAAAAATAAATTCAAGGTGGATAAAAGACTTAAGCATAAGCCGTAACACCATTAAAGTCCTAGAAGAGAACATAGGCAGGAAAATCTCAGATATTACACGCAGCAACATTTTTACTGATATGTCCCCTAAAGCAAGGGACATAAAGGAAAGAATAAACAAATGGGATCTCATCAAAATAAAAAGCTTCTGCATGGCCAAGGAAAACAGTATTAAAATAAAAAGAGAACCGACTGTGTGGGAAAACATATTTGCCAATGATATCTCAGATAAGGGTTTAATCTCCAAAATATACAAAGAACTTACACGACTCCACTCTAAGAAGACAAGCAACCCAATTAAAAAATGGGCAAAGGACTTGGGCAGACACCTCTCCAAGGAGGACATACAGAGGATCCAGAGACACATGAAAAAATGCTCGATATCGCTAGCTATCAGAGAGATGCAAATTAAAACAACAATGAGATACCACTTGACACCAGTCAGAATGGCCCTCATAAACAAAGCAACAAACAGCAAGTGTTGGAGAGGTTGTGGAGAAAAGGGGACACTACTGCACTGCTGGTGGGAGTGCAGACTGGTACAACCACTATGGAAAACAGTATGGGTTTTTCTTAAAAAACTAAAAATGGATATACCTTTTGACCCAGCAATTCCATTGCTAGGACTATATCCTAAGAACCCTGAAACACCAATCCAAAAGAAACTATGCATCCCTATGTTTATAGCAGCACAATTTACAATAGCCAAGTGTTGGAAGCAACCTAGATGCCCATCAGTAAATGAATGGATCAAAAAACTGTGGTACATTTATACAATGGAATTCTATGCAGCAGAAAGAAAGAAGGAGCTCATACCCTATGCAACGGCATGGATGGAACTTGAGAGCATCATGCTAAGCGAAGTAAGCCAGGCAGTGAAAGACAAATACCATATGATCTCACCTTTAACAGGAACCTAATCAACAAAACAAAGAAACAAGCATAATATAACCAAAGACATAGAAATTGGGAACAGGCTGAAAGTCACCAGAGGGGAGAGGGGAGGGAATTTCAGGGGAAAAGGGGAAGGATTTACAGAAACAAGTAAAAAGGACACATGGATAAAAACTATGGGGGGGTGGAAATGGGAGGGAAGGGCTGGGGTGGTGGATCGGGGTGAGAATAAAAGACAGAAAACTGTACAAGATCAACAATTAAAATAAAAATTTAAAAAAAAAAAAAAAAAGAAAAGAACAACTAGATTGGAGGTTAGAATATTGAGAGTAAGTTTTGATTTTTCCTACCCATTCTTCTATCTTTCTTCCTTTTCCCTCTCTAAACAATGAACTCTGAGCAAATCATTCTCAAGGTCAAGGGTGGGCCAGGGAAAAGGTGAATGGTGGTTATAATTGATATGAGATTGCTCACTTCTTAGATTTCCGGTCCTTGGACTACTTCACTCTCATTCTCTATACCTCAGAATCTCAGGCTTAAGTGTGCTGCCCTTAAGCACTCAGGGATGGTCATGGCCAGCAGGGCTAGTAAATGTCATGCATGAGAAATGACAGGTACAAAGTCAGAGCTCTTAGGAAATACTACACCCATAGGAGAGAAATCAACAAAACAAGGAAAAAAGCCTTTTTAAAAGGAGTTGACTTGTATTTATCTGGAGTTGACTTGTATTTATCTATATTTATCCAAGTTCACAGTGCTCTTAGCAGGTTGCAAATTAATACCTCAGGCCAGATTCTGAATAAGCCACTGGGGACCAACAAGAACCTTCATGCCTGGAAACTCAGAAAGCCTAATGGATCAGCTGTCACTTTCTCTGTTTGGCTGGCAATTAGAGTTCGTGTCAAGCCATTTCTCCACATTATCAAAGTCATGGAGTATTTTACATCTTTCAATAACACTCACCATTTGGCAGGCTGATGCATGCCTCTCTCCCTGCCAATTTGCAAGATCTTGTCTTTGCTGGTTACCCAACACAGTCCTGGTTTGTTCTCCCTTCCAGCCAAGCAGGAAAATGGGGGAGAAACAGAGAAAGCTTTAAATGTTGATGAGGAAAAGAAAACTTACAGATTCAGGGAACTGCAAAATGCTTCAGAGCAGGTGGTGGATGGAGAGAGGACAGGGAGTGGTCTGATCCTCCCACTCCAGGGCTGGGCAATAATGAATTCAGTCCATTATCTGGAAATAACTTCCAAACAATAAAAAAGGAGTAACAGCCAGTCAGCTTTTTGTTATCCATGTGCCAATAATTCTACACTCCTCCATTGATGAAATATTCCCCCCACTGGGGTGGCCTGCTTTTGCAGCCCCCTTGAGGTACATTTGCTGAAGAGGGAATTAACCTAAGCATCTCATTTACTGATAAGGAAAAAGAGACACCACATCTTGCCAAAAGCCCTTGGGCTAGAGCAGCTCAGAGAACCTGGCTCTCTTTGCTGCCCCCCAGAGGCCATTTTGCTTCACTATGCAGTCTGACCCCAGGGTGAGAAAATAGGGCGAACTCACTAGCTGGGCAAAATTGGATCAAGCTAAGCAAATACAGAAATCTAAAAAATCCTGGAAAAAAAGCCCAGCTGCTGCCCTCAGCACCTGCCTTGTTTACAACCATATTTGGGAATTTTCTGTCTTAAATCTATTTTTTTATTCTATCCTTCATTTACATAAAAATAGGTTTTCTTTCCATATTGGGAAATGAAACTATTTTCATATAGGTTCATTTCCATTTTAAAATCATTGTGAGACTCTTTTGTTTTTCTATTTGATTGTATAGTGGGTAGGAATCTCAGTTCTCAAACTCAGGTATGCAAAGAATATAATTTTTTTTTGTATTAAAAAATCAGTTTTATATAGGCTCACAGCTTTTGTCCCACCAAGCACGCAGTAAACTTGAGCTGGGCTATTTAGAGGCTCTCTGATTTCAAGGTTTTCAACCCATAGCCTTTTCTTTGCAGTTGAGTCTGTCCTGCTGGGAAATCTCATGTCCTGTCTGCCTCACAGTCCTTCTTGCTTCCCACTCAGTTGCTCGGCCCCCTCTCAGGCAGGTTTCCAGTTTCCCTAGATGACATTCCTTCCTTAGTGCTGTGCAGTAGGTGTTCTGTTGTTGAAATCCTGGCATTTTATATTTATTATTGCATGTTTTTTTTTCCTTTGAAATGAATTATTTCTCTCCTGGGCTTCCAGGATCAGAAACAGGTTATTTAAGACCCAACCGGAAAAGGAATTAATCCAAGAAAATGTCACAAACCAAGAGAAAGGTGAGTGTGGGGGTAACTTGACCAACACACAAGTCGAGAGTGACTTTAGATTTGATTTATTCATACAAGGACAATGGATTCATCACCCCGGGTGTCATAGCTCCCTGGGTTGTTTTCCATTCTGATCTCTCTCCACACACATCACCTGCTTGGCCCAGGAAAGTTAAAATCATTTGTTTATACTGAATCTTTGCATTCACTCACTACCTCCACATGTCAAGCATTTGGCAAATGCCAAGTTTTTCCCCACCTGCTTTGCCAACACCAAGGGAAGTAATAGAGAAAAAGAGAAGGGGGACACACAGAGCTAGAAGGAAGAGGCAGACAGGAGACAGGTGATGCAGTCAAACAGAGAACTAAGGTCAGGCCCTAATGAGTTTGCTATCCAGATCCATTCCCATGAGGCATGGGTCAGGAAATGAGGAAAATCACTGGAATCCCTTCTACTGCTCTGCTTCCTCACAATTCCCATCAGGCTTTCACATAAATAGCTTCCTTTGTTCTTCACAATAGCCCAGTGAGGCTGGCACTTTGCACATAAATAGGACTTCAGCAGGAAGTGACCTGTCCTGGATTATTCATTAGATTAAAATCAAGGTGGGACGCATATTGTCAACCCCTTTCTCATATACTCAAGGGGCTGGAGCCTAGTGTGGTGGGGAAAAGCAGGTTTGGGAACCAGTAAGATCTTTACCTAAGTCTTAACTCCACTATGTGTTAGCTCAGTGACTTTGAGGAAACTCTTTAATGATGCTCATCAGAAATTGTCCCCATTTTTCAACAGTTACCTTGTAAGAATTAAATTAATAAATAGAGATACATCCCCAGCAAAATGCTTGGCACTTACAAGGTACGCAATCTCTAAGAATAGAGAGTTTGCACTTGTGGCAGGATATATAGCCATATAGGTGATTTTAAAAAACCAGTTATCCATGCTCTATTTCTTATTTCTTCAAACTAATTTAGGAAGCTTTAGCCTTTAGACGATAAACTTAAAATCCATATCTAGCACCTAGTCATAGCCCGGAGCTGAAATAGCAAGTTAGTATAACTCCACTCCTTCAAAATCAGTGCCCTTCAAGCTTCCGTGGCTTTGCCTGTGTGCAGGTCTGCTGTAGGTTCAAACTCTAAGTGATCTTATTGAGCTATTTCCAATGTTTGCTTAAGCTGCTGTCCAGAGATTGAAATAGAACAGTGGCATCATTCATGTTTTTGTCTAGTCCCCATTTTGGAATCCAGCATATATTTTCTCTTTAAACCCTCCAATCTTAATTTGAAGGTTGCTTTGACCTTGATGAGGTGAGTAACAAATTACTGGGAAGGTGAGGAAAAAGTAACTTAGAAGTGTCTTGAACCTCAGTGGGGACAAGATGGATGGAAGTTTCCAGTTCAGGGCTGGCACAAGGATATCTCTTGATGTGGAGTGTGGTGCCTTTCCCACACCAGATGTTCCCTTCCATGTGGGAAATCTTAGGGAGTATAATGTTCTCAGCTTCTTCCTGTTCCTTCACATACTCTGTTTCTGGCAAAGCAGGGTGACTAATCCGATTGGAAACTTTGGGAAGAATCAAACACCGTGCTTGCTTCATCGCCTTCAATGTTCCATCTGCTATTGCCTTTCAGGGCTGGTCTCAGCCCTCACAGGGCAGCAGGTGTGGCTACTGGTCCAGCATGGCTGCTGCCAAGGGTGTGTGTCACCCTGATCCAAGCTACAATGTTAGAAGAACTAAATGCCCACCTATGTAAGTCATATCTTTTCTTCTAGATGTTATCAGTAAAAAATGTGATATTTGGAACTTATCTCCCTTTGCCTAACTACCTAATTTGTTCAGAACTAAGAGGAAAAAAAGAAGTTTTTTGTTGCCATCTTTCAAAGACTTTACTACTCTTGGGTGTTCAGGACCTAACATTATCCCTGTACCTTAAAATGGTTCTCCTCAAGGCTCTGTAGAAGTTTTGGAGCTAACTGTTAAGTGGAATATGTAATACCAGACTAGGGTAGAAAGAGAGATGGTTGTCCACGTATGTTGAGTGTACCTGTAGGCATGAATGCCCCAATCACGTACTCACTTATACTGAAAGTAACTGTACCAAACTGAAGTTAAGACCCGAATGCTTCTGATGGTTGATGCATTCTGTTAAATAGGCCAAAGCTGTGAGTTCAAAGTCCATTATGTTTAGTAAATTCTGTAAAGATAAAGACCTCTTTTAATAAATTATGACCTTGGGGGGCCAGCTCACAAAGTCAATTTCTCGGTCACGGGAAAATCTCACAAAACTGTGTGGATGCAGCCATACAAATTCATTCCACCTGAAGGAATGCAGCTCGAAGTGTGTCCCGTGTATAAGAAAAATAGCATTGATCAATGCACTGCATGGATTCAAGGTAATCGGAGCCGTAAACCATTTGCTGACATCAGTATTAAATAGAACATTTATTTATTGAGAATGTATGTATTATTCATCTTTTGTGGAGGTAAGTACTCTGGTAGAAATCAGTAAACACAAGATAGAATCCCCAGTGATGTTCAGCTATCAGGATGTAGTATGAGAAACATGGGATATTAACTGACTAGAGAAGTGGACATAAAACACTCCAAAATAGAAGAATAAGCAGTAAACTCTAGGAAAGTTCCTGGTGGGCTGGGCTGGTTAGTGGAAGTTAACAAGCAAAGTCAGGTTGGTGGAAGCATCAATGAAGAGGAGTGCAGGTAGGAAACACTGCCTGAGCAATAGGCACAGCGTGGGCGGAAGTTGCAAGATGACAATGAACAGGAATGATTTACAGTGGGCCAATCTCTACGCAGATAGTTTTGTTAGGACTGAGTGAGAAATTAGGTCAAAAACATGTGTAAGAACCAGATAATGAACTGGCTTGAAAGCTAAGATAAAAAGTTGAACTTTATTCCGTAGATAATATCAAGTTCTTGAGGATTGTTTAAAAAGTAAGTGACATGTCTAAAAATATATGGATTTTAAATTTTAAGAAAAGTAATCTGTACAGGATAGCTTGATGAGAGAGAATGTAGAGGGAGAGAAACTGTTAAGGGGATTGTAGATCAGTTGCAACAACAGGAGTTTTGCTGGCATGGTTGCAAAAAGAGTTGCGGGGAGATAGAAAATGCATCAATAAAATGGAGGCATAATTATTAGGACTTAATGACAGCTTAGATATGAGGAAGGGAAGCATGGAAAGTTAAACCTAACAAAGCTTTCAGTTGAGATGTCTGAGAAAATGGCAGTAGACATTTATCACCATGAGAAGCTGATTTGAGAAAAGGTTTCCATTCAAGCAAATGGCATTTCCATTGGTCACTGCCCACTTGTGCCCTGCCCTTGAATGAAAAGGCTTGGCTGAAGGCACAAAAGCATCTTGCAGACTCAACACTTCCTAGTTTCTGCACCACTGAGGGTCTGAGCAGGAGGCTTTCTCTGCCTGGCAGTGATAACAAGAGAATAAATGATAGTTTGGTGGAGTCTTTATACCAGGGTACTGTGGCCATGGACACTTTCATGCTTATGTGCCTGCATCCATGGGACCAAATCTCATGGAGTAGGAAGAGAGAACAAGTGAATTGTTTCCAATTCACTATCAAACAAAAATATATCACAGCCTTGGGCCAGTAGATATTCTGGGAATGGCCTTTTTTTCCAGCCCCTAGAATGAGACCAGCTGGAAGTCTTTTTTAAGTACTATACAATTCAGCCTCTGAGCTGAAGGACTTGCCATTTAATGGAGAAGCTACTTTTCAATGTAGAGGTTGAAAAATGAGCCTTGAGTTCATTTTCTAGGGATTCTCAATTCATATCAACAAAGTGGGCTTAATATATAAAGACATAGAAAGGATCTAATATGTTGTAAGTAGAGAAGTATGAATGTGTATAGATGATGTCCAGATATGAGGAGTATGAGACAGGATTCTATAACCCCAGGGTACTGGATATCTTTTAATGAAATGTCAAAAGGAAACATCTAAACTCCTATTTCACAGCCAGTGTACATTCTGTTGGAAAACCATAAAAAAATAATTGAGATTACATTGTTTTTGAGTTATTTAATTTGGCTGTGAGTAAAGAGAGGCCCAGGTAAGGTGAGGGAATGAATTGGTCGCAAGGTCTAGCGCTAAATTTGGCACCATAAGATGTGTGCCCTCCTCATTTTTTAAAATATATTTTATTGATTATGCTATTACAGTTGTCGCATTTTTTTCTCCCCTTTATTACCCTCCACCCTGCACCTGCCCCCACCAGTATTCCCCCTCTCATAGTTCATGTCCATGGGTCTTACATAAAAGTTCTTTGGCTTCTACATTTCCTATACTATTCCTACCTTCCCCTGTCTGTTTTCTACCTACCATTTATGCTTCTTATTCCCTGTAACTTTTATCCCATTCTCCCCCCCACCACTCCCCTCTGATAACCCTCCATATCATCTCCATTTCTGTAATACTGCTCCTGTTCTAGTTATTTGCTTAGTTTTCTTTTGTTTTTTTTTTTTAGCTTCATTTGTTGATAGTTGAGTTTGCTGTCATTTTACTGTTCATAGTTTTTGATTGTAGGAACTTTTCCTTAGATTTGGAAACTTAGATACAATCATAGTTTTTGATTATTTGAACTTTTCCTTCTTCTTTTCCTTGGATAAGTCCCTTTAACATTTCATATAATAAAGGCTTGGTGATGATGAACTCTTTTAACTTGACCTTATCTGGAAAGCACTTTATCTGCCCTTCCATTCTAAATGATAGCTTTCCTGGAGAGAGTAATCTTGGATATAGGTCCTTGCCTTTCATGACTTTGAATACTTCTTTCCAGCCCTTTCTTGTCTGCAAGGTTTTTTTTGGGAAATCAGCTGAGAGTATTATGGGAACTCCTTTGTAGGTAACTGTCTCTTTTTCCTTTGTCGCTTTTAAGATTCTCTCCTTATCTTTAATCTTGGGTAATGTAATTATAATGCGCTTTGGTGTGTGCTTCCTTGGGTCTAACTTCTTTGTGATTCTCTGAGCTTCCTGGACTTCCTGGAAGTCTATTTCCTTTGCCAGATGAGGGAAGTTCTCCTTCATTATGTTTTCAAATACGTTTTCAATTTCTTGCTCTTCCTCTTCTTCTGGCACCTCTATGATTCAGATGTTAGAACACTTAAAGTTATCCAAGAGTTTCCTAAGCCTCTCCTCATTTTTTTGAATTCTTGTTTCTTCATTCGGTTATGGTTGAATGTTTATTTCTTCTTTCTGCTCCAAACTGTTAATTTGAGTCTTGGTTTCCTTCCCGTCACTGTTGATTCCTTGTACATTTTTCTTTAATTCACTTTTTGTAGCATCTACTGTTTCCTCCTTTTTGCAACCACACTAAATGATTTCTGTGAGCACCCTGATTATCAGTGTTTTGAATTGTGCATCTGATAGGTTGGCTGTCTCTTCATTGCTTAGTTGTATCTTTTTCTGGAGCATTGATTTGTTCTTTCATTTGGGCCATTTTTTGTCTAGGTGTACCTGTTACATAGTAAAGGGCAGAACCTTAGGTATTCACCAGGGTGGGGCAACCCACTGGGCTGCGTTGTGGTGCTGTGTATATGGGAGGGGTCCAGGAGGGAACAATGCTGCTTGCTTGGCTCTCCACCAACTTTCAGCCACTGCCTCCACTACCCACAATCAGAGAATTCCCGGATGGGTGGGTTTGGTGTACATTCCAGGACCCTGTGGGTCTCTCCAATGAACTCTCCTGTGAGGCTGGGAGTTTCTCCAGCCGCCACCTCAACCCCACAGGTGTTTTCAGTCAGAGGCTTTGAGGTTTTATTTCCCCATGCTGGAACCCTGTGTTGCATGGTCTGTCTCACTCCCCAGTTATTCCTCCCGGTTTATCTGCACACGAATGTAAGACCACCTGCTCTGCCAGCTGCCACCTCGCCTGCTCCTCCAGCTGCTGCCTTGCCTGCCCTGGCCCTCCAGCCACCTCCTTGCCATGAGTCCTTTCTGCCCAGCTGTCCATCTCTGCCCCCCTACTGGGCTGGATGAATGTTCCTTCTTTAACTCCTTGATTGTCAGACTTCCATGCAGTTTGATTTTTCTGGGAGTTCTGGATATTTTTTGTTTTTAAATTTGTTGTTGTCCTTTTGGTTGTGTGAGGAGGCACAGTGTATCTACCTATGCCTCTATCTTGGCTAGAAGTCTTCCCTCCTCGTTTTCTTCTTGGAAGGTATGTAAGGTACACTACACAACACTGTGCCTACATTCCAATATCACTGTACTATCTGGGAGCCCAAGGAATGTCATGGATAAGTACAGGCAAGGAGACCCTAATGAAGGTTAAAGATAGGAGTTCAAGTCCTGTCTTTACTCTTTATTATTTCTGAGATTCTGTGAAAATTACCAAAATTTTCTGAATCTCAGTTTACTAATCTGAAAAGTGAGAATATTCCTATGTGCCTTAGGATTGTCTCAAGGATTGAATGAGTTAATATATATAAAGAAAAGTGTGGTAAAATTATGCAAGCACCAGGAGAAGGGCATTCTTAAAGCACAGTTGGCTAGAGGGGGGCCTCAGCCTTCAGAATCAAACTTCTAGAAATGCAAATGACCAAAATGTTCTGGAGAAAGAAGTAATCAAATAAGTTTCATTTCTAAAACAACAGAGGTCTCCACAATTTACTTTATTGGAGGATTAATGAAGAACCATATTGGGAACAGTGTTAAGGAAATTGATACCTTCTTCCTTCTTTTCTTTTTATTATTTTTATTATTTTTTAATCAGTATTTTTTAATTGTTGATATTGTTCAGTTTTCTGTCTTTTACCACCCCCAACCCACCGCCCCAGCCCTCCCCACCTTCCTCCCATTTCCACCCCCCATAGTTTTTGTCCATGTGTTCTTTATACTTGTTGCTCTAAACCCTTCCCCTTTTCCCCTGAAATACCCTCCCCTTGCCCCTCTGGTCACTGTCAGCCTGTTCTCAATTTCTGTGTCTTTGGTTATATTTTGCTTATTTGTTTGTTTTGTTGATTAGGTTCCTGTTAAAGGTGAGATCATATGGTATTTGTCTTTCATTGCCTGGCTTACTTCGCTTAGCATAATGCTCTCCAGTTCCATCCATGCTATTGCGAAGGGTAGGAACTCCTTCTTTCTTTCTGCTACATAGAATGCCATTGTGTAAACGTACCATAGTTTTTTGATCCATTCATTTGCTGATGGGCACCTAGGTTGCTTCCAACACTTGGCTATTGTAAATTGTGCTGCTATGAACATAGGGGTGCATAGATTCTTTTAGATTTGTGTTTCAGGGTTCTTAGGATATAATCCAAGGAGTGGAATTGCTGAGTCAAAAGGTAGATCCATTTTTAATTTTCTTAGAAAATTCTATACTGCTTTCCACAGTGGTTGTACCAGTCTGCAATCCCATCAACAGTGCCCTAGGGTCCCCTTTTCTCCACAACCTCTCCAACACTTGTTGTTTGTTGCTTTGTTTATGAAGGCCATTCTGACTGGTGTCAAGTGGTATCTCATTGTAGTTTTAATTTGCATCTCTCTGATAGCTAGAGATACTGAGCATCTTTTCATGAGTCTCTGGATCCTCTGTATGTCCTCCTTAGAGAAGTGTCTGTTCAAGTCCTTTGCCCATTTTTCAATTGGGTTGCTTGTCTTCTTAGAGTGGAGTCGTGTAAATTATTTGTATATTTTGGAGATTAAACCCTTGTCTGAGGTATCATTGGTAAATATGTTTTCCCATACAGTTGGTTCTCTTTTTATTTTAATACTGTTTTCTTTGGCTGTGCAGGAGCTTTTTATTTTGATGAGATCCCATTTGTTTATTCTTTTCTTTATGTCCCTTGCTTTAGGGGACATATCAGTAAAAATGTTGCTGCTTGAAATACCTGAGATTTTCCTGCCTGTGTTCTCCTCTAGGACTTTAATGGTGTCACGGCTTGTATTTAAATCTTTTATCCACCTTGAATTTTTTTTTGTGTATGGTGTAAGTTGGTGCTCGAGTTTCATTTTCTTGCACGTAGCTGTCCAGTTCTCCCAACAGCACTTGTTGAAGAGGTTATTTTTACTCCACTTTATGTTGCTGCCCCCTTTGTTGAATATTAATTGACTGTAGAGACTTGGGGTTATTTCTGGGCTCTCTGTTCTATTTCATTGGTCCATGTGCCTGTTTTTATGCCAGTACCAGGCTGTTTTGATAAGAGTGGCCTTGTAATACAGTTTGGTATCAGGTATTGTGATCCCTCCTACTTCGCTTTTCTTTCTCAAGATTGCTGCACCTATTCGAGGTTGTTTATAGTTCCATATAAATTTTTGAAGTGTTTGTTCTATGTCTGTGAAATATGCCGTTGGTACTTTAATAGGTATTTCATTGAATCTGTAAATTGCTTTGGGAAGTATGAACATTTTGATGATGTTAATTCTTCCGATCCACAAACAAGGTATGTGTTTCTATTTGTTTGTGTCTTCCTTGATTTCTTTCTTCAGTGTTGTGTAGTTTTCTGCATACAGGTCTTTTACCTCCTTGGTTAGGTTTATTCCTAAGTATTTTATTTTTCTTTTTGCTATATTGAATGGGATTTTTTTCTTGATTTTTGCTTCTGTTGTTTCATTGTTGGTATACAAAAATGTCTTTGATTTCTGGATATTGACTTTGTATGTGGCTGCTTGGCCAAATTCATTCATTAGGTCGAGCAGTTTTTTTGGCCAAGTTTGTAGGATTTTCTATGTACACTATGATGTCATCTGCAAACAATGATAGTTTTGTGTCCTCCTTTCCGACTTGGATGCCTTTTATTTCCTTTTCTTGTCTAATCACTGTGGCTAAGACTTCCAATACTACATTCAATAGAAGTGGTGAAAGTGGACAACCTTGTCTTGTTCCTGATCTTAGTGGAAAAGATTTTAGTTTTTGCCCATTGAGTATGATGTTGGCTGTACGTCTTTTATATATGGCCTTTATTATGTTGAGGAATGCTCCCTCTATTCCTACTTTGCTGAGTGTTTTTATCATAAATGGGTGTTGTACCTTATACAATGCTTTTTCCGCATCTATTGATATGATCATGTGATTTTTGTCTTTGCTTTTGTTTATGGGAGGTATTACATTTACTGCTTTGTGAATGTTGAACCATCCTTGCATCCCTGGGATGAATCCCACTTGGTCAAGGTGTATGATCTTTTTAATGTATTATTGGATGCGGTTTGCCAATATTTTGTTGAGGATTTTAGCGTCTATGTTCATCAGTGATATTGGCCTAAAGTTCTCCTTCTTTGTTGTGTCTTTATCTGGTTTTGGGATTAGGATGATGCTGGCTTCATAAAAAGAGTTTGGGAGTCTTCCATCATTTTGGATTTTTTCAAATAGTCTGTGAAGGATAGGGGTTAGCTCTTCCTTAAATGTTTTGTAGAATTCTCCTGTGATACCATCTGGTCCAGGGCTTTTGTGTATCAGGAGTTTGTTGATTACTGGTTCAATTTCATCAGCTGTTATTGGTCTGTTCAGGCTTTCTGCTTCTTCTTCATTGAGTTTTAGGAGATTATATTTTTCTAGAAACTTGTCCATTTCACCTGGGTTTTCAAATTTCTTGGCATACAGTTCTTCATAGTAATTTCTTACAATCCTTTGTATTTCTGTGATGTCAGTTGTAATCTCTCCTCTTTCATTTCTGATTGTGTTTATTTGAGTCCTCTCTCTTTTTTTCTTGATGAGCCTGCTTAAAGACTTGTCGATTTTGTTTATCTTTTTAAAGAACCATTTTCTGGATTCATTGATCTTTAGAATTGTGCTTTTAGTCTCTATGTCATTTAATTCTGCTTTGATCTTGGTTATTTCCTTCCTTCTACTTGCTCTGGGATGTCTTTGTTGTTGTTCCTTGAGTTCTTGTAGGCGTAAGGTTAGGTTGTTTGTTTGAGATGTTTCTATCTTTTTTGGGTAGACCTGTATCACTATGAACTTCCTTCTGAGGACTGCCTTTCACTGTGTCCCATAAGTTTTGGGTCATTGTGAGTTCATTATTATTTGTTTCCAGAAACCTTTTAATTTCCTCCCTAATGTCATTCTTGACCCATTCCTTGTTTAATAGCATGCTATTCAGTCTCCATGATTTTGAGTGTTTTGGGTTTTTCCCCTTGGGGTTGGTTTCTAGTTTCAGTCCCTTGTGGTCAGAGAAAATGCTTGGCATGATTTCAATTTTCTTGAATTTGTTGAGGCTTGTTTTGTGTCCTATCATGTGGTCTATCTTTGAAAACGTTCCATGTGCATTTGAAAAGAAAGTGTATTTAGTTTCTTTGGGATGAAGGGCTCTATATATATCAGTTAAGTCTATCTCGTCTAGGGTGTTGTTCAATGCCACAATATCTTTGTTGATATTTTGTTTGGAAGATCTGTCCATCTTTGACAGTGGGGTGTTAAAATCGCCTACTATAATTGTGTTGCTGTCAATATCTTTCTTGAAGTCCTCTAAGATTTTCTTGATGTATTTAGGTGCTCCTCCGTTGGGTGCATATATATTTACAATGTTTATGTCTTCTTGGTGGATTCTTTCCTTGAGTATTATGAAGTGACCTTCTGGGTCTCTCTTTATGGCTCTTTTTTTGAAGTCTATTTTGTCTGATATGAGTGTTGCTACACTGGCTTTTTTTTCCCCCTGCTCATTTGCTTGGAGAATTTGTTTCCAGCCCTTCACTTTGAGTCTGTGTAGGTCTTTTGTCCTGAGGTGGGTCTCTTGTAGGCAGCATATGTGTGGGTCATGCTTTCTTATCCATTCAGCTATTCTATATCTTTCTATTGGAGCATTTAATCTATTTACATTTAAGGTTATTATTGATAGGTATTTATTCATTGCCATTTTCATACCTGTGTTTCTCTCTCTCTCTCTCTCTTCCTTCCTTTCCTTAAAGCAGTCCCTTTAGTATCTCTTGCAGAATTGGTTTGGTAGAGGAGTATTCTTTTAGACTTCTTTTGTCTGGAAAATTCCTCATTTGACCTTCTATCTTGATTGAAAGCCTTGCTGGATAAAGTAGTCTTGATTGCAGACCTTTGGTTCTCATTGCTTGGAATATTTCTTGCCATTCTCTTCTGGCTTGGAGCATTTCCATTGGGAAGTCAGCTGCTAACCTTATCGGGGCTCACTTGTATGTTACTTCCTTTTTCTCCCTTGCTGCCTTTAAGATTCTCTCTTTGTCTTGGAATTTTGCCATTTTAATGATGATGTGTCTTGAAGTGGGCCTCTTTGGGTTCCTCTTGATTGGGACTCTCTGTGTTTCCTGGATTTGGGTGACTTTTTCTCTCATCAAATTAGGGAAGTTTTCCATCATTACTTTTACAAATAGGTTTTCTATCTCTTGGTCTTCTTCTTCTCTTTCTGATATTCCTATTATACAGATATTATTGTGTTTCATGTTGTCTTGCATTTCTCTTAATCCCTCTTCATTCTTTGTGAGCCTCTTTTCCTTTTCTTGCTCTTTCTGGGTGTTTTTTTTTTTTTTTTCTATTTTGTCCTCCAACTCGCTGAGCTGATCTTCTGCTTTGTCATTTCTGCTTTTCATTCATTCCTTCTACTGTGTTTTTCAGTTCACAAATTGTATTCTTCATTTCCTCTTGGCCCTTGTTGATAATTTCTATTTCCTTTTTCATGTTGATATAATTTGCAGTGAGTTCATCATAGCTTCCCTGTAGTTTCTGGTAGCTCATTGAGATCTCATGGAGCTTCCTGACAACCATTGCTTTGAACTCAATATCTGATAGTTGAGTTGCCTCCATTTCATTTAGCATTCTTTCTGGAGCTTCCTCCTTTCCTTTCATTTGGGGATTGTTTCTTTGTCTTCCCATTGTTTGTGAGACTCTTCTTGTTAGCCTCAGCTTCTTAAATTGATCTGTTCTGCCTCCCTGTGTTTATGGTATGAACTTCTGTGGTAGAATACCTGTGAGATTCAGTGTGGTGCAGTCTCCTTCGGATATCCTGTTGTTCACAGCTTCCACTGTCTCAGGTGCTGAGATACCCTCTTTTGGGGACCAACTCTGTTTTTTTCACAGTGCCAGGTCTGTTTTTTTTTTTTTGGTCTCACTCCTGGGTATTTAAAAAGAGAAAAGAGGGGAAAAATGAAAAAAGAAGAATGAAAAAAAGAGGAAGGTAGAAGAGATAAAATTGTAAAGAAGGGTAGAGGGAATAAAACAGGAAAGAAGTAAAGAAAGGGAAAAGGAGTTGAGGAGTAAAAAAGAAGATAAAAATAATAAAGAAATAATAATTAAAAACAATTATATAAACAGACAAACACACAAACAAAAAACCAACCAACCAAACAAACAAAAAACAAACAAACAAACAAACAAAACACCCCACCAAACAAAAAACTCTTGCTGTTTTCAAACTCACCGAGCTGCTTTTTCTGGTCTTGCTAGCTGCAATGGCTGAGGGGTGACGGTATTGCTTTTCTCTGTGTAGCACTCAGTCATCTTTGTGCTACTGTCCCCAGAGTTTGTCTGCCGCCTCTCCACACCTGATACCTTCTTACTTCTTGCAAGCATTTCTCCAGATGGAGATACTGCTGATGTCTGCTCAATAATAATGACAGGTCACCTGAACTGTCAAAGAATGTTTTCTACCTAGATAACTTAAATGGGACTCCTTAGAAACTTGTATTTTCTCCTAGTGTTCCATAGAAGGCCATCTGCACCCAAGCTGAGGGGGAGCTCCACGTGATTGCAGCTTATTTAAAAACATTTCTGGTCTTTTATAAACTGCATGACTTTAGGTAAGACATTTAACCTCTTTCTGTCTGTTTTCTTCATCTGTAAAACAAGTAATAAGTAGCCCAACCATGTAGGTTGTGGTGAAGAATTAATAAAATGACTCCATGAAGACCAAGGCTACTATGTAGTGAGACTAGATCGTAGAGGAATTCCACCATGGTAGTTTCCTGCCCTTCTTCCCTCCATTCTCTGATCAGAGGTTTAAAAGGAAGGAAAAAAAAAAGCAAGTTTGATTTTGTATACTCTGCTAAAATTTATACATCATTTGCAGTTAGTCGTTACTTTTTTACTCTTTCCTTCTGAATGCATTTTTCACCTCTAGATTAATGAGCAAAATTGTGCATTCACAATGAAAAGTGTCCTGATTAGGCTACAATATACATATCTTATCTCATTGGCTATGTAAGTCAGAGTTTTCTTTTCCAAGTAGAATATTTAGAATTTCTTGTTAAATGTCAAAAATATGCTTGAGACAAAAAAAAAAAAACACAGAAAACTTGATCAGCTTTTCTGAGTAAAGTTCAAATTAAAAAACCAAACAAACATAGAATAAAGGGCTCTGTGAATATAGAGTGATGTCCCCAGTTTCCCTAATTTCCTGGTCCACACAAGCTGGAAGGGAAATCTTCAAGGAATACATGCAACAACAAGAGTGTTCACCCAGTGGAATCAGGGGGGCAAAGCCATCATTGCCTCCTTCCTTCCGCAGAGTTATGCTGCTGCCACAACTAATGTCCTTTGCCCTGCAACTTACTATCCTTCCACCACCAGCATCACTGCTCTTGTCACTCTGATCTGCCATTGTTGACCTGCACTATGCTGGTATCCATGCCGCTGCTCATGTTGCCTTTGTAAGGGGATGGAGAGCACTTGCCACTGGTATTGTAATGCCTACTGGGTTCTTAAAGAATGACTTTGTCTCAACTTTCTAAAGTGCAAGCTTGATAAAAAATACTTTTAAGGTTGGGATGGAGGAGATTGGCAGAACATACAAAGCCTGGCACCCCAAGGTGTTCCTTGGGCTGTGTTTGTTTTCTGGACTGAAATAACAAATTCCACAGATTTGGTGACTGAAAACAACAGAAAGGTATTCTCTTAGTTCTTGAGGCCAGAAGTTGGAAATCAAGACATTAGCAGGGCTGTACTTCCTCTGAAGACTCTCAGGCAGGTGTGTCAAACTCATTTTCACTGGTGGCCACATCAACCTCAAGGTTGCCTTCAAAGGACCGAATGTAATTTCAACCCATTAACAGTTAAGAAGTAGTTGCATTTATACAGTCCTAAAATTAGTTTGACCCTTTTAAGGCAACTGTGAGGCTGATATGGCTCCTGGCGAAAATGAGTTTGACATTCTTGCTCTAAGATTATCATTTCCTCTTCTGGATTCTGGTGACAATTGCTTTTTTTTCTTTTTTCTTTTTTCTTTTTTTTTGGTGGTTGCCCCACTCCAACCTCTGCCTCAGTCTTTACATCACCATCTCTTCTCCCTAAGTTTCTCCTCTGAGTATCTTCTATTTAAAAAAAAAATTTTTTTTATTTGAGTTTAAAGCCCTCCTGATAATCCAGGCTATTCCACCTCCTAGACCCTTAGCTTTATTATCTCTTACTCTAAATGAGATCCATTCACAAGTTCTGCAGAATAGGACATGCACATAGCTTTTGGAGGACCATCATCCAACTCTCTGCAGCCTGCTTCGTGGAACATTATTCACTTCAAAGGCAAGTGAGAAAGGGTCCCTCTTAAAAAGGTAGTAAAATAGTCCAGGCAAAAGATGGACTGATGGCTTGGACAACGTGGTTGTGGTGGAGGCCCCAAGAAGTTGTCAGATTCTTTATTATAAAGATTAAGCTGAAGGTAATTTTTCTTGTACTGGACCTGGGTTTGGAAAGAATAATAAGAGTCAGGGGAGGCTCTAGAATTTTCTGCCTGAGCAGCTGGAGAAAAGGATTTGCACTTCTTGAACTGAGCAATCTTTAGGAAAGAACAGGTCTAAAGTGAAAGTCAGAAGTTCAGTGTTATGCATGTACATTTGAAAGGTCTGTTAGATAACTGAATGGACATATGAGATAGTCAGTTGGATACACAAATCTCATACATAAGAATGAGTAAGACTTCTTGAAAGCTCACAGTCATAGTTGAGGAAGACACACATGTAGACAGACAGTAAATATCTGCCTTGATAAAAGCTATGGAGGAGAGGAGAACTAAGTCCATGGGACCCATGCAAGGGAACTTGAGGGTTGGTCTTAAATGGCTTTTGGTAGACCCCAGGAGGAACTGCCCCATAGCCTCAGAGCAGCTCCATGGCAAGGAAGTCACCAGAGGGAAATGAGAGTGAAAGGAGGAACAAGAGCAGGAGAAGGCTCTGTGACTGCACAAAAGGGACCACTAAAATCTCTTTTACAGGCAGTTCTGCTCTGAAGACTTGTCAGTGCCTAGGGACCCTACCCATCTGGAGCAACAGAAGGTTAGGGTAGAGGGTATAGCAATAGCACATAGGACAGGAAGGTTGCAAACACTTGGGAGAAGGCCTGTGACTCCTGAAGAACCAGAAGGAGATGTTTGAGACTGAACTTAATGCAACTCTGCTCCTGGCAGGATGTGAATTCCTGCCTAGTTCCTAATGTGTGTGCCTTCTTGTGCCCTCAGCCTCTGTGGCTTGGGAGACAGGCAGATGCTATCCCTTTCACTGGAGGCCAAAGGTGAGTGAGCATTCCAGGGATAATGACACATGGAAGCCTGAAATGCCATGGCGTATACAGGGTACCGTGGGGTGCCATCATGCCAAATTCAAGCTCAAATTCTTTCACTTTATTTTAAAAATTTTACCTTTTACTTTAAAATTTTTTCTAGTTTTAATAAGTGGCTATTAAAAATGCACACACGTAATTACCTACACCCCTTTAGATGGTAGCTTTCTCTGTCTTTGGATACACATGTGCTTGTATGTATGAACCCAACGTGTATGCCTGGGAGATAGCATTAATTGAAAAGGAGGAGATGACAGGAAGAAGAGATACCTGTGCCTGTAACATATGCATCAACTTTTTGTGTGGGTAGTCTTAAGGTCCCTTTCAGTGAGAGGGCAGAAGTGGGAGCTGTGTTTTTAGCATCCCTGAGACGAGATTATTGCCCACAGCCAATGTTAAAATGACAACCTGTCCAGTGTGAAATCCTGTCAGGATGCAAACAGCCCACACTGCCCAGAGCTTTCCATTTTGTCAGGACTGTGAGCTTCTGCAGGTCATGCGGTGGTGGAATATATTTGGAATGTGAAGAAGAAAGGTGGGCAGAGAAAGAGACACTCCTTAAGTTCTAGAGTTACTCCTGTGGGATTCAGAGTCCCCATCTCTGACCCCTTCCCACCCTCAGTGATCTCACTTCCTATGCTGTCTCTCAGGAGTGTCTGGAGTCTACTGTTCAGCATTAAGACCAGAAAAGCACAAGTTTCCTGGGCAAAGACTCAGGACATTACTCTTTGCTGAGTGTTGCTTCATAAAACCAGAGCTGAAAGGTATAATTATGACTCCATTGATAAGATGGCTGTTTTGATTTTTATCCAAAGGTTTAGAAAAGCATCAATTAAAGAAATAAACAAGATTTTATTTCTTAAGCTAAAACTAAATTTTAAAGTAGAGAGAAACCTCTCAGACTCCATTGTTGGGGACATCTGAGCTGTTTGATAAGATGTAAGAATGATAACAGCAATTTTTTGGTTAAAAAATTGCCGTTAGTATCCCTCATTTCTTTTGTTTTTTATTTATTACCCTTCTTTGCTTTTCTGACATCACACTCAAGTTACATTAAATCCAAAGTGTTAGAAAATTCTATTTTTAGGAAAGGAGAAATAAAGAACTATAAGTTCATCCAAGTCCTGTCTTCTGATTGACAGGCAAGCAAAAAGATGCTCACACATTTTGATATTTTGGTGTGGCAGCCAAACCTGCACATAGCTATATTGATCCTGTTCAGAGTCTGCTGACTCAAAACTGATTCATAAGTTGCAAAATGGCAACATCACTCAGAGAAAAAAAGGGTAGGTCTTGCAGTTTATAGGAATTTATTGACACAAAAATGCTTTGTTTTTAATAATCAGGAGGAAAATCCCACAAGCACTGTTGTTGTTTTTAAAAATAATCATAACTTGTCAGAGTCTTAAGAACGGCCCAGGTCCAGGAAAATGTCCTGTCAGGCAGCCATGAGAGAGTGGGACAGCGGTGCTATTGGGGTGAGTGTGGAGAATGGGGCCAGGCCTTTGCTAATTGAGGCATGTGGATACAGACCAAGAAATGGGGCTTTAGCAACCAGCATGGGTTGGAGAATGAGGTCCCAGCACCCACTGTGGGGGCCCATATTGGCAAGCATGGGAAGTCCATGGAAATTCTCATGGTACAGAGTCAACAGATTCCTGACAACAGAACATGTGGCCTATGAAAGAATCTGGTGACCGAGGCTTACTTTTTTCACAGGCTCTGCTCCCTTCCGTAATTCAGTCATTTGGAATTTTATAATACTTTAGGAACAACAAAAGTAACAGTAAGAAACTGTTAATGAGCTGTTGATGACAACATATGAATGTGATAAGTAAGACAACTAAAGTTATAAAATTATGCAAAACATTAAAGAATTCTGTTGTAGGGGGGTTTATAGCACAAAATTTGAATCTTGTGAATCATATTCCATACACTGTGATCACTGAGATCTATCATATTTGTTAGAAGAAGTTTAAGTGAACCTTCTTTAGCCATTTCTCTGCATTTTCCCTCACCACCCCTATCATAGTAAACTCCCAAATCCCACTATCAAATGCCTGCCTCATCTCAGTTAGGCAAAGATAAATTGCTTCCAGATCCTGGTTTCATTTGCTTCCTCCAAGCTCAGATACAACAAAGGATAGCTTGGTGAAGATCATGGACATTGAGCTAAACTTTGCCAGAGGCTCAAGATTTCCTCCTGTGAATATGGAAGGTCACACCACATGGCCGTTTTATCATGTTGTTGTCCTGCATTTGCTTGAGGAAGTGAGACCCAAATATTCTGAAGTAAAAAGAATATCATGATCAATAAGGCAAGGTCCCCCAACATCTTTTTATAGCTCATTAAAAACAGTCTTTAGAAATATAAACATTGTTACACAAGGATTTAATTTTCCCCACTTTGCTTTCCAAATCGGTGGTAATGTTCTAGTCCCCAATGCTCAATTTGGAGAGATTCAATGAACCTGTATACTGAAAATGTATAACACCGAAACCAGACTTCGAGCCCTCCTGAAGCTGTTAAGCCTCAATATATATGTTTTTAATATTAGTTGATGTGGATTTAATATAAACTAAGTATCCTAGTTAATTAAACGTGTTGCTAGGGATGTTTCTAAAGCTTAATTCAGTGTCATACTCAACGGCTTTGGGCACCATTTTCATATCATTGGAGTATTACCAGTTCATCCTGGATGAGTAATAAACACTAGGAAATAGACAGTGAATAGTGTGTGTTTTCCTCATTTTCATAATACTAGCTTTATACAAAAACAAAACGAAAACACTGAATCTTTAGGAGCCATCTTCCTGGTAACCTATGTGATCTTTCTCTCTCTCTCTCTCTCTCTCTCTCTCTCTCTCTCTCTGTGTCTCTCTCTCTCAAAGAATCCTAACAAATACATAAGAATGCTCCAACAAAGCAGGCCTGAAAATTATATTTACTATGTGACCCTTACAGACTTTGTCCCCCAGAATATAATTAGCAGTGTATGAAGGCACTTTGGGTTGTCATGATGGAAGTAGGGCGCAGGTTGCCATAGCATTTAGAGGGTGGAAACCAGAGGTTCTGATAAACATTCTAAATGGCACAGGACTGTTCCCACAAAAAAGAATTACTCTGTCCAAAATGTCAGTAGTGCTGAAGTTGAGAAACTGACTTTTAAGGAATCAATTTGCTGGGCATAAGCTCTCCTAAATGTGCTAAAGGCAGAATATCATAGAGAAAACAAAGTCTTCCTCTCCTTCTAGAGTGTGGGCACACTCAAGTGTCTGCTCCAGCCCTGCACTCTTCATTGGCTTTCTCTTGGTATTTCTGTGCCTACTGATATCTTCTATCCTTGAACTAATGCACTTGTTACAAGGCATTACTGTAATATAATGTAAATCAGACCTACATTATTAGTCTTAATTAACCAAAATAAATACAGATCTAAGTCTTCTAAGCTTTATCTCCCCATTTAGATCATATGCTTTTTCTCTTTCTTGACTAACAAACACATGTCTCCCAGAATCCAGGACAGAGTTAGCTTCAAATAAGGTTTCAACACGTACTTGTTTGTTGATGAAATGACATATACTTGCATGAATTTACTTATTTGCTTACATTTATAATCATTTACTTTCTTAAATAGACACAAAACCAAAACAATCGAGTCACAGTAGAAGATATTTTAATTCCCTCCCCCTAAAAAATACCACATCTCCAATTATGATTAGGTTTGGATACATGATCTCATAGCATTTGAAAGCCTGGCAGAAGAAATTACTAATTTGTTCATCAACCATTGAGAGAACAGCTACTATGTGTTGGCTATTTGGAACTTAAGGATGAACAAATAATTTCCTTTATAAACCACAAAGTATAGAGATGTAAGAAGGCAAATAAACCAAAATGAGAAGGGAGTATGATCAGGTACCAGGTTCTGTGAGAGCCTGAAGGGGGAGCAGTATGTTCTTTGGATATGGGAATATTAGGGATAGATGGATGAGCAGAAATTTTTCATGTGAATAATAATACAAATGGACTATATTCTTGGCAGAGGAAAAAGAAAAGAAGCAAATATGATGACCTAAAAATGTATCGGAGAGTCAGGTAGCTGTTATTAGTGTGGTAAAAACCGAATTGTCACATGAGTTGGGTAATGCTGAAATTATAAATTGAGGATAGATGGTGAAGGGCTATTTATATCACGCCAAGGGCTTTGGCTTTTGTCTGTAGTCAGTATTCAAGAAGGTGAACTCTCTCTCCTCAGATATAAGGCCTGTGGATGATGGTAGGAGTGTTTGCACCTGAAGAAATTTTTTGAGGCTGAGGACGAGTTTGATGAGTGAAGAGATAAAATTCAACTAAGAAACAGCTTGTTTAAATAGACACTGATTGTACCTGTCTAGATGATGTTGCTCTGTATGCAACTGGCAAACAGTCAAGGAGGGATGATGAAGACATCAGTGTAGTGTGACTGGCAGAGAGCTTTCTTTATAGGAGACAGTACACCCATCAGTGAGCACCTGTCCCTTCCCATGGCAGGAATTCCTGAGGATGCATGTCTGCGGTGAAGTGGTCACAGGGATGAATGGAAGCCTCCAGAATCCACTCTCTTCTTCCTGTCAGTCACTCCCTGCTTTCTGTTCTCTCTTGACAGAGTGAATTTTAAAAGGCAACATTATTGGGACTCAAAGAGCTGCCAAGAAAATGTAGGAAAAAATTACAATACATAGATTTAGGTAAGAAGCTGGCCTTAAACCTGGTCTGTCTCTCTTAAGCTTTCTTCCATCAACTATGGGAATGTCCACTTTTCTCTCTTCATTGAGAAGACATTCCTAATTTCCTCTTTAACTTCTCTACCTTTCTTTAAAAAAAAACAATTTTTAAAGTTCTAAAAATAGTATACATAGTGTGGAAAATTTAAGATATACAGAAAATATATAAAGAAATGAAAATTTAGATCGCCCACATTCTTGACTTTCAGAGACAATCACTGTTAACATTTAATGGGCATGGTATAAGAGAATAAAGGGTTTTATTCTGTTTCACATAATGGGCAATGCTACTTTGATACTTTTGCATTTTTTTGGACAACCTTTCACTAAATAGAGTCCTGAATTAGGGCATCACCATGGTCACAAATCTTTCCCTACCTTCTTTCAGGTAACTTGACACCAGGCAATGGTGAGTTAGGTCCAACAAGACATATACCAGATCTCAGCATGAGGCATTTCATATATCTCCAGATGTGGTACTAAGTAAATGGACTGGCACATGTGTGGTCCTTTTGGGAAAGAGTTTGAGTTGCCTTGAATGTCAGGCTTCTGGGTGGAATGCAGTAGCTGTTGAAGGTGATGACTGCCTGGTCATCATTCCAAATGGTCTTGGCCATGAATTTCAAGTATCACAGGCCCATATCATACTGACAGCCATTTTTTTTTCTTCATTTACATTACACCCTGCATAGCAGGTACATGAAAGATTAGTCAATTATTAAATGGGACTCCTTCCATTCAATAACTGATAGATTTGGGAGACCATGTTCACTCCACAGCTCCTGGTGACATCTGGAAGCAAATCCTCATTCATTCAGGTCAAATTATTTCCCTGTTAGACACAGAATCACTGAATGAGATCCACTGCAATCAAGATGAGTTATTGCTATTTCAGTTTATCTAAGGGGGAGTCCTGTGGTTCCATCAATTTCCAGTGGCCCTGAGAAACAGTAAACAACTGCTGGGTGGGACCATCTCCTGGCATCAGAAGTGAGGGCAGCCTCCTGCTCAGTATGGCCTGAACGGTCTTCTTCTCCCATATATTTTTTAACTGCTTTTGCTTAATTTTTTTCTCTGCTTTGGAGCTCCTGCATTCAATGCCAAGAGGAATAAAAAAGGAGAGATGGTGTGGGGAAGGCAGGAAGCAGTACTTTTGTGCCCATATTGTGTGTTAGGGGTATTTCCTTCCCTAGGTCTTTAAAACTGGTGGAATGAGCTACAAATAATGCCCAGACATTGTCAACAACAACATGCTACCTCAGGACCTTGTTGAAGATCCCTCTGTTTGCACCTAGATTTGCTTGTTCTTTAGATTAGTGGAATGATGGCTTCTAGTCCCTTGCCCCTACTTTGCTCTCTGATTCTGGTTGTTTCCATTGAACAACCACTGGAATTTTCATTTGATAATCTGAATTTTGACCTCTTACTCTTCTCTATTCTCTCTGTTGGTTAGGCATTTCTTGGTGGTATTATGGCAAGAACTATTCACTCCAGCCTATAATACTACAAGCTTGGTTGTGGGGATGTTTGGCTGAAGCCCAATGTTTCCCTATCCCCATCCCATAAAGCATCACTGGAGGGAATGGCACACACAGAGTTCCCATCACTCCACTGCTCAAAGTTATCTCACCCTTCATTTAACAAGTGAAATCATCAATCCTGTTCTCAGCCCAACTATTGCTCTTTCTCTTAAAACCTTTATGGGAAATCTAAGATGCTGCTCCACCATCAATTTTTTTCCTATCAGGGGGATCAGAAAGGAGGGGCTAAGTCCAAAGTCTATGATCGCTGCGAAACTTACCGGATAATGGCATGGCCAATACTGCTCATGAGACTCACTAAGTACTGCTCATTAAGAAGCCTCAGGGTTGTGATTCTTAATGAGCAAGAGAAAATGGACCACCAGCTTCTTAGAGCAGGTTGTAACTTTCCAAGCTACAACATTATCTTTCTTAGATGGCTGAAGGAGTCCAAATGCCCAGGTTTCAAAGGACTACACTGGGTGACCACTAAAGAGACAGTGTGCTACCAGGAAAGCAGGATGGTGGTGCACAGCGAGGAAGTGGCCTGGACATTGTTTCACTACTGCCCAGCCAGCCAGGAGGGAGCTGGCCAGGTCAGGCTATCATCCTTCCCACCCCCTCTACCCCTGTCACTGCCTCCTGGCCTCTAGCCATGAGGCTGGCCATTCTGTTAGGCTGCACTGAGACTGGGACAATGGAGATGGGAAGAAGGTGTGTAATCCAATGATATTTAAGGGTGTGGAGACTGCCTAGGTGCTTTGGGTAAGGAAGCTGGAGAAACAAATGTTTCTAGGATGACTAGGAGCTCAGCATGGACTATAGAAGAAAGAGCTAGTTGGGGAAGAAAAGATTAGTTTATTTTGTCATGCATTTTATTCTTTTAACAAATATGTACTTTTGTATTAATTAATTTAACATGTTAAATATTAAGTTTATGATTAAAATTGTTTATTATTTTAAATTAGTTATTAACTTTTATTAGTGATCTAGTAGATGTCAGGCACTAAATCTAGATGTTGAGATTTCAGCAGTGGACTAAACAGACTAAACCTCTGCCACCATGTAGTTTTCATAATGGAAGAGGGCAAACAATAAACAAGAAAAATAAATAACATATAAATTATGTGTTATGGAAAGACTATGAAGAAAAGAAAATCAGAGGGGAGTGTGGATAGGAAATACTGGGCAGGTGGAGGTAGATGAAAGAGAAGCCTCATGGAGAAGTGACATTTGAACCCATACCCACAGAAGATGAGAGAATGGCCTGGGCAGAAGGAAAGTTCTAAGAGGAAGAAGGGGAAGTGCAAAGACCTTCGTGTCTAGGTGACTTGGTTTGTTGAAGAAGAGCAAAGAAGACATGGCAGCTGGAGTGGAGGGAATGGGAGAGCAGCAGAAGAGGAGGCCCAGGGAATGGTGGGCCTGACAGGGTCTTGTGCACCTCTGTAAGGATTTTTGGTTTGAACTCTGAAGGGGGTGACTGTGGACTTTTGGAGGGCTTTGTGCAGAGCAATGTAATCTGGCTGATAAAGGTTGTAAAATGCCAAAGATTGTAAGATCCTTACTGATTTCAGAGATGTTAAATTGTGAAGAAAAAATAAACATGTACTGTAGAATTGATAAAAATGTTTTAGAAGGATCCCTCCAGATATTATGTTGATAGTAGGTCGGAGAAGGAAGAGACCCATTAGGAAGTTACTGTAAATATCTGAGGGACATTGATAGTATCTTGAATGAGATTACAAAGGAGCAGTTAAGATGGTTAAAAGTGATTAGGATTTGAAATATTTTACAGGTCAAGCAGACACATTAGTTGATGGGATGTTTATAGAATATGAGAGAAAAATGAGAGTAAAGAATGATTGCAAGGTAGTGTATCTAAATGACCCAAAATATGGAGTTACCACTTACTGAAGTAAAGAGATGAAGGAATCTTAAGGGGGTATTTTGGTAATGGACAAGTTGGAATGCCTTTTTGATATAGAAGAGATGCTGAATAAATAGTAGGATATTTATTATGGCTTTCAGGAGAAAGTTTTAGGTCAGAGTTGTGAGTTTGGTATCCTCAACAAATAAAAATATTTAAAGCCATGTGAATAGATGGGATCACTAAAGATGCAAGAGAAGATATAAAAGGAAAAAAACTTTAAAAATAGATCCTGGAACCCTGCAACCTGAAGCAGTCAGGAAGATGAGGAGGAACCAGTAAAAGAATGTAAGGATTAGCCTGTGAGGTACAAAGAAAACCCCCAAAATGTTGGTGTCCTGGAAGCCAAGGGAAGAACGTATAACAAGAATGAAAGGGTTATAAAACTATGCCAAAGGACATTACTGGTGGGTCCAGTAAGGTGAGAAATGATTTTGTCATTAGATTTAGCTTTCTAAGTTGGTCATCAGTCATCCTGATGAGAACAGCTTAGTTTTAGTAGAGTGGAGGGGGAAAATGAACACCTGATTGCCTTGAGATCATAAGAGAAGAGGAGGAGATAACTGAGCAATGGTGAGCATATATAGTAACTCTGGGAGATTTCTCAAAGAGAATCATAGAACTGGAGACAACAACTGGAGAGGAAAGTGAAGATAATTTTTATTTTTTTTCTTAAGATGGGGAAATTATCCCTTGTTTACAAGAAAAAGTAGGAATGACCCCAGAAGAGTAGGAACATTGGATGATGCCGTAGAGAGGAGGTAATTTCTACACCCATGTATTTGAATGGATAGAGGGAAGAAGACTGCATATCCTCATGGGTGGTTAGGCTTAGTTTGAAACAAGCAGTCTTTTTGTCATTAATAGAAAAGAGCATAGTGTATGGGCACAGACAGGTGAGTAGCAGGGTGGTGGGAGATTGTGGAAATTATGATTGTTTCTGTTTCTGCAGTGAAATGGGAAGCAAGTCATCAAATGAGCAGGAAAAAGGTGAAAAGGTTTTGGAGGTTTGAAGAGAGAGGAAGACTGAAATAATCATCTCAAGACCGATTTTAAAGTGGTATGGTTACTGGACAGCACTATGAGTCACACTGAGGTTTGTGCTCATAAATTTAAGGTGAGAATAGGCAGCATGATTTCAAGTTCTTTTCTAGCCAGGTTCTCCACTTGGTGCATGCCCTGAATGGAGGAAAGTAAAATTTAATAAAAGATGGGATTTTTTTTTCAAAGTGATTATGATGACAGGACAAAGGGTCAAGGCAGTTGAGGGACAATGAAAGGAATGAGCTGGGTTAGGGGAGGAGTGAAGGCAGGAGTGTGGAGAAACTAAAAATACTGTAGCAGCACCAATGGCTTGTAGGAAGTAAGTAGATGATGAGAAATGAGAGTATACTGCTTGACACTGAAATTACGGAGGTTTTGCAGTAACAGAAAATGCTAAAGTCTAAGACATTTTGAATTTGAGTTGCTTACAAGATATTTATATTGAGATTCCCAGAACTGATTTGCAAAATGGATCAAGAAGATCAGGGCTGAAGAAATGGGATTAGTATCTGGTGTGAGTGGTGGTTGAAACCATGAGAGAGGAATGGTCAGAATTTTCCAGGAGGTCAGAGAGAAAGAAGGTACTAATTGGTGATCTGGAAAGAAAATCAAACTTTTCTATTTCCAACAAAAATATAAGCAAAACTCTAAAACTCCTTTAAAGATGCATCCCATTTGTACATGCACAGTGAGGTCACATAGTTTGAGACAAGATTCCATCTTGGGCAGGGGTCCTGGATACCTTAAATGAATGTATGTGCTTGGGGAGTAGGGTAAATTTGTAATTGTGATGACTAAACTTTTATTTTCAAACTTCACCATTTGCAAAGTTTTTCCAGAAAGTTGCAGTGGCTTTTCATCTTTCCAGGAATTACAAATTTTATCATCTAATCACTCCTTCAAATTGCCTATTCATAAAAAAGAAAATGCCTAGGAAGCCATGAACTTGAGTTTGTGTTCCCTGGCAAGAAAACACAAGACCCAGTGAGAGTCCTGCAATTAGACAAGACTTGAAGCACCAGAGATTTTTAGAATATTCTGTTTCAATGGAATTCAATTTTTTATTTATCTCCTTTAGGAAAAGTAATTATTTTTTATTCTCTTGACTGAATTGCTAGCAGTGTGGTTTCTCAGGCCTATTGCTTCCTCATATATAAAAAAAATTATTGCACTTCCTGGTGAGATCATTGTTTTGTCTCAACACCAGAGAGCCTTAGATTTTTTATTTTCAAATAAAGCCAACAATCACAACATTCTTTTCACTGCTTTCCCCTTGAGATGCTTGAAGGAAACTGTGGCCAGTTGAGGGGAAGCTGCTGAGCCCAGTTTATAGAGATGAAACCCATGCCCTACAGCTTCTTTTCCAGTGATCCTCAAGATGACTGCGAGCCACATGGAGGGCTCTTTAAAACAGCATTCTGGGCTCCATTCCCAGAGAGTCTTAGTTAATCTGGAGTAGGACCTGGGAATTTATATTCTAACAAGCTTACAGTTGATGCCAATTCTGCTGGTCTGAAGACCACACTTTGAGAACCACTGCCTGTATTACAAAAGGGAAGAACAGAACTTTCATCTTCTTGTCTGGCACACTCATCTCTCAGTAGAGCCCTGAGGTTAAACCTAAACACTAGTATACAGTTACATTAGTTTACTTAGGCTGCCATAACAAAGTACTACAGACTGGGTGACTTAAACAACAGAAATTTATTTTCTTACAATTCTGGAGGCTTGGATGTCCAAGATCAAACCATTGGCAGGGTTGGTTTCTTCTAAGCCTCTCTCCACAAGTCATTTTCTCACTGTGTCTTCACATCGTCTTTCCTCTGTGAATATGTGTCCTTTTCTCCTCTCCTTATAAGGACCACACTCATATTGGATTGATATGAGTGTGGTTGGCCTACTCCATCTCATTTTAACTGTACCTTTTTAAAGACCCTATCTTCAAATACAGTCCCATTCTTGGTGACTAGTGTTAGGACTTCAACACATGAACTGGGGGAGAATACAATCCAGCCCAAAACAATATCCCTCAGTGATCTTAACTCCACAAAAACTGAGCCTTTCTTACAAATACTGCTGAGAAAGGGCAGAATGCAAGAAAGCCTCCTGATGGTGTCTGCAAATTTTAGAGACCCTCATGGAAAACTAAGGGTGAGGGCCGCAACAGATATGCCCCAGGGTGGAGTCTGAGCAGTGAGATGGGCAGGCTCAGCCTCATGCAGATCCCAGGGGCGTCTGGTACCATTCTGGTGCTCCCAGCCTAACTTTTCCAAATGCCTTCCTTCCTGCCAGGCTGCATGTTGCCAGCTTCATTCACCCAATTCATGTTTACCATGTGCCTATCCCATGCCAGCTGTGTTCTAAGAGCTGAGGATGCAGCGCTAACAAAGGCACTCCTGCCATCCTGAAGCTTAGTCTTGTGGGGACACAGACTATAAACAAGCCCATAGGTAGATATGCCGTCGAGCAGCGATCATTGTTAAGAAGAGCAAAGCAGGAGGACTGAGGGCAATGAAAGCCGCGAGGTGACCCTCATAGGCTCACCCCTACACCCTCAGGAATCTTCAGACAAAACCTGTTCTAAGGGAAAAAAATCTTCATGAGGAAAAAACTGAGTGGCTCAGTCACCAAGAAAACACACACGCAAAAATGCACACACACAGCAGAAACTCAAAATGCACTTTGTAGCCGTTCCTCACTCTCTTCCTCGGGCTCTTCAAAGCTCTTGTTTCAGATCAGGAGTTAAAATCATTTGGTAAGTTTCCTGTTTGAGAATCCAGTGAAATCTATTGACGTTTTGCCCAGAAAAAAAAATGCACTTGAGTCTTTGTGAGCAATTTTATGTATGGCTTTAGGGATTTTACAGATTCTCTGAAGTTGTCCCTGAACTCAGGTGAAGGAGCTCTCTTTATGGTCATGATAAGGATAGTTGGAGCTACAAATTTTAAATGCTTACTTAGCAGACAGCCTGCTAAAGACATTCTACACATTACTTCATTTAATCCATATAAGATAACCACATATAACTATTGTTATCCTGCACATCTAATAAAGATGAGGAAAGTGAGTCTCTAACAGGAAAAACTAGGTCATAGGCTCATTAGTGGCAAAAACCAAGGTGTGACTCAAGAATCACAGTCACAGTCTGTGATGGTTGGTGTTTTAATTCTTTTTAATTTGCTATAAAATCCTTATGGAGTTACAGAAGAAAAATAAAAGTTATTTATTTTCATATACCCTTCACTCAGATTCCCTGAATGTTAATATGTCATATAACCATGTTAGATTCATTAAGACATCACCAACAAAAAAATGATACTAGTCAGCTGAATTAAGAAGAAGATAAGAAAAAATGTCAGACAAGCAGACACAGGAACAAGCATGGCTCGTTGAACTGAATTAAATTGTCTGTGAAGTTTCATTGAATGCCATCAGGGTATTTGGGATTCACCATGATGATTATGAAATATCAAGAAAAGCTTGATGAGATTCAGTATTCTATTTAAGAATTAGTAAAAGTCACCAAAACTTTCCTTTTCTAATAGTACTATTTCAGGTCCCAGGGTAACAGGAGATCTAGGGAGAAATGAAATATTAGAGAAGCTTTATAGAATAGTGGCCAAGCACACAGGCTTTGAAATGAGGCTGCCTGGGTGTGAGTTCATAAACTCGTAACTTGTGGCATGTTACTTTTTGTCGTTCTGAGCCCATTTTCTTATCTATAAAACGAGAAGAACAATGCTCCTACTTTAAAGTCTTATTGAAGATTAACCGAGTTCAAATATATTTAAGGCCTTTAAACAGTCCCTAGAAGATAAGGGCCCTCAATAAATATTAGTTACAATAATAATAATAATATATGTATAAAATATATAAGGAAGAAATAATAATGTAGCAGTTTAACATGAAGACTTTCAAAGTTCAGCATCAGTTTATCATTTTTTCATTTTTCTCATTGAATTTCTAGTACGTTCATTGGGGTGAGCCTAGGATGGGTGCCCAAAGTGTCCCATTGGTTTCTTTCCCTTCATCTCAGCTTCATTCTGTCACAACCCGCATACATTCTTATATACATACATTCTTCAGTATGACACATTTATAAGATGGACAGAACTCTCTTTGGCTTATTGATTTTCTCTTAAAATAACCTTAACATTTTATTTAACCAAAAGCAACTCTTTCCCTTGAATAAGAAGGGCATGAAGGCTAAACTTTCCACTCTGTCCCTGTACTACCATTTTTGAGCTTTACAACCATGGTATTCTACTCCTTCCCCCCAAGTTATTAGATAAACTGAGTGGAGAAAGTGGTTACATCAGAGTGCCCTAAAGGTCAAGTGGGATCTAGATACATGGGAAGTGTAGCAGAGACAATGCTCCACCTTCACCACATTCTCATTCTGAACTTATCACCTTGGCTTTGCACACTTGAATTCTAAGGCTTCTAGGTCAGGTGTGTGAGGAGCAGCTTGCTTACTCTCTTCAGGTGCTACAGGAGAACAGCTCCTAGTCTCAAAGAAAGAACACCAGTGACTTCACAGTCCCAGGTGTTTTCAATTCTTGCCCAATTGCTTCTTCCTCATGAAATCCCTCCCTGGTTCTGTTTCTGGCAAGGACCATGAAGAATCTGAAATTTTACCCTGCTTGCAAGCCAATAAGCTAGCCTGCCACAGTTTCAAAGAGGTAGAAAGGAAACAGATTCCTGGGTCAGAGACAGAGGACCTTATTGCTCATGGCACAGCAGACAGCATGAGCTTCATGTTGACATTGGTTCCTCTTGTCCCCAAGCCCTATGGTGGCAAAGTGGTGACAGGCCCTGGTGGAGGCTGCACATATATGTCTCAGTGGGTATGTCTCAGCTGAGGAAATCTAAGCTGAGTAGGCCCTCAATTGTATAAAAAAGCTTCTAGCAAACATGTTTTGCTTTTACCCTGGAGGAGACATTATCTTCATTATCCTACTCAGGAAATAAATACTCCCTTTTCCTTAGAGCCCTCTTGAAAGAGAGTCTCCCTCTTCAAAGGCTATTTGCTATGCAAACGTCCTTTAAAGGTAGTCTGGAACTAAGCTGTCCATGCCTTATTACAAGGTCCACTGGAGTGCAAGATCCCCCCAGAGAACTGCCTGCCAGCAGTTTTTCAGGGTACTGCTGGCTAAACAGATGATGATTGTTCTAGACTTGAGTTTGCGTTGATCTCCAGTGAGGAGCAGCTCCGCAGGGCATTGTAGCGGGATGTATCTGGGTGTGACAAGAGAAATAGGAATGTTAGGAAGATCTTACTTCTTAGGTCTAATGTTGAGAACCATCAGCTTCTTACTGCATAACTAAAACCTCCTGAACTTAGGCAGGGTATGCGAATCAGCCTTTGTTTACTTGTTCAGTGTCCTCTAGTCCACTCTTTGCAGCTGGAGAGGCACGCTGATTCTAAGGCTTGGCTGTAATGCAGTTCTTAGAGATCCTCACATGAGCTCTGAAGTCATTGCTTTCTGACCCAATGATTCATCTAGAACAATTTCTCAACGTTTTTTAATTACTGCTTCCACAAGGATTTTTTTCCCTAATTGCCCCTACTCCATGAAGTTTTGCTGTCACAGATACAGTATATCTTTTTATGTACTGCAGTGCACAAACAATTATAATGTCAAAGTTTTCTTGTGCACTCAAGAACCAGTTTTCATTTGGGGGGGCGGAGACGGTGTGTGATATAATCTGCATTGAGAATGCATGGTCCAGAAAATTCCTACAGTAGTTGTAGTAGTTCAGATCCTCTGAGAAGCAGATATCAAGTCAGGTTAAACATGCAAGGGCTTTATTTGGAGAACTATTTGTATAAAAGTAAATGGAAAGAGGAAGCCAGACGGGGACATTTTCCAAGCTTGGACGGTATAGGCCCCATTGAATGTAGCTGATTGTGGACCAAATGTCATTCACAGATGATTGGTATGTGCAAATACCTAACGTTCACTGTCCAGCACTGTTTGGCATTCCTTCCTTTCTATTCATATATGGTACCACCAACCTCATGGAGAAGGCACTGAAATTCCTTCTGATAGAATGGGCTTGAGGCAGACACTTGGAGCAGAGCAGAGAGCTCCTTGAGGTTGGCTGGTTCTCACATGTGGCCACAGACCCTTTGTCTCCCTGTACTTGAACTTCTGAATATTTCCACAATGCCAGCTGCCTGCAGTACTTTCTCACTCACTAGAAGTAGAAGAAGGGGTCTACGATGACTGAGGGGATTCTATGAATATGCATAGAAATCACTCTTTATTCATGAGGGGGAAAAACTTGTAAATTGTCCCCTTTACAATTTTTTCTGCCTTGCCCTATGCTGTTTCTTCCCCTGACTGTGAACAGCTTCGTGTTCTCTTCCACTTGAGTCTGTTGAAATTACAAGGTGAATCTTTTAGACCTCTTCAAATGCATAAGGTTGGTTAGTAGAGCTGGGATTTATGGATTTTCCACAAGCACTTGCTTAAAGCTCATGGAATTTATCTCACCTCATGACATCCTTCTCTCTTCAATGTCACATCTAAAAATATTTCTAACCTCATCAAAAACTGGGAGTCCTTTCATTCTTTTTCTGCCAGGTGGTCAATAATTTAGTACATGCTTTCTCAGCACTTTCTAACCTGCCAAAAAATTTGCTCCAGAGCAAGCAGAAACTTAAGTTTTAGGACTCTTATGCCATGTACCACCTCTAAACTTGCCTTAATCACCTGAATTTCCTAAGCTCAGAGACAATTATTCCTATAACAATTCCCTGTTATATTTAAATCATAGTTCAAACTCCTTATCCCCTGGCACCTACTGTATCTCTCCCGATCTCAGCCCCAACCCATTATAAATCATAAGCTTTCTGTTTTGTGTAATTCAAGCACAGTTTTTATTGGCTTATCCTATGTCCTGGAGAAGATGAGTCTGGATGAGATGTGGGGTGGGGTCTTTCCACGAGACTTGTCATGTCACTTATGGATCTTGTGCATTTTGAGTAATACAAACCTCAGATCTTTGTATGATATTTACCATTTTTCAGCACAACAGTAAACACACTATTATTTTAGAAGATCTCTTCTCTACAAGGTCTACATGGAAAAGAAATGTAGAGGACGGCAGAGACAATGAAAGGAACAAAGAGCTATGTCCTGCTATACCACGTTTGTTCCTGGCTAAGCCTGGAAATTCCACCTATGAACAATAAGGGGGAGGCTCTTTGACATCACATTTTGACAGAACATGAAGAAATCATGTCTCTAGAATAGTTCAGGATTGGAAAATGGAGCAGAATGACTTACTTCCTGGGAGAGAAAAGAGGGTTCTCTTGTACTGATTTACTTAAAGAAGCTAAAACATCTAAGTATTCCAGCTGAGGGGAATCTCTGAGCTAGGAATGGCTGTAAAACACAGTAACAGTGTTCACTTTGTATAAAGTTCTCTTGCTCGTAAACAGGAAATTCAGTGGCAAAAATTATATAATTGTATGAATTAGGAGTGCATTAAGCAGCATCAAACAGAAAATTTGACTTAGAGTGGCTCAAACCACATGATGCTTATATTTTGTACTTAATAATAAATCTATAGGCAGATGATTTCTAGATTAGTATGGCATCTCCAACCTAGAGATGGTGAATATGTGTGAGATTTTCTTGGCATCCCCATAATGTTGCCCATGGCTAGTTCAACCCCACATATTAGCTCCTCATAGACTTTGTCCCATAGTAGGCATTAGGAAGGGGTTCAGGGCACAAAGAGTGGTGGGGGGAGTGAGAGAGAGAGAGAAGAGAGCAAATGAAAGGGAATTCTTCTTATAATCCTGTCATTTCGTCAAGTAGAAAATTCTTTCCAGAAACTTCTCAGCAGTCACCTTATGTGTCACTGGTCTGAACTGATACATAGGTCAATCACTGACAGAGTGGATGGGATGCTGATGCTTGAGTAAAGACAACCACAGTTCACCTCCTGAGACCTGGCACATTGTCAGCTGAACAAAACTGAGCATTGTTGGCAAAGAGGAAACAGAGACAAATAACAGTGTCAGCTATGACCACGAAGGCAGAGCTGGTAGTCAGCTGATGCATAATTGCTTGTGTATCTTTTTGGACTTGGCAGTGAAATCCCTTACTCTTTGTAAAATATTTTGAAAATTATACCCAAGTCAAATGACTTCAGGGATTATGTATTCTGAATTCTTGTATGCTCTTCCAAAAGAAAATCATTGCCCTGATCTCAACTATAATATGTATCATACTACTATAACAAAATAAAATGAACTGTGTGGAGATCGGGACTGGATCTGTACCTTCATATCTCCAGTATTTTTTATTGTGTTTGACAAAACAAACAAACAAACAAAAAAAAACCCAAAAAACAAAAAACAAAAAAACACTCAGAAAATGTTTTCTGCCTGAATTAATGAAATAAACCTTCATCGAGTAGGTAAGTAAACTTAGGCCCAAAGAAGAAAATGACAAGTCCAAGGTTGCTCAACCAGCTCTTCCCAGAGACAGACCACAATGTGGTTCTTCTTCTTTTTTTTTTTTCTTTTTTTTGGGTATTCTTTCTTTTTTAAATTGCTGTTCTATACAATTTGATTCTTCTGACTTGTAGTTTGGTTTTACTTTCCCATATTCACATGCTACTTGTCCAAAGAAGGCATATAAGCCTTTTTTTTTTGTGGACCTTAAAAATCAATTTCTCAGGAAAGACTATGAAGGCAGAGACATAAAAGAACAGTTATAGCACCTAAGATTGCACATGGAGCTCAAGAGAAGATAAAAACATGACCTTGGCAGATATAAATGCCTCCATGAGGCTAAAGCTGCACATGGGACTTATTTGTGGAGTTAGGGGAAATTATTTTCTTCTCCTGTAAGGAGCTCTGCCACGCAGTTCCTGCTGACATTGACTGTACTTTCCGGAAAGACTGACCCTCCTCTTTGATATTTTTTTAATGGCTTCCCCAGAACATGTGAACAATATGTGTTCTTCTAAGTCAGAGGATAGTGGGTGAGGGATGAGAAGGACTGTTCATACCATCCTAAGTTTTTTCCAAACTGCTCCCTGATGGCAGAATGACATCTGTTTTATGAGATCACAAATGATTAGCATTTTTAACATGACATTGTAACAGTTTAGTTTGTAACAAAAGGAAGTTTATGTGGGCTGGTGTAGACTGAGATTTGTTTTCCTTATTATAAAGAGATAGTAGAAAATAACTTCCTTCACTGCCTCGTGGAAATGCTGGTAACACTTAATCTCTGGGTAGAAACCTTTATTAAGAGACCCTTTCTCTTGTCCCTGTCCACAATCTACCTCTTAGAACAAATTTTCTTTTGTAGGATCTCAGACTAGGTTGACCAGGGGAGTGGCCTTGCCAGACTCATCACTTACTTGTCGTTTTCATTCATTCACTGCATGCATTCAGGAAATCAGAGTCTGGGAAAGTCAGCTTCAGGCAGCGTGATGTTGTTGGAGTCAGGTGAGGAGTAGAATTGGGGTTCCTGTTGGGGTACAGGTCAATTTATAGACAAGGTTGGTAACCCAAGTCTTGGGTCTAGTTTCACACCTGAATAATGAATTACATGATGCCCTCATTTTACAAAATGGCTTGCTAATAATAATCAAATTGCAGGTGAGCCCACCCCATCAGCTCTATTCTGCTCAGAGCTGAGTTTTCACCCACTCAGAGAGCTGTCGTATTGCCTACCTCTTTCAAAGCATCTGATGTGCAACACGTCCCTTCTCCCTGTTCTCCTCAGTGCTCTCCTTCTTCTCCTTGTCTTGGTGTAGTCAAGATCCATCACTCGTTAGACAAATCAGGTACCAGGTGTTTTCTGACTGTGCTTTATGACTGTGCTTTCTGGGTAAGCATTCTTAGAATGAGTGGCTCCAGGGTCCCTGCTCTCCAGGACCTTCCTTCTGCACAGTGACAAGCATCATAGACAGAGCCTTGGACTGTGGAAAGAGTATTCGCTCCCTACAGAAACCTCTCTTGCCCTTCCTGTGGCACTGCGCTGTGAGAGCACTTTCAGAAAAAGGCTGCTCATCACGCCTTGTCAACACAGACTCAAGAAGCACAAAAAATAAATACTTTTTGTTTTTTTCAGATGAGTGACACAAACTGCCAATGAACAGGTCCTCCCAATGCTTTGGAGTCGCATCAGAGCGTGAATCTAGCATCTCAACGGGTTTGGCTGGGACAGCAAGGAGCTGTGAGTCCCAGAAAAGGCCTCGAGTTCAGTGGGCAGTCCGGAGCGGGCAGGGGAACTGGCCGGGAGCTGCATGGCAGCCTGTGCTCCAAGCTGTTCCTTCCTCTTCCCTCTACCCACTTGGTACCTGTTGGAAATTATTAAAAACCCCAAAATTTATTGCAGAAAACAAAATTTAAATAAAACAGTTCTTAAGAAAGAACGCAAGCTGCCAGAGCTACACACTTGGGAGAGGGACCTGCTCTCCCAAGCCCCTTTCAGGCTCAGGCTGTTCCACAGGCCAGTTGTTTCACACCTTTAAAGAACAGGTGATTTCTAGACTATCGAAACTGTTACAGTACATGGAGAAGAAGGATATCTGTTTTACTAGAACCCACATAGTATGGATAACAAAACCTGACAATGCATGGTTTAAAAAGAGCATGAATATCAATCTAAATTCTTGCTGTGCATTTTTTATAAAAATCCAACATTCTAAAATAAAATACTGGTATGTAGACTCACAAAGCATATTGAAAGATTAATATATTATACCAAGGAATGTCAAAGTTTAAATATTATAATAGCTATCAATATTATTCAACATGCCAATATGGCATTTTTACCCTTTTACATTGGGTGAGGTATAGTGAGGCCCAGTGAAGATGGAGAGAGAGACCAGAAAGACTTTTACAATTTTATTACTCATAGTTCCCTGGGGAGAACACAGCACATGCTCCAACTGCTCAGGGGGAGCTCAGGGTTTGTCAAGAGGTGGAGCACGAGGGGGCTGTGGCAAGCACCTTTAGTGCAGCTTCTGTGGGAGGAAGGAGCAAGGCAGGGCAAGCAGGTTGAGGATTGGCTACATAGAATACAGTTGGCTGTGGAGTGTAAGAACTGTGCCTGGGTGTCTGGTACTTGGCCTGGGTTGATTAGAAGGGGTGTGGTGGCCCAGAGTGTAAAATCTCTATGCGGGAGGTAGGGGTATGGACTTAGCTGCTCAGGAAGGGTAACTAACTGACCTTAGCCATGACCTTAAAACTGAGGCAAGGCAGCATTTAAACAACTGTATTAGATAAGTAAAAGGAACTAATAACATATTATTTTAACATATTTTAAAAAATACTTAATAAAATATAATGCCTTTACTAATTAAAAACAAACAATGGAAAAGAAATGAAAAAGATTAAGAAAACAAACTATTAATAAAATTTCTTTTCTCCTTTTAGGTCAATTTAATGTTTTTTAAATATATTTTATTGATTATGTTATTATAGTTGTCCCAATTTTTTTCTCCCTTTTATTCCCTTCTACCCTCTATCCCCTTGTCACCATCATTCCACCACCTTTGTTCATGTCCATGGGTCATACATGTAAGTTTCTTAGTTTCTCCATTTCTCATATTATTCTTAATCTCCCCCTTTCTATTTTGTACCTACAATTTATGCTTCTTATTCCCTGTACCTTTCCCCCATTTCCCCACCCTTCCCACTGATAACCCTCCATGTGATCTGTATTTCTGTAAATCTGTTGCTATTTGAGTTGTTTGCTTAGTTCAATTTTGTTTTTGTTTTTTTTAGGTTCAGTTGTTGATAATTGTGAGTTTGTTGTCATTTTACTGTCCGTATTTTTTATCATCTTCTTTTTCTTAGATAAGTTCTTTTAACATTTCATATAATAAGGACTTGGTGATGATGGACTCCTTTAACTTGACCTTATCTGGAAAGCACTTTATCTGCCCTTCCATTCTAAATGATAGCTTTCCTGGAGAGAGTAATCTTTTTATTTTTATTTTTTATTTTCAACAGATTTTTTATTTCAAAGGTCTGTTCTCTAGTAATTAAGTTTTCTGTAGTTTATTTTTTTTAATTTTTTTAATTTTAATTGTTGATCTTGTACAGTTTTCTGTCTTTTACTCCCACCCCAGCCCACCACCCCAGGCCTCCCCACCTCCCTCCCATTTTCACCCCCCATAGTTTTTGTCCATGAGTCCTTTATACTTGTTTCTGTTGGAGACAGTAATCTTGGATATAGGTTCTTGCCTTTCATGACTTGGAATACTTCTTTCCAGTCCCTTCTTGCCTGGAAGGTCTCTTTTAAGAAATCAGTTGAGAGCCTTATGGAAACTCCTTTGTAGATAACCATCTCCTTTTCCCTGGCTGCTTTTAAGATTCTCTCCATTACCCAAAGATTAAAGATTACCTTTAATCTTTGGGTAATGTAATTATGATGTGCCTTGGTGTGTGCTTCCTTGGGTCCAACTTCTTTGGAACTCTTTGAGCTTCCTGGACCTCCTGGAAGTCTATTTCCTTTGCCAGATGAGGGAAGTTCTCTTTCATTAATGTTTTCAAATAAGTTTTTCATTTCTTGGTCTTCCTCTTTCCTTCTGGCATCCCTAGGATTCGGATATTGGAACATTTAAAGTTATCCCAGAGTTTCCTAAGCGTCTCCTCATTTTTTTTTTTTAATTCTGGTTTCTTCATTCTGTTCTGGTTCAATGTTTGTTTCTTTCTTTTGCTCCAAACCATTGATTTGAGTCTTGGTTTCCTTCCCTTCACTGTTGGTTCTCTGTACATTTTTCTTTATTTCACTTTTCATAATGTTCACTTTTTCCTCTATTTTGCAACCATACTCAACCATTCTGTGAGCATCCTGATTACCAGTGTTCCAAACTCTGCATCTGACAGGTTGGCTATCTCTTCATCACTTAGTTGTATTTTTTCTGGAGCTTTACTCTGTTCTTTCATTTGGGCCATATTTTTTGTCTCTGTGAGCCTGTTTCATAGTGAGTGGTGGAGCCTTAGATGTTCACCGGGGTGGGGCATGCCATTGGGCTGTATTGTGTTGCTGTATGTAGGGGTGGGGTCCAAGAGGGAACAATACCACTTGCTCAGCTCTCAGTCAGCTTTCAGTCACTTCCTCACTTCCCACAAACAAACTCGGCCATTCTGGTGCTGATTCCCTGGTTGGTGGGTTTGTGTATGTTCTAGGACCCTGTGGGTCTCTCCAACAAACTCTCCTGTGAGGTGGGGAGTTTCTCCTGCTGCCTCAATCCCCACAGGTTTTTATAGTCAGAGGTTTGAGGCTTTATTTACCCACACTGAAACCCTGGGTTGCACGGTCTGTTTCACTCCCCAGTTGTCCTCCTGGTTTATCCAAACGCAAATGTGGGACTGTCCATTCTGCCAGCTCCCACTTTACCTGCCCCAGTCCTCCAGCTGCTGCCTTGCTGTGAATCCTCTCTCCCCGGATGCCTGTCTCCATGCTGTCCTACCAGTCTGGATGAATGTTTCTTCTTTAACTCCTTGGTTGTTGGACTTCCACACAGTTCAATTTTCTGGAAATTTTCATTGCTTTTTGTTTTTAAATTTGTTGTTGTCCTTCTTTTGGTTGTGTGAAAAGGCAAAGTATACCTACCTATGCCTCCATCTTGGCCGGAAGTCCTAATAAAATATCTTGACATGATTTACTGTATAAACAGTGTCAGAGTTGATGAAAATGCTAATAGAGTTCCCCATTAAAGTTAGAAACATGATAAAGATGTCTATTATCAACATATTTTTAATAATATTCTTAAGGATTATCTACTATATGGAGAAAATAAATAAGTACAAATGTTAGAAAGGACATTACTATTTGCAAAAGATGTGATACTATACATAAAAAATCCAGGGTAACTATTAAAATATTAGGAATGATAACAAAGTTTAATAGGGAGGTTGGTTGCAAAATTAATATACAACAGCATATATCCATCTCTAGTCATTCACAAGTTAAAATAAAAAACAAGATGCCATTTAAAGTAGCAACATCAAAAGTAGGTGAAATATCTAGGGATAAAATTAACAAGGAATATATAGAACTACTATTCAGAAACTTTGAATTCTATTAAAGATCATAAAATAATATTGACTCTAACCACTATGCTGTACACCTAAAACTAATGCAAAATGATATTGAATATAAACTGTAACTGAAAAAATAACATTTAAAAATGAAAAAAGTTAAAAACAAACAAAACAACCCAAAGTCTATCAATAGGGGAAATAAATCACCTATGATGCACCCAGACTGCTATGAGGAGCAAGGTGTTAGATTCAGATATACTGGTCTAAAGAGAAGTCTGTAAATCTCACCATTAAGAGAAAAAAACAAGCTGCTAAGTAATGGGTATAGCATGTTAAAAATTTTTGTAAAAAGCAGGGATGTACACATATGTGTATAAGCTTTGATTTGAAGTGTCCAAAGGGACAGAATGCCACATACAACATTGTTTACACTGGTTACTCTGGGGATATGGATGAACTGGAGGGATAGTAATTTGTTTATTTTACTAAATATTTACACTGCTTGAGTTGTTACAGCAAATATATGTTACTTTGTAACTTAAAAAATCCAATAAAGTAATTCACTATCAAGAAAAATAATATTTAAAAAATAGCCATATATCAAACTAAGAAAGTTCACTAATGTAAAATTCTTTATACATGTTCTTTAAATTGATCTATAATTTTGATATTTCAGTCAAAAAACAAGATGGGTTTTGGGAGGATTTGGTAAAATGATATTTTAAAAGTAACATGTAGGCATAAGCATATCATCTTTTAAAGGGACAAATAACAGGGTAAAATAATCATTTCCACAAATGTAAGCATGCTGAAATTTTAAACTATTTAAATTGGCACAGTCATAGATGGGTCATAAGACCAATCAATGTAATACACTAGCAAGAAACAGACCCTATTATAAAGATTCTGTGAATGATAAATGTAGCAATGGGGAGAAGATGTATCACTCAAATTATGTAAAAACAAGTTGTTATTCTTTAGAAAAATTAGAGGCAGATTTATTAAAGATTTGAATTTAAAAATATGGAAGTAATTACAGGTGGGTTTCTTTATATAACTGCAGTATGAGAGACCTTTCTAAACATGACAAATAAACCTGAAAACCATAAAGAGGAACAATACCTTTGACTTCTTAGAGATAAAAGTTAAAAAAATAAACCAAATTACAAAACAGTGCCTCCCTGGAAAAATATATATCGTGTGTTAATAAAGGATTAATTACATATATGAACGATTAAGTTGATAGACAAAGAACAAATCTATTTCAAAATGGGTGTGCAATAATCATGTTTCTAATAACTGATTCTGAAGATATAGCATGCATAGCTGTGTTCAACAGAAAAATGTAGTGTTATTTTTAACAAGAGGCAGGAAGGAGGGGGGAGGAAATGGTGCAAAGAAGGAGGATGGGGTAGGAAGAGGGACGGACAGAGACAGAGAGAAGAAATCTTTAAGAGGAGACTATTGATCAGGAATTAACTCAAGATAATTTAAAAGTTTTCTTAGAAAAATATAATATTTCTTTACATCCACATGTGTTATCTAAAAGGCTCTAGGTCTTTTATAATTTCTATTTTAAAGAAGTTTCTATTTTTGTAGTCCATACCTGCCTTGTTTCACAAAACATCTAAAGCAAGATTATATATTTAAAATTCAGCAAAATAGATACGGTAAACAGTTACATCAGTGCAAACAGAGAAAAAAATGAGAAAGCAAGTCCAGTAAGCAAAAAACATGGCAAAAGGGCCTACGTTTTAAAAGTATTAGTTTACAAATGAAGTTCTTAGTTTCTTGGTGGCCCATGCAAAAAGATAAGAGCATAGAAAAACTCACAATAAACAAGTATATATTTTTTAATGTTGAACAAAAATTTCCCTTACTCCTGAGTTCTGTTGACCTATCTTGCATGTTTTCTTAGATTACTTGTTGTTGAATGTTATGGACACTGGGCAATGTAACAAATCCATTTTTAACAATATTATCTCTATAATATACGCTGTCAGAGGTTAAAATGGAATGAACAAGCCCAGCTATTTCTATGACCATTTTCAAATGCAACTGTATGGAAAATATGTTGCTGGAAGAAGAGCAGATACAGAAGAAGTGTTTTAAGCCCCAAGAGTCGACAAAGTGTAGCGATCTACAGATGAGTGTTTTCCCTGGATCCAGACTGCTGAGGCGAGAAGCTCAGCTCCTCCACCTCTCACCCGTGTGCTCTTTGGAGGGTTGGTTAACCTCTTTATATCTCAATTTCTTTTCTTTTCTTTTTTGTAAAATAAGGATAAAAATAATAAATAACTCATGGAGGTATGATTAAACTACTTAATATATACAAAGTGTTAGAACAATACTTGATATATAGAAAGAATCAAAGTAGTGTTAGCTAAGAAATGATATGTTCCATCTGATTTACCGTAGAATCATACCCAGAATGCAACAAAAAAATATTGAAGATTAAAGCACACTCAATCTTATTTCCAAGATGAATAGTAGCACCTTTTAATTTTGTACATTAAAAAAGTTAAATTCTAATTATCAAATAAGTAGATAGTTATTGTACATCATTTTACATTTGTCCTTTCAGTTTTCCTTCTATAAATCCATCCATTCTGGGTGTTTGCATAGTTCATTTTGTGGACAGAGGAATTGGATGGTTAAAAGTGTGGGAAGTCATTTTGATTAGGACAGCAGCAGTTTAGCTGGCACATTTAGAAGCATGACCTTTCCGTTCCTTGCTCAGAATTCAGAAGAGAGTTTCAGAGTAAAGTTCCACGGAGCACTTTATAGACACCAGGTAACTTGGTTACTTAGGGAATAGCTTTCTGGTATATCTGGAAAGTCTTTTCACTGCCCCTGGACTTCTGTGTCAAAGACTAGTTTCATATTAGGGAGTGGCTGAGACTGTGTGGCCAGAAGATTTGGGCCAGCCCACCACTGAGACGTGTGGTTCCAGTGGGGTCAGGAACCTGTCTGGTTGAACAGCTAAGTCTCTCTGGATCAAAAGGTGAAGCATTCAGTGTTTTCTCTGTGGGCCCAGAGGCCAGTGCAGAGTTCCTTAGATTAATTTTAAAAATAAGCATGCCTAGGCCATACCCTGGAGATAACGACTTAATTGAACTGGGTTCCAATTTTTAAAGAACCTCAGATGATTCTAATGTGTCCCTTGATTGAGGATTACTACCTTAAGAATATAGGGGTTCAGCATTCATGTCCATAAATGCAAGTGGCCAAAGGGAAAGTTTAACATGCAGAGCTTTTATAGATATCCTCCAGATTATTGGCTGAATATATGATGCTCTTTAAGATCTGGACAATTGAATCCCCAGTCCAAATCACACAGAAGAACCAGTGCCTCCCTACAATTTCTTCCAATTTGGGGATGATGTTATATTTTCCTGGTGACCTTTGGCCCTAAACTCCCGTTTCTACTGAAATGCCTCAGTTTATGGCTTGTCCCTTAGCCTTTTGCATGCTTTTCTTACTCCATCCTACATCAAGCCATCTATACAGCTAAGTTCCTGTCCTTAATTTTCATGGAAAGCCACTCACAGATTGTTGTGTATTTCTCAGAATTAGAGAAGTTTTATAGAGGATGGAATGGGGTTAGGTTGTAGGGAGCCAAAATGGTTCTGACTAAATATTAAACATGCCTGATCTTAAGAAATGATAGTCCTCAGCACCTTGCTGGGCTCCACTGGAGTTCCATGTTATTGAACTTTCTCTTTTCTCTGCCTTCCTCTGACTCCTAATCATTAGTTTATTCCACATAAACCAAACTGTATTCATTTAAAGTGTACAATTTGATGAGTTTTGACAATTACATATACAGTGAGTCCACTGCCACAGTCAAGAAGAATGTTTACATCATCCACAAAATTTCTTCATGCTTTTTTGCAGTCTCACCTCTCTCCCTCCTCAGCCAAATGCAATCCCCACCACATGCAAGTGACTTCTGGTCATTGTAGACTAGTTTGCGTTTTCTAGAGTTGTATTAAATTTTATAAAAATAGCATCGTAGTATTTCCTAGTTTGTGTTCCTCTTTTGCATCTGGCTTTTTTCACTCAGCAGAATGGTTTTGAGATTCACCCCCAAGAATTCCCTTTTATTAATGAGTAGTGCTTGCATGGATGCACTACACTTTGTCTATCCATTCACCCACTGACGAATGCTCAACATTCTTTCCAGTTTGGAACTATTGCAAATAAAGCTGCTGAAACATTTGTGCGCAAGCCTTCGTGCAGACAGATGTTTGTATTTATCTTGGGTAAATACCTGGGAGCGAAATCACAGAGTCCATATGATTGGTGTATGCCTCACTCTGGAAACTGCCAAAGTGATTGCACAGTTTACAACACCACTGGCAGTGTATTAAAGATGCTACATCTTTGCCAACAATCGGTGCTCACAGGTTGGTTTTGTTTGTTTTAGGATTCAAATGTGTATGCAGTAGTATAGTATTTTATTTTTCAGTTCTAGAATTTCCTTTTGATTCTCTTGTGTATTTTCTCTCTTTTCTAAGAATCCCTGTTTTGTATTCATTACAAGTGTATTTTTCTTTATCTCATTGGACACCAGCAGTAGTGGCTTAAAAATCCTTACCTGATTGTTCCAACGTGTGGAATCATGGGATTGGCCTCTGTCCAACATCTTTTCCCATGAGATTGTGTCCCATTTACTTGGTTCCTTACAGATTAATTTTGCAGCAGACTAGAGTGTATGAATGTCATTTTATAGCAACTTTGAATTCTGTTATTTTTTAAAAGATCGTTGATATTTTGTCTTAGCAAACAACTAATTTGATTAGATTCCAACTTAACCCCTTTCTCACCCATGGTGGGTACTGCTCAGACCTCAGCTCACGTGTCTTAGCCTTGGCCAGAAGCTCTCACATGTGCATTTGTCGGGGGCCACCCAAACACTCGGGCCAAGTTACTTTATGGAATGTGGGGCTCTCCTGTGGCTCTCTCAGTTCCAGAGTTCCCTCTCACTTTTCTGCACCCAGGGTTGACTCAGGTCTTTCCTTCGTTCTTCAGGACAGAAGGATAGCTGCTTTTTGTCTCACTTTCAAAACCTCTCTGCTTTTGTTCATTTTCCAATGCTTTTAGGGGCTTGCTTTTTGTATTTTGTGCAATATTCACAGTTGTCTGTGGAGTGGGTTCATCTTTGAGGGGCTTATGCCTTTATAAATAAATGAAACTCATTTCATGCTGTAAAGATAACTATCTCTTACAGCTTTTCTGGCTGGTCGTATCGCAGCCCATCTTTTTAGGGTCTTACCTTCCACCCGCAAGTGATTGATAGTGATTTCTAAAATATAAATGGCCCTATAGCTAAGACAAATTTGGTTGCCAGCTATTAAGATAGATAATCTTCCTTTTTTAAATATTTGTAATTCAGCTACTAAGTCAATAATTCAAGATTTCCAGATGTGAACCTAGATAGGTGAACTTGGGGCAATAAACACAAGGAAGACTGAACATGAGCACTATAAACATTTTATTTTTCTACCGGCTATAATCAATGGAAAAAAAAAAAGACCAAGAGAGAATAATCAGTGAGGTCCAGAGAATAAAATTAGTAAAAACCTTAACTAAATAAGAGAAGCAGCCCAGGGACAAAGTAGTTGTTCCCCAGTTGAGGTAGAGAAAGCCCCTGTAGTACAATGACTGGACAACTAGTAAGTGTAGTGGGGTCTGCCACACATGACAAGGTCAGGGGCAGTGATGAGTCATGCCATAAAGACACAGAAATAGAAATGAAACTAAGTCATTTGCAGCAAGATGATTATTTCCTGCATGACTTGGATTAGTCAAAGTGTCAAATAAGTTTGTACATTTAGTAATATGGTCACCTACCAATGGTTTGTGGTTTTTCTCCCTGAAGTCTTAGAAAATAATCCTATTTTTGCCTGGTTTCAGTAGAAAGTATCTGTCACTCTCCTGCTGTGCACTCATTCCTGCCTCCTGCTAGGGCACTCAGAGGTCACGGTTACACAGATGGCTACTGAAGGGACATAAAGGGAGACCTGAGGGGCTTTCCCAGGTCTCCTTCCGAAAAAAGAAGGTTTCCTTCTGAAAATTAAACTGCCTAAAAACAGAAAGTTTCCTAGGTCAATCAGACCATTACTTCATTAGTAAGGATGAAATGCCTATATAAACGGTCCTCTTCTTAGATTCCCCAGGGTCACTGAATCACACATCATCTGCTATCTTTCCTGCATGCCAGTCCCACGAGTCTGTACAACTGCTCACATCACTATGATGCTAAAGACATTCTCCATTTCATATCTTCTTCTAACCTAAACCCCGTCTAATCTTTTGTCCTCAGTCAAGCTGCTTAAAAGAGTAATTGAATTTACATTTTCTATCTCGACTTCTTTGTCTCTTAGTTACACCTTGGTCATTTAAATATATCACTATAAATTATTTCAAACACTCAAAATAATGTGTGTAATATTCATATGAGCTGTGAATGTTTGTATCTGTGAAGCCTTGAACCATCCTAAGAGAGAGTGTTATCAATGCCACCGGAGCCCCGGTGCATCTGTCCACAATGGCAGCCCTCCCTCAGCTGCTTGGGGTTCCACTCTTCTGACCTTTCTGTCTGTCATTCTCTTTTTATTCATTGTGGTTTTATCCACCTATATGTATCCTTTAACAATTTGTTGATTTTTTTGCCTATTTTAACTTTGCATACTTTATTTCATGAATTTTCCAATACTTGCATTTTCTCTCACTTTTGTAAGACTTAGTTCTTTTTGTTGCAAGTGGTTGTAGTATTCATTTTCATTGCTATATAATATTCCATTGTGTGGCTATAGATTAATTGATTTATTCATTCTGTTTTTGAATGTCTTTTGAAATTCCTTCAGAGTTTATCTTTATTATTCTCTTTCCTCCACACATTTTTCCTGGGAGAGTTTATCTACTTTTGTAATTTGTACATAATTTCCAAATTTTAATTTCCCTCAACTTCAGTTTTAAATATTCAAATTCTGCTGGGCATTTCCATTTCTGTATCTCACAAGCACTTTAAGCTCACAATATTGATCCCTCCCTGATCTTCAACCTGCATCTCATTGATTAGAAAATTCTGAAAATTTTATCTACAAATATTCTGGAACCCATTCTCTCCTATGCATCCCCTCTATTACTATCCACATTTACTCTTTTATAGTTCCTCTCTTGGGCTTTGGAAATAATCACCCAGTGAGTTTCTCTGCCCACATACCTGCTCTCCCAGTTACATCATTGATACAACCAGCAGAGTGATTTATCTAAAACACAACTTGACCATATCACTTCCTAGTGGTAAATACCCCCAGCTTTGCATCACCTTCACTGTGAAATCCAAGCTCCTACATGGAATTTATGGATGCCTTGCCCTGGCCTCCCCACCCTGTTTCTCCCTTTTTACACTTCACACATCAAAGAACCAAGGATCTTATGGTTCTTCGTATGTACTGTGTGATTTTCCTCCTCCATGCCTTGCATATGCAGTTCTTTCTGCAAAGAATACCCTCTGTGTCTTCTGCTGACTCCTATTTATCCATCCATATTTAGCTCAGTTGTCACTTTATTACACCTGTTCCTAATTCTCTCACAGACATTAATCCATTATGCTATGAGTGTTGGTTTATATGTCTGTATTCTCTAAAATATGAACTAGCAAATAGGATTTCCCTAATTCATGTTTGTATACTCAGCGTTTAGTACAGTGCCTAGTTCCTAATATTTTCTCAAAAGATGAAAATATGACTGTGGACCTTAAAGAGAGAGTAAAGACATTTCATCAGACCCTCTCACAGTGGCCCAAGAAATACCTCTTACGACCACCAGTCTTCTCTTCCTGCATTTTCAAGTTTCTAATGTCTAATTAGCTTTTCTTAGTACTTAGAATATACAACACATGATCTCTGTAAAGGAGTATATATGAATACTATTATAAATTGAATATGTTAATGTCAGTTTGTACAACACTTAGTGTTCCCAGTTATTATTGTTAAATAAACTACTCCCAATTTAATGATGTAAAACAACTATCATTACATGGTGCACAGAAATTCAGACAGGGCACAGTGGGAAGGTTTTGTCTTTATTTAGTGATATCTCAGTCCTTTGCTGGAGTGACATAAACAGCCAGGGCCTGGAATCAACAGTGGCCTTGTTTACTCACATGTCGGGTACCTAGCCTGGCATTACTTGAAGTCTTGAAATACTTACACATGGCATCTCCAAGTGGTTCAAGCTTCTCACAGAATAGTCTGTGGATTCTGGGAGGGAGCCTCCCCAAAAGAGTCAGTTAGAAGCAGCATAGTCTTGTGTTTTGTCACATGAGCTCATTTCTGCCATGCTCAGTTGGTTGAAGCAATCACAACTTCCTAAATTTGATCCTCTGAGTACTAATAAGGTATGACAGCTGGAGGTCTGAGATTAACATCTAGACTCATATATGAGGTTGTTCCTAAGAAGATTTGCTGAGTGTCCACCTGGCACCCTTGGCTGGTATCCCTCTTAGATCAGTCCCTGACTGGGTGGAGTGACCAGTTTCTTATTGGCCTGGTTTACCTGAGAGACATGGAGTTAGGCATTTATAAAAACAACACATTTCTCAGTTTCAAGTGTGGGCTTTATTTGTCTTAGGGTCACCCCCAACCCTGAAGATTGCCTATCTGGGAACAAACATGACCTTCTGTGATATATTTCAGGGCCTCCCTGTGGAGAACAAATGGTGAGAATTCTACTCCTATGTTTCCAAACAGTAACTTTCTATGATCTTGTTCTTTTTTTCTTTCTCCTTTTGTTATCAGTCAAGTTTCTATGGGTCATGAGACATAACATATTGCCTAAGGGGACAATATGTTTTCTGTAAATGCACACTTTACCCTAAGGCCAAAACACACCTTATTTGGGGATCTGTGCCCTTACTCTGTTAACACTGCAGCTTAGCAGCTGAGGCTGCCAGGAGTTTAGGAGCCCACTCACTTCTCCATCCTCATATGGCCAACACCCAGCCTTTTCACTGGCCACCCTCATTCCTCTTCACCATCTCCACTGTTCCTTCCTCTACACAGGGGTCAATACTTCCTGCTTTCAGTGCAGAGCTGGCTTCCTTCTCGACAGAGCTCCATGCATAGTCCCCTTTCATGTGAGGATGGATTATAGGTAGCCCACCTCAAAAGCCAGACTTCTTTGCCCTGTTGGTAAAATTTAAGGGTGTATTTCATAGTTTCCCAGACACACAGGCCTCTTTCTGAGCTACACAGACATTTCTGAGCTCTTCTTCTTGGTGGCTCCTTTGCTCTCAAAGGTGAGCCTGTTGCTTGCCATCCAGCCTCAGGGCTGGGCCTCTGAAAAGGCCCCCATGGTGAAGCCCACTCTTAGGCTGGCTCCCTCATTCTCAACATTTTTCTTTATCCAGTGTGTGCTTTGTGGTTTTTCCATCTGCTTCTTAGGGGAAAAAAACACAAAGGAGGGTTTAGCAGCTACGGAGGAATGATATAACAGGAGAAGAAGAGGCTGGGTCCTAAAATAGAAATTCCAGGAAGAGAGGCTTCCTAGACCCCAGGATGTAAGCCATTTTGCTATGGGAAAATTTGGGTTTGTTTGGATTTTGTTGGTTTTTTTTTCCTATTGCCTTCTGTCTCCATAGATATTGTTCTACTTCCAAGTAGGGTGCTGGTTGAGCTGTTTTGCTTGAAGGGAGTGGGAAATGACTGAAAATCTGGTTAGCAATTCTTATGCACCAAAGTAAGCAGATTTGTCCCATGATAATTGGTTCCTGCTGCAGGGGTTGGCTGGGCCTGCAGTGCGGTGACCATAGGACTCCTGGCCCCCCATGTTGGTTTCCAAATGGGATCATCCCGCAGGCAGCAAAGCTGCTTCCTTTTGTCAGGCTCTTCTGGTGCATCCCTTACATTAAGTGGGTTGCAGCTCTGCCATATGGGCTGTGAATGGCGCAGCTGCCCCAGCACAGCAGCACACCCAGGGCTGGGGGAAGTGGGTGTGCGGAACAAATGGTGCCTGTGTCAGGAAGAGCAGCACACTGTTTGTCTGGGAAGCTCCCTGGGGCTTAAGTACACACTGATGGAGCCAAACAAGGTATCTGAGAAACCTTACTGGCTGCATGCCCAAACCTGCCTCAGGTGTTGAGCACATCAGACCACCCTCCTTGGGGATTAAGTGCTCCGGCTGTTGAGTGGGTTACTTAAAGATGTGGACTCTGGCGCAAGACTGGGTAGCAATGCCTCCTGCTACTTTATAATAGCATGAACTTGGGAAAGTTAGTGAACTTTTCTGAGCCTCGAGTTTCTTATTTGTAAATTGTGGATACTAGCACCCATCTTAGATGGCTGGTATCAACACTTAGAGGGTTGTCATATTACTCGGTAAAAGAACACAGCCTTTGCAGTCACACAAACCTTGGTAATGATCCTGCCTCAACCATCTACTGGCAGTGCAACCTTGAGAAAGATCTTATCTCCTAGAGCCTCAGCTTATTCACCTGCATAGTGGCTTAATGATGATTTCCTAATTGGTTGTTATTAGAATTAAATGACAGTTTATGACCAGAGGAAGGCACGTAGCAGGTATCAGAGGCATGAAATGCCGGCTCCCCATCCTTTATCTACACAGCTTGCTCTCCCTCATCTGGCACCTGTGTAGAAAGTGATTTCCCGCCACCATCACCAATTTGTCAAGGCCAGCGTCCTAGGACATGCCTGCCAGCACCCCGCTGAGGATTTTATGTTTCCAGTTCACAATTGCAGCCTGGAATGGATTTTCCACCTGAGGTGGCAAGAAGAAAAGGTGCATTAATGTGGAGCCTTCAAACTATACAGTCACAAAGACCAATAACCATCCCTGAAAGGCACAAGCCCAGGATTTATATGTGTGATAAGTTGCGGATCTAACTCATTCCTTCCAGACCACCACAATGAGCTCAAAGGAGAATGTATGAAAGTCACTCCCCTCTGTCTACAAATATGGGGCCTCAACTGTAGAATATATAATAGCATATAAGCTAATCCTGAAGGGAAGAGGCATTTGACAAGAGAAGAAAAAGACAGAATAAAGGAAAAGAAAACAAAGGGAAACTGAAGGACAGCAACTAAAACAGAATGTTCCAAAAAGAGTTCAGGTCCACGGAGGCAGATAAATTAGCAGAGTGGCAAAGGGAGAAGGACAGAAAAGGCAGAGGAAAGGAGTGGGGACAAGTGACATCTCTTTGTTCTCTTCTTGGCTGTTACTGAGGTGAACAGCTCTGAAACAGAGAGAGATCACCCAGGAAAAGCCCTGAGCTCCTCGTTCGGAGTGCTGCTGATAGGTCTGCTAGGCTTCCCTGAGGCGCCTGAATAGACCTGGGCAAAGAATCTCAGGTGCCCTGGCTGTCCTAGTGTCACTGATTGTAGGAGGCTAAATTCTGTGACTGAACCTCAAAGCAGGGTGACAGAGCTGGGACAAGGTGCTTGAGGAGGGGGTCAGGGTGTTGATGAAAGGCAGTCACAGAGGACTTGTCTCAGGCATTCCAGGGCTGTCTCAGTCAAGGTCTGAGCTCTGAGGGCACAGTGTACCCTGAAGCCTCTCAGAGCTGTTATTTACATTGGATGCTTCAGTGTACCCAAGAGTCAGCATTTGGTCAAAGAGAGAAGCAATACTTTTTTTTTTTTTAATTTTTCAGATGGGAAAAGTGTCTCTAGGTGTTATTAGAATCATAGAATATTAGAAATTGAAGAGATCTTACATGTTATATAAGCTTACCAGAGGGATTTGCAATGGCTCACCATAAATATAGACACCCATAGATGCTGTTAGCACCTACTAAAAAGGTGAAAGGGACAGAACAAAAGAAAGAGACAGAGACGTAAACAAACCCAAACCCCAAACTCCTCTTTAAAATTTATAACAATTGGAGCTTTAAGCTTCCTAGCAATGAAGACAAACAAATGACCTTCAAGATTACCTAATCCAACCCCCTCATTTTATGGATTAGGAAATGAAGGCCTATATTATTCTTTAAAAGCTTTTCATCAATGAAGTGTGTTTCTGTAGTTTCTGTAGCTAAGCATGGAATTATTTCCACTTTAATGTTTTCAATTGATTTTTTTCAAAATGGGCTTTTTCATGAGACACTGCTGACCTCCCAGAAACCAATTATGCATCAGAGCAGCACAGAATGTGACAGGAAAAGTTAACCTTCAAGGAGATATAACAGCTCACACAACAGGAAAATGGTCCCTTCATTGTGAGTACCGTTCTCCAGGCCATCTGCAAGCCACAAATTCCAGGAGCCCTATCTACTTCCTTCAGTTGAATTATCCCAAAGCTTTTGATTCTCTTACCATTCTCACTTTATGGTTCTTATTTCTCCCAGTTCCTCACTTTCACTCATAGTTTTGGGCTTAGGACAACATGAGAGGGGCCTCACGAAAACCTGGGCTTGATGTTGAGAATTTGCTAAAACTTACTCCAGGCATGGGAAAGTCAATTTACCAGGTCATCTGACAAGTAAGTGATGTACATTAGAGTGGACCTCCCACCAATCCTTCCTGGTGTACCAGACAGTTTCTGAGAGATAACAACTGAACCCATGGAGGCCTGAAGCTTCAGAGGCTGGAGAAAGAAATCCTATTGAGAGGGGCTCCTGCTGTGTCACTGAAGTGATGGGAATTTTGACCCTTGGCTGCCACCAGCACTATGAGCAACACTATGAAGTAAAGCAAAGCATGGATTCTCTGCCCAGGAGTCTCCCTGTTCAAGGCTCAGTACTGGATCTGCTCTCTCTCTCCTGCTTTTTCTTCTAGCTGGTCTTGCAGCAAAACAGTTCTGTGTGGGTGAAAACACCTTCACACAAATACAACCTTGCAGGAGCTCATCTCACGTTTACCTCTTGCTCCTCATTTCAGAGCTTTTCTGTTCAGCACCTTGCATGTGTGACCTGTGGGGTAAAACTTTGATCAAGGAGAAATAGGGGCAACATATAGCACTTTGTGGTGGAGAGCCCCCCCACCAAGGACAGAGCAACCAATCTTGTTAATGGTGACTGTTTTCATCAATCTATTTTGGTTTGTGTCTCCCTCCTTTCCCTACTTCATTCTCCTTACCTTCTTTCTTGTTCTATGAAGTTCCCTCACGAATTGAAAGCAGGAAAGCCCCTGCTTCAGGCTCAGTCTCCTGGGGAACCGGGGCATGGACCAATATTCACCTCTGGGCCATTTCTCCTGCTTTCAGTTAAACTGCAACAAGCTTTTCTGTTTAGGCTCCCTGAGAGATGAGTCAGAGTTGATGGCTCGTTAGATTTTTAAGTTTGGCCACCTAGATTGGATTTTGTATTCTTTTGGAATAAGAAGCCTGATTTTCTTGTGGCAATCATTTCTACTCCTGGTTTTGCGGGTCCAAAGACGTTCATTCCAAGTCTAGCTTAAGAATGGACATGTTGTTAGATTTCAGCCAATCAGAACACTCTATGCCCCCTGACCAGTAGCTGGTCAAAGATCATCACCTGATCCAAACTTAAGTCAATGTGACACAGCATAAATTTTTGCTAGGACTGGTGAATAAGATACATATTTTCTTTTCCATTGTACCTGAAGGCCTGAACTTAGAAATGTGGTACTAGAGCTGGTGCAGCCACCTTCCAGGGGGAAAGCTACCTCACATTGGATCCCACGTGGGATTAAGCAGAGCTCAGAGGAATCCAGATCTGGAGACAGAGCTGGACCATACTCTTCCCTCCCTCCCTCATCAAGAAGCTGTGGCTGGAGCCCTAGATTTCCGTTTTCTTGAGACAATATGTTCCCCTTGTTTCTTAAACTTAGTTTTCCATTTTGCTATTGTTCATTTGCAACCTAAAATATCTTGGCTGATATATGAAGCTCTTCCCACCTCAAATTCCTTATTTTTATAGTCCATCTTGGTTGTCACTGGGGACTGTTTTCTAAAATTTAGTTTTATCAAATATTGAGGATATTAAAAGGATATTTGTCAGATTTAAAGAATAGCTATAAATCAAATTCCCAATTATTCGCCACCACATCTAAGAAAAATATGACTGTTCAAAGTTATCTGCAGTCTCTCCTAGATTCTAATCCTTTCTCTACTCTCTCAGAAGTAGCCACTCTCTTGAAGTTTGTTAGATTCCCTTGTTTTCTTTACAATTTTATTACACTTGTATCTCTAAATAACTTATTGTAGTTTTGCACAATTTTAAAATTTATATAAATACAATCATAATGCATATATTCTTCCTTGACTTTCTTTTTAACTCAACCCTGTATTGTAGGGTTCTTTCCTAGTGTTGCATGTAGTTATAATGCATTTATTTTTGATGTTGTATGCAAATACTATTTTTTCTGCTATTGGTGTACATTTTTATACCTAGGTTTGTTTGTTTGATAATACAAACAGTTCTGCTGTGAACATTCTTGAACATGCGTCCTGGTGCACATTTCCACAGGTTTCTTTGGGTTTATACCTGGAGGAAGAATCCGCCCTTTTTCACCTGCACTTTCCTCTTTACTGTGAGCACAACTTCTTTAGAGGTGGCTTTACTACTGTACATTCCATGAATAACTATAGTTTTCCATCAATTACCCAAAACTTGAATTGATCAGTCTTTACTGTGTGTCAGCATGATTGGCGATGAAATTGTATCTTTTGTGTGGTTTCAACTTACATTTTTTTTTGCTGATCAGTAATTATATTGATATCATAACTACATCATAAAGATTTGATTAATGTTTCCTCAAAAATAAAAGAAATTATTACATATTAACCATTTTTTAATCTTAAAGTGAGCACCTGACAGCTTTTTTAGGTAACTAGTGAGAAAACCAACAAAACAGCAAGACCGTTCACGGGTAATTAGAAAGAGTGAGGAATATGTAGTGGCTGATCCTTGGATGAGACAGCTAACATCCTAGAGTGTAATAAAACTCCAGTTTGGGGGATTATCACTCCTCTTACACAGAAGTTTTTTGCATCTCTGCCAAACAATTTTTTTTTACATTCCTATTAGACAAGAATCATTTGCCTTGCTGTAAGCTTTTTATGTTATAATCTATATTTACAGAGTTGAAACCTACTCTAATCAAAGGCAAGTAAGTCAAAGAAAGAAAAACTTTCCAAGTGGAGAAGTTGGCACAATGTTTCTGTAAAGAACCAGACAGTAAATATTTGGGGCTTTGTAAGCCATATGGTCCCTGGTACACTGCTCATCTCTACCCTTGAAAGTAGCAAAAGAAAACATGAACATGGCTGTTCCCATTAAATTTTATTTATTTACAAAAAAGGGAGCTGCTGTTTTTGACCTGTGGTCATAGTTTTCAGAGCCCTAATGTGGAGAATCAGATAATCCGCAGGCTAGCCTGCCAAAACCACTCAGAAATACACTGAAATAACATTCAGTAATCTCTTCAGTCTACTTTTATGGTTTGGTTATTTTTATTAACAGTTTCCCCTCAAATCATAATGTCTAAAGATTATTCTTGTTCACAGAAAAGCTAACCTCCTTGTGTTTAAGCCTAATGCATTTACATAGTTGCAATAAAAATTGTTTAGTTATATTTACAAGCCAACTTTTAATACTGTCAGCAAATCTAGAGCCCTGTGACATTAAGGAATTGTAAGGTCAGAAAGTTAATTTTTGTCCAGAGAAACAAAATTGTTTCTACTATTTTAGAGATATTTTTCATTGCTCTAACTTTCTCTTCTAATTTGAGACCAGGGAATCAATCCCAAGATATTCATCTCTACCAGTTTTGTCTGCAATGCCTATAAATATATACAGTTCCTGGCCAACCAGGAAGTTACCTTCCTTACTACCTACAAGGATTGGAAGCTTTAAATAAGAGCTCAGCAAACTTTCTGTAATGGGCCAGATTGTAAATATTTTAGCCTTTGTGAATCATGAGTCTCTGTTGCAACTATTCAACTCTTCCTGCTGTAGTGTGAAAACATCATAAGCAGCATGTAAACAAATGTGTGTGCTTGTGGGTAACACAACCCACAATTTACAGATACTGTTATGGGCTGGATTTGGCCCACAGGCCATAGTTTGCCAACCTCCGCTTTAAGTCATAGAACAGGTACCAGCCAAATTTTCTTGTCAGATATCATAGAAGGTAAAGAACAATATTCCAAGATATATTTGTCATTTAAACAGAGAGAAAACCTAATTGCAGTTTTGCACCAATACGTTATTTGATGCTAAAGAAATCATAGGTCCTTTAAAAACCTCTTTTGAATAAACTTAACCACCTTTGGCAAAATGTTGGCAGATTTTATTGCTTCTTTCGTACCGATTTTTTATATGTACTGTGATCCAAGGAAAGTTAAATTTCCTCCTTCAACAGGAATTCAGATTTTGGTTTTTTACTATCTTCTTTCACATTTTAGAACAACCAGTCACTTAATTTTAAACAAAGTTATCTTCTTTTTTCATCTAGGAAAACGAAAAAACATCTAGCGATCTCACACGTTAAGTTGTACCTCTATGCGATTATGGCTCCTAGTAGACTCTCATTCATGTATGCTCATTATAACTTTTAGCAAAGTAGGTAACACTTATTTTACAGAAAAACTAGAAGGTAGGTGACAATCATCACATACAAGCATTTTAACAGACCCGCAAAACTCATCTACATATATGACTTCCGAAGCACAAGTATCTTTTTCACACATTTTTACCTTTCTAAAGTACCAAAAATGAATGCTTTTGTTAAATTACTCAGCGATATAGTCATTCCATAACATATAAAAATAAGAAGCTAAGAAGCAAACACTATTTAACAACAACAACAACACAAAATCAATTGAAAAAAACAAGTTCTCTGTTACCTCTCAGCCGGTTCGACCAGAACCCTATCTCTATCTGATAGATTACCTGATGGTCTGACCATGGAAACCAGCCTGCCTACCAGTCATTGCTGCCACCAGTGCAACCATGTGCAAGTCAGCCGAGAACCAGAAGCAAAGACAAACACAAGCACAGAATTTAAAAGGGAAAAAGAAACAACAAAGAAATAAAAAGAGAAAGATTGAGAGGCAAAAGAAACTAAACTTTTATTGTCTCCGAGGATTCATCCTAAAAGTCAAGACACGTTTAGACCTAAAATAGCCCATGAGGAGCACCTCTTGGGCAACTAAGTTTAATTAACTACACAAGGTAACCCCACTGGACACCTCAGCAAGAACTCCCAAACTGCCAAATATAATTTTCAAAGTGTTAAAAATCATGTCTCTAATGCAAATATAAAGAACATGTGTTAAAGATTTATGTAGCTCATTCATGATAGAACCAGCTAGCTGATAAGCCTGTTCTCTAACCTCCATTTAAATATTTATTAGCTTATTTCTCTGCTCAAAACCTTCAGTAACTCTTTTTTCTTTGTTTATTTGTTTGTGTTTCTTTTCTTCACTTGTTTGGCATGGAAAATAGAAAAGGTGAAGAAAATCTTGTATCTCTTGGAAAACACATTCGCAATGAATTTTCTGCATTATTATCAAGTCTTTGAAATCCAAATGCAGAGTTTTCTTACTACACTGTAATTATCTCTGCTGAGACACAATGCTTGTCTCCTAGGAGCTTATAAAAACTTTGGAAACATGAACAAACAATGAATAAATAAGGAACCCAAGGTAAAAACTCAGTGGTCACTATGGGCTGACTTAGTCATAACAATTCATAAAGCAGGCAGGAGCTGAATGGTTTTCTGAAAGTAAAGTCTTTCAATCAGAGATGTTCAATAGAAATAGACACCTCCAGATTCCATTCCCAGTCATTTGGGGAAGATTTAAAACAAGGAGAAACTGAATTCTCAACTGACAACCCAAAAGTTGTCTTTTTGTGTTTTTCACCGCTACTAGGATTTAACTTTCAGAATAGTTGAATTGTAAAATATTCCCTGCAGATTCATATTATCTACTTCTCATTTTTATTATGAGAGCTCTAGACATGAGTAAGTGGTAAATTAATCCAATGCCCTCCCTCCCAAGAGTGAAATAAGTTTGTGTATCAGCTTTAAGACAACACAAGAAAAAACATTTGAAACTGCACCAACAACGAGAAAGGAAAAGAAGGGTGGCAGAGATTGAGGGAGGTGAAGGAAAGAGAGGGGGAGACAGAGAGAGAGAGGGAACTGTCTTTTCTGCAAAACTTTAAGAAACAATGGAAGAAACCACCTTCTAAATAAATAGTGTAAGGCTGAGCAAAATGTGAATTAGGGACTTAGCAGGTCCCCAAATCCAAGATGTGGCTGGAATGACTTCAGACAGGAGACAAGGTTGGAAACTTGGGAGAACCAGTTTAACATCAATTCTTAATAGGTCGGATCAAGTTAACCATAAAATGTTTAAGGTGAGCAAACAAGATTGAGTGCTTGTTTCCAAATAAGTTTTTGATTCCTGAGCTTGTTGTTGTTCTCACCTTTATGGAAGAAAGGAAATATGTCTGCAGATAAGTCCCCTGTGGATCCGCCTAATGTGAAGCTTCTCTGAAAAACACAGAATGCTCTTTAAATGAAAAGTTAATAGCAAGTAGGTAGAAATCTCTCCCCAGAGCAATCTTTTTATAAGAATAGGAAATAAATATGACTTGACAGTTCTTTTCATTAAAAAGATTTGGAGTTTAAATTTGGATTTTATATTATTGCAGTTCTCTTGCCAAGTCCAAGTTTAGGCTTTCTAGCTATTTTGTTTTTATTTCCCATTAGTTGTATCTATGCTCTCAAGGGATGTTCATTATGGCCCATAATTAATAGACACATTCATTAATGAATTATGGAGAATTTTTAAAGGCGGGGTCCTGTGACCTCAGCATATCATAATTCAATAGGTCTAGAAGAAGAAATTGGCATGTATTTTAAATACTATTTAGACTTTCTGGTGATCAACAAATATAGGAAGTATTAACTAGGAGTATGGGAACAGAATTAAGGACATAGATTAGCTTCCTTATCTTGGAATGTGCATTCCACAGGTGAATTTTAGAAGCAGAAGAGCTAGCTGTAGGAAGTTGTATCAGGAAAGAGGAGGTGTACTAAATTTTTGAGATAAGTGTAAATAAAACTTACTAAATGATCTGAGGAGCTTATATGTGGTGCAATAATGAAGATAACAGAGAGATCTTTCAGTTAGCCTCATGATAGCCAAGATCAAAGGTCCTGGCGATTCGCTTGGGTCTCTTAGGACAAAGCTGCAACCAGCTGGATGTGGTGATTGCTGTGGGTTTCATTCTCTTCCTCAAGGGGGAGGGCAAGCAGGTATATTGTATGTATGCTGAATGCAGTACATTTACCCTGACTGACCATAAGACCAGAGTCATGTATCAAATGATATCTACAGTACCTTTCTGAAAAATGGTCAAGTTTAGGGACAAAATATTTTTAAGTAAGACACAATTTGTTTTTACTTGTAATTACAAGTTGCTATCAACTTCTAATTTAACACTTAGTGCACTTTCTTTATTGTCATTCAGTTGCAATTGTCCTAATTCTTCCCCCATTGCTCCCCCTACCCTGTTGTCCATTACCATGGGTCCTTCATATGTGTGCCTTGATTACACCCTTTCCCCTCTTAGTTGAATGTTCTTGATAAAAGGATATGAGAAACTGAAAAGTGAGCCACGTTAAGAGTTACCATGGTGGGAATATAGATATTAACTAAGACAATAGGACCTTCTATGCCTGGTAGTGTTTTGAATCATGCCCCAACCCCTCAAAGATAGGTCCATGTCTTACTCCCCAAAACCTGTGAGGGTGATCTTATTTGGGAAAAGGGTTTTTGCAGATGTAATTAAACAGGATCTTAAAGAGAGGTCCTGCTGGATTAACCAAGTAGGCCCTAATCCAAAAGCAAGTGTTAAAAGAGCAGCACAGAGTAGGGGCACAGGAGAGGCCATGTGAAGACAAAGGCAGAAATCAGTGATGCAGCCACAAGCCCAGGAACACCTGAAACCACCTGAAGCTGGAAGAAGCAAGGAAGGATCCTCTTCTAGAGCCTCCAGAAGGAGCACAGCTCTTACCAACACCTTGACTTTGGACTCTCCATCTTCAAAACTGTGAGAGAATAAATGTCAGTTGTTTTAAGCCACTCAGTTTACACTAATTTTTCACAGGAGCCCTGAGAAACTATAACATGCCTCCATCACAGTTTTGTGCAATGTATGTGATGGAAGAGGAAAGGGGGGTGAGACCCATGAGGAGGTAAGCAAAGGTCTGACATTACTGGGAATGGCAGAGGATCAGAGTGACAGCAGAGGACCATGCTGGAGATGGAGCGCTATCAGTGAGGCGGACATGCTAGTTGTGCAAACAAGGAAACAGGAGAAACAGCACAAAAGCCACAGCAGAGGAAATAGGAACAGGCAGCTTTAGAGAATCTCAGCGGCCAAATCTGCTCTGGATTGTTTCTTGGAAATGGAGGGCTTATGGATATAAATCCCCCATGTTTTTCTGGTGGGAACTCCAGGGCAGAGATTACTACATTGTACCCCTTGTCTCAAACATCAAGTGGATAAAAATGGAGGGCAGCACCACATTGGGAACTCAATGCTTATCCACTAAATATTATTGCCAGTTTTTCCTAAATTGTCCTTGGACTACATCCTTGGACTACAGTTTTGCTTGACACATCACTATGTCAAGGAAAACTGAAATGCTTCCTGAAGGAATAATTGCTAGAAAAGGAAAAGTGGCTTGGAAGAAGTTTACATTTTCAGATGTTTATTCAACCTTCCTCCTGTGCAGAGTGAGCAGAAGAAATATTTCTCCAAACAGTCATGTTAGAAGATTAAGTCTCAGTTCTCATCAGGATCAGATAAACACACAAGGGCACCCTAGACAGAATCATACCTTTAAACTAACGCTTCTTTCTTATTTTTCACTGTTTTTTAGTAGAGGGAAGAACAAAAAGGTTTCTGTTAATAAACATCTTGACAGGATTTGATATGAAATTTTTAAATACACTTTTCTGCTCACTAATTTACTTAAATTTGCTAAGAATTAATATGCATGGAAAAGCAAAGGAACACATTTGGTAAAATGTTTTCTATTTTTCCACAATTTTTTGTCCTCCAATTTACATTCATTATTTTCAGGAGCAGATAACATCTTTGGACACATATTAATGATTCAAAATACAGGTAATTAAAAGAATAACTGAATTTGGTGAGCCACACTCCATTGCTGCGTTGAGAACTTCAGCTAACTACTGTAGTCAACATCTGTAACAACAACAACAAAAAAAACAGACAAGGGAAGCCCTAAAAAGGAATGTTTTTAAATGTCTGCTGCAGACACCTACTTCTGTGGGTTAGACTCAGTTTGTTGGCCTTTGACTTTCACCGAAGAGTTGTACCTATTGACAATGAAAAGCCTGTGAAAACACTTCTCTCATGGTCCAAATCGTCACCATTATTTAAGAAACAGCGCCCATGCTGCAAGTTCCAATAATGCTCTTATGCCGTTTTGTTCACACAAATCCTTTCCTTTCAAGCTATTGCAACTATTGCATATGAGTAAATTTTGGAACTTAGCTAATTAAAATTTTTATTAAAACTTTGAGTTCACAAAGTGCTTATCACAAATTATATAGCATTTTAATCATTATGAAAAAACTTTGAAGCAGGTTTCTTATTATTTTCTAATTTCAAGATAATGAAACTTCAAGTGATTTGCTCATGGTCACACTGCAGTGAGCTGTGGCCCCTGAAGTCTGCCCTGGGTGACTCATCCATTTATTCTTTCACCAACACTGCCTTTGTTCATTTTAAAATGCATTTATTTATTTACATTTTAATGCCTCTGACATTTGTATGATGTGTTTAATCAGCACTGTAATTTTTTCTTAAGGGTACAAAATATAATGGTGTTTCTGACAGTAATGCTATCTTAGATTAGATGGAATATTTTATTTAATAAGGGCTTACCACATGCCAGGAGTGGTGCTGGGTACTGGAAATAAAACTGTGAGCAACTGTCTAAGATAATGTTGGAAACTTGGGAGAACTTGCTTAACATCAGTTCTTAATAGTCCTCACCCCTGTGCTATTTCCAGTGTTTTACTCAGTATTATTGTACCACCCAACCCTAGCCTGTTGGAAATTGTTTTTATTTTGTCCCATGTGTTAGAAGCAGTCATCTTAACAAGATTACAAAAACCACTTGGGGTGCTGTGTCTGACCAAATTTTCTTCCTAGTAGGCAATCCATAATACCCTTCCAGAGTATTTCTTTTCCTGACACTTATCCTGACTTTCCACACCAAATAGAAGGGGTCCCAACTGGTAGAATCATTATTTTGATTCATATTTTTAAAATAGTTTCTTTAGAACTTAGGAAATTGCAGCTGGACCAGTGATATGGAGACACATCTCTGTAGTTTTACTGCACTGCAATTTGCTGATGTTTAGGATCTAATGCCTTAGGAGCAGAGGAGCAGTTAATAGATAGATCCCTTCACCCATGTTTACTGCCCCAAAGTACCACCTGTTTCTGCTGGGTTAGACTCAATTTGTTGGCCTTTGACTTTCACCAAGGAGTTGTGCCTATTGGCAATTAAAAGCCTGTGAAAATGCTCCTATACTGGTCCAAATTGTCACCATTATTCAAGACCCAGTACCCGCTCTACAATTTCCACTGCCAAAACAAAGACAAAATGGGAGGATCAAATGCAGTGAGGGTCTGAGAAATAGCACAGCTGAGAACCCTGAGCTCCAGGCTGGCCTTTCTCCTAACCAGCTGTCAGTCTCTAATCCTCCATTTACTTGTCTCTAAGACGAACATATTAGACTGAATGATCTCCAAGTCCCTCCTGGCTTTAACAGTATAAGAAGTGAAGGCCGGCTAAGGCTTGGTTTTATTTTTCCACCATGTGCTTCCAATTAAGGCTTATCATTCAGCAGATGCTGGCCTCCTAATTAAGGGATGTGACAACAGTTGGATAAGAGCTAACTCTGGAAGGCCCCATGTCAATGGAACAAGTGGGGCTTTTACAATTATTTATTAATCATTGTAGTGGTGTGACATAGATGAGGCTGGTGATTGAATGCTCTTCTGAACCCCTGTCTCTTGGTGAAGGACAGAGAGCATGGGAAAATCAGGAAAAATTATGGTGGACAAATAGTATTTTATTACCAAGATCCATTTACAGTCTCTGTGCTGCTTTTCTACCCAGCTCACGTCTCATGGCCAAGTAAGAGACTGATGTGAACAAGCAGCAAATTCATCTTCCAAGCCAGTGCCATGCTAGGTATCTCAGGGGAGGTCACTTCTGATAACTAGAATTAACACACAGAATGACAATTGTACTGCTTTATTTTTGTTTATGGTAAATCTTGATGTGAGGATGCACTTGCTTGTATGTGCCTTTATTTGAAATCATATTCCATAGGAAATAATCAGGTTGTTTCATATATGCAAGGCTACATTTTCTTTCTCTGGACATCTCATTTTTGTAAAGGGGCCAAGGTATCCAGAATCCTTAAAAAGACCTGGGCGATGATGCCTTCCAACTCAGCCTTGTTTGTCGAAGGCTGGGAAGTAGAGCAAGTAATACAATCAAAACACACACCAAAGCTAATGAGAGAGTTTGAAGGGACTTAGAGATTGCTTTGGTGCACTTGCTGCATTTTAAGAATGTGTTCATATGATTTGCCCAAGGTTGGATAATTCTTGAACCTATGTCCCCCTGTTCTCAGTTCGGTCTTCTTGTCCCATTAGTTCCCCTCCCAGAGGCTATGACTGTGTAAAGTGATGAGGTGCAGAAGTCTGCAGTCAAAAAAAGGCTCCCCTGGATGTACACTCATCCTATCATGAAGTGCTGAACTGGGAGACAGAGTTTGTCCAACATAATCACTGTCTCAGGACCACGGGCAGGTAGGGAGGTGTAAGAAATGGAACATTAAGGTGAGAACGCTTCAATCGATAGAAATAAAAAATTAGAATATCCCCTGAGACTTTCACTTTGGTGGTTTGTTTTGGTTTTATCTTCTCAAGTTAGAAGGAGAGGTAGCAATGTTGTGGTGAGCAACCAAGCATGGCAGCGGGTAGTGAGAGTCTAGTAATAGCTCTTGTTTGCCAGCCAAGTATTACAGCATAGCAGAAAAAGTCTTGGGTAAAAGTTCATTCTACAGTCATTCTACAGTACCTGCCCTAAACATATAAGCAAAAATGCCTAGTAGGTTTATATTATTAAAGATATTATATACAGATATATATTGTACATAATATAATCTATATATTAACTATATTATCTATAGTTTATAGCTAATGTGTAGATTTTTACTCTGTATCTGTCTGTCTGTATGTTTTTGACAAAGAAAATGTTTAACAGTCTTAGCTCAATCATATATAGTGCCTAGAAACACCTAGAAAGGAAATGATATAATGTGCTTAGCATATACTAGTTGCTCAATAAACATATTTTCGTTTTCCTGAGTGGCCTTGCATAATTTATTTATTCTCACTTTCTCCATTTCCTCATAGAAAAGAGAATGACACTAACTTCAAGCCAAGCCATAAAGTATTAAAATTAAGTGTGATAAAATATGTGAAAATGCGATGGAAATGAAAGGCAAACTTAGAATATAAATTCTGAATAAAATAGTATGAAGAACTCTATACAACCATTGAAGTTATAATGTAGTGACACATAAATTGTCTTAAAATCAAATAATAATACTCCACAATAAGATACAACTACGCACTCATCAGAATGGCTAATTTTTTTTAAATGACAATACCAAATGCTGGCAATATGAAGAGAAATTGTGTCTCTCATCCAGTGCTGGCAGGAAGGTAAATGTGGCAGCCACTCTGGGAAAGAGATTGGCAGTTTCTTGTAAAGCTAATATGCAATTGCAACATGAACCAGTCATTACACTCTGAGGCATTTATCCCAGAGAGATTAAAACTTACATTTACACAAAAATTTGTATATGAACGTTCCCAGCAGCTTTATTTGTAATAACCAAACACTGGAAACCACCCACATGTCTTCAGTAGGTGAATGGTTAGACAAACTGTGGATATTGACAGCATGAACTAACATGTAGCAAAAAAAAAAAAAAAAAGGAATGAACTACTGATACAGACGTAGATGCACACTTAGATGAATTGGCAGGGCATTATGTGGAGTAAAAATGTCAGTCTCCAAAGGTTAAATACTGTATGATTTTATTTATATTAAGCATTCTTGAAATGGTGGTGTCATAGAACTGGAGAACAGATTAGTGACTGAAGGGGTGCAGGGGTGTCCAACCCACAGCCCACAGGCTGTGTGTGGCCCAGGATGGCTATGAATGCAGCGCAACACAAAATAATAAATTTACTTAAAACATTATGAGAATTTTTTTGTTTTTGTTAGTGTTGGTATATTCAATGTGTGGCCCAAGACAACCCTTCTTCTTCCAGTGTGGCTCAGAGACGCCAAGAGGTTGGACACCCCTGGTTAGAGACTAGAGAGGGGATTGGGAGGGAGGTGGTTGTGTTTGTGCTTGTAAAAAGGTGACATGAGGGATCCTTGTGCAGCTGGAACTGTTCTGTACCTTGAACTTGACTGTAGTGATGAGTATTTGAAGCCACATATGTGATAAGATTGCACAGACCTACAAATACACACACATGGAGTTTAGTGAACCATTTCTTCAGTACCTGCCACATATATGTACCAAAATTGCCAGTGTAAATCTGTATCATGTGATCATGTGCCTGTTTTCTTTATTTTTCTATCCCATTCTTCATGTCTGTCTTTTTTATAGACAAAGAAAATGTATGAAAATATTAATAAAGTCTAAAGGCCATTCCACTTTTGGGAAGTCAAACTAAACAAGTGTCGAATGAGCAAGTTTGGGGCAGCGGAGGTAGAGGTGGATCCATAGGGATTGGACCAGATCGTCTTCAAAATACCTTTTCAGTCTGAGAGCCTGTGTTTCCATGATTAAAGGCCAGCCCAGCCCAGGAAGCTTTGAGTCCAGGGTTGAAAACTGAAATGTCTGCAATAAAAAGTATATAAATGAGTGAAAATGGAGTCAAAAAATAATTAACAGAGCTACTTTAAAATGGAGCTGGAGCTGCCATGCCAGAGGCACTGCCTTGCATGTCTTAATGCTGCAAACTTTGGTATGTTCACACAGAGAAACTAACCTTGGGACTGGGCCTAAGGCAACATTATTTCCAAAAATTAAAGAAAAAAGTGTACAAAGCTAACAAGAAAGCAATTATCGTGACTACTGGACTGATGACTCCTGGACCGAAAATTAAAAATTGTTTAAAATTAATGTCACATTATCTGCATGAGTAGAAATGCCTTCTTTCTATTGATGTAATTGTTCCCCTTTCCTGTCTTGTAAATACCCAGCTGCCTTTGTCTCCTAATCAGAACATTCCTTGGGATTCAGCATGAATTAATGATTCCTGAATAGCTATTCTGATTGGTCTCAAATAAATGCTTATTCATCCTTCACTTTGAAATGCCTTTTTATTTTTAGGTTACCACTGGCCAGGGGAGGCAATATGGAGTGGTGAGGACTATGGCAAATATGTTCAGTCTGAAGTGGAAAGTCACTATTCTGTTCTAGCTAATTAATTCCATGTGGAAATTCAGGCCCAGGATCATTCAACTTCTAGTTTCTTTTTAAAGAAAAGTAGGAAGTAAGGAATTTTATGGAGGATACTATGATTTAAAATGTTGGTTTCAATGCACTTAAATTTTGGCTTCACTGACTGTGACCGAGAGCATATCCTTGCTAGCCTGTTGTTTGGAGAGTCATAGTGAAAGCTCGAATTGAAATATTTTTACTAACACTATGCAGTTCAATCAGAAGAGCCCTGCAGACTGGATTTGTCCAGAGTGCCACCAAGTACAGGAGCTCTGTGGTAAGCTCTTGCTGCATCTGTACCTCTGTCCTTGAAGGTGTACTAGATACTTTTCTGAACAAGTGACACCAGTAAAGAAAGCCCAGTCAAGCCAATGGGTGTAGCAGTGTGATAAGAATGTGTGGGGTTCGATAACTTTTCCTAGAGAACCCCTTGAGACCAAAGCAGAGGTGAGTTCCATGGCTGTTTGGTGGGACTTGCTTTGTTTCCACCTCTTTCTCAAACATCATATCAGCTGGTACGGCTAGGGATAAGGCACAGGGCATGAGTGCTTAAGACATCATTCCATATTGAATTCAGTCCTTATCACCCCACCTTCGAATAAACTCCTAAGCAAAGGCAGAATTGCGTATACACAAGAACTGTCACAACTCTTCCAATAATACTACTGATAGCTAACATTTAATGATGTTTTCTGTGTGCCAGTCACTGTCCTAAGTACCTTGCATATATTAACTTAGTCAATTCTGACAATAGCCTGTGAGGTAGGTGAGTAGTTGTCACTTCCATGTTACAGATGAAGATAATGAGGCACAGAGAGGTCATCATTGGAGATCCAAGCCCCATCTGTGTGGAACTGCTCTAGTAAAGACCAACATTGCTCTTGGCATCATGGAACCAGGTCACAGATGCTGTTGTTTCTGGACCTGGAGGTCAAGGGGTCACCTGCAGAAGCTTCTTTAGTCCTTTCTGCTGCTATGAGCACAACCTACCTCAATCTGCGCTACCTGTCTCTCAGTGCCTATCTGGGATTCCCCGTGGCCTCTAAGGGGATGAAGTGAGACCTACTGGTCAACCATGCATAAGCCAAGCAGAAGCTCAGGGTAATTAACTTCCATAGCTGTGGACTTAGATCAGTGAAAGATAACAATCTAGAGATAAATTCTTTCCTACCCTCAGGGAGTAGTCTTATGGCATTGCTTTGAAAGGATTAGCAAAGATTAAGAAATGGGGGTGCTGGGGAGCTGTGATCAGCCCACTTCTACACTGCCTTGTATTTGGTCTCTTTCTTTCCCTTTGCCTCACCTCCCTTTGCTTTTATTCAGGTTTCAGTGGGACCACACTCCCCAATAAAGTGTGAGAACACAACCTTGTGCCTTCTGCTCTGGGTTATAGAGGCCCCAGCTAGGACAAGTTAACTCCTCCAAGGCTTTAGAGCAAATAAGCAAGCACCAGGGCCAAGATTAGAGCCCAGGAGTCTGTTCCCAAAGTTTGTGTTTTTTTAACCATATTCTCTACTGCCTCTAAAGGAAAAAGTAAAACCTTGGGTTACAAAGTTAATGTCATTTTTAAAAATAACCTCTCCCTGTCTGCCGAGTACATTGCTGATGTTTTCTACCTTTCTCAAAACTTAAATCTAATCTTAACTTTGCTCCAGGCTGGGTGCCGAAAGTGTCCTATGCAAACCGCTAACTTAGTTTATTCTGTGTTTCCCAACTAAAGAATGTGAGCTATTAGAAGGCAAGATTGGCCTGATTGCAGTGTGAGAAAGCTCAAGAATCACAGCTTTGTTTTAATTGGTGAATAATGCCAATTTCTCTCCCCAAAAAATCCTTACTGAGTTCTTATTATGAGGTCAGGTATGAACATACAAGGTCAGGTAAAATACAGTTCTTGTGCTCATAGAAGCCTCCTTCTAGAGGGGAAGACAGGCATGTCAAGAAACAAGTTTAGCAATGTGATGAAGTACTATTCCTGCATTTTCCCTGCTGGAGTTTCATTTCCAAAGAGACCTCTGTCTTTGTTTATTTGCTCAGTTGAAAAACTTCAGGTGAATGAGTAATAAGGAGCCTAATATTTTTAAAAAGGATTTGTGTAGGACAGGAGAAGCATGGGCTACTCAGAAGGATCAGCAGAATCACAATATATTAGATCTCATTCACAGTAAAATAGCGTTCAACTACCAATGTTATAGACATTGACATCTATCGTGCTCTTGTTCCATGCAAGGCTTTTCAAACCATTTTACCTATTTTAATTCTTTTGAGCTTCACAAGGGAAGTATGAGGTAGTGCTATTAATGTCTTTGTTATTTTACAGATAAAAAACTGGAACATAGAGAGGTTAAATACTAAGGCCAAGGACATACAGGAAGCATGTCCATGGCCAGCATCTGGGAACTAGGTGTTTGACTATGTAGTCACCTTGAACCGCCGACATTACCCACCTCTCTCTGAGATCCAATCATGCCCCTGAGCATAACTTTCAGTGGTTGGATATTTTCTAGCTTCTTCTAAGAATAATTCTGGCTTTTTGTTTTTTACAGAATTATGCCATTAACCTTTTTGAAAATAAATGTCAATTTCTTCATATACAAACTCTTGAGGTGATGAGAAGATTATGCAGTGGCAATCTGGCACACCTTTGAGATAAAAAGGGGAGCACTATTAATAATTAAACCAGGACAGCAGGTAAAACTAGGACTGTTTCAGGTAAACCAAGAATGCATATTTACCTGAATATGCACCATTTGCCCTCAGAGAAAAATAGAATCAGTGCCATATTGGATTGAGAATGTTTAAGCAAAAAACCTCACTCAGAATATTACAGAACTAGGAGATGTAATCAAGTGCTTTTGAGAATGGAATCCTTCAGTGGCTTTCCATTTCTTCAAGATAATATTTAAAAGTTAGTACATCACAAAAGGTCCATTATTATTTGGTTCCAGCCTACTTTCCTACTCATCTCCGAATTCTTTTCACATCTCTATGTCTTGTACGTGGTGTTGCTCTTTTTTAGAAAGTCATTTACCTTGTTTTGCAGGTGGCAAACTCCTTTGAATCTTTGAAGAACCAATTGAGAGCTGACCTATTTCTTCTTTTTCTTTTTCATTAGAATGTGGTGAGTCCCTTGTATAAAAGACTGGATCCAAGTTATACAAATAATAAGCCATAGAGCCAGGAGGTTTACTTAGACTTAACTGACTCCTAGATCAGGTGGCCTGACTCTCAAAGGATTAGGAAGAAGGAGTTTTGCAGGTAGGGAAGGGGTGGAGGGGTGATCAGAGGTAGTGGTGGAAGAGAAAGACTAATCCATTCCAAGGGAGGAGTGAAAGAAAAGGCAAGGATTGAGAGGGGGAGGGAGTACAAGGGGACCAAATGGTAATAAAAAAATACAAGGCAGGGAATTCAGAACTTCATGGTGAAAAAGGAGAAGAAACCCTGAGAAGTAAGCAACAAGGCTGGCGAGGATGAGTGGGCCAGGCAGTGCAGGTCCTGTGATCAGTGCTAACACCGAGATAAGCACACTGAGTCACAATCTCTGCCAAAGGTGGCTCCACTTGACCACTGGTTTCAAACTGCTCATTTCTCTGCTGAGTTTCAGAGAGTCTCAGGGTTCGCTGGGGATGGAACTATCAAAATTCTCTTGTATGCCATATAAAGAAAATTAGCCTCTTCATCTCTATTATTGCTTTGATTAGAAGAATGTTATTAACCTTTGAAAAACTTACCATTTTGTTTTCTTGGAGTTTGGTCAAGGCCCCACATTTATCTTGAAAATGCTGGTTTCTGCACTATTTTAATTGAAGGACTTTAGGGCAAATTCAATTAAGTTGTGCTACATGAACTGAAACTTGCAGTATATTAAAAATATTTGCACAGTTAATCAGTTACCCAGTTTCTAATTTGAGTCCCACTGTCCTTCCAAATTTGCGCTTAAATCCAGAAGAAAGGACTGAGGGCTTTAGCAATGAAGACCTAAATTCATTTCCGCTAAGTTGAAGACAGCCCGTCTAGAAGGATACCAATCCCAGCTGGTACTTAAAGAATCACAAAACTGGAGGGGAGCTCTGTGATCTTCTCAAACTTTTTCTCTTGTAGAGGAGCAAAGTGAGGTCAAAAGAGAGTGGTCTATTCAGAAAAGATAACAGGCTGAGGGTAGAAACCACAGGTCCTCTACATCGGCTGTCTTAGCACTGTCCTAGGCTGTTGGCTTCCTACTTGTGCTCTTGGGTGACATTCATTTTCTAGAGGGCCTGTATGGAGGGTCTTAATGTTTTAGGCTAGCGGAGCAGTGAAGGAGAGACAGTGAGGGATGGAGTTATCACAGCTCTGTTCTGATCCTGGTTCTCTCCACCCTGACTCCTCACAAACTATACTATGTCATTGGGCTTATATTTTATTGCCACCAGCTAGAGCAGAGCCAGCCCCTTCTCATGCAGCATGCTCCTAGATCACCTTCTGGAACTATCTCCCTACAGTGTCCAGCCCGAGAGGGTCGATGAAGTTTGAAAAAAGAAAGGGGGTGAAGCAGCCAGGAGGCCGCTAGATCTGTATTTAAGTTATTCTGAGTACTGGCAATACCAAAATGCACTTCAAGGCTAAATTAGAATTATCTATTAGTAATTGTTTTTCATTAACTACAGCTGTCTGCCTCTTGTTAGCAAAGTTAAAGCTGAGCTGGAACAGCTGCTTTGGAATCCCGCACAATTGTTAGGGCAAATGTCCATAAATCATTATGCAAATTTGCCAACTGTGTCTATATGGATATAATGGTTCTCAATTGAATGTACTGAATTCCATGTGTCAGGAATTTTTTCAGGTAGTTGTACCCATACCTTATTCAGAAGAATGTATTGCAGGAATTACAAAGAAGAACTCACAGCATGGAGGACAGAAATAAAATTTCCCCCTGCTTAAAAAAATATTAGTGTAATAACATCTTTTTAATTCAAATAGAATCTTGATGAAGAGACTGCAATATGGTAGTCCCACCACTCAAAAATTTCATTTTGCCTATTAGTTTTCTAGGCTTTAAAATTATGCTTGAAAAATTCAAAGCCATCATGAATGGCTCTGTTGTAATTTTGCATTTTAAAATTTAATATAGACCTGATCAGGTGCCTCAGCCAGCTGGTGTTGTACCATGCACCAAATGTTGCAGGTTCAATCCCCAGTCAGGGTGCGTAGGGGAGGCAACTGATTGATGTTTTTCTCTCACATTGAGGTCTCTCTCTCTCTCCCTCTCCCTCTCTCTCCCTCCCCCCTTTCCTCTCTCTCTGCAATCAATAACATATCCTCTGGCGAGGATAAAAAATAATTTAACATATAATAAACATTTTCCTTATTTCTAGTTTTTATTTCTTCTTTTAAATTACTCTAACATTTTACCACCTTGATAAACTATAATGTTTGTGAAAATTTCTCTTTTGTAGTTATTATAAATTGCTTCCATAAATATATTTATGCCTTTCTTTGTTTTTCTGGAATTTGTTTCCTTAGGAAACATCTTCATTTTTGAACTGAAGATGTGAACATTTTTATGGCACTTGCTGTACCTTATACATTGATTTTCAAAAATGATACACTAATTGGCAATGCTATCAACAGTGTACATGTGTACCAATTTTCCAAGAATCTCACCATCTTTTATTTATTTATTTTAAAAATTTTGCTAATTTGCTAGGTTGTAAAATGCAGTTGGGTTGCTATATAGCATTTGTTTGATCAATTGATTGAGTCGTTCATTTAAGTAGTCAGTCAAGAACTATTTATCCAATAAATGCCTTGTGAGAAGCTGGAGAAAGAGAGATGATGAAATCCTGTGCCCTAAAAAGACCTGAGCATCTGAGTTACTGGCAGAGCTCAGCATTTATTGAGGAGTGTCTTAGGAATGATGATAGAGTTATGTAAAGGGTACTGTGAGAACTTGGGGTGGGAGCATTTACCTTGAGTCAGAGGTATAAAAAAAGATTTCAGAAATGAAGTGACAAGAGGGGACCTGGGTATTCCAGGAAAAGAACTAGAGAGAAATTGGGGGCAAAGGCATGGATAGAGGTGTGAGAGGAAAAATCAGCTTCATGAATCTAGCTGGAGAGATCTACAGAATCACAGAGTCATATGCCTGGGGCATGAGCTCCACGAAGTTAAATGGTGAGAGGAGACTGGTGCATCAGCTGAAACCATTTTGGCTATTGTAAATGTCAACTAGAAATAACCTAAGCAAGAAGAAGGAGATAGAGAAGAAGGAGGAAGAGAAGTATTTGTTATAAGGAACTGTGGTATCTCAGTAAGCCTAAAGACAGTAATATGTCCAGGTCTTAGAGAAACTATAATCATGGGGGTGAGCGGAGGAGAAAAAAAGAAAAGAAAAAATGGGATTGATTCTTTACCCAGAATTTTCAGAAGAGACTTTTAACCATGGGAGCATGTTTTAAAAATGAAAATGAAAAAGGTAAGAAAACTTAAATGCTGACAGGCATTTTTCTCTTCTCTCATCTCTGTTTCTCTCTGAATCTCTTGATTTCTATCTCCATCTCCATCATCTCCATCTCTATCTGCATCTCCATTTTCATCTCCATTATCTCCATTTCCATCTCCATCTTCATCTCTATCATCTCCATCTCCATCCCTATATAGCTTCATTTCTACCTCTATCTCTCTCTTTCACAGCTTTACAACATACAGTTTAAGTGTATAACAGAGACCAATTCACTTTCTTGGTTCTAGTTTAAAAGTTCCCAAGGAAGTTCTTTGATTGACCCACTTTGAGTCAGAGTCCCCTCTCTGAAACAGTTTACTAAAACTGGGAAGGCAGGTCATCAGGGTTCTGTGTGAACATGGTAACTCCTGTTGAAAATTCAATAGTTCCAGGATGAAGTGACTATTCAAAGAATGAGCTACATGGGCCCTGGCTGGTGTAGCTCAGTGGATTGAGCGTGGGCCTGTGAACCAAAGGATTGCGGTTCGATTCCCAGTCAGGGCACATGCCTGGGTTGCAGGCCAGGTCCCAGCGGGGGACACATGAGAGACAACCATACATTGATATTTCTCTCCCTCTCCCTCTCTCCTACCCTTCCCCTCTAAAGATAAATAAATAAGAATCTTTAAAAAAAAAAAGAATGAGCTACATGGGTATTGGGGTGCTAGGAAAATAGAACAATAGGTATCTATTATTACTGGAAAAAGTTTAGGCTACTATCATAAATAAAGTTGAATAACATGGTAAGAATTATCATTTTTTATAGGCAATACAATTTTATCATTTGGCCAACCCATGAATCTCCTACTCTTTATTTCCCTGGCCTTTTGTTTGTTCTGGATGATTTGATTGGCATGGTCTACTTGCAGGGAACTGGTGGAAAAGAATGAGTGTGCTAAGCACTTAGGAGGTAAGCACTTACCTCCTATGTCTTCAGCATTGGCAACAGGATGTAGATTAAAACATGCCTTGATCTTGACCTTGAAAGAGACCCTGTGGGGTCCAAATGTCTTAGTCTCTGCCCACACAGTCTGATTGAGAGGTTTATTCAAGCCGGGCCAGAGTCATTCAAAGGGGCTGCTGTGCCTTCTAGTCTCTTGGGCCTCTGTGTCAACATTTGTCTTTATCTGGAGCAATGTTGGTCCTTTCATCTTTCTCTACTTCCATCCTTCTTTAGTGCTCTTCAAATAAATATAAACCATAAAGTCATTTTGCATTAAGTGGTGGTTGAAAAAAGAAAAAATTCTGAAGAGATTTTGAGCAGGAGTCTGAGACAAGCAGGTTTCTCCTTCTCTCCTTTCCTTGTCCTCCTCCTCTTCCTCTTTCTCCTCCTCCTCCTCCTTCTTCTTCAGGTTAGAATAATCACTCTGGCAACTCCAAATGATGTATTGCTGTACATTGAGGTTAGATGCAGTATCATCAGTTAGGAGGATTGTTTTATTTATCCAAGTAAAAAATGATGAAAGGTGGAAGTAAGACACTGGCAATGGAGAGAATGATGGGGAGATAGATGTTAGATATTGATAAGACTTGATGAGTCATTTAGGGAGTTTTTTGAAGCAAATATTGGAAAAATAAACATCATGAACAACCTTCCACAATATGGTGGGATTCACTTCTCCGGAGGCAAGTGGGCAATGTGTATGTGGATCTGAATAAAATTACCAGTTTTCTAGAAATGGGGGAGGGGTGAAGGTGCAGTGTGCAGTCAACGTTATCAGTATAGTGAGTAATTGTTTTGTTGTGGGGATATAGAGGGAAAGACCATCACAACTCTCAGGTTAACTGAACTGAGTGACTAGATAGTTTCACCAGAATAAAAATATAAAGGAGGATAAAAAGCATTACGCTAAGTGAAATAAGCCAGTCAGTGAAAGACAAATACCATATGATCTCACCTTTAACAGGAACCTAAACAATAAAACAAACAAACAAGCAAAATATAACCAGAGACACTGAAATAGAGAACAGGCTGACAGTGACCAGAGGGGAGAGGGGAGGGAATTTCAGGGGAAAAGGGGAAGGGTTTACAGGAACAAGTATAAAGGACACATAGATAAAAACTAGGAGGGAGTGGAAATGGGAGGGAGATGGGGAGGGCTGGGGGGTGTGGGCTGGGATGGGAGTAAAAGACAGAAAACTGTACTTGAACAACAATTAAAATAAAATAAAATTTTAAAAAAGAAATAAAAGGTTTGGGCAGAAAATCAGTTTTGAATGCAATGAGGTACATCCATGGAAAGATTTCAAGTAGGCAGCTAAACAGATGAGTTTGAAGCTAAGGAAAAGGTCTAAATTGAAGATATATGTTTGGATGCTATCAGCATCTGGAAGTTATATTGCACACAGGTGCATGGTGAGGTCATTGCTGGATGAGATTACCCAAGAAAGTGTGCAGAGTGAGGAGAGACAAAGATAAGAACTCCTCTCTGGAAAAGGGCAAATACAAGGCTGGAATTAACTAAATGTATTTGCATATCAAAGAGGTGTTTCTTGAATTTGGGTAGCTGTTGCAGTGAAAATTTCTACATAACTAAATGATTTCTAAGCTCCATTTGACAGCTCATTATTTTTAAAGCAACATTACTCCCCAGTAAAAGTCACTTACACTAAGGAATATGGGAAGGACTCTGGAGTTTGTAGCAATGAAATTTGAACTAAAGCAATAAATAAATACTTCATGGATTGCAAAATGTTTGGAATTCTTTCATGACATAAATAATCAGCGATGGTTAATAGGCTAGATAGGTTCCTTTGAACTGAAAAAACATTTGGTGAATCTATAGCTGGTAATGCTGCAGCTAGCTGTGAGGAATTAAGCTTGACAAACTTGTAGAAGGGCCTTAGCAAAAGCTCAAAGAATATTAAGGTCAAATCCAGCTAAAGTATGGGGATCTCATTCTACTAAATTAAAAGTGAAAGAACAAACATGTTGCAGGGAGAGAAATCTGTGTTTGCCAGGATTCTGGGAGCCATGAGGACTATCATGTGGTCCTTCTGCCTTATAGGTCCCTACATGGTTGGCTTACTCCAAGGGTCTGGGACAGAGAAAACCTCCCTCCCAAGCATGTGTGCTCAGTCTCAGAAGGCAAAGTCATTCCTACTCTCTGCCTACTGTCAGCAGCTGACCAGCTTGAGAAGAGGCTGGACCCAGCAAAACCCAATTGAGAGAAAGTTACTTGTAGGCAGTCCCAACTGGAGATATTTCTATCTCCTTACTTAGAGGGCATTTCCCAAATACAAAATAAAAGGATGGCAAGAGCAGTTTTTTCAGGGGAAAAATGAGTTTTAATGCCAGAGAGAAGTAACTAAAGGGTTGGTCCTGACTTAGGCCTTAGGAAATTAAGAAAAAGTTTAAAAGCAAGGCCTTTCTTCCTTCTTGCTCAGCTAAAAATTAGAACCATTTAATTGTTCACAAAAGGAAAGCAATAGACATGAGGGGGAAGGAACAAGATACGCTGGACTCCAGGTTTTACTTCCCCCTCTGGAATTCTGTGCTTCTGTTGTTGACAGGCACTCAGCTGTAGAGTAGGAGAAATGGACTGGGAAGTCCAATGTCACTACAACTCAGCTGTTCCCTGACCATGTGACCTTGCACTCTTACCACATGTCCTTAGATTCACTTTCTCCATTTGGGAACTAGATGAGTGGGGTGACTCTCTGTGGGAGAGGCAGCGCAGTAGTTGGGGCATTAACCACTCCTAATGTCCCTGTGGGAGAGTTAGTTAACCACCCTGTGCTTTAGGCTCCACACCTATAAAAAGAATTGAGGAACGTCACAGTGCCCAGGGTGGTACCTGGTCCGTAGAGAACATCATGTAAAATGTTGGATAATTTTAGAGGAGATCTAATTTTACATAAATCTGTAATTCTAGGCCCAGCACTCAGCATGATTTTTTAGCCCATTTTAAGATTACTAGGAAATTAAAACTGCTTCTATAGACATGGACACATCTTCAAAACATTCCACAGCCAAAAGCTAGTGTTGCTAAACTGTCTTTTCATCACTTTTAAATATTTCTAAATTATTTTGGGGAAGGTTGTTTTCAATATAGGGTAAAGAATTTCAGTTAGGATTTGCAATATCTTGTAAAACTGTGCCCCAAAGGCTTTTTCTCCTTTATATTAAATGAAGCTGTATTAGAATTAATTACCAGGAAAGATAAATGAGAGTCCATTGGCTGCTTGATGAGAACCGTCACTGCCTCTGGCTAAGTAACCTCCACACCTCAGAATGAGGTCCACTCTAATTGCAGGGGGAAGGAGACGGGAGTAGGGGGGGCAGGTGGGCAGGATGATTCACCTCAGAGGGAAAGAATGCTACTTAAACCTTTTTCACCAGAAGGAATGGTGGCATTTTAGGTTCCATCTTTCTTTCTTTCTTTCTTTCTTTCTTTCTTTCTTTCTTTCTTTCTTTCTTTCTTTCTTTCTTTCTTTCTTCTCATTCTTTCATTTCTCTTCCCCCCTTTAGTAGCTCTTTAGTTATTAATTTAACAACCCTTGAGATTGGGAGTCTACATAAGAATAACTTGTGGTGACATATTAAAATGTAGATTCGTAGTTTTTTCTTCTGGTTTAGTGGAGCTGGTCTGGGGCCAGCACTTGGTATTTTTAACTAGCACAGTGGAAGATTTGGGCTTCAACTTGGAAAACACTTCTTACCCATGGGGCGTGGTAAAAATAACACTGCACAAACTTATAGATGATGTTAATGGAAAAATAATTTCATGGATCTCCAAACTGATTTTCTTTAAATATTTATTCAGCATTTATCCTATGACATTTATTGGTGATATATTTATTTGGAAATTTATTAATACTCCTATTAGTAAATATTACAAAAAATATTTACCAAATAATTGACTTCTACTGCCTGAAGCCAACTTTACACTGTGAAGGAAGCTTGGCAAACAGGATTATAATATGCACCATTCTGATTTGTAATTTAGACTTTGAATACCAATTTTATAGGAGTATCATCTGATTTATCTTAGATTTGCACTTGCAACATGTAAGTACTTAATTCAGTATTTTTAATGTTAATTTACCTTTGAGCATACTCTGAAAGTCAGGACAAATTAGCATTTCACCAGTTATTTAATAAGTCCCTGTGGAAACCTGAGTTAATTGGCATCACAATTTCTATTCATTGCAGTGATATTTTAATGTCCTTTTCAGATTGGCATGATGAGTGGCTGCTCATCTCTTTTCCCCATAATCTAATCCAGGTGGGACTACTGAATATAAGTAGGGAAAAGGGTAAGAAAGGAAAGTCTGGGGCTTAGGCTGGGCTCTGGATATCAGCCTGAATCATAGCCAATGACCCGGAATGGTACTGTTATCCATTATGTCCAAGGTGCTGGGTGTCAGGACACTTCATGGGGCTCTCAGGAAAAGATAGTGGCAATGGCTCAGTGTGGACTCCTCATTTGGAAAACACCCTAGACTGCACTCAGAATCCTAAGGAAGCAGGAATCACAGTAGAGACGCTTGCAAGAGTTAGGCAGGCATCAAGGCCCTATCACTTGACCTGAGTTCAAGGCAAAGCCCAGTCCTGGAGTGACCAGCATGAACTTATGTGTGAATGGTAAGTATCAAGACAGCACAACCAATGGATACCAAGGGTTTGACAGAAGGCCATAAACCCACATTTTAGAGTAGCTGATAAAGTCCACTCTTGATCCTGTCGAAGAGAAATTGTTTAACTTCAAACTTTTCTATAGGTTCAGAATATCTCAGGATATAGGAAGAATTGTCTTAAAATTTAAACAACTGTTCTTATTTCCTATGGCTGGGAAGAGAATAAATGAATCAGCCATAAGAACAGGGCTTTATGAAGTCTTTAAACTATTTGGAAGATATATACTGATCCCAGAAATAACTTCCAAGGGTCAAGTATCAAGGAAATGGTGTGATCTTCAGGTTTAAATATAATGACTTCCTCTTTTGTAGCCTGGAAATGTGTACAGGATTGGATTTCAACTTCCACCCTTGCAGCACTTCTCCTCTGTGCACTCCATAGCATTTACTCTGATCCAGGTCCTGTGCAATGTATCCAACCTCATAATGAGAACACAGTAGTATTTTTTTTAGAAGAAATTAGGATTACTCACCAAATAAAACAAAGCTGTACTGTGAAACACAGCTATGCAGCCATCATTTAATGGCTTTTACATTTCATATTTCTGACTTATTCCTCCTGATAACCCTAGACCTTAACACAGTAACTTCATGTTATAGATGACCAAAATGTATCTTAGTGAGGTTAAGTAACTTAGGCAAACACAGAGCAAGTGAGCAGCATGGCTGGGATCTAAACTCTTTTAGTCTACCTCTAGATTCTCCCCCTTAACTGTGTTGCTCTTCTGTTGAAGACTGTACCTTTGTAGAGGAGATAGTAAAGGTCATACCATATCTGAGTATATAGTGCACCTAAAGAAACACAGGGGTGGGAGGAGAAGATGGGGCTCCAAGTGGCAGACCTGCCCTTAGTAAAGTTTCCTAATTCACTTATCTTTCATTTATTTAAAAAATATTTGTAGAGTATTTTTTATACCTCAAGCACTGTTTAATGAGGAAAATAGGCAAAGATTTTTGTCCTCATAAAGTTTAAACAGTTGCACAGGATACAAATGATAAACAATAAACCTAATAAGTATATTGCAAAATACAAGCTTTTATTACAAATTACAAAAATTAAAATTTGCAAAACAAATACAAAAACAAATCTAATAAAAACAAACATTATTGTTTTTTGGGAGGTATACGTCTTTTGAAGAAGAAAATGTGTGATGAAGACACCGGAGATATAGGAGGGGGCTGCTTGGCCATTGTAACATGGCAACTAGGATAGCCTGAGTCATGGAGAAGGTAATATTTGATTAAAAAAAAAAAAAACTTGAAGGAAGTGAAGCAGGTAGTCAAGCAGATATCAAAGGAGAAAATAACCAGGCAGAGGACCTGGACAGTATAAAAGCCTTAAAACAAGAGCCTACCTGGAATATTTGAAGAGGTCAGCATAGTTGGAGTGACTGGAGTGATGTCAGAGAGCAATGGGCAAGCAGGGCCTCTCAGACTGTCGTAGGGACTCAGCTGTTCCTGGGTGGGAAATGGGTAGTCACTGCAGAGTCTTGAGCAGAGGAATCACACAACCTGACCGTTTTTGTAAAAGGATTATTCCTGGCCACCACGCTGAGAATAGACTGTAAAGATGCAAGAGCAAAGCAAGGAGACCCAATCTGATGAAGTCATCACAGTGTCCAAAGGGGAAAGAAAATGGTGGCTTGACCTGGGTTGGGAGTAATGGGGGTGGGGAGAAAATCAGTCAGATTCTGGATGTATTTTTATGAGAACCAAGGAGTTTTCTTGATAGATTTGATGTAGGATGAAAGAGAAGAAGAGGAGTCAAAGACAACTCTGGGGATTTGGGGATGTACATTTTTAAGGATGGTATTATCTCAACTGAGATAAGTAAGACAATAAAATCAGCAGGTTTGGGGGTCAATATTAGGTGTTCACATGAGGACATGTTAAACTTGAAGCTACTATGAGACATCCAAATGAAGCTTTGAAGTCCGCCATTTACTACATGGACCTGGAGTTTAGGATACGGGGTTATAGATTTGTGAGTCATCAGATTCTAGACAGTGTTATCAGGGATGTTCCTGCGGGAAAGAGTGACACATTTGAAGGCTTTCACTAAGTTCCACATTTGGACTTCTGGCCAAGATAGAGGCATAGGTAGACACACTGTGCTTCCTCACACAACCAAAAGAAAGAAAACAGCAATTTAAAAATAAACAACTGGAACTGACAGAAGATCAAACTGTATGGAAGTCCGACAACCAAGGAGTTAAAGAAGACACATTCATCCAGACCAGTAGGAGGGATGGAGTCAGTCAGCTGGGGCGGAGAGGACTCTTGTCAAGGCTGTGGCTGGTGGACCGGGGTAAGCAAGGCTGCAGCTAGCTGGCAAGGCAGCTGTGGATCAGGTGGTCCCACATTCATGCACAAATAAACCAAGTGAAACAAAGGGGGAGTGGAATTGACTGCATAACCCAGGGCCCCACTCAGGGAAATAAAGCCTCAAACCATTTTTTGAAAACACCTGGAGTATTGAGGCGTCAGGAGAAACTCCCAGCCTCACAGGAGAGTTTGTTGGAGAGACCCACAGGGTCCTAGAATGTACACAAGCCCACCCACACAGGAATCAGCACCAGAAGGGCCCAATTTGCTAGTAGGAAGCAGGGAAAGGAACTGGAATCTGACAGAGATCGGAGCAAGTGCCATTGTTCCCTCTTGGACCCCTCCCCTATATAAAGCATCACGAACCAACAACGTGGGTTATCTCTCCCGGGTGAATGCCTAAGGCTCCACCCCTCACTGTGTAACAGGCCCATCAAGACCAAAAAAAAAAAAAAAAGCCCAAATCAAAGAACAGATCAAAGCTTCAGAAAAAATACAACTAAGTGACGAAGAGGTAGCCAACCTATCAGTATACAGTTCAAAATACTGGTAATCAGAATGCTCACGGAATTGGTTGAATTTGGTTGCAAATTAGATGAAAAAATGAAGGCTGCGCTAAGTGAAATAAAGGAAAATGTACAGTGAACCAATAGTGATGGGAAAGAGACTGGGACTCAAATCAATGGTGTCAACCAGAAGGAAGAAAGAAACATCCAATGAGAAAAGAATGAAGAAACAAGAATTCAAAAAAATGAGGAGAGACTTAGGAACCTCCAGGATATCTTTAAACATTCCAACATCCAAATCGTAGGGGTACCAGAAGAGGAAGAGGAAGAGCAACAAGTGGAAAAGTTATTTGAACAAATAATAAAGGAGAACTTCCCCAATCTGACAAAGGAAATAGACTTCCAGGAAGTCCAGGAAGCTCAGAGAGTCCCAAAGAAGTTGGATCCAAGGAGGAACACGCCAAGGCACATCATAATTACATTAGCCAAGATTAAAATGAAGGAGAGAATCCTAGAAGCAGCAAGAGAAAAGGAGGCAGTTACCTACAAAGGAGTTCCCATCAGGCTGTCAGCTGATTTCTCAAAAGAGACCTTCCAGGCAAGAAGGGGCTGGAAAGAAGTATTTCAAGTCATGAAAGGCAAGGCCCTACATTTAAGACTACTCTATCTAGCAAAGCTGTCATTTAGAATGGAAGGGCAGATAAAGTGCTTCTCAGATAAGGTCAAGTTCAAGGAGTTCATCACCACCAAACCCTTATTATATGAAATGTTAAAGGGATTTATCTAAGAAAAAGAAGTTAAAAATATGTACAGTAAAATGACAGCAAACCCACAATTATTAAAAACCATACCTAAGACAAAAACAAAGGCAAGCTAAGCAAACAACTAGAATAGTAACAGAACCACAGAAATGGAGATCACATGGAAGGTTATCAACAGAGGAGTGGGAATTGCGGGGGCGGGGAAGTACAGAGAATAAGTGGCATAGATGGTAGGTAGAAAATAGACAGGGGGAGGACAAGAATAGTATGGGAAATATAGAAGCCAAAGAACTTATATGTACCACCCATGGACATGAACTAAAGGGGAGAAATGTGGGTAGGAGGGGGTGTGCAGTGTGGAGGGGATTGAGGGGGGGAAAATGGGACAACAGTAATAGCACAATCAATAAAATATATTTTTAAAAAGGCTTTCACTAGAAAGAATTTAATAAAAGAGATATTTATCACAATGTCAGGATTAAAGGGATTTACAAGGAATGGTGGCCATCAAGGGAGCAGCAAAGATGGAAAGCCATTACCACTTTTAAAGTGTGTCTGAAACCCAGTGAGAAACAGAGCCATGGAAAACTCCATCTCCTACAGTTATTTCTTATCAGCCAGAGTCAGAAGCCAGCCAGCAAGCAGGCGTAGGGAATGTACTCTGCAGAGGTGAGCCTCCTGGGACACAGAGCAGAACAGAGGCTGATGGAAACAGGATCTGGGGTAAGAGAGGAAGGGAAGAATTACCAGCACAGATAATGTATAAAGCCTGAAGCTAGATAAGATCTCTAAAGAGTAAGAAACAGAGGACAGAGAACTGAGCTCAGAGAACTAGAAGGGGAAGGGCTAGCAAAGGATGCTACAGAAAAATAGGCTTGAGATAGGAGGGACAGAAGAAAGCATGGAATCCTGAAACCAAGAGAAGAATGTCTCTCAAGGGAGAGGGTGTGACCGACGGTGTCCAATGCAATTGATGTGTCAAGTGAGATGGGAGCTGAGAACTGACCCTTAGATTTAGCACTTGGCGCCCTTGTCAAGAGCCATTCAATAGAGTGGGAGGAGCAAACACCTAATGGGAATGGCTCTAAGGGAGAACAGGATGAGAGAGATTTCTCACAGCAAGATAATTCTTTCTAGGAGTTTTGCTGCAAAGAGGAGCATAACAATGGGATAGAAAGGAAAGAAACAAGGGTCAAGAGAAATATTTGTGAGCTGGATAAATAACATATTTACATGATGACGGGATTCAGGACAAAGAGGGGAGAATACCTAGAGTAATTTCTTGTCTTGGCTCATGGCACTTCTTAAAAATGGGGTCAGAATCTTCCTGTCACCTCTGGAGGGTCCTTTGGAGAGTGAATGAGGTAAAAGGAGATTATGTGATGCCTCCATCACACAGAGCACCCTGCACTCAGCATTAGCACTCCCAGCCTCCTCAGCTGGCTTTCAGAGTGCCCAGAGTACACATGCGCTGAGAGAAGACGCTACTCTAGGAATCTCCTCCTCAGGGAAGGAACAGCCAGTTACTGGGCACCTGCTAGGCACCAGGCACGCTACCTTATAAACATTAACTCTAATCTTTGCAACAATCCAGAGGCCTGTCAAAATTTTTAGGATGAAAAGTGGCATGGCAATGTCTCAGGGAGCTTAAGGCACATATTATCAGACATAGCTTGCAGAAGGTAGAACCAAGACACCAATCTTGGTCTTTAGGACAAAGCCTTCATTATAATCTATGCTTCTGGCTAGCCTCATATTCTATTTTTTTCTTTCTCTGTATCACTTTTTTCTTTACTCATTCTCTTTAGGATCTTCACTATTTATTGTATTTCTTTTTCTCCAAAATCTGTACTTCCAGCCATGGTCCCCTCAGTAAAAATCAGCTCTGCTAATGTTAATGCCTTAGAGCAACTAAGTTCCTTATCCAAGATATATGTATACTTCTTTCTAAAATGGGGCCTTTCTGCAAAAACAGAATCCCCTCCCTTTTCCACAAATCTCTAATGGTGAAATTTCATGTATGGAACTTGTTGGAGGAAAGAAGAGAGACTTCCAAAAGCTCCTGAAATTTAGCTGTGAAGGCCAGGATTTATGTCCCTGAAAGTCTGTTCTGTCTCCAATTCTGTTCATTTAAACTACTACTTATTCTTCAATTAAAGTTCTTAAAACTTTATGACATCAACTTCTTGGCAGGTCTGCACTGAACTGCCTGTTTTGCTGGTTTAAAGCTGGTCAATGCTAAGGTCTACCCCATTCAAAATACTCCTCTCTCACTAGTTGTTTTTCTTTCTCTTGCACTGCCTCTCTGTTACACACACACACACACACACACACACACACACACACACACAGCTTTTGCTCAGAACTTAGAGAGGATTTGGGGAGGATGGAGTGACCTGCCACTGTTGCTAATAGGTTGGATCAATATTGCCAAATGTGCCACATCCTTCTTCATTTTCTCATCATGCAACAATCAATAGCCTCACCTTGCCTGAAAACCACCCTCAAAGGTCCCACACTTTTCATTTACTCCTGTTGTTTCCTGGGCTGAGCATGCTCTCTCCATGACATTGGGGATAGAAAAGGAGAAGCTGGTCCTAAATTTGTCATTTGAGTGACTTGTGCTCATTGCTGTGTCACTCCCATGTCATGTGCACATTCACAGATGCTCAAGTGTGTGTATTCACATGCACATGAATCTCTTTCTTGAATGTAGTAAGATCAATAACATCTCCTTCCCTTTACCCTCAGGGATCTTAACCTACTAGAGGAGAAGCAAAGCGCAGAAGCATTTATTTTTGTTTATAAATTAATGTCATATGGAAAAACTCCTTTACTCTAATGACTTCCTGCAGCAGGCACTTGGAGCAGGCAGATAACATGAGCTGGTTCCCAATGATACTGCTCAGCCCAGTCTATGGTGCTCAGTCTGGATTCCAAATCTACATGCTGTGATAAAGGTCTTGTGAGATGCAGATCTGACTTCAGGCAGAACTAGCAAATGTCAATGTGTTGCTATTTGAAGGGCTAGAACATTCTGCTTACCCCAAACAGAAATGGCATCTCCCTGGAGCCCACCATGATACCTCAGACTCCTACAGGATGGACTACCTGGGCTAAGGATTGAAGGCAATAGCTAAAAAAGAAGTACAGTGTGTGTGTGTGTGTGTGTGTGTGTGTGTGTGTGTGTGTGAGTGTTGGGGAGAGATATAAATCCATTCACTCCTAATTGTGAATTAGTATATTCAATTATTGTTAGGCACCAAAAAATTGTATGGGAATGGGGCCAAAAATGGTAAGATATTCACAATAAGGGCAGGCACCCCCAAAAAATTTACAACTGAATCCCTGGCACCTGTGAATATGTTGTTAGTTTACATGAGAAAAGGCAGTTTGCAGATGTCATTAAGATAAGAAAATTGAGTTGGGAAAATTATCCTGGATTATTTAGTTGGGCCCAGTGAAATCACACAAGTCTTAAAAGTAGAGGAGAGAGGCAGAGAAGAACACAGGATGACCAAGCAGAGTAAGAATGATGTGGCGTGAGAAGGACTCAACTTGCTCTTGCTGGCTCTGCAGAGGTAGGGAGGCAGCACATGCCCAGGCATATGGGTTGTCTCTGGAAGATGGAAAAGCCAAGGAAGCAGAATCTTCCTTGGAGCATCCAGAAAGGCACTCAGCCCTGCTGATGTTGTAATCTTAGCCCCATGAAACTTGTGCTGGACTTCTAACCTGCAGAACTGTAGAATAATACATTTGTGTGGTTTTAAGCTAAATTAATGGTGATTTGTTGTGGTAGTAATAGGAAAGTAATACAAAAGGAATGTTTTGAAAGAGAGAAAAAAGGAGAGTCCAGACATGTTATAGGTAGAAATGAGGCTCTTCCATGGGATCACAAGGAAAGCATTCCAAGAACCCACAGATGGAAGATTGTGGTGTGGCAAAATTTGGGGGGAGTAGAAATAGAAGCTGCCCCCAGGTGTCCAATGTCTCATTTCCCTCCATCTTGCCACAGAAAACGTCTAGCCTTGTCCTCAGCAAGGCCAAAGCAAAAGCCAGTGTCCAGAGTTTCTGCTTCACATTAAAGCTCCGTCTTTTGGAGCCCACGCTATCTGCTGTGGGCCCCGGTAGCTGTCAGACCCGTAGGGTTGCGTGGTCCTGGGAGAGAAAGAGAATGCAAATATGCTGAGTGAATGTGGGTCATAAGTGAGAAAGAGAGAGAAAGAGCACACTTCATTGTACCCCTGGGATTATATTAGCTTGGGTTATGAGCAGACTAGGTGCTTTTTCAAAAGAACCAGTCGACTTCCCAAGCTTTTATGGGCTTTTGATGGGTCTACCCCCTAGTTAGATTGATAGGTCTCTTTGCTCAAGCACCTCCCCCTGTGCTTCCCAACAATCTGGTGCAGGAGCAGGGGAGGGAGGAGTGTTAATACTGTTAGTGGAGCAATGCTATGATCCCCTGGGGTGTGAAGCTGTAGCTTCCTGGTGAAGCAAGCAGTTTTATGCTCCCCAGTTTATTAAGCTCAATCTCTAATTCCCTTTGCTGCCCTTTCCTTGATTAATAATTAGCTAACTACTGATGGTAAAAATATGAAGCATGGGAACAAAGTGGGGACGTCAGGCTAGATTGATGAATTGAGCCTTGGGAAGACAGAGGTTAGGAATGAGAAACATGGGGAGAAATAAGAGATGAGGCAAGTAGGAGCCAAGACAAGCATAGCTCTAGTTTGGTGCCATTCTTGAGGGAGATGCCTCTGTGGGAGGCATGGCTGGGAGAGTGCTGGTGGAAGCAGGGCTCGGGGAGAAATATGTAAAAAGCTCAGCCACCTGGCTGAGCACAAAGAGGGAGAGGGCTTCTATTCCAGATCATCAAAGAGACTCACGTTTCTGTTCCAGCAGCTCAGCATTCAATCTGGACTCTCATCTGACAAGGGCTGTCAACCCAAGTAAGAGATCCAGCCATTCAGGGGATGAGATTCTGTGATATGTGAGGGGAGACTCATCAAATATATCTTCACAGACAAAAAACTAGGAAACTGAAAGAACATTAATGAGGGTAGTAGGGTAAAGCAACCTAGATTTTTTCAACCTGGCCTGATATAGAAAAAAATACTGTTTCAGAAACATACCACATCTTTTTTGGGTAGCTGAGGACGTAATGTGCTGGCACATAATTTTCAATGACAAAGTATTAACAATGTGTAGCTTCCAGGGAGAAACTTTACTTCCAATTGTTCCTGGATCTTTAAGTACTGTCTGCAGAGCGAACATCTGGCATAAGGTGGCAAATAATAATGAACCAGTCTAGCAACACTGATCTTCAGAAATTCTCTTCTCATACACCCAAACCCACTGAACTGGTAGGGAAACTATATAAAAGAAGGGGTGTGTAAGCAAAAGGCATCTGTTTCTTCTTTTCCTTCTTAAACATTCAGGAAATATATAACATCAGAATCAGTAATCATGTGGCATGAATTTCTCTAGGTGATTGGTTTCATGGGCTATCGCCAGGGAGCATTCCTTATGCCTATCTCTGCACTCCTGAGAATATCTGAACTACGGACAATCACTTTTACCATGATGAAATATTAAGAAGCATAATGAACAGAAAATGCTACCCAAAATGCCAAAAGTATAGGCTGCAAATAGAAACTGGTAATTCATAGCTAAATTTGACTCTGATCCCTGTGTACCTCACTCATCTTCCTGGATAACGTAGTCCTTTCCAGATGAGAATTAGAAGCCCAGAGATGCATTTGCATCCATTTTCAGCTTCTCAGCTCTCAGGACCCCCATGTGATTTAGCTCTCTCTCACCCCCATTTTGCCACTGGGATAATAGCACCCTCTATCCCCAGGTTTGCTGGCTACCTAACATGCCATAAGTGTTATTACTGGGTAGGAAATCCTTTTAGTGTGCATGAGGGAGGTCCTATGGTTTCCACCCTGTAGAATTATGAAGCACAGAGTGACCTCCCAATGTCTAGCTGAGTTTTCCATGATGCTAAACCCTTCTTATATTCCCCAGAAGATGGGAAAGCTCATTTCCTAGCATTCTTTCTTTTTTCACTCTATCCCTGCAGTTTCTCCTTACTGGAGAGATATATTTAATCTCTGAAAGCCTCCCTGTTACACTCAGCTGGGCTGCAGTTCCTGTCCTTCTCATTCACCTGTTATTTAGTTCAACCACTCCCATTGCCAGTCTACAGCTTGGGAATGCTAGCTCCTGACAGTAATCTGCATTCTCCTTTCTTATGCACCGAAAAAAGGATGAGAAATTCAGTAGGTTTGTGCAAAGTGCTTAGATTTTACATGTCTAGAATCTATTATACTGATCCAGTTAGTAGAATAGAGTGAGATAAAAAAGAAATGGGGAAGAGGCAAAGAAGGAAGAAGGAAGGAAGAGGAGAGAGGAGGAAGATGTAAAGGAGGAGAAGGGAGAAAAGGAGAAGCAGGGGAAGGGGAGGGACGGGTGAGGAGGAGGAGGGAGAGGAGGAGGGGAGAAGCAAAGAATAAGTAGAAAAGAAGAGCAAGGGGACAGGGAGATGTTGCTTTTTAAAGCATTAACTTTTGAGTCTGAATAGAAAAAACATTTAAGAGGGATCATAACTAGCAACCAGATATAATTGGAACTGGTTCTTTTATCCCTTCACAGGCTGATAAGAGCACGCAATGAATATGCCAAGCATCTGTTTCCCATCAAGGCTAGGTTTCTGCCTTCTGAAGGATCGGCTCCAAGAAACACACAGGTCACCTTGCCATTTGCCATGGCCACTGGCATTGAGGGCAGACACTGCACAGGTGCCAAGAAAGCAAAGCCATCTGCAGGATCCTGACCATCCTGACAGCTGCTGCTCTGTTCTCCCTGCAGGGTGCTCTCACAAAGCTCCATTTCCTCCCTCTCATCCCACCTTTGTCTGCACCCTTTCTCTGTTATATTTGGAGCCCAAGGCTGCAGAAAACCCCAAATACCATCACACAGGCCTTCCAAATCTGTAGGGAACAGATGGGTAAATGAACAACTGCAAGAAAAGCCACAGAAAATAGCCATTGATCCGAATGTGGAGGTGAAGTGTAGGAATTGTTTATAAATTGTCTGGATAATTGTAGGCACTGAAGTAGGACATTAGAGCTTCCAGCCTCTCTTGTTTTTTTGCACAACTTAATTAACTTTCAGATGGGAAGTAACCCACTCTTCAGAGCCAGTCAGGGCTGGATTCAAATCCTACCTCTTAATACTTACCAGTATGATTTTAGAGTAGTCACACTTTCATTAAGTTGCAATTTTCTTATCTGTAAAATGGAGATCATAATGTTCCTTTGAGGTGTTGTAATAAAACTTAAATGAGGTCAATTACAGAAAACACATAGAATAAGTTCTGGCATATACTAGGTGTTTGCTCAATGTTGACTTCTTGGCATACTCCTTGGATTCTGTATCTGAATCTCCAAGTCTTTACCCTGTAGGAACTAAATGTGTTATCCTCCCTCAAGCCTGCTCTTCCTCCCTAACTCCTTAGCCATACGAAGGCACCTGGGCTGGAAATCTTAGGTTTACCCCTTTCTCCCTTTCTGCACCTTTTCCACTGTGCTCTCTGTGCCTGGAGACTTGCCTGTAAGGATAACATCAACAGGCCCTCATGCACTTCATTTCCAGTTGGGAGTGTCAACAGGGAGCCTGAGTGGGAGATTAGAGGGAAGTGGAAGGGTGAGGTCAAGGTGTTTATTCCCTAGCTCCTTCCTTGGGAGGTCAACTTGGGCTGGCGGTATCCCTTGTCAGAAGATCAGTGCTCCTTTAAAGGCGATTTGCTTTACAGGACTTGCCCTCTTGATCCCGATAACTATTCCCTTCCCTGTCCCTTTGAATCTAGCCCCAGTGTTGCTGGGCACAAAAACCTCTCAGGTGTGCTTCAGGGAGGTCCTACTGTACCGTCCTTCGTGGTTTGCCTTGCACCCTGCCAACACCTTTGTAATTATACCCTTTTGTTTTGTATCAGAACAACATACACACACACACACCTCATCAATTTGACAGGTTATCTGTTTTCCATATGAATTCTGATTCAGGGCCAACATCTCTCCTGATGCTAAAATCAAGAATTTAGGAGTCATTTTAATCCATCCACTCTTGTACCCCTAATTCCTTCCCCGTTAAATATGCCACCCAATATTTCTGAAAGTGGGCTTTTCCTTCATATTCCCAATGATTGTCTTATCAGCTGAGCTCTTAACTGTTGCTCCTTTGGGTTTCCCAGCTGCCTGCTAAATCGTTTCCTGGCCTCCATTTACACTGCTCTTCCATCCATCTTCTATGCTTACAACAGGGTGGTATTCAGAGCCTTTCCCTCGTCCCCATTCCTGAACAGACAATGTCCAAAGGCACTGGCATGCCAGACACATCACAGGGTGGCTCTTCACCAACTACCTCACTTCCTCCGCATTGCTTCCTCTCCTCCTGCTCCCAGCTGCCACCCCTCAGGCCATGTATGAACTCTGCAGTCTGGCCATTTGTGGTCATATCACAGGGAGATTTAGTGATACAGTCTTGGCAGGAGAGAAACAGGAATAGCTAGAGGAAGCAATAACTTAGATAGGAGGTGTTTCTGCCACCTGTCGTGCTAGATGAGCATTTGTCCTGCGATTCGCTGAGAGATGAGAGCTGTAAACCTGCTGGTCTCGTCCTTCTGCTCTGTATTCCTTGTCTCTCGGTGCGTGTGCCACCACTCAGCCTAGGGGCAGAAGATAAATACATTTTGCTAAACATGACTCCCAAACTCAAGCCAATTCCTTCATCTGCAGCTTAAATGGAAAAACAGAATCGTGTTTCAACGTTGGGACACAACCTCTGCTGGATTTAATAAGAAAAGATATGTCAGTCTCCTAAGGAGTTTCTGAGGGTAGTTTGACTATTGCAATCTTCCCTGTACATACAGACGAGTTACTTGTAGCTTTGGGACATTGCATACTCCCTCACACCAAGGTGCTTTTTTATGGTCATGTTGCTCATCTGCCTGAAGCATCCTCCCCACCCTTTTCTTACTAAATAAAACCTACTTGTTCTCCAAGCCTCAGCATAAAGCTGGCAGGTGCCCCTTCCTTTTGTCCCTGGAAGCCCTTCATGGAAACTTTTCTTTCAGCACCCATCTCCCTGCCCATCTACCCTTGGACTGTAAACACCTTGAGAGCACAAGTGAGTTTGATTCTCTATCTCCTGCACCCTTTGCTCTCTGTCACTTGCTCTTTGATCTGCTAGGGTTCCAATTATGGATCACCACCACCCTACCCCACCCCCAGGGCAATGCTGGCAGCACCGCTGCAGAGCTGTGGTTATTATTGAACAGGTCTGCTACTTCTGCTCCATCATCTGAGAGAGGGGTGGGTGTGTCAGGCAGCCACCAGGCAATTTGTTCTACCCTGTCACAGGAGACAGCTTTGTCGTGATGTCAAGCCATGTTATATCCTCAGAGAGGTTGAAGTGGTCAATCGTTCACCTCTTTGAAGGTTATTTCTTCACAGCTAGCTCAGTTGGTAGCACCATAGGGCTCCACTCAACTGCTAGACTGGAACTTAACTAGAACTTATTTTTATTGAGTGATTCGGAAAGTCAAGTTTACAGAGAAATCCCCAAAGTTGTCTATGACATTCAGCATTTCAGTATTTCCTGGGTGTAAGATATTAAGCAGACAGACACACATACACTCTCCAAAGATCTCTGCCCATGTTGAGAGATGAGGGGTCTTGTGTTAAAGGTTACATGGCTCCTTTCCAAGTAGCCTCACAAGGACGTATTACTATGGTAAATTCACTGTACCTATGAGATCCAAACTTAGTCATTGTTCCAAAGTCAGATAGAAGCAAGGACACTGACTCACTAACCAAATTTAAATTTAAGTGAATCAGAAGATTGAAACTTATTAGTGTACAATGGATGTTATTTTGATCCAATGAAAGAAATTCTCATTTCTCCAGCTGGAGGACAGCCCCTTCTTGAAGAGGTCAAAATAATGATTCTCAAGTTGTATAGTAAGTATAACATCAGAGCGAAGGAAGGTGGAGAATTTGGGAGATTTTTATCCAGGCCACAGTGTGGCATTATGAATCATTTCTATCCTTTGCTACAGAACACCTCTCTAGTAATTAAATTAAGGTTGTCTTGCTGATTCAGTGTCTTCTTAGCTTGGACAATGCTGGAAAAACACTGCCAGGTTTTTTTCCTATTGAGCTGTACTTTCTGTGATTCAAAATGTCCCTTTATGTTCATGCATTACAATGTGATGGAGCTTTTGCTTACCAAATATTAACTGCATCCCTGTCCTGCTTCTCAAAGACCCAGGTCACCTTGTGTGGAATTGAGGGGCAAAGCAAATCTTTTGGTCACATACTCTTATTTACTCATTCAGATTTTTAGACATTGTGTGTGGATTTTACTAATTGAACCCTTGGAAGCTAATTTTATTTGTCTTATCTCCAAGTTCTTAGGGGACATCTCATACCTCCTCCCCACATCTACAGCACAATGTTTTACTAGAAGGCTGACAAACTTCTGGTGAACAAAGGGGTATATTTTAGGGAAAGAATATCTGTATGTTACCTATAACATAGGTAAAACATGGGCCATTATTTGTACTCCTCTAAAGCAAGAGATACTCCTTAAAGTTTGAAGGAGGTTTCATTTAAGGAAAATGCTTTAATAATCTTTCTAATAAAGAGAAATTATAAAATCAATTTCCCAAGTAGATTATACATAGTAAAAATGTAATCGGTACACAAATGTCTAAAAATATTCTTGACAGGCCTTTATAGATTGTTAAAGGGATCGATGGAGGTCAGCTCTGGCCTCTGGAGGTGCTACCAGTGAAAGTTACTGGGTGCTCCTGTAGCATGCACCCCAGGCACTGCTATTAAAGAGAGACTGGAATAGGTGGCCTAAGTCCCAGAAAGGTTTCCTCACCTCACAGGCAGTTGCAGGTCATTTCCCAACACCACGCCCCCCACAAACAAAAACAGATTGAGACTTAGAGTTGCATTCAGAAGTTTTGTTATAGAAGTACTTTCAAAAATAATACCTAAAATAAATGAAGGAAGCAGGTTGAGGCAAAGGAAAAAGTTGGGCTGTGATACAGTTGCAACAGAGACCCTGTGAAGTCCAGAGAGAGCCTAGAGCTGAGATGGCCTTTACCAGAAAAATGGATGAAATTATCTCCACTGTCCATGTCCTATCCTCTTCCCTACTCTGCTGCCAAGTGCCCTTTTTATAGCCTCTCCTTCACCTCTTTCTCTTCTTACATCAAAGCACTGTCGGGAAATGACAGGAAATTCATTGGCATTAAGGTGTAGATGACTCAATCACTGTTTCTTTCCCCCTACTCGCCCCAGCCCCCCCCAACATTTAGCTCTCTTTGGCAATAGCTGTTATGCAAATGAGGCATTGGTCATACCTCTGACAGCACAAGGCAGGAGAGAATGGAACTTCTGGAGAATGTGAAAGAAACTGATATTCTTGCCTAATATGTTTTCTCTTCCTCTTTGCTAAGAGAAACCCACTTTTATTTTGAGTGGTATGTGCTCAGCTACAAGACTACATTTCCCAGGCTCCCATGTGGTGTAGGAGATGTGGAGGAACAGAGGAAAGAATTTCAAATAACGCTGACTCAGCTTGTAGGCTTTACTTTACTGTTCAGTACCCCTTCTCCTTTCTCTTGCTTGGAATATGAACATGATGGCTGGAGAGTCAGCAAACATTTTGGACAGTGAGGTAAACTTGAGAAAGATGATAGGAACAACCAAGTCCTTGAAAAACTCTAGAGCTCCTATACCAACCCTAGACCACCTCCTTACTTTATATGAGAGAGAAATGAGCCTCTACCTTGTTTAGATTACATATTTGGGATTTGGGCCTTCTGTTCTATGTGGCTAAAACAAATTTTAACTGATACAGATTTGGGTTCCAAAAATAGGGTGGTAGAAAGTTCCCTGAATGAAGGAGATGGGGAAGTAGATATAAAGGATTCGGATATTGCAGTCTGGAAACACTGCTGTCCTTGTTACTACAGTGGGGAGCATTTTGTCCATCTGTTGCCTACTGGACTTTGGAAATCAGACTGCCTGCTGACCAAAGTTGAAGTGTTAGAAAATGGTAGAAGTGTTAGAAACTAAAATTTTTGGTATGTTCTAGCTTCTCCTTGTTGCTTTCTGTAGAGTCCTACTGGAGAAAAAGAAGCTTATATGAGAGCTAGCCACACTATACACACAGGTGGAGAGAACACCAGTTTACTAAAGGGAGGTAGTCTTGCCTACACTATGCAATCTGGGTTGAATAGGAATCTCACAATTTAGGTCTTGCAGGGTTGAAAAAGCCGAATACTTTAATGCCCCGAACTGAAACAGTTATAAGTAGTGGCTGTAAATTGCTGTCTTTACAAGACTCATGTTCTCTCCTGGGATGCTAGGAACCTGCTGACAAACATAAGATTAAAGGTAATTACATTTCCATCTATGCTCATTGTATCAGATGAGTCCAGTAAGTGACCATTGATTTGAGGAAACAAGGCTGAGCAGAGCACAGAGGCCAGTAAATAAAAGATGAGGCCCTTTCTGCTTGATTGGTCTTTTTAACCTATTATCGCTTTGCATAAGACAGAATAGAAGCAAGAAGCCTGGAAGTGTGGTCAATGTTAGAGAAAACAAGATAACAATCATGATAAACCTAAACATGACCACCAGCAGCCTAAGATTTTTCTACCTTCAAAGCAATCCCTGGACCACCAAACTGCACCACAGCAAGCAGATGATGAGAGATATTCAGCCCTGCAAGGGGGAGTATTCTCCAGTACCTATTTCAGATGTGGTTATGGAGGATAATGAGCAATGAGAAGACTTCCAGTGTTCGAGGCCAGGGGAAACAGAAGAAAAAGGACAAAGAAAGGACTTCTTCCCAGGGAGCAGAACTGAGGCTGCCTGATAAAGAAATTTGTTACATACTGCACTGAAATCCTCCACTGGCATGGCGAGGAGTCCTCGCTATCCTTATACACAAGGGTTTCATGATTCCTGTGGATCAGTGTTTCCTATCCTCCATTTTTCCAAGTGGAAAGGAGTTTTGTTTGTTTGTTTGTTTTTATTACAGTTATTCCATTTCTTCTCCATCATGCTTGTTTTGGAAAAGACAACTTGCTTTTGAGTTTGTGTTTCACCAGAAGAAATACCCAGATATGACAGAACTGCATATAACCCAAATATTCTGAACAGTGAGCTGGATACAATAATTTTGTAAGAATTTGTAATGAACTCTTTTAGGGACATGGTGAATGTATTCTATACATAGTCCTCATGGATATTGGGTAGTGAAGGGGCAAACTGGCAAAAACTGTTGCCTAATCCATATTCATTATCCCTCTTTTTTTCTTAACAGAACTGGAATGAACAAGAATGTTCTTCTTTGAGAAAGTGTCCATGTTTAGAAAAAAGATTACTTTTACCAAATGCCCTTAAACTTAGATAGAGGTGGCAAATAAAATATAAGTGGCAGTCATGGGGGTCTTCCAGAAAAACTCATTAAAGGGAGATGATTCTTCTGGGAAGTGTGCTCTTTTGCATTCCCTAATTTTCCGTCTTCCTGCCAAAAACACAGAGAGAGTGGCTGGACCTCTGCCAATCAGTGGACAACAAATCAACCTTGATTATGAAGCCATGTTCTAGGTTGTGGAGCAGGAAGATAGAAGGAGGCTGTCTCCCTCCTAACCATACCTAGGTATCAGTCTTCCAAATCTGATGTAAGTTTTTTGGTTTGTGTTTTTATTTAAGATACAGAGAAATGAATTCATTTACTTAAGCCATGTGCATTTTCTGTTATTTTCAGATTAATCAAATCCTCTCCAGTACCAGTGATGAGCTCACCCTTCACACTTCAGAATTTGTTACATACTTATATTGCCTATCCATCAGGCAGACCTAGGTAGTCATAGAAGTTCCAGCTATGGAAATCCCTGTGCTCTGAAAGTGAATATTCTAAAAGCCTAGGTGTAGAAGAAACTAGGAAACAAATTACTGAAACAAAGCATGCCCTCTAGGTCCTGCTGGGAAACAGAACATTTGAAAGGCTGAGTTCAAGTACACATGAGACAGACATTTAAAAAGTCTGTGTTTGAGCCAGTTTTCTAGAACTCTACATAGCCTAGATGCTTGGACTCTCAACTCTTTTTCTTATCAAAAGCACAGTATTCGTTTTATTGACTAAAAGGTGTAGGTCCTATGGCCTAGCCAAAAGAAAATTTATGGGCTTTTCCACAAATAGTGGTTACAGATAACACAAATTTATTCTTTTGCAGTTCTGAAGGTCAGAAGTCCTAAAATAAGTCATCAGGACTATGTTTCTTTCGACTCTAGGGAGGAATCTATTTCCGTGTCTTTTCCAGCTTCTAGAGGTTGCCTGCATTTCTTAGCTTGGGACCCCATTTTCCATCTTTCAAACCAGTAGCATGGCATCTTCCAATCTCTCTCTATGTGTCCCTCTACATTCATCTTCGTATTGTCTTTAGTCTGAGTCTAACTTTGCAATCTTCTCAAGATCCTTGTGATTATATCGGAGCCACCTGGAAAATCTAAAAATCTCCCCATCTCAAGATTCCAATTGGAATCACAACTGCAAAGTCCCTGTTGCTTTATAAGGTGACATATTCACAAGTTCCAGAGATTAGAACAGAGACAGCCCTGGGAGGCCATCATTCAGCCTGTAAACAGCAAAGTCAACTTGATATCCTCTTGGGTGTTCTTCAATAAGAACAGCCATGTTTCATGTTTCCTAGATTCCTAGATATCTCTTTTTATAAGCTGACAATATGGCCTAACTTTTTTTGCTATTAAAACTTTTATTATGAAACTTATATTAAAATAAATATACTAATTGCAGTGTTACTTTATGAAGCAGCCAGCTTTTCCTCAGATTCCCTGCAACCCTCTTGGAATGAGGAGAAATTGTGTTGCCACTGTGAGCCTGCACGGGGTACTGCTATACAGGTCATAGGTGAGGGACTTCATCAGGAGTCCCTTCAGAGCAGTGAGTAGTGAGACCATATAAAGGCGGTGCCTGGGAAGATAAAGAGGGTATTACCTACATGTGGTAGGAAACAGAATCTTCTTTCAAAAGTGTCTAGAGATAGTACTACAGCAAATAGCTAACATTAAGTAAAAATTTATTATATGCCAACGTTGTGTGTCCAAATTCTTCATACTTTCTCCCATTCAAATCCGTATTGTTGGCCATGTAACTCTGCAGTTCCTCCAACAAAGACAGAATATAATTCCCTGGTCTTGGAGGTTGGGCTCATCCACATGACTTGCTTGGACAACAAGATGTCACCAGATGAGAAGGAAGTGAGGGTTAAATGTGCTTGCTTGTTGCGGATTGCCCTCTGGTACTTCTGCCATATAAATAGAAGAATATCGTTGCCTAGCTCACTGGCCCAAGGGGGATGAGAGAAATATGGAGCACTCCCATGCAACCTTCAGCTTAGAGTTGCTCTAGCTGATCCACGGCCATCTAAGAAATAAATGCTTATTATTGCATGCCACTGAGATTTCTGTGATTTTTTGTCAGGTTGCTTATTTCCTGACCCAGTCAGTAATCTAAGTGTTTTACATGTATTAATCCATCTAAACTTCCTCTGAATCTTATAAAAGTAGATATTATTCTTCCCATTTTTCAGATGAGGAAACTGGGGCATGAGCCATTAAGAAACTTGCTCTAAATCATGCAGTTAATAAGAATTAGAGCTACAATTTGAATTTAGGTCATATGTCCACTTAGTTATCAACTATAGGATCATACTTAGGCCATAGCCACAAGTATAAGTTTCTTTTCTCTCCTTCGTCTCCTCTTGTGTCCCATTTTTAATCTTTTCTAAAACATTGGGGTTTTAATTTTTGTGAGTATATTGGATAAAAAAATCCATTGGACCACAGTCTAGGGTCCTGGTTCTGATCCCACTACCAATAACAGATGTGAGAGTGCCCAGATGTAAACACATATTTCCTGTGACAATCCATTATCCACATTTTCAAGGCCTGATCTGGTAAATACTGCACTGAAAAAACAAGGACATGAGCCTGGAAATCAACTATGGTGTCACTCAGCTGATGGCCAGGGGGCGCCCAGTTTCAGAAGACTAGCCATGTCTGAGGTTTTTATAAATAGCACCTCACTTTCTTCTTAGCCTCAAACTCCTGAAAAGGAAAGTTTTATTCTTTTTGGAAACTTTTGGAAGCTGAGTGCACAGGAGAATGACAGAGGCCTAGGAGGAAAGTGGCCATCTACAGAGGAGACTTAAGGAACCCAAAATATAAACCAGAACATAAGTCCTGGAGAGTGGGGTTTTCCTGAGGCAAAGAAGTAACAAAGGCTAGAAAGAGAGCCCAGGAAGTCCTTATGTTTCTTGATTAAAAAAGAAAAAAAAAAAAAAACAAAAAAACAGGAGACCAGGAAGTCTACTGAGACCCAAACATAATAAAAGATTTAGGAATTACTGGCCAGGGACTATGAGAATGAGGCTTTTGTTAGATTTTTTTTTTTATTATGACATATATTGTACCTACTATCATTTGCCTGATAGTGATTGGTAAGAGAAAACATTAAAAACAAACTAATAACATTATTGTGGGAGGTATCAAAGGAGTGGAGAGCCAGGAACACTGTTTCTACTGCTCAGACAATGACAATGATGATGAGGAGGAGGATAATGATAGTGATGATAATGATAACATCAGACATCATTTATTGAACATTTATTATATTAAGTTTTTAATAACACTGCTCAATTTAATTTTTCAAAGCAACCCCATAAGAGAGATACTAATATTACATCTCTTCTATAGATGCAGGATTTGAGACTTAGAAAGGTTAAATTATTCTTTGAAGTCACAGAGCTAGTCAAAGGTAGTATTGATATTCAAATACAGAAAACTTGACTGATTGTCTCTTAACAAACAAATACACCAATAAAGAAAAACTTGAAAACAGAGAAAGTGGTCATCATTTTAAAAGAATATTAGGCAACAGATCCCTTGGAATTTCTGTGATAGTGAAGGGGCACATGTGTTGCTGGCCCATGAGAAAGCCTGTGATACATGGGGAAAGAGTTAACGTGTTTAGCTCTTGACAGCCAGCCACATTTTCCTCACTGGCCCAGGATGGATTTACTCGCATTAGGATCCCCATTCGTCCATGGCCCCTACCACACTTATCTAGCCTATCAATCCCACAGAACCTCTCTTCCCTTCCTGTTTGACACATTGCTTCTCTGCTTCTCAGAATGCACCCCTCCTACAGGGTGAGGCTGCTGTGGCAGGCAGAGGAAGGGCATCAGAGCTGGGGTGGGGGCGGGGGCGGCGCCAGTGGAGGAAACATCTTGTAAGCCCAGGAGCCAGAGCAGGGAGTTCTTCCCAAGACAGTAGGAGAAGACTAAGCCATAAGCAGCAGAGGAAAACAGTCTCAAGGTGGAGAGAAAAACAACCAGAGGTGGATATAAAAACCTAATGTTTGGAATCAGAAAATCAAGGCCATGAAAAATAGGTTTGGGGCAAATTGGGTAGGCTACCTGGGTAGTTGTTTGAATGCAGCTTACTATTTGAAACTGGCTTTTGTAAACCTGGAGGTTATGGTGTTTAAATGTGTTGATTCTGTGTAAAGGGCCAGGCTTGAGCACGCATTGCTAGGACTGGGGTCAAGGCTTCAGTTTTGTTCTGATCGATGGGGGCCTAAACTCTGGGCTCACAGCTGTCCAATTCCTCCCTCAGGAAGCCTGCTGTTTAAGCCACTAGCTGCTAGCTGGAATCCAGCCCCAAAATGAGCTGGCCTTCAGGAACCACAGTGCAGCCATCATGTCTGATCATAAGGATCTCCTACAATTTTCATTTCTGGTGCAGCCCCTTTCAATCAATACCACCAATTTTTACTCCCAGACACCAACAGGCGTCCTTGTGACCCCTGGCTCTCTAGTACACTCACCCATTGCCTACGCCCAGGTCTGCAGACACACCCATTTCCCATGGTTTCATTTCTGTCACTTCCAGTCATGGGCACGCCTTGTGTGCAGAAGGAAATCTTCCCAGGACAATGGAGATGTCTTTACGAATAATAGAGGTTGACAGTGCAGTGCTGTCCAAGGTACTTTTTGATTTTTTGACCTGTTTCCTTTAAATTCCCACCCTTTCCTACTCTGGCTTGAATTACAGAATCTGACCTGTGAAAACTATATTTCCAAGGCTGTCTTGCTAATTTGTTGAGTCCAGATAATAGGAGTCCTTGACAGGAGACTGGAAGACAGACGGAAGGGAGAAGCCAGGGAATTTCTCTGCCCCATCCCCTCAGCTTTGAGCTGCATCTCTGGAAATGGCTGTCTCCTCCATGGCACCAGCTCCCTTCAAACAATCCCCCTCTTCGGACCCATCCTCTATAGGTAGCCCCTCATGCAGGCCCAGTTTCCACTAGATAGATTGAGCTCCTAAGATCTGGTAATGCCACGTCCTCCCCATGTTTCTCCAGCTCTAGAGATGATTGCAGTTTCCTGTTCTTGCTAAATCTCTTGGTTGCCTTACAACTCCTCTTTGAATTTTCAGCTCCTGCAATATCTGGTACCTATTTCCCTATACTAAAATATCTCTATCGACTGGGGCCTGCCTGATACACTGTGAAAGGCACATTCGACTTAGGCATAGGGAAAGGAAAAAGTGGGGCTGCAGAGGAGAAAAGATTGCAAGGCAATGGGGCAATCTTTGACATTGCCCGTTTTGCCCTGATGTTGACCCTAATGCAGCCAGGTGGGCAGGAGGCTGAGGACCATTGAGACTAGGACCATTTGAGACCGCAAATGTAATGGTCACTGACTTCTAGAATTTGCCTAGGGTTACTTACCACTGTGGAGACCAGACATCCCCTGACCCAAATTGTCCAAAAGGAGACTGGTCTGGGCTATCCTCCTTCTGTATAACTGGTCTAGAAGTGACTTTTTTTCAGGAAAATTTTTGTTGAGATTCAAATACTGTCATAAAATATCTTCATCACAATAAAAATGCAAAGTACAAAGTTGCCGTTCTGCACCACATCACAGAGGGATACAGAGACATTATTCAAATGTGTTCAGGGCAATTGCTGCACATGCACTTGCAGGCTGATGGGACTTAAAAATAGCACATTCCATTAAAAGAAAAAAAGAAAGACTCTTCAGTAACAAAATAAGTGACTGTTCTCTTTGTTTCTTTTTTACACAGACACCAGCCCCCTCGCCAGACTCTTTGCTGAGTTGCAGTTTTACAGAAAATGTAAGGGACAAGCGGGAGTTATAATAAGGGGACCCAGGGAGCAAGACACAAAGCCAGAGACAGAAGAGCTTAGGAGCCCAGTCGCCCTTCTGCTGCCTGCTCGCTCCCCAGCCACCTGTACAACTCAGCTGCCATTACAGGCTGCCTGAGCCTGCCGGCGCTATGTGGAACTGTGTAAAAGTGCTGCAATTCACGGTTTGGAAAGGAAAGACATATTTTGTAGAAAGTTCATGTTGTCATTGATCTAGAGATTTTTTTTTCACGTATCTATTTATGGTGCAAATGGAGGACCTAGACCCAGAAGAACTAAGTGATTTGCCCAAGGTCCCTCGGGTAGTTAGGCGCAGAAAGCAAGAATGTGGGGTCCTAAACCACTTTTTGTTGTTGTTGTTTTTCTTTTATTTATTTATTTTATTGTTGTTCAAGTATGGTTGACTCCATTTTCCTGCCACCACTTTCCCCGCCCCATCCACCCCCACCTCCCACCTCCCACCCTCAATCCTACCCCGCTTTGGCTTTTTGCCTGGGTCCTTTATACATGTTTCTTGACAACCCTTTCTTTCTTTCCCCTTATTATCCCCCTCCCCCATCTTCTCTGGTTACTGTCTATTTGTTCTTTATTTCAATGCCTCTGGTTGTATTTTGCTTGCTTGTTTTTTTGTTGATCTCACTTATAGGTGAGATCATATGGTATTTGTCTTTCACCATCTGGCTTATTTCACTTACCATAATGCTCTCCAGTTCTATCCATGTTGTTGTGAAGGGTAGGAGCTCCTTCTCTTTTCCTATTGCATAGTATTCCATTGTGTAAATGTACCATAGTTTTTTGATCCATTCATTTGCTGATGGGCACCTAGGCTGCTTCCAGCACTTGGCTATTGTAAATTGTGCTGCTGTGAACATTGGGGTGCACAGGTTCCTTTGAATTGGTGTTTCAGGGTTCTTAGGGTATAAGCCAAGCAGTGGAATTGCTGGGTCAAAAGGCAGTTCCATTTTCAGTTTTCTGAGGGAATTCCATACTATTTTCTTCAGTGACTTCACCAGTCCCACCAACAGTACACTAGGGTTCCCTTTTCTCCACAACCTCACCAGCACTTGCTGTTTGTTGATTTTAAACCACTGTTCTTTACATTCTAATTCAGTACATGTTGAGTCTAAGGAAAGCTGGTCTAAGAAGCTGAATTTCAATCTTCATCCCCACATACCTCAATAAGCTTGGGATAGACAGACAGATTGATAGGGTATTCACCTTCAAATAGACACCATAGGAAGGCTCCCACTCAGAAGCTGATATGGTGAAGGAATGCACGAAGGGTCAAACTTACACTGAGGAATCTTAGTTTAAGTCCCTTTTTGTTTCTTCTAGGTGATGGAATTGGGACATATGGCTTCTCTGAGCTTCATTTCTCTCATCAGCAAATAGGGCATAAAGACACAAACCATAGCTACTTCACAGAGTGTTATGCTGGTAAGTTGAGTTAAAGTATAGAAAAATGCAAAATATACAATGGGTTTGTAGATTTTAGAAAAAAGCCAGGGTCCATAAACTTTTTCTGCAGGGCCTGATAGTCAATATGTTAGGTTTTCCAAACAAATACAGTTTTTATTGCTACTCAACTCTGCCATCATTCAAAAGCAGCCATGGACAATACCCAAATGAATGAACGTGGCCATGTTCCAATAAAACTTTATTTATTAACAGAAAGAGGGGTAAATTTAGCCTATGGGCCATAAGTTGCCAATCCCCAGGAGAAAGCCCTCCCACTTTGTTCAATGCATCCTCACTAGAAGAACCTCCTCACTTCCTCCTCCACTGCATCCCTCCCCTAGCCCAGGGCTTGATGACTCAGCCCAAGTCTTATTTTTGGATCACCAGCTTTTAAAGGCAAAACATAGCTCACTAGAGCATTTAAAGACATAGTCATTTACAGCAGGGATTAAAAAAAGAGCTAAAAGCACATGTGTAACCATTTATAACTTCAGTCACAGTCATCTTTCTTTGTGAATATGTTTATATCTGCTTTTGGACACACAGCCACATGTCTAAAGTGATAAAGAAAAAGGGCTATAACTGTGGATGGAAAAATATATCAGTGGATTTCATTGAAGCTGTAGGACTAGATAGAAGCATAAACAACAACACTGGATATTTATATCCCAGCTTTCACTTTTTAAAGCACATTCACATTTACTTACACTATCACTATGAGATTATAAGGGAATTTTGACAGATTTGAGAGGAAACAGATATTAAGTTAGAATCACAATCCAACTGGGTGTTGAACTGGGGTCAATCATGCTTAGAGATTCCGTCCTGTGAACTCACCTAAGCGCTTTCCCCTCATACTGGGACCTGTGTTTGGCCACAGAGCAGTATTTAGCTTTGGCCATCTTCTGGGTTTAAATTTATCAGGGTGACATTGGTTAATAAGATTTGGTCATACTTCTTATCATTTCCCTACCAATGCATCCTGAAGTCAGTCTTCTTTGAGGAAATTATGTCTTCCCCACCCTTGATTAAAATGATTTCTATTAACTAACAATAAAGAATGTGTTAAATGCTCTGGGATGGGTAGAAGAATACCTAAATCAATTCTCTAAATGAACTGAGGATTGATCATTTCTTGGACCAGGGGTGAGCTAATCATGTGTAGGTGAGCTGGAATTAGTAATGCCCCTCCAGCTAAAAGCATGAAGTGAGACCTGCCTCTGATTTCCATTAGATCCAGGCTGGCAGGCCCCAGCCTTGAAACAGAAGAGGCAGACATCTGCAGCTGGATGCAAAAGAAGGATAAAGCACACAGTCAAGTTTCTGACTTCATCTTAGGAGAGTAATGAAGAAGTTTCATGGTGGAGTTGGAACAAGTCAAGTAGCTGAGGAAGGTACTTCAGATAATTAAATAGGTCACCAACAAGGAGCATACGCTTCAATGGCTGGGCCGCACAGCTCATCTAGAGGAAAATAAATAGCCTATAATGCAAGTGCAGAATGGTATGAACCCCAGGGGAAGAGCAGAGGGCCACATAAAAAATGCCTTCTTGTCCATGGGAACCTGATGTTGAGGGCCCATCTTGGGGACTGGAAAGGTCTGAAAAGAGCCAAAAAGTCCTCTCAACAACTAACGTAACAGTCACATCTATATTAAGCTGCAATCTTTTATGTTTCTCTGGCATCCACCTGAAACTAGCCTTAGTTGAAGTCCAAGCTGGGAATCAAGGAGGAGGGAGGACAGGCTAAGCCCAGTTATGATAACATGTCCTCAATAAGAATTTATGGAAATAAATTGAATTTGAGTACAAAATTTGTCAAGCACTGTTTGTACTTAAAATCTCTGACAATTATTTTTTTAACATGTACAGCTTTATTTAACCCTATGATTTACATGTACTTAATCCTCGCTTTTCTTGAATGAATGAATGAATGAATGAATGAAAGATCAAGAACTTTCAAATTTAGAAAGCTGAGCATTGTTTCTTTGAAAAGTTATTCAAAATAAATGGTTGCACTCTCAGAGGTTCATTTTTTGTTTAAAGATTTTATTTATTTTTAGACAGAGGGGAAGGGAAGGAGAAAGAGAGGGACAGAAACATCCATGTGTGGTTGCTTCTTGCGTGCCCCCTACTGGGGACCTGGCCTGCAACACAGGCATGCACCCTGACTGGGAATCAAACCAGTCACCCTTTAGTTCACAGGCTGGTATTCAGTCCACTGAGCCACACCAGCCAGGACTCAGAGGTTCATTTTTAAGTTTAGGATTGCCAGTCTATGCATGTATGTGTGCGTGTATATGTTTATTCAACCCCTCCCAAATCCCCGTGCTGTCCCACAGAATGAATACCCACTCTTTCAGAAGCATAATCTTCAAATCATTATTTTTTAAAACCCTCATGTGAATATATTCACTTATTTCTATTGCTTCCCATCCTCCATCAAATGAAAAATTGTTTGCCAGAAATAAGTGCTTCCAGCAGCACCTTCTACTCTCAGCCCAATTATATTCCCTAAAGAAATCTACAGTGCCGCCCATGGGCTTTATCTCTATTGTGTGGAGTAAATAGAATCACTGAAGCTATATTTCTTTTCTATTTTAAATAGCAACAAAAAAGAAATAAGGGAGAAGAGGGCCCATGCCATTATTTCCTGATTATACTCACAATCTGGGGGATAAAAACCACCCCAGGGAGGCAAGTGAAGGACCACAGTGTCAGTCTGCATGCCGAGACCCTCACAGCTCACTCACCTGGCCAGTACAATGGGGGAAAGACCCCAGGTGAAACATAGGTCTCCAAATTTGAATCTCTGCTTCAAACAGATTCAAGGGGAAGCTTCAAGAATGGGATGCTGTTAGAAACATGTGTTAAAATATACCACGTCATTACAAATAAGAAAGAAAAGGAAACTCAGCTTCTCTCCTCTACTAATACATGACTCCCACAAAGAGATAGTTGCCAAGAATTAGTCTTCCTTGCTACTCTCTTTGGTCTTACTGTGGGTGTGAATAATCACTTTTGACATCTCCAACTATCATTTCTCATAGAAGTCAGGGCTCCCAGCTCCTCAGAGCTTCTGAGGCTAAATTCATATGCACACAAGGCTTCATAGAATACAAAAATATGCAAAGATGGGGGACACTAGGAGGCCTCACTTCTTATGTTACAAAACAATAAACAAAAACAAAAAATACTAGTGTGATTTGCAAAGGTATTTAGCTCAGAGCTGAACACAGGGAACTTAGTGGATCCTAATTCTTGGGACCAAAATGTAGTGGTGATTTGTGCCAATTTGCTGAGAAAGGGGGTGATTGTGTGTTTGCTTGAGAAGGCCAGGGGTGGGAAGAGAAGCTGAACAGTCCAGATTGCCCATCCATATAGTTCCCAGTATCTGTGGTAGATTAGAAAGTATACAGAACTATAAGTGAGAAAACCTGTGAGTGGATTCCAGCTTCCCTTGCAGTACCTAATAATTGTATGACTTTGGAATGACATTCATACTATCTGAAGCTCAGTTTCTTTACTTGTATGTGCATTGAGGGCAAGTGTTACATTTAGCTTCAAAGCATTTTAGGATAAACAAGTGAGAAAATCCATTAAAAACATTTTGAAAGGTGTAAAGTGTGATGTAAATAAAAATATTGTATATATTTTAACAATTTATAAAGGGCCTAAGCAATCCAGGTGTTACTAAGGCCCTGATTTCCAGTCTTTTGAAAAATGAGTTCTGAGTACGATTGTTAAGACTTGGCTAACATATAGGTAGTTGCTGTAGCTATATAACAAACCTATTATTTTGGTCTATTTCTGTTCATTAGTTACATTTCATAGCATTGCTCTTTGGATACTTAGCATATAAATTGATAAATGAACCATTGTTCTAATTTAATTAGATTTGGAACAATATTTTTAGCACATAATGACTTTCTAATTTATAAATTTACATTTGAGTTTTTTTAATTGGTATGGGTGAATAATAATAATCCTTCATAGTTATGTAGCATTTCATAATTTACCAAACACTATCACATAATTTTAACTCATTTTAGTCTCTCAAAAACTCTATGGAGTATGTAGAGCATGGATTATTTTATCTATTTTACAGATGATAAAGCTAAAACTTAAAGAGACATTAAAACTTTGCCAAAGTCACACAGTAAAGTGACCAGATCCAGACCAGGAGCCCATAAGGGCTAGAACTCTCCCCGGTACAGAATGGCACTTGTCCCTACTCCCAAGACCCTAATACCACCTCCTGACCTTCCCACATACCTGGAAGCTTTGGGCTACGCAAGGCCAGCATGATAACTGCTGGGTTTGTGAATTCAAGAGGTCGTTGCATCACTGCCACTCAGATAATGATAAAAGCCACCGCTCTTTTTGGTAAAGGGGAAAGACTGTGAGTATGGCAGTCAGGTACCTGGATTTCTAGCTCCATCTGGATAAATGTTGGATCTCTAAGGTGGTCCTTCACCAACAGTCTCCCTGGGACATTTTTTTTTTTAATGTGGCTGTACACCTCTTTCTTGGGGTCAAGACTATCCCTCACTTGCACTACGAATGATTTATTTTCCCTTGTGGTGGGTCTTATGGCCCAGCCACAGACTTGAGAAAGAGCAACCAAAATGGAAGCCACTGTTTCTTTTATTACCAAATCTTGGAAGAGACATACCATTAAATTTGTTGTGTTCTGTTGGTTGCACAGACCAGCCTTGGTCTGTGATCTGACTTCCAGGAGACAGATTATGAGGCCTTCTTGGAACCTGGCTATTAAGGGGGGAATGGGGTAATAATAGTGGACTCACAGAGGGTAAATGCTGTTTACAGAGGGTAAATGCTGTTGAGGGAGAAATGACCATTCTCTCCAGATCACAAGAATGCAGGAAGCATTGCAGTAGCACTCCTCCTGCCACTATGGCAGGAAGAACGAGAAAACCTCTATGAATGATGTCCCACACGCCCATGAAACTATGGATCCCCTTCCCACAGGTCTGAGACAGGCAATGCTGTAATCCTGAGAAGCAGAGGCCCCAGGCAATCTCCCAGTTAAGGTGTGGGAATAGAGCAACAGATGATGTGAAAACCACTCTTGCTGGAGGCCAGACACAGACCTAGTGTTCTGATGTTCCTAAAGCCAGTTTGTGTTCTTTCCAGCAGATAACGGGAGTCACCAAAAAGTTTGAGATGAGTAAGGGTTAGCAATAGCTCTGCTATGAGATTATGATGAAAACAAATTTTAAAGGCAAAAATTAAAAAACAAAACAAAACAAGTCATTTGGACATTTTCTAGATACACATTCGACCTCAAGTAGGCATAAAGCAATGTGATGAATTCCAGCTTTCTGTCCTTAAAGCTCATCAAACCAATCCTGGGTTAAAAGCTCACTTACGGCAAATGGAACAATATTCTAAAGATGGGACTATTTTCAGTAGAGTGAGTATTACATAACCAGAATCTTCCCATCCTGGAGCTGGTCATGGGACCGTGTAGAGATCAAGCCTCCAGTGTTATTCTTTAGAAACAAGGTGGCAAAGCTGGTTAGATGTTCAAGCCAAAGTGAGGGTGTCTCTGCACTATTCTAGCCATACCACACAGTTTGAATACCACTAATCTGATCTGTGAAAACCCACCATGCTAATTCCAAAAGTCTCTGATGTTGATGGCAGGTAAACATAAATTAAGTACTTATATTTATTATTGGTGTGTTTCTATGACTTAGTGTTTTCAAAGCATGTAGCCCAGTCCCTGGCATAAAGTAAATACTATGTATTTATTCAATTTAAACAAAACAAAACAACAACAACAACAACAAAAACAGTAGCTACCCCTAGAGCGTGCCAGCCTACGACACTAGGAATGTGAGTCGCAGAATAAAGCAACCAACTACCCTAAAATACAGTTTTAATTAACACATAAATTATATCACACTGTTCAGGCTGATGTAATTTTTAGTAAATTACAGACTCCCCGGAGGTGCTAATAGCCTAACAAGATTTACAGGTGACCGAAGCCTAGATGTAGGGAGCTGCACCTCAGCAGACGCTATGGTGGAAGACAGAGGGCAGGTACATCTGGCTCCTCCGTCTGCCTGATGCCACAGAGGGGAGAGATGAGCCTGACAAGGTAAAGATTGCTTGAAAGTGACTGAATTAAGTTCTCTTTTCCACAGGTTTAAATAGATTTCTCAACTATTTTCCAGAACGTAAACTTCTGTCTCTGGTCCTTTCAGGTTACACAGTGGTATCAGTCATCACCACAGGGGCATGCTCAGTTGGAAACTCTGTTGGACAGTCCAATATCCCCCACTTTAAAGGCTATGCACTGTACCAGATTTTAATTCTCACTCATCACTCCGAATCTGATGTTATAATCCCTTTATTTGGGGTTTGGGTGGGAAATGACTATTTACATTCTTTATGCCCTTGAAATGTTCCCCCCAAATAAATCTTCAGTGTCCCCTATCTCTGTGGTAATCTGCAAGTCTCTCCCCTCAGTGACAGCAGCTGTGTCTAAACCACCCATCTGCCATCTTTCTGCGATGCTGCCACGTTCTGCCTCATGCCCACTTGCAAGCATACCACATTCCTATTTAGAAACATTCTGCCTACCATGGTTATTTTTAGCTGCTTAACGGTGTGCACCGATTTGGCAATCCATGGCATTGCTGAGCTGTCCTGCCGCTAGCATGCCCACAGTTTGTAGACTAGGTCAGTGATGGTAAACTTTGTAAAAATGAGAATACAAAGACAAGTGAGCCTCTGGCACCTGGTGCATTCTATTATGGGGGCTGGGACTGGCAGGATGGTGGTGAGGCGGCAGGCGTCTTAGTCTGCTCTTACTGCCCTAGCAGAATACCACAGGCTGGGGGGCTTTCAACCACAATGTACTTCTCACAGGTTTAGAAGTTGTGTCTGAGATCAGGGTGCCAGCATGGCCAAGTCTTGCTGAGAACTTTGTTCTGGGCTGCTGTATTTTGGATCCTCACTTGGGGGAGGGATCAGAGAGGGTGAGCGAGCTCAGAAAAGCACTTTTTAAATAATATATTATTTATTTTTAGAGATAAGGGAAGGGAGGGAAAGAGAGAGTGACAGAAACATCAATGTGTGGTTTCCTCTCATGTGCCCCCACTGGGGACTTGGCCCACAACCCTGGGAATCGAATTACGCGCTGACTGGGAATTGAACCAGTGACCCTTTGGTTCATAGGCCAGCACTGAATCCACTGAGCCATACCAGCCAGGGCTCCTTTTCCATGACTTAATCATCTTCTAAAACCATCATATTGGGGGTTGGGATTTCAACATATAAATTCTGAGAGGACACAAAATTCAGCCCATAACACAGGGGAAAGGGAGAGAATGCAAAGTTTAAGAGGTGGGAGCTCTGGTAACACCGCAGCAGAATGGGGACTCACATGGTTTTGTGGGTACACACAAAGCCTTTTTCTTTTTTAGGTAAAATTTGCATAACATAAAAGTAACCATTTTAAATTTTACAATTCAGCAATATTTCTAACATTCATACTGTTGTGCAATCACCATCTCTAGTTATAAAATATTTTCATTGACCCAAAATCAAACTCCACAGCCATGAAGCCATCAATCCCATCTCTCCCTCCCCACAGCACCCAGCAACCTGCACTTGAACTCTTTCTGTAGGGATTTATCTATTCTAGCTATTTGCTATAAAGGGAATTATACAAAGTGTGGCCTTCTGTGTCTAAATTCCTTCACTGAACATAATGTTTTCAAATTTTATCTATGTTGCAACATGTATCAAAATTTCATTTCTGTTTATGGCCGAATAATATTCCATTTTGCGTATGTACTGTATTTTGTTTATCCCTTCACCCATTATGGACGTTTCAGTTGTTTCCACCTTTTAGTGATTATGAATTATGATGCTTTGAATATCCATGTAGGAACATTTGCCTGAGTGATTCTTTTCAGTTCTTTTGGGTATATATCTAGGAGAGTAATTGCTGGGTCCAATAGTAATTCTATGCTTAACTTTTTAAAAAACTGCCAAATTGTTTTCCACAGTGGCTGCACCATCTTACATTCCCACCAGCAATGTATAAAGGGTATAATTGTTGTCATTTCTCTACAACCTTGCCAAAATGTATTTTCATTTTTTTTTAACTCTTCAATTATAGCCATCCTCCAGGGTATAAAGTGGTATCTCATTGTGGTTTTAATTTCCTTGCATGGACTGCAAGTTTGTTGAAACTCTAATCCCCAGTGTGAAGATGTTTGGAGGTGGGACCTTTGGGTGGTAATCGGGGAATTAGGTGGGGCCTTTGTGCCATGTGAGCACACAGCAAGAAGATGGCTGTCTGCAAGCAAGGAAGAAGTCTTCACCAGAACCTGGCCATCCTGGCACCCTGATCTTAGCCTTTCCAGTCTAATAGTTCTTAGGAGTGCAGGAGGCTAGAGTCTCTGGGAGGAGCAGATGGTTTTAAAGGATGCATAACCCTTGGATGAAGATATAAAGACTTTTTTCCTTGGGTTCTGTGAGCTCCACTGATGCACTGCCAGGAGCCGGAGTGCTGGACCCTCTCAGGCTGAGGGTAGCAGTTGAGAAAGACAGTTCATATCTGGGGTGTTTTGGAGAAGGTGTATGGTTTTTGATTTTCTGATAGAAGGTGTTTGATTTCCTGATAGAGGATGTAGTGAAATTGTGGTGCCACAGATCTCTGTGAACTCAGACTGAATTGTAACCTCTCTTCAGTGACTGAAATTGATGCGGAGAACAGCTTCTTATGAGATTTGCGAGGATGGAGGACTTACACTTTCCTTACTTTCTATTGCTAAACAAATTATGCCATTTGGTTTTCTTAACTTTTAATTACATTCTTTTTTCCTACATAGTGGCCAGAGTATTTAGAGGTGAAGGAATAGAAAGCTTAGAGAAGATGGAGCAGATGGAGCAGATGTCCTGTTTTTAGATAGGAGCTTGATCCTAGAGACAAAGGAGTCATTGCTATGATGTTGTCACCAGTTTCTTCTTTCTACAGAAGCCCAGAATAGAGGTTACATAAAACAGCCATCCGGCCCCTCTTCCCTACTGTGGTTAATGTGAGGCAGCAGTGCTGAGTGCAAACAATGTCCTATGGGGCTGTTCCATGCATTAAAAAAGACATTGTGTGCAGAAGCTGAATCGCAGATGCATTTACAAGCCTTTCCAATAAACTGAGGCTAAAGTGCTATTCTTCCTTGAAGAGTTTAAAAAGAAAGAAAAATCTCAAGGGAGAGAAGAGTGAGATACCCTAAAAAATCTTCCTTTTAAATGAAAGTAAGAAACTGGTTCATACCTTGAAGCAAATAATTTAAATTTCCAAGGTCCCTGTACCCACTGTTCTAAAACAAACATGGAACATCCACAAACAAAGACAAAAGAGAACACGTATCTTGCTGCTCATCTAAAAAGAATGAGCTAATGACCCTTAGTGATACTAAATTATGCAATTAGAAAGATGGAGAACAAATACCCTTAATTTGAAGGCTACACATTTTGTTCACCTCCTACTGATATCAGGCCTCATTTTTGCTGAACTCATCTGTCTGCTGCTCCTAAGCCATGAAATTATTTGTCATTCCTTTCCAGTGAATTGTTAATGTAGAGCACTGACATTCAATTTAAAAGTGGGCGTTACTACATGATACCATTGCTGATGATGGATTATGGGATTTAAAGGAATGTCCACATGGTAACTTTGTTAGGGTTATAAACTATCAGAAAGAAATGGTCTCTGTAATGCTCTCATGCAGAGGAAGCTCATCAAGTTCTTGATAAAGTAGCTGTTTATAAGACTTTATTACCATCTCATGGACAAGAGAAGATAAAATTCTGTCACCTAATTCAAAGAAGCTCCCACCACCACCACGACCACCACGACCACTACCATCAACATCAAGGAAGGGTGCAGTGGATCTGAGTAGATGAAAATATTATCACGTCTCAGATGGGAATGTTGCCCCCAGACCTCAGTGGTGTTGATTCCAGATGTTTGCTCAACCAGGTTCCTCTCCATTCTGGGCCATAACCAGATTACATTTCCCAGACTCCTTGTTTTTCCCGTAGGATCATGTGACTGGAGGCTAAGACATGACATGTGATTGAAAGTAATGCCCATGATTTCCAAGTCCTGTCCACAAATATCTTTAATTCAGTATATTCTATGCCCTCTCCCCATATTCTACTCCTTGAAAATCACAAGTATATCAAGCTGAACTAGAAAACAGAAGGAGCAAGTTTTCCGAACGATTGGATAGGTGTCCACTGATCAGATAGATACATACTTTTGAGTGTTACATGAGTGAGAAATAAGTTCCTATTTGGGTAAGTCACTGAGGTTCTGGAATTTATCTATTATGCCAGTGGTGAACAATACTTTGGTTTCTGTGGCTTGACAAGTAATTTTGATAAGTGGTCAAGAACATGAGCTTTGGTGCCAGATCGATCTGAGTTTGAATCGCTGTTCTGCCGATATTGGCTATCAAAATTTAAGCAAGTTCCTTGATCAGTCTCTCTCAGTTTCAGTTCTCTCCTCTATGAAGGAAGATGACAATGCCCACCCATGAATCTAGTACCTATTCCAATGCTTGCAGGGTTTCTCCCTTCATTCCACCAATTTTCAGACACCAGCTGGGTGTCTGACAATTCATCTCAATTCTGATACTGTCTACCTGGAGACAGCAACAGATCCCACAGCTTAAAGGCTTGGTCCCACAAGACTGCCTCCCCACACTGGACTTCAATTTCAAGTCCAAGTTGTCACCTGTGTTGCTAACCAAGAGGCCATAAACCAGAGGTTCACACCTTCCCTCTTTCGGTTCAGTTAGTTTGCTAGAATGACTCACAGAAATCAGGAAAACCCTTTACTCACTAGATTACTGATTAATTACAAAGGATATTAGAGGATACAAATCAACAGCCAGGTAAAGAAGAGATGAACAGAGCAAACGAGATATGCAGGAAGGGTACAAAACTTCTGCGCCCTTCTGAGACACTTTTTCATGCCTTCATGTATTCTCCAGCCCGTAAACTGTCTGAACCCCATTCTCTTTTGGTTTTTGTGAAGGCTTCTTCACATAAGCATGATTGGTTAAACCTTTAGTCATTGGTGACTGATTTAATCTCCAGCTCCTCTTTCTTCCCCAGAGTTGGGGTGGGGGAAGGTACTGAAGGTCTAACCTTCTAATCACTTGGCTTGTTCTCTTGACAACCAGCCCCCATTTTTAAGTGCTTTTCAAAAGTCACCTCATTAACATAACAAGACACCTTTGTGGCTCTCACAGATTAGGAAATTCCAAAGGTTTCAGGAATCCTGTGCCAGAAACAGGACAAAGACCAAATACACATTTTTCATTATAAATCACAACATCACACCACTTTTCACATTATTGATAGGAAGTAATAACTGTATTTTTCAAGTGCAGCACAGAAACAGCACACAACAGGTCCTTGCTCTCACCTCTTTCTTCCCAATTCAGTCTGTTCAAGATCTAGGTGCAGCCCTAGTTCAAGCCAATTGTGCCAAGGATGAGGGACTGAGAACTCGAAAATTATTACATGAAATCATACATCTACTGTAGATTCCTCTAATTCAGAGACTGTAAACTAGACGCCTATAGGCTGAATTCATCCTCAGCCATATTTTGTTGGGCATGTGTACAGTGTTACAGGCTTTTAAATTAGGTGCCCATATTTCAAAATCACAATGAAAACCTAAGTTCTATCTTACCTTTCTTTAATTTTTTTTAAAAAATTATGGATCACACATTATTTTATTTTATTTTATTTTATTTTATTTTATTTTATTTTTTCTTATCCTTACCCAAGGACATTTTTTTTTTCATTGCTTTTTAGAGAGATAAAAAGAGAGAGTGAGCAGAAGGGAGAGAGAGAAACATTGATGTGAGAGAGAAAAACATCAATTGGGCACCTTCATATTCATGCCGGCTGGGGATTGAACCTGCAACCTGGGTATGTGCCCTGATCAGGAATTGAACGCACAACCTTTTAGTTTACAAGACAATGCTCCAACAACTGGGCCACATTTTAAATGGTTAAATCATCTAGAACACTGAGCCCATATTCCCACCTCTACTGTTAAGAGCATTTTCCCTACAAGGTAATTTAATCCTTACAACAAATTTATGTCAGAGGTACTCTTATCGTAACAGGGTGCAGCCAGGGGGCCCCCACATAGGGATTTGTAATGGGGTCCAGAACTCAGGATGCCCAGTAAATATTAAAAAATATATAGGATTTCCTCATGCCCATGAGTCTGAACTGGGGGATGGGACACATGGAACAGGGCCATTGGAAGTTGTTTTGTACAGCAACAGTTTTGCAGCTAACCTCAGGCACGGTCATCTAACATATCTATAACTTTTAACTGGTTACATGGATATGTCAAAAAGCTGTGGACATGCTTTGACCCAGGGAGAAGGGAGTGACTTCAACCCAGGATATAACTGGGAGGCAGCTCCCCCTGGTTACAGTGCCTGTGACAGAGCTTGGAGATGATTGGCTCCACTCTATGGGACCACGTCTGCCTGGACATACTATGGCAGCCCAGAAAAGCTGGAAAAAATATGGGAATGCTGGCAGGTGTAGCCGATTGTGGGAGGAATTGGAAATGGGGCTGCAGAGGAAGATTGACACTGGAATTTAAATCCAGGTGCTGCAGCCACGCTAGAGGATCACGCGGCTTTTGGTGAAAAGGTTGGGACCACGCAGCCTTGGGGTTCCCTTTGCCATGAGGTTTAGGAAGCCAGAAAGCAAGATGTAGCAGCAATGCAGAGCTCTCTCTTAGCAGTTTGGAGGAATGCAGGGGAGATGCTGCAGGAAGGAAATGGGTGAAAGGACTCTTGTTGGTGGGCCAGGAGAAGGCACCATGTAGGTTTGGATTAAGAACTGGAGGGCCTGGCAACACAGCTGATAGTTCTGGGAACTGAGGGAGGCCTGCCAGCCGAGCACAGATTACTGGAAAGAATGGGGGGCCACCTGAGCCATGGACTTCTATTTCTTTTCCTGAGATATAGTACCCCAGACTGGGCAAAGGTGGGAAGGAAGGACTGTGTGCGTTCGTGGGTATGCCAAGAGACTTTGGGGTTTCAGTGAAGACATTAGGTCATTACTCTAAGTCTGTATAAATTTTTGAATAAATAATTCCTTTCCTTTTCACCAATCTCTGACATTGAGAGCTGTAATTTCCTGGCAGCAGGTAAGGAGAACCTAATATAGGGCAACCCTGGGAGAAGAGGGGGGTCCATTCAGTAATAGGATATCCCCCTGCATGAGTCCACTCTATAACATTATCAGTCCAATTTAGTAAAGCAAACTGAGGCATGAGCTAACTTGCCCAAGGTCATGGCAATTAGAAGTGGCAAAGCTGAGATTCAAACCAGGCACCTGCTATGAGTCAACACTCTAAAACTGCTTACCCCACCACCTCTCACATTAACCAGGCTGTTTTTTGGCGCTGTAAACATTAGGTGTACGTGCAATTCTCACTTTTGCTTAGCCCTCTTGGTGGGCAACTTGCAGGAAAACTAGATAGAGATTCATTTTTTTAATTAATTTCTGAGAAAATACTGCAGAGGACTTTAGTGAGTTAGTGGATGGAGGTTAATTACCCGTAACTTTGGTCAAGTAGAGGAGTGCCAAATGAAATGGAGAGAAAACCAGATTTAGACAAAAGCAAATATCTGCCAGATGCTTCCTTCTTTCAGCTCCATAGGAAAAAATAAACTGCATTGCAACAAATATCCAGAGACTTTTATCCTGTGATAATAAAGAGGTCATTTCTGACCTAACTTACTTATGGCCCCCTTATTTTCAATTATGCTGCTAGATAAGATCTCAACAGTTTAAAAAAAAAAAGTCAAGTGCCTATGCAACAGTGTTACTTAGGATAGTGACTTTTCTAAAATCTGGCAGATGATGCCAACAATATCTATGTAGCTACTGGAAGCCTCTAGGTACCAGAAGGTTAACTGACTCCTCTAGGCTCACAGCTGGCCCCTACCCAATGCACTAGCACTGTCTCTCCAGGATCCCAATGATAACAATCCCTAAATTAGTATGCTGACTGTGGAATTGTTTTGTTTTGTTTTTTTTTTAAAAACTGGAAAGCATTTTTATTTGATTTTGAGTCTCATAACGACACTATTGTGTAAGTAAAACCAATTTATCCAATCTTTCTAATGACAAAACCTGACCCTAAGAGAGTTTACTAATTCACCTCTGGTCACAAAATAGAGAAATAACCCCACATCATCTGACTCCAACTCAAATGAGCATTCTGTTATATTAATTGGTCATACACCACTTTCTTCTCAGACTTTAGACTTCTAAACGTGTTTCAGAGGACTGAACACAAATGTTAATGAGAAAGTATTCCAGAGTCAAGAAAAGGGTCTAGTTTCTAGGTGGGTATGAGATTAGGGTACCTGGAAAAGGGAATCAGGAGGGGAGATTGGTCAAAAGCTAAAGAAGCCAATAAACAGCTCCAAACTTGAGACATCAGACCAGAAGAAAGTCAGGAAGATTAGACAAGCAGCCAGCATAAAGCAAGCAGAATAGGACAAAAGTACTAAGTATCAGTTCTGGTTATAGGGGCTGCTGATTATAGAGAACCAATCACAGTGACTTCCAAATATGGATTTATTTTTCTTATGTAACTAGTCATCTGGAAATTGGAACTCCATAGCTGGTACTGTGACCAGTTTAATGCCATAAGGCTTTTAGACTTCTTAAGTTTCTGCTCCTCTATTCCTAGTAATGTGGCTTTCATGTTTATGGTCAAATATGGGCATGGCATCAACTGTTCATGATGGAATAAGGTAAATAAAGGGTTTAAGAAACAGAGAGGGAAACCAAACCATTCTCTATTTAAAAAAAAAATTCCAGAGGCCTCCTACCCCCTCCCAATAGTTGATTGCCTCTCATTGTCCTCAGGTATGTCACATGAGCACTCCTGGCTGCAAGGGAGTTGGTAAGCTGAGTTGTGGTTCTGGTTTTAAGATCATCCCTTGCTATCCTGAACAGTATTTGTCTCTGTAAGTGTGTCAGTCAGCATCCAACAACAGATGGCATTTTTTAAACATTTTATTTATTTATTTTTATAGAGAAGGGAAGGGATGGAGAAAGAGAGGGAGAGAAACAGCAGTTGGTCGCCTCTCTCATGCCCCCAACTGGGGACCTGGACCACAACTCAGGCATGTGGCCTGATTGGGAATCGACTGGCAACCTTTTGGTCCACAGGTCGGCACTCAATCCACTGAGCCTCATCATCCAGGGAGGCATTTTTAAATGAAAATATTAAGACTATAAACAAATTGTACATATGGTCTAGCTAGGTATAGGGAGGATTGCTTCAAGGATTGCTACAGTAACTGGGACTAGTTACAGACTATCCCTAGGCCTAAAGGGATGAAGAGAGAGTGATATAAGAACCAGGATGGGCTGAAGCAGGTAGAGAGTAGCACTTTTGAAAGGAATGGTGACTTGATTTTCAACCATAAGAGGAACGTTGTTATCATAAATTTAACGTTAAGCTAATGAGCAATTCTAAGACATCACATGATCTATGAGATCAGTGCTTTCCCACTGAGTAGGCCTGGATAGCCATATAGCTGAGCTCTCCCAACACAAAAATGCTACCTTGTAGGACTCTGCTCCTCCGTGAGAAATCTGATTTGGGATTAAGGACCCACTTTCAAACCAAACTGTCCACATCCTGCTCTTCAGTTTTTTAATTGCATATTGGCCATAATGTAGTGAATGTGAGGGCACCTCTGCTCAGCTGCCTGCTACTGGGGACCTTTTCCTGGCGTTTGATGCAATTGATCAAGGGCTGCCTGCAGCCTTTGGTTTCCTACTGCCAAACAGTTTGTTCCCATCAAGATGTTTATTGGAGGAAAGAGTATTATTTTCTAGGTATATTGACATAAAGCAGCTCTCTAGTATTAGGAAAGATAGCTTTGCTAATAATTATACTCATTGAAAAATAATAGGTGAGTCCCCAATTCCAGAGTTCATGGCAAAGAAAATATAGTTGTGTCTCACATTTTGACAGTAACAAACTCTAGATCAGGTATGCATTGAATTCTTTGTCAAATAACTAGATAGAGTCTTCCTACAAAAACCTCTCATTTCACAGTTAATTAAAGTCCTTATAGGTTGTGATTTGTCCATAGGTATGATTATACAGTTAGGTAGTTTAGGTAGTGTCCGAGTATATAGTAGAATTCAGGCCTCATAACTCTTGCTCTAGAATTATTTTCTCAAAACTCAGATACTCTGAACTGCTTATAGACTATCTCACCCTTATTACACTTAAAAAATATTTCAATTATGGAAATTCTGTTGCAAACAGAACTTATTGGAAATACAATCTGTTAGGCACGCTTCTAACATAATCTATATAATTGTTATTTAGCCTGTGGATTGGTCCATTAGAGAACTGGCATCTTGCTTAGAAGCTGTGGGGAAAAAAGAAAGAAAGAAAACCAGTTATTTAGGTTAGTTAAGTTATGAATATTTCTTCCACTAACTTTCACTCCTCCTTATTCTGAGTCTATCCCTGGTTTCCCTATGCTGTGTCCTGTGTACAGATTAAATAAATAGGGAGATAACATGCACCCCCATCTGACATCTTTGCCTATAGGACACCGTTCTGTCTCTCCACTTTCTGTCCTGACGGTGGCTTCCTGTCCATAAGGCAGGTTACTCATCAGTACATTCGAGTGCTGAGTCACGTCCATTCTTTTCAGAGCAACTGAAGCTTCCCATGATTGACACAAAGACTTTTTTTTATTCATTTCCAGTTTGAACATTTTCTGAAGTCTATAAAACATAGACTAACCTTCTTTTGAAATTCTTTGTAGCATTCGAGTATCCAACACATGTGTGCAGTCAGATTGCAAGTGCCTCTTTATTTCCAGTTTGAACATCTTACGTTTCTTGTTCCATAAAAGGTATAATTGTTGCAGCACCTGGAGCATCACTGAATTTGCATGGGAAATTAGAACAGTCGTCCTATAGTTACTGCTTTCCTTGACTTCTCCATTCTTGGAAATTAGAATGTATATTGAGTGCTTCCAATTTGTATGCCATTCCCCACCCCCACATTTGATACACATTCTTGTTATGATTTTGACACAGTCTCTGCAGATTAAAATAATTCTATGGGGGGAAGCAGGGAAGGGTTTTCAGGAACATTTATGAAAGACACATGGACAAAACCAAAGGGGGGTAGGATTGAGGGTGGGAGGTGGGGATGGCTAGGGTGGGGGGAATGGTGTGGGGGGGAATGGAGACAACTGTACTTAAACAACAATAAAAAATAAAATAAAATAATTCTATCACTATCCCATGTACCCTGGAGATTTATTTCTTCTTCATACTTTCAGGGCAGCTTTTACTTGGCTTTCTAGAACTGTAAGTTCTTCTCATAGGAATCTTCTTCAAAGGTATCTGTCTTCCTTTTATCTCTTCTGTATAGCTTTTCAGTATACTGTTTCCACCTTCCTTTTATTTTCTCCTGATTAGATAATGTGCTTCTTTGTTGGACATTCAGCACGCCTAGTCTAGGTTTAAATTTCCCTTTATTTCTTCCTGACCCCAAGGTTTTATTTGTTTTCTTGCTTTAATTTATTTTTTAAATCACAGTGTGCAATCAACATTATTTTTTATTAGTTTCAGGTATACAGTACAATGGTTAGACAATCATGTACTTTGCGAAGTGTTTCCTCCAATATTTCAAGTATTCACCAGGCACATACATAGTTATTAAGGTTTTGTTGAGTATATTTCCTATGCTGTACTTTACATCCCCATGACTATTTTGCAACTACCAATTAGTACTTCTTAGTCCCTTCACCTTTTTCACCCATCCCCTGACACCCCTCCACCTGGCATCTGTGAGCCTGTTCTCTGTAAGACTGTTTCTATTTTGTTTGCTTTTTAATTTTGTTCTTTAGCTGTTTCTTGAATCTTCTGGTAGAGAGCTCTTGTTTTCCTAGTCTGTTGTTTGCTCCTATATCCCAACAGCGACTCTTGTAAAATCCCTCTTCATCTCTGTGCAACTGCTGGCGAAAACTGCTTTCAGAATTCAAACCCTGCTTTTGTCACCTTTCACTTTCGCCTCTCGCCTGTCTTTAAAATTTCTTTAGTGTTTCTCCTGTCATGCACCTGAATTTGTCTTTCATTTTTACTTCCAACACTGCCTTTTCTCCTTCTTCCCTGATAATGTATTTAGTTTCACGGACAGCGCTCCTGGTTCTTGGTCAATTAAGTTTCACGATGTGAATCTGCCTTTTACGTGAACTCTAAACCCATCAGGAATGTTACTTACATTATATTTTGTCACTGCAATCGTTTTAGTGGTCTTCCTTAGTTTTACTCTAATGTTTGAGGATAATAGTTCACAGCCAGTACCACAATCTGCTCCTGGTCCCTGTTTTGGCAAAGAGAATACAGCTTCTCCATCTTCTGCTTCCAATTATATAGTTTATTTGGCCATCTAGTGATGACCATTTATACAGTTCTCTGTTTGGTTGTTTGAAGCATGTATTTTGATGGACAAGTTGTCGGCTTTGTAGAAATATATGTACTGATTTCTTGTTTCATTCCCAACCCCTAGTCCAAATTTCTGATGACATTTGATTTTTTTTTTTTATTTCCTACTATGGTGTTCCAGTCACCTATAATTATCGGTATGCCTTGTTTTGGTATGCAATCAATTTCTTCTTGAATACTTGCATAAACGCTTTCAACTTCATCTTCTTCAGACGCTGTAGTCAGAGCATAGATTTTAATAATAGTTATGTTAATGGGGTTTCCCAGAAGTCTGTTTGGTGTTATCCAGTCAAACCTTGCAGCGTGGCCTCTAACTGCCTGTGCTACATCTTGCCCCAATATTAGCTGCTCCGTTTCTTATGAGTTTGTCATTTCCAGAGTAGAACACTTTGTAGAGGCCTATCTGTAAAGGTTTCATTGCAGTTCATTTTAGTTTGCTAACACCAAGCACTGCAACATTTAGACATTTCATTTCTTACTTTACAGCTTTCAATTTACTTTGCTTCATGCTTCTTACAGTCCATGTTCAACTGCATGTGTTGTATAGCATCCTGCCTTCCTTTGTCTATGTGTCCCTCAGCTGCTGGACATCCTTCCAGCTTGGTCTAGCTGTGCATTAGTATCAATGTTATTCGTACTTATTCTCTGCTCTTCCCCAGGAATTCCTTAATTAATTAAATGTTAGGTAGAATTCACTAGTGAAGCCACCTGGGCCTGGACTTTTCTTTGTGGGATGCTTTTTGATAGGTAATTTGATATTTTAATTTTTATAGGTCTATTTAGATATTTTATTTCTTCTTTAATCAACTTTGGTAGTTGGTGTCTTTATAGGATTTTGTTCATTTCTTTAAGTTATTGAGTTTGTTTGCACATAATTGAAGTATTTATTAGAGTAGTTTTTATTCTGATAATGTTGGTAGCGGTGTCCCCTCTTTCATTCCTAACCAGCAATTTGAGTCTTCTCCTTTTTTTTTTTTTTTTTTTTTTTGCTAGTCAGTCTAGCTGAAGTTTTATCAACTTTGTCACTGCAAAGCACCAATTTTTGTTTTTGTTGATTTTCTGTATTGCCTTTCTGCATCCACAAATTTTGATGCTGTGTTTTCATTATCATCTAATTCTAAATAGTTTTCAAGTTTCCCCATGATTTTTTCTTTAATACAAAGGTTGTTCCCAAATGAGTTATTGTTAAGTATCTTGGCTTTTCTAAATATCTTACTATTATTAATTTTCTATTTTAACTCCTTTACAAATATAAAATGTATTCTGTAAGATTTCAATCTCTTTAAATTTGTAGGACTTGTTTTATTTCCCAGCATAGAATCTAATAGTCAATACTCCATGTAAACTTGAAGAGAATGTATGTTCAGCAGTTCTCAGGTATGGTATTGTATAACCTTTCTTTGACCTACCTATGGGTTAAAAAAGTTCTCTTAATATTTCTTGTAGTGCACTGCAGGGGTCTCTGCCCACAGAGCCCCCCTGTCTGCTGCAGATGAGAATAAGTCTACCAAGATATGAGGAAAGATAGCCAATCTCTTAGAAGAGAAGGGCCTTGAGCCTGTTCCTCAATGGGCTTTTATTAGGTTTGATTTGCACAGGAATACAGGGTGTATACATAAATATCATCAATCATTGTCAGGCAGTAATGATCAAACAATAGATAATATTCAAAGAACTATGAGGGCTTATTCTGAGTCAGGGTCAGAGAGCCAAATGGCCATAAAACTTTGGGAAACAAACTCATTTTGTGCATGGACCCTTATCATTTAAATTGAGGGCATTCTTAGCAAAGCAGGTTTCACAGGATTTTATGAATTCTTTCTTAGGCCTGATTGCCCTGGGGAACCACCTGTTCCTGCCCAGGGCTGCACCACCCTCCTGTATTGTTTCAGGTTTAAGTCAGGCAGGGGAAATAAGGCAGCCAGGAGTGAGGACTCAGGCTGTTCAAAGCTGAGGGGTGAGTGTCCATAACCCTCTTTTTCTATAGTCCCCCAAGTCCTTCCCTGAGGGCCCATTCCACTACCATACCTGTCTTAGGTCATCCCTCCCTTGAGGAATCTTACCTGTCATCAGCTAACAAGTCATCCACCCCTGGCAAAGCAGGGTGAAGTAAAAAGGGGCAGAGGTGGTGCCTCTGCCAGGAAGATAAGCTTTGTCTTCTTAGTGGCTTATGGTCCCAAGATCTTTTTACTCAGCCTTAGCCATAGGAGGGTTACAGATTCTGAAACCAGACAGGGTGGTTCCCAACAAGTACGCAATTGGTGTAACTTCTCAGCTTTTGATTTTTCTCATATTGTCTTTGCTTGTATTTTCAAATAATGTATATTTGAAAATAATGTGTCTATAATCTTCAGATTAAGTGTCAAGTGAAAACTCTTTTCTAATAGTTCTTGTAATGCAGGTCTGTAGCAATACATTTTCTCAACTTTATTGTCTGAAATTGCTTTAATTTTAGTTTGATTTTTTGAAGGCTATTTTTTATAAATAAAGAATTCCAACTTGATGGAGTTTAAAAAAACTTTATTTTACTACATTAATGGTTGCATTTCATAATCCATCTGTTTCTGTTGTTTATAATGAAAAGGAAGTAGACATTCTTCTTATTTTCCTTGCATCCCTTTTTTTCTGAATCTCTTAAGATTTACTTTTTGTCATTTGTTTTCAACAGTTTAAATATGGCTTGCCATTACAGAGGTTTTCTTTGTGTTTATGCTTCTTAGGTTTCTTAGCTCTGTTGGATTATTATATATTTTTTGTCAACTTTGGGAGTTCTTCTGCTGTTAATGCTGCATGTATTTTTCTTTCTGTGCCAATCACTTCCCTGTCTTTCTGAGACTTAGTTACACATAAATTTTTCAGCTTGGTGAATCACAAGTCCATAGTACTCACTTCATTTTTTTTTCATAGTTTTTCTATGTATGCTTCAGTTTAGATTGCTCTTATTGCTCTGTTCTTATCTGTGGGGTTATCTCCTTTCTTCTCTATTAAGCTTATATTTTTTCTTTAAACCCTCAAGTATATTTGTAGCAGCTGTTACAAAGTCCTTGTTTCTTTAATGCTATCATGTCTGTTAGTGCATCTGTCATCTCTGGTTCTGTTTCCATTGGTGCATTTTTCCTCTGCTTTTCTATATGTAGAGTATTTTTTAAGTATATTTTATTGATGATACAATTATAGTTGTCCCAATTTTTCCCCTTTTTCCCCCCTGTGCCTGGTACCCCCCTTCTTTCCAGCAGCCTCCTCCCTTACTTAATTCACATCCATGGGTCATGCATATAAGTTCTTCGTCTTTTCTATTTCCTATACTATTCTTAACATCCCCCTGACTATTTTGTACCTACCAATTATGCTTCTTAATCTCTGTACCTTTTTCCCTATTGTCTCCCTTCCCCCTCCCAGCTAATAATTCTCCAAATGATCTCAATATCTATGCTTCTGTTCCTGTTCTGGTGATTTGCTTAGTTTGGTGCTTTTTGGTTTTGTTTTTATTTATTTATTTTTTTTTAGATTCAGTTGTTGATAGATGTGAATTTGTTGTCATTTTAATTTTCATAGTTTTGTTCTTCTTTTTCTTCTTAAATAAATCCCTTTAACATTTCATGTAATAATGCCTTGGTGATGATGAACTCCTTTAGCTTTACCTTTTCTGGGAAGCACGTTATCTGCCCTTCAATTCTAAATGATAGCTTTGCTGGATAGAGTACTCTTGGATGTAGGTCATTGCTTTTTATCACTTTGAATACCTCATGCCAGTCCCTTCTGGCCTTCAAAGTTTCTTTTGAGAAATCAGGTTATAGTCTTACAGGAACTCCTTTGTAGGTAACTCTCTGCTTTTCTCTTGCTGCTTTTCAGATTCTCTTTATCTTTAACCTTTAGCATTTCAATTATGACGTGTCTTGCTGTGGTCATCTTTGGATTCAACCTGTTTGGGACTCTCTGTGTTTCCTGGACATGTATGTGTATTTCCTTTGCCAAATTAGGGAAGTTTTCTTTCATTATTTTTTTCAAATAAGTTTTTAATTTCTTGCTCTTGCTATTCTTCTTCTGGCATCCCTATCATTCGGATGCTGGCACTTTTGGAGATGTCCCAGAGTCTTCTTATACTCTCCTCATTTTTAAAAAATTCTTGTTTCTTCTTTCTGTTCTGGTTAAATGTTTATTTCTTCCTTATGTTCCAAATCATTGATTTGAATCCTGGCTTCCTTCCTTTCACTGTTGGTTCCCTGTGGATTTTTCTTTATTTCACTTAGTGTAACCTTCATTTCTTCCTTTATGTTGTTGCTGTACTCAATGAGTTCTCTGAGCACCCTGAACACTAGTGTTTTGAACTCTGCATCTGATAGGTTTGCTATCTCCACTTCATTTAGTTCTTTTTCTAGGGTTTTGTTCTGTTCTTTTATTTGGGCCGTATTTCTTTGCCTTCTCAATTTGGCAGCCTCCCTGTGTTTGTTTCTGTGTATTAGGTAGAGCTGCTTTGACCTCCTGTCTTTGTGTATCTATTAAGTTGTATGGGGTGGAGCTTTAGGTATTTGCCAAGGCAGGGCAACTTGTTTCACCATTTATGACTCTGTGAGTGAGGGGGAACACAGAGAGGAGTCAGTACTGCTGTCTGGCTTCTGGAGGTTTGCCCAGCACTCACCCCATTTTCAGTCACTTCACCCACTTCGCATATGCAACTAGTGTTCTTCCAGATGTTGCCTTGCAGTGAATCCCAGAGTGGGTAAATTTGCGTACATTTTAAGGCCATGTAGGACCTTTAAATGAACTCTCCTGAGAAGCCAGCAGTTTATTCTGCCACCCCAAGCTTCACTGGTTTTAATAGCCAGAAGTTATGGGGCTTTATCTTCTTGCCTTGGAACTCTGGGCTATGTAGTCTGGCCTGGGGCTGGGATTGCTTTCTCCCAATTATTTTCCACCACATGTGAATGTGGGACCACCCACTCCACTGCCACTGCCACCACCTCTCTGGGCAACACCATGTCTCCTCACCTCTCTACCCCTCCTACCCATCTGGATAAATGTGGCTTCTTTAAATCCTTGGTTGTCAGAATTCCATACAGTTCCATTTTCTGGCAGTTCTGGGTGTTATTTGTTTTGAGGTTAGTTGTAATTCTTGTGGTGGTGGGAAGAGGTGAAGTGTGTCTACCTATGCCTCCATCTTGACTGAAAGTCTCCTCTGCCTACATAGTATTCGTAATGGAAATTTAGACATACCAACTGTTGAATGTTAGAATTTTGTGTCTTCCCTTGTTGAGTGTATTGTTAAGGTTGATTTTTATTATGTTCAAAAAATTTTTAAAGTTGTTTTAGGGAGAATCTAGAGCACCTATTTGGCTATGATAGCCCTATTTCCAGGGGTGTAAATTTTCTCGAATGTCTGTTAAATGTCTAATTCAGTAAAACCTCTCAACTTAGACCAGTCAAAACTCCAACATCTTTAGTTCTTCAGGAGCTCCCAAAATCCTATTTGGCTTACAGCTCACCAATACTTACTTTTTGTCCAATATTATAAAATCTTGCCCCACATCTAAGCAGCTTAGTATTCATCCAAGACTCAAGGGGAATCTTATACACTTTTCCTCAGCTTCTTCTTTGAAAGCTCGCTTATCTCTAACATTCTACCTTACAAATTCCATTTACATCAGCTACCCCAACTTGGATTTACGAGTTCTCAGCCTTGCAAGACCACTATTGTCTGCATGATTCTTTGTGTATGGATTTTTAGGGAGTCCAAATTTGTATGAAGTTCAAATTTCTGAGATGCTATTTAGAAAGGACACCCAAATAAAAAACCAGGACAATGATTTGGCTCCCTTAATTATTTTCTTTTCTTTCTAGGATAACAGTCACATGGTGTTTTAAAAAATATGCAAGTAGTTGTTTCATACATTTGGTTCATTTTTATAGTGTTTATTGTGGGAGGTTAGCCTGGTGCTAATTTTTCCTTAATCAGAAGCCTAGCATATTAAAAAAACTAACATAACATCTTATCATCCCTTTTATTCTTTTTAACTCAAAACACTTTAGAGATTCCATGTCTTATTCTGTATAAAAGTAGAAGTCCTTTTCAAGGCCCTTTAAAGTCCCTGCATCATTTCTCCATATTTCTTTGACTTCAAATCTCATTCTAGCCCTCATTCTTTCAAATCCAGACATGTTGGCCTTTTTGAACTTTCTCAAATATACTAACCTCATTTCATAGGATGTTTACTTATGGTATAGTTATCTCTAACTAAATGCTCTTTCTCTTGTTATCTATTTAATTTATATCCTCACTTCTTTGAGGTATCTGCTCCCAATTCACCTGTACTATAGCTTTCCCTCATGATTCCATACATACTATATATCTCTTCCCATTATCTCTGGCTTACCTTTCCATGTTTTATTTTTTCCATAGCACTTACCAATGCTTAGCATACTCCAGAACTCCCCAGGCCTGCATGAGCTCTGAGACCTTAATGTGGCTCACAACTCCCCTAATGTTATTCTGTGCCCAGGATCATGGAGTCTTGCCTTATTTGTTAGCAACTTAGGGTTCATCCAAGATGCAAGGACACTCCTTTGCAGTTTTTTACCTTGTTTGTCTGTTTTCATTCTCCTTACTAGACTCTAAGAACACAAATACTTTATTTGATCCTTGCTACCTGGAACAGTGCCTGGTAATACTAAAAGTTTAATTCATAGTTGCTGACTTTCTACAATAAAATTTCTCATGTACTTGGAGAAACTGCCTTCTAATTTATAATCATGAGTGAAAACAGGACACTGAGACAAATAATAAATGTTTGGGCTTACTATTATAAGAAATGGAAGAGGAAGCCAACTAGAAATGATTAAGAGAGCTTCTGAAGAGTATTGAGAATCTCTCTGTGAAGAAAATCATAAATTAGGGATGAATCAAATTAATATAGCTAAATACTTTTTCCCATCAAAATTTAGGTTTCAGAGAACAGAATGAGACTAAGCTGGTCAAACAGAAGTTAACTAAGCATTTAGTTAACAAAGTTGATGAAGCTAAAGGACAAAGAATAAGGAGGCTGAGAAAAGGTAAGAGAGGCTAAGGGACGAAAAACATTCTCTCTTATGGGAAGGGATCCCTCCTAAGGGGAAAGAATCAAAGACTGGAGGTCGTGAGAGGACAAAGAGCATGCAAGATAGGAGTGAAGATAAAATCCAGGTAGAAGATGCTAGTTAAATTGTAAATTTCTCTGGTTTATTTTTGAAGGACTATGAAGATCCTAGAGATGTCTCAGCCTAAACCACTTCTTTTATCACTGAGGAATGAAGTCCCAAAGTGGTGAAATAACATTCAAAATCCCTCAGTTAGAAAGAGGTCTGTACAAATATAGCCCAAGTGCCCAGTGACCAATGAGGAACAAATCTGCCATTGGTCAGCTTCTCTCACCCAACTGTCCCTTCAAATAGGGTTCCAGCACAGTCATTCATTCTCCCTCAATTTCAAAACTTCAAAATTTCTCAATGACAAAAGAATAAAAAATCTAAACTAGAGCCCAGTACTGTTTTTATTTCCCTGTGGTTCAGCTAGTTTGGGGCTTTAGAGCATAGAAGTTTTTACTGAGACAGGTTAAAATAGAACTGTGTCTAAGCATTTAGTTTGCCAGCAGGGGGCCTGCCTCTAGCAGGCAGGACTGGCTACCTTGTGCTGTTTGGGTTTCTAACATGGTCATCTGACAGCAGGGTACTTTTCCGTTTGATCAAGGACCATGGGCTCCAGATCAGCACTCAGTTGTCAGGTTTCCCTCATAGACTGGGAAAATCTCACAGCTACATTGGCTCTTGTTTCATCTGGGACAAGAGGAGAAGCAAAAATGACTCGCCTTGGTTAAGTTACACAGGAATCTTCTAGATTCAGTGTGGTATGGTGGAAAGAGATCTGTGTGGTGAATCAAGAGATCTGCACTCCAGTCCTCCTCCACTATCTACTTGGTACATGTTTAAAATAAAATCATTTTGCCCCACTAAGACTTGTTAATCATCCCCAAAGGAAGGAGCAGAAGAAATAATCTTTAGGATGTTTTCTTCTTCAAAAATGTAAAAATGGAAATAGACAGGAATATTTCCATGTGAGGACCTATCAGGTGAAATACAAGTGAACTGAAGTCCCTTAAGAAACTCCTATTACTGCTCTACCACTGGTTGATGATCATTATGCAAAATGAGCTAAAGATGAACCAATGACAGTTGAAGTCAAGATTCCATCTCTTGCAGGAGAGTCTGAGAGATCCTAGCATCCTGGCCAAGAAGAAGTTAAGCCCCTTCTGATGAATCAGAGAGCAGTAGGGAGGCCTGAGTCTGGACAGTTGGTAAGCAGAGTAAATAAGGCATAATTCTAGGGAAGAGGCATTTGCTGATTGCTCTGTTTTACATTGGAGATGAATTTCTTTGGATCCTCAGATGTTAACTGTAGCCAGAAAAAGGCCAGGGCACTGCAATAGCATAATATATTTGGGGTCAGGGGGTGGGGGGGGGATGCATGATTTGTAATTGAGCAGACCTGGAGTCAAATCCAGTTCTGATACTAATTATCCATCCTTTCTGGATCCAAATTCTGTCATTAGTAACTTGGGGATAATTATATCTTAAATAGGTTTTATGAGAATTGAGGTAATATATGCAAAATGTTTGGCACATGGTAAACATTTGCTAAATCATGTCCAATTTTATCAATGAGACATAAGGAGAGGGACAAGAAGTTTAGCTCAAAGAGCAACACAGATATGTCGCAATGTTGCCGAACTGGCACATCTAGAAGTACTCCCAGAGCCACACATGATTTTGTAGAGTTCTTGACACAGCCAAATGAGGAGAACAGTGTTCTAGGACTCAGGGTGGTAGCTGTAGAAAGATGCACAATTTCATGTCTGCACTTCTGTTTGGGGACTACAGAACAGGGTGATTCCAGAATTTCTACAGAAGAACCTTAAGGGTAGTGATTTAATTGGAAGTGGGGCCTGAGGACTTGCCTTGAAATGTCTTCATATACATTTAAAAGTGTTTGAAAAAAATGTCAGTTGTGTATATCAAGAAACGAAGAGAGGATCAGGGGCCAAAGGTGCCTCCCCACCATATTTCTTGAGGACCTCCTGCTGTCATAGCAAGCCAAGTACAAAAGCAGAATTTCAACACATAAATTCTCATGCTAGTTAGGACATTAGAAATCATCTCAGCTGCTTACCTTCCTTTATGGTTAAAGACAACAGTTATGGAAAAGAAAAGCTATTGGCCAAATGTTAATCACAATAAAGGAATACCTATCATAAAATTTAATGTTTGTTTTCAAAATCCCTCTACCTGCATACATATGCATGTATACATAACCACACACACGTTCATTAGAAACAAGACTAACAACCAGAAAGCAACAAGGTTTGCACTGATTCTCTAATCACATACTATTCATTTAATAAACACCATGACAAAGAGTCTCTCCTTGACCAAACTCTACTTGTGAGGCAAAAGACAGAATAGGAATGAGGGAGTCCTGAGACACCATGCTGCTGTCAGCCAGCATCCAGTGTCCTGGTTACCGAGAAACACCTTGTAGCACCCAGCAAGGGGGCTACATGTGCACACCCTAGCAGTACCTAACCTCTGTTTCATCTTGCTTCATTATCATACTATTATAATAAATTAGCATTGTGGTTTGACCCTTGGGTGAGCAATCAAGGAGGATTGTGGGAAATCACATGCAAAAAAGCTTAAAAATTATATAACCACTTGTGTATGCACCAAAAAAAGCCCACCAAATGAAACAAAGGAATTTTTGTTTCTTTCATGAAAAAAAAAATTCAAAGGAATTTTTGTTCAGAAAAAACAACCCTAAATAAAGCCTGCATCCTTTGCGGGGAAAGAGGCCATTTTCTGCCTTCGAAACTGGCCTGCTCCCATATCTTGGGAGGCATACTTTTCCTAATAAATCTTGCTTACTTCACTTAACTCTGTTTTTGTAGTATGCTCAATTCATTGTTTGCAATCACCAAGAACCTAGACTCCATTTCCATCTGCAGCAATTGGCAAGCCAGCCAGAAGATCATCTGTAAAAGCACCAGAGCAGTTAGAAAATTGCATCTTTCTCTGTTTGTCCATTTTGTTTTGTTTTCTGATGCCTTGGGTCACCCCAGCTCCTTGAAAAGAGTCTGCTGCTTTTGTGCAGGCACAGGTCAGACAGTTAAGAGCTGTAAGGCTACCTGCTGCTTGAAAGACTCCCATTGAAGATTAGCTGGTCATGGATTGGGGATTAGAATGTTAGGTTCAGCCCTGGCTGGTATGGCTCATTGGATTGAGTGCTGGCCTGTAAACCAAAGGATGACTGGTTTGATTTCCAGTCTAGGGCACATACCTGGATTGCAGGCCAGTCCCCAGTAAGGGGCACATGAGAGACAATCACACATTGATATTTCTTTCCTCTCTTTCTCCCTCCCTTCCCGTCTCCAACAGTAAATAAATAAAATATCTTTAAAAAAAGAATGTTAGGTTCCCCTTTAGGCTCAAGACAACATCCATACCCTGAAGCACACAGTAAAACATAACATTGTCCCCACCCTGTCCCCCATGCGATGTTCCCTTTTAGGGCTATTTTTTTTTTTTCAGATTTATAAGGTATTTTTATGTTTCTCATTGGAGATCAAAGGATAGAGTAAGGAGAGAGATTTTTAATAAAGTTTTTTAAAGTGTGAACAAGGGCAATCAGAACAGAAATCAATAATATTTTCTGTGATTTTGATCAATCTGGAAAAGAAATTAAATTAACTAAGGATGACCTACGTTATTTCCTTCTTTAGTAGAAGGATTTTGAATCAAAACTATTCTTATAATTTTGCTTTTATTGATGAAAAATCAAGAGCAAATCCTTGATTCTTTTCTAGGTATAAGACTGAATTTTTTTCTATGAAATTATCTAATTTTTTCTTCTTTTTTAAATTTTAATTGTTGATCTTGCACAGTTTTCTGTCTTTTACTCCCACCCCAGCCCACCACCCCAGCCCTCCCCACCTCCCTTCCATTTCCACCTCCCTAGTTTTTGTCCATGTGTCCTTTATACTTGTTCCTTTAAACCCTTCCCCTTTTCCCCTGAAATTCCCTCCCCTCTCCCCTCTGGTCACTGTCAGCCTGTTCTCAGTTTCAATGTCTTTAGTTATGTTATGCTTGTTCATTTGTTTTGTTGATTAGGTTCCTGTTAAAGGTGAGATCATATGATATTTGTCTTTCACTGCCTGGCTTATTTCACTTAGCATGATGCTCTCCAGTTCCATCCATGCTGTTGCAAAGGTTAGGAGCTCCTTCTTTCTTTCTGCTGCATAGAATTCCATTGTGTAATTGACAAGCAACCCAATTAAAAAATGGGCAAAGGACTTGGGCAGACACTTCTCCAAGGAGGACATACAGAGGATCCAGAAACACATGAAAAGATGCTCAATATCGCTAGCTATCAAAGAGATGCAAATTAAAACCACAATGAGATACCACTTCACACCAGTCAGAATGGCCATCATAAACAAAGCACAAACAGCAAGTGTTGGAGAGGTTGTGGAGAAAAGGGGCCCCTAGTGCACTGTTGGTGGGATTGCAGACTTGTCCAACCACTATGGAAAACAGGATGGAATTTTCTAAAAAAACTAAAAATGGATCTACCTTTTGACCCAGCAATTCCACTGCTAGGACTATATCCTAAGAACTCTGAAACACCAATCCAAAAGAACATATGCACCCCTATGTTTATAGCAGCACAATTTACAATAGCCAAGTGTTGGAAGCAACCTAGGTGCCCATCAGTAAATGAATGGATCAAAAAACTGTGGTACATTTACCTTTTAGGGCTATTTTTGACTCTCAAAAGAGATTGCCTAGCTCAATCCCTTTTGATATCTCTTCGTTATATCTCCTCCCACTATCAGTCTTTTCTGCAAACCTACCACTACTCTGTTGAATCCTGCTTTTCCTGCAACGTTCTGGCCACTCTATTTGCATCTTTTTTCTTCTTGCTGGGCCTACAATTGCGGTGAGTTCTGCCTTTGTTCTGGTGGTAGGCAGAGATTACAAATGGAAGGTGCCTTTTATAGATATTATCCCAGAGTAGACAAGGCATTAACTCCCCTATTTTTTCTATATCACCATTGCCTGTGGTGCCACTGGCCAGAGACTATCAATAGATACCTCTCAGCCCTCTGCTATCAAAGGTAGCCATGCCTCATGCTATTTTTATCATATCATGTCTAAGATCTCAAGACTGTTCACCAGACTCCTATGAGCCATCCTTAGTCACCGTATTCAAGTCCTGGCTTGATCCTTCATAACTGACCTCGAATATGAACAAGGGTCCTTTTATTTATACCTCCTGGGATTCTTCCTAGGGAACTTTACAGCTCAGGTCAGATTTGTGAAATACTTCAAGAGAATAGACAAGGTAGAACATTCCCTCCCCCTTTGTGCTTACAAAGAACAAAGGAAATTGATTCAGGTCAGTCACTTTCGCCTCTGGCATTTTACAGACAGACTTACTTCTCCTCTTTAGGTACCTTCTATGTTTTAGTCCAGTACATCCCCAAGACTGAAGTGACCCAGGGCCACATGCGTGGCAAATATTTCACTATTTTTGGGAACTATCCAATTGGGTCGAGCAATATTATATCAGCCTCCAGTCTTTCCAGGAAATGTACCAAATGAGTGGTCTAATCCCCAATCTCCAGCTCCTCTCCATGGCCAAACTTATAACTTTGATATTTGCTGGGGGCATCCAGTTTAATCAAAGCCTTTGACTTCACTAATAGGAAAGGGAATACAATTAGTCTGTGGTCAGTTTTAGTCTTAGTCTTCTGCTGATCAATACACCCAAGCTTTGTATCACCAGAGATGCCTGGTAGTTTAGAACAGTGGGCGAATGGAGGACGCCCTATAACCCACTAGAAAACTCCTTCAGAAAATTAAGGGAGTTGCTTCTAGGAAGCCAAACAGTTGAACTCTTTGTTTTCTTTTCCTAGGCAGGCCAAATACAAGATGGGAAATACATCTTCTATCCCCACAGAATCCTCATTAAGATGCATTCTTAGAAACTGGGATAAATTTGATCCTGAAAATCTCAAGAAAAAGAGGCTAATTTTCTTTTGTAATATAGCCTGGCCTCAGTATAAGCTGGGAGATAGGGAAGCATGGCCTGAAAATTGGAGCAGCAATTACAACACCATACTCTAGTTAGACCTATTCTGTTAGAGGTTAGGCAAGTGTCAGAGGTACCCTATGTTCAAGACTTTATGTCATTATATTGAAATTCATCTGTTTGCTCCGAGCCAAAGAAGGTGACTCTTTTGGGTGCTAACACTAATATTCTGTTATTATTGTTAAGTTCCCCACCCATCTCTCAGAGGGAGGCTAATAGGCCTGAGAGCCCTGAAGCCTCAACCTCTGAGTCACAGCTATAATCACTCCTCCACCCTACTCTCCAATCAACTCAAAATTACCAGCTGAAGAGAAACTTAGCCCAGCAGAGCATATTTGAGGCAGAGCCTCATCTCTCCTTGCAGCTCCTGCCCTCCTGTTCTCCTGCCCCTGAGGGCAATAGCAGGCACAGAAAGTCCTATTTGAGTACATGTGCTCTTCTCAATAACTGATTTGTAGCAATTTAAAGACAGGCTAGGAAACTTTTCTGAAGATCCTTCACACTTTACTCGTAATTTTCAGACCTTAACTCTTGCCTTCGATATGTCCTTGGGAGACTTTTATATAATTTTAACCACTTGTTGCTCTCCAGGAGAAAAACAAAATTTTGGAGGAAGGTTGTAAATATGCAGATAAGTTACATGCTCAAAATCCCGATGATGTAGGACCAGCAGCTCAACCAGTCCCTGATGGAGTCCGATTAGGAATATAATACTCAGGGGTGTGAGGATCAGAAACAGGAACACCACGATTCAGTGTTTCCTAGCTGGGATGAAACAGTGTATTAGGAAGCCTATAAATTATGACAAAATTAGAGAAATAACACAAGTAAAAGAATCCTGCTCTTTCCCAAAACAGGCTGGTTGAGACATTCAGGAAATACAGTAACCTAGATCCATCCCCTCCAGAAGGTCAAGTATTAATGGGACAACATTTTATCAGCCAGTTTGCCCCTGATATTCATAGAAAGCTATAGAAGTTACAAATGGACTCACAAACTCCTATGGCCCAGTTGATGGATACTGTCTTCTCAGGCTTTAACAATTGTGATTTGAAGTAAAAGAAAGAGCAGAACCAGCATGAAAAAAAGAGGAAGGAGAAGCAGGCCAAACTAATAGCACCAGCTATTAACAGTGCCATTGGCTACATCCAGCTGACTCAGTGTAACCTGGGAAAGCTATGAAAACACCAAGGGCAAAAAAATAAAACATGCTTTAAATGTAAACACCCTGGACACTGGGCAAGGCATTGTCCTAGACCACCCCCAGGGCCATTAACCACATGCAAAAATACAAACGCTGATCCCTGTCACTGCAAAGTACACTGCCACCATTCCCAGAGTGGAAAGGAGTCTTCGCCTAAGGCCATGGCAGCACTTGAGGACTGAGAGTGCCCAGAGGACAGGTTGGACCCAGCCTACACCAACATCTTGATTTCTACTGAGGAAAAACAAGGATCTACCAAGTGACCCTTCATGTGGCAGGTAAGAAAATTAATTTTCTTGTTGATACTGGGGCCACTTACTCTGTCTTCAGGTCTTATGCTGAACCTCTCTCCTCTAACTCAATTAATATTGTGGGGGTTGAAGGAAAATCTCAAACTTGTTCTGACACTCCCCTATCACCTGTCAATTTAAAAGCCATTTTTTAATTATTTTTTTAAAATTTACTTTAATTGTTTTTCTTATACAGTTTTCTGTCTTTTACTCCCATCCCAGCCCATGGCCCCAGCCCTCTGCACCTCCCCCTCATTTCCACCCCCCATAGTTTTTATCCACGTGTCCTTTATACTTGTTCCTGTAAACCCTTCCCCTTTTCCCCTGAAATTCCCTCCCCTCTCCCCTTTGATCACTGTCAGCCTGTTCTCAATTTTAGTGTCTTTGGTTATATTTTGCTTGTTTGTTTGTTTTGTTGATTAGGTTCCTGTTAAAGGTGAGATCATATGGTATTTGTCTTTCACTGTCTGGCTTATTTAGCTTAGCATAATGCTCTCCAGTTCCATCCATGCTGTCTCAAAGGGTAGGAACTCCTTCTTCCTTTCTGCTGCATAGAATTCCATTGTGTAAATGCACCGTAGTTTTTTGATCCATTCATTTACTGATGGGCACCTAGGTTGCTTCCAACACTTGGCTATTGTAAATTGTGCTGCTATAAAGATCGGGGTGCAGAGGTTCTTTTGGATTGGTGTTTCAGGGTTCTTAGGATATAATCCTAGCAGTGGAATTGCTGGGTCAAAATGTAGATCCATTTTTAGTTTTCTTAGAAAATTCCATCCTGTTTTCCATAGTGGTTGGACAAGTCTGCAATCCCACCAACAGTGCACTAGGGGCCCCTTTTCTCCACAACCTCTCCAACACTTGTTGTTTGTGACTTTCTTTATGAAGGCCATTCTGACTGGTGTGAAGTGGTATCTCATTGTGGTTTTAATTTGCATCTCTTTGATAGCTAGTGATATTGAGCATCTTTTCATGTGTTTCTGGATCCTCTGTATGTCCTCCTTGGAGAAGTGTCTGCCCAAGTCCTTTGCCCATTTTTCAGCTGGGTTGCTTGTCTTAGAGTGGAGTCATGTAAATTCTTTATATATTTTGGAGATTAAACCCTTGTCTCAGGTATCATTGGTAAATATGTTTTCCCATACAGTCGGTTCTCTTTTTATTTTAACACTGTTTTCTTTAGCCATGCAGAAGCTTTTTATTTTGATGAGATCCCATTTGTTTATTCTTTCCTTTATGTCCCTTGCTTTAGGGGACATATCAGTAAAAATGTTGCTGCATGAAATACCTGAGATTTTCCTGCCTACGTTCTCCTCTAGGACTTTAATGGTGTCACGGCTCATATTTAAATCTTTTATCCACCTTGAATTTATTTTTGTGTATGGCGTAAGTTGGTGCTCGAGTTTCATTTTTTTTGCACGTAGCTGTCCAGTTCTCCCAACATCACTTGTTGAAAAGGTTATTTTTACTCCATTTTATGTTGCTGCCCCCTTTGTTGAATATTAATTGACTGTAGAGACTTGAGTTTATTTCTGGACTCTCTGTTCTGTTCCACTGATCCATCCTGTTTTTATGCCAGTACCAGGCTGTTTTGATTACAGTGGCCTTGTAATACACTTTGGTATCAGGTATTGTGATCCCTCCTACTTTGCTCTTCTTTCTCAAAATTGCTGCAGCTATTCAGGGTCATTTATAGTTCCATATAAATTTTTGAAGTGTTTGTTCTATGTCTGTGAAATATGCCATTGGTACTTTAATAGGTATTGCATTGAATCTGTAAATTGCTTTGGGTAGTATGGACATTTTGATGATGTTAATTCTTCCCATCCATGAACATGGTATATGTTTCCATTTGTTTGTGTCTTCCTTAATTTATTTCTTTAGTGTTGTGTAGTTTTCTGCATACAGGTCTTTTACCTCCTTGGTTAGGTTTACTCCTAGGTATTTTATTTTTCTTTTTGCTATATCAAATGGGATTTTTTCTTTCCTTTTTTAAATGTATTTTATTGATTATGCTATTACAGTTGTCCCATTCCTCCCCCATCATTCCCCTCCACCCTGCACACCCCCTGCCACCCACATTCCCCGCCTTTAGTTCATGTCCATGTGTCCTAAGTTCTTTAGCTTCTACATTTCCCACACTATTCTTGCCCTCCCCCTGTCTATTTTCTACCTACCATCTATGCCACTTATTCTCTGCACCTTCTTTCCCCTGCTCTTCCCACTCCCCTGATGCTAACCCTCCATGTGATCTCCATTTCTGTGTTTCTGTTCCTGTTCTAGTTGTTTGCTTTTGTTTTAGGTGTGGTTGTTAGTATCTGAGTTTGCTGTCTTTTTACTGTCATATTTTTTATCTTTTTTTCTTAGATAAGTCCCTTTAACATTTCATATAATAAGGGCTTGGTGATGATGAACTCCTTGAACTTGACCTTATCTGAGAAGCACTTTATCTGCCCTTCCATTCTAAATGACAGCTTTGCTGGATAGAGTAATTTTGGATGTAGGTCCTTGCCTTTCAAGACTTCAAATACTTCTTTCCACCCCTTCTTGCCTGGAAGGTCTCTTTTGAGAAATGAGCTGACAGTCTGATGGGAAATCCTTTGTAGGTGACTATCCCCCTATCCCTTGCTACCTCTAGAATTCTCTCCTTTATTTTAATCTTGGCTAATGTAATTATAATGCGCCTTGGTATGTTCCTCCTTGGGTCCAACTTCTTTGGGACTCTCTAAGCTTCCTGGACTTCCTAGTAGTCTATTTCCTTTGCCAGATTGGGGAAGTTCTCCTTTATTATTTGTTCCAATAAGTTTTCCACTTGTTTCTCTTCTTCTTCCCCTTCTGGGACCCCTATAATTCGGATGTTGGGATGTTTAAAGATGTCCCGGAGGTTCCTAAGCCTCTCCTCATTTTTTTGAATTCTTGTTTCTTCCTCGTTTTCTGTTTGGTTGTTAGTTTCTTCCTTCTGGTCCACTCCATTGATTTGAGTCCCAGTTTTCCTCCCATCTCTATTGGTTCAGCGTGCGTTTTCCTTCATTTCATGTATTGTAGCCTGCATTTTTTTCATCTAATTTGCTACCAAAATCAACCAATTCTGTGAGCATTCTGATCACCAGGGCTTTGAACTGTGCATCTGTTAGGTTGGCTATCTCTTCATTGCTTAGAGGAATTGGCTCTCCAGTTTGAGTTGTTCTCCAGTTTGAGCCATTTTGGGCTTTTTTTTTTTTTTTTTTTGGTCTGGTTGCAGCCGTTACTTAGTAAGGGGTGGAGTCTCAGGTGTTTCCCAGGGCGGGGCAGCCCAGTCGCTGAGTTGTGACTCTGTATGTGGGGGCAGCGTCTGAGAGGGAACAATGGCACTTCCTCCATGCTCTCTCAGATTCCAGTCCCTTCCACCGCTTCCCCTTCGCCTGGATTTTCTGTGGGCAAATGTGGGACTACCTGGTTAGCCAGCTGCCTTACAAGGACTCACTGGGTCTGCACAGTTCCCACCCCATGCCCAGGCTCCGCTAGCCTCTACCTGTGTGTCTGGGGTCTGCTAGCCGCCGCCTGCATGCCTGCGATCTGCCAGCCACTGCTGCCTGGGTGCCCGGGTCCACATCTCCACTTTTTCCTGCCACAACTCCACCCCTCTTACTGGTCTGGATAAATGGTTGTTGGACTTCCATACAGTTCAATTTTCTATCAGTTCTGGTTGTTGCTTCTAAATATTTTTTGTCCTTAATTTTGGTTGTGAGAGAAGGCACAGTGTGTCCGCCTATGCCTCCATCTTGACCAGAAGTCCAGGATTTTTTTCTTGATTTCTGCTTCTGCTGTTTCATTGTTGGTATACAAAAATGCCTTTGATTTCTGGATATTGACTTCGTATCCAGCTGTTTGGCCAAATTCATTTATTAGGTTGAGCAGTTTTTTGGCCGAGTCTATAGGATTTTCTATGTACACTATCATGTCATCTTCAAACAATGATAGTTTTGTTTCCTCCTTTCTGATTTGGATGCCTTTTATTTCCTTTTCTTTTCTAATCATTGTGGCTAAGACTTCCAATGCTATATTGAATAGAAGTGGTGAAAGTGGACATCCTTGTCTTGTTCCTGATCTTAGTGGGAAAGATTTTAGTTTTTGCCCATTGAGTATGATGTTGGCTGTAGGCCTCTCGTATACTGCCTTCATTATGTTGAGGAATGTTCCCTCTATTCCCACTTTGCTGAGTGTTTTTATCATAAATGGGTGCTGTACCTTATACAATGCTTTTTCCACATCTATTGATATGATCATGTGATTTTTGTCTTTGATTTTGTTTATATGATGTTTTACATTTACTGATTTGTGAATATTGAACCATCCTTGCATCCCTGGGATGAATTCCACTTGGTCATGGTGTATGATCTTTTTAATGTATTGCTAGATGTGGTTTGCCAATATTTTGTTGAGGACTTTAGCATCTATGTTCATCAGAGATATTGGCCTGAAGTTTTCTTTTTTTGTTGTGTCTTTATCTGGTTTTGGGATTAGGATGATGCTGGCTGCATAAAAAGAGTTTGGAGTCTTCCATCATTTTGGATTTTTTTTTTTTTTTGAATAGTCTGTGAAGGATAGGGGCTAGCTCTTCCTTAATTGCTTTGTAGAATTCTCTTGTGAAACCATCTGGTACAGGGCTTTTGTGTATGGGGAGTTTTTTGATTACTGGTTCAATTTCATCTGCTGTTATTGGTCTGTTCAGGCTTTCTGCTTCTTATTCATTGGGTTTTGAGAGATTATATTTTTCTAGAAACGTGTCCATTTCACCTAGGCTTTCAAATTTCTTGGCATATAGTTCTTCATAGTAATTTCTTACAATCCTTTGTATTTCTGTGGTGTCAGTTGTAATCTCTCCTCTTTCATTTCTGATTGTGTTTATTTGGGTCTTCTCTCTTTTTTTCTTGATGAGCCTGCTTAAAGGCTTATCAATTTTGTTGATCTTTTCAAAGAACCAGCTCCTGGATTCATTGGTCCTTAGAATTGTGCTTTTAATCTCTATGTCATTTAATTCTGCTCTGATCTTGGTTATTTCCTTCCTTCTACTTGCTCTGGGCTGTCTTTGTTGTTGTTCCTTGAGTTCTTATAGGTGTATGGTTAAGCCATTTGTTTGAAATGTTTCTTTTTTTTTTTTTTAGGTAGGCCTGTATCGCTTTGAACTTCCCTCTCAGAACTGCCTTTGTTGTGTCCCATAAGTTTTGGGTTGTTGTGAATTCATTTTAGTTTTTTCCAGAAACTTCTTGATTTCTTCCCCAATTTCATTCTTGACTCATTCATTGATTAACAGCATGCTATTCAATCTCCATGATTTTGAGTGTTTTCGGTTTTTCCCCTTGGTGCTGGTTTCTAGTTTCAGTTTGTTGTGGTCAGAGAAAATGCTTGGTATGATTTCAATTTTCTTGAATTTGTTGAGGCTTGTTTTGTGTCCTATCATGTGGTCTATCTTTGAAAATGTTCCATGTGCATTTGAAATGAATGTGTATTTAGTTTCTTTGGGATGAAGGGCTCTATATATATCAGTTAAGTCCATTTCATCTGGAGTGTTGTTCAATGCCACAATATCTTTGTTGATATTTTGTTGGGAAGATCTGTCCGTTTTTGACAGTGGGGTGTTAAAATCGCCTACTATAATTGTGTTGCTGTCAATGTCTTTCTTGAAGTCCTCTAAGATTTTCTTGATGTATTTAGGTGCTCCTATGTTGGGTGCATATATATTTACAATGTTTACATCTTCTTGGTGGATTCTTCCCTTGAGTATTATGAAGTGACCTTCTGGGTCTCTCTTTATGGCCCTTGTTTTAAAGTCTATTTTGTCTGATATGAGTATTGCTACCCCTGCTTTTTTTCTTGTCCATTTGCTTGGAAAATGTGTTTCCAGCCCTTCACTTTGAGTCTGTGTAGGTCTTTTGAGGTGTGTCTCTTGTAGGCAGCATATGTGTGGGTGATGCTTTCTTATCCATTCAGTTATTCTATGTCTTTTGATTGGAGCATTTAATCCATTTACATTTAAGGTTATTATTGATAGGTACTGATTAATTGCCATTTTCATAGCTGTGTTCCTCTCTCTCTCTCTTCATTTCTTTCCTTAAAGCAGTCCCTTTAGTATCTCTTGCAGAACTGGTTTGGTAGAGGTGTATTCTTTTAGACTTCTTTTGTCTGGGAAGCTCCTTATTTGGCCTTCTATCTTGATTGAAAGCCTTGCTGGGTAAAGTAGTCTGGGTTGCAGGCCTTTGGTTCTCATTGCTTGGAATATTTCTTGCCATTCTCTTCTGGCTTGGAGCGTTTCCATTGAGAAGTCAGCTGCTAACCTTATCGGGGCTCTCTTGTATGTTACTTCCTTTTTCTCCCTTGTTGCCTTTAAGATTCTCTCTTTGTTTTGGAATTTTGCCATTTTAATTATGATGTAAAAGCCAAATTTTTAAACATTTTTTTTGTAATTATTCCACATCGTCCTATACTGTTGATAGGGCAAAGCCACTCGGTCAGATTAGGGACCATTTTGAAGTTTCAGGAGGTCCCAGTTAAGATCTTTAAAATTATATTAGCCAATGAAAATAAGAAGGAAAATAACATCCCAAAGCAAATTTACAAGAGGTAGTTCCCCTAGTTTGGGACTCTGAAGTTCCAGGAAAAGCAAGACTGCTCAGCCAGTTCAAAGTCATCTATCCCTATAAGAAACAGTAGCCCAGCAAGCAGAAGGCCCTGGAGGATCTGCAGCTCAATTTAGAGGAATTCATAACACATGGGCTGCTGGTACCCTGCCAGCCCCCCTGCAATACTCCAGTCCTCCCTGTTCTTAAACCAACAGAAGGGTAGAGATTGGCCCAGGATTTAAGTCTAGTTAATGTGGCTCTTGTTCTCCTACATCCCCTTGTGGCCAACTCTTATACCATACTCACCCAGGTACCAGACTATACCCAGTGCCATACTGTTTTAGATTTAAAAGATTCCTTCTTTTGCATCCCTCTCTACCCAAATTTTTAATACCTGTTTGCATTTGAATGAACAGACCCCAAAACAATGACCCATCAACAATATACCTAGATAGTACTACCACAAGGGCTTAGAGACAGCCAGAATCTGTACACAAGGGTATTAGAAAAGGATCTAAGAGACTGACAACCACAAGAAGGAGCAGTCTTGCAATACACAGATAGCATCCTAATCTGCAGCCCCTAGAAGGAAGCCTCAGATCATAACACTCTCCAAACTCTGAACTTTTAGGGGGACTAGGGATATCACATCTCTAAGAAAAGGCCCAAATTTATCTTAACCCCAGGATCTAGACAACTGTCACCAGAGAGAATAAAAGAATCACCAAGCTAACACCACCTGCTACCAAACAACAACTTTACTTTTTCTTATGAATGGCTGGATCCTGCAGAATTTGGATCCCAAGCTTTGGACTAATTGCAAAGCCTGTGTATAAAGCTACTAAGGGAGCAGACACTGAACCCATTATATGGGAAAAGGAACATGGTTAAGCCTTTAACAAAATCACACAGGCCCTGGTCAAGGCCCTTGATGTAGGCATCCCTGACTTTAGCCTTTCTATACATAGCAGAAAAGCAGAGAATAGCCACAGGGGCCTTAGTCCAATGACTAGGAAATGAACCTCAACCAGTTGCATACTTCTCTAAGAAGCTGGTCAATGTAGCAACTGGGTGTCTTCCCTAAGAACAGTTGCAGCCACTGCCATGTTAACCAAAGAAGCTCCTAAGTTAACTTTTAGATAATAGTTAGAGGTCCTAACTCCACATCAAGTCCAAGGTGTATTAGAAATAAAAGGGGATCTCTGGTTGACAGGAAATAGATTAACCAGATAACAGGCCCTTCTCCTGAACAATCCTGAAGTAACCATAAAAACCTATAATACCTTAAATCCAGCCTCCTTAATGCCTATGAAATCATTCCCAGACTTATCTCATTCCTTCTCAGAAACTATTAATCTTACCTATTCCAGGAGGACTGACTTATTAGATTAACCCTTAGAAAACCCTGATGAAGTATGGTTCATGGAGGGAAGCAGTTTTGTACAGAATGAACGTGAAAGGAGTGATATGCAGTGGATAGTTTATATAACACCATTGAGGCACGACCCCTTCCACTCTTGACCTTGGCTCAAAAGGCTGAAATTATAGCCCTGACCTGAGCTCTCATTCTAGGACAAGGGAAAAGAATTAATATCTGTACAGGTTCCAAGTGTGCCTTCCTGGTTCTACGTGCTCATTCTGCAGTCTGGAAAGAAAAGGGACTCTTTACTGCAAGGAATTCCCCCATTAAACATAGACAGGAAATCTTAACTCTATTAGAAGCAGCTAAGCTCCCTGAAGAAGTAACAGTTATATACTGGAGGGGCCACCAGAATGATATGTCTCCTATTACCAAAGGAAATAACAAGGTAGACCAAGAGGCTAGGAAGACAGCTCAGAGGCTATCACAAAATTAGCCTTATTACCATCCATAGAAAATTCTAACTTGAAAACCGATTGTACGTCCAAAGAAAAATCTTGGGCTATAGACCAAGGGGATTTCCAGGAAGGGCCATGGATTTACATTGGCCAGAAACTTCTTCCCCAAGCCTCTCAATGGAAAATTTTAAAGGCTCTGCGTAACTCCTTCCACATAGGAAGAGATGCTATAGTAACATTAGTCAACAAATTATTTTCAGGCAAAGAACTAAAAATTACTATAAAGAATATTTGCCAGGCCTACACTCTTTTTTTTTTTTTTTAAGATTTTATTTATTTATTTAGAGAGAGGGGAAGGGAGGGAGAAAGAGAGGGAGAGAAACATCAATGTGTGGTTGCCTCTCACATGGCCCCACTGGGGACCTGGCCTGCAACCAAGGCATGTGCCCTGACTGGGAATCAAACTGGAGGCCCTTTGGTTCACAGCCCAAGCTCAATCCACTGAGCTACACCAGCCAGGGCAGGCCTACACTCTTTATACTTACAACAACTGTGGGCAAAAGCCATCTCCCCCTCAACTCTCCACTGCTAAAGCCTGTTCAGTGAAGGGGGATTTATCTAGGAGAAGACTGGCAGATTGATTTTACCAAAATACCTCCCTGTAGAGGATACAAATATCTATTAGTCCTAATAGATACCTTTAGTGGGTGAATTGAGGCCTTTCTGACAAGGATGGAGAAGGCCACAGAAGTAGCAAAAGCTCCTAAAAAATAGCATCCCGATTTAGCCTCCCACACTCCCTACAAAGTAATAACAGGCCATCCTTTACATTTAAGATCATGCAATCAGTGTCCAAGGCCCTAGGCATAAAATATTACATCCAGTCCTCTTGAAGACCTCAATCCTCTGGGAAAGTAGAGTGGACAAATCAGACTTTAAAAAATAACATTAGCAAAGCTCTGTCAGGAGACTTCTGACAACTGGGTTAAGTTACTACCTATAGCCCTCTTGAGAAACAGGGGCTCCCCTAAGGCTAATACTAGACTCAGCCCATTTCTAATGCTATATGGTGGGCCATTTTTAGTCTAGATTTAATATTTGAAGCAGAGACCCATCATGCAGTTAAGCATACCATAAACTTAGGACAAATACAAAAGGCATTGCAGGAATATGGAAATAAAGTCTCGCCAACTCCCAAGGGCAAATTCCAGGTCACTATATCTCGGAGAAATTGGATACTTTTCAAAACTTGAAGAGAAGGTCCCCAACTGATCAACCTAGCCCTAAATGGAAGAATCCCTACCAGGATGTCTTAAGTACCCCTGTGGCTGTGAAGGTATTAGGGGTTGATAGTTGGGTCTATATTTCCAGGGTGAAGCCAGCTTCAATTAACCTGGATCCTCCCCCAGAACATCAGAGGAATCTGGACTCCACCTACACCTGTGAACCCTTGGAGGATCTCAAGCTCCTGTTCAGGAAGGAGGAACAACAAACGTTAAGTCAATATGAAGATTCTTTACTTACTTACATTATGCATTCTTGCTGCCCCTCCTTGGGTCAATAACTCTCTCCCCTCCACTCTTACCCAGTCTCATCTGAGTCTGCCTACAACCTTGCAAATCACACAGCTCAGCTCTTAAGGCTAAATACTGCCTGTTGGCTTTTTCTCTCCACTTGCAGCTGGGGATACTTTAACTCCTGCCTCCAGATCAATAGAGAAATATTTTCACTTGCCTAGATCAGAAAACCCAATACTACAGTCCATGGGGTATTTTTGCAACTCAGAACATAGAAAGGCTACAACCTCAATCCTTCTCCACTAGCAGCCAGTGCTCCCCTGGAGGAACCCTGTTTTTTCACATAATCAATCATCTCCAAGTCAAATATTCCTTTACATTGTTAGCAATGCCCCAAAGGGTACATCTGTAGTAAGCTTTTTGGGGGATCAATGCCAACAGTTTCTAGTCCCAGATCCTCTGCTCCAGAATACCACCTGTGGAATCTCTCTAACCACAATCCCACATTCCACTGGTGGAATTCCCAATCTGGAAGAAGAAACAAATTTCATACACATCTGCCAGCTGGGACTAGTCACTCTTAATCTGGCCTTACCTGGAAACTCACCCAAAACTATTGTCAGGGTAGACCCACCACACAAGTCAACTATTATCTCACGTAAGAACTTTACCCTTGCACTACTCTTTCAAAATCTTCAGTTTGCTGTGCACTTAGGACCCTACCAGGGTGCAATCTTACTAAATTTACAAACAATACCTACTTTCACAATCGCACTGTTGACTGTTCGGTAACAGCCTCCCTTGTGGCCCAAAGGGCCCAATTCTGGGTGACCACATATCTGAGAACCAAACAGAAAATAAACAGCAAATTTGTGTCTGTTGAAACCTAGCTTGTTAAGCTCACTGAGATCACGTTAACTGAAAGCTACCCCCTCAAACAGCGGTATGCTGGATTTGGGAATCTAAAGCACATTGGACCTTCCCTTCCCAATGGAAGGCAATTTGCTCCCTAGGATACATTATTCTTGATATCACCAGCCTGGGAAAACACCACTTGCCCATTCCCACTATGGGCACAGGGGCACATGGCCAAGAGCATTATTCCCCTCATTCCCTTAATATCTCTTATAGGCATTCTTTTGGCCACCAGCGCAGACATGGGAGGATCCTTTCTGGGCATTCATTGTCACTTGTCTCAGGATACCACCAAAGAACTACCTATAACAAGGATGACCTTAGCTGTCTTCCAAGAACAAATAGACTCCCTAGCAGGGGTCACCCTCCCAAATGGAAGAGTGTTAAATCTACTCAGTGCTTCAAAAAGTGGTAGGTGTCTATATTTTGAAGAACAATGTTGCTTTTATGTTAGTAAATCAGGAAAAGTTCAACAAAACATTCAAGGTATCCTTCAGTCAACATCTAAAATCATAACTTCAACTTCCTTTTGGGATTCAAAGTCATAGCTCATGTTTCCATTCCTTCCTTTTGTGGCTCCTCTGCTAATCTTCCTAATATCACTAATCTTTGGCCTTTACATCTTTAATCTGTTACTTAAATTCATATCTTCCAGACTTGAACAGTTCCACATCAAGATGATAATGCTCCAGGGCTTCTGACCTATCCCTAAGTGTGATGCTGAAGCTGGCCAACCTACAGCATCCATGATGGTCTCAGGAATTCTTCTTTAAACTCTGGCTAAAATAGGGCAAGAGTTTCATGGTTCTCAGCAGACAGGGTCTAATGTCCCTTTCTAGCAGGAAGCAGATACAGAAGATTCTGACCATCTCCCTCAGCAATTCCCAGAAATAATTTTTGAGACCATGTCTCTTAGGGGGAAGTTAAGCAGGAGACAGAATAGGATGAGGGAGCTGTGAGACACCACACTGCTATCAGCCAGTGTCCACCATCCTAGCTGCTAAGAAACACCTTGTAGAACCAAGAAAGGGGGTCATGCATGCACACCTTAGCAGTAGCTGACTGCTGTATCACCTTGCTTCATGATCAAACTATTATAATAAATTAGCATTGTGGTTTGACCCTCGGGTGAGCAATCAAGGAGAATTGTGGGAAATTACCTGCATGGAAGCTTAAAAGTTATACAAGTTCTGTCCAGAAGGTATCCAGCCATGTAATATGAAAAATAGAGACATTTATTATAGAAGATACAAGATACAAGAAACATTGAACATAAGACAATGCACCTCAGTGCCCTTCAAAGTAGGTGCTTTGGGACCTCGCACAGTTCTCCCAATCGCCATCAGCTGCCCCACTGTATTTTCCTGAATCTTATTGATGGTCTGAAATTCCTTTCCTTTCAAAGGTGAATTTAGTTTTGGTAAAAGCCAAAAGCCACAGGGTGCCAAATCTGGGCAGTAGTGGGGCTGAGTCACTTGGTGGAGTTGATGTTTTACCCAAAAAAAAGAAAAGAAAAGAAAAGAAAAGAAAAGAAAAGAAAAGAAAAGAAAAGAAAAGAAAAGAAAAGAAAAGAAAAGAAAAGAAAAGGAAAGAAAAGAACCCTGCATGAGATGTGATGCATGAGAGGGAGTGTTGTAGTGATGAAGCTGCCAATCACCAGTTGCCCATAGCTGCAGCATTCTGAATCATCTGTATAGTTTCTGAAGAGAAATGTTCAAGCTTAACACAAAATTTGATGCAGATTCATTGCTCTACTCACTCAGTCATTTTGAATGCATTGCTCATTCAACAGCATCTACCGTCCCCACTGACTAGTATGGTGAGGTTGTCATTATTCATGCATGCACATTCCAGCCCACTCTCCTTGGCTGCTGGGTTACATAGATGTCACTCAAACCATTAACACTAGTTGGACTTTTTCAGGACAGACCTTATATAACCACTTGCACATGCATGGTAAAAAGCCCACCAAACAAAACAAAGGAATTCAGAAAAAAACCAATCCCCTGTAAAGCCTGTACCCTTTGCGGGGAAGGACGACATTTTCTACTAGCAGAAGTGAACCACTTCCATATCTTGGGAAGTATATTTTTCTCAATAAACCTTGCGTGCTTTGCTTAACTCTGCTTGTGTAGAATATGCAATCCATTGTTTGCAACCACCAAAAACTTGCACCCTGTCTCTGTCTGCAGCAGTCGCATTCCTCTGAGCTCTTTTCAAATAGGTCCCGTTTGAAAAGAGCCCAGTTTTAGCAAGAATTTCGACAAGCTGGTTTAGTTGGAATCTTCTAGTCTCAGTCTGATCACTCTCAATATCTGACCAAATTCCTCGTTCTCTACCATCTCCCAGGTGATGTCTAATGACTTTGGCCTGTCTTCAGCAAGAACCCTGTTAGGTCTGTTTAGCAGAATTACTCCATCCTCTTAGTAATTTTCCATCTATAGACTCTTTCCCTCTCCAAACCCTCTCCCTCCTCTGCCCAGTTCTGCTTGGATTTAAATTTCTGCTTCTTGTTATACTGAGTTGAGCCTAATCTCTCTGCTCTACTGCAAAACCCCATTGTGGTGGTCCCTATACCTACCACGGTAGTCCTGAATAAAGTCTGCCTTATTCTCTTAAAAAGAGCCAGATATTTTTTCTCTAACAATAAATGTAGGAGAAGAAAAAAGCTAGAGTTTAAGTAAAGATGGTCAGAGAATAGAAAGCAGCCTCTCTAAGTACAGGTAACTGTAGTGACCAAAAGAATTACATTAAATGTAATAGACAGATTACATTAGTCAAATATTTGCTAATTGTCTTTATGGAGATTTAGAGATAGAAGTTACTCTCAATGAGCTCCAGTCAGATGTGCAGTTTTATTATATACTTTTATAGTGGCTTGATGCCAATAACGCTGCTCTGGGGAATGGAAGGAGCATAGAATATAGTTACATTGTTCTAGCTCCTTAACGAGTAAGTGACCTTGAGCACCTGGACAGGTGCTTTGAGCCTTGGTGTCTTTATCTTTACTAGGAAGATAATAATACCCACATCATTAGATTGCAGGGAGGATCAAATGAGTTAATGTAAGCAAAGGAGCTCTGTAAACTTTAAAAGGCCCATCCAAATGCTAATCATTGCTATTTTCTTCTGCCTTGAGAGTGCAGTTGATCTTCCACATGAAGCTTTTGAGAAAAAGGCACAGTTGACCCTGGACTTTCCAAAAACTTCCCTTTCAGGTATAGTTTATAAATTATGATTTGAACTTAAAAAAATAAGAACGGATAATATAACTGCTTAGAAACTTCACTTCTTTAATATGACCTTTTTCTCCTTTCTTTCCTTTTAATTCAAACTGGCCTCACCCAGCACCCCGACTCACCTGCCTCCTTCTCCCTTGCTTGTCCAGTCCCTTCATTCATTAAGCCCTCCGGATAATGGGTCTGAAGAGTATCAGATACTCTGAGGAACAAAGCCTCCAGTCTGTTCACTGCAGAGAGTTTCCGTCAAACTACAGATGACATTTAGGCCTCAGCTGTGTTTCGGCTCCAGATCCAGAAAAGCAGGGAAGCCAGATGAAGCAATGCTACGGCTGACATCAGGCCCAGATGGACTGCTCAACTACCTCACCCTAGTGCTGACCAATCAGTAGAGATCATGGCCCTGAGTGGGACCCTAGCTCCCTTAGCTACCCTGATTAAAGCCTTTTCCCTTATAAAACTCATTCCCCAGAAGCCATTGGAAAGCCAGGTCTTTGAGCATTAGCTTAACTGTGTCTCCAGGCCTGTGCCACTTTCTAAAAATAAACCCTGACTTTCTTTGCTGCAAACTCCTGTGAGTGCCTTATTGGGCTTTGATGTGTGCAGGCAAACAAACCCCTTTAGTTCAGTACCAGTAACATGCAAAAAGACACAATTTTGAAACATTTTATTTTTCTTCCTTCATTTCTCATTGTTACTTCATACTTTCTCCCAAACTTTAGTCCCTCCTTCTCACTTCTTCCTGGTAAGAATATTCTTCCTGCCTTCCTTTCCCCTTTCTCAATCTGAAACCTCTGAGAGAACTGCCTGGTTAGGATGTTCCTAAGCAGAGCCCTCCAAAAACATGGAGATTGTGAAACTCTTAACAAGAAAAGATTTAAGTTGATCTTTAAGACAAAGTTATTGTCAGTCATGTTGTAGAAATGACTGTTAGATAATAGCTCCTACTTTGACATACGTCTCGTTTGGTGGCAACAAAATACCATTTCTAAAAGCACACCACAGTCCTAAAACTCGAAACACACAAGAAAATGAAGAAACCCGGTAGACGCTGAGAGGTGTGCAGGGCTGGGGGTGTTGGGCCCTGCACTGACCAGGAGAAAACGAGCCTTACTAGGAGCTGCTGCTACTTCCTTCCAGACTCCATTACAGCCAGAGCAGTTGATCTGGATTTTTTTGTGAAATGCCCTGATTTTTAAATATTGCCAATTGATTAATTAACAAAATGTAAAGATTCAACAATGCTGGGCCACAGAAAAAAATTATAAGATGAACATGGACCTATATTTTCACCTAAATGAGAGAAAAAGAATAGAAATTCATCAGCCCTGATCTAGCTTTACTACTGCATATTAAAATAATTTAGAATTCAGATGGTCCCTACTTACAGCGGTTAGTTCGACTTACACAATTTTTAGGCTTTGTGATGGTGTGTAAGTGATATGCATTCAGTAGGAAACTCAGATTTTGAATTGTAATCTTCTCCCAGCCTAGCAGTGTGCAGTAGGGTACTCTGTCCTGATGCTGGGCAGCAGCCACAGCTCCAGTCAGCCACGGGATCACAGGGCAAACAATGGCCCTCTACAGAGCGCTGTGTTGCCAGTGGGGTTTTCTTTTATACTGTGCTCTGAGCACAGTTAAGGTAGCTAGGCTATGATGTGTACTAAGTTAGGTGTACTAACTGTATTTTCCATTTATAAGACTTTCAACTTAATGATGAGTTAATCAGGATATAACCCCATTGTAAGTCTAGGAGCATATGATTATATTCTACTGAAGATATAGAAATAGCAACAGCTTTGTGTTTCAAGGTCACTTGTTATTATGTTATGTGAACATTGATATTGATTCATTAATTCAGCAAGTATAAAGAATGGGCCATTGTAGAGTTCTGAAAAAAGTACTAAGCAAACTCAGGGAGGAGTGAGAAAACACTTGGGTTTTGACCCCAAGGAACATATAAAATCTAAATAGAAAGACAAGGCATATACAAGTAAAAACAAATTACATTATTACAATTAAAGTTATGCAAGAATTAAAGTTATGAATGTAATGATTAGTACCACTGGCCATGGCATCGAATGGACATGGCATCAAATTCTGGATCTTGCTAGTTGTTCATGATCTTGACAAATTATTTATCTCAGTCTCTTCAACTGTTGATTAGATATAGTAGTGGAATCTACCGCTCAGGAATGTTGTGAGCGTTAAATGAGATTATACACGTAAAGCTCTTAGCACAGTGTCCAGCACCAAATTGGTAATATATCCAAGAGCAGTAATAACAATGGTAATAATAATAAGTGAGATGGCAAGGCAAATGCCACAAGGCAGCCAGTGTTGAGGGTCATGTGAGTGGCATGGGTAGCATAACTTAGACTCTTGTTGCCTAAGGAGTGGTCTGTGGACCAGCAGCATTGGCGTATTGCGGAAGACTGTTAGAAATTCAGGAGCTTCGGCTCCACTCCAGACGCACTGCATCTGAATCTGCAATTTATCTAGCATTTTCCCCCAATACCTGCATGAATATTAAAATACAAGAAGCGTTGTGACAGAAGGTATCAGAGGGAGAGTGAACAATGTGAACAAAAGCCTCTCGGAGGAGACAGGGTGGATCAGATCATAAGTTTTCAAACTTTTTGGTTTCAAAATTCCTTTACACTCTTAAAAACTATTGAGGATTCAGAGACTTTTATTTATCTGTTTTGTTTATCTGTTTAATGCCTAATAATAAACGACAGCTAAATTCTCATATCTGCTTCAGCATTCACTCTATCATGTTATGTTATTTTGTTTGAAGTACATAAAGAAAATTTGGTTTTGCACCAATGTGTAGCTTAACAAAGCAAGAGTACTTTATTACTGTTTTAAGATAATTGTGGCTATTCTGTTTCATTAGTGCACTTATAAAAATTCCATAAGTAATATTTCTTAATTTGTGGAATCTCAAATAGAATGAGTCAACATTTGGAAGATTTGGTTAACCCAGTGAATAAATATTTTCCAAATGATCAACTCACACTGTTACAAAAATCAGAACAAGAGGGAAAATCCATTTAAAGTAGACTAATGGATTTTAATGTAACAGTACAAATATTTCTAGACTAGTGGATTTGGTCTATACAGATGAATGGATTTTAATGTACCAGCACAGAAGTTCATTGCACAAGTGTTTCTCCTTGAGACAATCATCCTACATATTCCAGCATGCAGAAGACTTGCTTTCTGTGTACTTCCTATTTCCTCACAGAGAATTCTGAAAAGAAAGGCACTTAAGGGTCAAAATTAATAAAATTAATAATTTTTACTGTTTTATCCCAGGCCTTCTTAAGTGAGATTGAATGCCTCGTGGTGAGGAATGCATGCAGTGACCATTGGTGTGGTTCGGGGCACTGCCTTAATTAATGCTCTGCACCAGCTGTTTCACCCACCATTGCTTTTTATCCACTGTTGCTTGTACAAATTTTAACACAGTAAAAAGTAAATAAGATCTTAGTGTTATTATAAAAGCAGTTTTGAGTTCTCAGATGGTCTTAAAAGGACCTCCGGTGGAATAAGAATCTCGAAACCGTGTTTTGAGAACTACAGAATAGAATGTTGGAAGACAAGGGTTAGATAAGAGGCTGGGGAAAGTGAAGGGACATACCAAACAAATAGCATCATGCCAGCAGAGGTCTGGAAACAGAGGTTAGCCAAGTGGGTTCTACCAGTCAGACTATGTGGAACGGAGCTTGCACAGTTCAGAAACAGTTACTTGATCTTCCTGCTTCATTCCGTCCTAAAAATAGACACATGCACAGAAAGGACACTTTCCTTTTAGCTCCTTTACTGAATCAGCCACAGTGAGGCAACCTCAACTTCAACTGGTCCATATAATGCTACCTGAACTTGAAAATCTGGTCGATTGATTAAAGTGTACAATTCAAAGAGAAGACAAGCATAATAAATCTCTTTTGCCATTATGCCTAACAAGAAATTTCACCTTCCTTTGAAAAAGAAAAGGAAGAAGTTATTTATTGTTTTTGAAGCAGAAGGCCACTTTAGTTTTATAATTTGTATAAACTATTTTTATATGAATTATACTTCACACCCCATGCCCCAAGGGGTTTGGAATACTATTACTAACTTCAATTTATGTACTTTAGAGAGAATGTTTATAAGTTAGAAAACCTAAGGTATGCCATTTGAGATTGCAGGTTACCTTGATTTCTAAATGTATAACTATTATCCTCATTTAAGAGTCTACATTGTTGACCCTGGGGAACATAATAATAGAAGACTACAACAAAAGTTCCAGTGCCTTGGCTTTTTTGTCCCTAAATTAAACCCCCCAAATAGGAAGTTACTGTGAAATAGCCACAAATTGAAAGCTGCTCCTTTAAGGGTTTCCCTCAGGAACACATGTTACACTGACATTGTTAGTAACTGTGAGATCTGTAATTTAGAAATTATCAAGCAAGATAAATACATAAAAACCCTAGGATTTGAGGTTCCCTGGGAATCTCTCACCATCTTGGGCTGTGGCCATCTCTGACCCTCAAATAGCCTCCAATCTCTGGACACTACAGGGACCAAAAGGGCACATATTGATCATTCTAACGCCTTCACCATCAAAAGTCTGCAACTCAGATTCACGCCCCCACCTAATTTAACTGTGTGACTAGTCAAGGGCCCTCTGGCTTGATAGCTACTCTGAGATAGTATGCAACTCAGTGAGTTACAGTGAGGCTCCTTCTCATCCAGATGAGGCTTTCAGAGCTCATGCCTGGGGCTACTCTCATTTTCTCCGAAATAGACTTCAAGAGATGCTTGGCTGCTTGAAATCATTAGTGAAAATAACTCACAGGAGGACTTGAGCTAACATAGCTGAACACACCATTACAGTCCCATGCACGATCCTGCTCTATGTGCTTTTTATTTCCTGGCCCGACTTTGGTGTTTTATCTCACCTTCAGAGGAATACAAAAAAATAATCTTTTTTTCAGCTTATAAAAATGGATGATTGTCTATTTTAAATATTTTATAAAATAATCCCCCAAAGTGAAGCAAAATAAATTACCTATTGTTCTATTAATAGAAATAATTCAAAACTTGAAAATAAGACGTAAATATGGGTGGCATGTCTTTTCAACATCATATGAGAGCAAAGGCCAACCCAAGGATTATCTAGAACTAATTATAATATAATGTGAAAAACATCGCTGGCCAGCACCCAGTCCTCTGAGCCACACCAAGCAGGGCTGAAACTGCTTTTGTAGACAGCAAATCATATTCACTGACTTGAATATGTAAATATAATGTGAGAAATGCAGTGCACACTACTGACTTCCAAATTTCTAATAGCCATAGTAAAACCATAAGAATAAAGGGTTAAATTTCATTTTATATAATTGATTTAACCCAATATATTAAAAATATTATCATTTTAATTTATAATTGTTATAAGAAATTTCTAATGAGGTATTTAATTCATTTTATTGCACTATTCTTCAAAATCTGGCAAGTATTTATACTTACAGTACATCTAGATCAGATGTTCAAAAGCCACAAGGGACTAGTGGCTACCACGGCGAACAGCATGGACATAGGGAAAGGTACTTTGTTCAACTGAAGTCACAATTAACTTGTAGGTTTTTGTCCAGTAGTGATCCCAAGAATCACTGTTCAATAAGAAGGATAATGTAAATAATCTTCTGGTGTGGTAGAATATTAACCAGTTTTATATCTAGCCTAGCAATCATATCATTGAATTATTTTGTTAAATTGCCTATAAATATCTAGTTTCTGAAGCAGTCTTCGGACTAGTCTTAATATCTTACTAGTTCCCTTATTACCTAATACATTGAACAAAATGTTGGTCCTGTGTTTATTTTATATTATCTGAGTGATGGATTTTACCTTGTTGACAGGTCTGCTTCAGCAATTTCACACCCAGAGTCTTGTAAGTGTTTCTTTTATTCTCACTCTGTAGCTCTATCTTTGTGACATAACAGGTCTGCCCAGAAGATATCCAGCCATGTGATTTGAAAAATAGAGACATTTATTGAAGAACATACAAGATATAACAAATATTTCCCATAAGACAATGATGTCTCATTCCCCTTCAAAATAGACACCCTGGCATCTCTCACAGTTCTCCCAATCACCATCAGCTTCCCTATTGTATTTTCCTGAATCTCACTGATGGTCTAAAATCTTTTCCCTTTCAAAGGTGATTTTAGTTTTGGAAAATCCAGAAGTCACAGGGCACCAAATATGGGCTGTAGTGGAGCTGAGTCACCTGGGTAAATTGATGTTTTGCCAAAAAAGTCTGCACCAAACATGATGCATGAGTGGGTGTGTTGTTATGATGAAGCTGCCAATCACCAGTTGTCCATAGCTATGGCCTTCTGGATCATCTGAATAGTTTCCACAGAGGAATGTTCAAGCCTAACACGAAATCTGATGCAGATTTGTTGCTCTACTCCTTTGTCATTTTGAATGCGGTGGCCACACAGTACACATGCTCACTCAATGCCATCTACTACCCCCACTGACGAGTACAATGCAGTTGTCATTATTCATGCACGGGCATTCCAGGCCTCTTTCCTTGGCTGCCAGGTTACATAAATGCTGTGCAAACCATTCTCGTTATATTAACAATGGCTGGATTTTTTCCGAACAGACCTCGTATATTTCACATACATAGCACCACCATCTCAAGTTCTGCCAGCGTAAATACTGAAAACAATACATTAGGTGAAGATATATATTTTTGTTTGTTTAAAATAAAAGAATTTTATATACACAACCAAGATTTTTGATATCCATTACCCAATTGTCCTTCTGAAATGTTTTATTACATTCATATTACCAGATTATAAAAGTGACTGATTCCTTGTTGCCTACAAACTCTCTGCAAGAATTGATAATATTGTTCTGTTTCTTTAACCTAGATTTATTTACAATGACTAAAGTGTTCAGAACCGTGAGTAAAATGTCCATAATAATAAAAGTGGTAAGCATAAAACAAAGGAGCTTTCCTGTTTTATGTCTGACTTAGTAACAATACCATTAGCACTGGTGCCATGAGATGAGATACTTGTTATTGTGATTGTGATTTTTATCATATTAAGGACATATTTCCTTACTCCTATTTTACTCACTTTTTAAAAATTTGGAATAAAATTTGAGCTCTATGAAATGCATACTATTCTCTTTGCTCTACTAACATTATAAACTACATGTATAGCTATTCTAATGATAAACCATATGTTTTTAGATTAAACCTTGAGCAAAGTGTATATTTTTTCTAATATACTAATATATGCTAATATGTTCATGAAATTGATTGGTTCTTTTTTGGTATATTTGGCATCTGTATTTATAAGGGACACTAATCTAAATATTCTATTTTATTTTTTTAATTTAAATTAGTTCATTGTTGTTCAATTACAGTTGCCTGTATTTTCTCTCCACCCCTTCCAAGCCCACCTAACTCCCTTGCTTCCATCCTCCCCATTCGTTTTGTCCATGTGTCCTTTATAGTAGTTCCTGAAAACCCTTCTCCCAACTGTCCCCTCTCCCCTCCCCTCTGGCTATTGTTAGATAGTTCTTAATTTCAATGACTGTGGTTATATTTTGTTTGCTTTTTTCTTTTGTTGATTATGTTCCAGTTAAAGGTGAGATCATATGGTATTTGTCCCTCACCACCTGGCTTATTTCACTTAGCATAATTCTCTCCAGTTCCATTCATGCTGCTGCAAAGGGTGTAAGGGCCTTCTTTCTCTCTGCTGCGTAGAATTCCATTCTATAAATGTACTATCGTTTTTTGATCTACTGAATTGCTGATGGGCACTTAGGTTGCTTCGGCACTTGGCTATTGTAAATTGTGCTGCTATGAACATTGCGGTGCATAGGTTCTTTTGGATTGGTGTTTCAGGGTTCTTAGGATATAATCCTAGCAGTGGAATTGCTGGGAAATTCCATACTGTTTTCCACTGTGGCTGTACCAGTCTACAATCCCACCAACAGTGCACCAGGGTTCCCTTTTCTCTGCATCCTCTCTAACACTTGTTTGTTGGTTTGTTTACGTTGGCCATTCTGACTGGTGTGAGATGGTATCTCATTGTGGTTTTAATTTGCAGTACTCTGATGGCTAGTGATGCTGAGCATCTTTTCATGTGTCCCTGGGCACTCTGTATGTCCTCCTTAGAGAAGTGTCTGTGCAAGTCTTTTGCCCACTTTTTAATTGTTTTTTGTTTGTCTGTTTGTTTGTTTGTTTTTTGTCTTCCTGGAATGGGGTTGTGTGAGTTCTTTATATATTTTGGAGATTAAACCCTTGTCTGAGGTATCATTGGCAAATATGTTTTCCCATATAGTTGGTTCTCTTTTTATTTTAATGCTGTTTTCTTTAGCCATGCAGAAGCCTTTTAATTTGATGAGGTTCTCATTTGTTTATTCTTTCCTTTATATCCCTTGCTTTAGGTGACTTGTGAAGATGTTGCTGCATGGGATATCTAAAATTTTCCTGCTAATGTTTTCCTTTAGGACTTTTATGGTGTTGCAACTTATATTTAAGTCTTTTATCGACCTTGAATTTATTTATTTTGTTGTAAATTGGTTATCGAGTTTCATTTTTTTTGCATGTAGTTGTCCAGATCTCCCAACACTATTTGTTGAAAAGGCTACTTTTATTCCATTTTATGCTGCTGCCTCCTTTGTCAAATATTAATTGATCATAGAGACTTAGGCTTATTTCTGGGTTCTCTGTTCTGTTCCATTGGTCTGTGTGTCTGTTCTTATGCCAGTACCAGGCTGTTTTGATTACAGTGGCCTTGTAATACAGTTTAATATCAGGTATTGTGATTTGTCCTGCTTTGTTCTTTGTCAAAATTGCTGCCGCTATTTGGGGTCATTTATGGTTCTATGTAAATTTCTGAAATATTTGTTCTATATCTGTGAAATATGTCATGGGCACCTTAATAGGGATTGCATTGAATCTATAAATCACTTTGGGTAGTATGGCCATTTTGGTGATGTTAATTCTTCCAATCCATGAGCATGGTACATATTTCCATTTGTTTGTGTTTTCCTTAATTTCTTTCTTCAGTGTTGTATAATTTTCTGGGTACAGGTCTTTTACCTCCTTGGTACTTTATTTTTCTTTCCTAGGTACTTTATTTTTCTTTTTGCTATATCAAATGGAATTTTTTCCTGATTTCTTTTTTTGATGTTTCACTGTTAGTGTACAAAAATGCCTTTGATTTCCAAGTATTGAAATCAATACTTTGTATCCTGCTGTTTTGCCAAATTTCTTTATTAGATTGAGTAGTTTTTTGGTGGAGTCTATAGGATTTTCTATGTACACTATCATGTCATCTGCAAACAGTGACAGTTTTGTTTCTTCCATTCCAATTTGGATGCCTTTTATTTCTTTTTCTTGTCTGATTGCTCTGGCTAGGACTTCCAGTACTATGTTGAATAGGAGTGGTGAAAGTGGGCATCCTTGTCTTGTTCCTGATCTTAGTGGGAAAGCTCTAAGTTTTTGTCCATTGAGTCTGACATTGGCTGTAGGTCTCTCATATATGGCCTTTATTATGTTGAGGAATGCTCCCTCTATTCCCAGTGTGCTGAGTGTTTTTATCATAAATGGGTGCTGTACCTTATCAAATGCTTTTTCCACATCTATTGATATGGTCATATGATTTTGTTTCTCATTTTGTTTATGTGGTGTATTATGTTTATTGATTTGCAAATATTGTACCACCCTTGCATCCCTAGGATGAATCTCACTTGGTCATGGTGTATGATCTTTTTAACATATTGCTGGATGTGATTTGCCAATATTTTGTTAGCATCTATGTTCATCAGCAATATTGGCCTGAAGTTTTCTTTCTTTGTTATGTCTTTATCTGGTTTTGGGATTAGGATGATGCTGGCTTCATAAAAAGAGTTTGGGAGTCTTCCATCTCCTTGAATTTTTAAAAATAATCTGTGGAGGATTAAATTTTTTATTTTAAAAACAAACAATTTAATCAGAGTTTAATGTTGAAGTCATACTAACTTACCGAAATGTAATGTAAAGGTTTTTCACTTCTTTTGAATACTTAGGAGCTGTTTAAATGGTAACAGATAATGGCAGGGATTATCTATTTTTTTTTTGAACATTTGAAAGAACTTTCTTGTAAAGCCCACTGGCATTTTTCCTAAAGCTTATTCTTTCATAAACTTCTAAAGTTTCTCTTACACATTTGGTCTATTCCAATTTTCTTCTTTTATCTGGGTCATTTAATCGCCTTAAATATAGTTAATTTTATTAAGATTTCTAATTTGAGTATAGGAATATACATATAAATAAATATAGATATAATTATATACGTAACCATGTGATCTGTCTATATATATATGAAAACCTTACTTACATTAATACATGTTCCATATACGTATTTCCTTTCTTATTTTTCTTAATTAACTTAGCCAGAGATTTATCATTTTTGGAAGACTACTTACTTTTAATTGGAATCGATCAATTATTTTATTTTGATCAATTAAGATCAATCTTTTTGATTTTTTTTCTGAGGTCAATAAGTAGCCACTGAAGACTTTTAAGCAAGGAAGTGGTCCGAGGAGGTCTGTGCTTTGAAAGATCACTCTGCCAGCCATGGGACTATGGGATGGAGAGAAAGTCAAAGGCGGGCTGGGCCGTCAGTCCCACTGCAAACTTCAGGGCCCAAGCTGTTGGACTACAGAAACTCAGACTGGGTGGGAGCAAGGCCAGGGGTAGAACTGACAGCTCTCACATATTGTCCCCTAATGGGGGAGTTGAGGTATGGGGAGCAGCAATATTAGAACACTTTCCCTGGGTCATGCCAAGCTTAATATCCTGGAATTGCACAACATAACTGTCACCTTTCTAAATAAGATGAGGCAGACATAATGATTTCTGGAAGTAGGAGTTCAGCTATGATCTGGAATTAAGAGATATACCACCCCCATTCACCCTAGGTGTGTTGGGATTTGCCCACAGGACTATCACCGAAACTCGTACAGTCTGTGCATGACAATTCCAAGGAGCTTGATTCAGATGAAGGGCAGCCCTTAGAAGTATGCACTGCTGTGGGCACCATTGGTCTGGGAGCCTGAATAGGACCCCAGTCACATTAGAGCAGCTAACAACAGAAGGGGACCTACAGCAGAAACCCATGCATGTTTATTGGGACAACTGGATGAGGGTATGTGAGAAATTGTAGGTCAAAAGGTGCCTGGGAGCCCTGGGTGCTCCCCAGAAACATAATTCTACACAATTGACTCTAATTCCAGACTTTGGCCACAGTGATAATGAGATGACTATTGTACTCTAAGCCCTAGAATAGACCAGGAAATGAATGGATTTGCCCAGGGTTGGAAAAGCCCTGAGTGATTGCAGATGAGAGGGGGGATGAGAGACCTTCCCTTCCCAAGGTTCATCCTCCCACACCTCTTCAGGCCAGCCACATGCCTTCTTCCCCTTCCCCTTTCTCCAGTACCCTCCTTCCTTTCTTCACGTCTCCTCTTTATCAAACGCCTTACGTCCCAAGCTCTGTGTCTGTTTCTTAGTGCTAATGAGGTCCTCAAGCTCTGGTTACCACCCCCTGAGAAGGAATGCCAAGCTGATGCGCCTCCTCGTTCACAAGCAGGGCTGCTCAGAGACCCGTTTCAAGACATCTATCTGCCACAGAACAATGGCATTTGCTGCTGAGAAGGAACTGAAGCCACTGCTAAGTAGAGCAGCACAGCACATAATGGTCTTGCTGAACAGGGAGGGTGTTTGATGGGAGGTCGAGGAATCTAGGATTGATAAGGTCTTCATCCACATCGCCTGCAATCCCACAGCATGCAGCTGCTGTGGGGTCTGGCACCCTCCATACTGCTGGACGTCGCCAAAGAGCAGATTCAGGTGTTGGGGGAAATCCAGTGAGGCAGGAAACAGCTTGACCAGAGAGAGCTCTCAATGCACATCAAAGTGGGGCTGCTAAAAGAAAAATCTGGAAAAGGGCAGTATTGAGGGCAAATTTAACAAAATTTGCTGCAGTGAGATCAAAAACAGGATATGAATAGGATGTGACAGCCCTTCCCATTATAACAGGACCCTTGTCAAGTAAAATAACCCTTGTGAATTGGCTGAAAACCCCACAGCAAGGCGACTGAACTCATGGTCATTTGACAGTTACAGAAGCTAAAAACGAGCTCCAATTAAATTTTTAAAAAAGACAAAAAGCATTGTGAGTAACAAACATTAGTATTTCTCCGAGGCAAAGGCTCGCATTTTTTCCTTCAATGACCTTGGAACAATGAACTGCTGAGTCCTCTCTGCAGAGCGTACACTGTGAAACTTCCAGCTTCTCTGACGTTGCTGTCTTCCCTGCAGGGTTGAAAAGGCTGTGAGTGAGGTTCTTTGGTGCAGGCCCCAACCTGTGGTGTGGGAGGAAGGACACACACCTGAGTGTGGGTATTAATTTCCCCAGGTATTAGTTATGTGGCTGGTCTAATCAATTGATCACCCTGAGATAATTTTATTTGTTTAAGAATAATAACAATGGTATAGTTCTCAAAAGGCTTACGTGAGAGTTAATGGAAAAGTCTGTGACTGCACTCTGCACAGGGCCTGCACTATTTCAGGTAGGCAGCATGCAGTTCATTTTCCTTTCATCTTCCCTAGTAAAACTCTCTGTATTTCCAGAAACTAACACAGCACTTGGAACACATACATTCAGGATTCAATACATAAATGTGTAGCTCAGTATACAGTATACCATGAGCAGTACTCTGAGAAACCACAATAGTTTCTGAATGTATTGTAATTATTAGTCCACTAGGAAGACAAGAAGTCACAACTGAAGTTCATTTTATTCACTCAAACTTATTGTAGTCATCTACTTCACATGATGTACCATGTTCGGCCTTGGGGATACAGCAGTGAAGATGATAAAAATGGTCCCAACCTGTGTCACTCAAGATGCTTCTGTTGCCATGTCACAAAACTGCCAGCTCAAAGTGACTTGGAGAATAAAAAGGAATTATTCCCTTATGTAATTAGAAAAGCCAAAAGCAAAACCAGCTTTGAGAATGGTTTATTCATCAACTAACTAAGGTCACCATGGATCCTGTTTCTTCCCATCTCTGCTGTGCCTTCCCCAGAATCTGCCAATGGTAAAGCTGGCTGCCGTCATGGTTGCAAGATGCCATCATGGTTACATGCTACCAAGTGCAGAAGTTTCCATGTGCTGGAATGCCCCAGCAAATCCCTCTTTGTGTCTCTTTGGCCTTGATGGAGTCATATCTACCCCTGAGCATACAATAGATGGGATCGTGGTGATTAGTTGAGGCCTGAACCACACAGCCTATTCTATTGTTGTGTATAGTCAGGTGAAGATAATACCTGCGAGCTGAGGGCAAGGACCATAGACATCCAATAAGCCTGGGGTAAATAGAAAGAGAGGAGGGAGCTACTGGGAAGTAAGGACCACAAGAGTCACGTTAGTGTCCCCAGAGAGCTTCCAGTTAGGCTTGGCCACTTCAGAAAGTAAACTTTCTAAGAACAAAAAAGTAAAATTCTGTGCTGCTGTCCTGTGGTTAAATGTGTATCAAGAATGAATAATGTCACTTCACATTTAATTAAGAAATCACTTACTACATTGAATAGCCGATATATTTAATGAATAATTCTAGGCACCATGAGACCTACTGAAAAAGTACATTACAGCAACTGTCATTGAGAAGCCAATGGTTCAATAGACAAAGTATTTTATTCACTTATGAAATGACAAATAGTAACAGAAGGCCATGTAGTAAGTGTCTAGTGAGAGGAGCAGACATTTATTTTTGTGGGAGTGTGGGTTGCAAACTTTGATGTGCTTGAGAGTAACCTAGAATTATTCTTCCTTAAAATACAGATTTTTACCCAGCAACTCTGATTCACTGGTTTGAGATGAAGCCTAGGAACTGATTTTTTTAAAACCAACATTTTAATATTGCATTGCAAAACAGAGAGACTGCCTGGGGCTACTGTGGTCAGACAGAGCTCCAGGAAGGAGGCAACAGAGTCATAGAACACTTTTGTGCCCGGGAGTGTCAGCAGAGTTTTCAGGATTCAGCTAGGAAGATGTAAGGTCTTGGTTTCTGTGCAGCCCATCATTTAGAACAGTGCCTCCTCCAGGTTAGACACTTGCAATGCTAATGGAAAGAATTAGTTTACCAAGGGTATTTTTCAGGTTGGGATGGAGGGGAGAAGTAATAGAAGTAGGGGGATTGGTTTGTTATGATAGTCTTTGAATGAAACAATATGAAATTAATGTAGAGAGCATAAAAAAGGGAATAAATTTTAAAAAGCCCTCAAAAATGCTATGGTTGGTTACTCAGCAAATAATTTACACTGCACAAAAAAAAGTTGGCAAAATGTTTTAATTTATTTAAAAAGTGCGAATGGATGAGAAAAAATAAACAGGCTCTTCCATTAGGATACTACTATATTTCACTCTGTTTTGGTTTAAATTAGAGAAAGGATAATTAGACAGAAAAGATCATTTCCAGCTGTGTGACTTTGGGAAAATCCCTTTCCTTCTCCGGTGCAACTTCCTCCTTGGTAAAAAGAAAGGTCTGAACCAGCCAATCTGTGGTGTTCTCTGTTTCTATGCTAGAATATTATTGCATGCACCTTGATGCGAACTGTATTGTAAATTTAACTTACTCTTTAAACTGTTAAACCACGTGTGGCTAAAAACAAACTGTATATTATGTTCAATGTAGGAGTAGTGTTGTGCTTTCTAATTATCTGCCCAAGCCATGTAACCATACTTAAGTTTATGATGAGAACAGCATATCCATTGAGCTGATCAGGTTGTGGTAAATTAAAACTTACAGCTTCCCTTTATATTAATATAAAGGAACCTTCTGCCACCAGCACCACAAGTCTTATCAGCATATAAATGAGTTCCATTAACACAACAAAAGTTGTATCACATAATGTCAAAGTCTTGTGCCAGACACCTAGTCTTGTAAACACTGCACTTGTATCTAAGGAGAAATTCATGTTTATTGTCTCCATCACTGGCCCAGCTTGTCCTCTATCTGTAAGTTAATTCAAAGGGACAGAGTAAAAGGGCAGGAAAACATCCCTTTTCTTTTCTGAGGGCTGTAAGGTAACCATTGTTGGCATGGGTGTTTTATACCCTGGTCAAAGCCAACCTAATATTTAAGTATCTAGACCAATCTACTGGTGATGTGAAGATCATAGTTTCCTTATAGAAAGATTGTTCATTTTTCAAAATAACAAAGAGTTGACAAAGAACTTTATTACAGGAAAATTCCTGAGTGTATTTTAAATATTATTAAACATCTAGAAACTTTATACCCAGATTTTCAAGTGATATTACTTAAATAGCAATAGCAACTAGCTGCAATTGACAAGCTAGAGGCTTTGAGCCTCTAGAAGTTGACAGGACCCATGCTAAAACATTACTCTTCCTAATCCTTCTAATTAGCTTGAAAATAAGTACCATCTCCTACCTGTAATTCAAGGAGTTTAAGTCACTTGCCCAAGGTCAAACACAAGTAAGAATTCAAATCTGCCTCTATTTGACTCCAAGGCACAAAATAATTTCTCAAAAAACTAGTGCTTTAAAAAAGAAAGAAAGAAATTAACAATATTCTCTAAGAGCACACCATGCCCTGAGTCATTTTTAATTGTAAATGAGGTAAGTAGCTTCCATTGCTACTAGGTCTAGTGTATAGTTTCTTTGTTTTCACTAGGAATACCTATAGTTAGTAAAGTATTTTTGGACTGCAACTAAAGGTATACTATCCTGGAAAATCTCAAGACAAAGAGTTGTAGTCATTCTAATAACATTTTTTATAATTAAATATTTTTGTAACTTGAATGTTTTTAATGCTGAATAAAACTTTTAAGATGCATTAATTCAATATAATACCCTTAAGTTATTTCTAATATCTATTAATAAAAACTCTATATAAGACTCTCTGTAGCAGACTCTGCACTGGAACTAGACTGTACTTTTTCTAAGTGACCTGGACTTTAAATAAGTGATGTGGTAACCCAGCTGTGAACTCACATACAAGTAAAAGTAGAGGAAATATGAACAGTACTGACCTACAATACCTTCTCCACCATCCCCAAATCCACAGAGTCCTGAAAAATTAAATGTTTAAAAATAAATTTGTGGTAAATTTCTTAGGTTAAAAAAAGGCTAGTAAGAATATTCATAAATTTTGCAGAAAAAGTTATAATGGATTTGAGGATTAGTGTTTCCCCCAGATCCTTTTCGGGTTATGCTGAGATATATGGTACAGACCCAAGTTGTCTTTCTAAAGTCTGCATTCAATAGGGATGACCTACATCGTCATTAGGATATTACAGAAACAATGGCTTGGGACTGCTAAGACTGGGTAGCAAGAAACATTGCTGTTCTACATTTCTCTTCCTTGGATTTCTCACTCAGTGGAAAACCAGCTTTCTTATCATGAGACATACAAGCCACCCTACTAGAGGTCTGAGTGTTAAGGAACGGAGGCCTCCTGTTCACTGCGACAGATTCAAATGAATCATGTGACTGAGACATTTCGGAAGTGGATCCTCTGGCCCCAGTCAAGCCATCAAATGATGGAAGCTCCAGCTGACATCTTGATTGTGATGTCATGAAAGACCTGGAGTCAAAAACACCTAGCTAAGTTGCTTCCATGTTTTTTAGCTATTATGTGAAATAATCAAATTTTATTGTTATTTAAGCCACAAAATTTTGGATAGATAACAAAGACATTTTTTTTCAAGTTGCTATAAATTACCTACTTCCAAGATTAAAAAGGAGAAATATGAGTGAATACATTGATTGGGTTTTTATGCAATAAAATACTTAGAATATGCTATTTGGGAAGCAACTGTCACATTTTGCATAATACCGAGTAACTGTGGTTACTCTGGGAAAGAATAGGACTCATTTGCTCCAATTCCTCCTTATTGGCAAAAGCAGGATATTTTGTATACAACCAGCTCTTGACTTTACTTGACTTGTTTTTTGTTTTTTCTTTTCTTTTTGCTTTGGACTTTTTATTTTCTTCAAATGAGGTATAAAAATTAAGTGTGATTTGATTAGATTATTCAGTCCAAATCAGGAAACACACCATAATTGAAAGGTAGAAAATCTGGTTATTGTTTGTTTGTTTGTTTTTAAATTTAAGCACATCTTCTCTGTTCAGATGAAGCCAAACCCCTGTAAGTCTACCCATTGTTCCGAGTAACTACAGAAAACACTTATTTTCAGAAAAGAAAACAAAAAACTAAAAGGAAATAAATTTTCTTGAATTAAACTTTAGTCACATGAAATATACTATAATGAGTCTAGTTTTCTATGCTATTAGTGAGCTCTATTTAAATATAATACTGACAGCTTTTTCTACTTTATAACAATTAGGTAAAACATGTCAAGGTAAAAATATATATCATATTCTTTAAAGAAAATCCAAACTTCCCTTTAGCACAATGCGACATAAAACTGGCATCTAAACATCTTTATTAAAAAATAGCATACCAAATTCGGTCATTCCCAGCAAATCAAACTAATCATAATGTTGCCCATTTTTTTTGGACCATTTCTGTGAGCATCCTGATTACCAGTGTTTTGAACTCTGCATCTGATAGGTTAGCTATCTCTTCGTCACTTAGTTGTATTTTTTTCTGGAGCTTTCATATGTTCTTTCATTTGGGCCTTTTTTTTTTTTTTTTTTTTTTTTTTTTTGGTCTTAGTGCACCTGTTACATAGTAAGGGGTGAAGCCTTAGATATTCACCAGGGTGGGGCAACCCACATCACTGCATTTTGGTGCTTTTAGTTGGAAAGGAGTCCAAGGGGGGGCAATGCAGCTTGGTCAGCTCTCTGCCAGTTTTCAGTCACTTCCTCCACTACCCAAGAGCAAATTGGGCCCTTCTGGTGCTGATTCCTCTGTGGGTGGTTTTGTGTACATTCTGGGACCCTGTGGATCTCTCTAAGAAACTCCCCTGTGAGGCTGGGAGTTTCTCCTCCTGCCTCACCCCCCACAGATTTTTATAGTCAGAGGTTTTGAGGCTATATTTCCCCACACTGGAACCCTGGGTTGCATGGTCTGTCTCACTCCCCAGTTGTTCCTCCTGGCTTATCTGCATACAAATGTGGGACCGCCCACTCTGCCAGCCTCCACCTCATCTGATCCTTCAGCCACAGCCTTGCTGTGAATACTCTCCACCTGGCTGACCGTCTCCACCCTTCCTACCTGTCCGGATGAATGTTTCATCTTTAGCTCCTTGGTTGTCAGACTTCCATACAGTTCGATTTTTTTGTCAGTTCCGATTATTTTTTGTTTTTATATTTGTTGTTGTTGTCCTTCTTTTGGTTGTGCAAGGAGGTACAGTGTGTCTACCTATGCCTCCATTTTGGCCGGAAGTCTCTAATTTTATGTGTTTAATATAAAATATATATTTAAAATTTTTATTAATCAGTGTTGTGTAACAAATTGCTTGAAAACATTGCAATATTTATTCTCCAACCTTTTCATGTGGGTCAGAAATGTGGGAGCTGTTCAACTGGGTAGCTCTGGCTCAGCTTTTCTCATGAAGTTGACATCAAGATAGTAATTTGGGCTGCAATCATCTGCAGACCTGACTGGAACTGAAGGATTTGCTTTCAAGATGGTTCCCTCACATGGCTGTTGGCAAAAGGCCTCTGTTCCTTGATCATAGACCTCCCCATACTTGAGTGCCTCACAACATGGTAGCTGGCTTTCTTTAGAGCAAGGGATCCAAGAAAGATAGCAAACAGGGGGCTGCATTGTCTTCTCAGAAGTCACACGTTTGATGACGAGCACAGTAGAACTAAGTGTGTTCAAGAGATCAAAACCTTCTCTAAACAGGTCATTTTCTGATGAAGATAGTATGCTCAGGACTAGGGGATACTTGGCTAAATACCAACCTGAGCATGTAGTAAGGTACAAAGTTATTCCTTATTTTGTTTTTTTTGTCTTTTTAAAATATATTTTATTGATTATGCTATTACAGTGTCCCATTCCCCCCCTTCACTACCCTCCACCCTGCACACCCCCTCCCACCCACATTCCCCCGCTTTAGCTCATCTCCATGGGTCCTACATATGAGTTCTTTGGCTTCTACATTTCCTATACTATTCTTACCCTCCCCTGTCTATTTTCTACCTACTATTTATGCTACTTATTCTCTGTAACTTCTCCCCTCTCTTCCTCTCCCACTCCCCTGTTGATAACCTTCCATATGATCTCCATTTCTGTGGTTCTGTTCCTGTTCTAGCTGTTTGCTTAGTTTGCTTTTGTTTTTGTTTTAGGTGTGGTTGTTAATAATTGTGGGTTTGCTGTCATTTTACTGTACATATTTTTTATCTTCTTTTTCTCAGAGAAATCCCTTTAACATTTCATATAATAAGGGCTTGATGATGATGAACTCCTTTAACTTGACCTTATCTGAGAAGCACTCCCATTCTAAATGAAAGCTTTGCTAGATAGAGTAGTCTTAGGTGTAGGTCCTTGCCTTTCATGACTTGGAATACTTCTTTCCAGCCCCTTCTTGCCTGTAAGGTCTTTTCAGAAATCAGCTGACAGCCTTATGGGAACTCCTTTGTAGGTAACTGTCTCCTTTTCTCTTGGTGCTTCTAAGATTCTCTTCTTCATTTTAATCTTGGCTAATGGAATTATGATGTGCCTTGGTGTGTTTCTCCTTGGGTCCAACTTCTTTGGCACTCTCTGAGCTTCCTGGACTTCCTGGAAGTCTATTTCCTTTGTCAGATTGGGGAAGTTCTCCTTCATTATTTGTTCAAATAAGTTTTTAATTTGTTGCTTTTCCTCTTCTCCTTCTGGTACCCCTATAATTCAGATGTTGGAATGTTTAAAGATGTCCTGGAGGTTCCTAAGCCTCTCCTCATTTTTTTTTTTTTTTGAATTCTTGTTTCTTCATTCTTTTGTTTGGTTGTTTCTTTCTTCCTTCTGGTCCACTCCATTGATTTGAGTCCCAGTTTCCTTCCCATCACTATTGGTTCCCTGTACATTTTCCTTTATTTCACTTAGCGTAGCCTTCATTTTTTCATCTATTTTGCAACCACATTCAACCAGTTCTGTGAACATCCTGATTACCAGTGTTTTGAACTTGTGTATCTGATAGTTTGGCTATCTCTTTGTCGCTTAGTTGTATTTTTTCTGGAGCTTTGGTCTGTTCTTTCATTTGAGCCATTTGTTTTTTTGTCTTGATGTGCCTGTTATGTAGTAAGGGGCAGAGCCTTAGTTATTCACCAGGGCGGGGTAAGCCATGTTGCTGCATTGTGATACCGTATGTGGAGAAGGGGTCTGAGAGGGAACAATGGCACTTGCTCCACTCTCTGCCGGATTTCATTCACTTCCCCTGCTACCCCCAAGCAAAGTGGGCCTTTTTGGTGTTGATTCCCAGGGGGCGGGGGTTGTGTACCTTCTAGGACCCTATGGGTCTCTCCAATGGACTCTCCAGTGAGGCTGGGAGTTTCTCCTGCTGCTGCGCCAACCCCCACAGGTGTTTTCAGTCAGAGGTTTCAGACTTTATTTCTCAGAGCTGGATCCCTAGGTTGTGCAGTCTATCTTGCTCCCCAATTATTCCTCCCGGTTTATCTGCATGCGTATGTGGGACCACTGGCTCCACCAGCTGCTGCCTTGCCGAGTCCTCCAGCCACCGCTTTGCCGTGAGTCCTCTCCATACAGCTGCTGTCTCTGCCCCTCCTCCTGGTCTGGATGAATGTTTCATCTTTAACTCCTTGGTTGTCAGACTTCCATACGGTTCAATTTTCTATTGGTTCTGGTTGTTTTTTGTTTTTAAATTGTCCTTTTTTGATTGTGTGAGGAGGCACAGTGTGTTTAACTATGCCTCCATCTTGGCTGGAAACCCTTGTTTTGTTTTGTTATTCTCTCAAAAATCTTCTCTCTTGTAGACTAATTTTAATGCCCAATAAGCCACACTTGGAAAGCTCATTCTTTTAACTAAGGAAAATTTTCTTTAAAATGGATTAACATCTTAGTCCAGATACATTTATATAGGTCTTATTCTGACTAGTAACTAGTTGGAAGGAAAGGTACAGAACAAAAATATTTGATGAGGAAGTGGACTCAATTTTTAACAGGGGAGATCTGGCCGGATCACTAGGTAAGGGGGGATCCCCAAGAGGTGAGAAAGAGCCTTCCTTCCTTAGGAGAATAAGAGAGGGGCTGTAGGAGGAGGCTGCCCAAAGCAACAGTAAACAAGCTGGCTCCATGTCCCAGCGTGTGTTGTCCTGGCAATCAAGCAGCATGGCATGACACAACAGGGGAAAGTCTGCATGCCCCAAAGTAAGGGAGGGGTTACAGGAAACTCTAAGGTGGCGGATGAAAGCCGCAGTGAGCATGTGACTCCATGAGGGTAAACAAGCCAATGTGTGCCACGCGCCCCCAATCCTGAGTGAGATGCTGTGCCCCTGCACGCAGGAGAAAACCTCTTTTACTCACTTCTGGATTATGGCAGCAGAAGGACGGGTGGAGAAGTTGTTTGGGTGGATGAACATGAACGTTAGCCTGCAGTGGCTTACAAGGTGGACACTCCCTCAGCGTGTAGGATTTGGGGCAGAAGATTTTAAATGGAGGGCAGACAAGCTTATCCCTCTTTATGCCTTCCTCACACTTGCATATTTGGGAGCCAGCTCGCAGAGGCTGATTCCTGTGTATGAGATGCAGGCCTTGCCAGGGCGGGCCCACAGGATGCTAAGGTACCATGGCACATGGCACAGGTTCTGGACCTCTCCCATGCTCTCTCTGTGAGAGCAGCAGAGAGATGCGTGCGCTAAGAACATTTCTGGCCCCAGGGACATGAGCAGCTACAGTGCTCTGGTAGTGCACCTTGGCCCCGGGAGAGGGAGGAAGCTGCAGTGATACAATGGAGGCACAGACCCCATAAGTACACACTCCAGAGAGAGAAAGAGCTGGACCTGGAGACACAGAGACCCATTCTCATAACAGCCTTGGGCCCTAGGAGGACTGATAAGAATAGAGCAGGGTGTCTGGACACTGACTCTAGTCCTGGGGGTGGCTGGCTTCTTTCTGTGTTTTGTAGAAGAGATGGTTTGGAGCTGGGAATCCCCCACTCCACCAATTGGGCAATCTTTTAACAAAGGTCTTTTTCCTTCCCCACAATTATTGTGTTATGCTTGCATGAATATGGAAGTAGATATGTACAGATGCAGGCTTGTATATCACTTTGTTTGGTAACAAATTGAGAAGATAATGTGTGTCACTGGGACCATTTAGGAAGAGCATTACAGCCCTTTGGCCTCCGAGGATGGAAGGGTATAAAAAGGAAAGTGGAACAGAGTGCTGCAGTGATTTCCCACCTTTGAAGCTGCTTTGATCCTAAAGAGGAGGTATGAGGGAACTCTTTGTGAAGAAGGGGTGTGAGGGAACTCGGGGGACCATTGAAACACTAGACTGCCACTATGGTCCAGAGTCAGCTGGGTCACCACCTTACCCTTTTTATATCCACCATGCTAAAAGAATTATCAAGGCTGTAATGCAGATTCCTGACTATAATGCTGACAGACTGTACCTTCAAAGGCTGCATTTTCTATTTAGTTAAAAACCACACAGTAACTTGCACTACTGAACTATTATTGATAGCATTTTCCATCAACTCTCCCTTTTCCATGTTTTTTCTTGCCTTTGGCCTCTGTAATTTCTACTTTAAGATTGTATTTTCTCTAGACTGTGACAGTCAGAGCTCTGCCTTTTCAATGATTCAGCAATGTTTAATTATGTTTGTTCCAGTGGTTATAGGAGAAAAAGATGAGGAAAAAGATGGATGACAAAGATATACAAAAGTTATTTAAAGAAGAACCTTTGTAGCCTTGGTTGGTATGGCTCAGTAGATTGAGTGCTGGCCTATGAACCAAAGAGTCGCTGGTTCAATTCCCAGTCAGGGCACATGCCTGGGTTGCGGGCCATGTCTCCAATGGGGGACACTCAAGAGGCAACTGCACATTGATGTTTCTCTCCCTCCCTTCCCATCTCTCTAAAAATAAAATTTAAAAAAAGAACCAAAGAAGAACCTTTCTATATGTCACATACATTACCCCAAATCAGTGCCCTTTCAAATAACCTTGACATTGAACTGTCCCAAAAAATGCTTATTTGTTTTTTGAGAAATAGATTCAACCCCTCACCTTCCCACCTCTGTCCAAATATTTGATCACAGGGTCTGATGAAGCCAGTGCCTGCAGCATGGTGGCAGGATAAGGAAAGGAAGATCCAGCAGAGATGCTGGTGGAGGGAGGGCACAGTAGCCAGACTCTAGGATACTTAGCACCAAGTTTTTTTTTTTTTTTTTTTTAATCAATGTGCTATTACCAAGTCTTTAGTAAAACTGTATTCCCAATGGTAAAGAAGCTGAAAGGACAGGGGTCATTCCTATGCTTAGAATGAGCAAGAAAGGGGTTGAGGCCTCTCTGGCACTGTCTTCTTCTGAGGTCAATATTGCTGAACCAGCATTTTCACGGGAGCACGGTGGTCTCAGGAGCACAGGCCGACATGCCAATAGTGATGGGATAACTCTCCTGCCTGCTTCCTCCCAATGTTAAGAGGAAGGAAATCTTGCCCTGGCTGGTGTGGCTCAGTGGAGTGAGCACTGGCCTGTAGACCAAATGGTCACTTGTTCGACTCCTGGTCAGGGCATGTGCCTGGTCTGTAGGCTAGTTCCGCATTTGGGGGCGTGTGGGAGACAACCAGTTGATATATCTCTCACACACTGATTTTTCTCTCTCTCTCTTTCTCCCTCTCCTCCCATCTCTCTAAAATTATATAAATAAAATTGTTTTTTAAAAAAGAGGAAGGAAATCTTGAAAGGAGAAAGCTAGATATGTTGCTGGGGAAAGCTATGCAGCTAGCATCTATTATTTGGGCTGTATACACACCCTTTGGGTCACTGTCCAAAAATGCCCTTGTGATGTAAATTTCCAAAAAGTCTGGATGGCCTAGAAATGGTTAAAACTCAAGACTAATCCATGACCAACCAATGAGAGGAAGGAATTGTGGCTGACACACATAAATCTAAACAGTTGTCAGGAAACCACAATCAATTTTTAAGCCTGGAGGTTGCATCTTCTCTGCTGGATAAAAAGTTAATTCACACGTGCCCCTTTCATTTCATTATTCATGCAACGCAAATTAAATGGCTTAGCTGTTTCAATAGAGATTAATTACATTAGGCACGAAGCACATTTCCAGTTCAGGCCATGGTTTCTACTTCATTTAATTCATTATCCCATGTGCAATCCAGTAGCATCCTGAAGATAACAGCTAATTTCCGTCACATATGTCTCTTTCAGTGCTCTCTTCTCTTACTTTCAGGTACCTCCAAGGAAATTGCTAGCTAGCACAAAAGGAAAATATATATACACTTGGACCAAAGATATTTTATTATAAAAGGCTTTGTCTTCTCTTTTCTTATTGTCTGTGTTTGCTTTTTGTGTTGCTGTCCTCTGATTGCAGTGACTTAGAAAGTCTCACCTGACCTCCTGGGGAAAGATGCTCTTCTGCTCCCGGGCTGAGCAATGCATCTCAGGGAGAAACTGGAGGTCTGCTTTGGACTGCCAAAGGTGTGGGTAGAGGCCACTGCCTGTGACTCTGGGTGAGAGGAGGAAGTTTGGGCCCGATGCAGATTTGTTTGCCATGGCCTAGTCCTTGCCGGGTGTTGTTCAGCCAACAAAAAAGAGTCAGATGCGAGCACCTGTCTGCGTGTTTTCCACCAAGTTCTTTCAAAAGATACCTCTTTGAAAATTAACTACCAAAAAAGAAAAATGCTGAGATTTCTTTCTTGACAGCTGTGAGCACAGGTTTACAGCATCAAGAAAAGATTAAATCTAGAATTGGAATATATACATTACCCAAATTTCTTATGACAATGGAGTTAAGATGCTAGACACATGGAATACTCTAACCAAAAGCAACTTGAAAATTATTATCCAGACTTAAGTCCCACTGTGGGGGAAAAAAGAAAAGGCTGTTCTGTGACTTTTGCCTTGAGAGATATGTCAAGGACAGAGGGATACAGCATTCTGTTACCCCAAAAGGTTGTCTGTATAGCGAAGCCAAGATAATGGGAAATTTATTTGTACTCAGCTTTGTTAAGGAAAAAAACATTAAAGATTTAAACATTAAACATTAAAGATTTACCTTTTTCTCTCAAAAAAATTCTGAGCCTTGTGTTTTCATCTCTTTATGAACTTTTATTTCCTTGGCTAAATTTCGGTTGAAGGTATTTGAACATGATGGTGCAAAGCTGATACCACTCAGGAAATGTTATAAATTTCTGGAAAATGGATGGCGCCTAATGTTTCCTCACAAGTTAACCGCTTTCCACCTGCCTCCACATTTTATGTTATATATTCCACGGACGTGTGTGAGAACAACGCCCAATCTGCTTTGTTTGCAAATCCGAAGACTCCTGGCTGATTTAGGAGTCTGATCTTGGGACTTGGATTCCTTTCTGTAACTTCTGACAAAACATCACAAGAAAAAAGGAAAAGATAGTAAGAAACCATCTAAAGACAATCAAACAACCATTAATCCCCTCCTCTTCCACACACAATAAACATTAGCTGTAGCTCAATTAAACTCTACAGTTCACAGATGTTCACCATAATGATTGCCCCACAATAGCGTTCTTCTCATTAAGATATTTGGAACTGCACATGCGCCAGCTCCTCCCCTCCAGGGAACGCGAGTGGAGAAAAGCACAGGTAACCAGACATGCCTGGCATAACAAGCAGAAGACAGCTGCCTGCTCTTTCTAGAAAAGGTGCATCAGCAGGATTTATCATCATATTTTTTTGCCAACACATCACCCCCTGGCCCCCTTTGAGCCATTAACAGTGAAAATACAGGAGAACTTGACAGAGGCAGACACCAAAAATGGGTCCCTGGAGTCTGGAGCCATCTGGAATAAACACAAGTGTTCCCTGCGCCTGGGTGCTGCCTGAACAGAAGCCAGCTTGGCTTTCACATAGAATGTGCTTTTTTGCCTTGTTTCGTCAGATGCCCCAGACACTTCAAACTATGCTTCCTTTGGGGAAATTAGTTGCATAACGAAGCTATGGAAGCTCTGGAGATGAATTTTAAATAGTTCATTAGATAAAAAGTGTCGATAGTAAGTGATATCCCTTTCCTTGAAAAGCAAGGGAACAATAAACTCAGTGAATAGGATGCTTGAATCTCAGAGACGGGTGTTCCACTTTCGCACCAGTCAGTTCCGAGCCTGCGGACACCCACCCGCAGTGTCCTGTCCCCAGTTGCTGGGGTGCGGTGCCTACCGGGGCAGCCACAGCGCCACCTATGCAACGCATACTAACACCCTCAGCTCTCTTCATGTGACTGTAGTTACAACCTCAGAATAGGTTTTTCATTTGTCTGACTTTCATGCTAATAAATGACTCTCTCTGAAGCTTTGGCAAAGATTACAACAGCGTCTTCGCTTTTAAAGAAGTAGCAAAGTCATTGCAAATCCAGGAGCCTCAGCTCTAAAAATCCCAGGATTTCCTAGCTGGACCAGATCCTTGCTCAGAAGAACATATTTCTTGGAAAATAAGTCTGTAGCTGCAAAGGGACACTTTTGGAACAGGAACTTTGAGCCAGGTATTCTCAGTCAACCTGAGACCTAGTCTCTGATGAGGTCAGTCAACAGGGTTTCCATGAGGGAGAAGCAGGACTCTTCTGAAGGACAAGACTCTTCCTGAAAGGACCTATCTGCCATGAATGGCTCAAGCTCCCCGACCTTCTATCAGGGACTGTTAATCAGCGCCAGGTGATGGAAACTGTTCAGATTCTGTAAGCCCAGATTTGAAAACCCAGATCTGGAGCTACATCCAGGGGAGAGAAAATACTAGTGCTGAATCAGTTTCTTTAATTTTGGGCTTACCCTTGTCTTCAGTAGAGAAAATCAACCCCATTGTTTATAAAAAGGAAATGTTTTAGAACATAAAACATTTTAATGGTAGAAAAAAAATCTAAATGCAGTTCTTAAAGCCGTTTTGTTAAATGCTTATCTAGGTAGGGTTATTGTTTTAACAATTACCCCAATTGCCTGGCAAATAATTGGGACTTGGAAAAGTTATAAACATTGCATTAACTCTATGTGTAGCATCTCCCACGAAGATCAGTATTAGGGCAAAGCCTGGCTTTTAGCACCTCTCTCCCTCTAAGCTCTGTACTCCAGGAATCTGCACCCCACCCCCAGAACACATGCACTGATACACGCATTTAAAGTAGAGTCTTTTCCGGAACGATTGCTTCTTGGATCTGCCTTTCTTTGCCTTCCAGTTTTTTCTCTCTTTCCCTTCCTTACACCAAAACACGTCTTTCCCTTGAGACTTACACTGGAATTCCTGTGGATGCCAAGATCTGGATAACAATCAGGTTCTACATACTCTAGATTTTATTTATTTGTTAGCTAATGGTGGTGGAAAGGAACCACACACAGCCTAGGGTGAAAGAAAACCACACAAGGGGTTCTTGCGGACCCAGCGGGGTGTGTGGACTGAGCACTGGAATGCTTCATGACTGTATCTGGGGCTCTTGTGTGGGTCTGGAGAGGTTCCAAATACTCATGGGTAAAGGAAACATTTTGGCATCAAGATCAATCACCAGATTTTAATGTAACAGAGAAAAAAAGTACATTGTAGTTATTTCATGTTGCACATCCAGTGACAACTTATCTTCTTAAATTTATTGGGGTAACATTGGTCAATAACATTATACAGGGGTTGGCAAAAGGAGGTGTAAATAATAACACAAGAATAAACTCTGTACTTACAACTGTAAGCCTACTTTTGCCCTTCTTGTATAAGTTTCAAGTATATAATTCTAGGATACATCTTCTGTGTATTACATTGTGTGCTCACCACCCAAAATTTAGGTTCCCTTCCTTACCATTCATTTGACCCCTTTTAAACAATCACTTGTCAAGTTGTGAGTGTAGGATGAGAGAATAATCACAATTATTAGAAAATATTACTAATATACTCCCCCTTTTTTAACTATATGTATGTCATTGTGAGACTGGATTTTCTTCACAATGTTATGTTGTTTCTTCAACCACAACAACATAACACAACAGATTGTATGCAGAAGCAGATATGAGCATCCAGCTGTCTTTTGTTAATGCAAACATTAAAGAGATCGGCAAAATAGAAAACAATGCCATTGTCCCACTATCTTGGAAAAAAAAATAGTGACTTTTTTAAAAGATATGGTTTTTATATTAGCATGTAACAATTTATTTTTACATGAAATGAATTAGTGAGGTATATTTTTTAATTTCTAATTTTTAATTTCTAATATGATAAATACTGATAGATATAGCTCATATTTAGAAAAAAAAACTTTATAGGGTTCTCATCAATTTCAAACAGCATAAAGGTGTCCTAAAACAAAACCGTTTAAGACAGACCCACAGTTCAAGATTGTGTCCAGCCATTCCATCACAGCACCCCAAGCATTAGGCCTAAAAGAACCTAATTTGTTATTCCAAGAGTTATCTCTGGCCTCTCTTATTATTACTTTTGAGTTGAACCTTGAGAAGAACTCATTTCTGTTCTCAGACTCTATAGCAGTTAATGCTGTATGACATCTTCAGTCTGGGCTCTGCAACTTCCTAAAACTGCATGAAAAAATATCTGTGTGATTGCATACTTTCTAAGGAGAGTTCTTCTAGCTTTCCTAAGGTTCAAAGGGCTTAGTGACGCACTGAAGACAGCAACCACAGCTCTGAGATGGGAACCGGCCATGCCCCGCCTCAGCCTCTGCCTCCAGCAGCACCTTGAGCACGCACTCCCAGTGCTCCTCAGGGGCTTGGTTGTGAACTGTTGGTCATCCAGCTTCCATCAAAATCCATCTGACACATGGTCATGGGCATGTTGAGAAGGGGAGAAAAAAGAGCAAGAAATTTTACAAATATTATGAAGGGAGCAATATAAGGCTATTTGTGCAAGAATAAAGATTGAAATGGAATATGCAAAAAAAGAAAATTAGCTTTGACAAGTCTGGAAAATTACATTTTCCTCATCCTCAAAATTTATACTAAAAACATTATATGTTGCTTCTGCTATTAAAAAGTGCTGCTATAAATTCTGGGCATGAGGTGATTTTCCTTCTGAGCCTTCTTGAAACTTAGAACAATATTTAATTGTTCAACATTGAATGCAGTAACTCTATTAGCCTACATGTATCTATTTTCTCCTCATTTATGGTTTTTATTATTTTATGATTATTGCAGTTTCTATGCTTTCATTGTAAGTCATGTTGGATTTTTTTTGAAAACAAACTTTTCAGACAAATCTGATGAATTAATCCTTCTTAATATATTGATTCTTATAAAAATGGCAAGAGTGCCTGCCTCTGAGAGTCCATGGCTGCTTGGCATTGCATCCCAGCTAGAAGAGAGATGGGGAGGACGATGGAAAGGAGGGTCTACGAACCCGTTTGCTTTAACTCTTTTCCCACATGAACTGCATTTCCTTATGATGATACTAGTTTTCAAGGTCTTTAAAGATCCTTGGAAATGCCTTGAACAAATGTACTTGTTCCTCTCATCTGGCATGAGGACCACTTATCCTGGCCAGAGCCAGGTCTGGACCGAGTCCATCTGATTCAGTCAGGTTGAGGAATCCTTGAACTCAATTTGGTTCTCCAGCTTTTGACCTGGCCCATGCCCACTGGTGAGAACTGTTTATTCTCAAGCAAGAACTTGGAAAAGGGCCTCAGGATGGATCCCAGTCCCACATGATGGCTCATCTCAGGCTAAGCTAAAATGCATTGGCAGTTCTGGTTGCTGTTTTCAACACAGTTCTTCCTCTTTGTTTTGAAAAATAAAACAATAGTTATAAATATTTGCACTTGAAACCAAAACATTTTGACAACAATTGCAGCTGCTAAATGATTTATGAAACTTGTGAAATCAAATAGAGACAGATAGAAGGCACAAGTCGCTGCTAAGAAGGAAGGCCTCCCTGACTTGGATTTAAATGATGCAGGTTTCCTTGACTGTAATTATATAGTAATACTTCTTCAGAGATTTTGGTTTAAAAACATGAAACACTTAATTACCATTTGATCATTAGCATTTTGCTGTCATTAACCTTGAGCTGACAAATCACCTACTTAAGAGAGATAGATGTCAATTTAAACTGTTAGAGGGATCAGGTACTCTGTGTATTTGGGTCAAACCCTAAACCTATGGGTAAAAACACAACTCTGGGACTCAGGAGGAAATATCTCAGTATGGCTTACGTTTTCCAAAATACATAAGTAATTCTCAAATAATTAAATGTGCTAATCAACAATAAAGCCCCTCTTTTTGTAAAGTTTAATGTTATAATCAAAGTATATAGATAACTAGGTAACCTCTGTTCAACACGGAGTCTCCATTCGGTGGAGTTAAATCACTGACCTTGTCCACTGGGAATTATAAATTTATATCTTCCTGAGGATTTTGTTCGTCACTGGGGAATGAGCCCATCAGACAGAAATGGCAAGCCTACTCGAGTCAAAAGACTTGAGTTTGAATCTCTTCTCTGATTCTTATTAAATGAGTGGCCTTGGGTAAGTTAATTAATTTCTCTGAGTCTATTTTCTCACATACAACATACAAAAAAACTATCTGACCATGGTAATACTATACGTATTTAGTAAGATAATTTAAGTAAAGAAATTGGGAGTCTAATAGAAACTGGGTAAATAGTAACTACTTGATGTAAGGATTTTGAAATGATTGACCTCAACTTATATTAAGTTGGCCACACACGGGGACTTACACGGAGCCGAGTGAAGACTCTGACCAGTGAGATAAATGTTTGTCCACACATCCCTCCCTGCTAAAGGGTGACTGCATCTCTGGGGTCACAGAAATATGCATGGATCTATAAATCCAGGAGGTCCAAAATCTAGTAGTGGAGTAGGGATAGGTCAGAAAACAAACTGCCCAAAGGAGAAGGAAAGATGGTGATGGGAGAAACGGACACCGCTCGGTCCAGTGCAGCAGGTTCCAGGGCATTTGAGGGGAGGAGGAGTGGCACCTGACCCCAGCCGTGCCTCAGAAGCTGGGGCAAGGAGGGGCAGTGATGCTCAGAGGAGAATAAGAGTTGCGAACAAACCTGGCAGAGACCCCAGGGTAGCCACGGTCCTGGTGTGCCCTGCCTTCCCAGAGGCATGGAACTACCAGCATGGCCAGGGGCTGTGACAGAGCAGGGACTGTAAGGAGGGCCTGCTGCACAGCATGTATGTGGGTGTGGGGTGGAGTAAGAAAACAGAAGGAAAGAGAGCCTGCTTACCCAGAGAAGCAAGTGTAGGTAGGGCTTCAATATGACAGCAATAGAGAGGTGACAGTGAAGGATAAACAACAATGAAATAGACTGGATGAAGGGGCCCGGCTAACCAAATCCCCAGCCCAGTCTGTCTGGCTTCTGTGAGAGTTGAAAGCATCCTGCCCCTACCCCAATAATAGGCTGGGATCTGAGGCGCAGAGAATAAGCCTGGGCCATGGAGAAAGTATCTGCCCACAGTTTTTTTTTTCCCCTCAGGCTGGTGGGCCAGACAATGCTACTGATAAACAGATAATGAATCAAAGTGTGAGGCAATCTGTGATAAGGGTCACTTGGACTGTCAATCAAATCCAGGTGAAGGAGAAATCATTTTGGGCTGCTGAAGTCCAAGATAAGCTTTATTTCAAACTAAGTCCTAAGGATGGGTGGAATTAAGATTTTTTTAAAGCTAAAAGTGAAAATTAGCATGAGCAAAAAGGTAAGGACTAATATATACTTGTCATATTGAGAAGTTAGCAATAAAGCTTACCACTGGGCCATTCAATTCAGGCATATCTGCTGGAAAGGGAGGGGTCCAGACATGGATAGCTATAAATGCAGTCTGGGGCAGTTGATCCAATGCCAGAAAAGTATGCAAATTTGATTTTAACCATCCAACAAATGCTATTACATACAAGAAAATTTCCTAAATATATTATTTTTTTCCAAGTGGTCTTTGCTGACAGTGATATATTCAAAATCAGCAAATCCTGGTTTTAAAAAAATAGCTGTTAAAATCTGTTGGTATAAAGATTACTTTTGCAGGTTCCTCCCCAAATGCCTGGCAGTGCACAGAGAAAGACGCTGTTAACATTTAGTATCTGCTGCAGTCACCTTGGCATCACAGAGTGAACACAGGCTTTAATGGCAGTTTAATTAGATTTACCACGGGGAAGATACCACATAGGAGACTCAATGCTTCTATATTTAGAAACCTGCATGATGACATGCATAAACAACAAACGCACCAAAAATAAGACATAGCAAAGACCACAGCAGTTATTTCTCTTCCTTTTCTCCCTGCAGTTTAAACATACACTGTGCTGTTCTGCTGTAGGGCAAGTGTCTAAATGTCTTCAATGGTTATGGAAGTTGACTGCATATGAAGAGGAGGTTGAGATGTCATGTTTTATATTTTCTGAGCAGGCAACATATTTCCAAGCAACATTTTTAATTGATTTGACTTTCCACTGAATGAGAAGAGAAGGCAGTTTACCTTTGCTATGAAAAATGTGTAGAGGTCCCACCAGAAACTCAAGACATAGCAGAAGGTCTCAATGACCAAGAGTACCAATGCTGTATAATAGATACTGTTTTCCTGGCTCTACAGAGACTGAGAACTCGAGAGACCTAAGTGTGTTTTTCTTTTTCTTTGCCTGTTGCCATGGAAAGAAGTTGAAACCTTCCTTAAGAGAGGCAGGGATAAAGAAGAGCATATGGAGGGAATATTTTCTGAGTCATTTTTGTAGTTCTCCCATAAAAATATGGCTACACACTTGGCAATCATGTCTACACCTGCAGTTGGGAGCAAAGCTCCAGCTTAGAGCACCCAGGTGGCTTCTGTGGGACTGAGTCACGTCTGTGCCCAAACCCAGCATGGGGCAAAGATCTGATTTTGAGATTCTCCAAAGTTGTTGAATCCTCCTGAGCACTTTGGAAGAAAGCACACGATTCTGGAGTGATACCTTAAATATTCCACTAGGAACCTTTTAGAAAATTTAGGCAGAACTAGGAACTACCCACACATAAGGTAGAGATTTTCTGAAAATCTCTTTTAAAAGCTTTAAAAGTACAGAGACTTCTCAATATATCAATGTATTGAGAAAATCAAATTTGGTAGCAGTTCAATAAGGTCATTTAAAGCCATGCTTCTCTTAGGGTGCTCTGCTACCTCCTTTATGAGAAGGGGGTTGGGGTGGAGGAGGCTGTTAATAATACAGGTTCCTGTGTCCACAAAAATCTACAAATAAGAATCTTTTGGGATCTGCATTTAACAACCCCACCTGGTGATTCTCATATATACAAAGCTAGAGAGATACTCCAGGAGAAATCTGGAAATCTAATTAAAAAAAAGAAAAGAATAGCAAGGTGTCCTGTTCTCAGGATTTCACAGTGACCTTTTCTTGGAAGAACAAAACAATGTTTATTTTGATTATTATTGTTTTTACTCAGATAACTCTCTAAGTTGATCAGAAATGGTGTGACAATAAGCAGGGCATGACTGATGACTCATTACCAACATTTTAAGAACCTGCCACAAGCTGGGTACTGTTCTAAATCCTTTCCATATATTATCTATTTTTTCATCCTCATGGCAACCTTACCTGTTAAGTCCAGAAGACGCCCCTCTTGCCTGCAGTTCTGTTTTCCATGGTTTCAGTTATCCATGGTCAATAGCAGTCCAAAAATATTAAATGAAAAATTCCAGAGATAAACAATCCATACGTTTTAAATCTCATGTTGTTCTGAGTAACATGATAAAATCTCACTTTGTCCTACTTCATCCTGACTGGGATGTGAATCATCCACACTGTACAGGCTACCAGCCCTTTCATCTCTTAGCCATCTTGGTTATCTATCGAACGAACGTCTCTGTATAGCAGTGCTTGTGTTCAAGTAATTCTTATTCTACTTAATCATTTCTCATTCACCTTGCTCTATCACACCACACAGACACTTTATCATCACATATCATCACAAGAGGAAGGGTGAGTATAGTGCAATACCATATATTGAGAGAGACTGTGTTCACATAACTTTAATCACCATATCTTTTCACAATTGTCCTATTTTATTATTAGTTGTTGTTAACCTCTTACTGTGCCTACTTTCTATATCATAGGTATGTATGTATAGGAAAAACATAGTATATATAGGATTCAGTGCTATCCTCAGTTTCATATCCACTGGGGATCTTGAAACATACTCTCTCATAGATAAGGAAGGGACTATTGTAGATGCTTTTTAAAAAAGATTTTCTTTATTTATTTATTTTTAGAGGAAGAGGAAGAGAAAGAGAGAGAGAGAAACATCAATGTGTGGTTGCCTCTCGTGCACCCCCTACTGGGGACCTGGACTGCAACCCAGGCTTGTGCCCTGACTGGGAATCAAACCGGCGATCCCTTGGTTCACAGGCTGGCACTCAATCAACTGAGCCACATCAGCCAGGGCTGTAGATTCTTTTATTATATCCAATTTAAAGATAGAAAATTAAATGAGATTTACAAATGAAATTAGATTAATTGTCAGTTCTTGTCCAATGTAAGTAGTAGTCAGGAAGAAGATAAATTGGAGAGGAAGCAAGAGACCATTGGACCTTGTCCAAACCAACACATCTAGCTAATTTCACTCTGAGTAGAGAAATTAACAACACAAGCTTGAGAAGAAGATTTAAAAAGAAATAAAAATGCCCTTTAAGTTCTAGAAACAGTGGTAATTTCTTCCAAACCTAATAAAGAGCTAACATTCTGTAACTGTTTTCATTAATTTTTATGTATTTAGGAATGTGAGTTACTGTAAGGTGGTCAAGCTGCCTTTAGTTACTAGTTTCTGTGTATAGAAAAAAAAAAACAAAACACCACAATAGTCCCATAAAATCCATGACACTACCCTCAATGGATTTATTAAAAAGACCCCCAGAGAAGAGAATTATAAAATTTGATCAAGTCAGCAGTTCCAGCTGTGTAATTGATATCCATTATTTCCTATTGACTGCTGTGCAGAACTTCAGTTTCTGTAGCATAAACAGAATCCCCATTTCTTTGCAAGGAGACTGCCGTGGGGTAGAGCTGAAAATAAGGTTCATCAGTAAAATCATTTCATAAATTCCCAGAGACTTTCAGGAAAGCTCCTCAGAGAATGGTTTCCTATAATACTACTTCTTCTTTATAAATCATTTTTATATTTTAAAAGTCATCACATTTGTTCTTTTTTTATATAAATCTTTTTTTTAAGATTTTTTTAATTTTTTTATTTATTTATCTTTAGAGAGGAAGGGTAGGAGAGAGGGAGAGGGAGAGAAATATCAATGTGTGGTTGCCTCTCGTGTGTCCCTTGCTGGGAACTGGCCTGCAACCCAGGCATGTGCCCTGACTGGGAATCGAACCGCGATTGTTTGGTTCACAGGCCCGCGCTCAATCCACTGAGCTACACCAGCCAGGGCTGTTCTTTTTTATATATAACATAGAACATAGACAGAGTACAAACCTCTTGAAAGATCAGGGAACAGCTAAGAAAAAACAGGGGTGTTGGAAAATATCCAAGGCTCCATTTTTACCTTCTTCTGTCCTTTGGATTCATGGAAGTAAGAAGCTAACATAATCTGCCCCAAAATAAGAGTACAAATATCCCATGCTTTATAATTATAATTGCTTCTATGATCCCAAAATGTAGTTTCATATTTTGTCTTGGAGGTGAACTGGAGCAGAATATATCACTCCAAAATACACCTCTTTGGTATAAGGATTATTTTGAGCTGATTAATTTGAGAATCAGCAGATGCAAGAGAAGCTCTGAAAACAGTAGTAGAAGTTATTCTTTTGTAAGGGAAATTTACATTTATAAGAGAAGTCTCATTTGTAAGGAAGAGAAGGATGACTGAATCATAAGGAACCTTATCAATGGAAAAGATACTGACTTAAATCTATGTAACTAAACTTACCATTGTTTCCAATACTTTTCCTGGGGACCTCCTATAACTGCGCCTCCCCCCACCCCACCCCTGACCCCGGACCCCTACCATACTTTTCTTTTATCTGCCTTTAGCTGAACATAGTATTTAAGGTGGTAGCTTAGGACATCTAAGAGAGTTACTAATTTTTCCTGGTTAACTTTTCACTTATACAAGGGGTGTACATGTTGTTTTGTTCAGGCAGACAAATAATGCTCAGAGACCGAGATTGTCTATGCCAATAATTTATTTAACAGAGTGGGAATGATAACAGTTTCACAGTCAATAGTGCACAAGATAATGTCTCAAAATAGGCCAATAAAGAAATAACAAACTCCAAACCAATGATAAATTAATTATACTAATGTTCCAGAGAAGGGGGAGATAAAAGAACTCATGTTTAAATTTAGTTTGAGGTGTACCTTTCTGTGAGTTGGTTCTTCAGGGAGTCTACTTAGTTAACCAAGAGTGCAGGTCTAGCTCCCAGTATGAAATTCAAACTTCTTGTTGATAGAGCACATTGCTAGGGAACAAAGGCCCTGGTGTCTGTGGGCAAGATACTCTCCTTCCTGCAGCTGCCAGGTTTTCACCACTGATTGTAGGTAAAGAGTCCCTTTGCCCAGGCAGGAGTTAATACCCCAAGGTCTTTGGAGAGCTATTTGCATCAGCAAAGAGTTGCCTTGTCCAGATCCCACCCTCTTGGATAGTCCTCATAAGCTCTCAGCATTTGTAGTCTAAATGTCCCCTAACCACGTTGCTTCTCCACAGGGTTTTATCAGTAAACTCCCACATGCATCCCTCAGAGTTGAGCCACTTAGTGCTTATTATGACCACAGATGTTAGTGACAACATCATGACACAATGACTTTACTCTTAAACCAAAACAACTTTACTGATAAAATCATCTTTTTGTCATACATGAGTGGATTTGAGGTCAAATCAAACCAATATACAACCCATGAGCATAAACTTCTGTTTGTTTTCCTCTTATTAATTTATTATAGGGGGTATCCAGCCAAGAAGTCTGAAAGGTAGAGGAAAATTACTTTTCCTCTCCCACAGGGGAAACAGGGTTAAATATCTCCCCAAGAAGATCTGCAGTAGTCAAGAAACACCACCTAGTAAGACCGGTTCTTTCCCATGTCAACCCATTGGACAGGACAGTCACTGTGTCCAAGAAAAAGGCTTCAAGCCCCACAGAGGTAATAATAGCTTTTACGAATTCCTCTGAATTGCCAAGATTGGTTAACCCCAGCTGTGACCTTTAATCCTTCGAGTCCTTCTATTTGCATTTCTTCTGGTTTTATATTGAGTTTTATTATCAGAATGGATGGTGTTTGAGCCCACCATTCAGATCCTTTGTACTTTTATTTTCCTTCTGAAGATATTTGCCTATTGTAATTTTAGTTTCCTTGGAGCGTTAGTGAAATTACTTCTGTAAACATTTTAGGGGGAAAATGTGTGAAGTCAGCACACAGTAAAACTCAAGTAAAGATTTTTTTCCAAGCCTTTTGACTGATCCTGCTCATGGTCACTGTTTCTCCTTGAGCAGAAACTATTACACAGTGATTAGTTTCCCTAGCTAAGTATTTTTAACATCAGTGCCCTTTGGGACCATAGATGGGTTAGTTGCTGCCAAGTAGATGGGATGAGCTCTCAGGGATGCTAATGTTTTGTTTCTTTCTCTGAAATATGTTGGAGGTGTTTGAAGAGACCATTTTGGATTCCAGTCATAGAATCCATAAATCCTTGACCCTGGGTAAACTATAAAAATAGGAAGTGACAACATTTGTCTATATTTCTGATACTTTCTCACCTTTTACACTTTTTCTCTCTTAAGCTCCTTAATATTGAATCAATGTCTCTTTTCCCAGAGAACTGGGAGCTTGCCTACGCATCCTGATGGTGCTAGATAATGGTGTTCTCAGCTGTCCTACCTGCCCTTATACGCTCTCCCTCATATGCTCCACCCAATTCCTCCATCTCATTTCCTCCCAATGCAGGTACCCCCATCCAGATCTCCTACCACACATCCTGTCCATCCCACCTTACCCACTCAATAGACTACCCAATACACATATATCTTTCCCACTGCACCACACCCTGTATATAGGGTGAAAGGAAAAAACTGGAGCATATTAAATGTTTCTCAAATTTATTTGAGCAAAAATTGATTCGAATCAGGCAGCATCTTACCTAGCAGATAGAAAGAAACTCCAAGGTGTTGTACAGAATGAAAGTCTTTTAGCCCTGGCCAGGTAGCTCAGACCTCATCCTGATACCCCGAGGAGGCAGGTTTGATCCCTGGTCAGGGCACATATAAGAATCAATCAATTAATGCATAAATAAGTGGAACAACAAATCAATGTCCCCCCTCCCTTTCTCTCTCTCTCTTCTTTCTTCTCTTATTATCTCTCTAAAAATTAATAAATACAAATTTAGAAAAGAACAGAATGAAAAACTCTCATAGGCATAAGGGAGCTACAATAAGAAAGTTACACTAGGCAGAAATGTGGGATGGTTATTGCAGTTACTTTCCTTTAGGGGATGGCAAGGGTCTTTCAGGCAGATGACCTAACTAGTGCTGATCAGATGATTCCTGGCTGACTGGTTTAAAATTCCATTTCTGGGGGAACAAAAACTGAAAGTTAAGTCTCAGTTTGGAGACATGGGTCCTTTCACGTGCAACTTGGTTTCATCCTGTTGTCTTGTTTTTAATAATAGTTTAATAAAGCTCTTAACACCATACCTGGTTCACTGTAGGCACTGCATAAATGTCACCAAGGTCTTTCCTCCCTCTCTTCCTTTCTCCATTTCCCTCAGGCTCCTAGGATCCTAAGAGAGTATACTCTGAGTGGGCAATCACCAATACATTAACAGGTTACCCAAAGATGTCACCTCAGCTGCACAGGAACCTGGATTTTGATCATGCAGAGAAGAAGGGTCAATTGAAATCTCAGATTTGTGACTTAAAAAATAAGGCTTTGGCAGTTTTTATTCAAGTGAAATATTATGTGTACTTTTAAGTTCTTACTTTGCTTTATTATATGGACAAGTCAGGAGCCTTCAGTGTCTGACAGAGAGTCATCAAAAGCACTTATTTGTGAACCTCATGGGGGAAGCCTCATGGGGGAAGCCAGTCTCTCCCCGCAACCTGCTCCTCATGGGACAGGGACACTGGAAAAAGGGTATATTTATATAGGTAGTGTAGTTTCCATTATCTCACACTTTGCATAGTCTTCCCCAGGAAATGTCTTATATGTATTTCCATATAATCTCCCTCCTTTCTAGGCCTCCAGCTTTTCAGCAAAACAGCCACTCTTAAGGTCTGACATGAGTTATAAATGGTCCTTGTCACCCTAGAGAAAATGAAAGTATTAATTACCCACTTCACTCACTCAACTGCTGGTATAGGACTTACAGGGCTTTTCTGAAGTGGGCAGAGAGAGGACAGTTGAGGTGGATCCATGGTCTCTTTGACCAGACACTGGCTACAGTCAAAGGAAGCATGCAGGACTCAGCCACTGCAATTTGTTTACATAGTTCCCTTGTATTAGGCTCCTGAAAGGGAGTGAAGATACTGAGTTGGTTAAAATTGAAGTAAAATTCTGGAACAACAGAAGCAAACAGCAAGAGCAATGAGCTTTTTAAGTTCTACAGAATTTCCCTATACTCTCCTGGTTCTAGTCTCTGGGTTCCTGTTTTTGTCTTAACTATTTTCATTAATTAAGATTTTAATTGCTTGAACTTAACAATATATGCTACTAGAGTGGCTTAAACAAATTGGGGTGAAAAAAAGTCCTGAAGAAGGCATGTGGGGGAGCTTTGTCCACAGAGCCCCCTGTCCGCCGCAGATGAGAATAAGTCTACCAAGACATGATCTACTTGGGGAGGAAAGGTGGCCAATCTCTCAAAGGAGAAGGACCAAGAGCCTTTTTCTCAATGGGCTTTTATTGGGTTCATTTTGCACAGGAATACAGGTAAAGCTCATTAATCATTGTCAGGCAGTAAGGATCAAACAATAGATAACATATAAGGAACTATGAGGGCCTATTCTGAGTCTGGGTCTGTTAGCTAAAGGGCTACAAAACTTTGGGAAACAAACTTATTTCCTGCTCGGACCCTTATCATTTGATTGAGAGCATTCTTAGCAAAGCAGGTTTCACAGGATTTTATATATTCTTTCTCAGGCCTAATCACCTGGGGAACCTGCCCTTTCCAGCACAGAGCTGCACTGCCCTTTGTCATTGTTTCAGGCGTAAGTCAGGCAGAGGGAGCAAGGCAGCCAAGAGATTAGCAGACTTCTCCCAGACAGAATGAGGACTCAAGCTATGTCAGGATAGCCAAGGGTCAAGGGTGCATCACCCCCTTTGGCTGTAGCCCCCCAAGTCCTTCCTTGGGTCCTCCATGTGATTGTGCCTGTGTTAGGTCATTCCCCCTTGGGGGATCTTACCCGTCATTGGCTAACTGATCAAGCATTGGGGGCCAGTTATGGATGAAGTAAAAGGAGAAGAAGCGGCGCTCCTGCCACGGAGATAAGCTTTGTCTTCTTAGTGGCTTATGGTCCAAAGTTCGCTCACTCAGCCTTATCCATGGGGTAGGGGGGTGGGGGGGCAGGCGAGGAGAGGCTTGTTACAGCCCCTGAAACCAGGCAGGGTGGTTCCCAACAAAGGCAGTTGATGGTTTGGGGTTACCTGATAATTGATGCTATCAGGGATCCAAACTCAAACTCTAATTTTTTGTTTCATCTTTGAAACATTGCCTTTTCAAGTTCTTCACTACATAGAAAATGGAGGACTGTTTGCTGCTTCATACATTGCATCCACATTCGAGGAAGGAAGAAGAGACAGTCAGGGGGTGCCTAGGCACCCGTGCCACTTCGATTAAAAAAAGTGAAAACAAATTCCAGAAAATTCATTTTTTAACGTAATTGATCAGAAAAATGTTACATGATCACTCCCAACTGTAAAGTTGTGAAACTGAGAAGGGGACCATGTGTTCTTTTTCCTCAGCTTTATTGTATCAATAGAAGCAGGCAAAGGAGGGACTACCACCGCACTATACAGAATTACGATCTGATTTTGTAACCTGACCCTTGTTAGAGGAAAAAGCAATCTTTTTCTCTACTCTTGTAAGTTCTGTGATAGGGAACTGCAAATTAAACTGACAAAAGACATAATACCAAGAGAAATGATAGAGTTTTATTCACAGATGTGTACATGGAGGTTTAGAGAATATGTGATTAAAGGAGGTACTCAGAAAGTGGGGCTTTTATGATACCTTAATAGGGGACAGGGAGAAGCTGTGAGGCACTTCTGGGAGATAAAGTGACTATTTGGAAAAAGGGGAGAGAGGGCACTCATAGAAAAACAAATGACTTTGTTGATAGGAAGAAAGAATGAGAGAGGGAAGGGAAGGGAAGGGAAGGGAAGGGAAGGGAAGGGAAGGGAAGGGAAGGGAAGGGAAGGGACCCTTAGGAAAATGGATGAAAACATGGCAGTGTTGTGACAATGTTTGTGTGACTGCAGTGCCCAGGGCTCATCTCTCAGAAGACAAGATTAGAATTGCTCCAGGCAGGAGATTTATGACAACTGAGTTTTTGTGGGAGCCTTTGTTTTTTAGGCAGATATGAAATTTTAGGAACTGAAATGGTTTCAGCTCAAAATAATTTTTTTTTATGCCACAGTGGCTTATTCTGGAGTACGTTGTCCTCAATCCTGATTTTAGTTTCTCATTTCAGAAACCCCACAGCAACTTTGCTAGTGACTCAACATTCTGAATTCTGAATTGCTCTGAGACTCCATCCAATCCTGCAATAGCATATCTTCAAGCAGGATCTGAGCCCCTCTTCTGACATGCCAGGCCATGTGGATTAAAATAAATGGTTCTGAGTTATTAAATTAGAAACTTGTTTTGGTGAGTTCATTCAAACAAAAACAAGGTTACCTCCTGCATTGAAGGGCAATCATACATCAAAGATGGATTCATTTTAGTGAGTGTTACTATTTCTTCCCCCTCACAAATATTTAATTATCCATGAACAAACTATAAGAAAAACAAGTGGTCATTTGTCACTAAACAAATGAACCTAAATTACTGCTTGGCCCTGTCCACTGTTGAATTTCCAAATTTTCCTCCTGTTTCTAATGTTTACTTTTGATTGTTCCATAACTGTTAACATGACCTGAGAGGGAGGGATGCTTCCCTATGCTTTTGGATAAGGATGCCCACCTAGAGAAAGTCAATTCCTTTAGGGTAAAAGATTCCTGACAGTTATTTGCAGGTAATCGTTCAATTCAGTGGCATTTTACTCTTCTCTCATAAACAATACAGAGTGCTTTATTAGCCAGTCTTCCCAGTTTCGAGCTATTTGGAAAACATTTTATAGCAAAGCCATTATTACAAAAACTAGAACACAAGTAAAATTTATGCTTCTGTTTCAAGGTGGAGCAAAGGTGATTTCCTTTAAATATATTATCCACTGCTTATCTAAAATTAATCATAACTCAAGGCCACAGATGAAACAGCCTGTGTTTATAGTGTGGAGTCTGCCAGCAGCCCAAACAGTAAGGTTTATACTTCAATTTTATAACTCTTATAAACTTACTGTGTCTTCCATTCTATGGATCAGCCCCCAATGTGTGTGAATCGGTTCCCAGATAGTTTGGCAGGGGGTGAGGGGGAGAATCCAGATGGTGATCGCGTGCTATTACAGCCTTTTTCAACCCAGGTTCCTCAAGAGAATTAAGCCCTAATGACCAAGGCATCCCCTGAATGTTATGGATTAACTTCTCCATTATTACTCTAAAATGGTGCTAGCTATGTACAACCCTTGGGAGAATTGAGTAAACAGTCACACACATAATTTTATGCTTTCTGTGGCTCAGATGAGTCCCAGTTGAGACAGGCTATCTGGGAGTCACTTGCAGATGAAGCTGTGCATAGCCTTGTGCATGACTTGAAGCAAATCTTTTAATTTGGTTGCCTTAGTGTTCTTATCTTTAAAAAATGAATTTATTGCTTCAGATTGATTCCAAGATGCCTTCTAGCTATGAGAGAAAAATCTACTCTCTAGAAGGTGGTTCTAGGAAAGTTTGGAATCTTAGGAAACCAAACTGAACACTATATTTAGTTATATGGCCTTCTTTTAGCATCCCACAAAAAAAAGAAAAAAGAAAAAAGAATGGGATAGAAATTAAAGAAAAATTGTTTCTGTGTAATTCCTCTCCTTTCACTCTGTCCCCATCATACCCTCTACCTTGCCCCTCATTTCTGCTTTGGAATCATAGATCCTGAGGTAACCAAGCCTTCATAGAGTTAAGTAATCTTAGTTCTTCATAACTCGCAAAGGGTTAAGCTCCTTGATGCTGGCTGGCTAGGTTGGGAACAAATTTAGCACCTGCTCCTCCAGATCTCTGGCTCACCTGTTTTTCTCCCCTGTTTTGTCTGCCTCTCTCTATACTTTCCGAAATTTGAAAATATGGAACTCTCAATCCCCTGTGGTACCTCCTAATAGGCAAGTAGATGCCTGGAGACATGAGCAGTGTCAGAAGTTATAGCAACTGCCATATATATATTACATTAACCCTCACACCTAAAATGAAAATGGAAGAAACAAATAAGAATGAAAAGAATATCTGATATAAAAATCATATCTTTTGTCCAATTATCTGCATATTGCCTCTTGTTGCTTTTCTTCCCTCTTATATTTTCAAGCTGAGCAGAGACTGGTTAATAAAAAGGGTAAATAGTGAGAAATTTGATTATAAGCAAATTTTGCATTGATTTCTGTGCTGTTCTGAATTCCTACCTGTCTTTTGGTAAATGAAGATAAACAATGAGGAAGGAAGGAAGGCTCAGGGTGATCAGGAAGATACAGAGGTTGACATCGCAACCCTCTTGCACAGCCAGTGGAGATAAATGCATACGAGGCTGACAGTAGTGGAGAGGTCTAAGATGTTCACAAAATCTTTCCTTCTCCATGTTAGAGATAAACTGTTAGCAGTAATACAAAAGAGTGGGAAATGTGTTTGGAGAAGCACACTAATGCTGAATGTGAGCTCTGCAGGCAAATGCTCTGTTGCTTGTTGATGTCTGCTATGGCTCAGGTTCAGAGAGGAGCAGCATGAGTCTCTTCTGGCCTTGTAGATTCCCTGACCGCCTGCCCTCAGATACATTTGCCTCAGCCTACAAAGCAGAATTATCATAATCCAGATAACGCACAACTTCCCTTGTATGGAACTGATTGAGATTTTGCATTCTGAATCATAAAACTTACTATTATATTACTAGGATTCTTGAATAAAATATTAACATACTATTAGCAAAGAGGGTTGGACAAATGACTGCTAGTGTTGCTTTTAGCTTAGAAATTTTATGATCTAATCAAACATTGATTTTTCTATCAGTAAGTTCTTTTTATTTGTCTCCTTATTGTTATCTTAACACATTTTTAATAGAAAATCTGTCTGAAGTGTATCAGTAAAAAATATTACCTGCTCAGTAAGATTATTAGCTGATTTCTCATAATAAAGGCCAGACATGACATATTTAAAGCTCTAGAAGAAGAAGAAATGCCTCAGTTAAGAATTCTATACCCAGAAAAACTATCTTTCAAAACTTAAGGGGGGGACATTTCCTGTTGTGGACCATTCAGCCTGGTTTCAGGAGTTGTAACCCTCACCCCATGGTGGGCTGTGTAAGAGCCCAAGGGACCCACTTCATCTGGGTCTGTTCTGTCACGGGGACGTGACCTACTAAGGAGACAAAGCTTATCTCCCTGGCAGGAGTATTGCTTCTGCCTCATCCATCTCTGGTCCCAATGCTTGGTTGGCAGTCAATGACGGGTAAGACTCCTCATGGGAGGGGCAACCTAAGCCAGATGTGACCACTTGGGAGGCCTCATGGAAGGATTCGGGGGGCTGCAGCAAAGAGGATGTGATGGGCCCTCGCCCCCCGGCTATTCTGACATAGCCCGAGTCCTCATTTCCATCTGGGAGATGTCTTCTGCTTCCTAATAGGCTTAAAGCCTGAAACTGTGGGGGTGAGTGGTGCAGCCCTGTGCCGGCCAGGACGGCTCCCTGGGTGATCGGGCATAAGAAAGAATTCCTAAAGTCCTGTGAAACCCGCTTTGCTAAGAGTGCTCTTCCTTAGGTGATAAGTGTCCCAGGAGGAAATGATTATGTCTCCCAAAGTTTGGCAACCCCCTTTCCTGATGAACACTGGCTCAGATTAAGCCCTCAGATTTCTTTGACATGTTAAACCTGTATTCCGGTGTATTGGAACCCAATAAAAGCCTAGCGAGGAAGGGGCTCTAGGTCATTCTCCTCTGAGAGTTTGACCCCTTTCCTCCCCAAGCAGTCATGTCTTGGTAGTTTTTATTTTCATCCGTGACGGAGGGATGGGGCTCTGCGGGCAGAGCCTCCCCACATCTGGCGCCCAGGACAGGGGCCCCCGCAATTTCCAGATAAACAAAAGATAAGGGAATTTATAGCTAGAAGACTTGTCCTATAAGAAATGCTAAAGAGAGTTCTTCTGGCTGAAGTGATAGGACACCTGACAGAATACCAGTAAAGGTAACAACATAGTTTACCACAACTTACCATGTTTTGCCATGTATAATGCACACTATGTTGCCCAAATTTTTGAGGGGAAAAATAATGATATGCATTATGTGTGTAGAATCTGAAATACCTTGTATTTGTTCTTGTGTTTTGTAATTATATGTTACATAAATTTCTTGTACTATAATATGTTAAAAAATAAATGCTAAAACTCCTTTATAATACAAAAAAATATCTAAATATAAATAAATAAAACATTGAATTAAAAATTTAAAACAAAAGAGTTTTCCTGAAGGTTTGGGCCAAAAACATGGGTGTACATTATACACAGCAAAATACAGATGAATATTTATGGAAAAAATTATCTAAAGTAGTTTTCTTTTGAACTATAGATTGTTAACCTGTTGATTCAATTATAGCAAAAACTTTAATGAGAAGTTCTATAATTTTAAGAGAAAAAAACAAACATGCTAACATTTAAAATAATTGTATCAAAAATTTCACATTTAAGAGATTTTAGAGGAAAGTGCTGTATCAAATACAGGTTTGTATTTTTATCACATTATTTACTGCTATATTTGTTTAAATTTATAAATAAATGGATTCTGAATCTGTGTTTCTTTGAAAGTATAGCCTGTTGATGTGCTCGCTCTGTTGCCATTCTTTACCCAAAAGCACAAACTCAGTAACCCCCAGAGGGCAGCAGATTACAAACCACCAGCAAAGAGCCTAGCCTAGCAACAGGGAGAGAGGAGTGAAGGACCAAGAGAGTTAGTCTTACTTTCACTGAGTCTTAGGAATAAACAGAAGGACAAATTTGTTTGGTAATCGTTATCTTTCTTATGTTATATAAACAGCAAATACATGATAAAATGTAATTACATCTATCTGTCAATCTGCGCATTTTTTCTGAGTCCACAATATACAAAGTGCAAGGTTCAATATTGTGGTGAATATAAGAGGCATCAGACAAACAGCCAACTTTGGAAAGCATATACTTTGGGAAGAATCCATAAGTGCACATACAAAACATATATAAAAATTTTAAGTAAATAAACCATCATACAATACTAAAATTCTCGTATCATTATATATAAACTAGGAGTAATTTTCCTTAAGGATCAACCTAGCCTAGACTTAGAGTCAGAATCCCTTGAGTTCCAACCCTGTTCCCACCATTTATTATTTATGTGACATAGGCATTTAACCTCCATGAGTAATATTTTCCTTGCTTGAAATGGGATTAGCAGTATGTCCCTCACAAGAACTATTGTGAAGATAAGTCATACTGTGTATATGTGTTAGTCAGGTTCTGCTGAAACAGTGCTTCATAACAAACAACCCTCAAATCGCAGTCATTTCTTCCCTGCTCATGTTGTACAGGTGGGCTCTGGCTCAGCCACGCTGGGCTGGGCTGGGCTGGGTTCAGATCTTCTTGACACGTCTCTCATTTTGGATCCAGACTGAAGGAACAGGAATTACCTGGAGTCCATCTATCTCATGTGAATGATAGTATACAAAAGGGCAGGCAGAAATAGGTAATGCATTTTGAAACCCCCACTCAGAACTGGAAAATATTACATGTATCAAAGCAAGTCACATGGCCAAGCCCAAAGTCAGTGGGCTAAGGAAACTGACCCCTGAGAAACCATGGAAGACTGGAGAGAGGCATGTAGTTTGATGAATATATAAAACAGTGTGTAAAGTGTATTACAAACAGTTGACTACATTCCCATCTCACATATTTCTTATTATTGCTGTTATCAGTACAGTCTGTCTACTATCATTTAGTTTTCCAACAATCTGTTTGCACAGGTCCAAATACCCATTATAAAACTAACTACAGGCATATTTTGGGTTATGGGTTCAGTCTCAGACCACTGTGATAAAGTGAATATTGTAATTAAGCCAGTCACACAAACTTTGGTTTCCTGGTGTTATGTATACACCACACTGTAGTGTATTAAGTGTGTAATACTATTATGCCTAGAAAATGTACATATATTACCCTGACCAGTGTGGCTGAGTTAGTTGGGTGGTGTTCCACAGAGCGAGAGATCACCGGTTTGGTTCCCAGTCAGGGCACATGCCTGGGTTGTGGGTTTGGTCCCTGTTTGTGTTGCATCCTAGATGTTTCTCTCTCACATTGGTTTCTCTCCCTCTCTTTCTCCCTCCCTTCCCCTCTCTCTAAAAATAAATAAATAAAATCTTAAAAAGTAAAACTGTACATATCTTAATTTAAAAATACTTTATCGCTAAAAAGCTAACCAACATCTGAGCCCTTAACAAGTCATAATCTTTTCCTTATGGAGAGTCTTACCTTAGTAACAGCAAGGATCACTTATCACAGATCATCATAACAAATATAAAAATAATGAATGTGTTTGAAACACTCTGAGACTTACCAAAATGTGACACAGACACACTAAGTGAGCAAACACTGTTGGAAAAATGGCACCGATTGCCTTACTTAACACAGGGTTGCCACAAACTTTCAATTTATAAAAAATGCCACATCCATGAGGCTCAATACAGTGAAGCACGTAAAACAAGGTGTGCCTGTGTTACAAAACAAGGGTGGGCCACTATAAAGACCCCTGCTTGTGTGTGCTTCTCCAGGGCATGTAGGGTTCTCAGCAGTGCAGTTTACTTCCTGCATTACTGGCATCTTACGCCATGTCTTTCTCTAACTCTCCTCTGTTAAGCTATCTTTGATCACAGAGGTTCAAAAATATATCTCTTTTTTCTCTACATAAGCATTGTCCAATAGAAATGTAATGTCCATCACATATGATATACTATTTTCTAGTAGCTACATTAAAAGAGTATTCAAAAATGTTCAACAAAATTGTTCAAAAAATATCATTATTTAAACATATAATCAATATAAAAATTGAGAAACTCATTGCGTGATTTTACATTTTTCCTTCATACTAAGTCTTCAGAATCCATTGTGTATATGATAGCACATTTAAATTCTCCATATTGCAAGTGCTAAATAGCCACACACAGCTTTTGAATACCATATCGAAGAGTACAGCTCTATGTGGTCCCTTCCTTTGTCATTTATTATTGTGTGTCTGACTTTCTTAATTCGAACAGAATGAATGCTTTTACTTTTGTTTCTCCTAGAGTATCTCTGATGTTTGTTTGAATATTAATCTCAATCCAGGCATGACCAGGCAATAAATTAAATAAATAAATAAATAAATAAACCCATCATTTAGAGTAAGAGTTACAGAAATAAACACACTGAGGTACAGATGAAATAATTTACAGAGTGAACCTCAAGTTTTCCCTGCAGATATATGATTGTACCTTGGCCTTTCTCAGACTCTCTAGATAATATGTAGAAGACAGCTGTGGATGGATGGCTCAGTGGATTGAGTTACAGCCTGCAAACCAACGAGTCGAACCAGCGTTCAATTCCTAGTCAGGGCACATGCCTGGGTTGCAGGCCAAGTTCCCATTTGGGGGTGTCCAAGAGGCAACTGCACACTGATGTTTCTCTCCCTCTCTATCTCCCTCCCTTCCCATCTCTCTAAAAATAAGTAAATATCTTTTAAAAATGTACAGGATAGAGTTGTTTAGAATGTAATACATAGTCAAATGGTTTTAAGTCCAACCTGTGAAGCCATAAGTTCTCTCTATCACTAGGTAGGTAAAGTACACTGAAGCAACTAAGCACAACTTATTTTTTACAGATTCAACTTAACTGAGATGTCTGCAAGGATGTTATGTGCCTATAAATAAATCCATAAGAAGCAACAGTGCATGTAAGGCAGTAAACTGTGGGGAGAATCAGAGCACTACCAAGTGAGGCTGGATATGAAATAGAGAGGGCAGTTCATGATCTATAGGTTAAAATATATTAGGTATCAATAACAAATGGTTGTCTGTAGCCATTCGGGTAACTAACAGTCATGACCCTGAAGTCCTTCTTTCTAAACTACCTGAAAATGGCCCTGGCTGGTGTAGCTCAGTGGATTAAGTGCCTGTCAGTCAAAAGATGGCTGGTCTGATTCCCAGTCATGGCACACGCCTGGATTGTGGGCCAGGTCCCCAGTAGGGGGCGTGCGAGAGGCAACCACACATTGATGTTTCTGTTGCTCTATTTCTCCCTCCTTTCCCCTCTCAAAAGAAAGAAAGGAAATCTTTACAAAAATAAATAAACTACCTAAAATTTTTTTGTAAGGGGCTGCTTGGTTGTGCTATGATGGCTGTGGGACACAGAAGAGTGTGTGTAATAAAAACAAAACTACTGTATATCCCATGTCTGTTTTCTAATTTGAAATTTTGAAATAAGTTTATCTCACAGATAAGAAGTAATTTAATACTAGATATTTAAGATGACTTTAAGACTTCTTTTAAAAAATACACATAAATCTGCTCATAAACCAAAAGAATATCTCAGTCTCAGGACGTGTGTGAGCATCTACGTAGATACTCAGTTTCCTAATGGTGCATGTGAACTTGTTCTTCGTGGTGAGGGCTTAGTGGAGCATGCTGGCTTTGGCCAGGCACTCTGAGCTTCAAAACTGTTTCTTCCACTTACTGGTTGTGGGTCTCTGCACAGTCAAGTTCAGCTCTCCAAGTTTCAGGCTTTTTAAAAAATTATTTTTAATGGATATAATAATGCTAAGTCCCTCATAGGCATGGTTGGTCTTGCATATACTAAGTACTCAATATATGACAAAATGATTTTAATAAAACTAAAGTATCTTTTTGGCTATTTTTGAAAAGTCTGCAAAATGTCTTCATTTATACCTGTAAAAACGTGTAGAATACCTATTGCAGTGAAAAGCTGGATAAGATACCTGAACATATAGCTTTCTTCATGCCTTATTTTGCTTTGCCTTCTAAAACCTTGAAACATTTTTAAATCAAGCGTTATTACCATATTTTTCTGACCACAAGATGCACCCAGGTTTTAGAGGAAAATAGGAAAAAAATTTTGAAGCAAAAAATGTGGTAAAATATTTAATAACATAAATAACATAATATTTCACCAATGTCAATGTAACCAGATCACAATAGCAGCGTTAACAACCATTATTCCTCTCAAATTGGGGGGAGGGGCGAGTCTTATGGTCCAAAAATATGTTATTTATCATCTATCTTTTAGTTTAAAAATTGGAAGAAGCAGAAATAACAGATGGTTATGGAAATTTACAATCATCCCTCATTTGTGTTCTTAGTGTCTCATCTATGGTAGGAACTTCTGACTGCCACATCTTAGAATTGTTTCTCAATTATGCCAGAGTCATTATTTTGTTAGAATCTATAAATTGTGTGAAAGATACAAATGATGATTGTACCAGCTTGTACATTTCAAATAACATCTCAGATTATAAGGAACCAAGAAAAGTTGGTCTTAGAAGGCAATTAACTGCTTTACCCTTCGTGAATTGAATTAACAATCTAGTTCTCAGCATATCCAGTCTAGTTGATTGTTTCTATTTGTAGCCTGCTGCTTTGTTCTCAGACTGCTATCTAGTAAAGGATAATTAAAGACATTTACACCTGTCTTGCCAGAAAGAAACTTGCTCTCACTGTTAAGAAAAAATTCCAGTTCCTTGGGATTTATATTTGCATAATAGCCTCTAGCAATATAAAAAAAACACATTTCTTAAAAACAGAAATATTGCAAATGGGGATTATAGAAGGAAAAGGTCATGAATAATCACTGTCAAAGAAAGCAGTTAGCTTATTTTATCAGTTTGCTCCAACAAAATTACACCTATTTTCTCCCGGAAGTGGTCAACAAATAATACAAGTAACTCTGTTGAATACATGTTGCATGCATTGTATGGCATTATTCATATGCCAACTGACTTTTTAACTCATAGTTCCACTTCTCACTTTTTTGGGTGTAATGCCAAGGAGAAACAGCATTTTACAATTCAATTTTGCTTTCTCTACCTCTTGTGAATCAAAAGTCAATCAAAACAAGTAATAAAATAAAATTTTATACAAGGGGAAGGACAAGTTTCCACAGAAAAGTAAAAGTGAAATTTATAATCATCATTCATTCAAATTATAGTTTTTGAATACCTATATGCCTCCGTTTAAAAAATCATATTAATGAATCTTGTGATTCAATTATAATTATTTGGATAATTCTGACAGCTTAAAAAAGTATTTCATTTCAGCCACCCAAGGCAAGCCTTGTACATAATAAGTTCTCCTGTTTACTAAACAAGCTACCTACCAAAAAAAAAAAAAAAAAAAAAGAGTACTTCAAGACACTCTATTTTATTTCAATCTTAAACATTCAGATGCAGCCTGAGAATTTATAGGGTGATCAACCAGTCTGCCTAAGACTGAGGGGTTTCTAGAGAGGCAGGATTTAAAATGTTGAAACAAGAGCAAATTAGGATGGTTGGTATTACATGCCATAAAACTCAAAGAAAATATCTTAGGAAAGCTCAGTATTTAAAATGAAAATCTGCAAAGTGAAGAAAGCCTGAGTCATTCATTATGTGTTCGTGTAGTTATATTATACTGACCATCATCTGTGAATCAGCTATGGGGAGGGCACCAGCTCAGACTCAGTTCTTGTCCTAGACACATGCATAATAAGAGAAAGAAATAAACAGAGAATTTAGAATAGAGATGTGTATAAGGTTCTAAGGGATATAGGGGAGTATAGTGAGAATATCACTGGTATATTTTCCATGGTCTGTTTTCTAAATATGAATTTTGATATTTAAGCTTTTGAAAATAAAGTATCATGTATTTTTAATATATAAGTAAACTAAAATTTTAGTAACTTTAAAAAATATTCTGCTTTTATAATCAATGAATTCATCCATTAAGTCATATTTGAAAATCAAATAATTCCTGAAATAAATCAGCTGGGGGGGTGACTATATAATAGGTTTTATTTCACAACCTGAAAGTTTATGAATTTTGTAGCATTTAACCAGCATTGCATGATGATACAAGGTCAATTCACTAAGAAGACATACAGTTCTAAGTGGTAATATCCTAACAAAAGAGTTTTAAAATATATAAAAATAAAAATTGATAAAATTTTTAAAACTCCACATTTTCAAATTATAATTAGAGAATTCAATATTCTTCTCAATAATTGATATAATAAATAGAAAACCAGGAAGTAGTGAGATGATCTGAAATCTGTCAACCAACTTGGCCTAATTGACATTGATAGACCAGAGCATTTCTACCCAACAACAGTAGAATAAACATCCTTTTCATGTGCACATAGAAAATTCATTAAGGTACGTACTACCGAGGCTTTAAAATTGTCCTTAATAAATTTATAAACTGAAATCATACAAAGTATGTTCTCTGAGCACAACAGAATTGAACTAGAAATCAATAACAGAAAGATATCCAGAAAATCTCCAAGTACTTGAAAATAAAACAACACATTGCTGAATAGCATATTTGTCAAAGAGGAACTCACAAGTAATATTGGAAAATATTTTGACTGATATAAAAATGGAAACACTATTATAGCAAAATCGATAGGATACAGCTAAAGTGATGTTTAGAGGGAAATTTGTAGCTTTACATGTTTCTATTAGAAAAGAAGAAACATTTCAAATCCATGATCAAAACTCTCCTACTCTAAGTAACAGGGTGTAGTGTGAGGAGAAGGGGAAAGAATTAAAGATAAAGCAAATAAAAGAAAGGAAATAATAAAGAGGAGATTAGAAATAATTAAAATTGAAAGCAAAAACAATAGAGGAAATCAATGAAACCAAAGCTAATCTATTGAAAAAAAATACAATAGATAAAGTATTAGCTAGATAGATCTGAAGAAAACCCAAATTATCAATATCAGAAATGAAAGAAAGGATATCCCTATAAATCCTACAGACATTAGAAAGATATAACGGGAACATTATGAACAATTTTTTCCCAACAAACTTAACAGTTCAATGATAGGAACGAATATCTTGAACTCCTAACGAAGCTCACTGGGGAGAAAATAGGTTACTAGAAAAGTTCTTTACCTATTAATAAAATTGAATTCATAGTTAAATACCACCCAACAAAGAAAACTACAGGCCCAGGTGTCTTAAATGACAACTTTTATAAAACACTTAAGGATAAAATAATGCTAAATCTACAGAAATTCTTCTTGAAAAATAGAAGAGGGGGCAGCAGTTTCCAACTCATTTATGAAGCCAACAGTACCCTGGTACCAAAATGAGACCAAGACATTCAAGAAAAGAAAACTGCAGATTTGCACTGCATAATCAGTGGGCACTAGCCGTGTGTGCCTATCGTGCACTTGAAATGTGGTTAGTCCAAATGAAGACGTACAATATGTATAATCACCAGATTACAAACACAGTGTGAAGAGGAATACAAACTACTTTATTAATATTTTATGTGTTTTAGTGTTGAACTGGTAATATTTAGACTAAATGAAGTATATTACTTAAATAATTTTGTTTCTGTTGAGTTTTTAAATATGGCTATAAAAAAGTTTAAATTAAGTGAACTAGGTAATGGACAATAGGGTGGGGATTGAGGGAGGGGGGTGGGTTGGGTAGGGGAGAGCAAAGGAGGGAAAATCGGGAAAACTGTAATCGAATAACAATGAAAAGGTTTATTTTATTTTTTTAGTTTATTTTATTTTTAGAGAGGTGAGGGGGGAAGAAAGGGAAAGAAACATCAATGTGTGATTGCCTCTTGAGCGCCCCCTACTGGTGACCTGGCCTGCAGCCCAGGCATGTGCCCTGAGTGGGAATCGAACCAGTCGTTTGCAGGCTGGTGCTCAATCTATTGAGCCATACCAATCAGGGCTAGAGAAAAATTTAAATTGTATATGTGATTTTAACTATATATCCTCAATCTTATAAAAGACATCATGAAAAATCAATAAGTATATTCCATACTTAATAGTAAGAAACTGACTTCTTTCCCTTGATATCAGGAATAAGGCAAGGGTTTTCATTCTTACTTTTAAATTTGTAACATTGGACCTAACCAATATAACAAAGCAAAAAATAAAATAAGTGACATATATATTTGAAAAGAAGAAATAAAAGTGTCTTCATTCACAGATGGCATAATTATCTCTGTAAAGAATTACAAAGAATTTGCAACAAAACTGTCATAACAGAATTGGGTTAAGTAAGTTTGTAGGACACAATGACAATATACAAAAGTTAACTACATTTCTATATGTATTAATCACCTAGAAATTAAAATGTTAAAAGTACTTACAATAGCACCAAAGTATAAGATTGGTAGGGACAAATCTACCAAAACATGCACTAGTTGTGGAGGCTAAAAGCTACACAATGCTGATAAGAGAAATACAAAAAGATTAAACAAATGGAAAGCCACACATGGTAAACGATTAGAAAACACAATATGATTACTATGTCAATTTTCCCCTAATGTACTTATAGTTTCAGTGAAATCTCAGAATTCTAGCAGACTTTTATTTTGAATAAATTAATAAGCTGATGCTAAAATTTACATGAACATCCCATAGAACTGGAATAACTAAAACAATTTTGGAAAAGAACAAAATTATAGGATTCGTACTACCTAACTTACTCTGAAGCTACAATTACTAGAACAAAGTGTTCTAGCCAAGAAGATAGACACAAAGGCCAACAGGACAGAATGGGAAATTCAATCGAATTGAATGGTCAATCAATTTTTGATAAAGATGTTCAAGACAACTCAGAGGAGAAATATTTGTATTTTCCAGAGATTGTGCTGAACCAATTGGATATTCATATCCAAAATGATGAATGTTGACCCACACCTAGCATTACCTTAGAAAATTAAGTCAAAATGATTAGTAGACCTTTAGGTCTTAAAAGACCTATGTTTTAGAAGGAAGTGTAGAAAAACGCTTTGCAAATTGAGATAGGCAGCTCTTTGTTAGATAAAACAAAAAATGCCAACTATAAAAGAAAAAATTACATAAATGGACTTCATCAAAATTTTTTTTTTAAATCTACTTTTAAAAAAACACCGTTAAAGCACTCCCCAGTGCGGCCAGTTTGTTGGGCATCATTCCACAGAGCAAAAGTTCACTGGTTCTACTCCTGGTCAGGGCACAAGCCTGGGAGCTTCAGCACCTACAAGAGGCAACCAACCGATATTTCTCTCTTATGTCGATGTGTCTCTCCCTCTCCTTTTCCCTTTCTTCCCCTCTCTCTAAAAGTAAAATAAATACAACATTTAAAAATAAAATAAGTAAAAGCCACTGTTAAAAATTATAAGACATGCCACACACTAGGGAGAAATATTTATAAAACACATATGTGAGAAAGGACTGGTCTCCAGAATGTACAAACAGTTCGTTTACAACTCAGCAATAAGAAAACGGCCTACTAAAAATGGGCAAATTTGCACAGACACTTCACCAGAAAAAATAAATGGGTAAATGGACCTTCATTTCAGCACATGAAAGAATGCTGAAAATCATTAGTCACTAGGGAGATGCAAATTATAACCACAATGAGTTAGTGCTAAGCACCTGTTAGAATATTCTGACTTGATTAAGGAAAAGGAAGTGACAATAGCAAGTGCCTCCAAATATATATGCAAGGTGACCGGAACTCTCATGTATTGTTAATGGGGATGCAGAATTGGTGTAGCCATTTTGGAAAACAGTTTGGCAATTTCTTATAAATATTTACTTGTATTATACAGTTATTTCACTCCTACGTATTTACCCAAGAGAAATAGAAACATTTGTTCACAGAGAAGCCATAGAAAAATTTTTCTTATGGCTTTATTATGAAAATTGGAAATAACCCAAATTTTCATCAAATGAACAATGGATAAATAAACTGCTACATCTGTAAGCTGAAACACTAATAAAAAATGTCTGATGAAGAAGCTGCTGATAATAATTCAACATTGATGAATCTTAAATGCATAATTCTATGTGAGAAAATTCAGGATCAAACAGCTACATGCTATATGATTCCATTTATATGACATTCTGGAAATATCAAAACCATCAGGACTGAAAACGGCCCAGGAGCTGGGGTTGGGAGTAGGAGATCGGCTACAAATGAACATGGAAACTTTGTCCTGTGGAGAAAATATCCCATGGCCCAATCCTGGTGGTGGTTATGTACCTGCATGTGTTTATCAATATTCATAAAACTGTACACAGAAAAGATGACTTTCACTGTTTATAAATTATTACTCAAGAAACCCGACTTTCAAAAGAAAATAAGGACACAAGTAACATTTTTTTCCTGCAGTGTTCTAAGAGGGCCTTGTCTTACATAACACAGTTTACTTCAAATTGTTAAAAATTAAATTGTATACTTACATCTCTCAAAACTGTAGTCTTGGTTGACATTGTAAAGAGAGTTCTCATTATCATCTCTTTAATACCTGTCATAACCCCTATCACAGCACTGGGCACCGAGTGCTAGAACACCATAAAGGCATCCAGATGCCAAGTTTGTGACAGTTTGTCTGTATATGGTAGATTAATTTCATTACTGACTGATCTTGAAGGTTTTCTGTTATTTTCAAGTTAAAAAAAAAAACAAACAAAACTAGTAGCTGGTAGAATTCCTTTCTTTTCCATGACATTATTTCAAACATGCAGAGAAAAGTAGATTAAATTGTGTTGATAGGTCTAAATTAAGATTATTTTTTACCTGCTTTCACCCCTAAGCTTTCAACTGGAATCTTGGGATTAAGGCCAGTTGATAAGTTATTGGGAAAACAAAATATTTGTAAAGAAGATGATGAAAAGACAGAAATAAAAACTGAAGGAATATTTAGTTTAGATGATTAAACTGAAGTAGCAAGTGAACTAAAACAGCAGTAAAAATATATGAGACACAGGAAATTCTTTTGCTATAGAATGACAGCAAAGCCATCAAAACACAGGATTGTCATGCAAAAGACTTAAGAAGCTATATTACTAAGAGTTTGGAACCGAAGGTCATATCCTTGAGATTCGATGTGTCGTGGATTGTTCTTTCCAAGGAAAACGTAATGCCGACTAACGTGAGGTCAATTAATGTGCAACAGTAATTTCATAAATAGGATTACTGTGTAAGTATATGACAAGACAGAGCTTCAGACAAATTGTATCTTAACACAGAGAAGACAAAACTATCAAAGAAAGGGAAAATCAACAAATATCTGATAGTTTATATTAAGGAGGATTCAGATTTGTGGGGGCCTAATGCTTATACAATTTTGGAGACACTCTTTACAAAACAACACTGAATGAAAAATTTGGTACAAAAGTGAATATTTATTTAGAATAAGAGAAAGAGTCTCATCAAATTATATGTTTCAAATATTGCAAAATCCAGAGAAAACAAATACTATTGTAATTGATAGGCTGACATACTTCTGTTTTTGTTTCAGATTATCTGATTGCTTTTTCATATGACAAAGATTATTTTATAACATTATTCTCTATAAAGAGTAGAAAGACAATTGTTTTTTTCCTCGAACATCATTGGCCAAAACATTTTTGTTATCTATAGTTTAGAAAAGTCTTTCTGCTTAATAAACCAGCATTGGTAAGACCTTATAAATTATAAGGATTGGTGTCAAATTTGGGACTCTTGTCCTAATTTTATTTCATATATGAGCTGTTACAAATGTAAATGCTGTTTGTTGTACCATTACAGATTTAAGCCTTTCAAACAAGAATTTTGATAAATTCTGTTTTGCAGAATTTCTATCAAAAAGAAAAAACGCATGATACTTTTATAATTATATATGCTGTTTATAAATATATTCTTGAAAGGAGACAATTTTTTTTCACTAGATGTTGTAAAACAGAATTTCTTCTTATAATTTTATTCAGGAAATGATTAGAAAAAAATTTCACACAATAGTTTGTAGTTTCTCTTTCACTATCCATGTACCTCCATGGTACACACTTTCATATTATGATACCAGCATTCACATCATAAAACAAACTATGACTACAGATGACTAACAATAACTTAACTACACCAGGAAGCAAACCCACCCACACTAAGCCCAAACTAAATGTATCCTCAATTGAACTGTGACTAACCAGTTCCTCAGAATGCCACGTCAGTGCAAACTAACAGACAGGGAACTAACAGGGAAAGTATGAAGTATATCAGTCTTTAGACTACAGATATGTTAGGTTTTCAAATTTTACAAAAACATATGACCAAGTGAACAAATTGCTAGAACACTGCCTAGGGCCAAGAAAACAATGATTTGTGAAATTTACTGGTTGAATATTCATTTTTTTAGAAAAACATTATTTAGAAAAGGACATTATGCAGATTTCTCATTTTGTGACATGTGTGTATAATTTGTAGGAAAATCTCCATTTTTAAAAATGTAAGATTTAACGTATGTCAGGGAACTGCATGTATCGGTCTCCTAAAGCTGCTATAACAAAATACCGCAGACAGAGGAGGCTTAAACCATTTTTTTCCTTTTCTCACAGTTGTTGTCTGGAAGTCCAATATGAAGGTGTTGGCAAGGTTGGTTTCTCCTTATATTTCTCTGCTTTGCCTGCGGATGGCCTCCTCCCTGCTGTGTCCCACATGACCTTTTCTCTGTGAGCCTGCGTCCCTGGTGTCTCTTCCTCTTGGCAGAAGGAAGGACACCAGTCCTACTGGAGTAAGGCCCCATCCTAGGACCTCATTTAACTTTCACCTTTAAAGGCCCTGTCTCCAAATATAGTCACAATGGGTGCTAGAGCTTGAACATATGAATGCAACGGGTGACAAAATTCAGTCCATAATTATGTAGAAAGCATATATGTCCAGTTTAATAAATGATCATAAAGCGAACATACCTGTAAACACCATCCAAGTCAATAAATAAAATATTGCTGATCATCAAAACACTTTTCTTTCACCAATAGACTGTAAGTCCATCCCTGATCATAATATCCTTCTTCATACCAGAGGTAACCATTCTTTCTGACTTTCGTGATAGTTATTTTCTTTATCGTTTTCCCACCTATACGGATAGTTTGGTCTACTTTCAAAATTTGCATAATAGAATGGGCTCATGTGTTGTTTGGGGTCTTACATTCTCTATACATCTTCTTTGTGACATTCACCATAATGCATTTAATTTGCTCATTATTCTTAAAGGAAAAACTATTAAATATTTAAGCTTGAGGGCCATACGGTCTGTGTCCCAGTTCTCTTAATCAGTTCTGCCATTGTGTTGTGAAAACAGCATCAACAATATACAAATGAATGTTTGTGTTCTAATAAATATTTACGAAAACCGTGAGCAAAGCCTGCAGGCCGTAGTTTGCTCCCCTCTGGTCTGCGGCATCTTCTGTGCCTCAGGTCGGTTACTTAAGCCCTCTTTTTGTTTCCCATGATCGATCTCAAAAGAAGTTACTTGTATTTGAAAATAAAATTAACTTTTGAACTCTCCAGGCATATATTTTTTAGATTGGCATAAATTTGTTTCAGTGAATTAGATATTATTACATAACCTCCTGACTTCCATTGTTGCTGTTGAGAAATCAGTGATAAACCTTTTTGCTCCTTTGAAGATGATCTCCTCTTTGGGGGGATAGGCTTAAGATTTTCTCCTTGTCTCTGGTGTCTTGTACTTTTATTGCGATGTCTTTAGATGGACAATTTTAAGGAACAATTACTTGCTGGAGATTCATTGAAATTCTTGAATGTTTTTTTATTGTGTTTGGAGATTTCTCATTCACTGTCTTCACCCATTGTCTCTGCCCTTTTCTACCCTTTCCTGCAAGAACTCCAATTATCTTTTCTCATTTTATTTTTCATATCTCTAAACTTCTTTTTGTGGATCCATCTTTTCATTTATTTACTCTGCTTTCTGTACAATTAACTCTGACTGATTTTCCAGGTCATTTATTTGTTCTTCATTATAGCCTATCTGCTTTTCAATTCACCTACTAAGTTATTGTGCTTCAAAATTATAAGTAATTTTCATTTCCAGAATTTCTATTTGCAACTTTTTCTCATAAGCTAGGTTACTTTTCATAGTTTCCTCTTCTTGAGAGACACTGCAAGTTTCCTTTTTCATAATATAATGCATTTTCGTAATCTATGTTTTATAAGCTATGACTGATTATTCTACTGGAAGAAGTGTTTGTACATCTGTTTGTATATTTGGTTTTGAAGCTTCTAACTCATGGTATTTTTTTCTTATGTGGCTAGTTATATTGTTTTTGAAAAATTACTTAGGCCTAAGAGAAAGGATAAAAGATAAAAGTCCATTTCTATTTAGGGTGCCTTAGAGAACTATTCTCAATGATTTTTAATGGAATTCATGATCTAAAGGTTTTTTCTTGCTGTTTCTGGTCATTTGGGTGATATGAATTTGGTTCAAATCCAAAAAATGTTCAGCTTTTGTTTACAAGTCCCCAGGGACAGTAGCTTTCTATCCTTTTTGGAAGATGAAAGAAACTTTCCTAGAAACCCTTTGAAATCTGAGGGTAGAAGTGGACTTATTTTTAGCTTATCCTTAATTTGAGAGAATGGTTCTTTAGGGTTCCAGCTTAGATTCCCCAGTTAGGGTATTTTTGGGCTTTGATATCCTTCCCCTTGGGATATGAGACTATCTCACAGAGAGTTCAAATGTTCTTGGGCAGACAAATGCTTCCACAACAAACATGACTTTGGTCCTCTCTTACTTGTCCAGATTCCCGGTTCCCTTCGACTTTATTCTAATGATTCCTTTCTACCAGTCACATCCTCAATGCTTTTAAGAATTTTTTTTAAAAAAAGAAGATAATCCACCATTTAGTAGCTCTCAGTGGTAAAATTAGTCTAAATAACCTAGACCACATTACTAGGGGGTTTGTAAAATCTTTGGTAGATCTTTGGTATTTTCCTCTTTAGTTTGTATTTAAGAGTTTTAGTAGAAATGAGCATTGAATTTTGTTTTCCCTTGTGCTTAATTAGTAACCTATTGTTATTTACATAGGTAGCTAGATATTAATAAAGAAAGGGAACAAACATCAAGGGAATCAGACATCAAGACTAATAAATTCGGAAGCATAGGGCTGCTTCACTAGGAACTTGCAACATTCATAAGCACCCCAGGAAACTGCGGCGTTTCCCACAGAGGGATTTAGCACCCCTCCCATCCCCCATATAAGGAGAAAGGACCAGTTTTCCAATCCCCCCAGGATATATCTGGTCTGTTCCCCACATATTACTAAGGGAGAGAAAAAACAATAAAGGAGTCATTTCTCTACTAGATGCACGCCCAGTAAAAGCCAAGATGATGACCACAGTGGCCTGTCAGTCTAGCCTGGGAAAAGGCTTGGATTAGAGACACAGAACCTCAGACAATCTAGGAAATGAATTGATTAGAGGGTTTGGTTAAAGATTGCCTGGTCCTTGCCAAGCCCGAGATAATATAACCCCAGCTGAATAACACGGATTTGCCTCATTTGCTTCCATGTTTTCTCTCCATAGCAACCATGTAGCCCTGGCAGCCGCCTGGGGTCTGTAGCAGCCCACTAGGCCCTTGGCACGCAGCCAGCTGAAGCGCCCCGGGGAGCACAGACTATAAGCTAGCCAAATGGTGGCAAAGACTGGACTAGACTAAACCAATGGCCCAAAACTTTTGGATCTTGTCCTCTGTGCTGGGCTTAATGAAGTCAGGTGGGATTTCCTTTTTTTTTTCTTCATGGGAGATGGACGGTGGAGCAACCTGAGGGCAGCTTTCTATTTCCACCCCAATAAATCATATCACAAATCCTCAGTCTCTCATGTGTAGTTCTAACAAAATGTTCTTCTCCCAACCCCATGTGAGGACACCATGTTCACCCACAGTGTTATGAACTGAGACTGTAAATGCTGAAATTGGAAACTTACCTGCTAGGGATTTGGTTCTACTTTCAAAACTCAGTACCTACAGCTAAAACACAGGGAGATTTTATACTCTTTGCGCTGTTATTTTTGACCTGCAGCAGTGAACCAGAGCTAATGATAATAGTAGCAAATACTCTGGAAAGTGTGTTAGCCTGCATTCGTAAACTCCTGTAGTCCCATTTGTCATCATATAACCCTGCCTCTTGTATTGTGTGCACTACAGGTCCATCGATGAATAGAACTGATTCTGTGCTTCCCTATCAAGAAAGGGGGGGGGGTGGTGGGAAGGGGAGGGGAGGGGAGAAAGAACCTGCTGCAGTGCAAGTCCACATTCTTAGAGGTAAGCTGGCCCTGTCATGCTCCTCTAAACTTTAAGGGCAACAGATGGCAGCACTATGTACTTGGAAGAGAGAGAGGGAGATAGACAGAGAGAGAGAGAGAGAGCGCCATAGAGTTCAGGCTCTCTCCCCAGCTTTTAAGTGTAATTGTAGTAACATTAAATTTCTTATACAAATTGCACTGATTCAAGTACCCTGCCTTTCAGTACAGAAACCCACTGACTAAGTTATTTCCCAGAGTTCCTTTTGTGCTGAGGAACAGGGCCCTATGTCTTCCTTTTTGGCTTGTTATCAAGTCACCATGACACTGCCTTGCAGTCAATGGCCTGGCCTTCATTAGGTGACAGTTCTACCAGGTACCACCAACTTCTGCTGTTATCCACTACTGTTAGAATCTTTCTGGCCTTATGACAAGGCACTATTTTGGGCTCCCCTGCCTCATCCCAGGCAGGCAACTGACCCTTCCAGTAATTTCCCATTGCCTAAGTACGATCAGGTTGCAAATTCTGACAAGGCTTTATGAAAATTTCAGGTATGTAAGAAGGAAAGTGTTAACAAAAAAAAAACCTAAAATGTTTCTGGGAATGGCTACTCCCTGAGACCACAGATTCAGACTCACTCTCAAGGAACTTTACATTATAACTCTTTGTCTCTGTGTATGTGGTCATTCTGTGCTAATCTCTATAAAGCCCCCATGTGTTTTCTACATTCTTTTGTGTCAATGTCTCCTTCCTAGTCATTGTTTCTGCTCTGCAACCTATGATTTCCACATTAGCAGAATTTCATATACACCCCAGAGAGACAATTTAATCAGAAGAAACCAGTCAACCATTTATATGTTCTGAAGTATTTCTAAGAAAACCGGAAGCACATTCCCAGGCTAATGTTATGCATCTAGGTGTGGACAAAAAAGGGGCCACAAACTAAACCTGAAAAGCTCAGGGGAGGTCTCCATGGAGGCCTTGCAAACTCAGGAACCTAAAGTAACCACAGAGGATGGTCTGAAACTAACACTTCGTGACTAAAAGTGGACTGTGGCAAGTAGTCATGCCCTAGGTTGGGTATCTTTCCTCAGAAAGGTCAATCTTCACCTTAACGAAGCCTGTCTATTGTCTTTTTGCATCTAGGATAACATACCTTTAGAATGTCAGGGTAATTTTCTTTTGTGGGGAAGGGGGACCTATCAGAGTGAAACTGGAAAAGCCAGCTTTTGTCCTGCCTGTCACTTACCAGACCCAATAAGCAGAGACAAGGATCAAATCTTTATGGTGGCTTTATTCAGATGGCTGGCGATCTGAGAAGATGGTGGGTTATGTACCCTAACAGACTGTCTTACATTTCCTTTCAAGCCAGTGTTTTTCACAAGGGGGCAAAAGCGTAGGTAAGGGATTCAGAATTCGGGAAAGAGGTTAATCAGATACAAGCTGCAGCCAGGCGATCTCCCTGACATCCTGTCATCCACTAACCTTCTTTATCTGTGTCTGGGTGGTTTCCTTTATCTGTGTCCTGGGTGGCGGACTGTCTCTCCCTGGAGCACAATGGCTCAGAGGCTACCTTGATGGCTTATGGTCTCTTCCGGAGCCCTTGTGGTCTCCTGGAGTCAGGGTGGGCCATATCTGAAGTTCCTGAAACAATTCAGTTTTACATGCTTTAACTATCAGGCTTATTAACTATCACCTTAAACTAAAATTTTCTGACTCTTGGGCCCCCCATCAAGAGCACAGCCCCACACCAGAGCAGAGACCACAGATCCCCTGATTGTTATTGTTATCCTGTTAATTGTTGACTCTTAAGTATCCTATCCTATACCCAGGAATATAAGAGAAGTATGTTTCTATTTGGTTTATTTTTTTATCCAATCGCAGAGATTTCTCTGCTTTGCTTTATCCTGCCTCCCTAATCTATCACCAATAAATTTCATGTAACCCCCTTACGTGTTCCTCTTTGATTCTGATGTATAAAATAAGTGGTAAAACTGTCATTTTCCAGAACATTTTCCCAATCTGTTGAGATTTTGCTTCCTTGTTGTCAGTTGGGCTCAAAGAAACTCATAAAAATTCTCTCCGGGGTTGAATGTTTCTTACGTTGACATAGGTAATACCCAGTGTATGGGTACTTTATGTCACACAGTGGAGGTGAAGATTTTGTCTGCATATCTTTCCTGCAGTCCCTGAGTCATTTCTAGATCTCCTACACAAAACTGCTCGAATTAAAGCGCTCACATCTCCACAAGTTGAGAGATTATTTTCACTCTAAACTTTTACTTGGAAATGAAACATTGTTACTAATGCAATTTTTTAAAAAATATATAGATTCCAAACCTGTAGGAGAAAAAATATTTTCTCTACCCTCTTAGGTTTAATAGCTGGGGCCTGTGAATTAAACTGACAAAGGCAGAGGTTAACAGGAGAAAAGATTTATTTCTTATGCACAAAGGAGTTCTCACAGAAAAAGAAGTGAAAATCCTAAAGAGGAAGTTAAAACCTGGGGACTTACATATCATTTTGACAAAGGATGAGAAAATGTGGAGAAGAGACAGGAGAGGAGAAGAGGGGATTGAGCTGTTGGGCTGGAGGTAACCTGTGGGACAGTGACTAGGGAATGCAAGGTCAGTAAGAGCTGTTTAGTGAGGCTTCCCCCAGTTTCAGGTGATGAGTTATCTGGAGACCAAGGAGAGAGGAGGAACTTTGGCAAGTGTAAATTTCCTTTACAAATGTAAATTTCCTTTATAAAAGAGAAATTTATATTCTACTTTGAGACACAAAAGTGGAGGGCAGGGAACTCTTCTTGGGTTTGCTGTTTTTTAATTGCCTTCAATTCAAAGTAAATCCTTGCACAAATAACTCTTTACCAAAATAATCTTTCGGCAAGCCCCATATTTTGGGGTGGCTTTTCTGATGCCCTTGGTAAGCCACTGGTACTCTTGAAATTAATATAATGGATTATCATAGGCATTTTAAAAATTAAAAAAGTAGTAATGGAAATTATCAAAGACCTGAGTGTGATAAGGGAAATTGTTTTGTAAAACGGGTGTGTTTGAATACTGGGTTACAAGTAAAATGTAAAATGCATTTTTCAGAGAGGGTCTGTTAAAATGTTTGAGAAAAGTTCTTGTCCTGGAACAACTCATCTGCATGTCCAACTGCAGCCCCAGCAAAGACAACCCTTTATGTGGTTTTTCTTCACAGCATTTCAGCTTCTTTGAGCCAAGGCTTTTCAAGCATCCATCTTTGAGTTTCTTTGCATCACATTTCATTACTAAAGGCATCCAAATGTTTTTCCTGAAAAAAACAAAACAAAACAACCAAAGGAGTATTAGTCTCCACTTCTAGTAGAAAAAGCATAGTATCTCAATTTTAAATAATTTTTCTCCTCCAGCTTCTACCTGTCAACAATATATAGTATGTAATTATAGAATATATTAACATGTAATATATAATTATAGTATATAACAATATAAGTATATAATATAGTATATATTATAGCATACAATATATCATACACCTACGATATATTATATACTTGTACATAACACCTACAATATATTATATACTTGTACATACATAATATATAATATGTAATGACTTATATATTATAAATTACTTATAATATAAGTAATATGAGTAATATAATATACATAACTTATAAGGTAAGTAAATTACTTATAAGTAATTTATAGCATATAAGTGTATAATATATAAATATATAACATAATATATGGTATATGATAATATATATTATAGAATATATATTAATATATGATGTATATGCATTTATATAACTATATACATTATGCATTATATATCATATAATGTATATATAACACATTAAGAAATGTAATTATGTTAATTATAATTAATACATATAATAGATAAATGTAACTTATTAAGTCCATCACATGAAATTAAAATGCAGCTTAGCATCATTGAGAGGTTAATGAAATGTGTGAGTTCAGCTAAAATGTTCCATCCCAGGGGTCCATCCCTGTTATCCAATCTGCCCTCGTCCAGGTAGTGTTTGGTGCCCTCTGGTGGCTGTCGTCTGCTTCATTTTAAATATTGCTAGGGACAATCCTAAGTCCTGTGACTGACTGAAGATCATAATGACTGACTGGAGGTCAGTTTCTGTGTTTATAATACGGATTTGAGGAATCTCCAGGTCAGCTGATACACACTGCACTGGGTGCTCTCATGACCACTGGGACAGGGAAATCTGGGAATGTTCAGAACCTACAGCTGCCCCTGGATCTCAGCTGGGGTTTCCACCTCTTCCCTGCCTGGCTTTACATTTCCATCCTCACCTCTTCTCTCACCTGCATCTCCACCACTGATTTGGATAGTAGAGGCTGGATGAACAAAGCTGGTCCCATTAAATTTCAGTTCTTGTTGTAGAGGAGGCTTTCAGTACATGTTTCAGATTTTTTAAAAAAACATGGACTTCACAAGGAAAGACTTTATTCAGAAAGAATATTGTAAGGGGGAGAAGAAGAAGGAAGAAACCGATGAAGTAGGGAGGGAGGGATTACTGCAATAGAAGAACAATATGATTTAAGATTAACTGGCATCTTAAGGAGAGAGGAATAAACAAGGCTAGGAGTAACTGGAGGATGGGAAGCCTGATGGCATAGTGGATCAGCAAATATTTTACTCCGTGGTCAACTTATTTCTGGGGGGAAGCCTTCAGGAGGTGCTGCCTGCCGGCTCAGCCTGAGGGTGAGTCAAATGTCAGGGGCCCAGGAGGAAAGAATCTTAATCAAAATTTGGCTTACAAGCATTTTGTTGTGATTTATCAGTGGGAACAAGCAGTTTGACTAACCTTTTTTGAGGCTAAGAATAGGAATTTGCAGGGTCTGTGCCTGGCCTTGTCGTAGGTAAACAAAGGGGCATCTATATGTCTTAAGTAAGTCATATGGGGAATGGTAGTTCTTCACAATAAGCTGTTTTCAGGAACATAATGAAGGGTGAGTGGGTTTCTGAATCTTCACTCTTTTCCAGAAGCACTGGACTGAGTTAAAAGTCAGTATTGGGATGTTGAATTATTGCTCCCCAGGTGGAGGAAGAAGTAGGTCCTCCTACCAGAGCCCTGGAGGAAGAGGGAGACTGTGTAGAAATAAATGGGTTCGAATGGAGTCCACATGTCACTCTCACCTGGTGTGATACTGCAGCTTACATTTCTGGTGCCCACAGATTTTCCATGTTGATTTTCATCATTGGGAGTTTCTTATGGGAAAAATAAATGTCCTTCGGGGTATCTCTACGTAGTGTAGGCAGAGCAGTCTCTGAATGTCCTGATAGCCAGCTGAGCCCATTGCTGGTAACCCTGTCCTCAGACAGAAATTGTTTCAAGGGAAGTTTCATGCAGGAAAATTCATATAAGCAATTTATCTAAAGTAATTAATTTAATCATTTTAATATTTTTAAGATCATCTTACAAGTTGTCTATTTTGATCAATAAGAAGCCAGGCAGTAAAAATAATTTCTAAAACACACTCTGAGGAATTATGTAAATTGTTTACAAGAAATATGAACCATGAAGTAAAGAAGACAAGGAGAGCATTAGCTGAGAACATAATTATAAAAAATGCAGTACACAATCATTTATAAATATGTATTATTTTCTAATTGACAGGATCTGTGGGGGAAAAAACTTTGAGAGAAACTTCTTGGCATTTTTATACATATGCTACCTGAATTACCAAGTTATGAAAGCAATTTGTCAAAATTTGAGAAAGTGTTTATAAATAGGGTTGCAGGAATATTAACTTTTGTACTTCTTCCTTTATTTGTATCTCACTTGCCTTCCTTGTTTCCTTTCTTTTTCTCTTAGGTTGATATACAAGCAAAACTCTTGGAATTTATTTTTAAATGTTTTTGCTATAAAAGTAGAAGGCTCCCTGCTTATTAGTAATGAGATTTTAGCTAATGACAGAAATAAGGTCAGGAAGGAATCAAAGAGGATAATTTTGAAAGCACATGTCCGTTTATGAACCAGTCTGTGGCTTAAGCAAATTGAGCAAATTAATAGAAAAGGGAAGCATTGAGCTTATATTAAAGTGAGAATTTAAATCCTGAATTAATGAAAATGATCTATGTTAATGGAGAGGTTCTTTCCTATATCCCAAATTTTGTGTTTATGTGTGAAAGCATGAAAAGCCTTCACTATTAATAAAGAACCCTGTTGTGATATAGATAAACTGAATCATATGAGACTGCACCAAGGGAGAATGAATACCACAGAGACAATTCTAAAATGACATTTTATTAGAAAAAGTGAGTGCATGGTTTTCATTGCTTGTTGGTTGGGCTAAAAAGTCATTAGGGTGGAATATTGGGAGCAGAGTGAATTTTACGATTGATTGATTTTTGTAAGGTAAGAATGAAGGCCAGTGAGGCAAAATTCCAAGTGAAAAAGAAAGCATTGTGCAAGTCGCAGGTGTTTGCTGGTTATAATTAGCAAACTACAAGAGGTGGTTACAGATTCTCAAGGGTTATAATATGTATACGACCTTGAAATATAAGAATTAAAACCAACATCCAGGGTCCATTTCAATATGGATTCCCCCTTTTAAATTATTTTCATTAATGAACCTGGAAAAGCCAGTGTTTGGTCTGCCTGTCACCTACTACACCCAATAAGCAGAGACAGAGATTGAATCTTTATGGGTGCTTTATTCAGATGGTCAGCGATCTGAGAAGACAGTAGGTTTGTACTGTAACAGAACGTCTTCCCTTTCCTTCCAAGCCAGCATTTTTTATAAGGGGGTGAAACTGTAGGTAAGGGATTTGGAATTCAAGAAACAGGTTAATGAGACAAAAGCTGCAGTTGGCAATCTCCCTGACATCCTTTCATGTGCTGACTGGTGATTTTCTTTATCTGTGTCCTGTGTCCTGTGTCCTGTGTCTGGGTGATTTCCTTTATCTGTGTCCTGGGCGGTGGACTGTCTCTCCCTGGAACACAGTGGCTTGGATACCATCTTGGTGGCTTATGGGCTCTTCTGGAGCACAAAGGTCAATGGCTTGTGGTCTCTGGGAGTCTGGGTGGGCCATACCTGCAGTTCCTGAAACAATAGCTTTTTACATGCGTTAACTACTAGGCTTATTAATGATTACCTTAAACTAAAATTTTCCAACTCTTGAGTATCCCATCATTAACAAGTACATCACCATGGTATTAATGTAGCTGGAATGTACGTTTATTTTACTCATTACTGTATGAAACGTACCTAAATGGTTTAGTAGTAAAATATGATGATACAGTAAAATAAACTGCCCTTTTTCTGGATCACCAATAAAAGAGTCAGTGGAATAAAAAGCATAAAGTCGGGGGTGGGGGGGCTCACATTAGTGTTGGTAACCAATGAAGGATTTTGCTGAGATGTCAGAATATTTGAGAAATTTCTAGATGGAGAGCTGATGGAAACAAAAATTGAGGCAGTTCAGTGAAGTCTGGCTTCCAGTAACCTCTCTGAATAAAAATAAATGTCAGTAGGAAGCATGTAGAGCAGCTCTTGAAAAAAAAATTCCCCTTAAGCCTTTTGATTTAAAGAGCCTGGGCCCAGGGGTGAGGACTGGCTATCTGACCGCTGGGGAAAGTGCTTGTTAGATATTTATTCCTGGTGCAGGAGAGCAGCACATGAAAACTGCGGTTCACCGAGAGGCTAAAGCAAACAGAAAAACAGCGAATGTCGGACGCTTAACCCTGTCGGTACAGGGAGCAGTCTCAGAAGCTGTGGTTTTTAAACACCACACACCAACGCTGAACCACATTTAGGCGCAACATAACATTGCTTAGATGTTAGGCTGCTCATGGAATCCCTGGGAGTGCCAAGGAACTGGGATTGTACAACAGGCAGGGAACCACACGTGACACAAGTATGCACCTGGCCATGGGCACTAAAGGTTACTCACTGTCAGTCTGCTGCTTCTGTGGCTTCTTAAAACTGATGCTGTCTTCTTAGCCACCAGAACTACCAGACAGTATTCCTCACATACTTGGCTAAGGATTCCCAAGTTTAGGCAAGTATATCTCATTGTCTAAGTCTATGCTTGGGAGGAAAGAAAAAAAAAAAAATGAACCAAATGAACATTATGTTGCTTTGCTGCATCAGCTATGCTTCTAGAAAAACGAAACTTTCGATAAACTTTTACTGAACAAATGATCAATCAAACTTAACTAATGAGAGGGAAATCATGACATAAAAAACCATGACATAAAAGAACTAGTCGTGAAAATCAAAACTAGTTAGACATGGCATTAATTATGAATATTTTCAAAAATTGTGGAGCAATATGGATGGCAAATATAAAAGTAATTTTTCACATATAACATACACAATTTAAATAATTAACAAAAATAGTAACTAATATCCCAGTTTATGAAAAATAATTGAAAAGTTGGTAGGGTGAAAGAAAATAAGAGTATGCTAATTTGTTTACATAATATAGATTCCTTATATAAAGTTATAAAATGAAGTACTGAATGCTATTTCATTATTGCTATTAATAATTAGAAACATATAGATTAATTTTTATCTGAAGGAAACTAGTAAGAAATATAAACAGGATATTTAGCACTCAAATTTACAGAGAAAATGTTAATAATATAGTTCATAAAGTAAATGATAGAACACTTAGTATAAGAAACATAAAAACAAAAATGTAAAATGAAAAGAAAATACATTAATTTTGATAATAAATGAGGATTAATGTGAATTAATATACTTTCTTATTTAAAGACAAAATGTTTTAAGATTGAGAAAATATAGTGGACATTTGTTTGCATTGCTAATATTTATTCACCTTGTCCTTCCTAACAGAACCCAGATTTTTAAAGACATCCACATGATTCTCCCATCCTTGAGGATGATCCTGGATAGTTAAGCTAATCAGCATACAAAGTTGCCCTCTAAGCTCTTATTAGTCAATGAGTGGACACATGACCCTATTCTACTGAAAGGAAGAAATTAGATTCCTGCTATAGGCCATCCTTAAACTCTAAGGAGGACAAAGCTTAGGGTGCAGTCACTGCAAAGATGAAATACTGCAGAGGTGGAAATGTCATGGTCCTTGAAGATGCAATCAAGCCACTGATCACATCACCTAGGTCTCCAAATATGTGAGTTCACACATTTTCATATCTTTAATGCCAAAGATTTTTGATACTTTGAGCCAAGAAAAAGTTCAAACTAGAAGTCTAGTTTGTTCTCTACAGTTAGAAAATCAGACTCCACTTTTTATGTTAGCTACAAAGTATACATTCATAATAAGGCTTGGTAAATTTATGGGGCATTTATAGTAGAAGAGTATACAGCTATTTAAAAACAATGAAATAAACTTCCTATGGAAAGAAGGTGAAGTTAAGTGATAGGCAAAGAAAAGTATGTGTATTTTGATCACTGCTTGGCTTTTTGGCTAAGCTCAAGTGTAAAAGTACGTGTAATTTGATAATATTTATATGAAAGTTGCATGTATGAATTACATGTATATATCTGGTAGGATTCACTAGAAGCTCTTAAGGGGTGATTCACAGTTGGGGTGGAGGTGAAAGGAGGTTTACTTTTCACCATGTACTGTTCTGTTCCCTTTGAAGTTTGTACCATGTGCTCACACTAGCTAATTAACACATAAATAAATGTAAAAAGTAGATAAAGGTTAAAGTCAAAAGAGTGGGAAAAATACATGAAATAAATGGAGTCACAAAGTTAATATCAACACAGTAAATTTCAGAGTATAAAGCATTAATAAAAATGATTAAATATCGCCCTGGCTGGTGTAGCTCAGTGGATTGGGCCTGTGAACCAAAAGGCAGTTTGATTCCCAGTCAGGGAACATGCCTGGGTTGCGGGCCAGTTCCCAGCAGGGGGCGCACAAGAAGCAACCATACATTGATTGATATTTGTCTCCCTCTCTCCTTCCCTTCCCCTCTAAAGATAAATAAATAAAATCTTTAAAAATGATTAAATAGATAATAGAAATAATCAGTGATAGTAGTAGAAATATCAAAAACATTTATGAGCCAACTAACATAAATTAAATGTATAAAAGTCAGGTAAATAAAACATATATGAAGATATTTTTAAAAATGCAATATTTAAGGCAGACTTTAATATTCCTGTTCATCTGACTGATTAGTATAGGTAAAAATAAATAACATAACTGATAAAATTATATTATTTCTAATGTTGATTTAATAGCTATTTAATGTATGTTAAATATTTTATGTTAGTATGTTATACATGTATGTTAATGTTAATATTTTGAATATTATAGACCATAACTTTTTTAAAAAGTGAACAAGAAACATAAAGAGTCATCATGTGTTAGGCCTATATTAGTATAGAATTATTTCAAGTAACTTAACATGTGCATCTAGAGGCTCAGAAATGGTTTTTTTTGGTTTGTTTTTTATTCTGGGTTTGTTTTTTTTCCCTCACATAGCAAAAAGTCTAGATGAAAAAAGTAATTGATGCGTGGTTCAAAGGCTCAAGATTTTACAGCATATTTCTTCTGTGATTTTTCTTAGCCTTTCCTTCAGGGTTTTAATGTGTCTGCCGTTGCTATTGGTAGCATACCATCTATGTTCAAGGCAAAAAGAAAAGGAGATGGATGGGTTTTTTTCACAAAAGTAAAATTCTTACCGGGAAACACAACAAATTGCCACTTTGGAAGCATGTCATATGGTCCCCTGCAGCTGGAATGTGGAAAAGGAAGGGGCTAGAAATTCATCACTGACTATAAGATCAAGAAAAGAAACTTATTAAATTTTGAAAAGCTGTAATCATGCAAACTGCGTTTTTAAAGTAGAATATCATCAAATATAATTTAATTTGAAATGTCAAAAGAAAGAAAATTTTCCAGATAATAAAATTTTAAAACAGTATCTTAATTAAATTTTTGGCCAAAGAGCAAATCAATTCTTCCATTTAAAAAAAACTATGACAATGAGGAGACTATATATAAACATAAGAATTTATAATGAATTATTAGCACTATGATCAGGTTAATCTTTAAGGTCATAGATATGTCACTGATAAACAAGAATGGTTGTAAAAATAACCGTTTTAAATTTAGGGTCAATTTTATTTTATATTTCTAGGAAAAGCAAGAGGATGAAATTCGGAGATTAGTAGAAACTGCAAATCAAAAAAAGAAAAAAACAATTGAATGGATAGACACACCAATACAATTGCTTTTAAAAAGCAATACAATAAGCAAACTTCTGACCTCATTACTGTCATAATCTAAAATTTTGCTTATTTTACTTTTTAATAATTCTTATTTTTTAAAATTCTACTAGACATATAATATTCTATTAGTTTCAGGTATACAATATTAAAATTTTAAAATAGAGAAAAGCACATAGAATTTATACTTAAGAGCCTATAGGCTTTTGCTTATGTCTGTCAAATTGAAAACCTATGTCATCTAATTTCCTTCAACTTCTACTAAAATTTTAGTAAAGTAATAAAAATATTATTAATCTACAAAGAGAAAGAGAACAGAGGTGGAGACAATAGAATATTAGTGATGCCAACCATTATTCAGAAACCAGGAAGCACCTGTAAAAAAACTTTCTGAGAAAACAACGAAAAGCCAAGGAATGAAAAATAGGAGAGGTAAGGAGAAGCATTAGGGATAACTGATCAAAACGCATGATCTCAGATAAGTGAATGTTCCAGAAATAATGAGCCAAGAAAATGGAGAAGAGGAAATTATAAAGGGTCAGTTTAGGAATATTTCTAAGAACTGGAGGATTGGAGTTGTAAACATCAACTAATAGCCCAGAATGAAAATTTTAAAGTTTACCATTATAAAGAGATAAGCCAGAGAGCATTATAATTTTCAAAATCAACACAGGAACTGGTAGGACAATAGAACATTGACTTGAAAATTCTGGAGATATGGATTTAGTCTAGAATTATATACCTGGCCAATCTAGCAATCAAACACAAAAATAGCATAAAAACATTTTTAGGCATTTAAACTTCTCAAAAAGAAAAAAGAAGGAAGGGAGGGAGGGAGAGACTGAGGGAAATATTGAAGCCATCTATGTCTACCTAGTTTAATTATCAGGACTAAGAAGTGATACACCCTCCACCTCATCAAAAGAACTTTTTTTTTATTGCCCAGGAAGATAAGGTAGAAAACTAATAATGTCATTGTCAACTTCTGGAAATTCCTGGAAACCAATTTGCCTAAGCAAATATATATATTTTTTCATCTAGACAAATAAATAGCTCTTCAATTAAAAAAAAAGAGAGAGAAAGAGAACCTCCAATTAATCAAGCAACAAAATATTTACCTAGACTCACTTTAAAAAGCATTGTCTCTTGTTCTAATCAATTTTTCACCAATATTGTCCAACCCCAGTAAATTCCCAACCTTAAATTTTTCAAGCCCACATTCAAAAGTCTTATAAATACCCTCCTCTCAGGATTCTTTCCTGAGCTTTCATGACCCTGGTGAGGCTGTCTGTGTTCTCCTTTATAATGTTCTTTCCTCCAGCAGGTTTAATAAACTTCTTTGCTGGATCAACAGGCTATTCTGGTGTTGTGTGTGTGTGTATGTACACGTAAGGAGTGGGCAGACTCAGGTAGGCAGGAGAAAGAAATTGGTGGGTTATCTGATTAATTTGATCATGCAGAAACAATGAAAGAATCCGACAGATGTGTTAAGGAAAATCTTGTAGTATATTATGGACATAATATACATATATAACATAGTGTGCTGCAATATGTTATGTATAAAATATTTCCGGATGAAAGTATTAGAGAAATGGTCTACTCACAGAAAAAAATGTAAACAATAATCATAATACATTAATTTAGTAGTAAATAACATTTTGTTGTCATAAGGTAAGAACCAAATTGAGATTTATATGAAAATTGTGATACAGATGTTTAGAGAAGGGAAGCAAGATTATGAGAGGGATATAGATTAAAAATCTCAAATCCTCCTCTACTATGATAGAAAGTTGATGAGTATAGGCACATATCAGAGGGCAAATAACAACAAAAGTAAAAGATTTTGGTAGCATTGCCAAATCAACTGGACTCAAACCCTTAGATTAGTACTGTAATTTAGCCTCCTAGCAAGCTGAGGTGGCTGGAGGTTATATTGGATAATCCAGGGATCAGAAGTAGCAAGTGAGAAAGGGTCTCTCTCTCTTTCTCTCCCTGCATAGGGATGCGTGGAAATACCTTTCCTTACTATTGGCCATAGTTATTTCTGGGGGTTTCTTTTACATTCTTTTGACCTTTTTTCAAGCTAAAATTTGTATAATGTGGATATAATGCATGCGTGTGTATATATATCATTTTAATTAAAAAATAATAAAATTTGAATAAATTCCAACAGGAGCAACAGAAAAGACCATAATTTTTTTTTAATAGTGTCTCTGGCTAGAACTCAGTCACGGGGCCACGCAGAGCTACAGCGCAAGCTCAGAGAGAGCGCCTTGCTGTTTGTGCAGGCAGCAGAGTAAATGGGTTGGTGAACAGCCAGTCACTGTCTACTCAGCTTCTTGCAGTAACAGAACATATCAAGAATCAGATGATTTTAGCATGTTGTAGCCAGACCTGCACCCCTCTTTCACTGCTGTACTGCAGGGATCATACATGGCTTTGACTCATACTTTGAAAGAGTAGACCTCATGAAAGTCTCAAGTCATCTAAAGAAAAGCTAGTCAAACCGACAGGATCTCTGGAAACCCTTTAGTTCTACTCAAAGATTATAATGTTGCCAAACAGAGCTGATGAAACTATGACAAAAATTTCATAAAATTCCTCCAAGCCATCATCACTTTTCTTTTTAGTATCTATATGTTGCTCTCCCTTTATTCAGTAATTACAAATAATGCTACCTGTTGAGATCAAACTCTAGAGTCTCTGCAGAATTTCTGACGCTACCTTTATGAAACTCCTGAGCATCTTTAGAAGAAACAAATTAAAGACCTGCAGTTTCTATGGTTTGAGGAAAAGCTTCTGCCAACAAAATACTTTGTAATTTTCAACCGGTCCTAAATATGATCAATGAAACATTTCTTTGAGATTGATTTTATACAGGAGCTTGGGAAATTAAACCTCTCAACAGATCATCCTTTACTGGCTGCCAACAGAAAGTGATAGATTATCTACTTTGTCTATGTGATTCATTGTCATTGAAGGTAGGGAACCTCAGTGAGCTTCTGCTGGGCACAGAAGAAAGCAGGTGAAGAAGATGCAGCACTTGTGAGTTTTCAAGATTGTTTTTCTCCCATAATCATCAATCACAGTGCATCTTTTTCTCATCTTCTTTTGACACATGCACAGATACAGAGCTGTGATTGTGTGGTCATGAGTTATCTTTCCTGTTCACTATCCTCTTCTTTCTAGTATCACATGTCTTCTTAAGGATCATTAGTTCACTGAATGCTGTTGAATATTGACTCTGTCTATAGCATCATCGTTAGCACCTTCCCCTCCTCTTCCCCCAGGGACAGGAGGCTTTTACTTGGATGATATTTTTTTACTGGTGAAAACATATCAATTTATAATAAGCATAATTCCTTCTGCACCCAAGCATTACTGGCAAAAAAATAAAGTCTTTATTCAGCTGATTCAGATTAGCAATGTTATATATAACACAGGAGTCAGAGCTCCCCTGAGAACGCTCTCGTACATTTATGTGTTTTGCAAGGGCCATTATAATTACCTGGCAGTTTTTATTGGGGAAATGGTGTACTTTATGAGGTAACAGTCTATACTTTGGTATCAGACTCCCCAAGATTGGGTCTGCCAGCTACGAGCAGGGTGACCTTGCAAAAGTTATGTAATCTTTCTCTGTCTCAGGCTCTTTATTTGTAGAATGAGGACATTATAAAAATATTTACTTCAGAGGTTTGTTGTAAGGATTCAGTGAGATAGTGCATGTAAAGTTTCAGCCAAATCTTGCCACATGTAAATGTCTGTGATGATGAGGACAAAATTCTTATTTCAATTCAGCACTCAGTTTATTCCCATTGGTAGATCTCTACCCCTCTTCATTCTTTCCAGTAACTGAGGGATTGGACAGATGTTTTTTCAAATATGTGTACTCATTATATTAAACAAGGTATCTAATTAAAGACTCACTGAGCCACAGTGCACCAAAGTCAATGAATAAAACATGTTTGAATGTGAAGCATTCTAGTGTACTAATTAAGAACATAAATTCTTCAGAAGTCAAAATCATAAGATTCCAATCCTTGCCCCACCATTTGCTATCTGTGAACCTGGGGCCAGTTACTTAATCATTTTGTGCACCCCTCCTCCCCTAACCATAGGATGGAGAAAATAATAGTACATCACTCGCAGGGTTGACCAAGACTCTGTAAATTTTATTTATATAAACTTTCAAGCCTATTTTTTGAAACTTTAACTTTCTTGCAGTGTTTGAAGTAAGTATACCAATGTTTACCATCTCTAAATATCTGGCACAACATCCTACATCAGAAATTTGAAAAGCTTTATTACTTTTTCCAGTTAAACATTTATTTATTAACTACCATGTCCTGGGTACTGTGGCAGAGGTGCTGATACAATGTATAAAGCATGGCTAGTACACTGAGAAAGCTTCTCATCAGTAATGTAACAACAGAAGGAAAGCTAGCAAAACGGAAATACAGTTTTGTCTCTTCATGACTTAGGATATGCTGTTTCTACTTGACCGGATCATATTCTTTCACCTATATTTGTTGCAGATGTTTATCTCATTGTGGCTCCTAATCTTCATATTGCTCTTCTTAAATTTTTAAGAAAGTCTGAGGGAATGGGGGAAAGGTGAAAGGATTAGGAAGTACAACTTGGTAGTTACAGAATAGGAAGGGGGATGTTAAGAGCAAGTATAGGAAATGGAGTTGCTGAAGAACTTATACGCATGGCCCATGGACACAGACAAAGGGGGGGGGTTGCCTGAGGTAGTGGGGGGAGGTTGGATGGAGGAGGGCAAAGGGGGGGAATTTGGGACAACTGTAATAGCATAATCAATAAAAACATTTTTCAATAAAGTCCATCTTTACTGACTCTCTGTGACTTCAGGCACATATTGTTACTTCGTTTTATTTCCTCTATCCCTCCCTTCCTTCCTGTCTTCCTTCCTTCTTTCTATACCTCTTTGATAAAAATAAGAATATCTCCAACAGATTTTAATAAAAACTATCAGGCAATTGCAGCCTAGTATAATTTAGGTTGATCAGAGTTTCACTTCAGCTGAGAAATAAGAGATATTGAGGAAATCAGAATTTTCCTTGAAGCGAGAGGGGAGAAACACGTAGACTAGAGAATGAGAACATGTGCTTGAAGGCTTAGGTTGAGCAACTGATCATAATTGGTATCCAGAGGCCAAGAAGGTAACCCAGGGTTGCTACAGACAAGAGAAAGGGAATAGGTAGAACAGTGGTTGATGTATTGCTGGAATAACTCAAAATTATGACTTTCATGTTTCATGTTTATTTTTTAATGCTAACATTAGAAAAACAAGTGGTGGTAGCAGGAATGGGGAGAGATCTTAATTGCCAGCTCTGTTGTCAGTATAATCTGAAATGTAGTTCAAGAAATGTTCGTTGAGCACTTATTGCATGCAATGCACTATTCCATGTGTGACAGATACAGACTTGTAAGGGCAGGTGAATTTGTCTAAAAAAATCTACTTGGGCATCTTTTCTCTTTAGCACGTCGATGTACTGCAGGAATTTTTGACCTTTTCTTTCCTTTTCAACATTATTGAGAAATAAGATTATCACTCTCAGTAATGGCGACTCAGTTAAATCCGTGATTCTCCATGGAGAATTTGGGGGAAGAAGATCTGAAAGCAAGCCATTTATCCTTTGAGCTTGGTGCGGGTGCATTCCAGTGTATGTAGGATATGTGTAGGTTGAAAAGGGGTCCTTATGATTCCGATGTTTTTTACTTATAAGTAGGGAATGTGGAGGCACCGTTCTCCCTTTACAAGATTACCATATATGGAAGAAACCAGATCCCATAAACACCAAACACCACCCCCCACCATACCTGGTACTTCTCCAGTTCCATATAACTCACCTGCCCTCTATCCCAAAGTCAGTGAGTAATTAAATTAAAAAAACAAAACAAAACAAAACAAACAAACAAAAAAACACAAACACATCTTTGCAAATCACTAAATCAAGGTCTGTGCTCTTTGATCAATACCTTCTCTCATTCCAGCTTGCTTATTAAATTACTTCATTTTGTAAAAATCATCAGGAAATTCAGTTTTATTGCTTTGTAAATTCTTCTAAACCATTAGTCCTCTATTTTCTTCACTTCCATTCTTAATCTAGTTTAGATTTCACAGTTCAACATTTTAATAACACTTTTGCAAATACTACAAAATCTCTTGCTTTCCTGTGATTTTTGTCACACCTATCTTGCAACATACCCACTCAAGAAGAAGCTGACAATACTTTTTCTGTACCTTACATCCAAGTATACACAACTGAAACTGGAGAAACTCACAAACCATGATACATTGGTATCATTACAAAGTCATGATCAGCAACCTCCATAAATAATCTGCAGTGCCCAACAACTCTTGGACATTAATTGGGTTTGTTTGCTTTTCTTCACAAATATTTTAGACATAAACTCCACACATACCTTGCCATCTACTTCACAGAGAAAATTGAAGTCGCTTAGTATTTATTTAAATTTCTGCTCTTAATTGTGCAGTTCTAGCCATGTCTTCCATCATCTCTTATTACTTGCAGAGCATGTTCTTCTTTCCGTTGTTGACCCTCATCTCCAAATTCCTAGGATTCTTACACTATCAGTTCTGTCATCTTTTTCCTTTCTATTGAACTTCTGCCTTCCAATAAATCCATCTCATTAACTATTGAAATGTTCAAACTTAAGAAACTCCTATTTGAAACACAACAATTCTCTTAACTATTACATTTCTCCTCCTCGTAGCCAATGTTAAAATTTTTGTTATACAAACAGTCTCTAATTCTTTGCTTTTTATTGTTTTGTCAAGTCACCCCGATCATTCTTTAGCAACTGCTCATGTTAGTTACCCAATTATCTTTATGTGACTAAATCCAAGGGACTTAATCCCTTTTCTCTTTATTTGAATTATGAGCAGAGCCTATTGGCCACTGTTGTCCACATTTGCAAGGGAAATGTTTTGTTTCCTTTCCTTCTGAGAGCTCATGCTTTATAATGTTCTTCTCTGATCTTTTGTAATCTCAAGTTAAAACACTAACTGATAGTGTGTTTCCATTTTAAGTACTCCCTCTTCCATTGTGCACTTTTTTCAGGCCAACCTTGCCGTGTCCATGGCTTCAGTTATCACTTACATTTTAATGGCTCTTGAATTTACATTTCGGGTCAAAACCTCTCTTCTTATTTCAACATGTGTTCATTTTACTTATCTAACACATCCACTCCAATGTCACAAAGACTTACCCAAGGGAGATCATTGTTGTCAGTCCAATGCCCATCCAGTGCTCTCTGTGTCAAAGAAGGGCCACCATTTATTTTCTTGCTCAAAATGGAAATCTCGCAGTCATTTAACACTTTCCTTGTCTCCATACATCCGCAATCTCCAATCTAGCATCAAGTCAATTTTAAATGAATTGAGCCACCATTAACTTGCTTGCAGCAACGTTTAACACTTTGATCTCCTTACCTTATCCTGTCAACCTCTATTGATTTTAGCTCATTCATAACTTTGGGAAAATATTATCTCTATTTGGTCTTTTTTTTTTTTTAAGATTTTATTTACTTATTTTTTAGAGAGAGGGGAAAGGAAGGAGAAAGAGAGGGAGAGAAACATCAATATGTGGTTGCTCCTCAAGTGCCCCCAATTGGGCACCTGGCTTGAAACTCAGGCATATGCCCTGACTGGGAATTGAACCGGTGACCTCTTGGTTTTCAGGCCTGTGCTCAATCCACTGAGCTACACCAGTCAGGGCTCTAATTGGTCTTCTCAAGAGCCACTATGGCACCAATCAAATCCATCTTCCAAATTTCAGCTAGAATGATTTTTTCTCTAAACATGGTTTTTAATTATACCAGTGTTAAGCATAAATCCCCTAAGTAGATGCTTATTTTATTTATGATGTAAACAAATACCATAGGCTCTACATGATTAGCCATACCCCTTTCTCTTCAACCTGATCTTTGTTCTCTGTATCTCAGCCACACGGGCCTCCTTTTAGTGTCATTTTTTTCTTCTGGATCAGATCCTCTGTACATGTTATTGCTTGTGTCTGGAATGCTCATCTACTTCATTTGATTCATCTTACTTTTTCCTCAGATTTCACATTAACTTGTTACATGACCTTCCCCACCTCCAGTCTGGATGCAGTTCATTTTATGTACTTTTGCAGATTCAATTTTCTTGGTTTTGAAACGTAGTATTTTATAACAATATGCACATTATTTTAATTATTTAGTTATTTTCTCACTGCAGTATCAACTCTGTGGTTTTAGGAGGCATATTTATTCTGTTTTCCATTATATTCCCAGGATAGAGTACAATGCCTTCAATGTAAAAGTTCAATATTAAACAAAATCTACTATTTAATATCACATTTGTGATATTTTTGTTCTGGTCTAGTGCAAGTGTTTTTATCATCATACCCTTGAGAAGATTAATCACTGCTGACAAATGAAAGATTCAGTGGTGGGTAAGAAATAGAATTTGCTTCCTGTGTTTCGGGGATCTGCCTCCTTCTTATCACACAAAAAACTACCCTTTGCAAAACTGGCTCTACTGTCCCAGATGGGGGTTAAAGACAGCCTTTTGTATTAATGATCAAAAAGTGGAAGCTGTCACGTGGATAACTGCTCCCCTACAAGACAACCCATCAACTTCTACTTTTGTTTCAAAGTCTGTGCCTCTTTGAAATTACTCAGTAGAGGGAGAGTTTACAGCCCTTTTACATTTTCAGGATTAGAAAGATGTGAATATGTTCATGATAAGATTCCCCAGGTTAGGAAAGAAAAGAGAGTTGAGAGTTTTGTAACGAACAAAACTTTCGAGCTAATCAAGACAAAGTGCCCTGGGACAGCACCAGACAGGTGTGTGAACAAAAAAGATGGAGCCTTAAGAAAATTCAGCAAAGTCATACTAAGAAATGAAACCAACTCTTCCTATAGACTTTGTAATACTAAGAATTGAGCCAGGGAGATTTTGCCACTAGGTCCATTAGGGGACAAGAAATAACATTCCCATCAATATTATGTGTCAGCAACGAATGTACTTGATTCTTAAAAGGGAGTTAGGAGAACATCACCTTTGGAAATCTCTTCAAATTCTGGCTAACTCTTTCCCTTTATATCTTTGAAAAGTTCAGGCTTCATCCCACTGTTATTGTTTTAGTAATTCTCCAGAGGTGATGCCACCGTCACGCTCAATGAATCAGGAAAATGTCTGACTCAAGAAGCCAAATTTTCAGGTTGATTAGGGATGTCTCAGAGGCCCTTTATGATGAGAGATTCACAGGGATGTGCTCAGTCCCAAGCCCAGAAAATTGCTAACTTCTTTGTGTCTCATTTTTCAAACAAACCTGGCCTGTGTGGCAGATTAAAGATGACATCAAATTCTTTGAAATTCTTCTTTTCAAAAGATGGGATTTATTTCACCTCCCCTTGACAGTTTTGACCAATAGACAGCGGAAGTGATATGCCAATTTGGGGCCTAACTTTTAAGAATTAGCCTTGTTCTCTGAGAACCTCCAATCAATGAAGTAAGAAGTCTGACTGCTTTGTAGGACAGACCACATAAAGAAATCTTGGGACTTCATGGATGGAAGTACAAAGTGATTCAGCAGAGCCTAGCCTTGCAGCTATCTGACAAAGGCACTAGACTTTTAATAATGTCCTTGTGAACACCCATACGAGCCCAGCCAGTTGCTGAGTAACACTGGGTTACTCCATGTGGTAAAGAAGTATAACCCAACTGTTCTCTGACTGAATTTCTGGCCCATAAAGTTGTAACATTAACAAAATGGTTGTTGTCTTATGCCACTTTATTGTGTATAGTTCATTATACAGCAATAGTTAAACAAAACCATCTAGAGGGACTGTCCAGGACAGGTGATCCAATCACCAGTGAGTTCACAACAGTCACCTTTTGCTTTGTTCTGCCTACCTCTTAGCACTAGAAATTTCTTGTAAGGGTGAAGCAATGAGACCTTGGGTGCATACATTTTAGACATCACTACAAGAGGCGGAATTTTCTGGCCTAGTATGAGCTGTTATGACGTGAGATGGTAGCCCTGCATCCAGCTGGGAGTGTGTGCAGTAGACATCCTGAATGCTCTGTAAATTGAAAACATATCATAGATTAATTATGTGAAATGCTAAATCAGTTTGATACACTGTGTAAGAGAAGACCAACTTCTGAAAGAGTGGAGTGAGAACCTGATGACCTTCCTCTCCCTTTAAAATGATAAAAATACAGGCAGAACAATGACAGCTAATCATTTTTAAAGTTTTGTCAATTAACCCAAACCCCAGAACCTGAAAATAATCTGTTCAAGGCCAACTACTAAACCTTAGTTAGAGGGGAAGGAGGGAGGAGGGTCTGTCAAGTTTGATTCGGGGCTATTTACATACCCTCACCTTCCTAGCCCAGAGGCATAGTTTTCAAAAGCCAGCAGCATTGCAGACAACAAAGAGATCTGACTTATTTAATTTGGGGGGGGGGGGTTGGTTTGTTATTTAATCTTTACTGTATTTTTTCCATTACCATTTCGTCCCCTTATACCCTCTTCCCCACATCACCTATTTTAGAGCTTCTTTAAAAGCACGGTCCGGAATGCAGCCAATGTTTTAACCAAACTTGTAGCTCCCTGGGAAATCTATTCTCACAACACAGTTGCTATGTGATTTGATACAGAGCTCAGCTCAGTGGAAGCAGGGAAGAGGAAAAAGCCTACTCCCAGGTTGTTACCAAAACAATAGCAATTCCTAGAAACAATTCAGCTACCTAAGGTTGTGAAATCAGTTGAAGCCAACAAAAGATTGGCTGGAAACTTAAAAAGAAATCCAAATATCTAGACAGCCATAAGAACCTTTAGAAATTTTCAACATATTTCTGGGGGCCTAAAAGACTATGAGAAAGCTCAAGAAAAACATGGGGAAGGAGAAGAGCTGACTTTGAGGTTCTATATAAAGAGGAAGTCAAAGCTAAGGCTGTCTTCTAAACTACCTCAAGTTTGAGGGTGAGCCTTCTTATATACACTGCTTTGGCAAAGATAGTGATATAAGGCAAGGCATTTAAGAAAATCTAACCCATCATTGGCTGACCATTAAACTATATTGACCCCAGTCCTGACACCTAAGAAGACAGATTTACCAGCAAAAACAATAACTTAAAAAACACACACACTAGCAGAGAACTAACTCAGAGGCCGCATACAACAGAGAACACAACCTCTACAGAATTAGTTTAGGAAAATTACTATGTAAGTAAGCACCAACAAGAAAACAACAACAATACCGTCATACCAACAAAAACAAACCTTGGGAGACAGAGGAATCTGAAATAAGAATTGAAAGACTACATTATCGAAATTTCTAGTTTTCCACAAAGATTATGAGAAATGAAAGGATACAGGGAAATATGGCACGTACAAGAAAAGAAGAGCCAGCAGAAAATGTACCCGAGTGTATCCAAAGTGTGAACTTAGTAGACAAAAACTTTAGGTCAGCAATTATAAACAAAATCAGTTCAAAGAACTAAAAGAAACCATGTCTAAAGAACTAAAGGAAGGTCTGACAAAGCTCTGATCAAAGATCATCAATTTAGAGACAAAGATATTTTGTCTGATCCAAGATCATCAATTTAGAGATTTTGATTATCAATTTAGATAAAATTGATCAAATTTTATCTAATCTGCTGATCAAAGATCATCAATTTAGAGACAAAACTTTTTTTAGAAAATAGAAACTCTGTAATTGCAAAGAAGTACAATAACTGAAATGAATATTTATTAGAAGGGCTCAACAGAAGATTAAACTGGCAGAAGAAAGAATAAGTGAACTTTAAGAGAAGCCAATAAGCATTACCTAGGCTGAGGAGCAGGAAGAAAAAAATGAAGAAAAATGAATAGAACCTCAGGCACTTTTTGGAAACCATCAAGTGTACCAACATATACATGATGGTATCCCCCCCAAAAAGAACAGTAATATTTTTCTTCCACTTTGACTTTGTATATTGTCCATATTTTTTCTATGTGTTGCACTTTTCTTCAACACTAGTAGACCAATTCTGACACTACCATCCAAAACACGAGTGTACTTTAGTATCTCTCCTGATTCCACTCACTCTTTCAGCTTCCTTTTTAACCATAGGAATTCTACTCCTCAGACTTGTTAGCTTTAATAGGATCCTTTCAGCAGTGGTGAACTAAACTAGAATTAGAAAATCAAGATTTAACCCTTCACCTTATCTTGATTTGATCGTTTGTTCTAACGCATAGCTGTTGGGTTTTTTTTGTTTTTTTTTTAATTCTCTCTGGCAGTGTCATTTCATACCTCTATGCTATAGCTTCATTGATACACAAATGAAAAATAATCAAAATGAAAAGAAGTGGTGACAGAGGTGACTCAAAATGTAGAAAAGATATCTTTTTAAAAGATTTTGAAGCTTTTGCCCTGCCCTATTTTATTTATTTATTTATTTATTTATTTATTTATTTATTTATTTATTTGCTGTGCACTAAGTGGAAACCACTGATTCCTTAATGTGTGTAGAAACTATGACCAGAGCCCAGATCACTTTCTTGGATAAGGATTTAATTGAACTGCAGGTGTCTTTTTTGTCTTTTTTCTGATAGCATCCAAATGAGTAACTCAGCAGATTTACAAAAATTAAAAAATTCCTAATGGGGTATCATAAAACACCACATGGCTCTGAGCTGGAGTTGATTTTCCATGAATTGAGCATGTCCCTAAATATTCATGGATAGATGCAACTCTTCCATTTCATATTGGATTATTTCAGGAACGGCTAGCCCAGAATCTGATTTCATTTGAAAAATGACAAAATTATATTTCTCTGCTGATTCTCCAGGTGTTAGAAGTAGATGAGGAGTTTTCTTTTCTTTTCTTTTTTTCATTTTCCACCAGTCCTCCCTAAGTTAATTTGACAGAAATGGCTTTTACAACAAGACAACATGTGATAGGAATTGCATCAAGAATAATGAACGTGTCAGACAAATGGCAAAGCATAATTGGAGTAGCTTGTTTTCTTTTCTCTGAAATTGTAATACATTTGACAAACCAAGATGTCGTGTCTGCTGTGAAAACATCACTAGGGCAATTCTCTGATAAGACTAGCTAGTTGATACTAATTAATAACAACAGAAAGAATATTCTAAGTGAAATTTCTTTGTAACATGTAGGAGGACAAAATGGTAGGAACAAAGTTAAAATCAATGTTCTTATTCCTCTCAGGATAAGCAAGTGAGATTTGCACTGAGAATATATTAAAGACAATTGAAAACATAAGGCCTCTGTTTAGTTCTGTAGCAATTGATTATGTCACCTTAAGCAAGCCACTTTTTAATGATTTTTGCACATATTCTTTCAATATATTTTTTTTCGTATTGTATGTGAAGCCTTTTGCTAAATCCTGGTTACAGAGATCAGTTAGGTATTTCTTAAGTAGTTCAACACCAGGTCGTAGGAGCTGAACATTCGGGGGATTTAAAGAAGTTGGCATAATGGTACCAACACATTAAAAATAAAGACCTAATGATCAAATGGCTTAAAAGAAAAATCAAACACTTTATTACTCTCTCATGTACAAGTATCAGCGAGACCTGTCCATGTCAATGGGGAACTGGGTTCCCTAAAGTCTATCAGGGACCCATGGTTCAAGTCACTGCTCTGCTGTGTCCCTACTGGTGTTGTCTACACAATGGAATCTGGGCCCCTGTCACAAGAAGAGAATGTAGGTGCTCAATACACAAAGATCAAGGCTTGGGAGTGGTAGGCATCACAGTCCTATTCCGATGGCAACATCAGAGTCACATAGCCATGTCCCAAAGCAAGAGAGTCTGGAAAATTTAGTCCAACTGAGCAGCCATACTAGTCAAGAAAAAGAACAACCAGATTTTAGTGGCGACTAGTTCTCTCTGAGAAAGAAAGAAAATTCAGAAAGCACAGTAATCACTATATTTCTCATCTATAAAATAAAATATTAAATTTAAGTTAATTTGAATTTAGCTTTTGAAAAGAAGTCTCTTTGACACAAAGCAATCTCTAATGTATTCAGTTTGCATAAGAACAACACAAAATAAAAAGATTGCAAGCTTGAAAGAAAAATAGAAACCCATTGAAAATGTGCTGCTCTACAAATTTTAAAGCCAACATAATTAAACTTGGACCAAGAGATGCCATCTGTGGCTAATTACTTTTTCTAATTATGATTGTCAACAGTTTCTGTCAAATAACTAGAGTTAAGTTTGTAGCATTGTAGGCTCATAAAATAATTTTTCTTGGCAAATTTAAAAAATGTAACCTTTCTTGGCTAAGCTAAATGTGGCTCTATCTGATCAGCCCAAGCCCTCTAATGTTGCTAAGGTTTAAAGTCCTTTTAGATCTTTTAAATTACCTTTAGGTCCCTTTCCTTTCAAAGAGATTCTAGAGCTAGAGGTAGAGTTTAGCAGTTAGACTATTAATAAGAGTAAGAAGAAGAAGAATAGCTCAGAGATACTGGTTCACTAGTGCTCTGTAGGCCCCAGGGGCTGCATTTCTTATAATTCACAAACTTGTTTGAGAATCACTATTGTTGTGACCTCAGCAATAGAAAAGAGTAAAGAATTATTTATCCCCAAGTCTGAGATGTTCTAACAGTCTTCAAAGGCCTAAAATGAATTGGGCACAGGTTATTAGAAAGGCGTTAAGAGCTGGAGAGAGAAAATGGAGGCAGAGAATACCTGCCATAAGCTGACTGGGAGTCTCTGTTTGACTCCGTGTCCTACCCAGCTCAGCACGTGCTATCAATGCTACTGCTTCCAAGTTTCTGTTTTGAGTCAGATTGGGCAAATTTCTTTTCTTGAGAATCCTTTGTGTGTGTTGACTATTTCATCCAGAATAACACACTTAACTCTGAAAGAAATCCCCAACTTTCTGAGGAAGATTTGCTTGCTTTGCACAGACTTGATACCTCTGTCTTGAGGTCAGCACTCCATGAAATTGGCAAGGTAAAACAGAACAAAATCTTGTTGCCCATGCATCTCTTCTAGCTCTTTCGTAAGGTCATACAGGAAAAGAGATTTTCCCATCTTTCAGAGCTTGCCAGTGGCACCCTATAAACCAACAACAATCTCAGGGGGATGTTACATCTACACCCAGAGCTCACTAATCTCTATTACATTAGTTCAATTTACCGTTTGCTTTAGTTTTAAACACTTTATTAATAACTAGTATTATAAAAACATTTAACTTCTTGAACAGATTAATTATCCTGTCTTATTTTGTAGAACCAAGTCTTGGATGGAGATAGTGCTACAGAGGGAGAGTAGTGTGGTTACAAGGATTGAGAATAGAGTGAAAAAGTTGGAATTTAGCTCCTCATTCGTTGTACTCTTTCATTCTTTCCCGTCTCTCCTTCTCTCTCTGACTCTGTTCCCCCTCTACTTTATTCTCTCTTCCTCTTAGCTCTTTTGGAACATCTGGATCCTAGGCATTTTCTTCACTGTATTGTGTTGGGACTTAATACCAGTGGGATCATTTCCATTCAGACAGACCATTTAGCAAGCCTTGCCTAAGGTGCTCAATTGCTTAAGTAGAGACAGCGCTAATTTGCTTTCAAAAGAACCTATTCTACTGTGAAAGATGATTACCATATTTATTCATATAATTTCACCCTTTAGTCTACTCTTAGAAGAAAAGATTTTGTAGTTCCAATGGTGATGAATATACATGAATATACTGCTGTTACCATTAAAAAAGCCTACTTACCTTTCAAGATTCAGTTAAACATCTTATACTTTGTGATATATTCCATTAAAGACTCACTTCCTACTGTTGGAGGAAGTTAGTTTTCCCCACTACTCTGTAGGATTTTGGCATTCTTCTATTAGATAACTATAGTTATTTGTATGCCCATCATCTACACTAGCCTGCATCATATTCAATTTCATACTTCCAGCTACAATCCAGGTTTGAAATTTTTGGAGTAATTGAATAAATTAAAAAATAAATATACATTAAATTGGATTTCCCCCTTTTCCCTTAAACTTGATTTTATTAAGTATGGTTATCACCTAGTCTTCTAAATTTCAGGACTATGGGATATACATACCAGTAAATATATTCTTTATTCCATCACCTAGGCCTACAAGAAGCAAATAAAAAAATTGTGGATAAAGAAAGTAAAACTATTCTGAGCAGAGTAATTTAATAAAAACAATGAAGGGTAGCATTTTATATGTACAGTGCATTACACTTTTTAATCCACTGTTTAATTTGACATTGACAACAATTCTTTGAGGGTAGTAAGTTAAATAGTATTTGACCTTGATATAAAGAGGGAGGATAAGGATATTAAGGGACTCATCCAGGTTACAGAGCAAATAGTAGAAGTAGAACTAATCTAATTTCAGATTCCTAGTGCAGTATTCATTTCAGTACATCTCGTCGTGGAGACCAGCTGTGAGGCTTAGCTGGCATACTTAATGAAAAATAAGAACACGTTTCTTCTTTTTCAATCCAGAATGTGTTTGTTCATTTTGTTTTATTGTGTGTGTGTAAGTATGTGTCTTTAGAGGTCTGGATTTCAACTGCCCACTTGGGGGGTTCCATTCAGTTCACAAGTTTGTAGAAAAGATCTTGGGCCAAATGGAGAACTCTCTTTATGTGCAGTTCCCCCTAAAAGTCCAGCAGATAGAAAAAACAGAGTACTTTTCTGTTTTTCTTTTTCTTTTTTTCTTTATAAGTCATCAACTTATCATTCACGTAATCCCACCTAGATGACCACTAGCAAAAGCTCCTGCTCTTCTCTAGCAGGACTGATATTTGCACAGTAACAAATCTAGAAACTCAGTCAATGATGACACAATATTTTGAAAAGTTGCTCTCCCTTCTACCCCCACACCAACCAGTTTAAAAGCTGTCTTTTAACATTTGGAGAGTTTCATTTAGTAATTGTTTCTCCTGACTTGCCTGAGATAAATTATACTTCTGAGGCTCTTTCTATCATCTACATCTTTGTGGTACCTTATTAAGATAAATATTAAGAATAGCCTCCAAGGGGAAATTGAACAGAGATGGTGACATCAGAGGACAGCAGGCTTTGATGGAGAATTTTGGAAGAGGAGTGACATTATTGCAAAGCAGTATGTTGCGGCACTATTCATGTTACTTTGATGATTTCAGAGTGTCTGTGTGAGTGGAGGTGGTTTTACTGGTGGCAGTTAGACCCCAGGGAAGAGGAGAGGGTGGCATATTAATACCAATTGTCAGCATTACACACTTATTCTCTGACCCTCTGGCTACTTCTATTCCACAGCAATTTTGGCAACTTGGGGTTCATGGCAAAATAGACATTCACTCCAATTTAACAGCTCATTGAAATACATTCATGCTGAAGAGACTCTGACTTCTTGATGGGCTTTTCAAACAAAAGTATAGGTTTTCTGATGTGATTAATATAGCTCAGAAGAGCTATACTGTCAGTGAGCTTTTGTCCGCAACTTTCTTGTAGGAAATAGCTTACAAAACAGGAAATCTTTTCATGTTCCAGGTGATCTCCCAAACTTATTTGCCTTGACATGTCACCTTCTCAAGTGAGAGAACAGAATTTATCACAATTAGAGAAAGTGTTGACATGTGCCTTTAAGTGGTTAAACAGCCCCTTTAACTTGAGATCCCTGCACCATTTGTTAGGTGTGCACATGTGCATATTATGACTGTAAATGTTAACATGTTCTCCAAGAATGATTATGTAATTTTTATTGCTTTCAGAAATGTCTGCTGCAAGAAAATTTTCTTGTCTTTGAGAAACTAACGAACCATGTTTATGATCCACAAATGTGTATTGAGTAGTGAGCTAATACTCACTGACCTGCAGGAAACTCGTTTTCCACCTTGTGTGAGGTTACCACATAAAGTGGGCAAAACAAATTAGGATAATTATTAGAGAACAAGGCACCTGATGATTCCAAGTATAATTTTCTCCAACCAACTGACAAGGTGCGAAGACATTAACATCTAATTGGACTAGATTAGAAATGAACCACAATTTAAGTCCCTGTACAACCTTCTTCATCTGAGATTGTTACGTCAACTTGTAGCAAACTTTAATAGCATGTATTTTTGCTCTCATCAGCTATAGAATTTGATTCTTTATTGTGCTAGCTTCTGTTGATTTGGAGTTGCTGATGCCATCTCTGTTTTCTTTTGTATCCAAGAACATTGAAAAGTAATCAGGACGCAAACAGGAGTCAACCATGGTATTAGTTTATCAATGGTTTCTCAATAGCTCTCAAAGTATAGAGCTTCCTAGTAATGTTGAATTGGAGAAAGTATCATGACTTGCTATCGAACTCCTCCAACTGAACTCACTGAAGCTGGAAAAATGGGGAAAATGATTGAAGGGGGGTATCTTTTCCTGGTGAACTTTTTGCATGAAAACAAGAAACAGAGGAGAGAGTGAGTCATCCACAAAGAACCAAGCAACTGGCCCCTGTGCAATTTCACTGTAATGGCCTCCACTCCTATTTAACATTGCCCAGTGAAAGCCAGTATTTCACCAGTCCTATAAGAAGACTGAATAATGGGATGAAGAAAAGGATGAGATAAAATCTTCTCCTGTCCATGTGGCTCCCTCTTCCTTGTAGAGGAGAAGCCAATATTGTTCATTATTAGTTCTTCTTCTAATGGTTCAATTTTAAGCTTCAAGTACTACCATTTTTAAAAGTCCATAAAGTTTGGGTTTGTCTAAATACAATTAAACAAATAGTAAAACTGGAAAACTTTCAATTGAATCATATAGGTAAGCTTTTCTCTTTGCCCTTGGAGAATTAGAAATTACCAGGTCTTACTCCTTTAACATGAGTAAAATCACTGTCCTTAAGAAACAGGCCCTACCCAAGATAGAGCTGACTGGAGTGACTGTTGGTGACAGTGGGTCAGAATAGAAATCCTTCTCCTCTGATTTTCACAACTAAATTCAAAACACTGGTGTTCACTACTTCTGTGAAACATATTGTTGCCAAACAGTATCCCATATAACAGTATGACGTTAAACAGATGTTTTTATTCCAAGCATAAAAGAGAAAATAATAAAGTAAATCAAAGCCTTATTTTCACATTCTCAATAATAAGTGATCAAACCTAGTGGGAACACTTGGAGAGGTGATTCAGGAGACCTAAGTCCTTCGCTACCTCAGTCTAAATGCCTGACCTTGAACAAGTTAATTAAAGCCCTTTGCCACTCCAATGTAGTTGGAATTGAAAGAAAATTAATGTGTAACTTATTCAATCCCTTTTTCTATAAAGAAACCTAGAACAAAGCTTAGGGATCTTTCTCAAGGCCAGATCAATTAAATGAAAAACAAGAAAAAGACCAGAGTCTTGATTTATAATGACTTTTTCTTTTTTGTGCAGAGCTGGTGTGTGCATAACCTAAGAATGTGTTATGTCAAAAGATGATGTAATATTAGTCAAAATGAGCACTACTATTGTTTGCCTGCATATCAGTGGGGAAAAATTATTAAGATTAAATTTTCTACACTGAAAACCAAAAAGAACCTGAAAAATTAAATTTACAATTAAAAGAAAATGGGTACACTCTAAAGATTTATTTTAGTGTTTAGAAATTAAAATAGCTCATTGAAATGTTTAAAACCATAATCAACAATTTCTTTCCATTTAACATTACTATAAATACTTTCTCACATGCATTCATTTTGTTTTGTTGTATTAATTCCAGCTCCTTTGTTCTCTGCCCATTTAGCTGGACATAGACTGAGCAGGGGAGAGCTCATAACTCTTGGCCCACTGATATATTTGCCACGAAAAATAAAAATTCAATAGTATTTTTTGGAGAATATTTTAACAGTTGCCTACAGACATCAGTGACAGTGACAGCCCCTGTGATCTGCAGTTTCCTTAAGGACATCCACAAGGGTGTCCTTATGAGAATGGTAAACTTCTGTCTCTCCTCCGAGCCACACTGACATGGATCAGCTGTTTTCATTTGATTAAATGGTGTCCAGCCTTCAGTGGTCCTGCTCTTCTCCCATTTTTGTCTTCTAAGCCAACCTGAATGCAACGCCCACTGATACTTAAAGAGTGATCCCAGCCCAGGTATTCTCAGTGTCTGGTAGGCCTTGCTTCACCTGATTGACGGCTCCAGAAATTATATATGGACTACATTCTGGTAAATTAAATCAGATATTGAATAAGTTAGAAGAACTCACTTTCTCAAAAGATTCCATACTGAATCCCCTTTCCGCCACTTCTCAAGTCCTTAATTTAGCTGAATTACAACTCTGCATTCTTGTATATTCAGTCTATTTAAAAAATGGGTCACCTGTACATCAGCTTAATTGTTCATATAATCTTCAATACAATCAATCATTTAGGACAAGGGAAAAGGTAGGGAATATTGAGAAAAATAAGGTATTAAAACCAGCTTTGGCATTGGTGTTTAGAAATGTTTATAGCCTGCCATTTGTTCTCAACTATAGTAAACAATTAGTAATGGATGAATAAGTAAAGTTCTAAAAGAAATGTGTAAAACTGATCATGTGAAGGCAGATTATCAAACAACTTTCAAAAGAGAAATGGCATCTGATGTCATTTCATTTAAACAACGCTAACTTTTATATATTGCAAATGAATTCAATTTGCCTTTAAGAGTGTTTTGTTTCATTTAACTGTGACAGTAGTGAAAGGTTAGAGGCTTTGCAAAATCTCTTATTATATTTGGCATTTTTCACTTGATTGAGCAAATCTTTCACCAACAATTTGAGGAGGTGAGGTATTTGAAGATAAACTCTAAATTTGTTCAGGCCAAATTGTTTGCTTAGTGTTATTTAAATGTAAGGGGGTGTTCAATTTTATGTGAAGCAATAAGTTCTCTGTGAATGAAAATGTTTAAAAGAGATTGGTTGAGAAAACTTCTGCATTTCCTGGAAGATGTATCCTGACCAATGGCTTATAACCTTTATTAGACTTTGGAATGACAAGTAGAGTTGTTGCTGTTGTTGTTTTTGAAGATCCTAGTACTTGAGTGCAGTTTTTGTGATTGGGTCTGAGCATTAGTGCTGTTTAACAGCTCCCTCAGTGATCCTAATGTGCAGCCAGGTTTGAGAACCATTTCTCTAGACAAATTCTCTATTTTCTTCAACCTCTTAGGATTTTGTTAATCTAAGGATATGCTGTCCTTTATGCCATTTTTAAGAAAATACAAAAAAAGTGTATGTATTGAGATTTTCACCTAAAAAACTAAATCAGAATATAATGAGTTATCAATGACCTAAATGAACTAAAATGAATTTTTTTAAAAAATCTAATTTTTATACAAGTTTTTACTATGTTCCAAGCTTGGTGTAAATACTTCACATATATTAGCTCACTAAAGCCATAGAATGACTACATGAGGACAGGTACTATGAATATCTTCATCATCATCATCATCATCATCATCATCATTTCCATTACAAGTACCCTGATAAAGAGATTAAAAAACATGCATATCGGTTAATAAGTGGAAAAACTAAAACCAGGCAGTTTGGCTTCAGAGGCCACACACTGAGCCAAACTACTGCACCGACTCTCAGAGTTTTGCAAATAGGACCTGACACAGCTTGAACACCCAAATAGTTCTTCCAACAGAGTGGCCTCCTTTAGGTCACTATAATGCTCTCGGGACACACTTGATTTGTTTTGAATAAATGAGTGCAGACTTCAGCCCTGTCTGAGAGAATGAGCTTTCTTCTCCAAGACCATCTAGGCTTTCCATTAGAAACATTTTGAAGACAGATGGAGATTCATTCTTGCTGTGAAATGCTCAGAAAATGATGTGGCACACCATCCCTGAAGTAATACAGTTTAATACCCAGCCTCCTTCTTTCAGAAAGTTTCTTCTTATATCTAATCCAAATCCCTCATGCTCCAATTTAGACTGTTTTATTTTGTTATATTCTCTTCTGTCTTCAGAGAAGCTGGGGAGAAAATGGTTTAGTAAAGTGCTCCTTCCCTCAGCAAATAGATGGAATACAGTAGACCTCTGTGCTCTATTCCTTTCAGGTAGCTGAAAGCATGGCTCCAGGGACTGTCCACCCTGAATGGTCAGGAGCATCACCTATGGAGCTTCAAAAAATGCCCCATGCCCAGACCTCACACCAGTTCCATGCCGCGGTCATCTTTCCATGTCAAAATAGCTCTCTACTTCCTACTTGTCAGTGTCTTAAATTGTTTGCATAGCTGGCACTTTTAATAAACTTTGGTTTTCTCTGCAACAAGTATTTGCCAGTCTTCAATATGTTCCATAGATAGTTGCTCACTTAGCCTTCCCATATGGCCAGCTCACCCAGTGAAGATGATCTCTTGTCTGAGGATCATAGACATACACAACCCACTGTGGGCATGAGGTTAAGTCCAGCCATTTCTGATTCACAAAATACTAGACACATGTTTTAAATTCCTCAGCTTTTGTCACGAATCGAGGCACTTGTCTCAGTTAGGGCTGTGGCTAAGGATCCCTGAAACACCAGAATAAAGACTGACTCTGCTGCCCCATGTGGTATTCTATCTGGAAAGCAGAAGCCTGCTATTTAAGGGCTGAACTGAAGCCCTCATCCCAGTGGCCAAAGGCAACCACAGTTTGAGCTATGAACAATTGATGCTTATAGAACAGAGTGTGAACCAAAAAATAAATCTCCTATTTTTTAACATTTTTAGAGTTCCACTTCACTCATATAAATGTTTTCTGCTTATCTCTGAATGTCAGCAGAATCCAGTCCTCTCTGTGCTATGCTAAAATGAGGCAGAGAAGAAATTCTCCCCTACTTTTTTGCACAGTGTCCCCTTAAAACACATGTGTGTCTTCTCCTTGAATAAAAAGATTTTCTTTGTCTTCGGAATTGCTCCAAGGGACTGACTATAAACATATTTCCACATTGTATACACAAAAATCATCTGATGTGCTATGAAGTTAACAGGTTGGCAGGCAGCTAGATACTTTATTGTTTTCTTATTTACTAAATAGCAGGACTTGTGAAAACCGGAGAGTATATATTATATAATTGTGCAAAGCAACAATAAATCCACATGTGATGTGATAAAAGCTATTTTGAAAAGTTAAAAAAGAAAGTCTTGACAGAACAATAGAATCAGAGCAATGGCTTGGTGTCTCAGACAATAGATCTGCTGTCATTATTGATTTAAATCAAAATGACTCTGAGGTATAAAACTGCAAGAAACTGAAACACCCACACCTGTTCCTCTGAAAGCAAAGCAAGAACACAGAAGCAAACAATATAAATAGCACAAGCATCCACGACAATGGCAGTCACACCAGAATGTTCTCGGGGCCCAGGGAGCAGAGCAGCCCCTGGGGGGCAGCGGAGGCCCACGCGGCTGGGCTAAGGGCTGGAATGAGAAGAGGAGAAAGGTGTCCACTTCTCCTTTTTACCTCTGGTTTTTTCATAAGAGCTGCCAATTCTCTCCTTGGTGATTTATTACTTTCACTTCACAGGGGAAATTTAATATTTGGTTTAGGAAAATGGCATGAAATTAAAGGATACTGAGAAATGCTCTGAGCTGCTCTAGGGAGGATTGAACACATTTTGGAGATTTCTGTGTACTGCAGTTTCCTTTATTGGAGGGAGGCAAATTTTTATAAAACCTGATTTTTGAGTTTCAAGTTTCTCTTTCTTGTTCCTAAGGAAGGACAACGTCGCTGGGCTCCGTCAGGAAGTGTGGGGTCTTTGTGAAACAAGCATAAGGAGCAAGTACTGCCTTCCGAGCTTCTGCACGGCAAGGAGCCCATTGAGACAAGGCTTACTTGTAGGCTTATACTGATCCACTCAGCCAGCATCTCCAGGAGGGTTTCATCTTTGCTTCATTTTTATTAGAGGTACAGGCACCAGGCTTGGCATTCTCCTGGATGTCTTCTAGGCTGGCAGGATGGAGGCCTGGAGATGTGCAAACAGGATGTCTCTGTAGTCCCCACGGTCTCTCAGCAACCAGGCCATCACATTCCCTAGCTTCTGGTGTCCTTGTGAGGACAGACCGGCATATCGACTTTCAGTGCTAGGGCCTAAGGAATCTGAATTCAGAAAATTTTAACTTACTGTGGGCAAATCACAACTTTTCTGGGCCTCCAATTTCTCATCTTTAAGCAATGGATGTGGATGGTTGTGAGTGAAATAAATCCAATCCTGGCATTGTATGATTAGTGATTTACTGTTGTTTTTTGGTTTTTTTTTTACTTGGACACACACACACACACTTATATACTTCTGCAGTTTGAGATATCATGATGCAGTGTTAAGAACTATAATTTTTTCATCCATAGGGATATTGAGTCAATTCAAGCAGAGAGAATTTTCCAAAAGTTCATATTTGCTGCTTCTATTTTGATGTAGTACTGCCTCTGGGATAGCTTCTCCTATACCGGTAGCAAGAGTTAAGCTAGCGAGTTACTAACATGTTTTCAGCCACTAATTATGAATTACTTTTGTGTATTTGACATACACTTAGATGAGACAAAGATTATTGACTCTAAAGAATCCCCAGTCTTCCATCCACCCCCAGTTTCATCCAGGGTTTGATGTTTGCCTCTCAGCTTCTTTTCCATCCTCACAAGGCTTCCCCTCTCTCTCTAGGTTTCTACAAGATGAGTTTTTATAACGCAAACATTGGGAACATAGTTGAAAGAGAATTCAAGATGCCAGGGAAAAAGGAGGAGGACTTGGAACATATCAGTTGAATTAAATAACACAGAAATGAAAGAAAGAGGAGAGCAAATTTTATGTGCTGGAGTAGAAAATCATTTTGTTCAGAGGAGCATCTTTGCAGTTGCAGAATATAACAGAAGTGAATAGGAAGGAAGGAGAGGTTTATAAGGTTGCTTTGGACTAGTGTTTGGATTGCCTTCATGCTTTTTAAGGAAAGCAAGATAAGACTGTGAGGTCTGTTGTTGTTGTTGTTGTTGTTTGTGTGTTTTACTGATTATTTCATGACTCTGAAATTAAACCACACCGTATCAGGTGGTACACGGGTTCTGGTTCTTTCTAACTAGGTATTGAAAAGTTAACTCAGAAGATTAAAATTTTATTTAGCTCGCAATTTGTGCCATTGTTAGGGGAAAAGATGTAAACCCCTTCATCCCCCCTCCAAAAACAGAAACAACTAGCATTCATTAAATCTTGATGTCAGATAATGTTCTCAATGCTTAAGGCATGTATTCAATACTGTCTTTACAGACATGGCCCTTGGGCTTCCACTGCCCTTTTTCCAGATAAGATGATAATTATGATGGCTATAGGGAGCTACTCTGTTCTTCATGCTTTTGGCATAAATGCATGGCTGTTATTATGCCAATAAACAACCCAATGCAAATGATAATGAGATCAATTCTGAACTCAATCCAATATCACACAGTGCTTCCTAAGCTATGAAGCTTTAACATGCGATTTGTAATTTCAATATAATGACTGAAAGTTATCCCCAAATTCCCAGAATGTCTGACTGGGCTGCAGATACCATTACTGAGATAGAGGAAAGCAGTGTGAAAAAGGAAGGGTTAAGAGTCCAGGTCTCCATTTCAAGCTATTGTCAAATCAACTATCCAGATGAGGTGGAGGGTCCTCTATTTCTGTAAACTAATTATCTGTGAATAAATACTGTGAATTCATTTCCTTGGGAAGAAAAAGCTGCTTTATATTAAAATATTCATTAATAAACTGATCACTTATAAAATTAGAATGCAGTCAACTATCCCTGTCTAATAAAATTGCCGAGAAAAACCACACATTTTTCAAAAAGGTGGGATAACATGTATTTAGTTTAATAAGAGTGGTTTTGGAAAACTGTTGGAATCACAAACACAGGCACTGATGAATATGGATCTAGGAGAACCATTTGACTTGAAGACTAGAGAAAATGGAAGGGGATTTGGACTTGATAGATTATTCAAAAGGAAATGGTTTGACATCGAAAGATCCCTTGGGAAAAAGGATGAGTCCACTGAATGTTTCTGCAAACTGATCTTCTATGACTGTTGTGTTAAAGTTAAACCTGAGGGATCAGCATTGTTTCTTGCTATCATATAATCTGCTTGAAAAAACATGCTTTAAAAAAATCTACATTTTTTGTTTATTTTAACATTGCAGAGTGCCATTATATCCCACATCTCTTCAAGTATAAAATAAAAATTTCTTTTTGTGCTTGTGAAGTTTAATATATTTTTAAAACATCTCAAGTAAATCCCTCTATGTATGTATATATGTATGTATGCATGTATGTATGTACATGTATGTGTATGTCTGCTCAAACCAATTATTCCATGCTACCCCAGAGTACATGCCACCTCTCATATTTGATAACCAGTTTTCCTGGTGACAGTAATGGACCTGGTTATTCTGATGAATACCAGGGAACTGGTACCACTTCCTCTTTTCCTTCTCACCCCTGAACTCAATGCAAATCCCTTCTCAAGGCTGGGTCTTTCAGAGTCTTAGCTGCAGCTTCCCCATCAACACCCACGAATCCTCCACCACAAGGCATTGTGCAGCGCGAGCCATTAGAGGGCGCTGGTGTTCCAGACTGTTTCTAGGCAGCTGGAGTTCTTATCATGCAGCAATTTTTGCCAACAGTTTGAGAGAGAAAACAGGATGCTTTGATGGTGGCAGGTGATAACCATTGGTAAATGATGCTCTTGTATCTTGTATTATGTAGGGTAACTTAGCCCATTACTTTAATTTAAACAAATAATGAATTTCACTCATCTCTTTAAAATTTTCCTTCTTCATTTATCAGTGATTTTAATCCAAAATATCCTATCGCTTTTGTTTATAAGGATCACTCTTGAAGGTTCGCTGACAGAGGAGGATGAGGTACGAAGGAGTCATCTAATGGAATGAGAAGGAGGATATGAGAAAATGTTAAATTAAAAAAATACATTAACTATGGATAACCAGGGAAGTAAAATGATAAATTATTATAGTTATTATAAATTACTACAATTATAGGAGGATGAGGAAACATGTTGAAGATGTTAAAGAACACCATCTCACAGAGGCAGGGAACTCAGATATGAAACCAGAGTTGCAACCCAGTGGGATTCAGCTGGAACTGGGCCAGAGATTTGGAGGTGGCCTTTTATTTATTTGTTTGTTTGTTTGTTTATTTATTTATTTATTTTTGGTCCTGTGCTCACATCAACATGTTCCATTTAATTAAGGTAAAGTAATGTAATTAAATAAATGTGACAGTAAGCATGCGACATCTATTAGCAATAGTGGATCATTCCCTTTGCAGATTGTTCACAAAAACCTTTTAGTATCAGACAGTCTGATACATTTGTAAGTGAGAACACATTAGTTTTAATATACGTTTGAAGAAACTGAATCGGGAAGAATGAATTCTCTTTTTTAAATTCCAATTTATTGGGTTTCGAAGACTAAATGACAATTGGATTATCTGTTCCACAGTTCTGTTTCCTCAATGCAGATAACTGGTATTTGAATGTAATTTGGAAATGTCACTTGAAAAAAGTAACAGCCAAGCAGAATTAAGAGCAGATATATCAACAGATAAGCCATTAGGCTCTCTATTCAAAATGTCACTGTGGAGTGTTACAGTTCATGTATTTGTGAATCATTGTCCTCTGCATTGTCGTTTTATATTTCTGGTCCTGTTAGCGCAGCTGATTAGAAGAGCTTGAGGCTGAACACAAAACCAAGGTCATGTGTTGATTCTTATACACTAAGGATGCGAAGACTGGTAATGCCTTATGCTTCACTGTTACAGCCTCCTTGAGGAGACTCCAGACTACCCCTTGTCTATGAGTGGTTTCTCTATACATGCTCTTACTCCAACAAGTCCAAAATCGATTTCATTTTCAGTTCTACCTTTTTCTTGTCTGTGGTTTTCTTTCCCAAATCCCATATCTAATTATTGAGAACTCATTCATTATTCCAAGTGCAGGTGACATGCCACATTTCGTACAAAGGCTTCCCTGATCTCCAAAGCCTAAGCAAGAATTTTCCTTCTCTGAACTCTAAAGACATTTGGTATGTCACTTTAGGAAAACTGTCTTATCTCACTTGTGATCATATCTTTTATCTTCTAATATAGGGTAAGTTCCTTGAGGGCAGGTATAGTTTCTTCTATTACATTCCCCACACTACAAACAAGTTGCTTTGTGAGAATTTGAGTCTCCAAAAGGATTTATTAACTGGATGAATGCATTAACTAAGTTCATAGATTAATTGATAATGGTACATTAAGGAATAAAGTGAGCTCGGCCCAGCATAGCTACTGAAAAACCAATTAAATAACACATTCAAGTAGCAATAAGTCTATCTAGAAAAGAAAGTGCTCTTCTTCTTTCTTAAATTACCATTGTACTGCGTACTCTGGACTGGGAGGTAATGAAACCCATGCTGAGTACAGCAAAGACAGGAATAAATCTGGAGATCTGCTTTTCATATGTGTGCTCTGATGTACCCTCAGTACATGCAGCGTGCAAAGAGGTGTGTAACCAGAGGGCTGTTTCATATTTCAGACTCCAATTTCCTATCTCTGGAGAGGAGCAGAGGGAATTCTTTATGAAAGGGGACAGTTTCTCAGGCAGAAGAATCTCAGACACTGAAGGAACACAGGAGGGAGCCCTTTCCAACCTGGTCAGAGAAAAGAAATACACCCTTGGGTTTTACAGATGCTATGTTCCCTAAGCCTTAAAAAGTCATCTAACACACATCTTCACTTTTTTCCTTTTTATAATTCAAAGACTTGTAAACTTGAAAATTATTATTGGGTTACCTAAAAGTACATTGAGATTGTATCTAAAAATATTCTGTTAAAGTTTTAGTCTTTCATTTTTATGCTAAACACAACTGAATTAATGTTATAGAGCAGTGAGTATTTACCTTGACTTATATATATTTGTGTAAACTATGCATGTTTTATTGTTTAGCATAACGCATTTTGCTGTAGGCCCCATGATGTAAGGGATATTATTCTGGCCTAGGATTCAAGCAATCTGAATTTCATCCCATTTCTCCCACTGTATTGGGTTGGCCAAAAAGTTTGTGTGTGTTTTTTTTCCATAAAACAGATGACATATTTTACATTTTCACCAATAACTTTATTGATTTCAATATTTTGAGTACATCGGTTATCTCCTGCATGATATAACACTGACTGTTCTCAACTAACGTCTCGATTTGATCACTACCAACTTCAACTGGTCTACCCAACTGTGGAGCATCATCCACTGAGAGACCTCCACCATGAAACTTCACAAACCGCTTTTGACATGTTTGACCAGTCACAGCACCTTCTCCATACACTGCACAATTTTTTTTTTTTTGCATTTCAGTGTGCTTTTACCTTTCTTGAAATAATAAAGCATAATATACTGAAATGTCACTTATCTTCTGTCTTCAATATTAAAATGAATACAAAAAATTCACCAATTTTGATAATTTTTTAAAGCAGTCTGATTGACAGCTATCACAATACAATCTAACAAGATTGCTTCAAATGAAGTTAAAGACAACTAAGCACTACTAGAGCCCATCTTATGAAAAAAACAAACAAACAAACATTTTGGCCAACCCAATATGACTTTAGATAAGATAATCAATGACTTTCTCCTTCCACTTTTTTAGTCTAGAATCAGAGGTTTGGATTGGATGGTTTCTAAGGTCCTTTCCAGGTTAAGTAGTTTATTGAGTCTATGAACTATGATGATTTTACTAAGTCTTTGATGTGGGATATGGATATCAAATGTATATACACCATAGATATCTATCTTTTAAGTCTCGTATTAAAAGAATCAGTATAAATTAAATATATTGAAGACACGGTGTTTTAGAAACCAGGAGGGTGTACTTAAACTTTGAGGTTAAAATATTATTGTGTGGTTTCTTTGTACTGTATTACTCATATGGCCTTGAAATGACTCAGGTTTGGTGACAAGTTAGTTCTATAAATATGTGAAGACATTACTTGATCTGTTTTATTACTGTGTTGGTTTAATTGAACCAAGGAAATAGTTTTATTCCTCAGAAGCAGGGGCTAAAGGTTATGATGGCTAGTTTCTGTGGTTTTTCTCTTAAGCAGTATTTTTTAAGTGTCTGTATTTATAGAAGTAAATAAAACTTCACTAGATTAAAGATGTTATTTAAAGGTCATACATAATAACTGTCTTAATTAGGGGGTAGGCAGCATTATCACTATAATGTTGGGCTCAATTACTTCTATCCTGTCCTCAACCCATAGATGTATTATCATGTTAGCTCTTGGTACTCATTCTCCACCTCGCTTTGTGTGGGACCTTCTTCTTTCTCCTAACACCTTCCTCATCTTGCTCTCTTCCTCTCTGGGGTTCTGACTAACCAACCCTCTGGAGGAAACTGGAGATTGTAAAAAAAGAGGAGAGAATGAGAGCTCAAGAGGTTATTTTCTGGGGGGAACAAAAAAGCCAATGATTCAGTGCTTTGGGGATAAGGAGAGGAAGATATACGTGGAAAATAAAGTAAAATATCTCTTCACAATGTGAACAAAATCCAGAACAGATAGATACTCTAAAGCTTAAGAATGAGCTTCCTTCCTCATCATACAATTCATTCTCTCAACAAACATCCAGCATCTTCTGTGCGTCAGGAGCTGTGCGAGGCACTTGGTATCAAGGTTAAATTAGATGTGTTCTATAAGTTTAAGACCACTGGATTCTAAACAGGAATGTAAACAGGTAAGCAAATAAGAATAGAAAAGAATAAGCAAATACCAAGAGTGGTGGCACAAGGGAGGAGTAAATGTTCTGTTTGTCTAGAACATAGAAGTTTCACTGAGGAGGGGATTGGTGGTGTTAAGTGAAGGGCAGTTACTAGTTTTCCAGGCAGATTTAGAGGAAAATGGCAATGCAAGCAGAAGGAAAAGTTTTGCATCTGCACAGAGGTAACAATGGCCTGGTGTGTTCAGAGAACTAGGAGTTGTCTGGTATGGCTGGAGACCAAGTTCAAGGGAAAGGGTGGAGGGAGGGGAAGCTGATAAATCAGGTATGAGGCAACTTTAAGAAGCCTTTTGAGCTGTATGAAGACTGTAAGCTAGTTTATGTTAAAGGCAATGCAATGCATTTTATGTGGGGAAAAGGAGCATAAAATGAATATTTTAGAAAGATCATTGTGGAAGTTCTGAAAGGTGCATTTGAGTAGTATAAGAATGGAGGTTCTAGGCAAGATTTGTGGATGGATTGAGAATAAGGTTTATGTAAGCGCATGCTTCACCCTGCTTACCTTTTCTGGTTTTAGGTTTTTTGCAAGTACACCACTCTTCACAGTGGTCTATTTAAGTTTAAGAGTATTTTTTAGTTTTAAAAGCATCCCTCTTACCTGATCTCATCTTCTTTTGTGATAAGTATGTCAAAAGGGCATCACCAACCTCCTTTTAAGTGTGAGGAAACAAGATAGAGAGTCCATAGTGAAGTTAGAATTAGAACTCGTACTCCTAAATCTTCATCTTTTTTCCTTTCCTTCTTTCTTTCCATCTTTTCTCTTTCTCTCTAACTGTTTTTATTTTTCTCCCTTCCTTCCTCTGTACATCTCTCCCTCTCTCTCTCTTTCTTCTTCAATTACAGGAAGCCTCCCTCCTAAGTTGCTAAAGAAAGACATTATATAAAGAGGGGGTCTGCCCCAAATGCAGTCCATATGGTGGCTGAAAGACCAAGTAATTAATGGGGTGCATCTTACTGGGTGAATAGTTCAGTTGGCAAACACACACTGTGTACACATCTGTATGGAAATACGTACGTGTATATAGGTGTATGTACACAAGTACATCATGTATATATATATGAAATTGTACATAGGTTGTATGCTTTTTGATACAGATGAATTTGGTTTGCTAGTTGCATGGGCTAGGAAAAAACTGTAAAATAAGTTCAGAGGCATCTGGTCTCTTGGAGATAGAGTTTTTCTTAGATGCCTTTCAAATGAGCATCACTGAACAAGAGCTGTCATGCCAACCATGTGTTTCTCTGCTGCTGGTTTACAAAGAATCCAACCAGCAATCTTATTACCCAGAGAGAATAAATTTCTTTAAAGGCCAGATTTCTCCATGAGGATTCTTTCTAGCATTTTTTTCATACAAAATCTGTTCAATAACAAACGCCTTTGCTCGTGTTGGCACCTGGCTCCAATTATGATTTTTTTTCTTATTAATAGCTATAAAGAGGCAAATTGTGTAACCAGGCATCATTTTCAGAGCTAAAAATAACCTAATCTCTGTTACCAGGCCTTTAGGCACAAATCAAGGGAATTTTCTTGTTAGCACTCACTTGGCGAGTTTGCTTTTTTCTTATTTGCAGCCATGCCCCTTGAAGGACAATTAGTCATAAGGATTCTGGCACTGAATGTTAGCAAAAGCTGTAACCACACATGTCAAGAAATAAAATCCTCTGGAAAAACAAATAAGCACTTTTAGAGTTTCCCCGATGTCTCAATGTTACCACGTAATAACTGGCACAGGCGTCGCTGCCCTTTCTGTTTCACTAGGCTGTTGAGCCTTAGATAATGTGGATTGCTATTAGTTCAGGAGTGGTGCAGAGAGAAGGAAGGGTTCTTCTGGGGGCATGTTGAGTTGATAGATCCTCTCAGCCTCTCTTCATTATGATTACGGTGGGCTCAAAAATAGTTTAACTGATTAAGGTAGACCACTTAGAAACAAGTGCTGTCCTGACTTTCACATTATGGAAGGCGTGGCTTCTCTAGAGATGAAAATAGGTAGGGGAAGCACAGCTGTGAAGCACAAGATAAAGAGTAAGGGACAGATTGTCCTTTCCTGGGCTCCTATTCTCTTGTGTCTGCTCCGGCACCCCAATTCCTGTCCCATTTTATGTGGAATTAGAATTGATGGAGCCGTTCACTTGGGCTCAGTTATAGAGCCCTCACCTGAGAAACTGTAAGGGGCAGGACTGTCAATCTTATCAGCAAATACTGAATTATCTCTAATGATTTACTTCGGGAATTGAGAGTCCTGAATTCTGCAATCAAATGTATAAAGATTTATTATGAAAGGGCCCTTTTAAAAGCAGGAAAAACAAATATTTGTTTTTTCTGTGGTAGAAACATCCCTAAACAGTGGGGATGTTGTTAAAAGCTAACCCTAGTCTAGAAAGTAGGAACAGAGTTGCCTCCCTGAGCCCAGTGCGGCACACAAAGTGGCAAGGTTACCTTCAACAGTTACTACTCATCAGGCTCTTGCTGTCAGCCAAAGGTGAAATACAAACCTGAATACCCTTTTCCCTCATAAGTAGAAGCAAAATGAACTTGGTCAGAGACTGCAGTAGCATCTATTTGCTCTCTGCACTTCCTGTGTTAAGGAAGCATAGAAATGATCCCAAAGAGGACTTCCCCACTATCCCTGTTTCACAACCTTCCCATATAGTGCACAGTTCTCACATCTCTGTATTTGCTTCCTCCTGTTTCTTTAAGGGTGCAGAATTACGGACAATGTGTCATGGGATTTTGCAGAAGACCACTGATTACAGAATCTGAGGTATTCCACACATGCTCCACCATAAATTTTATTACTATAACACCTTGAATTAAAAAGTAAGACCATATAAAATATTCATCAACATAAAATTTACCTCAGATACTCCTTAGGTTTTTAGATATGATTGATTAGTAAGTCTTAGTTTCAAACAAGGGAGTCTCAGTTTACACAATAAAAGCAGTTGTTATGAGTCTTACCTGAATAAAATAGAACTGAAGTTATGACTGAAAAATGAAGGTGGAGTTGTTTCTGAATCTCCAGCAGGACTTCCCCCACTGTCACCTCCAGGTATTCCAGATTCTTCAAGGCGAGGAGATAGATTCAAGGATGGACTGGGATGGAGGGTAGGTAGTTAGAGAAAGTCTCACAGGTTATTCAGGTATCAATGCCTCCACTGCACCCTACCCCATAACATGCACATTAGAAACTCTATTAATTTAAAGCAGTGGTTCTCAGCTGAGGGTGATTTTGTCTCCCAGGGGACATTGACAATGTCTGGAGACATTCTGGGCTGCTGCAACCACTATGGGAAAGACAGGGGTGGGAGTACTCCTGGCATTTAGTGGATAAAATTTGGGGACAAGTACTAAAGATGTGCTCAGGGTAGCCACATAAAGCAAATACTTATCTGACCATATTGTCCATAGTGCTGAGACTGAGAAATCCAATTTAAGGTAATTTTGGATCAAGAGTTGGGACACTATAGCTTATGGGGCTAAATCTTACCCTCTACCTATTTTTTCAAATAAAGTTTTATTGGAACACAGCCATGTTCATTTACTTACATATTGTTTTTTAATATATTTTATTGATTATGCTATTACAGTTGTCCCATTTTTTTGCCCTTTATCCCCTCCACCTTGTACCCAGCCTCCCATCAGCATTCCCCCACCTTAGTTCATGTCCATGGGTCATACATGTAAGTTCTTTGGCTTCTCCATTTCCCATACTATTCTTAACCTCCCCCTGTCTAATTTTGTACCTACCGTTTATGCTTCTTATTCCCTGTACCTTTTCCCCCATTACTCCCTGGCCCCCTCCCCACTGATAACCCTCCATGTTATCTCCATTTCTGTGAATCTGTTTCTGTTCTAGTGGTTTACTTAGTTCATTTTTGTATTTTTTAAGTTTGGTTGTTGATAGTTGTGAGTTTGTTGTCATTTTACTGTTCATATTTTTATCTTCTTCTTTTTCTTACATAAGTTCCTTTAACATTTCATATAATAAGGGCTTGGTGATGATGAACTCCTTTAACTTGACCTTATCTGGGAAGCACTTTATCTGCCCTTCCATTCTAAATGACAGCTTTGCTGGATAGAGTCATCTTGGATGTAGGTCCTTGCCTTTCAAGACTTTGAATACTTTTTCCCAGCCCCTTCCTTTTTGAGAAATCAGATGATAGTCTTATGAGAACTCCTTCGTAGGTAACTGTCTCCTTTCTCTTGCTGCTTTTAAGATTCTCTCCTTATCTTTCATCTTGGCTAATGTAATTATGATGTGCCTTAGTGTGTGCTTCCTTGGGTCCAACTTCTTTGGGACTTTCTGAGCTTCCTGGACTTCCCGGATGTCTCTATTTCCTTTGTCAGATTGGGGAAGTTCTCCTTCATTATGTTTTCAAATAAGTTTTCCATTTCTTGCTCTTCCTCTTCTTCTGGCATCCTTATGATTTGGATGCTGGAATGCTTAAGGTTGTCCTGGAGGTTCCTAAGCCTCTCCTCATATTTTTTTAAATTCTTGTTTCTTCATTCTGTTCTGGTTGAATGTTTATTGCTTCCTTCTGCTCCAAATTGTTGATTCGAGTCCTGGTTTCCTTATCTTCACTGTTGGTTCCCTGTACATTTCCCTTTATTTCACTTGGCATAGCCTTCACTCTTTCCTCTATTTTGTGACCATACTCAACCAATTCTGTGAGCATCCTGATTACCAGTGTTTTGAACCATGGATCTGATAGTTTGGCTATCTTTTCATCACTTAGTTGTATTTTTTTCTGGAGATTTGATCTGTTCTTTCTTTTGGGCCAATTTTTTTTCTCCACATGCCTGTTATATAGTAAGATGTGGAGCCTTAGCTATTCACCAGGGTAGGGCAATCTACATCACTGTGTTGTGGTACTATATGTGGGGGAGAGGTCTGAGAGGGACAAAGCTGCTTGCTCAGCTCTCTGCTGGCTTTCAGTCACTTCCTCTATTACCCACAAGCAAGTTGGGCCCTTCTTGTGCTGATTCCCAGGTGGATGGTTTTGTGTACATTCTAGGACCTTGTGGGTTTCTCCAATGTACTCTCCTGTGAGGCCGGGAGTTTCTCCCACTGCCTGAACCCCCAACGGTTTTTTCAGTCAGAGGTTTTGAGGTTTTACTTCCCCACACTGGAATCCTGGGTTGTTCGATCTGTCTCACTCCCCGGTTCTTCCTCCCAGTTTATCCACACACAGATGTGGGGCTACCCACTCCACCAGCCAGCCGCCACCTCATCTGACCGGGTCCTTCAGACACTGTGTTGCCATGGGTCCTTTCCACTCAGATTCCCTGTCTCCACCTCTCCTACCAGTCTGGAGGAGTGTTTCTCCTTTAACTACTTGGTTGTCAGGTTTCCATACAGTTTGATTTTATGGCTGTTCTGGGGTTTTTTTGTTTGTTTGTTTGTTTTTAAACATATTGTTGTCCTTCTTTTGGTTGTATGAGGAGGCAAAGTGTATCTACCTATGCCTCCATCTTGTCTGGAAGTGATTTTACTTATATACTGTTTACAGCTATTTTTTTAATTTTATTTATTTATTTTTAGAGAGAGGAAGGGAGGGCAAAGGAGAGGGAAAGAAACACCAGGTTCTCACATTCACCAGCTGGTGGCCTGGACTGCGACCCAGGCATGTGCTCTGACTGGGAATTGAACCTGCAACCTTTCAGTTTACAGGTGGGTATTCAATCCACTGATCCACACCAGTAGGGCTACAGCTGTTTTTAATGATACAAAGATAGAGTTCAGTAACTGTGACAGAGATTATGTGACCCACTAAGCCTAAACAATGTATCATTTGGTCTTTTTCAAAAGACCAAAAAAGCATTTTGTAATGTAAATAACCACTTTAATTTTTCAGATAAATTTAGGCAATAATTATGCAATAACAAAAATAATAATAATATTCAGTGAGGTCCATATGCAGGAAAAGATCTAGGTTCTGTAGGAGCTAAATTCTGTTCAATTTTAGACGATCTTTTAAAAAATGTAAGCATGAAATTACATATTTATTTACAATGAGAAAATAATTCTCAACAAGTCATTGGAGGCTAACAAATTCAAGACCCTTTATTCTAACATCTATTTACTCAATTTTCCAGAAATGTTTGCATAAAAGAGCTTTCTGATCGTATTCCAGCTTACCTTCTTTCAGAACGTTCTATATCTCAGCAATTCCCAGCACCCACAGGGGCGGATACAACCCAGAGGCTTTGAGCCCTCATTAGCTTTTCTGTATCTTCAACTCTGCACAATGTGTCTAGCATGATTTTTTTTTTTTTTTTTTCAGTGATCAATGAGCATCAGAAGAGCTGGGTTTTAATTCTGGCTTTGCCACTGTGTGACCTTGGTCAAGTGAGTTCATCTCCCCATGTCTCATTTTCTTAAATAGTTAGAGTGTAGGCTGTTCCTTTAAGTGTCTGATTTCTATAAGCTATTGCTCACTTTTCTTTGATTTTAAAAACTTGGATGCTGTTGGATTAGTCTTTGAAAGTTTTTTCTTTCTGGTCATATTGCCATTTTTTCCCCAGTTAAAAGAAAATTGGTGTCTTAAGACTAGTATTCTTATTTCATTTCAGCCCTACTCTAGTCCTAGATATTTAAATAGTTCTAATTGTCTATAAATTATTGCTATTCCTTTGAGTTCCTCCCTTACAATTAGTTCAACCAAGCCTGCTCCATCCAAATACATGTTTTCTCTTTTTTCACTGATTTTTCATGTTTTAAAAATGTGCTTAAAGTGTTCCATGTAAGAGGCACAAATAATTCAGCTGTAAGACTCTAAGAGAAAATTTTTTTTCCTGGAAGTTTTTATAAACATTCACATGGTTACAAATATTGCTATTTCTCCCAGTTATCAGCAGATTACCTCTATTGTTCATGTTTCAAACATGAATAATCCCCTCAACTGGATTTCTTCATCCAAAATGATTCTCTAGTGAATAACTTTAAATCAAAGCCTAATTTTAGTTTGCAATATTCATGTTAAAAACTAAAGAACTGCCACTTCAAGCTAGGCCAAGAATTCATCCTGCCCAGGTGCACCTCTGACATGGCACCAGGGAATTCACGGTGGAGAGAGATAGGGCAGTAAGGGGCATGGGAGGTTGGGAGAAGGCGGGGGAAGTGCTGACAGCTATCATTACTACCAACTGTCAAGTTCATGACATTTCCAGATTTTAGATTTTCTACACAGGATGAATTTATCTACTCATATCCCTGTGGCCATCACCCACCCCTACTCAGCCCTTATCATCTCATGAGGTTTTGGCAGAATTGCAGATAAGTATGACTGGAAAGCGCCTTAGGGATAATTTTCTAAGTGAGTAAAATAAAGTGAAGATAATTTTTGTAACAGCTAATTATAAATGGAATTAAGCCTTGGAAACAAGGTTGGGAAATGCTACTTGAAAACTCTTTTTCTTAAATAATTAATTAACTTTTTAATCAAAGTAATACAAGCATATAAGTTAAAAAATGAAAGGTTTTTAATGCAAACAGCTTCCCCTGGTCCTCCCTACTCTCCAGTCATCTTTCTGAGAGGCAAATACTTCAGCCTAACTGCCATTTCTCTTGGAATTTGCCTCCATAATTCTAAATGAAATGCTTCTGTAATAATTTCCTGATTTCCGTTTATGGACATAATCTGTCACTTGCTGGTAATGCTATCTGACTTAAAGGGCAATACAGGATAGAAGTTAAAAACAAGAACAGTGGAGACAGAAGGCCTGGGCTTAGATCTTGGGACCACCACTTCTCAGCTCTGTGACCTCGAGAAAGTTACTTTATCTCTGTACTTCAAGATCCTTGTATATGTGATAGACAAAAGGACTGTGCTTTCTCATTGGGTGGTTGTGAGAGTTAAATGGATGAGAACATGTAAAGCATCTAGAACAGTCTCCAGTACTCAGTAAGTGCTCAATAAACAGAAGCTATTTTTAGATGAGTATTTAGCAGTTATACAGCATTTCCTACCTTCCCCTTCTCCCCACACCACATTTCAGGTAAATCTCTACTGAGGAAATACATAGTTATGATCCAGAACTACTTATGAATATTGAGTTATATGACTCCTAATTCCCCTTGTGACCAAATTTTTGTTTCTTTGCAGAAACCAGTCTTTCTTTTAGAAATTAATAGTACATTCATTTTTCATTTTATTTCTTTTCATGTTATTACTTATTTGAAAGATGACTACAGAAAACTATGTTTCCAAGGGACTGTTTCCTAACCAATGACACTTTACACTAAAAAAAGGTGAAAGCTGGATAAAGTGTTCTCTCTGGATAGGTTACGCTTCAGTCTTGTATTGTAGTATGACCATGCAGGATTCACTGTTTTGTGAATCCTATGTCTTCATTTTTCTTGTACATTTTCTCATGGTAGAAGCATATTTTCCAGTACCTTGCACAGAAAGTGTTTGTGGAGTATCCATTTGGAGACCTGGCCTGTATGGAGCTGCCCTTCTTCTATCATCATGCTTGACTGACAGCCTCATCTATGTGTACAGTTCCAGGCTGAACATTATTACCTTGGGGATGTTTAGGGTGGTTTTTTTCTAGCTTTTGAGGAGTTTACTACTCTTCTGATTAATGGTATTTGTTTATAAACTCTTTTGATTCTTTTGAAATCCTGCAAGATCTCTATCCTTGGTGAGTTTTCATAATAATGTGATAGCTTTTTATTCATTTTCTAGTTTGTGGTGCTTGATACTTGGGAATTATTTAAATTTAGAAACTCATGTTCTTCAGTTTTAGAGAGTGTTCTTAAATTATTTTTTTCATAAGTTTTCTCCTGTCCTCCTTCTGGAACCCCTATTAGGTAATAAGCATTGTGAATTGATATTCTCATCTTTTAATTTTTTTGTCCTAATTTCTACTGCATTTTAATTCTACTTTCAGAGAAATTTCCTCAACTTTATTTAATGTTTTCATAAGTTTAGCCCAGTTTCTCAATCAGGTACCTCAAGGACTCTTACCTATTCTCTAATAGTAAGCTTCTTATTTAGCATCCTGTTTTTATTTCACGGCCTTAGGTATCAACGATGAGAATTCACTGAGGTTCTAATCAAGTTTACATATACACTATTCTTTACACTATGCTAATCACAGTACTGTATTATTTTTCAGCCATATAAATTTAGGGGTAATAAGGTTTTAAGACATGAAGTCTAAAAAACAAAATTCATACAAAATTAATTTATGGGTGACAAGAGAATTGAGATATGTTAGCTAAAGGCTCTATCCCAGTATCAAGAATCTTAGAAATGTTTTCTTTAAGTTTGATAAGAATGGAATTTTTGAGCAAATGTGCTGTGTGGCATGAACTAATAATAGTTTTATTTACCCATTAAAATATTAAAATATGCCCTTATTTTTAAAAACATTTTATTTATTTGTGTTTAGAGAGAAGGGAAAGGAGGGAGAGAGAGAGAGGAAGAGAAACATCTGTGTGTGGTTGCCTTTTGCATGCCCGCAGTTGGGAACCTCACCCAAAACCCAAGCATGTGCCCTGACTAGGAATCAAACCAGCGATCCTTTGGTGTGTAGGACAGCACTCAGTCCACTCAGCCACACCAGCCAGAGCACAATAAGTCCTTATTTTTTATGTCTGTACTTGTTCTAGCCATATTGGCCTACTTTTCTGCTGTATTCCCAAGCTTGAAAAGAGTCAAACTGGTGGAATGTAAGCTAGATAGGCTTTAGAATAACCTTGGAAACTTGTTTTAAAAATATATGCATGTATGTGTGTCTCTGTACGTCTCTGTGTGTCAGGGCCAAATCCCAAACGTTCTGGATCAGGTTCTTTAGTCATTTGTCCCAGCATCTCTTTCAAGCACATCCCTGTGGTGCTGCTCATGTATACTTGAAAATCCCTGAAGTAAATGGTCAGACCGGTCTCTATCCAATGCTTGTGTCAGATACAATAGTTTATCTCAAAGCCAGGTTCTCAGGTGTCATTGTCTTTTCCCTAGAGCAATGAATCTAGTTGACTCTGAGCTACCAGTCATACTGACTGAATTGTCAGACAGAGATAGAATTTCATCACATATCTGCCCAGATGTATGACTTTGGCTAAGTTATTTAACCTCTGTGAACCTGAATTTATTCATCTGTAAGAAGGAAATAGTCAGACCCAATGGCAGGAAAAATGTTTAATGCATGGTAAAGTGTCAAAATTTTTCTCTAGTTTCCTCCCTGTTTTGATGACACTTTGGGTGAGTGCTTCCTGATGAGGTAGGAGACCATAAACTCATCGATAATCCATCTCTGGCTACTAGATATGATGACTTGCTGTAGGTAGATCTTTTGTACATAGGGAGTCCCATCCAAGGGATGTGGGTGTTCCTTAGATTCAGTCCCAGAAAATGACACTTCCTAATCTGAGTGCCTTATCCTTTTCCTGGCTTTTTGATTTCCTGACCTTGTGCATCTTGAGAGATAGCTATGGTAGAGGGAAAATAGCACAAGGATTTGGAGATTGTCATGGCATTTTCATCCACTAACTACATAACCCTGGAAGTTTCAGAGAGGCATTCCTGGGCCTTCTAAGAGAAAATAGCTTCCTTCTGGTTTATTTTTCTTAGTATACATTTTCTTCATGCCACTTGTCTTTTATATAATGTGATTGTCATATACATTTTAGAAATATATGGTATGATAATTGGCTTAATGTTTCCTTGTTTGATGCAGACACCAGCCTGCAGTGTCCACAGCGTTATGGATAAGACGAGATATTCACAAGGACTACCGAGTCCTGTGGAGGAAAAGGAGGGCATGGCCACTCTCTTAAGAGGAGAGCATGCTGATCCTTACCTTGACAGGCTTTTATTGGCTTTTTAATAGCATACATCAAAGGTTTTTTATTCATTATACTTAGGTTTGCTTTAGCTAATTACTTTTTACAGATAGCCATGGAAGGGATGTTACTGATTACTTTTTACAGATTAACAAGGAAAAAAATGTTGCAAATGCAAGGGAATGATAAGAGTAACAGGTCTGGTTACACTTCAATCCTTGGGAGAATTAGCACAGACTTCAAGGAGTTACTTTAAAGATTTGCAGCAAGCTTTTGCTGCCTGAACTCAGGATGAGAGAGTGTTAGCAAAAGCAAGTCACAGAGCAGCCTAGGTATAATGCAGGCCTGATTTCCCACGGGAGAACTTCTTCACGGGTGTGGCCCTGTGTGCCGACTCGCCCCCCACTGGTTTTCCATGTGGGTGCTGAGCTGCATTTCCACGTCTCACGAAGCGGTTCCCTACGCTTGTTCCTCTGAACTCTGAGCTCCATGAAAATTTTGCTCACCTCATTATGCTCAGCACAGTTTGAGTGGTGCTGATCACCTAATGAAATCTGGAAATATATACGTTGAATGAATAAATGACTAAATAAATAATACAGAGGTAAAATCACGTTCCCTTCCTTCCTCACAGAATAATTATACAGATCAAATGAGATAATGTATATGCAATGCTTTGTAAACTATAGTAATATAACTGTAAAATTTCTTAATTTTGTTAACCTAGACCTCTCTTGAAATTGTGCTGACAGAAAACATTTGGCCTATATCAGTACTACTCCAAGTAGTACTGGTCCAAGGGCCAGAAGCAATGGCAACATCTGGCAACTTGTTAAAAATGCAAATTTATAGACCCAACCCAAGACTCACTAAATCAGAACCTCTGAAAGTAGTGCCCAGGAATCTGTGTTTTAAGGAGCCCTGTAGGAGGTGATTCAGGTTCACATTAAAGTTAAAGAGTTACCACTCTACAGAGCACTCTTAACAGAGTTTTTAGAATTGCATAGAGTAAACTATAGTTTATCTTTAAAATTATACTTTTACTTATCTAAATAATTCCTTTGAATGTCAGGTTCCTCTGATCATTTAGGTCTCAGAAAGGCCAAATCACCAGCAAGACCTTCCCTAGACGACCACTGTTAACATTAGTCCCGTGTTTATTAACTCCATAGATCATAATGTATATACACTTCATAGTTTCCCTGCTTTTTGTCTGAAAAGATAAGAATTCCATAAGAAGGGGTGAAGCTTATCTTAACCAACAACTGTGTTAATCTCTAGTTTCTAACATGGTGTTTGGTACATAATAGAGTTCAGCAAATATTCGTTAACTGGTCAAATGTCCTAAACAATGTATTTATTGGCAAAGAGTGTGTGTGGATTGAAATATAGGATTCATACCAAGGGTCATGTATGGCAGACATTAAAATTCATACCGACTTCCAGGTTCCTGATAATCAATATAGATTTGATGGATCTCAAATTCTCTAAATTTTTGTTTTCCTTTTTTCTTTATGAAAGAAGTTGAGATTTCATCCAGTGGTGAGTACTGAATTGCACACCCATGCCCCATTGCCAACATTATTCAATCATTTTTGCAATAAATTGAAGGTTTGTTTTGAAGATTTCATTTATTTATTTTTTAGATGGGGGAAGGGAGGGAGAAAGAGAGGGAGAGAAACATTGATCAGTTGCTTCCCCCATGCCTCCAGATGGGGACCTGGCCTGCAACCCAGGCATGTGCCCTGACTGGGAATCAAACAGGCAAACTTTCAGTTTGTGGGACGACATCCCACTGAGCCACACCAGTCAAGGCAACTTGAAGGTTTCTTCAACAGTGTTTCCTATACTGTTAATTCACAGTTATCTACGGGTACATTATTTATTATTTTGGCAAATCTTGTTGTCAATTCTTGATAAAATTGCATGGATTTACTTTTTATTTCCTCACTCAGTCCAAACAGAATTCACTCTAGCTAGGTGATTTTTAAACAAATACACACCTCTCCTAGGAAGCTAATAGATGCATAATGAATGAAGAAAGTTTCTTCAGAATGGAAAGAGGAGAGAAGCTGCCTTTTGACACTTTCTTAGCTTGTTATTTTTGGGGGGATCAAAGGGGGTGTCCTGAACATCTGAGGCAGCTGGAGAAGACCATCTTTCTCACTCTGCTGATTTACTTCTCTCTCTCCTGAGAGCTGATTATATTAAAAGATTTGGGCTCAAACCAGTTACTAACTCTACCCTCTGGAGTTTGAATTTGTTTTTTTAAAACATTTGCCACTAGATTGTAGAAGCTACATCTCTATTTCATTATTCTGGTAAATCAAGGAAAGACACTTTATATAAAATTGTATTTGGAATATTACAAAAAATAAAGAGTTTTATCTTATATTTTAGATTAGTTCAATTAGGAAGAACAAAAACATTTTTAACAAAGCTGATAATGTCTTTCAATGGAAGAAAATTATTTTTACTGAGGTCTCACTAAATGTCCAGCACTTTCACATGTGTGACTTGAGGAGTGGTGGCCCTTTCCTGTCTTAGAACCAGGATAACTGCCAATGAACTTCTCTCTTCCCAGCTGTAGGCGCCAGCTCCTCATGCTTAAGCTGCTTTCCTTCCCTCTTTCTGAGCTATGGACACTGACCTCTGAGGGTCTGTTCCCTCCACCCCCCCAGACGGACTGTGATGTGCTCGGCATCTCCTAAGGCAGCCACTGAGCATTTCAGAATGAAGGTTTCAAACTGCTACTTACTTTCTTCAAGAAAAAGCAACAGGAAATATCAAAGGTAGCGAACATGGAGATGTTAAAGCATGGCTCAGATCTCCTGATCCTTGTAATTTGAACTTCTAAATTGGTAGCTAAACCAACCTTGGAATATTTTTTTTCTGTCTTTATTCCTAATGATGCAGCTCATCAAACTTAGCCTTTTCCTTTATTCTTATAGAAGATTTGAGACTCTTCTAACAAGGCTCCAATTCCAGCCTAAGAAAAAAAGCTGAAGGATTTATTTTAAGGAGTAAATCACATTTTTGACAACTTCAGGCTGGACATCACTTATCTTAATAGGTCTCATCTCCACATAGAAATGATTCCTTTGGGAGCATTTCTTCATACTCTCTATGATGTATATGTTAGCATCCCAATTTCACAGGAAATGAAACATCAAGGGTTTTAAAAGCTTAACTATATCAACCGAAGTCATACAGCGAGTTATCTAAAGGAGGATGGATTTGAACGAGGGCTGTCATGTTGTAAAATTCTAGAGGGGACAAATCACATCCTAGTTGATGTGAACGGTACCCATGGGGCTGGGTGGTAAGCAGCCTGGGTAAAGAACTCTGTGCTGTCCATGCTATAACCCTGACACTTTACCATTTCATACGGCTTCATACTATCTTAAAGCAGTGCACTTCATAAAGTGATTTATGCTACAGGGAAGACTGTCAATGAAAAGAAAAAGAAGCAACAACATTTGCAATTAATTAATTAATTAATTAATAGGCTTGGTTTTCAGAGCACTTTTAGGTTCCCAGAAAAACTGAGTGGCAAGTATGCGTATCACCACATACGCTCTCCCTTCACACATGCTCGGCCTCTCCCACCATCAATATCCTGCATCAGTGTGGTACATTTGTTATAAATGATGAGCCCATGTTGGCACATTCTTATCACCCCAAATTCAGAGTTGACTTTAGAGCTCACTCTTGGCGTTGTACATTCTATAGGTTTTGACAAATGTATAACAGGACATGTGTACCCACCATATAGTAGCACACAGAATAATTTCACTGCCCTAGAAATCCCCAGTGCCTCATCCCTTTCTCCCCTTCCCAACCCATGGCAACTACTAGTGCAACCATGGTTTTGCCTGTTGCAGAATATCGTGTAGTTAAAACTGTACAGCATGTAGCCTTTTCAGATCAGCTTCTTTTACTTAGCAATATGCGCTTAAGTTTTCTCCATGTTTTTGTGACTTGAAAGCTCATTTCTGTAAACACTAACTAGCAACATTTTTTAATTCTGAAGTTAAAATGATAGTTTTTCTTTGAAGTAGAGAAATTAATTTTGTTTAAATAAGTCACTTTAAAAATTCTAACTACTCACAACAAGATCCTTGAAGTTTCTTGTGTCTGCCCCTGGCTGAGGTTACATCACAGAGTAATATAGGTTTATGTCCTCACAACATTTTTTTTAACTGTAGAAAAATGAAATAAATACTGGACTATGAATTAGGAGACCTGAAATTAGTATTTCCTGCTGAATCTGACAGTAGAGATAAAATCAAACCACATATCTGAACTAAAAGCTTTTAATTTTTAAAGTAAAGGGGTCAAAGATGTCTAATATTCCTAATGGACTAGGAATATAATCCACAGACCTCTATTTCATGATAAGTGAATATTAAATTAGTTTTATTTGAATTGTCTAGTAATTTTTGTCCTTTATTATTCTGGTTTTATTTTAAAGTATTAAAATGTATATCCATAGATTTAAAATAACATAGTTTATATTAAAATATGCTATTTTATATACTAAAATATTATTTTAAAAATATACTATTTTAACATGCTTTCTAAATTTATTGGAAGAGCAAGTTATTTTTAGCAGAGAAGTTTTAAAATATCTCAACTTTTTTTTTTGTAAAAGGTTGTGGAGTTATTCAGACATAATAAGTTGCACCTGCAGATTCCTGGAATGCTGAGCATTGTCCTTCCTTAATCCGACAAGTACTGATTGAGTGTCCGCTGTGTGCCATGCCAGGCAAAATAACGGTGAAAAAAAGAAATGCGCCGATCTCCTGTTGTGTGTAGACAGGTGAAGTGTCAGGCACTAAACACGGAACCGTACTGCAGTTACACAGCGCGGTGGCCGTCCTGAGAAAGCATGTGTGCCGCAGGGAGATTTCATTTAGGCCAGGGCCACTGAGGGAGACAACTCTGTGAAAATGGATGAGACTTGAATAGTAAATAGGTGTTATATACCTCTAGTTAACCATTAAGAGCCTGATTTTGTATGCTTGAAATTTTGTATTCTGGTTTATGGGTTTAAAAGTTGTAATATGAACTCTTCAGATTAACAAAAAAAGAGCTTGGAAGAAAGATCGGCTGATAATAAGAGGTTGTTTCAGTCACATCCTCAAGCATACTTGGGCAAACATCTCTATACACTAAAAGTTCAGCCAAACCAATGAGCACGAACTTGGCATTAGCAGCAATCTACCAAAAGGCAGTATTCCCAGATGATCTGAGCTCAGTGGTTCACTGGCTGCACACATCTCCTCCTTGGAATTTTCTCTCAGAGCTGGAGCTCAGATCTGGCAACTGGTCTGGGTGATGATAGCACAGTGTGCGCCCATATAAGCCCACTTTCTCCTCTCTATATATATGTCCTTATTGATTGATAAATCTGTTTCCTTTGGCGATTCATTTCATCAACCACAAATCTGTTGTCTCTCAAGATAAAAATCTGAAGCTTCTTAATAGCCATTTGGTAGCATTATGTAGCAATTCATCACAGAGAGTACAAATAATAATAATTGCCACATGGGTATTTTTATTGGCAGGACAATGGTTAGTCTTGTTAAAGACTTAAAGCCATGTACTTTTAAGTACATTTTCTTGCGAAAGATGACAAGAAGTACTGGTGGTCCCACTGTAATTAACAAGCAAACAGACCATCACCAGAACATCCCTTTTTTGATTACACAGGTGAGAGAACTGAGTATCTGAGAAGTAAACAATCCCTTAAAATTCCATAACTGCAAGAATTATAACCCCAATTACCTATCCCTCTGGGCATATAGGCTACACAGCATATTGTATAGCATTGAAGAAGAGCATATATTTTGGAGCAAAACAAACCTGGGTTCAAATCCTACCCCATGATCCTTTAAGGCACAGGTGGCAAACACAAGGCCCATGGGCCAAATCCAGCCCTCCACCTTGTTTTATCCAGCCAGGCACCTTGTTTCTACATCGTGGCACTGCCGATCTCCTTGCCCCTAGTTAAGGAGTAGTTACATTTATACAGTCCTAAAATTACATTCCACCCTTTGAAGGCAACCTTGAGGCTGATCAGTGGCCCCTGGTGAAAGTGAGTTTGACAGCCCTGATCTAAGGCAAATTATTTAAGTCCCTGTGGCAAAGGTTCCCCACTCCACATCTAGAATACATCTTCCCTTTTCTTCATTGCACAGAATGTCATTTTGCTTAGTTTCTGGGGTGGGGATTTGAAAAAGTTTTACCTAAAGGAGAGAAAAAGCTCTTCTTCTGCTAAGCATTGTCTTCTCTGGATGTGGTTTCTAAAATGTGACAACCATTGAGTGATCACAAAAGGAATGAGCCTAAAATAGGGTTAATACCAAGGAAGGGAACAGAAATAGGGAAAAAATCCTGACTCTTGGCCCATTTTAGGCCATTTGGTGCAGGGTTGTGCTCTGTTTCTTCCCATATGATTCCTTTAGCATACCATTCAAAATGATAAACTGTAAAGTTTATTTCTATGCTTCATTAAATGAAGGTCATAATAGCTGTATCATTGAGGTGTTACAAGATGTTAATGATATAATGTTTACAACTTATTTAGCGTGACACCAGGTACAGAGTTCTACACATGACAGATAACTAGTGTCACCCTAGCCCAGGGATCCTTTGTTAAATCTCCCTGCCCTGCAGACAAGTTAGAAGTGTATATAGATGTTAAATCGGAAATTACACTTGACGCACCAGTATGTAATAGACATGATGCTTCCAAGGTAACACACCAAAACATAAAATTTCAAATATTTTAGTTATTTTCTAAAGCGGATCCACAACTCTTGAATCAGTTGCCTGAGGAAGGAATAATTGGAAGTATTTCTTGGGGAGAGTGGTGGTGCATGTTCTCCTGGCTACCGCAGACACATGAACAGTCCCGGTGGAGGAGACCATCTTCTACCTTCTCAAGTCCAGAGAGGAACATCAAGAAAACTAGTGAGGACACTAAATATATGTGGGCTTCAGTGTATAATGGTGGGGAGGCCTGCAGTGTATAATGGGGTGCAGAGAGAGACAGATTCAACTGGTCTGAGAAATATGACAAGTGAAATAAGAAATTGACTACCTCCTGCTGATGGTTAAGCTGAGGAGAAACTATAATGGATTTGACCTTCTTTGGGGCAAAAGACAATATTTTCAGTGAACTAGATGTGGGCCATCCATAAAAAAAAGAATATCCAGAACTTTCCAATAGAGCCACCAGGAGGGGCCAGCTGGCTTCAGCAGAGAGAAGCTAAGGTATTGCTGTATTCCTAGAAGCTAAGGACAGGGAAAGGGAAAAGCCAGAGGAGTGTAAATTATTCACGTTCAAGAGAAGTGCAGTCACTCCGTGATGCTGGACAGATGGCCTTTAAAGAACCTACAAAGGCAACCTTGAAAGAAAAAGGTATGTGAGCCCCTGCCGGCCCCGGAGAGCACAGGGCCATCCCTTCACAGTGCCATGCAAACTCCCCAGTTCCCCTGGACCCTCTCCCCAACCCGTGCAGAGATTCCTGGCCCATTGCAAGCCTTAGGTGGGAAAAAAGACTAATTTCGATAAGACGGGACTTTTCACTATTTTGTAACTTTGACAATCTGTAAACTGAGTTGAGATTCTTTTGTGACACAAAGACATTCTAGGACTTTTAGTTCCTACCCAAGTTTTTATCTAGATGTATGGGAAAAGAAAACTACTGCAGTGAACGGGCTTAAAGGAAAAATAAAAATCAAAACAAAGTTGCTTATATGTTTATATCCCACGAGTTTAGCTCTTTCAATGCACCAATTACACAGCTTCCTATTATATACTCATTATGTGCTCGGCACTCAGATAAGTGTTTCGGAAATGAATAAAATTAGACAAAACCACCATTTCACTAAATCGAATACTGCTGGGGGTACAGAGACTGGCTCTTGTTTATTACTGCATCCATTACAACAACGCAAGCCCTCTTCTAAAACTTTGGAAACAATTGATGGAGCTAGAAATGGCAGTCATAAAATAATTAGAAGATCTGAGTTCTAGTTAAAGTTTCACTACTGAAAAACAGTAAAACGTGGCCTATTTCCCTACCCTTTCTGGTGCTTCTTCAGCATATCTGAACTCAAAGGGAATGAGCTTGATAGGATAATTTCTGGGTTTAAAATTCTACAACTCTATAGCAATATTATCATAACAACCAAAAACTGAAAACAACCCAAATGTCCATTAAGTGACGAATGGATGAATAAAACACAGTGTATCCATACAGTGGAATACTACTGGCAATAAAGAGAAATGAAGCAGTGCTGCCTGTCGCTACCAAAACCAGTAAGTAGAGACAAGGATTGAGTCTTTATTGGGAGATTTATCCAGATACTGGTATCTGAGAAGACAGTGGGCTATGTACCCTCATATACCATCTTAACATCTCATTGCAAGCTGACATTTTTATAAGGAGAAGAAAGTGTAGGTAAGGGGTTTTGGGAAAAAAAGGTTAATTAAATAACAGTTGCAGTCTGGGAGCAATTTCCTAGCACTTCTTTATCTGTTGATCAATAATTCTTTATCTGCGTGACTGATGTTTCCTCCCTGGAACACAGTGGCTCAGGTACCATCTCCATCTCTTGCAGACCCCTGGGGCACAAAGGTTAAATTGCTGGTTGACTTCCTGGAGTTACATAGGTTATGATTTCCAGTTCCTGGAATAGCATCTTTCCAAATGCATTAATTACTTAAGCCTATCAACTATAACTCCAACTAAAAGCTTTAACTCTTTGAGTTCCTCCATCAGTGATACAAGTTAGAGCATGGATAAACCTGAAAACATGCTATGCTAAAGGAGGTAGACACAAAGGCCACATCTATATTTCCGTTCACATGGAAGTCCAGAGTAGGGAAATGTACAGACACAGAAAGTAGATGTGGTTGCCAAGGACTAGGAAAGAAGGGTGGGGTGGAAAAAGGAAGCAATGGATAAAGGGTATGAGAGTTCTTTTAAGTGATGAAAATGTCCTAAAATTCACCGTGGTAATGGCTACACAACTCTGAGAATATACTAAAAACTCATCAGATGTACATCTTAAATCAGTGATTTGTATGGTATGTGAATTATATTTCAATAATGTTTTTGAAATTTATCATGTTTGTATATGAATTAGAGGAAAAATTTGGTGAACATGTTGAAGAAATTAAATGTGATAAACTTTTTTTGCATATAAATGACATTTTTATTAAAGCATTCTTTTTTACTTTTTTATTTTATTTATTTTTTAATCAGTATTTTTTTAATTGTTGATATTGTACAGTTTTCTGTCTTTTGCCCCACCCCCAGCCCACCACCCCAGCCCTCCCCACCTTCCTCCCATTTCCACCCCCCATAGTTTTTGTCCATGTGACCTTTATACTTGTTGCTCTAAACCATTCCGCTTAAATGTGATAAACTTTTTAAAATAACATCATATTCATTAAAAGAGAGGATATCCTTCTTAATATTTTTATTTGTTGCATTTTAATAATATACCTAATCTGGGATGAAAGAAAAAATAAAGCCTTTTAGGATGAGAAGACTAATTTTACCATTTCTCCCTTTCAACTTGTAAGTCCTAATAGTAAAATTGTTCTCATTATTGATGGATGAATAACTAAAACATAGGTAAGTCTTAGTTATTTTTTTTAGTTCTTTTTTAAGGTGAAAATACTTTCACCTCAAACTTCTAGTAAAGAGAAAGAAAGAAGACATATGCACTGAGCTCATACTATGCACTAGGCCCTGTAAAAACTGGATTTGCATGTGTAATCTGATTCACTCCTTACAGCAATGCTTACGAAAGTAGAATCATCCGAATGTCACAGAAGAATAAACCAACACTTAAAAAGGGTACAGTATTTTCACAAAGGTACACTCAGTAGATTTGGATTTTATTCTAAGTCATTAAACTTTTTTAAAAAGTACAGAAATTGACTTGAATTTCAACTATTTCTATATTTCTACAGTGTCTCTCCATATAGCCTGTCAGATTTAGTATAAACTCACCAGCCTGGTCTTGATGTCTTTGCTAACCTGGCCCTATTTCTTGTTATTTCTCAGGACTTCAATAATAAGTTCTCAAACCCATCATTGTATTTGTCTTTCTGTTCATCATATAGAATTTTATTTTCATTTAAATAAGAATGGAAGGTGGGAGGTGGGGGATGGAGTGGGGGAAAGTGGTAATGGGAAAATGGAGACAACTGTATTTGAACAACAATAAAAAATGATAAAAAATTAAAAAGGTAACTTGCTAAAATAAAAAAGTACATGTCAAAGAAAATAAGTTCTATTTTTCCTTAGTGGGAGCTCCTAGTTTGAAGTTAAACTGGTAGTCTTACTTGTCTGAACACATTTTCTAAATGATGGGCAACACCTTCGGGCATTCATTTCATGAATATTTGGGGCTGGAAGAAACAAAGAAACATGGCAGGTGGCTCTGAGGCAACATGTGTCCCCTTCTGGCCCCATGGACTTTCTGAAGAAAAGGCTATAGACAGGAGCAATAAACAGCTTTTTTCTTGAGGAACCACAGAACACAGGGTCTGTATTGTTAAGTTCAGTGCCCAAGTAACAGATTGTTAAATTGAGTCAGGTGGAGGCATGTTCTTCTCATAACGATGCAGAACAGAGCATGGACACTGACCCAAAAAGGCCTGCTGGAATTCAGCAACACTTTCCCTCAGAGAAGCTGGCATTTGAAATATTGGGACAAAACTCCCTTCAAGGATGTGAATGTGAGCATTCTCCCACCAAACACCAATGTCACTAGAATTGATAAGTGGACTCCCACCCAGTGACCTCACAGGTAGTCAATCAACACCAACAAGAAATTTGAACTAAGAATCCTGAAACACCAATCCAAAAGAACCTAGGCACCCCAATGTTCATAGCATCACAATTTACAATAGCCAAGTGTTGGAAGCAATCTCGGTAACAATCAGTAAACGAATGGATCAGAAAACTATGGTACATTTACACAATGGAATTCTATGCAGCAAAAAGAAAGAAGGAGCTCCTACCCTTTGCAACAGCATGGATGGAACTGGAGAGCATCATGCTAAGCGAAATAAGCCAGGCAATGAAAGACAAATACCATATGATCTCACCTTTCACAGGAACCTAATCATCAAAACAAACAAACAAGCAAAATATAACCAAAGACATTGAAATTGAGAACAGGCTGACAGACACCAGAGGGGAGAGGGAAGGGAATTTCAGGGGAAAAGGGGAAGGGTTTAGAACAAAAAGTATAAAAGACACGTGGACAAAAACTAGGGGGCGGGGTGGAAATGGGAGGGAGGTGGGGAGGGCTAGAGTGGTGGGCCGGGATGGAAGTAAAAGACAGACAACTGTACAAGAACAGCAATTAAAATAAAGAAAAAAAAGAAATTTGAACTCATGGACCTGAGAGACTACAGGGAGCACACCTGGAATGGCCTGTATTGATTCACATAAATGAGTAGGTGAGAATTTGCATGGGGCTGAGTTCTATAATGTGAGAAAGCGCAAGTCAGTCAAATTGAATTTATTATTTTTAAGGTGACTTGTTAGCATGCATGAGCTACAGATGATGAGAAAATTGAATTATAATTTGAATTCTGTCTACTTTACCAAATGTATCTGTCACTTCATGCTTATCCCTTCTCCAACTTGCATTGTCTTCTCCCTTTTGTGCAGTTTTTAAAGAATACATGGAAATGTATCAGGGCATTATTATGCATGTTTCTTTCTTTATATTGGTCAAAATGGCTGGCTTCAGGATTATTTACTCCAGCCCTCTCAGTTTATGATCACAGCTCATGGCAGTTAAGTCATTTGCCCAAGTTAAATCATGTAGCTAAAGTTAGATGGACCACCTGAATGGTATTCAGGTTCTCCTACTTAATGAATTTTTTTTATTTTTCCACATTCTCTACCTAATAATTCACTATTCATCCTGTCCAAATTGGAAGTTAAGCAGCAAAACGGCCACACAGCAGCTAGTCTAATGAAAAGGAAAATTAACACTGAGTGTCTACTCCGTATGAGGAAATGTTCTAAGTAATTTGCTCATTTAACTCTTAGTCTTTCTAACAGCTTTTAGTATAGATATTGATATTGCTATTTTATAAATCCAGGTCTGTCCAGTTAAAATTTCTTGCTGAAGAAGCCACAAAGCATACCATTGGTCTTCAATTAACCAGGTGCACCGTGAACATAAAACTTTCTTATGTTAGCATTTCAAAGATCAAATTCTTTGATGATGTAGATATCAAAAATCTGTCAAGAATCTTTTGAAGTAGTAGAAATCTGTCAAGAATCTCCCTAAAGTGCATCTTTCTTTCCAAAAGTAAACCTAATGGCTATTAAGATTTGACTGGAGATTTTGCCAGGAGATTGGGAAGAACCCAAAAAAGACAGTGTAAAGAATTTTTAAATTCCTTTCATATGTGTACAGTTTGTTCACCAGGGAGAAGCTTTGATCTAGCAATCAGATAATCTAGGAAGTAATTTAAAATTCTTCTCAATATCTATACCATCCTCAGGGCAGAACACAAAGGCTTGTCTATTATTTTGATTCACATAAAAAGAGCAGCCTGGGCTTTCGGCAATATTGACTTCTTCAGCTTCCAATTTGAACAAGGCAGGAAGTAGCTAAAGATTAACAAAGTAAGCAAACTTGTTTGCTGTGTAAACTATGGGTAAGTTGGAGACAAATGTCAGGAATTCTGAACCCTTGGGCTGGGCTATGTGGTTTCTATAGCAACTAATGATAGAAAATGAGGCAAATGGAGTGACTCATAAGAAATGTTTCTACCAAGTTCCCGAAGGCCAAATATGGTCATTGGGAGACCTTTAAAGAATAGAGTCACTGATGTCTTACTAATCACATTCAAAGGGCACAGTGTTCCTTAGTAAGAGCAGCTCTCTCCATGAGCGACCAAAGAGGCATATTCATTCATCTGTGAGGAAAGATGTGGTGTCCTTACTATTCACACATGGCTTCTCCTTCCCAAAGCCCCACTGTCAAAGCATGTACTTCTGGGCAATGGAAAACATCAGCGTGTTATTGCTTGACCACATTGTGCATGGGGACAGGGGTCAGGTCCACAGGGAACTGGACAGCAATTTAGGGGATAGGGGCTAGCATTGTTGCATTGGCCAGATTCATTTCTATTGGATCAGGGTGGCAGTGGGTGTTTGGGAGAAAATGAGGGGTTCTATTCTGGATCTTTAAAAGAAAGTAGGAGGCCCACGAACAATCAGTCTGCAAAGCTCCCCGCCACGCCTGTCCTACCACTGCTGCAACTCGTCACCGAGGCTGCTCTCCGGCTTCACGCCCTGCTGACCTTCTTTGCTGTGTCCCAAGAATCTCGTGCACAGCTTCTCTGTGACAGATTTCTTTCCCCATTTTTTTCACTTTTAGCCACTTCCCTATTTTTTGTCTTTTCCACATCATTGGTTAAGGCTTCTCTTAAAGCTCATTGCCAACATTTTCATTATTTTTCTCAACATTCACTCTTGTCTCTTATCCCAACTACTTCCACACAACAACCATAGTGAGCTTTTAAAAATATGGATCTGTTTTGCCATCCTTCTTTTTGAAATAGTTCACTGACTTGACTTGGCTCTAGAAGTAAAGTCCAGATAAGATGAGCTCCACCCCAGACACCAGGCTTGCCTTCTCCACCTACAAGCTGCCAAGCTACTTCTCTTGTCTCGAGGCCTTCGCACACCCAGACCGTTCTGCCTCTTCCTCCCGTTCTTGGCCTGCATGAGACACCCTTCAGGTTTCCCACTGAAAGTCCCATTCTCAGTACAGACCAATGTCAGTTAGGTCTTCTCTGACAGTCTCACTCATAACCCCCTGTACTTGAGACCTATTGTAGTCTGAAATTATATATTTGTTTATGTTTGTGACTGATGTTTGTTCCTGCAAATGCAACTGCAAGGTGATACAAATCTATTTCATGTCACTTTATACCCATGACCTAGCATAGTATGTGGCTACATACATGTTAGTTAAATTGAACTGAATCTGCCTCATTTAAACATAGCAGGAAGGTGTAGAAAAGTGGAGTGTTTACACTCCTAGGTACTGCCTGTCCTTAGGTAGAGATTACAAAAGTACATCACGCAAAAGATATCCCTTACCTCGCAATTTTTGGAGCATGTTTAATCACAGAGTAGGCTATTCTGGGAAGGTTTATGATGCAAGCTCTTGATCATATAATGCCCAGAGGAAACGACCACACTTGTTTTGGCTAACCCTGGTCTTGAATCATTTCCTGTTAGCTCTGGAAGCGCCTTGAGCGCAGTACCAGACTTGTGGAGAAGAATCTCAGTCTTGAGCAGGTTGAGTTGGCTCTGTGATGTCAGTCCTGCGTTGCAGAGGGACCTCCATCATTCAAGTGCATTTCTCAAGGTAGCCCTTGAAGTTGGAATTGGTGAGTCAGTTTGAGATCAACTAAAACAGTGCGCCAAAGAGACGTTCTCTGAAAAATATTTTGCATGGCAATAAACTGCCTTTAAGCCATCCCTGGAGCTATGGTAAAAATACAGGACAAATTCATTCGGAGGAAATTTTCATCATAATAAAAGATGAAAATTGAAGTATTTGCAACCTGAAATGTTGGTTGTTTCTGTTCCAATGCCTTCAACTTTAAGTAAGGATGAAGAGATTGGGAGCAGGGAGAGGGAAAATTATTTAACAATCACTCTAGCTCTTTACTGAAGAAGAGCCTCTGAAAGAGGTGAAATTCTTTCCCTTATTCAAATAAAGCCAGTGAAACTGTAGGTTAAATGACTTGCCCAGTGCCACAGAACTAGTGAGTGACAGCACCAGGATGGAAATTCACGGCACAGGCACCTTAGGGGTCCAGGTCTGCTCTGAGCACAGTGTTCTTGGGGGCTTACAGGCTTCCATTTAACCAGGAGAAGCTGTTTATTTTGCATACCCAGTACAATTGTAATGTTGAGAAATAATGTGGAAATTTCTTCCTTTCTAAAATATTAAGTTAAAATAGTTGGAATGAAGTGTGCCATTCTTTTGATTGGATAACAGGTTTTAGTACAAATCCCAAGAATCACATTTGTGACTCAAAAGTGGTGAAATGTTGGCAAGTTCCGATTATATTTGTCTTTGAACTATCTTTCACTCCTAACAGCACTATATTTTATCTTTACTTTTAGCACTTAGCATATTGCCAATGACAAAAGAGACCCACTAAATGTTTATTGAAGGAATTAACAAAATAAAGTTATGTTATGTAAGATACAGACATCCTTGCATGTTACACTTTTTTACACGGAGACATAACATTTTAAAAAAATAGATGGTAGCTTTCTAAAGGCACCTTGGTGCAGAGAAAAGTATGTGGGCTTGGAGATAGGAAGAGCAGTCAGATTTTCACATCCAATGCTGACTATGTGAGACCTTGGGCAAGTCACTTGTGACATGGCAATGACAGTAGATAGCTGCAATGACTGTAAGAATGAAATGAGATTCATTTCTATAGAGCCGCTCTTACAGTAGGTACTTAGCAAATACTATTCCCAACTCATACCTCTACTCTTAAATCAACATTTAAAAATAAGTGTTACCACTTAATTCTTGAAAGAAAACATGGAGTCCTAAAAGTTCCTTGTTTGTAACACTGGCTTCAGCTAACACAGTCACCAAAGTGTTTAATATGCGCTGAAAATTTTTGAATGATTTTAAAAATAATTCAAGTAAAAATATGTAAGGAAGCAATATTTTCTAAGTTTGAAGTGCATGAATACCTTAATATACTAATAGAGCACAGTAATGCCAACACATTTAGGAAAATAAAAATTCTAGTTACTTTTCTCTGTAGAATAATATTTTTGTAATAAGAAATTCTATTTTAATACTGCGAAATGGTAAACTTCCTGTGTTCGAAGTTCATTATCATTGCCCTGCCCTGTGAAGATGATAATGGTCAGCAAAACAGAGCTATTTTGGTACCAAGTTAGGCTGTACAATCTTCCTCATCAGCAAAATTGAAGGGAGAGGCAAGAAAAGCTTTTATGTTTGCAATTAAGCTTTGATATTTAATAGTAAAAAAAGTCAAAGCTTTTTGTTGATCTAAAACAATTCGGTATTTCAGGGAAAAAGACAATTCATATGAAAAATGTCTTAGATTTAGTTTTGCTGCTGTGCAGGAAAATACATTTAGTGAAAACAATAACGTACATTCACTAGAGGAGAAGATTCTCAGATTGTTTTTCACCCTTCTTAAGTGCAAATGTCCAGAATCGTATTTGTTCATTTTTACTTTATTCCAGAAAAATCATCTTAACATAGCTTTAATTGCCATATCATCTAGGAGTTAACACTGTGATTATCCACAGAATTAAAATTTAATACCATTGTTTTTCGTTCATTTAGCATTCAGCAATTATTTACTGATTATTTACTATGCAGAAGGCACAGGTATAGGCTCTAAGGACCAGTGACCTACAAGAAAAAAGTCTCTTGCCTTCATTAAGCTTATATACTAGGTGACTGTTCCCACACTGATAACTGTAATCCATGCTTTATATAAATCATGGTGACACAATACTGAAATGACATGGTTTGCTATTGTCTTATGATCTAGTCTACCCACATCAAATAGGTTACACACACACACACACGCGCACACACGAACACATCTCCTCCACATGCAGCCATATTTTAAGTTCAGTTCAAATTCAAATTGAGCCGATATTTATTGAGGCCCAATTTCATAATATACATCATCCTGGAGTTCTTATGAAATGGACCAAGTCCTTCCCTCAAGGAGAAAACAATTGGGAAACAATGGGGGACAAGACTTGTAACAAAATACCTGCCAGCAAATGCAGAAAAAAAAACACTGGTGCTCAACCTTGAAGTTTAGGAACTACCTTCATACGGCAGATATTTGACATAGCCCATAAAAGATGTAGAGGATTTGAGTAAGTGGGGTCAAGTGTGTTTCAGGGAGGCAGCAGTGACCTTGGCATCATCTGAGAGCTTGTTGATAAAGCAGAATCTCGGGCTTTACCGTAGACTTCCTGAGTCTTGCATTTTAAGAAGATTCCCAGGTGATTTATATGCACATTAAAGTTTGAGAAGCACAGGGTTAGAACACAGAGGATGAAAAGTGTGGGTCTCTTTTTACTGCTTGGGCCAGTGTAGCTGGAGCACAGAGGAGGATAAAAAGGTTAGTGCAATTGATGTTACTTTCTGAAGGGCTCTAATGGTGGAAAACTCAAGATCTTTGCTTTTAGGGTTTAGATCAAATATTTATTTGAATAAATCTAACCTTTTGAGTCAAACAAAAATAGTTGTAGTGAAATCAAAGTAGTAATCTTCTATCAAACTGGGACACAGACAAATTCTATTCAATCAATAAGTATTATCCTAAGCAGAATTAACCACTTCTTCTTCTGAGGTTATTGCTGTCACATGTATTTTTCTTTTGTTGTACTTTACTGCCCTATGCATAACAATTTATGTATGCGTCTGGCCTTCTTCCACCTGTCTCCAACGCATCACTAATATTTTAAAGCAGAAACTATTTGCCTTCACATCTCCTGAACCAAGTTTTCAAGAAATGATTGAACTGAACTAAGTTACAGCTATGCAGTCATTAAGAGTAAGGCTATAGCTTATTCCCAAATTACTTACAGTTCAATATTGCAGCTAAAACATGTTGTCAATTATTTATTTATTCAATAATTAGTTACCAATGTCAGGTGATTTCTACCTTCACTTTCCGGTGCCTGAGCATTTTCTCCTTTTACTGCCTTTCAGCATCTCCAGTCCCCAAGTGCATGCTATGCTCTGAGCAGAGTATGTGATTATTGACTACACAATCAGCAACAAACTCCATACTGAGTATCTTGTCAACAGAAAATAAGATTTCCACTTCCATTGACATATGCCAAGATTACTAGCAATTGATGGCAGAACATGACTATAGGTGGTAGATACAATAGCTTGCTGTGTTTAATGTAAGTTAAAGGCTCACCAAAAGCTTCTTAAGAAATAAGTTCTGATCCAGGATGAGAAATAATTGCATGTAAGATAAGAGTGAGGGCATCCATGAAGACAGAATGAGTGAAAGTATAGTAAGTGAAATGCTTTATGACAACTGGCTGGTAGTAATTAATATGGCCTGAAATGGAGCTTAAGAAATATTTTTTGACTGAGTCTGTGTTAAGATAATGAGGTAGATACATTAGGAAAGATGAATCATAGAGCACTTGGAATGACAGGCCAAAGAAGTTGGATTTGATGCTGTAGGCAGTGGGTAGACTTTGAAAGTTCTGAGACAAAAAGTTATGTGTGTAGAGTGAGTTTTTAGAAAGCTAAATCTAGCTATAATGCAAAGGAAACATTGAAGAGCAAGAACAGAAGGCAGTAAACTCCCTCAACAATGAAACACTCTAGTGGATAATGACAGAGGCCCAGGTGGGGTGACTGCCGACCAGGGGAAAATGACTGATCAAATAATAGAGGAGTAAGAAGATGCATCCTCAAAAGCTGTTGATAGTTTCCCCCAAATTGTCTCTAAAATTCAATTATTTCTGTCCATTCCCACTCTCATGTACTCTAATTTAGACAATTACAATAGCCACCAAAAAGATAAACATTTTCATGCTACTGCTACCCACTTACCCTGTTCACAAAATGTTGTCAGCTCAACTTTTCAAACCACAAACCATAATACTGCCATTCTCCAGCCTGAAAGTCTTCTGTGGCTCTCTGTGCGTTGTAGCACAGTGCAAACTCTGCAGCACGGCTCAAGTGATCCAGCCCTGTCAGCATTTCTAGCACGTGCTGGTCTTCCCCCTGTTCTCTGGGTGCACCAATAGCAGCCTATTCCCATTTTCTTGAACAAGCTATGCTTTTCCCAGCACAGGATCTTGTCATGAAATAGCTCCATTCTTTGAAATTGTCTCTTTTCCATCATTCATCCAAATAACTTCTACTCATCCTATATACTGTGGCCGATATTGCAAGAGAGCCTCTTCCTTAATTAATAGGCCTGTAAAGTCAGCAATATTTGGAAAGTCCTTAAAAATAATTTGGAAATTGAATAGTAATTCTAATGTTTCAAGAGGGGTGAATATCCTTATATTTTGATGCAAAATCCAAACCTCATTCTTAACTCCTCATATTTTATTGTAATAAAATATCCATCATTTAAAATTTAACATTTTAACCATTTTTAAGTGTACAGTTCAGTAGCATAAAGCACAGTCACATTGTTGAGTAGTTATTACCACTATCTATCTCCAAAACTTCTTCCTCTTTCCAAACTGAAAGTCTATACCCATTTATTAAAAAATAACTCCCCATTGCTCCCTCCTCTCAGGCCCAGTCTCTGTGAATGTGACAACTCTAGGTACCTCATATAAGTGGACTCGTACAATCTTCAAGGCTCATTCACATTGTAGCATTTGTCAGAATTCCCTTCCTTTTTAAGACTGAATACTATTCAACTGGATGCATAGATCACATTTTGTTTATCTATTCATCCACTGATGGACATTTGAGTGTTTCTATCTTTTGGCTATTGGCTATAATACAAATATGAATATGGATATACAAATACATGTTAAACTTCCCACTTGCAATTTTGGGGGTACATACCCAGAAGTGGAATTAATGGATCATTCAGTAATCATATGCTTACTTTTCTGAGGCACTGCTATTCTGTTTTCCTCAGTGGCTGCATCATTTGACCTTCCCACTAGAAATGCACAAGGGTTCCAATGTCCCCACATCCTGGTCAATCCCTGTTATTTTCTGTTTCTGTTTTTGTTTTGTTATAGTGGACATCTTAATAGGTGTAAAATTCATATCACATTTCATAACATAGCTATAAATTTAGGAATTAGAAGAGGCATAGTCTCATTTTGTCTCAGTCCCTTAATGTTATAAAGAATGATAAAACCCATTAAGTTAAGTTACTTTTCTCATGGTGCACATCAGAATGGGGCTAGAACCAGGTCTCCTGTTTCCCAAAATTTTATGGAGCCTCTCAGACATTGAATACAAGAGTGGGGAATCAAAACTGTTAAGCACAGCGTGAGGGATACATCAGGGATAAAATCAAATCAAATGTGAAGTTGAGGCAGAATTCTTGTTTTGTACTTTCCTACATTCTTAGGAGGTTAGGGTAATATTGGAAAAGTTGGTGACCCTCCTGGAGCCTCAGTTTCCTCGTCTATAAATTGGAGATAATAAAACTTGCCTTGCAAAAATATTGAAAAAATTAAATGAAATTATTCAGCATCCTGTATAATGCCCAACACTGTGTAGGCATTGGAAAATGATATTAATTTCCCCTCCACTACCAGTATGGAGCATAATAGTTGGCACATGCTAGGTGCTAATGTAGTTTGCTAATTTGACTTGCTTTGACAAGGAACAGAGTCTGAAACTGCCTTAGGCTTCATTTTATTCTGGTAATTTCTTTCCAATTTTGGGTGGGTTCTAACAAAAGGTCAGAGGAACAACAGAAGCAGATGGCCTTCCTGAAGCGTGTGCCAAAGGGCTTCGTGTGTGTCTTAAGGGTGATGTCTCCACCCATCGCGCAGCTTGGAGGCTCAAGGGCAGATCCCCAACATTGTGCGTGTCCCTTCCTGAGCACTCCCTGGTGCAGACTTCAAGTCTGACAAGGAAAATGTGCTGTGATCATCACAGGGGGAGAGAGCAGCTGCTCGAGGTGGAGTCTATTGTCAAGGCTCTCCTGGTAACAAAAAGAGGAAAAGGCCTATCAAAGCATTTCCTCTTCTCAGGAGCCATGTGCTTCCATTAATTCTTTTCTCTGAGTCAGCCTGTCTCCTTCAGGCTAATGTCTCTCAATATCCACTAACCCGGGGAACAGGGCATTTTTAGCAGTTAAATTTATACTCTTTCCAAACTGTAGTTTTTAATGAGAGGAACTAGCTCAAATGTTCAGTGACATGTACTTGTGTATTTCCTAAGGAATAAAAAAATTGTGGTTACAACAGTTAAGATTTTTCAGATTTCTGCTTATACCCATCAACTGGGGATAATGGTGAAGTCTCTGCCCTTCCTACACCATCAAGAAATTCCAGCAAAACAACAAGTGAATACTCTGAGTATGACATTGGTTAAATTCACACTTCATAGAGGACGTTTGCAAGCCATGGAAGTCAGTGGAGTATTCCTGAATGAATGACTAGTTTTGTGAACCAAAATTCTACGTGAATGTCTGAGTTTTCTGAACCAAATTAACCAGCTATGGGAGTAAATTAAAAAAGTATCCTTAAATGAATAAATGAATTAACCTGCATTTGATCTCAAGGAAGAGGTCCTGGAGTGTGACTATTATTAATAAAGTAAAGTGTAGTTTCTCACACTGCACCCCTGTTCAGGGTAGGATGATGTTACAGAGTGGGTGGACGGTGAGCATGGCGTGTACATGTAAGGGAGACAGAAAGGTAGAACTTGAAAAATGCTTATGTAGCACTGTCATGGTGAGAGTTCCTAGGTGCTAATAGGGTAGATTGCAAAAGAGTGTGGAGGATAATCAAGATGTCCTGGTCAACAGCCTGCAATCACCAGACATGTGAGCGAGGTCCTCCTACATCCTCTAGCCACCAGGTGACCTGACAGCTGACCACCAATGCATGAGAAAACCCAACAGCGGACAGCTGACTTGGCCCAGGCCAGGTAAACCCTCAAGCTACTCCCACCAAATCATGAACTAAATAGAGCAGTTGTCATTTTGAGTTACTAAGTATTTGGAGGGTTTTTTAGGCTGCAAAAGCCCTGTGTTGCAGTGGTCAGTGGATATGAGGTCTCTGCTGTGAGGCTCTTTAAACACTACCAATGCCAGGATGAAATCGTCCTCAAGCCACCATCTCCCTTTTGCTCTCACTTAGAGTTTGCCCTTGTGCTTGGTAGTTAAATTGTTCTAGTAAGTAAATAAATCATTATTTACATTGCAGACTATGAATTTGATTAGGGTGAGCGAGTCTTTGCAAGTCTCTCAGCCTTGATGCCCAGAGTATTGAGTTTCTGGTCTTTCTTAGCCACGGAGCAGAGTTTTGAGTGGCAATGCCTCCAGCACCTCACCGTCCTGCCCAGGGAGCCAGCTCTCTCCTAGTGGTCTAGGAATTGTACACTCCTACGTGACAGCAACATGGAGTTTTTAAAATTGAAAGAGAAAAACTGTTCGGATTTTTTTAATATCATTTTCAAAATAGTAAGAAAAAGCTATAAAAGAATAAAGGTTCACTGAAAATAGGTGTGAAAAGCAATCAGTGGGACAGAAGAACCTGGTCCTGACATTTTGAGGGGATGATGAAGAATCCACATGCCAGGTGAGGAAATCCTGGAAGTGCAGCATGACCTTTTGATCCCTTAAGAAAGGTGATGATGTAGGTATTTTCACAACTGAATGTACGCAGAATAAAAAGACAATGCTAGTTCATACCTACTTAATGTGGCCACGATCAATTTAAACTTAAAAATCAGATGTTCGGATTGTTATTTTGACTATATATTATACCACTCTTGCTTGGCTAACTTATTATAGTCGATTTATTTCATTAAATGATTGTTCAATCATTTATGTGGTCTTTTAAAAAAAGATTTAACTTTTTATTTTCAGAGAGAAGGAAAGGGAGGGTGTGGAGAGCAGGACCAATAAAATGGCACTGGTCCGATCACGATAGCATAAAGTATATAAAACAAAGTGGAGTCACTCAGGTCACCCAAAATGGCTGTCAGTCAGCCATGGCACTTTGGTTCAAGAGGGAAACCACCTAAGTCAGAGCAGACACATCTGGCAAGGAGGCACACGTAAGGTACCTGCACACGTGACCAGAACAGCCGTGTCTGCAGAGCAGGACCACCATAGATAGGCTCCTGGGGAAAGTCCACACTGGCCAGCAGGGGTGTCAAGCGGAACAGCCATATACCATCCATAGGCTCCTGGGCAAATTGTCCACTTGCCATCAAGGGTGCCAAGACATTTATCAAAAGACCTAGAAGAGTGAAGTACACCACTTTCAAGGTGTAACTCAGCTGGACCACTGCTGAGACAGCCAATCTCCACACACCAGAGTGCTGCTCCATGCCACGCTGGTCTCCGATGGCATCTGCCACTGAAGGCTCTGCCCTGCTGGACTGATGACTTCTCCTGCCCTGCTGCCCACCTGGCTCCGTAGATCCTTCCTTGAAAGACACTGACACCTCCCTTGCCCACCGTGCTCTCTCTCAGACCTGCAGACTGAGATTCTGGGACTTGGGTTTGTTATCCCCCATTGATTGCTCTGCCTGTGTGTTATATTTTCCTTAAACTGTTAGAATGTGAGTAGGATATTAATGTATGTTGATGTTCTACTTTGAGTGAAACTACATTCAGTAAAAACTGAGTGAAGAGGATAGTTTCTGTGTGTGACTCTTGTCTATTCCTTGGTGCCAGGCAGCTAGCCAAGCAGTTGCCCAGCTGACTTGTAGGAGAGACTCTATCACAAATGTGCGCTTGTGACAGAGAGAGAAAGAAAGGAAGAGAAACACTGATGTGTAAGAGAAACATCAATTGGTTGCTTCTCACATGCCCCCAGCTGTGGACCTGGCCTGCCACCCAGGCATGTGCCCTGACAAGGAATGGAACCAGTGACCTGAAAGGCTGGCACTGAGCCCACTGAGCCACACCAGCCCGGGCAGTATGGTCTTAATTGTTGGTATGCCACACATTTACTTGTTTTTCTTTTCCAATTGAAATCAGACAATAGCCAATGACATTTGGTTTCTAAAAACATGTTGCAAGGCTTTATTCCACAAAGGTTCCCACACTTCTGAAGCACAGATTATAGCACTCTCTAAGCCTGTGCCATTCTTCCTGAAATTCTTGGTAGATGAGGTAAGATGTATAGAATTGCTTTGGGGATCAGCACAGCCTTTCCCTGCCCCCGTTTGGTATATCACTTGGAGTTTTTAAACCTTCCCACTGCCATGCCTTCCCTTCTTCACACTCATCCACATGAAATACCTAAGTTGTGGCAGTGACTGAAGCTGGAAGGAGAACAGGAGAAAACAATACTTTTCTGTCTCAGATCCATAACCAGAGATACACAAATTACGTCAAGAAAAAGAGCAATGGGGGGAAAATGGAGACAACTGTACTTGAACAACAATAAAAAAATTAAAAAAAACAAAAACAGAACTAGAAGCTGTCAGCAATTTGGTTCACAGATGTTCGGAGGTCTCGCTTACTTCCAGTGAGCATTCTGAAGCCATTCATGTGTAATGAAAACAGAGCGCTCAGTGGCAGAAATGCACCAGGGTACGATGTCTTCCCAGCATGATGCTTTCCATGTGAACTATGGCTCGCACCTTGGTTTATTTATTTAACCCTTAGAGGCCGCTGCTGACTGAGTCCTCCACTGAGATCTGAGGAGACAAAAAGGATGCAGATGATCACTTGATGATTTCAGAAATGAATAAATTAATACATCTAACAAATACCTTATGTTTATGTAGAGTGTGCATGTTCATAATCAACAAACACTTATGAAGTACCTACCCCATATTTAGCACTGTGAGGGATGCTCTTTAATGGTCTATAGTGAACAAAGCACTAATCCTGTCTTGAAGCATCTTGGAGAATCTTTCCCTTCTAGGTACCTAACTTCTGGCCTTTCTCAAAATGTAACCTTATATTATGCTTACAACAATCAAGAGAAGTAAGTATGAAGTTATTCTGAGCTGAATTGTACCCCCTTTAAGTCCATATGTTAAAACCCTAACCCCCAGTATCTCAGAATATGACTGTAATCAGAAATAGGGCCTTCAATGAAGTAATTAAGGGAAAATAAGGTCATGAGGGGGCCCCAATCCAATCTGACTAGTGTCCTTATCAAATGAAGAGATTAAGGCACAGGGACAGAAGGCCATGTGAAAACACAGTAAAATCACAGCCACCTTCAAGGCAAAGAGAGATACTTCAGAAGAAACCAACATGGCCAACATCTTGGGCTTGAATTTCTTGTCTCTAGAACTGTGAGGAAACAAATTTCTGTTGTTTAAGCCACCTAGTCTGTAGCACTTTGTTATGGCAGTCCTAAAAAACTAGTATAGGAGGTATTAATATCTTTATTTTATAGATAATAAGTTAAGGCTGAGAGAGACTAAATTATTTACTCAAAATTTACACATTACTAGTGCATGGTTGAGGCAGGATTAACCCAGTCCCACTCATGCCCTGCACACTGCCCTGTTTATCTTTCTACCATCTACCACACAGCATATCCAACTATGCAGCTATCTAACAGCCAAAACCAGTGCTAAGAAAAATAGGGTCGCAGATGTTTTTCCTCAGGCCCCTACCACCTTTGGTGGTTACTGTCTTTCCCCATTTTGCGTCCCCTTATCCCTGATTTCAATCTTTCCATTCTTCTTTAAAAGTAAAACCGCATTATCTCAGTGGAAGACATTTGCTGTTAGGGAGAAATTTATTTTATTAAGTTCCAGTTATATAATTGATTGTTAGTGATCAGTGCTAAGCCCTCCTTTTTAAAAGACTAAGAAATGAATTCTCCAGGATCATAGGCAAGTGGTAGATATATTTAATGGGAAGAAAGGCCATTCATTCACTTGGAAAACATATTTTGATCGCTAAGATTATGTGGCTTATGGGAATTTAGCTAATGGTGACTAGATAAGATTTCTTAGAACAGATAGTATTTACGAGCAAAGTCAATGCAATGGTATTATTTGGATGAGAGAGAACAGGAATACCATATTCCAGAATGAGGTACCAGTTACATCCTGGGTTAACACTGTGTGCAGTCAAAAATGTACTGAGGCCTGTGATGTGCCTGGGGAGACACGGGGGAGTTAAAATGAGCCACGTTCTCAGTCTGATCACAGTTTGTAACGTTCATCTAGGTCAGTGGTTCTCGATCTGACTTTACAGCCATATTACTTGAAGAGTGGTTCAAAGACATTCTAGGGCTGGTGATCAGCCCCAGAAATTCTGAATCATCAAGTCCAGGGGCCTGGATTCTAAAGTGCCCTTGGGAGGTTCTGCTAAGAGTAGATGTGGACACAACTGCGCGACCAGATGTGTTGCACAATGTTGGTGGGGAAGATGCCTTTCTGAACAGCACTGAGACACTGCGAGGCCCTGACACTCTGGGGTCAGCGGGAGTCCCCCAACCTTTCAGGTGATAAAACCTGGTCATACATACTAAACATGGACCTCTTACAGGAGGATGGAAGAGAAGGCAGTGGTTAGGAAGCAGAAGCTTTTCTCTTAGTAAAACATATGTATCAAAGTAGACAAATATCAGACTGGTATTGAAGGAGAAAAAAAATCCCATGAAAAGTAATTAATCTGCACACACTATAATTATTAAAATTTAAGAAAAAATTTCAAGAAAAATTATGCTGTCTTCAAAATATGTCTGTGTTGGGGTATGATTTTCAATTAATGAAAGAATAAATATGGCAAGAAAAACTCTAGTTAATGCCATGAAATCAACAGAAGATGCAATTGTAACATTAGAAATTGTTCCCAACATCCAGCGTTCTTCACAGTTAACTGTGTATCTGTGTACAAATGCCTATTACTGGGCGCAATGCCTAGAGAGTTTGGGGCCAGGGATCTATATTTTTATTATTTTAAAAAATCACTTATTTATGTATTTAAAATGCTTAATTTTTAAATTACAGTTGACATTTGATACTGTATCAGTTTCAGGTGTATCACACAGTGGTTAGACATTTATACATGTTCTGAAGTGATCCCCCCTAAGTCTCACACCACCCTGACACCATACACAGTTATTACAGTTTTATCGACTACATTCCTCTACCTGTACTTTACAACCCTGCGACTATTTGGTACCTACCAATCCGTACTTCTTAATCCCTTAATCTTTTACACCCAACCTCATAACCCCCTTCCCATCTGGCAGCCGTAAGTTTCTTCTCTGTATCTGTGAGTTTGTTTCTGTTTTGTTTGCTCATTTACTTTGTTTTTTAGATTGCACATATAAGTAAAACCATGCTGTATACAAAGCACATGGTAACTTTAAACAAAAAATCTACAAAAGATATGCAAGGAATAAGAAGATAGGAATCCAAACACAACGGTATAGAAAGTCATCAATCTACAGCATACAAAAATGAGAGAATGAAAAAGCAACAGGGAAGAACTATAAATACAATCAGAACAATTAATAAAATGGCTATAACTACAAACCTATCAATAATTACTTTAAATGTAAATAGATTAATTACTCCAATGAAAACGTGACTGGGTAAAGAAGAGGTGGCACATATATATTTGGCCATAAAAAAAGAATGAAATCCATGGATGGACCTAGAGGGTATTAAACTAAGTGAAAGAAGTCAGACAGAGAAAGGAATCTGTATGTCTAAAAATGCCACAGGTGATTATGATTTTCACCCACAATGGAGATTTGCTCAGTGCCTAGCACTCCTTGAATGTGGAAGAGACAGTCATATTAGCAGCTGGCCTTACCATGGACACCCACCAAAATAGAGGCAGGATATTAAAAAACATAGATGGATCCACAGAAGGTTATTTCCCTCACATTCTTCCTTCAGTAACCATTAGTAATCAAAAACTTTAAATTAGGCTTTCGTTCCATTCAAGAGAAATTCGTGCCACATCTGCACTGCTGACAGACCCAGCGAGAAGGCCTATCCTGTAGGTGGTTCAGTTATTAGTTCCCATTTATGTAGAATGTGAGTTCTGAAGGAGCTCACAGACACCGTCCAGTCTGATCTATTGTTTCCCTTACAGATAAAAATCCAGAAATTAAAAAGGAATTTGCTTAAGACAGAGTTGGAAAAACCCCCAGAACTAGTCTGGTGGTTTTTGCTTATCAGAATTCTGCTGTCCACAGCTGAGGAAACAAAGGCTCAGGAAAATGAACCGTCACGCTCTTTGAAGGACTGTAGTGTGTGTGCAACATTAAATTAGTTTCTGGCTTTTTGGCTCCTCTGACAGAAAGGCTAGAGGTCCATTCTGACCAATGTGGCCCCCATGTATGGGTGCTTGCTATGTTTTTGTTGCATGAACGGATAAAGTGCAAACCCTGATTCCACTCCCCGGGTACGAGAAAGGGAGTTAACTAAGTTATATGCCCTTTTGGGAAACCCTTACATGACATTTGGAAGGGAAGATGGGGAACCCTGAAAGGCCATGAAATTCCTAAACCACGGCTTAATCATTTGTTTATTGATTATGCTTGCCAAGGGAACATCACACCCTCTGATTACCCTGTGACGGTGGGAAAAAACTATCAGGCAGGCATGTGTCCTGGGCCCCTTTCTCGGTATTTCCCATCTACCGGAGACTCCTGCAGATACAAACCCTCTTTTCCTGCAGACCAGGGATGTAAGCTGAGTGAAATGCTGAACACTGGGTGAAATGAAATAATGGATCTATAGTGGCTGATCTCCCCCAATGAGCAAACTGAGACCAAAGCGTTAACTGACAACTGCAGACTTGAAAGGTTACATCGAAGAAAAGCTGATACAATTAAAATGACTAAACTTAGTTCTCCTCCCTGTAATACAAGTGACAAATAAATAGACAGAGATCACATCAAATTGATTTTCTCAAAAGCCATGACTTCCTGTCTTTCTGACTGACTAGTATAAAAGTAACCGTCCTTTTAGAGAGAAAAGGAGATGCTTAGTTTCTTTTAGTGAAGCAGCCTAATCTAGTGGCTTGGAATCAAGGCTTTGGAGCAAGACTTCCTGGATTTTGAGTCCTGGCCTCATCAGCTGTGTGTCATTGGGCATGTTACATCGGTTTTATTACACTACTTACATACGCACGTGTGGACACACACCTGCTCGTGTGCCACGGTGCTAATTAAGTGATCTAATGCATGAAAACAGCTTAGAAAATCATCTGGTAAGCAGCAAAACTCAATAAAAGTTGTTATTATCACCTCAATGATACAAATATTATTAATGAGCTATTTCACCTTTGCTGCTTTTATTTCTTCTATTACAAGGAGATATCTTGAGATATAATTGGCTATTCCTGTGCCACAGAAGAGTTTCTTAACTGAACTAATCCAACCTGTCGTAGGGATGTTTACCTTTCCCTCATATTAGATAATAAAAGTTTTATGCAGTTAAAAACCATCCTTGTACAATCACAGTGATTCCAACTTATTTTCACCAGGAAGGCAAAAAGCAGCCTGTTTGTCTAAAAACATCCTGGAAGAGTTACTGTCCTCCAAGCTGTTGTAAATCATATCCCGACTGCTTTTCAATACGTTTTCCATGAAATGACCTTGCAATCAGAAAATAATGATAGTAGATTGCAAGAAAACTAAATTAGCATGTTAATGTGAAAAGTGAAGATTTATATTGTATTCTGTTGAAAATACCTGAGGCACAGTACCTAGTCATGAGTATGTAAAATAAATTTAACCTTTGAACTATTCAGCACCCAAGATGTGTTTAAAGTCTTTGAAAAGAAAGTAAGTTAACCATTTTCATTGGAAGCATGGAGCATAATAGGTATTCTGGAGGACAAAGTTGCTACATTTCCTTCCCAAGCGGCTTGTCAATGTCCTTTGGGGATTCCAAATGTGTCACTGTAGGGCCCTGTTGGAGGTAGGAAGTTTATTCTGGGCACCTGAGACAAAGACTTTTGGTGAGGTCATTAAGCAAGCTCTGTTGGCAAGAATGGGGACATAGGGTCACGGAGCAGGGGATCTCTATACAGGCTTCACTTTGACAAGCCCAAAATACCATCACCAGCTGAGCCTTCCACCTGTCAAAGCCCTTCCTCCTTTGTTCTTAATTGATTTTGGTAACATGGTTGTTTTTGTAATCTGATGGAAATTAGAATTAGTGCTCCTAGAAAAATGCGCACACACACACACACACACACACACACACTTCTGCATATTTGTGTTTTCATAGATGCTCTCATGTTAAAACATTCCTTTTTAATGGAGTGATTTTTATATTATCTTTAGTGAACGAATCAATTAACTTTTGATAGTAGATTCGACCACTTAGTTTCATTTTTAAAAATATGTTATTTAAAATCCTGACTTGCAACACTCCCAAAAGATTTTACATCATTCCCTTGTTTTGTCTTACTATGTGATCAGCAGTTTTAAAAACCTTTGTAGATGTTTCTGAAACACATAATTTCTGGAAATTTTTTATTTCTATCTGATAGGAAAGAGCAGTAAGCATTGATGTATGCCTTCTTAGAGCTGTTTTATTATAATTTTATGAGGAAATAAGCAAAGACTGTAATGCTATTCCCATACTGGTTTGTATTAAATAAACATTGCTAACCCAGAGAGGTTTGATCATAATTCAGACTCTAACCCCAAAATATATTGTTTGGGGAGAAATAAATGTACAAATGTATAGAGTTACTGTAGCCACAGAGGAAAAATTTCAAAAACATGGAGAGAAAAGTCCCTTAAAACTCACCCTCAATGGATACATAAACCACAATGTTGAAAATCAATAAATTTTTGTGTCTACACCTTATATTTTAAAGTTGGTAAGAAACATTCTAAATATTTGATGTAAGAATTTGATTTGTTTGAAAAAGTTTGGCAATTAATGTAAAGCTACTCTGAAAGTACCTTTTACTCTTAGAGTAAAATCCTTAGGAAAGTTTATAATAGTTCATAGAAGTTTATATTAATAATTTACCATCTTATTTTTTCTTTGATTCTAATCATCACAGACCAAGAGCAGTCAAGTTCATAATAATTTATTATGGTTAAGTATCATTTGTCATGTATAATAAATTATAGAAACCATAGCATCTGTATAAACTATTTAGTATACGATATTCACTTCCTAATGCTCACTGCAATAGCGGTAAGAAATTTAATTAGATTATACTTTGACATCAGTTAGAAGATTAAAAATATATAAATTCTTTCACAGTACTTTGGATTTCTGGAGGACCCACTACTCTCACGTTTGTGCCACCAAATCTGAAATGCATAAAAACCCTGCACACACCAGGAGGTGGCGTAGATGTCACTGAGCTGCTGAAGGTAAGGCAGCTCCGTGACTTTGTACTCTCACCCATGTGGCACACATTTCAGGCACTGTAATAAATGCAAATAAAAAATCAATTAATGATCCTTAAAAATCTATACCAATAGACAACATTGAAATTTGGAAACATCTTGAAAATTCAAATAAAAAATTCAGTAAACAATAGAGCATGGTATTCTCTCTCCCTGTCCGCCCTTCCCTCCTCCCTCCCCCTCCCCACCCCCCGCTTCCCAGTTTGGTTAAGGGAAAAAAAAAAGTTCAGGTTGAACTTAAGTCCTAGGGTCTGACATAGAGACCCTGGCTGCAATTCGTCCTCAGCCATCTGTGTTCCTCAGTTTCAGTTCTCATTACATCTGTCCAGACTCTTCTGATACCAGCATCAGTCCTTTCCCGCCAGGAGGATTTTCAAATCCTTGCTGAAAGCATTTTGTTCTCCACCGTCACAGCACAGGCTTGAAATTGGTCGGACTCTGTCACCAGTTTGCTCCGTTCCTTTCCAGCCTCTCGAGTCCTGGCAGGGGAGAAGCCTGCAAGGAGCAGCAAGGTGCTGCATGTTAGGGTCTCGCAAACTCACGTGGTCTTTTAAGTGTCCATTCTTGGATAACGTCCTTATCCGTTCTCTTGTCCTCAGTGAACTTTGATGGAATATTTCCTCAGCTTCAGAAACTGGAGAAGCTTGTCTTTGGTCCTCTTCTTCAGGGCCATCAGGGCTCGTGTTTTCTCCTCCAAATCTTGATCTATGGCAAAAATGATCTTGGCTCTCTCCTCTGCTTTCTTGTCCCCAGAGTTTCTGAAGAGCCTCTGCAGGGATTCCTGGTCAATGTTTTCAAAGATGTTGCCCACAGCTTTCTTACGCGAGGCTGTGTCGAAGTGGTAGCCGTGGATGGACGGGCTGACCCGCAGAGAGGTGGACATGGTGATGGCTTGGTGGCTTGGCTTTGCTTTCATAGACGTGGGCTCTTCTGGATTTCAGCTCCCAGGCTCTCCAGAGAGTCTGTAGCAAAATCATTCCCGGACTGCTATTTAAAGCTTGAACAAAGCTCCGGGCTCAAATTACACTGGTGACATCAGAGTGATCTCAAGGAAGAATAATCACAGACAAGTTTAACAGTTGAGTTGCCAATATCCTCTTCTTGGGCAAAACGTTACCAAAAGCTGTGTTCACTGATGGGGAGAGAAGGTGGTGATTTCTTTTTGCCTCATCTGTGACAATAGGATTCTAGAGACTTGGGCCCTTCTTTAACAAATAGTTGAAACCAGGAAAGTGCAAAAACATACATGGGGTGGCAGCTGAAACTTTCAACATCTTTCCAAACAACTTCAACAAATGTTCTGCTAACACAGGAACGTTTCAACTCACAGAGAAGCTGTTGAAGTGTACTCCAAACATTTGTGCCCTTTGGATATTGCTACCAATGGCAACTCCTGAGCTATTGAGAGAGAATTCAGTCAAGGACCTTCTATGTCTGACTGTAGTAGGATGGTGGTTTACCTACAAAATGCTGACGTGACACACAGCCTGAAACTGTGACCTTCAGGGACTCTGTACAAATGCTAATCTATAACCGCTGAATAAAAGTGTAATTTAATAATAATAACAATAGACAATATCCCTTGGACTTGTGTATATATTAACAAGATACTTACTTCAAAAATAAAAAATAAATGTAATCAGGTACTTTAAGCATGCAGTACTCAAAAGGAATGATTTGACTTTTTCCTTTTAATATTTATTTTGGCATCACCAGCCATAAAACAACACCTTCTTTGGAAGAATTTAAATTTGTTCTTTTCACTTTCCATGATATTAGGCTAGCCAGTGCCCCCTCAGATGTATGGAGGACTTACAGTCAACCAACTGATATATGTCAACTTCAAGGGATCTCAGAAACTTCTCTTCCTGAACTTTCTGCCACTTTCTAATACTGCAAGAAGCTGGCTGATCTTCATTTTCTTCTCAGCCAGTCGAATCAGATCTAGAAAACACACAAAGGGAGAACGTGTGTGGAAGGCACCGTACTAGAATTGAGTTAGATACTTTTCTCATATATTCATTCATTCATTCATTCATTCATTCATTCATCCACTCACTCATTTATTTAATCAATATCTATTAAAAGTCTACTTTTACCTACAACTTTTCTAGGCCTTGGAAATATAACAGTAAACCAAGTTAAACCAAATAAAACAAAACAAAATCCCTACCTTACCTTAATGGAGTTTACAGACTACAGAAATAAATGATAGAAAGATGTACATTTATAATATAGATGATGTCAGGAAGTAATAAATGAAGCAGAGTTGTATAGAAGAGGAAGAAAGGGGTTGAAATTTGCATAGGATATTCAGAGGCAGCTTCTTGTAATGTGATAGGGTGTAAAGATTTGAAGGCGGTAAGGAGTAGCCTGTGTAGGCATCTGGAGGCAAGGTGTTGTAGGTAGAGGGAACATCAAGTGCAGAGGCCTGAAGACAAGAGCATTGGGGAATGAATGAAGAACAGCAAGGAGACCAGTGTGGTTGGAACAGAGTGGCCCGAGAAGAGTGGGAGGAGAGGAGGTTGGGGTAAGAAGGCAGTGGGAAGAGGGCAGATGCAGGCTGAGTATAAACTCGTAGGCTTTTTCATGGATTTAGCATTTACTCTGTAAGAGATATCTGAAGCAGAGAAATGACATGAGTTTACTTATAATTTAAAAAAATAATTGGCATTTCTTTGTAGAGAATAGATTTTCAGTGAGACAACAAGAACATCGGGAGCAACAAGACTAGTCAGAATATTCCAAAATGATCCAGGCATGAGATGATGAAGGCCTCCACCAGGGAGGCTGTTGTGCAGGTGGTAAGAAGTGATCTGCTTCTGGGCATATAATGAAGGTAAAGTCAAAAGAGTCGCTGAAGGCTCCGGTGTGAAGAGTAGGGCACAGACAGGAGTCCAGGTTGATCTCTTCCTAAAAGATGCTTCCTGAAAAGACGTTCCTAGGTGAGCTGATGTTCATCTCACCAAGCATGGCAACTGGTGCTAGTTTTAGTGCAGAACCTGCTGCTCTGCTGCCTATGACTATGGATTTATTGGTACAGGTATCACACCTGTGGCAACCCATCTCCCTCTCTAATATAAAAAGTAGTTTTATGGCAACAGGATTTTTACTGAGTTTTTATTGAGTACCAAGAAATTTATATAATCCATCTTTCTTTTTTAATTTAATTTAACTTTATTGATTATGCTATTACAGTTGTCCCATTTCCCCCCTTCATTCCCCTCCACCATGCACATCCCCTCCCACCCACATTCCCCACCATTACTTCATGTCCATGTGTCATAAGTTCTTTAGCTTCCACATTTCCCACACTATCCTTGCCCTTCCCCTGTCTATTTTCTACCTACCATCTATGTATTCTAGATAGATGGTATTATTCTCTGTACCTTTTCCCCCTCTCTCCTCCTCCCACTCCCCTGTTTGCTAACCCTCCATATGATCTCCATTTCTGTGTTTCTGTTCCTGTTCTAGTGGTTTGCTTAGTTTGCTTTTGTTTTAGGTGTGGTTGTTAATATCTGTGAGGTTGCTGTCTTTTTACTGTCATATTTTTGATCTTCTTTTTCTTAGATAAGTCCCTTGAACATTTCATATAGTAAGGGCTTGGTGATGATGAACTCCTTGAACTTGACCTTATCTGAGTAGCACTTTATCTGCCCTTGCATTCTAAATTAAAGTTTTGCTGTATAGGGCAATCTTGGATGTAGGTCCTTGACTTTCATGACTTGGAATACTTCTTTCCAGCCCCTTCTTGCCTGTAACGTCTCTTTTAAGAAATGAGCTGACAGCCTGATGGGAACTCCTTTATAGGTGACTGTCCCTTTATTCCTTGCTGCTTCTAGAATTCTCTCCTTCATTTTAATCTTGGCTAATGGAATTATGATGTGCCTTGGTGTGTTCCTCCTTGGGTCCAGCTTCTTTGGGACTCTCTGAGCTTCTTGGACTTCCTGGAAGTCTATTTCCTTTGCCAGATTGGAGAAGTTCTCCTTTATTATTTGTTCAAATAAGTTTTCCACTTGTTGCTCTTCCTCTTCCACTTCTGGTACCCCTATAATTCAGATATTGGGACGTTTAAAGATGTCCTGGAGGTTCCTAAGCCTCTCCTCATTTTTTTTGAATTCTTGTTTCTTCCTTGTTTTCTATTTGGTTGTTTGTTTCTTCCTTCTGGTCCACTCCATTGATTTGAGTCCCAGTTTTCCTCCCATCACTATTGGTTCCCTGTGCATTTTCCTTCATTTCACTTATTGTAGCCTTCATTTGTTCATCTAATTTGTGAGCAAAATCAACCAATTCTGTGAGCATCCTGATCACCAGGGCTTTGAACTGCGCATCTTATAGGTTGGCTATCTCTTGATCACTTAGAAGTATTGGCCTTGGGGCTTTGTTCTGTTCTTCTGCTTGAGCCATATATTTTTTGGGGGTGGGGTCTGATCATGTCTGTTATGTATGAGGGGCGGAGTCTTAGGTGTTTCCCAGGGCAGGGCAACCCAGTAGCTGGGTTGTGACACTGTATGTGGGGGAGGGATCCGAGAGGGAACAATGGCACTTGCTTCACTCTCTCTCGTATTTCAGTCCCTTTGGCTATTTTCCACAAGCAAATTGGGCCCTTCTGGTGCTTCTTCCCAGGTGGGTGAGACTGTGTATGCTCTAGGACCCAGTGGGTCTCCCCAACAAACTCTCCTGTGAGGCTGGGAGTCTCTCCCGGCACCTCCACCCCCACAAGTGTTTTCAATCGGTGCTTTTAGGCTTTATTTCCCAGTGCTGGGTCCCTGGGTTGCGAGGTCTGTCTCCCCATTTTTGCCTGGTTTATCTGCACATGAATGTGTGTCCAAGGTCAGCCAGCCACCTTGTGTGCCCAGGGTCTGCCAGCTGCTGCCTGCGTGCCTGGGACCACCAACCACCTCTTTCTCCTGCCATGATTCCTCTCCGCAGGTCACCGACTCCACTCCTTCTACCGGTCTGGATGATTGGTTGTTGTTGAACTTCCGTACAGCTCAATTTTCTGTCAGATCCGATTGGTGTTTTGTTTTGTTTTGTTTTGTTTCTAAATCTTTGTTGTCCTTAATCTTGGTTGTGCAAGGAGGCACGCTGTGTCCACCTACACTTCTATCTTGGCCGGAAGTCCTATAACACATCTTTCTTAAAAAAAGTTATTTTTTTCACTACCATTTAGCCCGCATATACCCCTTACCCCCACAGTCACCACACTGCTCTCCATGCGCATGAATCTTTTTTCTTTTTTGTTTGGTCCTTCCACCCCCAATCTCCCACCCCCCAGAGCTATCAGACTGCTCTCTGTCTGAGTCTGTCTCTATTTCACTTGTTAGTTCAGTGTGTTCATTAGATTCCACATATGAGTGAAATCATATGGTATTTGTCTTTCTCTGATTGACATATTTCACTTAGCATAATGCTTTCCAGGTCCATCCACGCTGTCACAAAGGGTAAAAAATTCTTCTTATCTATGGCTGAGTAGTATTCCATTGTGTAAATGTCTCATAGTTGTTTTATCCACTCATCTACTGATGGACACGGGAAGCTCCCAAATCTTGGCGATTGTAAATAATGCTGCAACTAACATAGGGGTGCTTGTGTTTTTTCAAATTAGTATTTCAGGTTTCTTTGGATAAATTCCCAGAAGTGGAATCACTGGGTTATAAGGTAGTTCTATTTCTTAGTTTTTTTGAGGTGTCTCCATACATACTGCTTTCCACAGTGGCTGCACCAGTCTGCATTCCCAGCAATAGTGCAAAAGGGTTCCCCTTTCTCCACATCCTCACCATCACTTGTTTTTTGTTGATTTATTGATGATAGCCATTCTGACAAGTGTGAGGTAATAGCTTGGTGTGGTTTCAATTTGCATTTCTCTGATGATTAGTGATGTTTAGCATCTTTTCATATGTCTATCGGCCATTTGTATGTCCTCTTTGGAGAAGTTTCTATTCATATTCTTTGCCTTTTTTTTTAAATTGAATTATTTGGGGTTTTTTGGTGTTGAGTTTTATAAGTTCTTTATAGTAATCAAAACAGCATGGTGTTGGCTTAAAAACAGACACATAGATCAATGGAACAGAATAAACAGCCCAGAAATAAACACACATTTCTAAGGTTAATTAATACTTCACAGAGGAAGCAAACACATACAATAGGCTAAAGATAGTTTATTTAAAAAATGGTATTGGGAAAATTGGCCAGATACGTGCAGAAAAATGAAACTAGACTGTGTTCTTACACAACACACAAGAATAAATTCAAAATGGATTACAGACTTAAATGTTAGATCTGAAACCATAAAAATTCTAGAAGAAAACATAGGCAGTAAAATCTTGGACATTGCTCATAGCAATATTTTATCTGATATATCTTCTCAGGCAAGGGAAACAAAAAAAAATAAACAAATAGGACTACATCAAACTAAAAAGCTTTTGCACAGCAAAGGAAACCATCAACAAATGGAAAGACAGCCCACTGAATGGGACAACATATTTGCCAATACATCTGATAAGGGGTTAATATACATAACCTATCTTAATTGTTGTCTTACTCAAGGCTTTGCCAACCTTTTCATGTTCTGATCTTTCTTGAGATGATTGTTATGCTTCTTATCTCCTATTTATTGATTACTCCCAAATTTTAAATCCTAGCCTACTCCTTTTCTTTGAGGTAGAGACTCACTTATTTAACTAATCAATACATGTATATACAAATATGATACTAATATCTGTTCAGTTATAAAAGTCGGAAGCCCAGCTATCATCTTTGCTATCTACTTTTCTTCTTTTCCTTATGTAGATCTATATTTGCCCATATATAGGTATCACCAAGTTCTGTCAGTTCTGTCCACAAAATATTTCTCAAATCTACCCACTTTCCATTTTCACTGCCATTGTTTAGGCAAGTTGCTGGGATGCGCAACCAAGGACTCCCTGTAAGATTTCTCCAGATGTCCAGCTGTCAGCCCCCATCAGAGAGATTGCCACCACCGAACATGGTCACCCACCTTCTTGCTGCAGCTCTAGCTAGTGATTGATGGACAGGAGGACATAAAAGCCTGCACCCCTTCCTTTACTTGGAGGGGTCGTCTGCACTTCAGAGCATCCTTTGAGGGTAAGCTGAGACCTTCCTCTGCCCAACTCTGTTTCTTACCTATCTGAGGCATTGAATTCAAGGGCCCTCCATAATAAAGCAGCTGCCTGGGGATCTCCACTTCAGAATTTTCATCATGGGGAGCCCTGTCTGTGATACCTCATCTTCTCTCACCTGGACAAAGACTATGCTCTACATGGCATCCAGAGCAATATTTTCTAATAAGCAGTCCGATCAGATCCCTCTTGCTATTACTTTTAGGATAAGCACCCAAATCTTAACATAGCATTTTGAGCATGACCTGTTCTGGTCTCTGACTATTTCCATAGCATGCTAATTTGCCACTTTTCCTCCATGCCTTTCCTTTATGTCTTTCAATATCTTGAATGTACCATGCTCATTCTTGACTTGGGTCTTTGCACATATTTTTCTTCTTTCTGGAAAGTTCTTTACTTTTTGTGTCAGCTAGGTAACTTTTATTTATTCATAAAATGCAACTAAAAGCTACTTGCCTACAGGCCTTCCCTGATCCTTCTGGACTAGATCTGGTCTCCTTACCAATGTATCCTTTACTGTTCCTTAGTAGCACTTATTATAGATTTCAAGCATACATTTATTTTTATGATTACTCAAAGTATATCTCCACTAAGACCAAGAATCAGATCTACTTTTCTCATTAATGTGTTGAAAGCTCCTGAATCAGTAAAACATCCCTATACTAGTGTTAACAATGTGTACAATTCTAATTAATTCTCATAACAACCCTATGAGGTTGGAACTACTGTGATCCTCATGTTACAGATAAGAGATTGAAGCAATGACAGTTCACCCCTATTGTGGGGTGCATAGTGGCTTCCCTAATTGGTCCATGTTCTAATCTCAGGGACCTATGAATATAGGCAGAAAGAAACCTTATATTGCAAATGGGACTTATGGGACAAAGAAACTTTACAGGTGTGAATAAGTTAAAAATGTGAGATGTGAAAATCATCTTGGGTTATCTGGGTCAGCCCATGTAATCATAAGAGTCCTTGAAAGAGGAAGGTGGGAAGTCAGAGGGGAGGGAAGATGCTCAGCTGCTTGACTTTTGAAATGGAGGAAGAAGCCAAGATCCAAGGAATGTAGGCAACCTCTAGAAGCTAGAAAAAGCAAAGAAACAAAGTATCCCACGGATCCTTCAGAAGGAATGTATCACTGCAGAAGCAATTTAGACTTCTGTCCTCCTGAAATGTAAGATAATAAATTTGTGGGTTTCTTTAAAGATTTTATTTATTTATTTTCAGAAAGAAGAAAAAAGAGGGAGAAGGAAAGAAATATTGATGTGTGGTTGCCTCTTGCATACCCACAACTGAGGACCCGGCTGCAACCTAGACATGTGCCCTGACTAGGAATCGAACTGGCAACCACTTAATCCACTGAGCCACAACAGCCAGGGAAAATTTATGTTCTTTTAAGCCACTAAGTTTTGGGCAATTTGCTACACTGGCAATAGGAACCTAATGCACTCTGCAAATCCTTCCACTATAATAAGACAACTTGAACCCATGGCTATCTGACTCCAAAGTCCATGTGATTTTAAATTCTATGTTGTATTGCTCTTAAGTCAACTGCAAGCTCTGTCTTCAAAAAGCCTGAATAATATTTCTTTGTGACATGGAACAGCTCTCCTTGAATACTACCTAAAAGCCTTCACAGGAATTTGAGAGATTAATGAATTTCAAAATTGTTGAGAAGACAGGATCTCCCACAGAAAAACAATGTTGATTTCCTTTCCCCAAAATGTGACATAAGCTATAAGGTTATGATTTCCTGATGCTCTTTGCCAAAGGTAACTCCATATGTACTTAAAAAGCATTTCATTGCTGTCACTCCACTTTTTCCCTTCTTGTACAAATATTTTCAGTGAATGATGTGGACAACAGGATCTAAAAAATTTCTAGCAAGTTTTCACAAATTGCATGTAAATAAGATCATATCACAAAAGGAATTTTAAAGAACTTTTGCTTTCTTCAGTAAAGACAGGAGATGATGAAGGCTGTTCACAAGAAGCAGCTTCTGGACGGGGGCATTTGCTTCTGGGCACTGGTGGAGTACTATTTCATCATCCAGAGAGACTTACTATTTGCCAGCAATAAATGTGCTTGGCTGGTTCTGTGTTTGATGAAGAGATTTGAAAAAACAAAGGGAAAGAAGAGAGCAAATATTTATTAAGTGACTTGTATGCCTAATTGTCTTTATATACTAACTAAATTACTCTCACAACAATACTAGAAATAGATATTATTGACCTCAATTGTGACCAAAGAATTCAGCTAAACAATGTGCCCAAGGTAAGTGGTGAAAAATGAATCATTTCCAAATATTTTTTTATCTCCCAAACCTCCTCTGAGAAGGTTTTTCTGACCTCTGGCTGAGTTACTTGGTTCTCCTGTTTGTATCACCAGGGCTCCAGGTTTATTTTTTTAGACAAAAATTATGACATTTTTATTTATATCTTTAAAGCATTAAAGATAATAAAATTATAGTGGCTGGCACATAGAATGTATCCAGTGAATATTTATTAACTTATTATATGAATAAATGAAAGAAAGTAAGCATACAGAATTTAATTCAATGCTACCTTTGTATATAAATTTATCTTTCTGGTAACTTCACAAAGGCGGAAAGTATAGAAGCCAGCACTGGAAATTTATGCCTAAACTTCAACTGGATTATTCCTGGACATTTTTGTTTTAACAACAGAAATTTTATACTGTATTACAATCACAAAGTGCTTTCACATATATTATTTCTTTTGACTTTCACAATATCATTGGCATTTTACAGATCAGAAAACTGAGTCTTACAGAAGGTAAATACATTTTCCAAAATCTTGGAGTTAATTAAGTGATAGAGCTGCCCCTGTAACTCTCATTTTCTGATCTTAAATCCTGTGCTTTTTATTACCACTGCATGGCTTCCTGATTTTGTTCATTATTTACTTATCTCCTATAGTTCAAAAATTCTACCACAGTTACCTTTTATCTTTCTTTTCCTGTATGCATTCAGTGATTTATAGATTTATTTACACAAAAACGTTGAATTTTTACCATGTGCCAGGTACAATGACACAAGCCTGAGGAAATGGACATGGTCCTTGTGTTTGTGGAACATGAGGTCTGGGGAAAAAAAGAGATGTTAAGCCAGTAAATACATGTATAGATGCAGGAAGAAAATTTTGTGAGTGCTAGGGGATGAGAAGCATCAGGTCATGTAAAGGAGGAAACAAGGTGAGGCTTCAATTGTCTGAGTCCTAAAGAGCCTTTCTGAAAAGAAGACATTTAAACTGAGACTTGAAGTAAACATTGAAATTAATCAGGAGCCTTGGCAGAGAGCCTTCAGTGTGGAAACAAATCCTGTGCAAAGGCCCTGAGGTGAGAGTGAGTTTGAACAGCAAGAAAACAGACACAAGGACAATGCAGGTGGGAAACAGAAACCAATGAGGAGAGGAGAGAAAGACTGTGCTAGATTGGTAAACAGGGGCGAAATGATGCAGAGTGCTGAGGACCATGTTAAAGATTTGAAATTTTATCCCAAGAGCAACGGACAGTCTAAAAGCTTCTAAGCATGGAAGGGAACTGCTGTTTTGCTTTTTTTAAAACTTATTAAAAAAATTACTTTGGTCATTGGGTGATCAAAGACAACCACTAAAAAAAAAAGCAATTATGGTTTCAGGTAGTAAGCAGATTATTCTAAATGTATTTTGGAAATAAACTCAAAGGGACTTGGTGATGGATTGGATAGGAAATGGGGGAAGGGTGAAGGGCTGCTCTCAGGTTAAGTCATGAGCTCCTTGGGAGGGAAGGCTAAGATGGGAAAGGTGAAAATGGAGAGAATTTTGGAGAAAAATCAAGAGTTCAGTTATGCACAAGTAAAAATCTGAAATGCCTGGGACACAACCCAGAGGATAGTTCAATATATAAATGTAGAGCTCAGAAGAAAAGTCTGAAATGTAATTTTAATTGTTTACCCTCCCTCGTTAGTAATTAATTGTCAAGGAATCAACATTGACCGCAGCTTTCTTCATCCTACTTATGTATAAATACAGCACTCAGAACAATGGCTGGCACAGAGTAGACTTTAAATAAATAATTTTAGAATTAGCCATCAAAGAGATACAAATTAAAAGCACAATGAGATATCACTTCATTCTTGTCAGAGTGGCCATCATTAATAAATCAACAAACAATACTTGCTGGCAAGGATGTGGAGAAAAAGGGACCCTAGTGCACTGTGGTGGGAATGCAGACTGGTGCAGCCACTGTGGAAAACAGTATAAAATTTCCTCAAAACCTTAAAAATGGAAATACCTTTTGACCCAGTGATTCCACTGCTGGGAATACCTTAAGAATACTGAAACACCAATTTAAAAGAACCTATTCTTCCCTAGGTTCATTAGCGGCACTATTAACAATAGCCAAGTACTAGAGTCAGCCTAAGTGTCCATCAGTATATAAGTGGATTAAAGGTGTGGTACATTTACACAATGGAATACTATGCAGCAGAAAGAAAGAAGAAATTCCTACTTTTTGTAAAAGCATGGATGGAACTGGAGATTATTATGTTAAGTGAAATAAACCAGTCAGTGAAAGACAAATACCATGTGATCTCATTTATAAAAGGAGTCAAATGAATGAAATAAACTAGTGGGCAAAATAGAACCAGAGACATGGAAACATGGAACAGACTGACAGTGGCCAGAGAGGAGAGGGAAGGGGCATAATGGTGGAAAGAAGGAGAAGGGACTAGTCAAAGAATATGTATGAATGACCCATGGACATGGACTACCGGGGGGACTGACTGTGGGTGCAGGGGGTGGGCTGGGCAGAGGAGAACAAAGGGAGAAAATTGAGACCACTGTAATAGAATAACAATAAAAAATTTCAGAAGTCCCCAAGTAAAATTTTTATCAATTAAAAAAATGAATTATTTTACAAAGAAAAATACTGAATCCTAGAGACAGTTAAGTAACATACAAAGACAAAACAGCTGGTCAGTGACCATGTTGTTTTTCCATCTGTTGTTGAAATCTCCATTTTTCTATACTTAACAACCGAAATGGCAAATGTTCTCTTCAGTATTGTCTTGACGATATTTTTATATTCCCTATTTATACATAAACGCTATTCTAGATTTCCATTCTTTATAAACTCATGGGTAATCCATTTTCAAAACTAGGATTTTTTTTCATTCAGAAAATTTTATTAAATGTATTTTTATTCTTTAATTATTCCTGGTGAGAAAGAACAGCAGTTTCACTTAGAAGCTTTGATTCTGACATTTATTTTTGATCAAAAAAAGAAACTAATTATAAACTCTGAAGCAATACAAATTGCAAAATAAATTGAGAAAACGCATATTCAAAGCCTTTTAGTTAAAATATGGGGAAAATCCTCAACTCTAATGAAAAAAATTTAGCCAAGACCAGTTTTAAAAAGTTCTTCTTTTTAAATCATGCCTCTGCATGTGAAACGAAACAGCTGTCTCTGCTGAAGCTGTCAGTCCACATTTGCAATGTTTCCTAAAAATGGAACTGAAGATAAGCTTTTCTTTTTTAAAATTTTAATTATCTGTTCAGATTTAGTTACTGAGTCCCTGGTATTTATAGCTGCTTAAAAAAAAAAAAACAATTGTGAACATAAACTAACATGTTTTTCTCAGGAAGTGAGCGTGAGATATTTATACGTATTTATAGTAACGTGTGGTTCTATAATCTCCGACTAAATTAAGTCTTCATGAGCCACCTCGTCCCACTCCCCACTCCCACCCACTCAGTGCGTGCTCCTGGCTGAGAGTGGTGACGCTGGCGTGTTTCAGTCATTCTCAAAGTGGAACTGCCAGGAGGAGGGGAAGCCTCTAGTGTGTGCTTCCCAGATGCGTTTAAGTAGTGCAGCTTTGCAAATGATACACGTGGCCACTTCTAAAACTCTTCTATTTTCTTTTTCGGAGCAGGGTACAGTCATATCTGGCTCCTCTCTCTGCAGAGCAACCTAATTCTTTATGACTTTCCAAGAACTACACGCAGCCCAGATTTGGGGCATAGAGAAGCCCGGTCCGTGAAGGTTCACAAAGCCACTTAAAAGGATACTTGGAGGCTTGAAATTTTTCATAAGGTGAAGCAAACTCTTAGCTGGGACAACACGTCTCAGTTTAAATATTAATTAAAGCGTTAGTATGGGGAGGAAAAATTAGACTTTTCTGAAAATTGCCTAGGGGTAGAAACAAGAGCAATGCAGTAAGTAAGCTCCAGGAAGACAGACTTTGACTCAGTACAGTTAAAGGCATTTACCTGATGAATGAATAAGCAATGGGAATATTCAAGTACAGTCAGGCTCACCCTTTCAGGGGTAAACTGTGGAGATGTATAAGTGGTGTGAATAGTCCAGTGCTTATTTTTTACTTATCTGGTATTATCTATAGCCTGAGTCACCAAGTTACACACACGTATAGTAGTGTGTAACATTTTTGTTTCAGTTATTATACATAAGAACATATAAATACCACGTATAAATAATGTACATATATAACTACAACACAGATTTCAAAAAGACAGTCAAACTTCCAAGTTTTATACACTGGGTTTTCCCTTCTATTATATTCCATCATCTCGCCTTTTAAAAATGGCAGGTCACAACCCATGAAACCAATTTCCTAACTCACTTGCAGTTTGAAAACCACTTGATTAGACAATTTTAATGACCCTTCCAATGCTGAGCACAGGAGATAGTCATGCTTTTATTCAATAAACTTTTATATAAGTGGTTGTTGCTTTGCTGCTGCTGCTGTTGTTTTCCTGCAGTAATAAGTAAGAAAGACCTTGAACACAGTCGCCCTGGGGTGACAACAATCCTGAACTGCTTCCATCACTATGGTCTTTGGGGAATTTTTTTTAATATCTGTAGAAGTAGATTGCAGAACTACATAAAAATATCTCAGTTGTTTAGTCCATATAGGCACTTAACTCATTCGTTTGTTCATTTATTCAATAAAATATAATTCTATTTTATTTTGAAAGCCTCCTATCTGCTTTGCCATGCCCTAATGAAACAAATACTGTATGTGCTTATTAGTCCTGTCTGCCATGCCCCCAAACGCCCCCTAGCGTTCCCTCTTCCATTTCCACCAGGCAGGAGCTGAGGACCAGGGTAGTCAGAAGGGAGTCACGATAAAGGGCAAAGATGGTGACACTGGACATGGGAGGAAGGTCATGAATAGCCTTGGTGACAGGTGACCATGTAGATCCAAACAGACTCCCAAGATGCTCCACAGGACCTGTTTTTAATGCATGGGATGAAAACCACCCTTCAGCTAATTTATTATTTGTTGGACGTGAACATGAGAGCTCCTAAAATATTGGGGAAATTGCATAACTGCTTTAAAATCTAAGCTTTATCTCTATAGGTAAACCCGTCTTTCTATTTAAACACATCATAGCTAAGTTTTTAGACTCTCTGGGAAGAAAGGGAAAGCAGCATTTAACATATTCATGCATTTCCGGATGACTCAGTGATTAGCACTCAATAAGAATTTTGAATTTTATGTCTCAAACGCAGAGAAAATGGGTCACTGTCCTTAAACTGTCTGTTTTTGTTTTAAACACTGGCAGGTTGGTCCATGGTCATTGGGCAATACTGACTAAATGTTTACTGAGCCCCTTAGAAGAGGTTTTTCTTTTTAAAAAGTTCGTGACATCAACTTACTATATTGTCTTTTTTCAAAGGTATAATATACTACACATGCTCTCAAATACTGTTAAGTGTTATTTTCAATTAATTATGTTCTAAGTTTTACTGTGCATTAAGTAATTCCTCCAGTGATAAAAAAAATGCATTCAACTGAAAAGTTGGCAGAGCCAGGCCATCGGTCCTGTCACCCAGATTTTGTGACCAGAGTGGCACCACCAGACCTATTTAACAGATTAGACTTGGGGAGGTGAGGCAGTTTTCTGAGCGCATGGCTCAGCAAGAGTTAAAACAAACCGAGGGCTACTCTGCAAATGCAGGTAGTAGGCAGAGTTTATCCTGAGTGTCTCAAACCCTTCCTCCTTCTTCTTTCCAGGTAACAAATACCACCCTTTCCATCCATTCAAATTAACTCTTCAGCAGAATCAAGAATGGGCATTTCACAAATTTAAGGCTGATCAGAACAACTTTCTGTGCTGCCTTTTAGAAAGCGTGTTTGTGTTTCAGCCGGATTTCTCTCCCAGCCTACCACAGACCTTCAGCTTCCTGCAGGCAATAAAAACTCGCAGCGCTCTCACTTTCCTGGCCATAATTTCTACTCAGTCGCTTAACTATTGATCTTGACTTGATTATGCACCTAACCAATAGTAGTTATTGGTAAATCACAAAGTACAGGGTCTGGCACAAATAACAACGGACCCTGTACTTTTTTATTACAAAATCTTTTGTTACAAAATAACAACATGTAATTCTGTAATTTAACAATATCACACTCAACCACACCATATGACATTTTAGGTGAAATGTTCAAATTAAAACTATAAATTATTACACCTATATTATTACCCCACCAACCACACTCAAGCAGGTGTTACCTCTGCTGGACCCTGTATAGGGTGAGGGCCTATTAAGTTTCTAGCATGCTGCCCACTTTCCTTTTTGACTTTCAAAAGCAATGTGCAGAGCCCTATGGTGAATTAGATTCACTTGACCTGTGGCGGTTCTCTGTCTCCAGTCCCAGCTCATTTCCAGTGTTCTGTTTGTCTAACCTTAAAGACACTGTGGAACGGCGAGTTCCCGGACTTTCCTCCGGTCCAATCATGCTCTGTGTCCCAGAGTGTACTGCAGTTCTTGGCACATTTGTTCACCCCCAGCTCCAGATCCAGAAGGAAGTCGGGGAGCATAGCCAGAGGCTGCACCCTGAGCAGCTGCAAGGTTAAGTGCTCACTGGCTCTCAGTGCTTCTCAGAGTCCCAAATCCCTGGGGTGGCAGGAAAGGTTCAGGCTGTGCACAAAAGGAATCTGGCTGTTCTGGCGTCCTCACCTTCCTTCCTCTTTCTGCTTCTGGCAGGAAGTCACTGATATAAGATGACACTCTTAAAAAAAGGAAAAGGAATGATAGAATGCTGCCTAAACCTCAAGCTTAGTTCTCAGTTTTCTACTTTTCTAGAAGCCATTAAAACTGAAAGATGACATCAGAGCACATCACCTATTTAACAGGTATTTTGAGAATGCCTTTGCTATTGAACACCTTACTCTAAACCAAATACCGTAGTGACTGGGTTTTGGAGCTGTAGCTGCAGAGTCTGTTAGAAAAGAGATGTAAAATAAGGCCGAGTACTGGGCTACAGGGTCCAATTCATCCTCTTTCTGCAAATCTGCTATTGTTTCTGTGTGGCTGCCATTGGACAAGTCGGGATGCATTGGGATGCAGCACAGGCCAGCCAAGGAACCAGATGACATTCCGATTATTTCAAACTGAAATCCTTTGAGAAGCAGCAGGGGCAGCAGGAGCTCCCTGACTCTCCTCTGATCTCTCTAAATGTGGAAAATAAATCATGTAATAGGTATCCTCCTTGCTGCTGAGGGCTGGGAGACAACCTTATCACAAGGGTTAAAACAAATATCCAGTGTCCAAAGAAGCCTGTGTAAACAAACCTTGTCATGCCATTACTAATTTACTAACGAAGCCCAAGTCTGGCTTCGATTCCTCTCATGAGCGCTAACTTTCTTTGTCCTGTCAATTCTCCATGAATTTATTGTTTCTTGTCTAAAGAGTAAAAAAATGTGCCTGGTTCGATGATTTCCGTGAGCTTCACTCCATGATCTGAGCATCATCTGTGATTTTTTGTTGTGCCTACATATTGGGTTTTCTCCCGTTGATGATCTGGCCTTGATTTTATTATTTTAGTATAAGACCTGCCATAAGAAGTAAAAGAGAAAAAAAAAAGGTAGAAGGGGGATATTATCACCCTCCCCAGAAGACCCAAGACTCGGTTTTTCTGAGATGCCCAGAAATGGAGGGGAGAGCAAGACTTCTGACGGTCGGTCTCCTGCCTCTGGTTCACACCACACAGCCATCATCTGAAGCAGGCAGATGGGAAGTTCTCTACCTTTGTTCCTGCACTCCTGGGCATTGGTTATCTGTTGACTGATCACATATTTTCACTTTGATGATAGTGATGGGTGAGAGGGGAATTGGTTTCTCTTTTAGAAGAATCCTGGAGAAAAGCTAAAGTTTAAAAAATTTCTGGAATTTTACACTAGATAGATGATGATCGTAAATAATCAGCCTTCTGGAAAGCAGGATTCCACATCTGGGCAAAGGAAAGAGGGAGGGGGAGCCGTCGTTCCTGAGCTCCCCCCGTTCCCAGAAACTTTCGTGTGCTTTACATATGAGGGGGGAACCCCTCAAAAGGAATTTATTTATTAAAAAATTATGTATTTATTGTTACATGTTTAAACTTCAGTCACCTTCAAACTCTCCATTTGATGCAATGCACCTATAAAGATGTTTTTTTCCCACGGCTCAAAACAGTTTTTGAACTCAATGATTTTGATGCCTTTTAGTGATTTTACTGTTTTTTTGTTTCACCTCTCCCACACTGGCAAAACCTTTCCCTTTTAGGTTTCCCTTTTTCATCTGGGGAAACAAAAAAAAAGTTGCTTGGGGCTAGACTGAGTGAATAGGGAGGGTGGAGCACAGGGTCATGCTGTTTTTGGTCAAAAATTGCTGAACACTCAGCACAGTGTGGGCAGATGCACTTGCAAATCATCCATCATGAAATGGGCAAACATGTTGTCTTAAAAAAAATTCACTAATGCCAAATGCAGCCTCTCACAACAACACCAGCTGGTATACTGGTACAGATGGGTTCCTAGAATATTCATGGCAGGGGGGGGACACCTATACTCCAAGGAGCCCACCCTCCAGAAGATAATTCCATTTTTTGAGTCGCCCTGATATTGTCACCATAATCCTATAACAGGGTAGTCAGATGTTGGTGGAAACTGAGGTTCAGTTAATAACTGAACGCACAGGGTCTCATTTTTTGTGTGTGGATATATCTGAACCCAAAGCTGCAGTCAACATTTCGCCAACTGCTACATCCGCTGTTTTCTCCTGTGTTGGCAAACATGGGGTGCTGTACCCACAGTATCATATTTCACATACAAACACACACACACACACACACACAATATATATAATCTAAAGTAATCCTCACAGCAACTCATTGAATGCATGAGAAAACGAAGCTGAGGGAAGTGAAGTGTTACACAGAACCTGAAGTAGCTGAGATGGAACAGCTGTCCCAGTTCTGTGTGACTCCAGGTCCCTGCTTTTCCCACAGCCCCACGGCATTTGTATGGGACATTTGAAGAGGGCTTTACACATGTCAATAACTTGCAGCTCTATTAGACCCAAGGGAACAGAGAGGGGAGAGCTCTGTGATGAGGAAGACATACGAAAGAAGTGAGAAAGGAAGGAGAGTCATGCAAGAGATGCATCCAGCAGCACAAGAATGCTAGTGACCGCTAGTCACTCCGAGTAGCTAGAAGAGACCGGGAAGGAGTCCCTCCCTAGAGCCAGCAGTAACAGCATGGCCCTGACGACATCCTGATTTCAGACCACTAGCCTCTAGAACTGTGAGAGGACATATTTCTGGGGTTTTACACAATGCAGTTTTTTATCGTTTCTGTGGCAACCCTGGAAATTAATAGAGAATTCAATCAAAATTCCCCCAACTAACTCTCTATGCCAACACCCTTTGTATCTTATTTTATCACTCTCTGAAATTACTATTGTCATCAATATAATTCTTAGACACGTTTATGATGCGTATTATTATATATTATGTTTATATATTTATATGTGGACATTTGAAAGTACAAAATGTATCTATCTAGTTCACTCAACACTTAGAGGATTGTCTATGTATGACGGAGCTATATAAATATTTGTTGAATGAACATGCGAACTTCGTGAATGTAGTAATAAAACTACACTCCCATGATCCCTGAACAAAAGCCTTTGTGATGAATGCTGCAGCCTCTTCCCTCACTGAAGGCCAGGTTACTTGCAAAATATTATTTTAGTACTTCATTTGCTAAATATTATTTCAGTACTTCATTTGCTAAATCTAATTCCGTAAGCACTGAACTAAAATTCTGTCCCACTTATTCAAACTCCCAGGGAGATGAAACGAGTTGTAAGGACAAGATTTTGAATTAGTTAAGGATATATATGTCTCAGTATGATTCCTGCAGCAAAGATCTGGATTGGAAACAATAACAGTAGCTAGTTAATTTGAAAAAAAAATAGAGAAGACATTAAATCAAATATATCAGTTGAAAAAACCCAATTAATTTACTTTCAGTTGTCCCTATTATTTGAGAACTGAAACAGAAGATTCACAAACAGCTATGATTTTTCCTATGGCTTGGAAAAAATAAATTTATTTTTGAGTCTGAGTTTAGGCTGGCTAAATTGCCTCTGCCTGCTTATGCTCTAATTGATTACGTGAGCTGCTTCATCAAGTCTGTACCGATGCCACTGTCGGTTTCCTAAGTATGAAGCCCTGCAGGTATGTTGACCATCACAGATGCGTCCCAGTGTAGAAAACTCAAATCTGTTTCAGTGGGCAAAACTCAGGCTTCAAAAATCAAACCCTCTGGTTTATATCATAATGCACCATAAAATCATGGCATACTATTTTTCATGTCGTTTGTTTTCTTTTAAAAATTGTCATAAGAGTAAGAAAGGTTTACAATAACAAGTTAGAAAATACAAAAATATGTCAAGAATATAAATCAGTCACAGTCTTACCAACCTTCAATAACAACTGTTAACATGCTTGTTTATTTTGCTCCAGTTGGTTTTGTGTGAACAAATTCATAACAAAATGTGTACACAGCAATATAAATGTGTTTCTCACAAAATTAAAACCATATGGTATACAGCATGCAGTTTTTACATGCTGTTTTCTTTGGGTTTCTTTTATTCACATTCTATGTAAATTCTTCGAGTGTGAATATGACTTTAAATGGTTGCCCGACACTTAATTATGTGGATACACTATGCATCAGTAAGGGGTCTATTGTTGAAAATGTAATGTATTGCTAACTTGTAAATGACATGTTAATAAACATCGCTGTCCATCAATATTTGTGTATGTCACTGACTATTTCCTTAAGGTGAATTCACATGGATGGATGGAATTGTAGAGTCAAAGTATGTGACCATTTTTAAGGCTTTCATACCAATTTACCATTTCTTCCAGAAGTATTTTTAGAATCCCTCCATACATACAATGTACATATATATGCTTAATTCCAAGATAAGTAAAAATCAAACTTTATTGTTTTAATGGTTTTTTGAATAATGACAAGATCAAACACTCTCTATGTTTATATCCTTCTGTTTTCTTTTTCTATCTACTTATATTATTAAATAGTTATAGTTTGGGCTATTAATATTTGTCTTGCTGATTCATATTACATCAAATACATATAAAATATGTTAACCCTTTGAATAACATTTTGCAAATGCTTTTCTTAGTTTTATTCTCAATGTTTTCTTATAAACATTTTTAAGTCTGCAATAGAAAATGCAAATTAAAACAACAAGATACCACTGAACAACCATCAGAATGGCCAAAGTCCAGAGAAATGACAACATGGAATGCTGGGAAGGATGTGATACAACCGGCACTCTCGTTTATCCTGTGAGAAGGCAAAATGGTACAGCCACTTTGGATAACAGTTTGGCAGTTCCTTGCAAAACCAAACATAGTCACCATTTGATCCAGCAATCACGCTTCCTAACATTTACCCAAACCAGTTGGAGAATTATGTGCTCATAAAAACCTACACATGGATGTTTTTACAAGCTTTATTCATAATTGCCAAAACTTAGCATCAACCAGGATGTCTTTTAGTAGGTGAATGGATAAGTAAACTGTTGTCCATCCAGAGAGTAAAATATTATTTAGCACTAAAAAAATACGAGCTTTCTAGCTATGCATTTTAGAGAGGAACCTAAAATGCATATTACTAAGTGAAAGGAGCCAATGTATACTCTTTGATGATATCCTGGGAAAGGAAAAACTATGGAGACTGTACAAAGATCTGTGGTTGCCAGGGGTTGGAGAGAGAGGGCGGGGGATAAGTAAGTAAAGCACCAAGGAGTTGTAGGGCCATGAAAATACTCCGCATACCATAACAATAGATACACATCCTACTCATAGGGTGTATAACACCGAGAGTGAGCCATAGTATAAGCTATGAGCTTTGGGCGATTACGATGTGCCCATATGGGTGTGTCAACTGTAATAGATGTGCTGCTGTGGTGAGGGATGCTGATAATGGGGGAGGCTATCTGGGGAACCTCTTTACCTGCCCCTCCATTTTACTGTGAACCTGAAACTACTCTAAAAAGTAACAAAGTCTTAACTTAAACAAAAAGCCTACAGCCAAGTTTCTCAGTCCTTTCAGTTATGTTTTCTTTGATCTGTGTATTGGAAAGAATATCCTCACCATGAAACGTTTATGAACACCTACTGCATGGCAGACCCTGGTGGAGGCGCTGGGCCTGTAAGAGGAGAGAGACATTAACTGAGCTTCCAGCCTAGTGCTGCTAGACTCACAATGAACAACACAGATGGTTAACTAACTAATTCAATAAATTGTTAGTTCAAGGTCTCTTCTTACTGAAACCTTATATCTGACTAAATTAAAGTAATCTGTGTTTTCAAATTTTTGTCTAGAAATCTCCTTAGCCAAACACTTTTCCCTTAAGTATATTTTATACTTTCCATGTTACTGCGGACCAGAGTGTTGCCGAAATAATACAAATTTTTTTTCAGCATTTGATAGCAATTTTTTCATTGTCTTTCAGGCTGACAGTCACCAAGAACATTCTAGTTTTTGCCTGCTATATAGTCTTAAAGAAAATGCCGTGGGTTTTAGCTTTACCTTTTGACAGCATCCCAACTGCAGGCATCACTTTAGGTATCAGGTAGGGTCTGATCAGGCAGACAAAACTAAAAACGACTTGGCATAGGGAATGCATCATAGAAATTAGACTGTATTCACATGTGGGAGTTGGTGAAGAAGTCTATGGAAGACTTTTTACTCTGACTCTGATGTTGGGAATGAGGTTCCTGTAGGTCAGCAAGACCAACAGTCAGGAAGAATAACCAGAAGTGAACTGGGGAAGAGTGAGGACAAACTGGAACATACAGGAATGGAATGGACTCCACGAGAATCAACGGCAACCCATATCTCTCACCAGTTCTGACTTTGATGACACCAGTAACCAGCAATTGAATCCAAAGTCCTTTCCCACAGAGCCACTCACATACACCTGATTAGGACTCAAAGAAAGTGAAAAACGAGATCTGAGCTGGAGGAGGCGGCTGAGCTGCTGGCCCAGGTGCTGCCCATGACCACAAGGTGAGTCAGCATACTGAGGTAACAAGTGTGAGATGCTGTGACACCGGGCACACTACCTTGTAGAGCGTAATGCCTGTGTAGTTTCCACCTTTCAAAAAATGTATAAACTTCAGGTTATCTTGCTCTGTCCTCACAGCTGAAGGCAGTAGGAGGACACACACTGATTTAAATCTAATTTCTGTGATCACGATTCACACAATGCACGTTGTGTTATAGGACCGAAGTCTAAGAGGTAGTGGTATCTCCTACTACAATGATTTTCTCTCCATCAAAAGGATAATGAGGAACTTGTGTTTTATAGATTTTCAACTTTGGCTTTGGCTGCAGGAAAAACAGAGTTAAATTGAGATATTCAGTATTTTTTTATTATCTTTGGTCAGTGTTTTCTATTTTGATAAAATTTTCTTTTTATTATCACTCTTAAAAATTGGACCATTGAAAAAATTGTTTAATATTTAATTTTGTAGGGCATCTCAAATGGAAGCAGGCTGAGCATAAATGTGTTTGTGGTAGTTTCATAGCCGCTGCCAAAGGCTATTTTATTCTCTCTCCCTCTCTCTATCTGGTTTACTCTTCACTTTCTCTCTCTTTCTCCCTCTTCCCCACCTTCCCAAGAAAATCTTACTTTTAAAAATGGATAAGGAAATCTTGAAGTAAATGCAGGTACTGCTAGATGATGTTTTAAGGGAACGAGGTCTAGGGGCTCATTTGCATTGAATGGTTTTGCAAACAATGAGGAAAAGAGGAGAAACCCCCTGGAAGAAACACAACTCCTCCAATGAACAGCGTAAGCCAGAGGCTTCCGTTTTGCCAACTGATCTTCAGCTTTTCTTTATCTTATACAAGCATAAGTTAATCACATCATGCAAAACCAGGAAGAAAAGAATGTGATGAATTTTAGATTCTCATTGAGAATTAATAGTCTGATACTTCCCATAAATTTAGTGCCATCTCTTGAGTTCCTAATAATGCAGTACATGACAAGATAAATTGCTAGTAACTTTAAACAAATTACAGTTTTACCAACCTGAGAGGCAAAGCAGAAACTTGTGACATTTTAAAAGTGTTCACAAGGCGACCGGGAAGAACTCCCAATTAAAGTTGAAGAAAATGGCAACCGTGAACCTGCACAAAGTTCTCACTTTAAATATGCAAACCACTCCCCTCTCTTTTGTCATTTTGCACACAGTTCTGTGTTACAGGCATCCAGCTTTATCTAGCCAAGAAGCTACAATGTAATGAGGGTCAAGAATAAGCACATATCACTATCTTCTTCTTCTTTTTTTTTTTTTAGTGTGTCTGTGATTGCCTGAGGGCCTCCTCTGAATCTCAGTCATCTACTTATCGCTCACAACGATTTACATAGTCTCCAATAAATATTATATATATGTTTGTTAAATGAATGAATGATGTTGAATAGAAATGATCTTAAATAGACAGAACCCCGTGTGTATGTGTCTGTGTGTAATACAGAAAGAGGAAGAAATTTAGTGTGGTTATCTGCTTCAAGTGAGTGCACCAGCTAGAACTGCTCCCGGACAGGGGCCTGGCCCTAGCGGCGGGGCGGGGGGATCTGCCCAAGGCCAGCTGTAGCGTGTGGGTTCCTGACTTCGTGTGGGAAGGATTTCACAACATGGGTCCAGGTGACTATGAGGATCCATTTATTAAAGCTGGGGGCACTGAAACGAGGAAGGGCTCAGCGTAGAGGAGGCAGCAGGAGAGCCTGGGCTGGGCTGCCTGAGCTCACTGGGAAGTCAGAGGAAAGGGGTCTGTGGGAACGGGTTCAGGGGATTAGCCTGGAACAAGCTGCCAGCTGCCCACTGCCTTATAGTTAAGAAACTTGTGCCTGTGAAGAAGGAAGTGGGGGAAGAAGAAGGAAAAAGAAGTTGCCCCAGCTGCTCCCCAGATGGAGAGTGTACCTACTTGATCCTTTGTCTTGAGGCTTCTATCTGTCTCCTACAGGCAGGAATACCAGGGGAGGTCTCAGGCGAGGGCTTAGTAGAATAGTCATCGGTTCTCCAGGTGTGCCCTTTCAGGATTGTGGTCTCCACTGACTGGTCAGTGACAAGGTAGGAGGGCTTTAGTCAGTGCAGTTGGTTCTGGCATTGCCCACCTGGTTTTGCTACTTTTCTGGGCCTGGAGCTGAAGCAAAACTGAGGCCTGGATGTTATCTCCATGGAGGAAGGGCCAGGGGAGGAGAATTTACTCTGGGGGTGAGGTGCTTGTGTTCCCAGTTTTGCCCCTTGCCAGGCACTCAGGGTCTTCGCCTTGGTGGCCCTCTGCACCTGGCTGTAAATTGCTCAGCCACTGTGTTCAGCTGTCTGTCTCAGTTTCCCTATTCCATTTGCCAATGAATTTTCCTAGCTTCTCACTGTCCTGTCTCAGAACTACTGGAGGTCCTTGGCCACCACAGTGCATCTGTGCATGCTATTAGAAAATCACTGGGTTTTTCTCTGAAAATCAGTTCCATGTAAATTATGACTGGAAAATGAAAGTGATAAAAAGACGCGTATGAAGTCTAAGCCCCAGGAGTGGAGCACAAAATTACAATGCAGATCTTCAATTCTTTTTCTTCTTATTCAAAAAAGAGAGACTGGAAAAAATCTCTTTGTTTTTATTATTTTTTTTTCTCAGCTCTCTTTCTGTAGCTGAGAATAATGCCCTTTGGGCTTCAACAACATGGGTAGTTTGACCATGGAGGCAGGAACGCAGAACAATAAAGGCCTAACTAAATACTCTGGTTTTACTGTGAAGAGAAAGATCCACCAGAGGGTCGGTTGAAACAGAACACAATCAATTGTCATTATTTGTGGTAGTTGTGCTCTATAAAGTCACTGTGGATGCTGCATTAGTGACTACTGAGCCATCGCTCCTAGAGGGAATACACTGTTGGGTTCCTGAGAGCCCCTGGTCATAACGTTTTCATCAGCCAGTTAACGCATACCTTGTTTTATGTGTGTTTCTGCTCAAAGACATTGTGTTTAAGATACATTGTTGATTCATTAACATTGAACTCACAGCCAACAACGCTATAACTCATGCTTGAACAAAACTTATCTACCACATGTTTCTTTCCCAAGGGAAATCACACTAGATAACAGCATTCCATCTGGGAGCTATTTTAAACAGCAAAAACACCAACAAAAAGCAAACAAAAAGAAGTGGCACTAAATGGGCCACATAAAATGACACTTGCTTATAGTATGAGAGCTGGAATAAAAAGCAGAGGTGTCTTCTTGTTTGACCTCAGCTAGAAACATATGTTTCAGGCAAAATGCATTTTTTTAAATTAGTTACACATGTCTGCAAATGGCCATGAAAGTGCCATCAATATTGATTTTGGAGTTACAGGTGAATTTTAGCAAGCAGGTGATTCACAAACACAGAATCCATGAATAACAAGGATTAACTGTATATGCAGTAATAGAACAATTAGGAGCCCTTAAGTTGAATCCAACTGAATGCTGCACATTTATACTGAGGTCCATTACATATCAGTGTGAGTTCAAGAAAAAGCAGAAACAAGTGGTTTGTATGACATGTTTCCTAGTAAATGTGTTTTCACATTAAGTGTATGATGGGTGAGGCACTTAACCATTTGGCAAAGCAATAAGAATTCTGAAAAAATAAAATAAAATAAAGCCCCAGCTGTTTAAAACCCAATGACAAAAATGGAGAATATAAAATGATGACTTGACAAGTAAAATAGCGATGAAGTCTCTTAAGGACCATCATGGCCAATTCTATTTTAGTGACTTTTGAAGTGTCCCTAAGCTAGTATGAGCTGTAGATGGCACTTCTGAATGATCACTTCACTGGGTGATACTGCAGGGAAGCTGGCTCTTGCTTTTATTGTTATTTATTTAATTTTCAGTTATTGTTTTTAATAAATTCCTATTTTAGCCATTACAAGAGTATCTGTGGTCACTGGAAAACAAATTTTGTGACTATGCTTTTAGATAAGACCAAAAAAGAACTGTCTCAAGAGTAACATCCTGAAGGGTCCTAGTAAGTTTTCATGCAGAACTCTGTTTGAAAGCGCTCACTCTCTCTAGGCCAAGCCATTTGCAATCAAATGCTGCTGAAAGTTCTAAACAAAGCAGTAGAAAACAATGAACACAGGACAACACAGAAACTCTCTATAATGCCAATTTTGTTGTTTAAAGGATTACTGAGATGCTGTATAAACAAAGAATTATTGCAAAACTTATAAGTGCAACCCATGAAAATGTTCAGTATATGGCAGCTACTAATGTTTTCACCTCAGCTGTGAGCTGAACCAGGAAACAGAGGACCTCTTGAGACTACTTTGTCTGGGTAGACTTCTAACAGATTATAGGCATTGGAGTGGACTTCTCCATTGTAATAGAGACTATTACTTGCAAACTACCTGTTGTCTCTTTTTTCTTTCTAAGCAAAAATAGTACACACTGAGCTTTGTTTACATTAAAATATGGCCATGTGACTGAGTTATGGCAAGTTAGGCATAAGTGAAAGGCACTATAAGTGAGACTTCTGGAAAAGCTCTTTAAAGGGAACTAATAAAGTTGGCATGCCGCTTTCCTTCCCTCTCCCTATACATGATGGGAGGACAATCTGAGAGTGTGAGGACAAGGGTTACGCTCTAAGAATGGAGGAGCACAAAGCTAAAAGGAGACTGACTCCCTGCTGAAATTGTGAAGCCTCTATACCAAGACTGGACTACCTGCCTCCAACGGAAAACTAAATAAACCCTAAGTTGTATAAGCTATTGAGTTTGGGGTTTCTGTTAGAAATTCAATTTCTAGCTGACAGACCCAGGAATAATACCCCTAACTGGAGCTAAGAAATATCTGGTAGGTCTCTGTGTGGAATATAGTCAAGACTTTCAACCTTCTGAGGAAACAAAAGGGACAGCATGTGACGTAGAACGTACGAGTTTGCACTGCTCTGATTTGTACTTATGTGATCGTTCTTCGGACAATGGCATTGAGTCAATAGAAAGATGAATTTGAGAAACAGTTTTCTCTCCTTTCGTATCTTGGGTTTAACATAAAATGATGCACGATGAAAACTATGGCATACCACACATTTTTTTTAGAGAGGTGAGTTTCTGAGTTTTAGGGTCATATATTTGATTTTGAATAATCTTGTCCAAAATGTCTTTGTAAATAGATATTTAAGTGATCCCAGGCATGGTCTCCTGATAAAATTTAGTTCACTTAAGATAAAGGAATTAGTCTCTCTTTGGACTTGATTACCTATTCTGCCAGGTACTCCCTTACATATCCCTATCAATTCTACCCAGCTTCTGAAAGATCAGCCTGAGCTATAAAATTGTTTGCTTCTTGGCCTTAATTTTGATGACAGCAAGGTCCTCCCAATTACTGCAAACAATGTTGCAATTTCCTGTTTAACAAACGTTGTTGAAGAGGGGATGGGTGGAGGGGTGAGGAGGTGTGGGTGAGGCGTCAGTGATCCTACCTATGAACATATGGCATAGGCTTTGCTAAAAAAGGATAAAGATGAAAGATCTCTAAGTTGCTATGTATCCACCCATTGTTTCGTGCAGGCGACGCTGACTCACTGTCCTGCTTGCAAGGGGAAATCCTGTATTTCCCTCTCTGGGACTTAAGAGAGGCAGACACTTTATTGTTCTGCTGGAGCCTTGGTGCCAGGTCTCAGGTGTCCTTTATAAATCATGTCATTGGAACCTGGGGACATAACTTTTTCCTCATCTATTGTTTGGATGCTGAGTAGCATTGTGTTCGCATGCATGTGTGCATCTTTCTGTCCACCTGGGACTATTCAGCCAGGTCTTCATGGGAACACCTCTCACACTCACCTTTATTCTCAGTAGGACTTAGTCTCAGCATTTGTATCACATTTGGAAAACTTCATGTTAATTGTCAATGATTTATTTCATCATATGAATGAAATAGTATATAAATTGTCAATCGTTGCTATATCATGTACTCAGTACTATTCTCAACAATTTACAGGGGGCAACCCAACAATTTTAAGATGTGGTGTCTGCTGAAAACAGTATGACAATTAACCTAAGAATAATGTGACCTTAGAACTACCATATTTCCTCACAGGTTCCCAGATGAGGTTGAACAAAGCCACGGAGGATTCAGTAACAAGCTGCATGGACTATACTCAGTGAAGAATTCACCCAGAAGGTGGTAAGTGACTTGAGGAGTTAAAATTTATGTAGGTTCTAAATTAGGAGGTGGGGGAAAAGGCAATTGCAGCAAGAATTGGGATATGCAAAAGCTTGGAATCAAAACTAAATAACATGTTGGCATGGAAGAGTAAATTAAAACCCTGTCTGAAAAAAAGAAAAAGATGACTGGCAAAGAGAATTAGTAGCCTTTTAAATCAGTTATTTAGGTGATGCTATATTAAGGGAAGTGTTTGAGTTTGATATACTAGGAAACAGAGAAGCTTTAGAGATTCTCAGGGGCATGGTAAAACAATGTTTAAGAAGAAAAGTTGGCAAATGTTCATTAGTTATAAATATATTGCTCATAAAGCAAATAATGAAATTAAAATTTAATGTCGACTTAAAAGGATTAGCTGTTTACTTACATTAAAGAATCATTTATGGCCCTGGCTGCTGTGGCTCAGTGGACTGAGTGCAGGCCTGTGAACCTGAGTGCAGGCCTTGCTGGTTTGATTCCTGGTCAGGGCATGTACCTGGGTTTCAGGCCAGGTCCCCAGCAGGGGTGCATGAGAGGCAACCACACATTGATGTATCTCTCCCTTTCTTTCTCCCTCCTTTCCTCTCTCTAAAAATAAATAAATAAAATCTTCTATTTATGGACAATAGATAAGCTATGTCCAAATTACAGAATGATGAAATAGGACAAACTAGAGAAATTAATTCTTTCAATCTTACAACATTTTGGGTGAAGAATTTCTCCCCAGTTATTGTGAGTATGCTTCCTATCATCCCAAAACAAAACAAAACAAAAGGACACTGGCATAGGCAGTCCGGTGCAGGATACACAACTTACTTAAAAAAATTCTGTAATTTAAACTTGAGCTGGGACTTTCTACTAGTTGTTCTGAACTAGTGGGACCTGTAACAACCACAGTACACAAACTCTGGTTGAATGCTCTAGGGATGTAATCAGCTGACAAAGCTGGGTGCATAGTGATGTCACGTGGCAATTGGCAGAACTCGTTGCCCATGTCCACTGCACATCCCGTAATTTGTTTTCCAATTCTGCTGCTCCAAATAAGAATTTGCACTTGGCAATTATTTTTGCTGAAAGTCGAGTTATTTGATAACTTTAAATTTATTCAAGTTACTGTTTCTCTTCCTCTATCTTTTTTACCCAGTTAATTTTTGTTTAGTATACTGTTGTTTATTTTTTAGGTTCAATGAGTTAACCTTTACAAGATTTGAAGGATTCAATCTTTTTTTACTTGGTATTTTGGTTATTTTTATGCGTGTGGTGCTACTCCTGAGTGAAATTTGACTGTCATTGGTCATTTTGAGAGCAATGTGCTATTATAAAATCTTTCACTCTCTCTCTTTTGGGTCTTGAGGGTATTACTCAGTTATACGTCAGAGCTCCTGGCATGCAAAGAAATGGCCAGTGGGTTTAACTACAATGATTTTCAATAGTTTTCTTTATTGCTATACAAACTACCTTTATTGAAGGACTTTCACTGTAAACACAGTCATCAGAGTAATAACCAGATCAAATGTCAGGATATAACTTCTCTCAACCTAGAAAAGAATTGGTGATTTCATTCTTAATTTAGAGAATGTTTTGGTGTTACGTGACCTTTTAGTTCCAAATTTTCACTTTGCATGTTCTCTTCATCATTTGTATATAGTTTTTATATTACAGAGACTTGTCCTAACATCAAAGTAAGTTTTAAGATTAAAAGGTTTCCAATAAATAAGTAAATAAATAAATGAACAAATGAGTAAACGAATGAATGAGCAGTTTCATGGTCCTTAAGTGTCTCTCAGTGACATGATTTGAATCGTCAATGCCAGGGCAGAGTGGGTCTCAGCTCAGGAAAATGATCTAGCAACAAAGAAAGGCAAGGTTGATATTTTTATTGCAAAAAAAAATTACAACTTCACATTTCAAACTTTTTAATTTTTTTTTTTATCTTCTTGAGTTAGAGGAGCAGTTTCTCTGTGGTAGTTCAACATGAGTTCTGATTTGATTTTGATTTCACCCATCAGGGAGTACCAACAAGCTTCAATGACTAGAGTTTTATTGCATTTCGTTATGTAGGCAAAACTCCTGAATCATCGGCCATGTGATTCAATTCAATCTCTCTATTCGCCTTCCCTTCCTAGAAGTCAGGAGGTTGGGCTGACTTCACGCAGCTCAAAACCCCAGCCCTCTAATCATAGATCGATTTTTCCATCATGGCCAGTCCCCACATTGTGGTTATCAAGGGCTTCACCAGCAGCCCCCTCTCATTAGCATAAAATCACCCTGTGGCCCCAGGGGTTAACTACGAATAACAAAGTCACTTCTATTATTTAGAGAATTTCAAGGATTTGGAGTCTCTGTCCATGGATCCAGGGATAAAAACCAGTCAAATTCTTTATTATACAACAGGATTCAATAAATTTAGCTAATTTATTAATGTTATTGTAGCATACTGTGTCATAATAACTTTGTGAGGCAGGGAGAGCTTTTATATAAATTTTCGCATGCATTTTTTCAGAGAGGAGAAAACAGTGAACATGTGGGGGTGTATTCAGTTCAAGATAAAAACTTCTGAGACTCTTTACGAAATCAAATAACTTAAGAGAGTAAAGAAAAATGCTAGGCACTTCCCATATTTTCAATTTTCAGATTGTTAGCAAAAGAATAAAAAGACTAACTCTAACATATTTCTATAAATTAAGTCAAATTTTAAAATATATATTTGAATTCTGTGTTAATTATGTATAACACAGAAATAACTTCTGTGGGAAAACTGATTAACTTATTTTTGGAAGAACAAATAAAGATGGAATGTAAGTCAGACACCCCAAAATACAAGCTACAGATGTTCAGCATATGCTGCTTACAATCATTATTGTTGGTGGCAAACGAGGAAAATGAACTCCTATCAAAATGTCTCGGATTTGCCTATATGACTATAGGTTTGATTTACCTCACTTCCCTTTCCCAAAAAGCAATGACAGGCTTAAAAGATTACATTAGCATTTTTATCCCTTTATCACAGTGGGTTAGATGATTGCTTTGCATCTATTAAACAAAAATAAAGATATTAGAAGTGTTCTGCTGCAATTATGAGATGTAAGGAGTTTTATAGTTCACTTATTTACCCCAGCTGGGGTCTGACTCAGCAGATGAGCCACAGGAAAATGAGATCAATTCACCAGAGAAGGTGCAAAAGGGAGGGTGAATTTAATAGGCATTTGAGGAGGAATCTCAAGAGAGTATCTCTTCTGGCCTCCTTCCTTCAGACAGTTACACAATTCAGTAACAATATATACTTGAGAAAACTAAGGTGAAAGACTAGGCAACTGGATCAGGGATCTGTAGCTCTTTAAACGTGATCTGTTTAAATATGAATGCTACCAAAACAAGGTAATTCCCAAAGTCCATGAGTTTAAAATGTTTCTCAGCAATCCATTTACTTCATGTGAACATAATGTGACAGAAACTGTTAAAGAACTGTCTTTAAGTAAGATACTGAGACTTCTTCCAACAAAAGCCTTCGTCATTTTAGACATTCCGAGTTACCTGTTCTGGATTGCATTTAAGTAGAGGCTTTGCTTGTCATGTTATTTGTGCCAGTTTAATGTGATTTATTTAAATAATCATCTTCAAATTTTAGAAGAAACTGGTTCTTCTGTGGTGTTGGAAACTCTTTGTTAATATAACGTGTCAGCATCATAAGCCGTCAATAGGGGAATGTTCGGTTACTATGTGACTACAAGAGAAATTACTTTGTTTCTGGAAGAAAAGACTATAGAGAGAGAAAGCACCTAAAGACAGAGCCAGACGCAAACCATTAGAAAGGCACCAGGCTGTTTCCACTTTTGGGTAAAAGCCAAAGTAAGGTAAAATCCAACCATAAGCAATGTATTAATAATTGGTTGCCTTTGTGGTGTAAAGTTCCTAAAACACCCCCTTTGGAGTAAGATCTGGTTGCTGCAGAATTTTTTCTTAACACGGACTAGTTATTTTACCCCGAAGAGTTCACGAGGTCTGTTTGTGACTCTGGCACCTGTCTGGAATGCCCAGGATTTTATATTGGAACACAAAATCAGATGGACAAATGATTCCTGTTTTTCATGTATAAACAACTCATATAAAAAGAGGAATCCCCAACAGAAAATTGGGTGAATGGTATGTAACAGACACATTTAAAAAGGATGTATGCTAATAACCATTAAACATTTTGGGAAACTGTTCAACCTTGCTAGCAATCAAAGATGTGTGATAGTTAAAATAGTTAGCAATTTTTATCTACCAAATTGGCAAGAGTGTAAAAATAATATAATCTCCATTGAATGAATGTTCAGGTCTTTCTTACCTTCATCTAATCACTAGAGAGCAATATGATAATAAGTATGTCATCTTTCAAAGCTTTATATTTTTGAAGGAGAAATTCCACCTTTAAGAATTTGTATTATGTGAAGGGATTAAGCAGTACAAATTGGTAGTTACCGAATAGCTCCAGAGATATAGATTACAGCATAGGTGATTTGGTAATAATATCACGATAAATATGTATGGGGCAGGTGGGTTCTTGAAGCAGAGGGGGAAACACTCTATAACAACTTTGCTGGACATTCAAAACAAATAGAGAATAATATTGAATATAAAATGTAATTGACAAATTTTAAAAAACATTGAAAAGAATTTATATTATGTAAGAGCTTACAAAGATACTGTTAAAAATGAGTGTTCGTTGCAATGAGAATTTGGAAACAATGTTAACTATAGAGGACTTTTTAAATTGTAGGATATTTTTATGAAGAAATGGTTATGATAAGCAATTAACATCATATTCTCAAATATAATTATCATGTGGAAATATATTCATGATATAATAAGTGCAAATTGCAGACTCTAAAAAAGTATAGTTCTTATTTTTTATAAAAAAAGATGATGTGCTTAAAAAGTACTAAAAACATAAGCCAAAAATTTAACACCAGGTGTCTCAGGTATGAAAATACATTTTGGATTTTATATTTTCATAAATCTTTATTTTTTAAAAATGAAACATGAATTACTTTTAGCATCATAGAAGGAGGCAATGAATGTTATCTTCCTTGAAAGAAGAGGGACAGAATAAACAGCCTCTCCTCATCAAAACTTTATGATTTTTACTTTGAAGTAAATGAACATGTTAACACATTTGTCACTAATCAGTTGACGGGGCTTTGCTTTGCATATTAACCAGTCTTGTGGTGTGGCTTTAAGCCGAAATGAGGAAATGCACACTTTGATTTGGAGAAAATGGAGTCCCAAAGTTTCAGAGGCATTGCAGCCTCAGAGGAGGAGGGCGCGGGCTAAGTGCGGCCCCGGAGCTGGGTCTATGGTGGCAGAAGAGACCCTTCTTTGTCACTCTTTTCAAACCTGAGGGCAGAGCTTTGATAGACCTTGCTTGGTGCAGCATTTCTCCAATTTTAAAATAACATCCACAATCATAAGTAAGTTTTACAAAGCAACCCAACACACTCAAGTAGAAATGAGTGCATGTGCAAAGCACACCCAACCACACTAACTAATGAAACAAAAATGTCGATCCTGCACAAAAACTAACCAACCTTACCATATACTGATATTGCTAGTCTATTTTCATTATAAGAAAATGAACTGGGTATCATAGCATGGCACTTGACACTGAACAAGAGCTCAACTTACCATGAGCACACAAAAATTGAAATAAACACTAAAGATAGAGCAAAGATTCAGAATTTCCAAAGTGGAGTAAACTCATTAAGGTGAGTAAAAAAAGTTTGAACTTTTATTCATATTTATCATCTTAATTTCCACTTATGTGACATAATTGCATATATGACTATTATACAGGTATATAATCTATAAATAAACACAGACTGGAGAATTTTGCTCAGTTATTATTTTTTCCTTGATAGGGCTGTGTGATTGAAAAGTTTGGAGAACAAGGTATGGTTTATATGTACAAAAAATGTTAAGAGGAGAAGAGATGTTTGGGAGTATCTAGCTAGGAAAGTTGCCCAGAAAACAATATTATTTTATTTGAGCCTTGAAAAATATAGTGTATTTGGCTAAACATATGTGTAAAAGATGTCACACAGAATTTTGGTGTTCAGAGGATCAAGTAATAGGACAATGATCAGGCGGGACCTTAGAGATCCCAAAAGAGATGACAATGAAATATTAAATTAAGACAAACCGCACAGGAAAATAGGTGTGGAGGGGGCATCAGAAAGTTCTCCTTCTGCCTAACGACACTAGGGCTAGGGCACTAGGGATGTTTGCTGAAGCTCTCTGGGGCTGGAGCCTTAAGGGTTGTGGACGCCATCATTTACTCAAACAGACTTATTCTCCACTCATCTCCACCTGCTTAATGACCCAGCTGGTCTATCCTCGGCTTCATGAATGGATTCCCTTGCCCTGTTTCCTCCTTGGACTCTTCAGTGTGGTGAGAAGTGAGCATCAGAAGATCAGAGGACAGGGGAGGGTGAGTTTGGAGTATGTCCTCCCAGGGGACTCCCCATGCTGGCTGTGTCTCTTACAAGAGGCTACTTGTCATTTCAGGCTGCCTGGCTCTTTAGCTATGGGCTCCAGAAACACCTCCATTCTTTAGCAGCCTCAGACCTGGTGGGTAAGGGTTTTCCTCTGTTAGTAGCCCAGGGATAGTGCAATACATTATTTTCTATTGATTTTCCTCAATCCTGCTCCTACTTTTGTAAGGATTTAAAAAACTTCCACCATTAAACTGCCCTCAAGTTTCCCGATTTGAGTTTGTTAGCTATATCCTGGGATCCGGACCGGTGGGTGCAATATAAGTGGGTTGGATTTCTAGAAGGCAGAACATAAGAACAGCTGTAGTCTGAGCACAGAGGGGCTGGGCACCACAGGGAGAGAGATGCAGGTTAGTTGGGGATGCAAAGAAAAGGTTTCTCAGGCCGCTTCCTAAAGTAATCATATGGGGAAGGGTCCTGAGGAAGCAAATGCACTGGCTGTAGGGTATCATATTTCAGCCCAGGAGAACAATGAAGAGGAAGGACCCACAGGGGACTTCCAAGGTTCTGGCAGTGTTTAATTTCTTGATCTGTTTGGTTGATTCATAGATGTTCATTTTATTGATTATTCTAATAATGGTGCACATGTATTTTGTACGCTCTTCTGTATGTTTACGTACTTCATGATTAAATACACAGGGAAGAGGAAGAGTGAATAAGGGTATGGTGAACAATATCACCCATGATTCTGTCAATTTGCTATTTGAATGTTTTATATACTGTTTTCTGCTGTGTAATCTTCATTCTAGGCTTGCGAGGTAGAAATTGTTGTGCTTTATTTCGGGTATTCCCAGGAGAGTGGAAGCATGGTATATGTTAGCTGGCAACATTTCACTGAACAATTTAACCAGGAGAAAAGTTGTGAAAGGTTGGCCAGGCCGTGGCGCCTCACTTTGCAAACATCCTTCCTGGCCATCTCAGATCAATCCGTGAGCCAGAAGTCTTTTTAATAAGTAATTACTACCTTCTAAAAGGAGTCTTTAATCATTTACAGGAAATTTTAAAGTTCAGTGAATGCAGAGTCCAAACCATTGCCAACTTGTGTCTAGCTTTAAAATATTTAGCATATTTTTATCAGTCTGGCTTTATAAAGCTAAAAAAATTTCCAATATTTCCTCGGTTATTACAATAATGTAGAATGCTTGTGAACAAAAAAAAAAAAAAAAAAAAAAAAAAACCTAAGCAGGATAAAGTTTGGCGTTGCGTTAGATTTCTAAACAGAAAGTGCCCCAGTACACGTATGCAGAAACTGCCCTGGAGACTGACCTCGCCATGGGAATGGTTTCAAGGACAAAAACAGAGAAACGTTTATTACAGTGCTTCCCCACCAAGAATATAAATGAGTAAAGACATTATTATTAAACCCCTTGAATTGGATTTTTTTTTCCCAACAACTCACATTTACTACTGTTAATTTCATTTTAAAGTCAATGTGAATTCTGATGTGAGGAAGGAAATGCTTTATTCATACGAAATTTCTGTGGTGATTTATACATGAATGCTTCAGGCTGAAAGTAAGATGAAAGCACTTTATTTCTTACTTAAAATTCTTTTCCACAGTTCAAAAGTAAAATTGTTTTTCACTGTGGTTATTGAGTTTAAAGCCACTTACAGCCCTAAAAAAATCGTGGAAGAGGTAGTCTCTGCTTGGACTCAGTTCTATCCTGCTGCAGAAGTTGCTTAGGCAGAAGGTTCAGGGGCTTAGAGGCAAAGGGAATAGAGGGAATTAACCAAGCAGATAGGATCAAAAGATAGTCACACTTTGATTTCTGTGGTGGGCTAGTGTGTTAAAAGGCAGGACGATTGTACAGAATTGAATTTTGGAGATTCTTAAAAACTAGACTAAAAAATTAGCATTTTTCACTTATCAACAGCAAATCAGTAATATGTTCTTGAAAAATGGAATAATCCAATATATGCAGTGCTTCAAGAGATTTAGTCTGATAGAAGTGTACCAGTTGAATTGTGTGCAGAGAAGACACATTTAGGGTAACCCACAATAGCAACAGTAAAAACCAGTGTAATTAAGAGGAGGAATGCACAGGGAAATAAACTTGAAAGCTAATTTAGAATTTCAACAAAAGCAAAAGACTTTACTAGAAACATGTACATGTAAGGAAATGGAAGAAGAGGACATAGTTGCAAAGCTTCCAGCCTCCAAGATTGAAAAGATGATGGACAGAGAAAAACCACTGGGACTGTGTTTGTCATTTGCTCTTAGATTTGGGTGAGGAAGATCAGTTTGATGTGAGCATGTGACATTTATAATGAACATGGGGCATCCAACTAAACATATTCAATGTGCAGCGTGAGTGATACGATAGTCAGCAGTGTAAAAATACTGATGGTGGCTAACTCTCCAGGGGAATCAGACTGAGCAAATAGCAGAGGAGACAAGAAATATTTTTAGTGGAATAATGAAACGTGCCATGAAACCAGAGTGAGGGAATAGGAAGAGAAGTAGGAGAAACAGAACATAAAATGCTATGGAAATGTAGAAGAATTTTAAGAAGTAGATAGACACTAAAATCAGACTTTTTACTGATGTCAAGAAGATGAAATTTGAGAACACATTACCTTGGACAAAGCAGTTCAATGGAGTGGTTAGGGTGAAAGTCAGAAAGTAGCAATTGAAGGTAGAAGGGAGGACATCTCAGTGAAGGTGTTGGATAGAGACCACAGTACAAAACGAGCAGAGACAAAAAGAAACTAGAAGATGTGAAGTAGATTGTGGATACAGATACAGCAAGGTCAACTGCAAAGGTTTATTTTAAGATGGGGTTCTTGGGGCATAGAAGGCTTTTGAACCTGGGGTTGAGAGGCTGTATGTTTTGATACACGCTTGTATGATCTTGTACGGTGCCACGTGAGGCTGACAACGGCTCCAATGCTGTAACCTGGTTTCTGGTTGTATGTTTGCAGATCGAAATGATGAATTTAAAAATCAGCTCACAACCATAAAAGGAAGAAAGAAGAAATGCTAAAATAGCCATTGCACTCAACTTCATTGTAGAGGACAGCCTCCCAACCCCCATCTAACTGCTTAGAACACCAGCATCTCACTTCCTGCTCAAACTGTGAGGATAGATGCAAACCAGATGTGCTGTGACCTTATCAAAACCTACACACAGGCAGGAGGCCATAACATACTGTTTAAATACAGCCCACGTGTCGCTAATCCGGGCCCTCATTTTCCATGATGAACCTAAGGGATGGGGGCCCAGCAGCTGCAAAGGCCCCAGGCTAGAGTTTCACAAAAGACACGTTCGCCTGAGAGAGAAGCCTGTGCCCCAGACAGGGAAGTCGTGGCGAGGTCCCTGTTCAGCCCTGAGATGTTTCACCTTAAATGAAACCACCAGGAGAAATCTGACATATAATTTTGACCTTTTTCCAATTTTCTCATAATGAAAAGAAGAAATGGAGATGGGTCCCTGAAAGGTCAACTTTCAGAAACTGGAAAGGACAAACAAAATAGTGGTTTTTTTCTTTCAACATGACTCAAGTAATAGACTCCCGCCACTTCCCTTGTGGTTCAGTTCTGCTGTCCAGTGTAGCTCTCATTGGGAATTTTTTATTTTTAATATCCAACTTTGACATTTTTCTTAATTTGTTTCCATTGCTTCTTTTAGACCACCCAGACAACATTTTTCTTTTATGTTTTCTCACACACGCACATGTACACACATACACTTCTCCCTCATTTTCTCTCTGATTTTAAAGGACTAACAAGCCTTCAAGTTTCAATACAGCAGACACGTACTTAAATGCCAACTGTGCACTAACCCTCCACTTATTCTCGTTATATTTTGGAAGCAATTAAATTACTTTTAGGGAAAATAATAAAATTTTAGGGGAAGTTTTTTCATTAAAAAATATAAAGAACAAAAATTTGTATATCCCACCATTCAAATACAACTAATGGTAAATATCCACTAGCTACTTCTTAATGCTTATTTATAAATGTGTGTGCTTATGATTTTGCAAAATAGAAAAATATGTAATTTCTATAAGCACCTTCTTTCACTCAGCGTGCCATGAATATCTTTCCTAGTCAAGATGTATTGCTATATTAGCATTTTAAATAGTTGCATCACATGAAGTAATATACAAACACTGCAATTTTCCTAACTGGTCTCCCAGTGATCACCCAAGTAACTAAACTTTTTTCTATTCAAATTTCAAGAAATAACCTTGTGTATACTTTGCTTTTTGAAATTGTTTTTCTCTTAATGCTTACTGTTTATCAGTAGGTCGGGCAACAGTTTTCCCTTGATGCATTCTTTTCCTACTCTGGATTGGCTTCAGAGGCCTTGCAAATATGTGATCTTTAGTATGAAAAGATTTTATGTTCTGCTGTGGGCAGGTGAGATCAAAGGATAAAAGATGCATGCAGGTAGATTATGGTTCAACACTCAGACACAGGTCTCAAAATAACTCAAATAACTATTAAATAAATGAGATAATATAGATCTGAAAGTGTGCTGAAAGTTGCATAGTCTAATAGTTGTTAAAACAAATATCATTATTGTGATGTAATTATGAATGAAATCACTTCATGTGAATTCTTAGGTCTTTACTATGTTTTTAGTGAAGCTAGATGAATAATTTTCAACAATTATAAGACGAATTGTTCTTAAGTGAATGTTTGAGCAAGCTGACCTTTTATATACTCGTGTATCACTCTCATAATTTTCTTAGATTTCAAAGTGGGGCTAATATTGAATTAGGCTTTAATATCAATACCACCTCCTTAAATCACCTCCCATTCCTCAGAAAAAGGTATTTATGCTTTAGAAATGGACTTCCGAACACCTTAATTTTGGCAGATTGTTGGCAGGTAGGCAGAGCAGGATATTTGGAGTCAAAGAAGTCTTCCTGAGTGCCTATTTAAATCACCACTTTTCTAATATTTATTTATTAGTCTCCAACTTAGATTCCATGAGTCATAAATGGGATTAATCTCCAACACTACCATACACACACTCACCCGTTAAAGTTGTCTGGTTTGCAGGGCGGGGGAGGGTCATTGGATGGGTAAAGAAGAAATAGCAATAGAAAGAAACATGCACATTCCATAATATTCCATTATATCTCCAGTTACAAATCATGAAAAGATGGGCCCTACTGGACATGAAGGCACATGTAAATAGAGGTTGTCAATCACAGCCGTGGGGATGGGCAACATAAGCACCCTGCTTTAACAGTGATTTCTCACAACAGCTTCAAGAAGAGCTGTTCTTTCAAGATAGCATCTTTGCCCACCTCCTAGGAACAAGAAGCAACCAGCATGCATGCACCGAGTCTCAATGTTCTTAGCTTTGTTCACACAAACAGAATCACGGAAAGTAGTATTAGTCCACCAAAAAAGAAAAGCTACATTATTGGAGAATGAAGAATTGTACATAGAAATGTAATATTCCCCAAAGTAGAAAGTTTCTCAAATAAACTTTTGACTTTTAAATAAAAGAAATAGTGTCCTTAATTAAGAAGCAAAACACATATACTTTCCCAGAGGCCACCTCTTTGTAGCCCTCTGTTGGCCTCTGAGCCAATCTTAGAAGAATATGCTGAAATAAAAATAAATAAATAATGTATGTGCCAGTTTTTGAAGAGAGAAAGACTATCTGGTATTCAGCAATGAGAGCAATGGTCTTCATATTCTCTGTTCTCAGGGTGTGAGGAAGAGTTCAGGAAAGGGAAAGGTCCCCTGGAACAGAAAAAGTTTGCATTTGCCTGCAGCTCTTATCTCATTTTAAAATCGTGGCATACCCCAAAATAATGTGTGATTCTCTTGTCTTCCAAAGGTTTGCAATGGCTTCCCACAGCACATTTTTAGCTGCAGTACTCTTACTTTGAAGGTTATTTTTAAGTTCAAGGTACTTAAATTGCTAAGATAAAACATCTGCCCACAAATTGGATTTTCTGGAAGTTTTGGTAATAGAAATTCAGAGTTGTTATAATCAAATTAAAATAGACATTCTGGAGTAGAATGCGACATTAATATACGTTATCGTATTTTAAAAACTATCCATTTAAGTTGTTACCATATAACTTCAACACTTTCCCTTCAGAGTCAAATGAGAATAGAAGCAGTGACATATTCTTGCCAGCCTCGGGGATACTTCTGGGGAAAGTTTTGAGAGGTATTAACCTAAGAGTAGAGAACACACTCCCAGCGTGGTATTCAAAACCCTTCGTAATGTGGTCTCAATAGTCCTCTTTTCCCATTACCCTCCTCTCTGAAATCTGAACACCAGCTGGCATGCCTACCGCCTCAGCATCCCTCAGGCATGTGAAGCTCTACTCAACGCCTGTCTCCCTGCAACGTTGTTTCTTACATCTGCCTCTCCCTTACTCTGGTTTTCAAAGTTCAGCCCCAGTAAACTCTTCTGACACCCAATCCCTTGGTGATTCTCCTTTCCTCTCTACCACATTAATATTTTCTTTCATGTTGTTTACTGTTGTGACAAAAATATTGCTTGGTTAAAAAATGCAGCTTCCTATTTAATTCTATTTATTGTCTTCCTAATTTAGACTGAATTTCATAGAAGGAAGGACTTTTATATTCTTCATTACTTCTGACACAGAGTCAAGCACATAGTAACACAGATTATAATACATGGCCAGCATATCAGAGATCATTGAATCTGAACTGCTCATTTTAAACATAAGGAAATAGACACCAAAGGTAGAGAAATGACCATTGATGAATGAATGAGAGGGAAAAATAAGAAAACCTGAAGGATAACACAGAAGAGTGATTTTCATTGATTTTTTGCAGAAATAAGTTCTACCTAAAGCCCTCTAGCAGTTGACAAAGAAATAGAGAGGCAGACAGAGTGACTGCTACCACAGCCTGTGGCACATAGATTAGGTCAGAAATATGGTATTTTGTGTACTGAAAAGGATTGTTCCATTGGTTTCATTCTGGCCTCTGGGACTCTTTCATGTTGATCTGAAGGATGTCTGGTATTTCCTGAAAGCAGAAGGTACTGCATTCTTGTGATTTCTCTCATCTACAATGAGCACTAGTTTGGCCTTCATTTTTAGCATGGGTTTATTTTGGGAGTGTTACCCATTCGCATGCAAAGCCATAAGTCCCACACGGATCCTCTGAAGATTTCTTTACAATCTCTTCCGCAATTCATACATAGCCACTGAATTGGTTTGTTCAGGTCGGCCAAACCTCCTCGATTTAGTGTGCTGTCATGAGAGGTTGGTGGAGGGTGAGAGTTGAAAGAAATCGGAATGTTGGAGGTGAGAGATGAGACTTGTGTCTACTAGGGCATAACTTGAGAAGGCAGGTGAAGCTGGGGGACTTTTATTCATTCCTCATTCTCTTTAGAAGAGTAATAATATTGGTCTATGAAGCCTATATTTATTAACCCTGAATCTTATAACAATCCTATAAGATGGGTTCCATTTTAATCAGAAACTGCTGCTAAGGAAGGTTATAACTTCCCCAAGTAAGCTAGCTTAATAGGTGTAAGAACCAGTATTGGAACCCATGAAGTCCAGATCCAGAGCCATACTTCTACCTACTATACTATAGTGCCTCTCAAAGGAGAGATTCAAATTAGAATTAAAATTAATTTAAAAGTAAGTTTATGATAGAAGTTCAAGTCAGTAAAGCTTAAAGTGGTAGGCTTATACTCTTATCACTAATTTAAATTATTTATGGAATATGGATTCATCATGTATATATGATGAAGTTGGTCTGGAAAAATTCCAGCTATTAATAATGTAACAAGAATAGTTTGCATGACATCAATATAATCTGGCAGCCAAGGAGAGTTGGACTGGAATGTGTATGTGTGAACAATGATGACTTCACTGTACTAGTCAGTGGGGGTGGTAGATGCCATTGATTGAGCATGTGTACTATGTGGCCATTGCATTCAAAATGACTGAGCGAGTAGAGCAATGAATCTGCATCAAATTTTGCATTAAGCTTGAACATTCCTTCACTGAAACTATTCAGATGATTCAGAAAGCTTTTGGGGACAATGCAATGGGTACAGCGCAAAAAAAAGTGTGGCACAAATGCTTCAAAGATGGCCAAGAATCTGTTGAAAGTGATCCACATTCTGGAAGGCCAACAACAAGCAGAACACCTGAGAATGTTGAACATGTACAGGCTGCAATCAAGAAAGATCAGCAACTGACAGTGTGAGAACTAGAAGTTGACCTGGGGATTCCAAAAACTACTGTGTCCAAGATTTTGAAATAGGATCTTGGCATGAAATATGTTGTGGCAAAATTCATTTCACAGCTTCTGCTACCAGAGCAGAAGGAACATCATGCTGCAGTGGCTAATGATTCAAAGCTCTACCAATGAACCAGATAAACCTCAAGAAGGTCATAATCAGAGATGAATGTTGGGTCTATGGCTATGATCCAGAAATGAAGGCCTATTCTTCCCAATGGAAGTCGTCTGGTTCTTTACAGCCCCAAAGAAGATGTGGCAAAGTTGCAGCAAAATCAAGACCGTGTTGGCTGTGTTTTTGACTGGGAAGTTGTTGTGCATCATGAGTATGCCCCTCCAGGCCTCACAATTAATAAGGAGTACTACATCAATGTTCTCCATTGGTTGAAAGATGTAATAGGACAAAAACAGCCACAGCTATGGGAAATTGGTAATTGGCAGCTTCATCACAACAGTGTGCCTGCACATGCCTCACATCTTGTGCAGAGTTTTTTGGTGAAACATCAAATCACTCAGGTGACTCAGCCCCCCTGCAGTCCAGATTTGGTACCTTGTGACTTCTGGCTTTTTCCAAAACTAAAATCACCTTTGAAAGGGAAGAGATTTCAGACTGTTGATGAGATTCAGGAAAGTACAAGGGGGTAGCTAATGGCAATTCCAACAAAAGATTTTGCAGAGTGTTTTGAACAGCAGAAGAGACACTGGGAGAACTGTGTGAGGTCCCAAGGTGCCTACTTTAAAGGGGACTGAGACATCATTGTCCTATGTACAGTGTTTCTTGTATCTTCTTCAATAAATGTCTCTATTTTTCATATCACATGGCTGGATACCTTCTTGACAGACCTCATTGTATATACAACTTTAGAGAACTCATGGAGAAGTTTAGTTGTCAAAACAATTCAGAGTTCAAACTTTTGAAAAAGTCAAAATTTGAATACTCTTTTCTAGCCTAAGTAGACAGTGTAAGAACTTTGTAAAAAATATAATATTCAATGAAAGAGGCCTTGGATGTTCATTTTTGGGTAAAGCCCCACCTATATTGAAACATCAAATATAAAGTGATTCAGACCAACACACACATTTTAGCTTCACCTCTCGTGTGAGAGAGATGTTCTTGAGCACAAAGGGTCAGAGAATTTTCCTAGAGAGTGGATAGGAGGTAAGTAAGGGCAAAGAATGAGAAAAGGAGAAGCCCATTACAAGACTATGCCAATACTTCAGGGATCACTTGACTGTCAGAGTAATAGCTAAAACTTTTGCCACAAAAGATTCATCATAAACTTATGACTAACCAGAAATGAAAGTTGATAGATGATGAAATAGAAAATGACCCCAAAGTCTGTAGCCAGGAGTGTAGAGATAAGGTAAGTGTCAGTGACAGAAATTAGTTGGCATGGGGTGTAATGGAATGTGAGACCTCTGAGGGCAGGTACTGACACATTTATTTTTGTACCCCCAGTGCCTGTCACCTAGTAAGTTCTCAGTAAGTGCTGACTGTGCAAATGAAAGAATGAGGTTGAGATTTTCTTTTTTGGGAAAGAAGAATCACTTTTACAGGAAGGTTACATACTGACTTTGAGGAAAGAAAATGTATTAATTTGCTCGGGCTGTCATAACAAAGAACAGGAAGTGGGGTGCCTTAAGCAGCAGAAATTTATTTTCTCACCATTCTGGAGAGTAGGCAACCCAGATCAAGGTGTTAGCAGAATTGGTTTCTTCTAAGGCCACTCATCTTGGGTGATAGCAGATGGTCCTCTTCTCCCTATGTCTCCACACTGTCTTCCTATTCTGTGTACACATGTCCTGATTTCTTCTTTTTTAAGGACACCAGTCACATCATACTACAGTCCATCCATATGACTTCAGTGTACCTTAATTGCCACTTTAAATGTCCTATTTGCAAATGCAGCTGCATTTTTAAGGAATTGGGTGTTAGGTCTTTAACATATAAACTTAGAGGAAGACACAATTCAGCCTATCAAAGATCATTATCCAGCTGTGTATCTTTTAAAGAACTGGAAAATTAAGATTGTAACATGGGGAAGAGGGCCAAGGTGAAAGAGTGATTTGAAGGACTTCAAGTGGATGAAGCCATGAGACATATACTCCTGCATAGCAACTTGCTCCAAATAGGGAGAAAAATAGAAACAGACATGGGAGTTTCTCGGATAAGATTTGGGATGTGACTGAATCTAGGTGGAGCCAAGAAATAATAAAGAGAATAGAGTTTAGTCATTGTATACTGGAATCGCAATCCAAACAGTGCCTACCAAAGGAGCTCCCAACCTTTAACCTCACTGAGTGGGATGTAGGACTATTATTCAGTCCAGCTGCACCGCTGTGCCTCAGGCAAAGATTCTTCTGGCAAACTGGTTTGGTGAATTTTGTGACTGCAAGAGAGGTTTTAGTCTTGTGATTGTCAACCTTTTTATTGCTGGTGCCAGATTGATACTACTTTCTCCGACCACAAACGTGTAGTTACAGTTTAGTATACTGTTTTCGCTTTTCTTTGTTTGTTGGTTTTTTTTCATGAAAAATAAAGGCCTCACTATATTTATGTTTTTATTTTGACTTTTAAAAAATTTTTGTTCAAGTACAGTTTTCTGCCTTTCCCCGCCACCCCTCCCCACCACTCCAGCCCTCTCTATCTCCCTCCCCTGTTTCCACACCTCCCCTTGTTATTGTCCACGTGTCCTTTATACTTGTTCCTGCAAACCCTTCCCCTTTTCCCCTGAAATTCCCTCCCTTCTCCCTTCTGGTCACTGTCAGCCTCTTCTCAATTTCAGTGTCTTTGGTTATATTTTGCTTGCTTGTTCGTTTTGTTGACTAGGTTCCTGTTAAAGGTGAGATCACATGGTATTTGTCTTTCACTGCCTGGCTTATTTCACTCAGCGTAATGTTTTCCCATTCCATCCATGCCGTCGCAAAGAGTAGGAGCTCCCTCTTTCTTTCTGCTGCATAGAATTCCACTGTGTAAATGTACAATAGTTTTTTGATCCATTCATTTACTGATGGGCACTTAGGTTGCTTCCAGCACTTGGCTATTGTGAATTGTGCTGCTATCACAATATATGATATCAAACTGCATTACAAGGCCACTGTAATCAAAACAGCCTGGTACTGGCATAAGAACCGACACACAGACCAATGGAACAGAACAGAGAGCCCAGAAATAAACCCAAGTCTCTACAGTCAATATTCGACAAAGGGGGCAGCAACATAAAATAGAGTAAAAATACCCTCTTCAACAAATGGTGTTGGGAGAGCTGGACAACTACATGCAAAAAAATGAAACTTGAGCACCAGCTTACACCATACACAAAAATAAAGTCAAGGTTTAAATATAAAATAAAAGATTTAAATATAAGCCATGACACCATTAAAGTCCTAGAGGAGAACATAGGCAGGAAAATCTCAGATATTTCACGCAGCAATATTTTCACTGATGTGTCCCCTAGAGCAAGGGACATAAAGGAAAGAATAAACAAATGGGATCTCATCAAAGTAAAAAGCTTCTGCACAGCTAAAGAAAACAGTATTAAAATGAGAAGAGAACCAACCATATGGGAAAACATATTTGCCAATGATACTTCAGACAAGGGTTTAATCTCCAAAATATATAAAGAACTCACATGACTCCACTCTAACAAGACAAGCAACCCAATTAAAAAATGGGCACAGGACTTAAACAGACACTTCTCCAAGGAGGACATACAGAGGGTCCAAAGACACATGAAAAGATGCTCAGTATTGCTAGCTATCAGAGAGATGCAAATTAAAACCACAATGAGATACCACCTTCACATACTGTTAACATCAAAGGAAGCTCACTGTCTCTTCACTTCTCACATCTTTTACTTGCCTCTGTAATTGGTATGGCTGGGTACACATGGTATATTTATACCAGTAGCATTGTCCTCATAGCAACTAACTCTAGGATTTGTGCAAATTATGGTTATCATGATGCTGATATTATAAAGGTAAATCCAATAAGTCTTGAATTGGCTTAGTGAAAAGGAAGGAAAAACACCAACAGTTGCTGCACCTTGCTACATGAAAAGCCACAGTGTTGATTCTCCTCTTTGAAGAGGTGCTGCTCACTGCTAAGGGCCTCAGGAAGGCATGGGTCAGAAATCAGTCTGGGAATTAAATATAAAATTACACTTAAACAAAGACCTTCAGACATGACTTTTGGCATAATCTGTCCATGCTGACCTTTCCTGGACCAGTCTAGCTTGCCAGCAGTCGACAGTGATTCTCTCCTCATTTCCAATGCCCACCTCCTAGACTATCCCTTCTCATGGACTTCTACCATTCTGGAGATTCTTGGATCAAATGTGATGCCATCACTGAAATTCATACAAAGTTTGGATCCTCCCCATTATGTCCTTTGAGAACCCCATCTTATTTTTCCTTAATAGCACTTATTAAATATGACTATTTGATTAATATCTGGCAACCTCACAAGATTGGAAGCTCCACAGTTGGGAAGACATCTCTACACCCAGCATGTAGATCAGTGCTGGATCTCAGCAGCCATGGAATCAATAGATATGTTTAATTAACGAATATATTTCTGTGTAGGTATTTGACTTATCATTTTTAGCACCTCAAGTAGCTAAAAGCAAGTAGCATGGTATGGTAGAAAGATCACAGGTTGTGGAATTAGACACACCTGAGTTTAAACCAAGCTTTACATTTTAATTATTCTAGATTCAGATGAAAGAGATCACTTACTAATGTTAAGCTTTCATCTTTTTTGATTATACTTGAAAGTGTTTCCTTGGCTTGTGGTGCTATTCTCTCATAATTCTTCTTCTAAATCTGTAAACTTTTCTTCCCTTTGCACCCAGAGTTCTACTCTGCATCCATTTTAGTCCAGCCATAGGACTTTCTGAGTTTAAATACAGTGCTCCTCAATCAGATGCTTAGACAACTTCTCAAGGCAATGAAATCCATATGGAGGACGTCATGTACTCTAAAAATAATTACAAAAAAAGGCTCAGATATTAGGGTAAGAAATATGTCATTCAGACGTATTTCTGTGCTAAGGAAGGTATCCCCAAATTTATTAAAACAACCTGAAATGGAATGACCTTTCTTAATAGGGAGGAGAAAAATTTGATTGATAATAATCTGGCAAATATCAAAACTGCCAATCAAAGAGAAATTATTATTGTTTATCTTATCTTATCTTACTTTATTTTATTTTATTATTATTCTATTACAATTGTCCCAATTTCCCCCCATTGCTCTCCATAGCCCTGCCCACCCCCACTCCTACAGTCAATCCCTACCCTATTGTCCACGTCCGTGGGTCATTTATACAGAATCTAGAAAGAAGAAACAATCCAGAAAGAGTTTGGAAAGCAAATCCCTTTATACAATGTAGTTTTTTCCCCTATTAATGAAGAGGAAGTTGTTTCTTTAACCTTGTAATTAAGGAAGCAAGTCTGTTGAATATTGACACAAAACAGTAATTCCCACATTTCCCTTATCATTGCCTTACATTTCCTTTTATTCTCATCCATCCCTGAGATCTGACTAGATTTTCATGGTATTTTAAGAATTCTAGGAATTGATGTTAACAAAATGCTTATAATATCTCACAGTCCCAGAATTGGTAGAGTTTGGAAGAGTGATTATTAAAGAAGTTTTTGTTTTTAATAGATTAACATAGACATTCCACATATAATTCAGATTTTAAATGTTTACCTGAACACCACAGTAGTGATGGGCAGGCACATTTAGCACCAGATCTTAGTTTTTTATATCATTTACCAAATAAATAAATAGGCTTCTTGGAGAAACAGCTGATTCTAGATTGGGTCAGGAAATATGCAAGATGAGCCTGACTCATCTTGTATTTCCAGAAAGAAAGGGACTTCTCAAAAAATAAAAAAGCCCACACTGATGGAGTTATGTTGAAGGGATAAAGGAGCCAAATAAAAGAGCTACCAATATTCAAAGCTTCAAGAATTTGAGCAACAAAATAAAGTAGTATTGATTAAAATCCAAAGTACAAAATAAATATCCATGAATCCACACTTATAGCATAAATTATTATGTAAATAGATAAATTGAGAAAATGGATAAATTTCCTATGCAGAAGAATTCCAAATAATTTATTCAGATACTCCGATTTTAAGGATATATACCCATAAGTCCCTACTCCTTAATTGTGGGTTGCACTGAATGACTTCTTTTCAAGAAGTATAGGGGAGAAGGGGAAGAGTAACTTGACACTGGTGAAATAAATCAAAGAAAATACAAATAAATGGAAAGGTACCCATTGTTCATGGATTGGAAGAATTAATACTGCTAAAATGTCAAACTACCAAAAGCCATCTCTAGGTCCAGTGCAGACTTATCAAGATTCCAATAATATTTTTTACAGAAATAGGAAAAAAACATTTCTAAAATGTACATGGAACCACAGAAGACCATGAATAGTGAATAAAAGCCTCAGAAAGAACAAAGCAGGAGGCATCAACGCTTCTTGATATCAAGCTATACCATAATGTTATAGTCTTCAGAACAGCATGGTACTGGCATAAAAACAGATAAACCAATGAACAAAATAGAGGACTTAGAAATAAACCCATGCATATATGGTCAACTAATATCTGACAAGAGAGCCAAGAATATGCAATGGGGAAAAGACTACATCTTCAATAAACAGTGCTGAGAAAATTAGATATTCACATGTAAAATAATGAAACTTGACCCCTATCTTAAATGACTCACAAAATTAACTCAACATGCATCAAAGACTTGAGACCTGAAACCCTGAATCATCTTAGAAGAAAACACAGAAAAAAGGTTTTTTTGGCATGGATCTTGGTAATGATATTTTGGAAATCACACCTAAAGCACAAGCAACAACATGAAAAATAAACAAATGATACTATATCAAACTAAAAAACTTATGCACAACAAAAGCAAAGAAGAAAAAAACTATTAACAACGTGTATGTAGTGGGAATTGGAAAAAGGTGGTCAAAAGGTACAAACTTCCAGTTATAAGATAAATAAAGTACTAGGGATATAATGTATAACATGGTGACTGTAATTAACATAGCTCTATAGAAAATTGTTGAGAAAGTAGATCCTAGGAGTTCTCATCACAGGCATAATTTTTTCTTTTTTCTTTTTTTCTATATCTATATGAGATGGTGGATGTTAACTAAGCATATTATGATAATCATTTTATAAAACATAAGTCAGACAATCATGCTATACACCTTAAAGCTTATACAGTGATGTATGTTAATCATTTTTCAATAACACTGGGGGAAAAGAGTAATTGGAGAAATTGACAAACATCTCTTTAAGGCAAGGTGTCAAGAGTAACATCAACGTCCTAAGTCACGTGACACCTTTGATGTGGGTATCCTTGATGTGATGTGATGAGAAAGGCACATTAGCTCTGTGTTCTTTCTTCCAGAAATATATCACCCCAGTTCAATCATGAGAGAAACCCAGACAAATTCCAGTGGAGAAACATTCCACAAAACACCTGACCAGTGCGCCTTAAAACTGTTGAAGTCATTAGACAGTTTAGAGACTGTCACAAGCAAATGGGGTCTAAGGAGACGTGACTACTAAGAATAATGTGGTATCATGGATGGGATCCTGGAACAGTAAAAAGGTACCAGGGGAAATCTGAAGAAATCTGAATTAAGCTTTTACTTAATGAGTAATATATTACTATTGGTTCAATAATGTGATAAGTGTACTATACTCATAAAACATCTTAATAATAACAATACAGGAAAGTAGTTAGAGTATTTGGGATTTTTCTGTATTACCTTCACAATCATTCTGTAAATCTAAAAATGGTATAACATGAAAAGTGTTATTTAGAAAATGTTCACATGTGCTGAATTTTGTCAACATTATGTTTTTGTCAACTATATTTTCACCAACAATTTTTAATGTTAACAAAACCAAACAGAGTACCTTCGCTGTGTGCATGCCAGCCCTGAGCACTGCCTTCTCAATGACTAGGTTTACAAGTTCGAGGTAAACCTATAAATGTGGATACTCATAAAGGGCAACATTAAAATACTGCCAAGTTTGGTGATTAATAGTCTGGATGCTGCCATAGTAAGGCTGTTCCAAGTATTTAGAAAAAGCAGCTTAGTCATCTGCCCACTCTCCCTTCATTAAGTTTAATTTATGAGCTATGGATTTCAGTGTAGTGAAAGCTTGAAAACAACAGCAGATTGTTCCACAGAAATGGGATGGCGTGGGGGCTGAGGCCCACAGTTCTCAGAAACAAGGGGGAGATACAATTATCAAAAGGAAATATTGTGGCACATTGTTGAGATGGTGCCAGAGCAGAAAAACTACACCTAACTTTGTCCCTACCCCTTCCCACTTAACCCAGTGCCACAGAGTCATCACGTGGAATTTACTTTATGTATTCCATGGGTACTACATTTTAACCATTGACTTAAACTTTGTGAAAAAATTAAAAGTGCAATTAAAAAATTAAAGCAGAAGCATATCTTTTTTTAAAAAAAATTAAATTTATTGGGGCAACATTGGTTAGCAGAACCCTACAGGTTTCAAGTGTACAACTCAACAAATCATCTGTACACTACATCAGATGCCCATTGCCCTAAGCGAAGTCTCTTTTCATCCCCACTTTCCCCCCTTTGCCCACCTCCACGAAGCTCCACCCCCATTTCTCTCTGGCTATCACCACACTGTTGTCTGTGTCTGTGTGTTATGTGTATATATTTTTTGACTAATTCCTTCACCTTCTTTCATCCAGTCCCCTCTCCCTCCTCCCCTCTGACAGCTGTCAATCTGTTCCATGTATCCATGCCTCTGAAGAACATTATCTCAATATTATTAATGTATGTTCAATAATTTAAATTACTTTAATTGAATATTTTAAATAAACTCCTAAAATGTGGTCCAAACGGGAAAAGTCTTGTTAACTTTGAAGACAACCTCTGTGTCATTTGGCTAACATGTCTATCTTAGAGGACAGAAAACATAAATCAGGACTTTTAACTGACCAAAAAGAATTTAAAGCCATCATTCAAGATGAAGAAGAAGAGGGGTGGGGGAGGATAAAGGGGGTATAAATGGTGTTGGAAGGAGACTTGATTTGGGCTAGTGAACACATAATACAGTATAGAGATGATGTATTACAGAACTGTACATCTGAAATCTATATAATTTTGTTAACCAATGTAACCACAATAAAGTCAATACAACTTTTAAAAAGATGAAGAAGAAATTTTCATCATGGAGCTTGAGGACTTTACACTGGCTTCATGTCAATTTTCTTTAAAAGTAGTGTCCTAAAAATGAATCCAACTAAATGACCAATTCAATCAACTATTGAATTTAATAAATTATTAAATTATTGAGTATTTTTTACATTTTTCTTTCACTTCAAACTCTTGCCCCTGCCCTCCTCACCCTTCCCAGTAGCCTTGCTTTGCATTTGCTTCTACTCTAACCCATTGTTTTTTATGAAAAGAGGGGGCTTCCCTTTAAACACTGGCCTAACGAAAGCTATGGCACACCATGTCAGACACTGTGTAAGTGTAAAATTTCTGATAAATTCTTGGGCTAAGGTAGGTACAGAATTGAGAGTAGTGATGACCCAAATCCACACAAATGAAGAAGTGACTAAAAGCATAAAAAGAAATGATTTGCATTTACATGTAAAATGGCAAGAATAGGAACAAAAATGTAGAAATAAGTGCTGTATAGGAGATAAAAAACAAAACTTTGAAAAATTTTTAATATTTTGACCAATGGGATTCTTTTTAAAATTGATCTACTGACAACTTTTTTTTTCAAATTGACCTACTTCTCTTGCACATAATTTTTCTTTTTAAATTTTTTTTACTTATAAGTTTACTGTGTGTCTCGAGTCAGAGACCAGAACTGTCTGAGTTTTAGTATTTCTCTCTATTTAAGGGAAGAGACAAGTGGGAGGAAGGAGTGAGGAACTTCTAACTTCTGAATAAAATCACCCGACATATAACTCCCAAAACCTCTGTAAAAGAATGATGGAATATTCTTGTTAAAAAATCATTTGGGAACCAATAAAAGACAATGGAGGGTATGCTGGTGATCTGGGGCAGTAGTGCCCCTAAATAGTGTAGGCGAACCTCCCACATCCTCAGGTAATAATAGAAAGTTCTGAATAATATGGTGTTCTACCCAGAAATCTGCTGGAAAAAGAGAGTGAGTGGAGGAAGGGAAGAGGAAAAGGAGAGAGGCATTGACGTCGTGTTGAGCTCTGTTGATATGGCCGGCATGGAGCTCAGCATTGAAACTACAAGACAAACATTTCTGACTCTTTTCTCGCTAGTCTCTCCCAGGAACAGCCTTGTCTCTGCTCTCTGAACACACTGCACTTAACTTGATTTTCTCACCATAACTACCTTTCTTTTCGAATGCCCTGAATCCCACCTCTTTATCAGGGTACATTTTAACACTCCCTCCTCTACGCCTTTCCTAATCAGCCTGGTGTCTTCTCATCTATCCCTTCTGTAAATTTATAGTAGATTTATAAACTCATTTGAATTTTGGCCTCTTTTCATTTGCATAACTTTCTTAGAAATTAACAAGCAAGAAATGAACAGGACATTGTTATTTCTTGTGTGTACTGGATAAGAAGAGTATGAACAGGTCCACTACAATGCAATGTCTTACATTTTTTCCCTTCAGTGTTTACAGTAGTGCCGGTTTTATTTGGTGAACATATAGATTAACAAATAAATGAACAAGTGAGCAAGTGCACTGACCTAACAGATTCAGGCATAATTGGAAGAAGCATGAGGAAAAGCCAAGCAATAGAGCAAATAATCAGGTCAGAAGAATTTTATTGGCCCAGCACTTGCTCTTTCCCACAGAGCTGTGAGCTTTCTTTAGAGATTGAAACCCAGTTGTTTTGAAATAGTCATGGCAAAGAAAGCGAAAAGATGTCAAAAGAAAAATAAATTATTTCATAAATACAGGTCTCTACATTAATAGCTCTTCATGGACAATAAAAAGTCCATAAGAGGCCACCTAAAATAAGTTTCCTTTCCCAGAGCCCAACAGAAAAATAATCATTGAACATCTTTCTTCAATCGAGTAATGAGGAAGCTCAAACAACTCCATTTCCTGCTTATGTAAAACATTTGTCACTAGATGCAGGGAAAATATTCATCTTGGTGGCCTTCCCATAAAGGTAGCACCCACACCCCAATGCCCTTATTCTTTTAGAGTGCAATTCATTAATGTCACTACCAGTAACCCAAAGAGCGTATTGAGGCAAAACTCCTGTTTTCTTTGTGTCCTGAAGTTCCATAAGGAAAGAGATTTCACTTGCCCAATACTGCATTTTGTTCCATGCCCAGGGCTTCTGGAAAGCATACATTCAAGTGCAACATGGGATCTGCCTGAGTTGATGCTTTTTAGAGATCTCTTTTGTTGTAAACTGAACCAAGATGCATAACGGTTTACATGGCATTTGTTTATTGCCTGTCTTCAGCTGGCAAATGTCAAAACTACGTACTTGTTCAAAGTCTGCTCTTGTTCTACCAACACAGTGTAGAGATAGCATCATTGAAAGCTGGACATTGTGACTGCTGACTCAGTCATTCAGGGAAAGGGGACAGCATGCAATTCTGACTCTGATACTCTGTTTGGGACAGCACTGTTACAGCCTGCATACTTTTGCTTGCTTACTGGGCCCCGATGTGGCATGATGCTTTCTCAATAATGCATATTTTAAAGAATTTCTCTTATTTGTTTTGAAATAACTTTATACTTACACCATGTTTTATCATTCTCTCTCTCTCTCTTTCTTTCTCCCTCTCTCTTTCAGTGTGTGTGGGGGGAACATGTAAATTTTTATGAATCATTAGAGAGTAAGTTGCAAAGATAATGCCTCTTTACCTTAGTATATATTTCCTAAAAACAAGGGCTTTCTCTTACAAACCAGATCATAATTTTCCAAATCAGGAAATTTGCATTAGTACAGCTCTATTAGCTAATTTATAGAACTTAGTCAAGTTTTATCATTTCTTCCACTAAATTCTTAATACCATAAGAATTTTTTTTTGGTTCAGGATCCAATCCATAATTAATGCTGCATTTGGTTTTTTGAGTTTTTTTCCTCCATCAATTCAAATGAGCTCTTCAGTTTTTCTTTGCCTTTCATGACCCTGATATTTTTTTTGAAAAGTAGTGGCCATTTATTTTGTAGTGTAACTCTCGGTTGGGAAAATTTTGAAGCCTTTTCATGGTTATGTTGATGAAATATCACTTTTTGGCAGGAACACCCCAGAAGCAATGTTGTATTATTCTCAGTGCATCCCATCAGCTGGCACATGATATCTATTTGTCTCATGAATGGTGATGCTACCTTTGTGCACTTTCTCAAGATTTCTCATAAAATTTTTACCCATTGGTTTTAGTTTCTATTGCTGGTTCTTGACTAAAGCAATTATTACTATGGTGATTCTCAAGTGGTGATTTTTTTAATACATTATATCATCTATATTTATTATTTGCCATTCTAGTATAAAAAGAACTTCTCTTCTTGTTTGTTTCATTATTATATATGTGCTTATGAATATTCCATATTCACATTCCATACGGATTTGAATTAAATGTGTGCATGCAAATATATGCATATACAAATTTACACTTAGATATCTTTTAAATATGTATATACATACCAAAAGCTGAGTTCTAAGTGACACCCTCAAGTCCAGTCCATGATACAAATTCTCAAAATGAAAGGCCTCCTGAATCTCAAAAACAGATAAATAAATTTTTTAAAATTCCATTCCATCCACATTTAGAAACATTTCAGCACATAAGGTAGAAAAAGAAAATCCAAAATGGGATTTGGTAGAATACCTAAAAAAATAGAATGTAACTGAACTCAAAAAAAGATGAAGCTTTTGAAAAAAATCTTTGCATTTGTAATTTTATACTCGGAAAAATGTATTTTCTGAAGGTTAGTAATATGAATATATCGTTGGCAACTTTGACCAAGAGAAAGGACCATAAATCGTGAATAAAAGAGTAATATTTTATGGAACTTGATAAGCTATTTCTAAAATTCAGATGAAAAAGAAATGTATAAGAATAACTAAGACAGCTTTGAAAAGGAAAAAAAGAGGAAATTTTTGTCCTAACAAATAACAAGACATATTATAAACTTTTAAAAATTAAAGCAAATTTATTAGACAAGGGAATTTCTTCTAAGTGTTGCTGTTCTATTAAAGAGAAATTCTAACACATTGAATGGCATTGAGAAAGCTAGCTATACTTTTAGGAAAGTATTAAATTAATCAATAGTTTTCAATAGTGGTGATATATTTTTAAATAAAAATGCAGTTTAATATTACCTTTACATCTAGTTACATTTTTTAAGTAAAAGTAAAGGCAGATTAGAGAGCTGTCTAGAAGTGAATTAGAAGAAGAAATGCAAATGATCCTTCTCTGAGAGACTTGTCGAGAGCGGGAACAGGCAATATGGGATTTAGCCCATGTTTCTCTGTGAAATTTTCATGGTCATCCAAAAATAACGGATTTATCCTTCAGTACAGCAGGTCACATGCAAAAGGGAACTTCTTATAACTCACTGAGCTGGGAATATGGGAAAGCAAAACACCGGTCAAGTCTAAAAATAACAAGAGTTAGCTTTTTGGACTTTTCTAACTTAATAGTTTTTTGTGGTTAAAAATTAGAACCAAAAAAATGAATATTTTTTTTCTTTTCTCACTATCAATTAGCAAAAGCTTCTGGGAGATAGAAGTGAGTAAATCTCGTTTATCTTTACATAGTTCAGTTATGCATTTCAATACACAATTATTAAATGGAAAAATAAATACAAGTGAATAGGGAATTGAATGAAATTTGTTAATTGCTACCTTTATCATGTTTTTTGTCTGGGAAATGTTTAGGGAAAGAAAAGTGGGGAAAGTGTGAGAGCAAAGGCTTTCTACAGTGGAGGCATAAAAGGTGGTGGAGAGAGAGAGAAGAATATGCATAATTCTAAAGCAGAAGCAGTATAAACACTGTAACACTATGTGTGGATGTGAAGATAATGTTTTGTGGAGCTACTCCGTGTATCCGAAGGAAGGAATAATAAGTAATAGAGATTAGAAATGACAAGAAGAAAGTTATAGAGTTGTTGAAAACTGAAATAGTTGGGCATCTTTTATTTGCTTTCTTTTAGCAGTGACTAAAATCTTTTATTTAATTTCTTTTTAAAATTTTTTTATTGTTCAATTATAATTGTCCCCATTTTTTCCCCATTACTCTCCCCTACCCTACCCACTCCCCCTCCCACATTCAATCCTCCCTCTGCCCCATTGTCCTTGTCCATGGGTCCTTTATACACATTCCTTGACTTGATCCTCCCTCTTCTTTCCCTTATTATCCCCCTTCTCTCTCCCCTCTGGTCACTCTCAGTTTGTTCTTTATTTCCATGTCTATGGTTCTATTCTGCTTGCATATTTGTTTTATTAACTAGGTTCCACTTATAGGTGAGATTATATTATTTGTCTTTCACTGCCTGGCTTATTCCACTTAGTATAAGCCTCTCCAGTTCCATCCATGCTGTTGCGAAGGGTAGCAGCTCCTTCTTTCTTTCCGCTGCATAATATTCCATTGTGTAAATGTACCACTGTTTTTTGATCCACTCATTTACTGATGGGCACTTAGGCTGCTTCCAGAACTTGCCTATTGTAAATTGTGCTGCTATGAACATTGGGGTGCATAGGTTCTTTTGAATTGGTGATTCAGGATTCTTAGGGTATATCCCAGCAGTGGAATTGCCAGGTCAAAAGGCAGTTCTATTTTTAGTTTTCTGAGGAAATTCCACAGTAGCTTTTCCACAGTAGCTGTACCAGTCTGCATCCCCACCAACAGTGCACTAGGGTTCCGTTTTCTCCACAACTTGGCCAGCACTTATTTTTTGTTGATTTGGTTATGATGGTCATTCTAATGGTGTGAAGCGGTATCCAATTGTGATTTTAATTTGCATCTCTCTGATAGCTAGTGATGCAGAGTACCCTTTCATATGTCCAGAGGCCCTCTGTATGTCCTTCTTGGAGAAGTGTCTGTTCAGGTCCTTTGCCCATCTTTTTCTTAGGTGTCTGGATTGCTGGCTTCTTTCTTTTTTTAAATTTTCATTTTATTTTAATTCTTGTTCAAGTACAGTTTTCTATCTTTTACTTCCATTCTAGCCCAGCCCCAAGCCCATTTTTTCATTGGATTATTTGTATTCCTGTTGTGAAGTTGTGTGAGTTCTTTATATATTTTGAAGATCAAACCCTTGTCTGAGGCATCATTGGCAAATATATTTTCCCACATGGTTGGTTCCCTTTTCATTTTGCTATTGTTTTCTTCTGCTGTGCAGAAGCTTTTTAATTAAATACATCTTTACAAATATAATAGCCTTCATGGTTGGCACTGCAAAGGGATAGTGTGGTCAAGGTGGCAAGTTGACTCAAAATAGGTAAAGATAGAGGATATTGCCAATACAATGAGCCAAAAATAAGAATGTAAAATTCAGAGGGCCAAAGACTTGCAGAGGAAAATAATAATATATGGTCTGTGAGCAAAGATTATTTGGATAAAAACATTAGTCAAGATAATAATTTAGAGAACTTTAGGATGGCATTAGTAGCCTCTTAGATACATTGGAAATGTCAACTAAGGACTATTTTTATAACCAGAAGACTTTCAGACCCCTAGGAGCTAGGATAAACAGAATATTAATTAATATGAATGGGCATCATAGCAATGCAATTAAATGCGAAAGCAAAACCAACTTTGAAAGCTAGGGCAAAAGTACTCTCCACACAATTTGCTTTACAAAAAAAAAGCAACTAAACCATCAACAGCAATGCCTAAATCATCTGGTGATTGCTCTCAGCCTGGTTCTAGGAAATTAGACAAATGTGATAGAAACTGCTAAAATTGGGTAGCGTCTAGAATCCAAGTATTCTTACCTTAGTTCCGTTGTAAATAATCATGAATATAAAAGTAAAAGAAGAGGAGGAAGAATACTCCTTTGTTTTGTACAACCCAGCTTCAGGGAGGGTAGGATGCCTTGAGGAAGGCAAATGGAAACAGCATGAGGATGAGAAAACTGCTCTAAATGATGGGAACAATTTCAAAGGCATGGCTTGTGCTTGAAATGAAAACTGAGCTTTGTGGAATTCTAAGCAGGAGGAAAGGGCATCCAAGGTTAGCCAAAGCTGGCTGAAAAGAGATATTAGTTCTATGTGAGTAGAAAGTGAAATGCTCACAGAGTAAACAAACATCCCAGCCCTTCCAAGGAAGCTTATTTTTATGCACAATTTGCACAAACTTTCTAATCAGTTTTGCTACCGAAAAGAGTGAGATTAGGCACCCCAGCTTTCCTTTCCTAACATTATGCAGAGGAAATCAATTCTGTACCAAAGAAACACCAGTTAGGCATTTTCTGAATTACTGTGGTTTAATTTGGTTTATTTTGGTTTAATACCAGGTTGGAAATGGCTCAATCAACAATTTACTGAGGAACTACAGTGCACAAGGCAGTGTATGTCCCATGTGATAATCAGAGTTTGATATGCATGTTTGAGAATGGACTGTTGTGGGAAATTTTATCACACTCATGGGCGCATTAGTGGTATATACCCAAGGAAACTCAAAACACCTATTGGAAAGGATATATGCACCCTGATGTTGATCACAGTGTCATTTACAGTAGCCAAGATATGAAAGCAACCTAATGACCCATCAATAGACAAGCTGATTAAAAAGCTGTGGTACATACAGGATCCAGCACAAATAATGCCCCTTTTTATTACAAAATGCTGTATCACAAAATCCTAAGCATGTAATTCTGTAACATAACAATATCATACTCAAGCACATCACATGACATTTTAGGTGATGGACAAATCACTATCCATCTCATGTGAGACATTCACGCACCTACCAAGCACACTCAAGCACACTTTACTTCTGCCAGATCCTGTACATGCAATGGAATATTACTCAGCCATAAGAAAGAATGAAATCTTACCATTTGTGACAACATGGATGGTCCGAGAGGGTGTTATTATGTTAACTGAAAGAAGTCAGACAGAGAAAGATAAACACCATGTGATTTCATTTATATCTGGAATCTAAAGAATAAAATAAACAAACAAACAATCAAAATTGAAATAAACTTACAGACACAAATAACAGACTGAAAGTTGCTATAGGGGAGGAAAGTTGGGACCTGGGTGGAAAAGGTGAAGAGATTAAGCACTACAAATTGGTAGTTGAGGGATGTAAACAATAGCATAGAGAACAAAGTCAATAATATTGTAATACCTACATATGGTACCAGGTAGATACTTGAATTATAGGGCGGAACACTTTGTAAAGTATATGATTGTCTAGTCACTATGCTACACACCTGAACTAATACAAACTAATATTAAAAGTAAACTACAACTGAAAAATAAAAATAAAGTTATTAAACGTTTAAAAAAGTATATTCTATACTCATTGACTTCATTTCCAACTTATTCTCAAGAACATGTACAAAGGACACATGGATAAAACCAAAGAGCGATAGGATCAAGGGCGGGGAGTGGGGGTGGCTGGGGTGGGGGCAAATGAAGACTACTGTACTTGAACAACAATAAAAAAGTTAAAAAATCTACTTTGTGTCTATTTTATAAATGCAAATATTTAGAAAATGCTAAACATATAGAATGATACATAGGCATATACATATCCACCAATTAGATTGAGGAAATATCATTTTGTAGATTATTGTTTAAAACAACAAATATCACAGAAACACTTAAAAACTCCCTGCCCTATCTCATCCTTCTTCCTCCTATCTAATATATAACCATATTTTGAGGTTGCTACATGACATTCCATACTTATGATTATAAATTTAGTAAATATGTGTGTAGAATTTTTTCTAACCTAGTATCATATGTCTGAAAATTGATTCTTGGTGTTTTAAGGTTTGATTTTTGCCTTTCGGACTTGCCTCATGGGGAATTCATTTCCATCACAATGAGACAGTGTGTGGGAGTCAGGAGCTAGGGCTCCAGACCTTCACTGCTGATGCACAAATCACAATGCTGCTCCTGCCACTTACTTGCTGTGTGACTGTGGGAATGTTCGGCCTCTTTCTGAGACTCTATTTATTTATCTGCAAAATATCTTATTGGCCTGTAGAAAGGATTAAATGAGTTAACTCATACACAGCCTTTAATAGAACAGTGCATAGCATGTAAGGAACACTCAACAAATGTTATTATCGTGATTGTTGGTTTTGTGCCATTTAGTATCACATGAAGTAGATTTTAAATTAATTTCTTATAAATGGATAATTACTCCACCACTATCACACAGTCATTTTTTTCCCCACTACTGATTTCTAAAGCCATCTCATATAACATGCTTCTACATGCACGTGTCTCTTCTGGTCTCCCTGCTGTTCAACTGCTCGGGTGACCAGTCCCTGCATCTTTACCACACTGTCCTAATGGTAGTAGCTTTATAATAAACCTTGCATCCGAGATAGTTAGTCCAACCCCTTCTTATTATTATTTTGTATAGTTTTAGAAATTCTTGGTCCTTCATTTGTCCATGTTAATTTTAGTATCCATTAGTTAAATTCTGTTAAAAACAACAAATAAACAAAAAAAATCCACTGTGGGGGAAATGGTTAGAATTACAGATATTTAGTGTTTCTATTCATGAACATGCCTGCTGTCACCAGTTATGACCTCTTTAGCATATTCAATAAAGTTCTATAATTTTTTATAAACTTTATTTCCTGCCTTTTAAAAATTTATTCCTATACACTCTTGCTCCTATCATGGATAAGATTTCTAATTTTTTTATTGTCAGCATGAAACATTCTGTTATATGCAGTAACATTGATGCACTTTTATTAATTCTAATAGTTTATGTATTTACTTTCTTTTCTGTCTAGATAACTATGTCACCTTTGAATAATGTTCATTTTGTTTCTTCCAAATTGCACATCATTTACATTTTCCTATCTTATTGGTCTGGCTAAGACTGAAGGTATAATTCCAAAGAATATTGCTGGTAGAAGTCATCCTTATCTTTTTCTTTATTTTAGGGAAAGTGCTTTAATGTTTTAGTGTTAAATACAATATTCAATTTTAGATGTTGACTGACAAAATAATAAAAGTCAATGCCATTTTATGCCTAATTTGTTAGAGGATATTTTTAAAACCATGATCATTGAATTATAACACATTTTTACATTTAATTAGATAATTTCATAGTTTATCTCCTTTAATCCTAATTGTTAAAGTAGTGGATCATACTTGTAGATTTTCTAATGTTAAATGATCTATGAATTACTGAGATGCAACCTACTATTCACTGAAAAAATGGCTAGATTTAATAGAATCTAATAATGTTTTTACAGTAAGATGCAGTTTTTATCAGGTCTGAAAATTCTTAGTGACTTATCATTTTGTACATTTTTGGCCCAACTTTTTCCTCATTCTCTCCTTCTGGAGCTCTTGTTAGACACACGTCAGACATCTTTATTCTATTTGCCATGTGGCTCAATGTTTACATTTCCTGTTCCTTTAACACACTGGGTTGTTATGTCCTGTAGTAACTGCCATAGACAAATCTTTCAGTTCACTAATTTTTTATTTAGTTGTGTTTAAAATTATTTATTCAGCCCTGGCTGGTGTGGCTCAGTGGATTGAGCACTGGCCTGCAAACCAAAGGGTTGCTAGTTCAATTTCCAGTCAGGACACATGCCTGGGTTGTGGGCCAGGTCCCCCCCAGTGGGGGACATGTGAGAGGCAACCACAAATTGATGTTTCCCTCCCTCTCTTTCTCCTTCCCATTCCCCTCTCTAAAGATAAATAAATACAATCTTTAAAAAAATATGTATTCAATTGTGTTTGACATGACATTTACTAAACCTTTGATTTGTAATTTCAGTAATTATATTTTTATTTTTAAACATTCTTTTTGTTTTTTCAAGACATAATTTCTAAAATTCTGTCTTTATTACAATTTTATTATATCTTTTAACTTTTAACAATTTAAAGCACGTTTTGTAATTTTTCTATTACTTCTAATTCTTGAGGCCTTATTCCTAGTGTTTGTTATTAACCAGGTTTTCCCTCAAGATACTTTATTTTCTTGTGTGGTTTGTAATTTGTATGTGTGGGTCTAAAGTGAACTCCTACAGGTCAAGAAAGAGAACTTCATTACCAGCACCTAAAGTTCCTGTGTATCTCTTTCCATGATAACACTCTTCTTCTTCCCCCATAGTATCAATAATTATAATTCAGGCCCTGGCCAGGTAACTCAGTTGGTTAGAGCATCATCCCAATATGCCAAGGTTGTAGGTTTGATTCCCTGTCAGGGCACATACAAGAGTCTACCAATGAATGCATAAATATGTGGAACAACAAATCAATGTTATTCTCTCTCTCTCTCTCTTTCTTCCTGTCTCTCTAAAAGAAATCAATAAATAATTACAATCTGACTATTTTGATATGATTTTCCTGGCTTTTTGTTATAGTTTTACTACTTATGTTAATTATGAAACAAAAGAGGTTATTTTTCTTTGATTTTGAGATTAATGTGACTGGAATAATTCTCTATTCATTCTGAAATACTACTTCTTTTGATCAAGAGTGTGTTTTAATATCTCTGTATGTCAGGGGTTGGCAAACCTTTTCTGCAAGGAGCCAATAGTAAATATTTTAGTCTTTTCAAATTATGTATAATACATTCTCTGACACATACTCATTTGTGTTTGTTTTTCTATTTATTATGCAAGCCATAGAAATGTAAAAAACATTCCTAGCTTGTGGGTCATGTGAAAATAGGTCGTTGTGGATTTGTTTGGCCCATGAGCTGTAGTTTGCTGATGTTTGATCTATGTTATTGCCGGCAACTATCGTTATTTATTTGTATTATTATACAGCAGGCTACATTTATTCATTATAATGTTGATGTGCATTGGAGGTGTTTTCAAGTTTTCTGCTATTATTATTCTGCTAGGAACACACTTGTATATATTTCTTGGTGTACATATCCATGAGTTTATACTTAAGGGTGAAATTGCTTAGTATGCATATATTCAACTTTTGAAAATATTGTCAAAAATTTATATTCCAATTACATATACCAATTTATACTCAAACCGAAGAACATTTCCTACTGCTTTATATCCTTTCTAAAATTAATAGTAATGAAATGTGAGATTTTAGCCAATCTTGATACATAATAATATCTCATTGTGGATCTAATTAATGTTTTCTTCCCTATAAGTGAGGTCAAATCCATTTTCAAATGTTTATTGGCCATTTTGATTTCTACTTTTGTGAAGTACCTGTTCACATTTTTTTCATTTTAAAAGTTGAGATATCTTGTTTTCTTCAAGTTTTTCTTTTTTGTAAGAGTTTTTAATATATTTTATATGGCAGTTGTTAACCAGTGATAGGGGTTAAAATATTTCTTATACTCTGTGGCTTGTCTTTTCCCTCTAAAAATGTTATTTTTTAGAGACAGAAGTACTTAATTTCAAACTAGCTTAATTTTTCAATGATTTCTTTTTGGCATCACATTTAATAAATATTTCCCTATTGCAGGTCATAAATATATTAATTTATATATAAAGTGTTTATTTTTTCTTTTATTTTTAGATTGTTAACCTGAGTTACATTTTGCGTATTGTGTGCAGTAAAGTTCAAATTTCTTTTGTCTACAAGGAAACTAAATTGTTCTAAAATCACTTGTCTAAAAAATAATAATACTGTTACATATTATGTGGCCCAGTACCAGTGTCCTCTATTCTGTTCTATTGCACAATGCCAGTGCAAATACAAGCTTTTAAAATTATTGTGGTTTTAAAATAAGGTTTGAAATTGATAAGTTCTTCCTTAAGAGTGTCCTTGCTTTGTTTGACAACTGCATTTCCATGTTATTTTTACAGTAAGTCCATCATAGTCTAAAATAAAATACCAACAACGATGCTCAGTTGTTGGCGGTGATTGTACTGAAGCCTTTAATGTTGGGCCTTCCAGGTCCTCAATAGGATCTATTTCTTCTTCTACTTATATTTTCTTTAATGTCTCTCAAAAACTGATGTCTCAAAATTTCTCCATAGAAGTGTTTCATACATTTTGTTATATTTTTGTTGTGTTTCACATTATTTGATGTGATATAAGTAGTGCATTATTTTTAAAATTTTATAACTTCTAATTTCTAAATGTTCATATTTTTCTAGAATATAAAAGTAAAATAAGTTATTTTATATTGCATCAATATTTGGCTACCATTTAAAAACACCTGCTAATTTCAATAAATTATCTATAGTTTGAAAAATTATATATGAAATTATATTAGCGCTATATAACTGTTTTTCATTTTTCTTTCATTACAGTCCTTATAATGTTTAATTCCTTATTTTGCCTTCTTCTCTCAGTATAAGGACTAGAAGCAGTGGTAACACACTTAGCTGGTTTTAGCTGTCAGAGGGGAAACTCTTATTGTGTCACTAAATTAGGAGATGATGGCAATCCAGGTGGTCTAAGACGATGATTAAGACCCCAGTCTCTACAGACAGCTCCTAAAGTTTGAAATCCCTTCTTGGGCACAAGCTATCTCTATGCCATTGTAAAAATGACAATCTCTGTCTTTTCATTTATCTTCCTTTAGCAGTAAAATGGAAGTAAAAATAACCCAGTTTATTTGCTCCCTCCACTATTAATTTTTGTAAAGATTATGTAAGTTATGCAGAGCACTTGTGACCTGCCTAGCACTCAGTAAATGCTCTCTGGGTGTTAACTGTTACTATTGAATGTGGAATAAGAAAGAGTAAAATTGAGGGCAATTTTAATGTTTTTAGCTCAAACAACAGGATAGATAGTGGCAGCATTTACTGAGGTAAGAAAAACTGGGAGATGAGCAAGTATGGGGGAAGAGGATGCAATCAAGAATTCAGTGTTGGGCTTAATGAATTTGCAATTCCCAGTAGACATTTAATTGGATATTGTTTGTTGAATAGGCAGTTGGATAAATGTATCTTTGAAAGGAATAGTTCATTTATATAAACTTAGGAACCTACAGTGCACTGGCTGAAGTTACCTAAGGAATGAATGAGTACAGGTATAACAGCAAAGAGAATTCAGGAAAGAACCTTGGGGCATTACAACATTTAACACTTGGGAAGAAGAGAGAATCTGGCAAAAGACAATAAGGAAGAGCAGTCTGTGTGGTACCAGGAGAACCAGAACTGAAGGGCAACGTGGACGCCATTTTTCAAAGGGGTTTAAGAATGGGTGAGCGGTCATTTTTGTAATAAGCTCCTCACAGGTCAGATGACATGACTGAGAATTGACCATTAGATTTGATCTTGTGGAGGTCATGTTGACCTTGGTGAAAATGGTTTCAAAGGAAGGATAAAGGGGCAAATCCATCCAGTAGATTCCAGACAGAAAGGAAGGTGAGAAGGTGAAGATTGAATATAAACAAACTTTTGATTTGGTGTCTGCTGGGCTTTTCCATTGTAAAGTTATTCTTGTTTAAAGTAAATAAGTTGTGGGTAGTGATTTTGATAATATGTAACTATTCCATTTCAAATCGAAGATTCAAGGTATTCATTTATTCATATCAGAATAAGATTCATGGTTTCCTATGGTACTCAGTGAAAATCTGTTACTATATTTATTCACTTGAATGCCCAAATTATTCCTTATTTGGCCAATGGGAACAATTTTCTGGTTTCTATGTCCTTTTGATATACTTGCCCTCTTTAGCCTGCTTGGCTCATGCCAGGTTGTCCTCTTCCATGGATGCCCTCTACCCTTCTTCGGACATTACCCTCTTTTTCCACCCCCAATGTCCCTGTCACAGATTTGTCTTTTTTAAAAAAAATAAGTATATTTTATTGATTATGCTGTTACATTTGTCCCACTTTTTCCCTTTGCCCCTCTCTGCCTGGTACCCCCTTCCCTCCAGCAACCTCGCCCCTTAGTTCATGTCCATAGGTAGGCATGTAAGTTCTTTGCCTTCTCCCTTTCCTATTCTACTCTTAACATCCCCCCTGTCTATTTTGTTCCTAACAATTACGCTTCTTGATCCCTACACTATCTTCCCCTTCCTTCCCTTTTCCCCTCCCAGCTTACAACCTTCCAAATGATCCCCATACCTATGATTCTGTTCCTGTTTTGATTGTTTGCTTAGCTTGTTGTTGTTTTTACTTTCTAGATTCAGTTGTTGATAGCTGTGAGTTTGTTTTCACTTTAATGTTCATAGTTTTGTTCTTTTTCTTAAAAAGTCCCCTTAACATTTCATGTAATAATGGCTTGGTGATGATGAATTCCTTTAGTTTTACCTTGTCTGGGAAGCACTTTATCTGCCTTTCCATTCTAAATGATAGCTTTGCTGGATAGAGTAATCTTGGTTGTAGGTCCTGATTTTCATCACTTTGAATACTTCTTGCCAGCCCCTTCTTGATTTCTTTTGAGAAATCAGCTGACAGTCTTATGGGAACTCCTTTGTAGGTCACTCTCTGCTTTTCTCTGCTACTTGCAAGATTCTCTCTTTATCTTTAACCCTTGGCATCTTAATTATGATGTGTCTTGGTATGGCCTTCTTCGGGTCCAACTTGATTGTGATTCTCTATGCATGTCTATTTCCTTTGCCATTTAGGGAAGTTTTCTTTCATTATTGTTTCAAATAGATTTTCAGTTTCTTAGTCTTTCTCTTCTCCTTCTGTCACCCACATGATTCAAACATTGGACCTCTTGAAGTTGTCCCAGAGGCTGCTTATACTACCCTTATTTGCAGGGGGCGGGGGAGGGGGATTCTTTTTTCTTCTTGTTGTTCTGATTGGCTTTTGTTTCCTTATGTTCCATACCATTGATTTGATTCTCAGCTTCATCCACTCTGTTGTTGTTTCCCTGTAAATTGTTCTTTATTTCAGTTAGTGAATGCTTCATTTATGACTGGATTTGTTTTACACTGTTGAGGTCCTCGGTAAGTTCCTTGAGCATCCTTATAACCAGTGTTTTGAACTCTGCATCTGATAGGTTGCTTATGTCCTTTTCATTTAGTTCCTTTTCTGGAGTTTTGAGCTGTTGTTTCATTTGGGCCATGTTTCTTTGTCTCCTCATTTTGGCAGCCTCCCTGTGTTTGCTTCTATGTATTAGGTAGAAGTGTTTTGATTCCCCATCTTGGTAGTGTGGCCTCATGTAGTAGGTATCCTGTAGGGTCCAATGGCAGAGCTTCCCCTATTACCCAAGCTGGGTATTGAAGGTGTGCCCTTCACGTGGACTGAGTACACCCTCCTCTTGTAGTTGAGCCTTGGTTGCTGTTGGCAAATCACTGGGAGGGGTTTACTCAGGCCACTCAGCTGCAAGGATTGATTGTGACCACTGACCACCAACCTCTGCCCTCTATGGAGGATCAGGGTGGTAGCACTCTGAAGTGGTCTGTAGCAGCCCACTGGCTGCACTGGCCCTGGGGTTTCCTGGGTGGTGCAGGCCAAAGTCAGTCAACACCTGTATTTTGCCTGGGGCTGTCCTTCCTGAGCTATAAAGCAATCTGGGTAGGCTGCTACTAGTGCTAGGCTTGGAGATTCCCAGGTGAAGTCAAGGTGTGAAACTAATCTGGCTGCTGCTAGTGCCTGGTCTGGAGCTCACTGAGGTCAGCTGTTGCTTGTATGGTAGGATTTAGGAAGTTATAAAGCATGAGCCAAGACCGGCCGATCATATAGAAAAGCAGCTTGGGTGACCCTGTAAATTGGGTGGGGAAAAGTCTCTGGGGATCTCCAACGTGAGTCAAACAGTGTTAGCCAGGTTGATGGAGCCTCAAATATGGCACCAGCCTGCCAGCTCCATGGCTCTCTGGGAAGGGGGCTCAGAAAAGGGACAATGGCCTCTGCTTGCCCTGGTGCCAGGCACTTCAGCCCCTCCCAGTATACCACTGATAACATTCAAGCTGCCACCCCAGTCCTGGAGTTCAGAGGGAGTGAGTCTGACTAGGTGAGTCTATGTGTGGGTTCTTTACGAGGAACTGCTTGGTGCTCCAGCAGCCTCTTCCACCTCCTCAATCCTTGCTGCTTTTTGCAGCCAGAATTTGTGGAGACTTATCTTCCTAGAACTTGAAACTTGGGCTGGGGGGCCTGGTGTGAGGCTGAGACTCCTTATTCCAGAGATATTCCTTCAAAATTTTTATCCACCATGTATGGGTGAGAGACTAGCCTGTTCTATGCACGCCCCTCATACCAGTCTGGATGGATGTGGTTTCTTTAATTTCATAGTTGTCAGACTTCCATTTGACTTGATTTCTGATTCTTCTGGTTGTTCTATATTTTAGTTATAATTTTGATATTGTTGTGCAAAAAGGAGAGGCATGTCTGCCTATGCTGCCATCTTGACCAGAACCTAAAATACTTTTTTAATCCTCACCTGAGGATATGTTTATTGATTTTATTTATTTATCATGGATTTTCATTTATCAATGAAAATGGAATTATCATTTTATCAGGATTTTTTAATTTATTTTTTTATCAGTATTTTTTAAATATATTTTATTGATTATGCTATTACAGTTGTCCCGTTTCTCCCCCATCATTTCCCCCACCCTGCACACCCTCTCCCACCCACATTCCCCCCTTTAGTTCATGTCCTTGTGTCATAAGTTCTTTAGCTTCTACATTTCCCATACTATTCTTACCCTGCCCCTGTCTATTTTCTACCCAATATCTATGCTACTCATTCTCTGTACCTTCCCCCCCCTCCTCCCACGCCCCTGTTGCTAACCCTCCATATGATCTCCATTTCTGTGGTTCTGTTCCTGTTCTAGCTGTTTGCTTAGTTTGCTTTTGTTTTAGGTGTGGTTCTTAATAGCTGTGAGTTTGCTGTCTTTTCACTGTCATATTTTTTATCTTCTTTTTCTTAGATAAGTCCCTTTAACATTTCATATAATAAGAGCTTGGTGATGATGACCTCCTTGAACTTGACCTTATCTGAGAAGCGCTTTATCTGTCCTTTCATTCTAAATGACAGCTTTGCTGGATAGAGCAATTTTGGATGTAGGTCCCTGCTTTTCAAGATTTCAAATATTTCTTTCCAGCCCCTTCTTGCCTGGAAGGTCTCTTTTGAGAAATCAGCTGACAGTGTGATGGGAACTCCTTTGTAGGTGACTGTTCCCTTATCCCTTGCTGCTTCTAGAATTCTCTGCTTCATTTTAATCTTGAGTAATGTAATTATGATGTGCCTTGATGTGTACCTCCTTGGGCCCAACTTCTTTGGGACTCTCTGAGCTTCCTGGACGTCCTGGTAGTCTATTTCCTTTGCCAGATTGGGGAAGTTCTCCTTTATTATTTGTTCAAATAAGTTTTCTACTTGTTGCTCTTCTTCCCCTTCTGGTACCCCTATAATTTGGATGTTGGAACGTTTAAAGATGTGCTGGAGGTTCCTAAGTCTCTCCTCATTTTTTTTTTAAATTCTTATTTCTTCCTTCTTTTCTGATTGGATGTTTCTTTCTTCCTTCTGGTCCACTCCATTGATTTGAGTCCCAGTTTTCCTTCCATCTCTATCGGTTCCCCATGCGTCTTCCTTCATTTCACGTATTGTAGCCTGCATTTTCTCATCTAATTTATGAGCAAAATCAACCAATTCTGTGAGCATTTTGATGACCAGTGCTTTGAACTGTGCATCTGATAGGTTGGCTATCTCTTCGTTGCTTAGAGGAATTGACTCCGGGGTTTTCATTTTTTCTCCGGTTTGAGCCATTTTTGGTGGGGTTTTTTGTTTTGTTTTGGTTTTAGTCTGGTCGCAGCTATTACGTATGAGGGGTGGAGCTTTAGGTGTTCCTCAGGGTGGGGCAGCCCAGTCGCTGGGTTGTGACGCTATAGGTAGGGGCGGGGTCCGAGACGGAAGAATGGCGCCTGTTCCGCTCTCTTCTGGACTCCGGTCCCTTCCGCTGCTTCCCCTTCACCTGGATTATCTGCGCATGTGCGCGCATGCTGTTACGCAGTGAGGGGTGGAGCCTCAGGCGCTTCCCCAATGTGGGGCAGCCCAGTCGCTGGGTTGTGACGCTGTATGTGGGGGCGGGGTCTGAGAGGGAACAATAGCGCCTGCTCCGCTCTCTCCTGGATTCAGTCCTTTCCGCCACTTCCCCTCTGCTTGGACCGTCCGCGTGCGCAAATGTGGGTCCCCCTGGTCAGCCAGCCGCCCTGTGCGTCCTCACTGGGTCTGCACAGCTGCCCCCCTGTGCCTGGGGTCTGCCAGCCACCGCCCGTGCACCTGGGAACTGCGAGCCGCTGCTACTTGCGTTCCTGGGTCTGCACCTCCACTTTCTCCTACCGCGACTCCGCCCCTCTTACCGGTCTGGATGAATGGTTGTTAGACTTCCGTACAGTTCAATTTCCTATAAGTTCTGGTTGTTTTCTTGTTTCTAAATATTTGTTGTCCTTAATTTTGGTTGTGAGAGGAGGCACAGTGTGTCCGCTTACGCCTCCATCTTGGCCAGAAGTCCTAATCAGTATTTTTTTTAATTGTTGATATTGTACAGTTTTCTGTCTTTTACCCCACCCCCAGCCCACCACCCCAGCCCTCCCCACCTTCCTCCCATTTCCACCCCCCATAGTTTTTTCTATGTGTCCTTTATACTTGTTGCTCTAAACCGTTCCCCTTTTTCACTGAAATTCCCTCCCCTCCCCCTCTGGTCACTGTCAGACTGTTCTCAAATTCAGTGTCTTTGTTTATATTATGCTTGTTTGTTTGTTTTGTTGATTAGGTTCCTGTTAAAGGTGAGATCATACGGTATTTGTCTTTCACTGCCTGGCTTATTTCGCTTAGCATGATGCTCTCCAATTCCATCCATGCTGTCGCAAAGGGTAGGAGCTCCTTCTTTCTGCTGCATTGATTTTAGATAGAGAGAAAGGAAGAGAGAGATAACGAGAAACATCAATATGGGAGAAACATTGATCAGTTGCCCCCTGTATGCTCCTTGACCGAGGATTGAACCCACAACCTTTGGTGTACGGTACATCACTCCAACCAACTGAGCCACCTGGCCAATGCTTGATTCCTCTTTACCCTCTGACATACTGGTCTTACCACCTGACTCATACACCTACCATGCTCGACAGCACTTAATGACTTGTGAACCAAACTGTTCAGAAGGGAAATAAAGACAAAAGAAAAAAGGGATATAAAAGCAAATACAAGGATTAAAAGGAAAAAAACTAAAGAGAGAGCAATGAATAGGGAAGGGAGAAAAGAGAAGGAAAGGAAAACAAAAGAAAGGGAAAGGGGAGAAGGAAAGGATTAAGGAAGCAGGAGAAAAGGATGAGCTAAAATAACTTAGTCATTTCTTTTCAGTGTTCCTCTCCCATCCAATATCCACATAGCAGCTGAGTGGTATTTGCATAATCTACTTCAAATAGTGCCAGTGTTTTATTTATTTGAAGTCTGTAACATGACGTAAAAGGCCCTGAATTATTGTCTTCTACTGACTTCCCCATATTCAACTTTTCTCTCTCCGTAATGATTGTGATGGTGCTACACTCAAGTCACTCTAATCTTTCAGGTTTTTACACTGTTAAGCTTTTCCCTGCTTCAAAGTCCTCAGCATGTGCCTCCCTGATTCTAGAATACCTCCTTCTCTTTCTCTGGCCTGCCTAATGCCCATCTTGTCCTCTGATCTTCATCCTCTGATCTTCGCTTTAATAGAACTTGCCCAGAGATACCAGTTCCACCTGCTGACCTATAAAACATCCTTCCTGTTGTTTTCTCTCACAACACTCTGTATCCTCCTCATTGTACTTAACACAATGGATAATTATGGGTATGTTTTATTTTTTACAATATTGGCCTCATTCATTAGGGATAAGGTCTATTTTGTTCATCACGATACATGTAGTGCCTAATGTATATTAGGTATGGAAATACTTGTGGTCAGATGAAATGTCAAAATAAATTAATGAGTAAAGTTAGCTGACCTCAAAGCCAGGTTGAGCCATTAAACTACTGATCCTCTACTGCTTATTTCTAGGGAATCATGGTTTCTCTTACCAAAGTACCTTTGAGTCTGCCCCCTTGACCTTTAATGATGGTCTTGGATGTATACACCAGAAATAATTCTTAACCTTATGTTATCCTGACATAGTTTATCCTAGAGAAAGCCCCCAGAGGAGTCTGTTCAATGATTTTCTGATTCTAAGACTCTACTGCTGACAAAGTGTGAACCACATTACAAAACTGAAAAGATCTCTGCCCTGGCCAGTGTAGCTCAGTGGATTGGGAGTCATCCTGCAAAGGGGAAGGTCACTAGTTTGATTCCTGGTCAGGGTGCATTCCTGAGTTGTGGGTCCACTGATTGATCCTTTTCTCTTCGAATCAATATCTCTCTTCCTCTCTTTCTCCCTCCCATCCCCTCTCTCTAAAATAAATAAATAAAAATCTCTAAAAAACTGAAAATATCTCCTTAAAGCAAGATCTCAGTGAACTATACTCTAGATCGGCCAGCCCAGGGAAGCTGGGCTGCTACTGCTACTATGACTAACAATGTTGTTATGTATTGAACATTTCCTACATATCAGTCATTTCACACATAATTTTATTCATTTGTTTTACCTTCTTCACTTTCTTTTCAGCTAATTATAAGGTAAATACTGGGGTGGATGTTATTGTTTTCAATGTCAGTGTCTTAAAAAAAGGAATAAAAGAATACCATAGTATTTAGCTCCAAATGAGAAAACTGAGCATGACAGCAGTAGATTTCGTGGTGGGATTCGAATCCAGAGCTATCTGACTCAAAAAAATCATAACTCCTCATGTTAGGGCACTCTCCAGCATTCTGTTTGCAGGTCCTGCCCCAGCTGCCCACACGTTCACACTAAGTATAGACAAAATAAATATCTTAAAAAAGCAAAAGCATAAGAAGAAATAGTAACCCCTCTATCACATCTTTTGCTAAATGAAACCCCATCCAGAATTATGGGGAGAAGAAGGATAATTTCCAAATTTTAACACCATTATTCCTCCCCACATTTCCCTTTCTTAGGGTCTAAAACTATACTGGGGTAGGCAAACGTAGATTTATGGTTGTGAGTACACAAAACAAAGATTATTCTTGTATTATTATTTATTAATTATTGCATTATTTATTTGTATTATGACTGTAAACCCACTTTTGCCCACCCCTGTATTACCCTACCACAGCTACGCCACTGGAAGCGACACATTCCCCATCTGTGCCCACAAAAGGGAACCTTGATGGAATGGGCACTTGCCTATTCTAGTCTCTTGAGGAGGACGTCTGATGTCCCAGTCCTCCTTTCTAAGTGCCTCCACTCAAGTCTGGAAACTAGTGTCACTAAGTCAGTCGATCCTCCCTGCAGCAAAAGGTGCTCCTTTGGGAGGAGTCAGCAGGTTGAGTCGCCTGCTGATTAGCACTTTCTAAAAGGAAGTGTCGGTAGACAAGTGCTTTTCTAGGCTCAATCCATTGATGTTTGTTTTGGAGACTGTTAGCTCCAGAAATTGAAGAAAACATGCTCTATAATGACCTGTTATAGTGGCTGGTAAACTGACCTTTGATTTGGGGGCTGTGGTTTTGATTTCTTTTTTAGGTTAAAATCTGAGTAATGCAGTAGCCACATGTTTCTGTCTTGGGAGGTTATTTCTCAGGAGTGGCACTTGCTACTTACCTGAGAGACTGCGATTTGGTAACTTTAGAAGACATTTTATTATTCACAAGTTGTAGTTGTGTTATGATGATTTCCAATTTAATAAAAAATAGACTAATAATTTTTAGAACCAGGAAGTATTTTTTAAACTATAATAACATTGGCTTTGCAGGATGACAATCACCAATGAAAATAATATATTTATATTCTGACATCCTAGTACCATGGTAAGTACTGGTGTTTGTATTATGCCTCATTCCACAAAAGTCTTAAGTCAGCTTGCAAAATTGCCAGGAAAATATTTGATTGAAATAGAGATTGAGCCTATAGGGAGAGTTAGAAAATAATCTCACGGATTATGGGAGGGGGAATGTGTTTTAGTTGAAAAAAGCTAAACAAGGTGACTTACCTGAGGAAAACTCCTACCCATGGTCTGCTGGATTGTGGCAGGACACTGAGTAGTTTCACCATTCTTACCTCTCCTACTCTACCCCAGTTCCATTTCCAGAGCAAATGAGCTGACTTTGGTAGCCTATGTGGAAAGGTACCATCTGGGTCCTGAGCCACACAAACCTGGGGCAAAGCTGCAGTATGATGGGGTAGCAGGTCCCATCTCAACAGCATTTCCTCTGCCTCAGTTCAGGGGGTAACAAGAGACAAGATACCCTCAATTAGTTCAGACCTGACATTTAAATAACTCCATTTATACACTTGCTGATTCATACACTTGTAAATTCAAAATAGCTTAGTAAGTGTGTACCAGATTAATAATCAGTATTTTTTAAAGATCACTTTTTATGTGCTGAGTTCCTGAACTACTTTGGTTATATAACACATAATATAATTACTGTGTGTATAATCACCTGTTCAATTGGACATATTCTGATCTTAGAGAAGAGTGAGCTGAATCTTAAAGAAGTAAAGAGATTTGCTCGACTTTCTACAGCTGGTACATTGGAAGTTTTAGAATTGGATCCCAGGTTTAGTTTTAGAGTCTACACTCTCCATTATTCTGTGTTGTCTGCTAGAAACACAGCACTGACATGGGCTTCGATAAATGATGCCAAAGGAAGAGAACTGTATCTACTGCAACATTCCATGTATTTTCTAAGAAAGAAGAAAAGATGTGCATATGTAGAACTGGTCAAAAAGGACCTATGGCAACAGATATAAAGGTTTCAGAATTGCAAACAGGGACTTGAAGAGAATTGTACACCCATGTCCATTATGGCATTATTTTTAACAGCCAAAAGGCAAAGGCAACTCAAAGGGCCATGAAAGGTCAACCGAGATGTGGCACACTCATACAATGGGATATTATTCAGCATTCAAAAGAAAGGGAATTTTGAAACATGCTGTCTGTAATGAGAATGGACCTTGCCATTACACTATATTAAATGTGTCAGTCACAAAGGAACAAATACTATATGATTTCACTTACATGAGATACTTGGAGCCATTAAACTCATACACGGGAGGTAGAAGGGTGGTTGCCTGGGGCCAAGAGGGAGGAGAAATGGGGTTATTGCTGAATGGATACAGAGTTTTAGTTTTGCAAGATGAAAAGGGTTCCATGAATGGATGGTGGTGATAGTAGCATAACAACGTGACTGTCCTTAATGTCACTGAACTGTATGCTTAAAAATGGTTAAGATGGTGAATTTGATGTGTGTATTTTACCTGAAGAAAAAATATATTTGCAATCACACAGCGAAGGCAAAGACCTTGGTTGGTGGGAGAACTATGGGAGCTCTGGGGGAAGGAAGCAGGATGTTGAAGCAGGTGCCTTGGACAGGGGTATGACTGGTCTGTGCGTCTCCCCTTCCAGTGATGCCCTCAGCACAAAGCCATGGAAACAGCACGCTCAAGTATATAGTCATCCATCTGGCCCTTTTGCAGGAGCCAGGGTGATTTTTCTGTATAACCACATGTCTCCTTTTTAAAAATAATTTCATTGACTCCATATCACTCTCCAGATAAAGTCAGACCCCCTTTTGTGATCTAACCCTGGGGACACTAACTTCCCATCCATTCCTGGCCTTTTCCACTTTTCATTTCCTAAGCTCCAGTCCTACTAAACTGTTCTCAGATACTTACGCACACTGTATTCTTACCTATCTCTGGGCCTTTACATAGTTCAAGTCTCCTCTTTCCCCGCTTCTTTCCTTCAACCCTTATTGCAGTATTTTCTCCTCTTCCTGTCCTCCTGGCTAACTATCATCCTTCATGACTAAACAAAGGCATCACTCCCTCCATGAAGCTTTTCTGGAGCCCCCTTCCCACTTCAGCCTGAATAATGTGTTCCTATTTGCATTTCTATAGTATCTTGTACTTCCTCCAATCATAGTCCATAAAACTTCATTAAGCTTCCTTTATTTGGTCTATATTCTCCAAAAGACAATAAGCTCAGTGAGAGCAAGGACTTATTGGTCTTTTTTACTATCTTATCTTTAATGTTAAGCATTGTGCCTAATATAGAGGAGGAAGACATTCAATAATATTGGTTGAATAAATAAATTCAGTGCATAATAATGCTTAGCTTTATTCAAAAATCAACACAAGCACTTTCTCATTTGATCCTCTTAAAAATTCTTCCAGCAAGATTGAATAGATCTTATAGCTTTCATTTCACAGATGTAGAAATTGAGGTCTAAAAAATTAAGGCAACCACGTAGGGCTGTGCAGATAGAAAGTGGTGTGGTGACTTGGGTTAGAGCCTTTATTTATATCACCATACTTCATGTATTGGCTTCCTGTTTCATATAAATAAGATTTCTCCTCTCTAGGTACCTTTTTATTTGTTTCTCACCAATTGCAAATTCTCTGTGTGTTTGCTGACTGTAGCAGACACTAATGATGCCCTACCCATAGCCCCACAGTCCACCTCTGAGTTCACCTATGATTGAGGTAGAGAGTTTCCAGAATTTTGGAACATTTTACCTCAAGTGCTTACATTTCTCTTCCCCTCTGCATAAGGGTTTTCTTCAGTACCACTGAGCTTGTGTTCGGCATACCAGTGTAGCCCAGAAGTATGTGTAGGGGGTTTGTGCCCTTGGGAGCAAACACCAATTCATGGGGATGGGAGTTGCTGGATAAACCAGGAAGGCTCCACACTCTCTGCTGGGACAATTCTGAGGTGTGCTTCCTTCTCACGGTGTCTTGCAGGGTCTCTGTCAGGACTGAGCCTCACTTGCCTGTGGAGTTGAGCCCCCACAATAACATACACTGTAATGGATTTTCTCCCTCCCTGAATCACTGTCTTCGCTATCTCATTTATGTCTCTAGAAAATACTTCAGAAATAAATTACTGGCATCCAAGTCTTTGTCTCAGGGATTTCTTTTGGAGACAGCCAATCCAAGATATTGATAAATCCCTGACAGATAAGAAGGACAGAGAAAATAACATAGCTTTGTCTCCACTGCTAAGTAAGTGTCTTTGGAAGGCATTCTCTTGCCATTTTCCTCACCTGCCTCTTCACCAGATGATCTTTCAGGCCCCATTTATCTCTGAGAGGTCACCCATTCTACTCTAAGGGTGACCTCTTGGTACATTTGTTCACCAAGTGCCGAGCTCAGTGATCATTGTTCTTCCCAATGTTGCGTTCCCTCAGGACACTGACCTGTGGCAGGCTGGTAACTGGCACAGAACAGGCAATTTCCAACCACTGTGCCAGTTCTCTCTGTCCTTTGTTTATCAGAACTGGCTGGAATTACTGACTAGAGTCCCTAAGGGGAGGACAGAAGTTGCAAACAACCATGGCTCTCTACACTCCATTAGCTGAAGCAGACAGAGCCAGAAGCACAATAGAGCATTAACTTCCAGACATACGCATTAAGTTTTAGACAGTCCATGAAGAGGGGTGGGGAGTGTACAAACGAAAACATACCCATGCAGCAAAATGCAAACAAGAAGCACACCAGATGCCCTTGGTCAACTATTACACAACAGGTTTCTGAAACCAGTTCCCCCAGAGTTGCTGAAATGATTGTTTGTTCAAGGAACATTTCTTTAAATTCTAAAGGTCAATGTAGTTGATTCGTGTCGTGCCACCTCCATCACAAAACACGCGCTTCTGACTTGTGTCCTCCTTTCACCTCTCCCTGGGGATGGTGGTGGCTACCTGCTTAGCAGGACCTGGGCACCAGCTTGCTCTTTTCTTCACCCCCAAGTATTTATCCTGATGACTGCTTCACCACACCCCACTACTCCAGCAGAAAGAAATCGCAGGTGCAAGAAGGCAAATGTGTTTCCCTTAATCAAACTTTGAGCACTTCAGGATATTTTTCTTATTTATCTTCATGTCCCATTCTTAAGTCAAGTGTCTGGCACTTAGCACATCCTCATTAAATGTATGTTGAATCTTTGGGTGCGTGCATGAATGAATTAATGACTATCTGCATAATTCTTCTAGCTAGAAAGATGGAGGCTTATGCTATGAATATATTTCCTTAGTAATTAGCTCTGTGTGTGGTGGGTGTTCAATAAACATGAATTAATGAATCAATAATGTGCCTAAAAGAGTTTTGCAGAGAATAAATCAGTATGGAGGCTTATGAATATGCCCCAACCCTGCTGTTGGTGGATTGCATGTTGTACCCACTGAATGATTATAGTCTTGTGTAAGTGATTCTTGTGATAGTTTGCTTTGCTGATATTGGTAAGATGTCATTTTAGATATCATTTCATTGGTCTTTCTCTTTCAGCTTGTGCCCTTTTCCATATCCTGTTTAGTATTAGTATTTTTGAGGCATTTCAGCAGGATTAGAGAATGGGGAAAGACAAGGGTTATAAGTAGGCTCCAGACAAATTTCTTAATTGAATAAGAATTTGTCTGTGGTCTGGAGTGTAAGCAATTAGTCCCCAAGGGGAAGTACTGACTATGTTAGCTATAGCACACAATGGACATGCAGTACATTTTAAGAAACCATAATAGAGTAATAGTACAATCATTGATTGTTATCTTTGTCCATTTAAAACTGTTTCAGAGAGCTATATCAAATACAGCCTTTTTTTTGCTTTGTACAATATTGTAGAATTGAGAGAATGTATTTTTCTACTCTCATATAATACTGAATGTTCCCAGAAAATTGTAGACATAGTATGCCTTGAGTTGACTTGTCTTACACTTGATAATCATGATAATAATTACAGTGAGAGTAGTTCCCATTTTAGGGCATTTCCTATGTGTTAGATTTTGTACTAGATGCTTTATATGCATATACTTAGTTATTCCTTGAATTACATTTTTGAAGCATTTATTATTATTTTCAGTTTACATATGAGAAAATAGAAATTTAGAAAGGCAAATAACTTGATAAGCATTGTATTGCTGGTTGAAGTCTGATTCAAAGTCCTTTGCTTTTAATTACTAGTGTGTATGTATGCAGGAATATTTTCACAGAAGGCTAAAATTAGGATCATCAGTTGATAAATATTTTATGGCTCTTAGATTTTGAATCAAGTAAGAAAAACTTCATTCTGAGATTATAAAGGGAAAAATGAGACTTGGAATAGTAACAGCTGTCATCAGTTGCTATGCTAAGTGTATTATATAAGTTGTCTCATTTCATATTAGGCTATGTACCTAATAAATGCTGTACTAGAGCCCTTTCACACAGAGGAGAAAATCTGAGCTTCTATACGTCATGTGATGTGCTATAGATGACCAACAACTAGGTAGAAGAGCTTTGATCTAAACCAAGCCTTATCAGCACCCCCATAACACTTCACTGTATCTAATAAGGTAGAAATTGCAAAAGTAGATATAACAGACACTTATCATTTTTGTCTGGATAACATTTATTCTCCCTTCTTATTGACACTGATTTTTTTTTTTTTTTTTTTTGGTAGAGAAAAGAGATTACCTCTTGTCATGCATATAGAGTGATTGGACAATGAATCAATATTTCTACCTTTTACTAAAGAATCGGAAGGGACCAAATTTTACCTTCTATCAACTCATGTGGACAAGATGTGGACATATGATCTAAATTTAAATTAATTGAAATAATTTTTTTCAGGAACTTCAGACTTGGTAATGAAGGTAGTGAAGACATGATTGGAATGTATTCGTCTCATTTCTTTTCCATTGAATTTCCCTGCTATGAGATTATTTTTGTGATTCCCACATCACTACAACCTCACTCAGGCATAGCCCTGAAGCACAATGAAAAAAGAAAAGCATTCCATGAGCCAAATTCTACAAAGCACATTTCATCACCTGTGCTTAGGAAAGATGGTCTGAGGTAAGATTCTCACTTAACCATTGGTAGTAGCCAATAGTCTAGTCAAATGATAAAAAATTTGAAAGGTGCCTGATTAGGGAATTGGTGATGAGGAGTTTTGAGGAGAAGAGTATGTGGATGGTTCTTGGAGAATGAATCTTATATTATTTAGAATTTGTTTCAGCTTGCACAACAGGAAACCCTACAGAACAGTAACCGGACAAGATGAAAGGTCATTTTTTTTTTATTTTGATTTCTGTTCTAACATAAAAGAAGTGGTAGGTGGGTATCCAGGATCTATATAACTGCTCCATAGCCATCATGGTTACTTTATAGCCTACCAGGTCTGCTGGGACTCCAGCCAATCACATTCGTGGCATTGAAAAAGAAGAAATGGAAAAAAGCAAAGAGAGGAGTACGTCCATGCTGAACCAGCTTCTTTTAAGCCACTTTTGTGGATTTCCATACAATATTTCCATTTGTATCTCATCTGCCAGAACTTAGTTTCACGGCTACATTAAGAAACAATAGCAATAGGAAGTATAATTTATTAGCTAGATGGCTTGATAATGGCTTTATACAGCTAGATGGCTATAAATAAAAATCTATGTCATATAAACATTCTATGTCATATAGATTATTACTCATAGTTTAGAACTACAAAAGGGAATCTTAATAATCAGATTGACAGACTTGTTCTGTACTAGGTAGGTTCTTTGACTCGCCACCTGGAGTGTGCTCAGTACACACTCGAACAAAGTAGCCATGTCGGCAAATGTGGAAACTGCACTGGCTCAGCCACAAGGATGTGCCCCCAACAAGACTGATATGCAGCTGACAATAGCTGAACATCCAATAGGCCCCCATTGCTGAGCACCCAATTTAGCACCCTTTACCAACATGAGAATTCAGCATGATGACAGTAGATTGTTCACATTAGGCCCCTCCCATTATGAAGGGAGCAAAGAAGAGATTTTACTGGCACAAACAATTCTTCTAGATTTGGATGTGTTTTCCACGGCTATCATGCCTTTGTCAGTGCTATCACCCATGAGTTTGTAGAAACCCTTATGTACCATGATGATATCTTATTCTTTTATAGTATTAAGGCTTTTGCCCCAATGTCAAAGTCATAAGGCAATGATTTCATACTAACAGTATTTAGTGATCTTCTTCTGTATCTTATCATCTTGATAAAACAGTTTTACCATAGCTAAGAGACAAAACCTTGCCATGTTGTGTTGTCATCCTAAAAATTGTAATGAATGCTATGAGGCGGTGACCCGAAATATGCTGGTATTTCATCTATAGCTAGAATATATGGTTCTTAGAACTAAAAGATGAAAAAACAGACTTGGTGCTTCACAAGGTTACATACCTACTTCCTGTCTACAACATCATTGTTTCCTGTTCTCAGGACTTAGTGATCTGAGACTATGAATACTAATTTACTTGAGAACTTTGGGTCCCCCATGTCACTGGGTGAATAGGCCAAAAAGGATGTTATGGCTTTAACTATATGAGGAAATTGAATTATTCATATACATTTGGGCAGGAAAGAACATGGATGAAACCTACATTATTACCTTTGGTGCTTCCTGGTACAACTAGGTCCAGTTGTAACGGTTAATGGAAGTCCTTAAGAGAAAGACTGCTAAGGTCTCAGTCCCCTCAGTAAGGCAAAGGTTTTGGTTACCATGTTAAGGAATCCTCTGAGGAACTTGCTGTTACCAGATGGCAAGAGGAATATAGCACATGTATGGGAGAAAAGGAGAGAGAAATATTATTTACGGTCTTGTGAGCAATTACAGACGTGAGATCTATAGTCCCTATCTTGATACATTGATTGTGTTCTGTTTACATAATCCAACTAATATTTTTATATTTGTGTTAAATTATCTTATTTTTTCTTTTGTTCTCTATCACTGAATAATTTTACTTGTTGGTTGTTGTAGAAAATAAAAATGAAATCATAGCAGAACTAGTGGAGAATGAATGGCCATCAAACGGAGTTCCTTAATTGGATGTGGATATATAACTTATAAGACTTAAGTTTACATAGTTTTTAGTGTACGTGAAAGAGTTGTATTACATTAGTGGGATGGAGTACTTTAGAAAGTTTATCCAAAGGGAAAATGGTATGGCTATTGGGCATCAACACAGATGATCTGCAGATCCCATTTGATGGACAGTGTGTGTGAGGAAGATCTTTCCATTATTCCTTCCCTGCTCTGCAAAGCAAACTATTGCCCTTTGGAGAAAATTTGTGATTGTGATAGAACAACAAATAAAGAAGCCTAATTCAACAATGAAATTGTAAGGGCCAAAATGCCTCAGCTTTGTTATGGTGGGGTGAGCACATATCCTAAGCTCGGTTATATGATTCTTTTCTAACTCTAATGGTTGGAGATTATTCATCCTTATACTGTCAACATGACTGGCATGGCAGAGATCATTATTAGAGTTCTTGTTCCTTAATTCCCTGCTGAGATGTTTTGCTTTTTGCCTTTTTTTCAAAATCTAGTTATAGCACTTTTAATTACAGAAAAATAGAAAAAAACATAATCCCTCCCTCCTTTCCCTGCAGCCTTTCAGTGTAACTAAAACGCCTTGACTTTGTGCGTAAAAGAACTTAAGAGTACCCTGAAAAGAGTGGAGATTAAAAACCCGACAGATTAGAGACCTCAGGACCCAAGTAATGGCATGGGGGTGAGTTCACCGAGTTTTCCTGTCTCTTTATATATGCCTGACTAGACATTGGGGAAGCCTGCAACCCAGAAATGCCAATGGGTACAGATCGTAAAAGCCCCAACAAAAGCCTGTTGTTTCTAGCCAAAGGGTGAGGAAAGGGGCAGCTGGCAAAATAGAAACTGTTTAGAAACTAGCACTTTACTCCAGCCAAGTCACACAGGAAAAGTGCTGCCCCACCTCACCCCTGCCAGCAAAGGCCGAAGGAGAACAAGGTGCAGAGCTGCCTTGTTGTTGTCCTCAGTGAGGTCATGGGCAGGGGGAAAGTCCTCCTCCACAGGGCAGTGATTCTCCACTAGCCTCCTCTCGTACCACTGCACAGACGGTGGTGGGAATCCAGGGTCCCACGTGGTCTCCACTGACACCACGTGAGGTGGGAAGTGCTCATCACTACCTGGTGGTGGTAAGTGTCCTGGGTCTTCACTGAGTCTTTTCTAACAATACTTTGGGTAAGACATGAAGAGACATTTCACCCAAGAAGATAAATGGCAGGTGAATAAGCACATGAAAAGATGTCCAACATCAGTTGCCATTAGGGAAATGCAGATTAAGACCACAATGAGATGTCAGTCTGCACCTATCAGAATGGCTAAAAATAAAAATAGTGACAATACTAAATTCCGGCAAGGATGCAGAAAAGCTGGATTTCTCATACGTTGATGGTGGAAAGGTAAATTGATACCGTCACTCTGGGAAATGGTTTGGCACTTTCTTAAACCTTTTGACCTAGCAATTCCACTCCTGGGCAATTTATCCCATAGAATCAAAAACTGAGGTCCACACAAAACCTGTGCAGTGATTGTTTCTAGCAGCTTTATTTGTCATAGCCAAGAATGGGGCACAGCTAACAGGCCCGCAGTGGGTGGGTGATTAAACAAACTCTGTTCCCTCATGGAATCAAAAGAAATGAACTATTGATACATCAACAACTCTGATGAATACCAAGTGAAAAAAGCCAATTTCAGAAGGTCACATACGATGCGATTTCATTTATATAACAATTTTGAAAAGACAAAATTATAGAGATGGAGGACAGAAAAGTGGTTGCTGGGGTTAGGAATGCTAGGGAAGCGGGGGGTGAGGGTGACTGGCTATAGGAAGGCTTAAAAGGGCCCCATTTGTGGTGACTTAATTGCAGTGGTGGTTGCATGAATCTACACTGTTCATAAAACAATATCAAAATATACACACCCACACCAATATGCCAGTGTCGATTTCTGTTTCAATGTATTATACTATAATTATATAAGATGTCACCATGGAGGGAAACTGGCTGAAGGTTACGTGGATCTTTTCATCACTATCTTTGCAACTTTTTGTGAATCTATAAGCATATAAAATCAGTTTTGAAATAACTGATAATGTACAGTAGCCTTCCTTCAGTTTCATAAATTGCTAATATCTTATCAATAAATCACTCTTTTACTTAATATACCATGTCTTGCTGTCATCCAATTTATCCTGATATGCAACATTTATGTAAATGACTCAGCTCACCCTTAGAAGAGTAAGAAAAAAGTCTTCACAAAAATATGCATCAGAAAAAGGGATCAAAAACTAGAATTATCTTCTCTTTCTTTGCTTATATGTAAGTCAGGTTAAATTTACTTGGGTTCTCCTTTCTGCTGCACACAATTACACATTTCACACACACCCTCATCCCCACCTCCACCCCCACCTTAATCTGTTGGTATAGCCAAAGCCATCCTTATATTTGGTGAAGAAAGCACTACATTTTTACATCATTTATTAGACTTTTACAGTTGGTTGCAGGGGGCAGAGAGCCACCTATCTAGGTAAGTGCCAGGAGCACAGTTGAGGAATATTAATTTCTTTCATGTACAGTGGTTTGGGAAATGAGTTTTATGTGGATATTCTAAATCACGATCTGCAGGCTGTATTTTTTGAGTCAAGGTGTTGATTCATGGACTTTCTTTGAAGTCTTAGAGTATTCCTCCTTCAGTGTGAGTCAAATATTCAATAGGTGTTTCTCTCTGCCTTTCCCACTTTCATCTGCTTGACTCTGGGTCCCAGAAGACTGGGTGACATAGTAACAAAACATGGCCTATTAGGTAGCCTGGACGGTAGACCAAGCAGACTTCCTTAGAAGGGAATGTGAGCAGAGCAGGAAATGATCAGTATCACTGAGTGTGGCTTTGCTCAAAAAATGCTGGGAAAGCCTCAAACCCTACTGACCTGTGGCAGCACTGCTTGAAATCTCATCTGCATTCCTTTGTAGTTAAGTGTCCCTGGTTTCCAAATGCAGAGTACTAATATGGAAATGCTCCTGCCATTAAGCTGTTTTCTTCTCAACAACTACCTGATAATCTGAACAGGAATTCAATCTCGGTTGTGTAAACTGTCGGTAGAGTTGCTGTGTGCCTTCAGGTCAAGTGGGAATAGCAAAGAAAATGGAGAGGGGGGTGAGACAGGACATGGACAGTGTGGTGGGCTTACGTGGGCTGTGGTAGCTGGCAGATCCAAGTGTGACTCTAACACTTGATTATACAGCAAAAACTGAGCCAAGGGCATTGCCAGCATGCAGAATCTGCTTAGAACTGGGGAGAATACAGCACCCTGTCTGGAAAGGTACGAGAGTGAAACTCTGTCAATAACTTTGAGGTCATATTTGGCAGTGTTAAACTGGGAAGCCAGGAACAGATTCTGGGACAGGTGAACGGTGAACAGTGAGGACAAACAGTTGTAGACAGCAGTTCATTGTGTCTAGTGTTTTCATGTTGTTGTTGTTGTTGTTGTTTTAATTTAATACAATGCATTGATTTCGGTAACTGGCAAGTCCCAGAGCAGACCTGGCTTCTGTTACAGTGGCTTAGAACATGTCTTCTAAGCTCTCTCTCTCTCTCTCTCTCTTTCTCTCTTCCCTCCCCCGCTCTCTATCATTCTCTCCCTCACCCTCCCTCCCTGCCTGCTTTCCCGTGTCAGTTTTGCACTCAGACAGGCTCATTCTCTAGTCAGCCCCAAACCTACATTTACATGAACTTCTCTCAGCACCCAGATTGTCAAAGTCAGAGAAGAGTCTGATTGGCCCCATTTGTGGTCAAGGTAATAGCGTGCTCAGTTCAAATGTGATCCAATCACCTACCCACATCTGGGGACAACAGACTTGGAACGGCCCCACTGGTAATACATGAAATGGGAAAAAAGTCGTTCTCACCTTGATCCTAAAGTACTCATGGGAGTGGAAGTTTGTTCTTGCAGGTAAGGTAGAGTCAGGCAAGTGGGAAGTTAGGAGGTGGGTACAAAAGCACAAGGATGTTTGAGAGGATTGCAGAACAGGAAAATGGAGGAGGGCACTGCAGACAAAACAACTTACTTCAGCATTTTCTCAGGAAAGACATGTATGAGAGGAGGCCACCCACGGGATGATTTTGACATTGACACCACCTGAGATCCAAGAAGGAAAACTCAAAGGTCTGAATTCCCCTATGACCACACTGCGCTGTCTCTGGACACAACAGTTAACCCTAGGGGCTGCCAGTGTGGTGGAAAAGAGCTTCTTGCTCAGGAAGAAGTGAAAACCCAATTGCTACAGGGCAGCCTGTGTATCTCTCTGAGTATTGTCGAGAAAGAAGCTGGAAAGCTGGGTGTGGGCTGAGCTTGCAGCTACCCTTAAAACCAGGAGTGCAGCAGCACAGGAGCAGGCTGGGAATGTCGTCCACAGAGCAAGCCCTTTTAAATTGCTGCTCTGTGTGAAGTCACAGGTGTTTGAGGCGTTTGACGTGGTAGCAACACCAAATGTTAATGCATCATTTCATGCCTGAGTCTCATGGTGTCCAAGTACCAAACAAGGCACAGTTAGTTCTGTAAGGTTGTGTCAACTGCGCTGTTACTTGGCGTTCTGGGGAGACTAAGCTAGCTCTGAGGGCCTGTGTTAAGATGACATACAGGGTGGGGCAACAGTAGGGTTACAGTTGTTCGTATGGAAAACAATAAGATAATAATACATTATAACACAAGGATGAACTCTGTGTTTTACATCCTCACTAATCTACTTTTGCCCCACCCTGTATACGTAAAAGTTGTTCTAGAAATGAACGCTCTGAGAATCTGGTATCTGAAGTGTGTCCTTGGTTTGGAAGCATAAAAGCAAGTCTTCATTGTTTTTACTGTTCTTATCCTTTTCTAAAATCTTAATTATTTTACATATATAAAAGCGTATTATGCTGACAATGTTTCAGCCCCTTAGCTGTAAGCAACACCCACGCCAGAGAGTTCTTTGACAGTGTTGCTGAGAATTTCAGTCTTCAGATTTCCCATGTGTGGAACCCTCAAGCCTTCCCTTCCTCTTCCGACAGAACAATCTTTGTGTACAGCTCTGCAATATCATTAGGGTTTCAGAGATGAGCTCTAAAGAAGTGCCAAACCAAATCCTCTTCTACTTTCTCAGTCTAGATCCTGCTAAGCTGGAGAGGATACTTCACAGCCACACCTGTGGAATTCCTTCACATTGCTGCAATAAAGGGCGATTTATGGTATCAGGGTCTCTGGGTTACTCCCAGGGCTAAGAGGGCAGGTTGCAAATGCACTTTGTATTGCTTCCTCTTTCATCCTGAGGAGCCCTGGAGGTGAGCACAAGGATGGGGATGGGGGAGGAGGTACTATATAACTGTGATTTCTACTGAGAACGAAAAGGGGCACCTGCTTTCATTTTCCATTCTCTCTACACTCTGTGAGGGGACTTCTTGAATTGCTTCCATTGCCCCTGGCTTCTAAATTAAAGACTTTGGAAGTAAATGGAACTGTTTATGAAGTATGAATTAAAGATTAGAGTTAAATAGCCTGACTCACTGGTGATTGAAGGGTGATTCACTGCAGAGGAAATCTCTGCCCAAAGTCATTAACGTAGATCCGCCAATTAGGGCCATTGCTCTGGGATCCTGTGTGTCTGGGTTTCTTCTGCCAGAGTGGCACGGAAGCTCAGAGACGAACATTGGGACAGGAGTAAACACTAAATGCTGAGACTAAAGGACTGAGTCCTCTGGTAAGTGACGGAGGAGGGACCGAGACAGACTGGCTTTCAACAAACTCCTCCCTTTCCCCACCAGACAACATGCGTGCAAGGTTTTGTTTTGCTTTTAATTTATTAATTCTTACACACAGAGAGAGAGACAGAGAGAGCGACAGACACTGGCCCACTGTTCCACCCATTCGTGCACTCACCGGTTGACTCTTGTATGTGCCCTGAGTGGGGATCAAACCCACAACCATGGGGACGATGCCCCACCCAACTGAGCTGCTCAGCCAGGCTATGCACGCAGTTTTTGAAATCGCCTCTCCATTGACATTTGACAACTACATTGTGAAATAACAATACAGAGACCATTACATCAGGAGCCAAACAACCTGGGTTTGCATTTTAGTTTCACCACTTACAGTGCTCTTGAGCTCAGGCAAGTCACCTGACTCCTTTGTGTAGCATTTTCTTTACTAAACAAATGGGGTAAAAATTTGTTATCAAAAATAAATGGAATGTTTATGGAAACCTTTCATAAGTTATACATATCCTTGTTATTGCTGTGATGCTTACAGCTGTGCTTGATACAAACTTAAACGATATTGTACTAGTACGTTGAAGAGAGACTCACAGAGCACCTTGTCCTAGGCTGTAGAATCTAGGGAGACTAGGAGACTCCTGCTCCCTGGTAAGGAGTTTTCTCCCCTGTAACACGAGTTCAGACTGTGCTCTCATCCATCTCAGATGGGCTCTCTTCACACACCCCCCTGAGCTTATTTATTCCTTCGTTCGAAGAAGGTTTACAGAGCACTACCTAGGTGTGGCATAGGAAATACAGAGGGGACTTTATGAAACACATAGTTGAGGGAAGGAATCATTTATAGAACAGATCACTACAGCTGCACCATGAGACACATCCAGCCATGGCAGCAAGACCAAGCTGTTAGGCAGCATATGGCTGGCAGTGGTGGAGGGGGCGGGCACAGTGGCATAGAAAGGGCCTTCTGGAATGGACACCTGAATGGACTCTTTAGGGATATGTAGGAAAAGACAGAAGGGGGAGGTGCTGAGGTGATTCCAGGCTTTCTGACTATGTTGGAATGAAATCGATTGCTTTAGTTACCTATCATAAATTACAAGGAGATAAGACAACACAATTTAAAACACCAATGATTGCCCAGTGCTCTGTGATACTGCGTGGGATGAGCACATGGTAATGTGACGACTTGTTCAATGGGACTGGTAGTTGTTGTGGGCCGGGTATTTCAGGTAAGAAAGGAGGTTCATTTCTCTGGGAAATTTCATTAAAATATGATGAGTTGGTTTATTCACTATTGCTCTTTTTGTCATAAACATTGCCTGTGTTTAATGCAAGCAGGCAGAGTCCAGCCTAAATGGTAATGAACCAACTAGAAGTTAGAATAATTCCCGATTGATATTACAAATAGAACTAATTCCCTGTGTACTCAGCACAGAACCAGCTCTTGCATCCCCATTAAAGAATCACTGAATGCTAGAAAAGAGGGAGACCTCACAGAGCACCCAGTTCAGAGTGCCGACTTCACGGCTGAAGACAAGGAGGCTCAGTGAGACGAGGCAGTGTGTCTAAGGTGGGCAGGCAGAGGGGAGGAACACAATCATTCAGCTACACAGAGTGTATTTATTTGTAGAAGAATCCTGATGTGAATAAATAGATAGTTCCAGTCCCACCTATTCCTACTAACTTTTGGAAGAGTATTTTATCCATTAATTTTAACATCACTTAAGAAACATACCACACTAGTTTCAATTCAAGTCCCAGAACCAGCCTTCCCTCTGATAAAATCATGGTTAATCAGCAGCTGATTTGGGACTTTGCCATTTTGAGGAAACTGTCCATCTCCTTTCCTGTCTCTTTTGGCCCAAGCTGTTTGGAATTTTTTCTTATGTTCTTTGTTTGACAATAGCATTTCTCTGTTCCTGAAACTTGAATTTGTTTTCTATTTCTGTTGAAACTTAATGGTGCAAGAGACTGATAAAAAAATACTCCCTTTAAAACATATGCAAATACTTTTCTGTGTGTTTTGGGGGAGGGATGGATTATGTGGGTCATCAAAACAACTTGGGTGTTTTATGCTTCATATTCAGATGATTATGCTTCAGAAAGCAAAATTCTCTTTCCTTAACTGCGAGATGGATTACAGGCAGTGGTTGGCAGTGCCCCTAACGAGAGTAAGAAGGAAACACAATACACCAATGGTTCTCAAACTTTAGCTTATGACGCCATCACCTGGGAACTTGTTAGAAAAGCAAATTCTCAGGGCAAACCCTAAACCTACTGTGTTTCATCAGGATGTAAGCAATTCCGATGCAGGGCTAAAGTCTCAGAGATAGACTGCTGTAAATGTATGGAATCCAATTCATTTAAAGAATTTACTCCTCGCTATGAGAACAGATAGAATGTCTTCCAATCCGAGAGCAGGTGTTTTCACCAAGCCAGGACCTGCTCCGTATGAGCATAGTTGCAAGTCGAAGGTGACATGGCCACCTCCAGCACAGGCGGACCGCCCAGGGTGAGGCGTGGGCTGCCTGTGTGCTGAGACTCCACGCTCCGCTCGGCCGGACTCGGCCTCTGCTCCTTCTACTCCCCTTTCCCTCCCTGGACATTTTACTAGATTGTTGGATAACTACCCTTAAGCCTTTCACGCGGTTACAGTCCCAAGTCCTTAGGTAGAGTTAGTCCTCCCATCCTTTATCAACCTCTTACACAAATGGAGGGCGTTTTAGATTCCTTTCTGGGAAAAAGTTTTGAGAAACATAAAGGGCACTGAGAAAATCGGACTTTTTAAGAAAGGTGTAATGTAAATGGGTTTTATTACTTACCTCGATATGCATTCGGCCCCTTCTTGTTAGATAGAACCGCCCTTTTTGGCTGAGTAAATGACTATTCTATTAAAGGACTACATCTGCCCATCTTCACTATAACTAGGAAGGCTATGGGAGTAAGATACAGTCAATAGAAAGCAAAAGATATGTCGGGGACTTCTTGAAAGTCCCCTCAAGAAAAATTGTCCTTCTTTCCTCCCATGAGCTGAAAGGCAGCCCTAAAGACTGGAGCCCCAGCAGCTGTCTTAAACTGTGAGGTGAAAGAGCTCTCCAGAGGATATCAGGGCAGAGGGAGAGAGAAACTTGATTTATTAACGACTTTACGGAGCAACCATTTCATCCCCAGAGAGAAGCAAACTTCTATCCTTAGGATTTTTCTTTATTAAAGAAACTATAACATTGTCCTGATAGAACAGATGTCACCAAGTGGGGGTTGGCAACACGGAAAGGGGAAGGTAGACGTGCGGAGGCTGGGCTTCAGATGTTTTACGGCGTTCCCCACCCTGTCGGTCTGCAGCCCATCACACTCCTCCTCCTAGAAAATCAGCACCCCCTGCCAGTATGCCTGTGAGTCTTCGTCTCTGTAAATCCCGCTCCTGATTTTTTTCAAAATCTATAGTATATCCCCTTTTCTCAAAGAGTGTTGTAAGGTCTCACAACAACACTAACATGACTTTAGTTTAATTTTAAAACAAGGTATTTTATATCATTTAGAATTTAGGGGTGGGACCAGAGAAGTTCTTGTATGGTTAACATGACAATAATCAGACAATATCAGAAAAATATTTTCTTACAAAGAAAGGTATGCCACACCATAGAAATTTCTCAGTTTTTCCGAAGGCCTTCTTATGGGGTTCTTAGGCCATAAACTTTCTCTCCCAGATGAAGCCCAAGAGAACAGGAATGAGTGGGACTCTGCCATGGTGGTTCCTTGGATTTAGAGGAAGCAAGCTTTCCTTCCACACTGCACATCAGTGTGGCTAATGGCCCCCAACAATTAATAAAAACCATATTAATAGCTGCAAATCATTACATAATGTTTGCCATAAATAGCCACTCGCCTAAATGCTTTATGTATGTTAACTCATACGATGATCATTCCCTACAGTGTAAGTTTCTTATTAGCCTCAAATTGACACAGAAAGATGTCACAACTATGTTGAACGGAGGAACTGAAATTTGTACCCAGGCAAGTGACTAAAAGGGAATAGTGTCGTGAATAGGAGACATATGTGATTTTCATACTCTATTCTAAATTTACGTTTGCTTTGTGGCTAAGGGAGATTGAATAATGCACAGTCTAGGTTTGTTGTTTTCATTAGTTTCACATTCAAATATTAAATTCTCTGTTCACTGTCTTTATTAATTAATTAGAAATTAATGGACAAGAGAAATAATAAATAAGGGCTATTTAAGTTTGTTTTTGTTTTTTTTTATGCTGGTTTTGTATTTTAAAATAAGGGTGAAGTTGCTGACCCTGGGCAGATTAGCTAGATGTCACACTGCCTGTGCCATCTCGTGCCTTGGTCCGCCCATGCTTTTCCCTCCAGGGACTGAATATAAATAACTTCAGTGATTGTCACAAGAGGACATTCTGAAGTGAACTGTCTGTTTGCATTGCAACCCACGCCTGCACACTCTTACAGCAGGTTTTCCACAGGAGTCACACATGGCTGAGTTCAATGGAGGGGGCGAGTGCGAGGGGGCAACAAGGGGAGGACATTTCGTCCGTGAGGACACTTGTCTCCTCATGTAGACAAAATCCCAACTAACCTCTTTCTAAGCCCAGGGCAAGTTTTTGGCTTTTCCTGTTTGTAGTATTTATGTGATCTTTTTTTGCAATGCTTAGTACTGTTACTAATCTTCTTTTCAGCATTTGGCAACATTTAGGATTCTCTGAGAACGCTGGTCACTGAGGTAGGATGAAGAATTCCTCTACAACTCTTAAAAACATATGTATTAGTATTTTTCTTTTTATAAAGAAATATAAAAAGAGGGGTACAATCTGTATACCATTCTGCCACTTAGAATATCCCTAATAAAATTTACAAGTAAATGAAATGAGACTTGCTTTTGGACACAGAGAAATCTGTCTTGATTGTTTTGGCGTGGTGCTGTCAGAAGGTGGAGCTCTTGGTGAAAATCTTTCAAGATTGCTCCCAATCCCACTGTACAGAAAGAGATTTTTTCAAAAAAAGAAAATAGGAAAATATCTGGGTCTGCGAGGTTGGTGGGAATCCACACCTTGCTTTAAATTCAGTGGATTATATTGCAGGTTGCTATTGCCCTCTGGTGGTAACAGACCAGACTTACAAGCAAAGTTTATACTTTTCTAGTTTAAGACTGAAATAGGTGATCCCCACTGCTGATGTTTGCTAGGGGCTCAGGTAAAGTAGAAATGAACGTCAACCAGCTATTTATACACTTAATCTGAAAGTTATAAATCAAGCTGGAAAAGTATTAAATAAAAGGTGTTCTACCAGCTTACCTAGAAAAAGATGCTTTCATTACTACCTGAGAGCCCATATTTTAGTTAAAGTTTTCAGACTCCTTAGAATTCCATGGAGACGCAGTTTCAGATCTAACCTTGCTTTTCCCAGCCCACTCTGATGCATACTTCCAGAGCATGTGCCGTCATTCCTGTGGACACCCCAGCCACCGTGCTAAGCTTTATCCACACACCTGCAAAGAGCCCCTCCTCCCTACACACTCACTGTGGACCCAAGCCAATCCATACCAACGGTATGGTCATGAATAAACTCAGGAGAGAGTACCATGCAGGTTCTAGTAGCAGTCTTGAGGCCATCTGGGTAAGGTATTCTGGAGTTCAGGTACCCAGAGTATGATGTAGAAAGTGGTGGTGGAGGTGGAGGTGGTGTGAATTAACGGAAGGTGAACAGAGGGGATGCACTGGTGTGCCTTAATCTATCCTGAAAGTCCTCGACCTGAGAAATCCTCCATCAGATGTCACAAGTTCCATTTTCTGATCTTGTACCAAGTGATTAAAGGAAAAGTACAAAATGTGTATGACAGCCCCCAAATAGGGACTGACATGAACACTCTCATTAGTGTCAAATGTGGTGTAGATTACCCATCTTCCGCAGTCACTGTCAGTAGTTTCCTCTGATGGCTGATGTTGGCAACTGTGATTTGTGGTTTTCAATAATGGATGTGACTCCAGTGTGCAATTTAAGTCACAGCGTTTGTAATCCTAAATGTTAACAGTCTGTCTGTGACTTTGAGGATTAACATTGTACTTCGTAATGAGATAGCACAAGTTTGATTTTTTCGCATGGTATTGTGATCATGTTTTTTCAACTCATTACTAACTGCCATGGTAAAGTAGGTAACTGTTTTGTTTAGAGAATAACGTTTATGTAATAGAAAGGTAAGTAATGTTGACTAGAACATGATTTCAAGTAGATGAATATTGTTCACATTTTAATAAATGAATAACACCCGTGGATCGTTATTATTCCATCGTTGTTGCTGCTGTTGCTATTTTGTCCAGTGTGGCTGTGTCCCTGATTGGCCTTCTAAAAAGTTAGTCATTTTAAAGGCCAGTCCCCTGGGCCCCAGTGCTCCCTGCCTAGTGAGGAGGGACATGGCCTGGTAAGGGGTAGGGTGGGGTTTAAGGGCTTCCAGCATAGGGTTCGGGTCACATCTCTGATTGAAAACTTCAGGAGGGAAAAAAACCGTTTATGAACCGTTAAAGGCAGATGTATAATTGAGTGTGGTTTGAAATCTATGTAAGCTTCCACCAAACCATGTGGGCCAAAAGATTTGTGAGTTTACAAAGAAAATTACTTTACAAAAGAAAAAATCATTTGTTTTTGATGATGCCTACATTCAAGAACTCAATTTTTCAATATCACTGGAAGCAGATGTTAAACTGCAAAAATTAACTAGACATTGCACTTGAGAAAGTAATGATATCCGACTTCTTTATTAAGTTTACTGTTAAGTGAACAAAGAAAGAGAAGAACATGTCTTCCATTAGCCACGCAAACGGGACATCTGTGCACAAGAAAATGCGAGACAAAATTTGGTGGGTGAAATTTGTTGTTAGGGAAGGAATAATTGGCTTGCAGGTACCAAAACTGTTATATCCCACATCTTAAATTAGATTGGAACATACAGGTTTTGTTTCTTTGTTATTTATTTTTATTTTAACCCTGCGTAGGTTGTATTGCAACAACAAAAAAGAAGTTCAGACTAACAGCAAGCGAAGGAGAACTCAGTTTCTGAGCCTCATTAATACTGACTCGACACTCTCTGTAAAGTGAGACGTCTTTGTGTCCAGGTTTGAGGGAGTCTGACCTCCCGCTGGTAATCCCCAAATTACAATGGGGCCTGTGAGCCCCACAGAGCGAGCATTATGTGAGGTAGCCATGGCATCTAGCTGGTGTTTCTGTTATGCATTTTTGTTTGCTTGCTTTTAAAATCATCCCTGAGTCTTTAATAAAGTTTCCCAAAATTATCTAATTAATCCTAGCTGGACTGGATGTGAGCACAGGGTGAACAGAAATCAGCCCTCCCTCGTCACAAGCAGTGGTGGGTGCTGGGGGCAGCCAAAGTGAAGGTCAGTCTTGTGTACAGGGTTTTAGAATTCAAGGCCCGGTCCTCCCTTTCCAGGTGAAGATTTGCTCTATATTCTCAACCTTGGAGCAGTGGGTTGTTGTTTTTTTTAAGACAGACAATGGTTTCATTCTACATGGATTGCTTGGTATAAAGCTCTTTCTAATATTTTTATTTTTCAGTTACAGTTTATGTTCAATATTATTTTGTATTAGTTTCAGGTGTACAGCATAGTGGTTAGACAATCATATACTTCACAAAATGTTACCCTCCATACGTCCATACTTCTGTGGCACCAGACACAGTTATTGCGCTGTTATTGACTATATTGCCTATGCTACCATTTACATCCCCATGACTCTTTTATAACGACTGATGTGTACTTCTTAAGCTTTTCACCTTTTTCCCCAGTTCCCCAACCCCTCTCCCTCTGGCAACTGTCAGTCTGGTCTGTTTCTCTTTTGTTTGCTTGATTATATTGTTCATTAGATTTCACACATGAGTTATAAACTAAGTCAGGTTTTTGCTGATGGTATTCTCACCCCTGTCTGGTGGCTTCTAGGCACCACACTGCTGCCATTCACCTTATAAGCAATAGCTCTGCTCTGAACCACTTTGGCCTCCTCTCCATCTTTGCAAAGGAGGATTCTTCTTCTCTGACAGAGAGTATGTGTCAGATACCATAGCTCATCCTAATTCAGGACCTTCTCAAGGAGGCTTATGATAACTGATTTTATACATCACCTTGGCTGGGCCACGATGCCCAGATATTTGGTCAAACAATATTCTGAATGTTTCTGTGAGGGTATTTTCTTTTTGTTTGTTTGTTTCTTTTGTTTTGGTGTGGTTGTTGTTTTTTCAGACAAGACGAACATTTAAATTGGTAGACTTTGAGTAAGGAGATTGTTTTCCATAATGTGGGTGGGGTTTGTCCAATCAGTCAGAGTTGACAGAACAAAGGCTGAATTCCCCTGGGGCAGGAAGGCATTCCACCAACAGTTGGCCTTTAGACTTGAACTACAGCATCGCTTCATCCCTGACTCTCCAGCCGGCTGGTCTGCTCTCCAGATTTTGGAATTGCCAGTCTCCATAATCACAGAAGCCAATTGCTTAAAATAAATACTCCCCTCCCCCGACCCATCCCTGAATACACACACACACACACACACACACACACATACACACACACCCCCTATTATTGGTTCTGTTTCTCTGGAGAACCCAAAATAATACAAGTCTCTAGTTAAGAAACCTCAAATAATTATAAGGCATTGACAAGGAATGTATAGCTCAGCATAAATTTGGTGAAACTTGAACATTTAAGTGGTATATGCCCCATCTATTTGTAGGACCAGCCCTCTATAATAATTGAAGGTGCAACCTTCCTAAGCTCTGAAGAAAACATGAATTTTCCTCCACCTCCACTTGGTCCATGGCAGTAAGGCTGAGTATCCTGAAAGCAAGTATTTTCTGGAGGCAAGAATTTTTAGAACTTCTTACTGTTTTACTCAATCTGAGTGTTGGTTTATTCTACAATTATTATGAAACTACTATGTATTAAGTACTATAATTGGTTCTGATTCTATCCAGATACATTTAAAATACAGTGTCCAGCACAAGTAATGGCCCTTTTTTATTATGAAATCATAAGCATGTGATTCTGTAACATAACAGTATCACACTCAAGCACACCATATGACATTTATTGTAGGTAAAATGTTCAAACTAAAGCTATAAATTATTATGCTCATATTATTACCCTGCCAACCACACTCAAGCAGGCGTTACTTCTGTTGGACCCTGTATAATCCCGTGACAGGATCTTTTTTGGTTCTGATCCTTATGAAAAGAGATAACAAATCCTAGAGCATGGCGAACCTGTCCTGGAGTCTGACTGTGGGCTGATTTGGCCACCTCTTTGTTCTCAGTTATAATTGCATCTTACACTGATAGAAACGCACACACTCCTCCACACATGCCCCAAGAAAATGGTGCTGTAGCACTTCTTGCTTCCATGTCTGTTGGGTTTCCTCTCCATTCTCCTTGAAACTTACAGAGTGGGAGAGAACAAGCTTCTCACGTTTCCTACTGTTTCCTTTGTCTACAGTTGTTTCTTACAACATCATCATAGTCATACCATTTACTCAGGGCCTGCTAGCTAGCAAATATATATTAGCTTTACTTCTCACAAAAACACTGCAAGGTTGCCGCTATCCCCCTCATTTTCACTTGCGATTACTGTGAGGCAGAGATGTGAAGCAAGGTGAACGGCTCATGTTGTGAGTGACAGAGTGAGAATTCAAACCTGCACCTGTCTACTTTCTAAACTTGCTCTTTTGCCGTTCCTTCAAACTTGCAGTAATATCCTCATGTAGTAATACTAATACAATAATTTCTACCATAAGGAAGTCATTTTTTTTTTTTTACCAATGGGGATACCTGTTATCCCTAGAAATCTTGAGAAAAATGTGTTCTCTTCTGTATCTCTACTTATGACACTGCACCATAAAACCAAAACCTCCCTGTTCCAAGAAATCAAACCTTGACACAAGAATTAAAATTTAGTTCATTGGGAAATAAAACACAGTTGTTTGTGTTTATATCATCCTTCTGTAATGATGACAAACAAACTATACATACCCGAAAGCTTTGAAAGACAAAACATTTCAAATGTCTCTTTCCACCCCATTAATTCTATCTGGGTTTCCACTTACTCAGTATTTATAAAAAGTCTACTCTGAATCAGGCTCTGTAGTCTCTTTGAGTGGACTTGCATCTATTGAAGGTGTACCATTAAGACGATTCTTTGCAATCCTGTCCTCAGGGACAAATCAGAGCCTTGTTTGGTATTAACCTAGATTTAAAGCCTAAAGTGACTGTCATCCTTTCTTAAGTCTCAGTCAAAGGTCTGATCATTATTATTCCCCACATGTGCTTACAAAATTTCAAGAAAATTCCAGGTTCTAGCTTGCTTTGCTTGCTTGCTTGTTTTAAGGCCATGTTCTCTCTCTCTCTCAAGTACAGGGAGAACGGGAAATAAACAACTAATTCCAGTATCCCTTCTGGTTTTTAGGAACTCCTAGACATGGTTCCTTACAGTTCTAGTGTATGTGTGTATATATATATGTGTGTGTACACATAATAACCACTGTTTCATTACTGACTCTAGACATTCTTGCCCCCATGCAATATTACAATGTTCCTTCTTTTACAACTGTGTAAACTGTGGCTCTGAACTATTAAACAACTTGTCATTATAAAATGTGACAAAGCTGGAATACAAATCCAGATTTTTCAGCTCTTTAAGTCCACACTTTTGCCATTTCCTACTTTCCAGAATCCTCAAAGGATAAATGATAAATGGTTGTTTATTACTATGCAGACTCTGTGAGTCTGAGAAGCATGAGAAATAGAGTCCTTTTTTTAATGCTCTGAGCTGCACCTCATGGCCAAATGAACATTTGTTGGCTTTACCCTTCTTGCCAAAAACTACCCCTTCTGTTTCTTATATCTACCCTAAGACCAGTCTGATTATCTTGATTTCATGATAAATAGAAAACTGAGGATTCATGATTTTCTGAAGTTGGTCAAAAGCCACATCGTTTTAAAAAATGAACACATCAAAATTCAAACACACATCTTATTTTAAAGGCCTCATTATTTTTACCTGAGAATGATATCGAGAAGGGACAATGTTTTGAATCATTAGCCAGTGCACTTCTATCTTACTCCCTAACACAGTCCAGTTAGTCTAGCTCCTTGCACCATCGCATATACCCAGCCCAGGCAGTTAAGATGGTCCATGTTTATTGATACCAAGCTGGGGCAGTTAGAAAAGCAAACCCAAGAGAAGTATGTATATCCATGCTCATTTTCTGAGTTTCATAACAGGCTTCAACACAAAACAGAGAGAGCACATGGAGAGAAAGTCTTTTCAAGTTATGACAGCCTAGGTCTTTGAGTTGAGATCTTGACCTAAACAGAAGGCAGAGAGGACATTGTCATATCCAGGGTTTTCCTTTGGCCCATCCAGACTAGAAAGTCTGACCTCTATCATGGCCAGAGGGTACAAGGCAATGTGAACCCTCCTGGGAACCCAAGTGGAAGACACCAGTTGATGACTTCTTACCAAGGATCCTGAGAGTTAACAACAGTCCAGAAGTTCCCACATCCACCCACACACACCATGACACTACAGCGTGAGGACAGTTGAGTGAGTGCTGGGCAGACTCTCCAAGTCAATCCTGTCATCTACCAACCAGTATGCCCTGCAGAGGGGTGGGGGATGTAGTCCAGTGGTTTTCTAAGTGGCAAGATAGGACCTTGAGGGCCGAGAAATCTGAAAGGTCACTTACACAGGATAAGACATACTGCAAGCTCCATTTGACCAGATCTACAATATATGGAGGAGGGGACTCTTTGTCAGACACTAATTTGGGGAGAAGCTGCTCCTCGTGATCAGGTACCTCTTCGTGATGCTGCAGTGCTATCAGGGCTGTGGAATTTAGATACTATCCCAGATATGTGTGTGTGTGCATAGTGGGGAGCAAGTCTTTGTTAGTGGAGTTTATCCTAAGTAGAACAGATTAAAGTTTTCTAGCTCTGTACTGTCAGATGGAATGAGACCTTGTAAACATGTGGATTTACTGTTTATTCCCACTTTGCTCATTTACTTCCAAAGGGTCAATTAATTCATTTTACAAATGCAAACTTTCAGTGAAAGGAGAAAGAATTGTTCTTCTAAAAATAAAGAAGGAAACTAAAATAGAACTGAAAATTTATGAACCATGTGGAAGAGTCTCATCCGTTCCCATGTCATTAACCACACATTTCCATACTGGTGACTTCCAAGTCTCCTTGTTAGCCTCCCCTTTTCTCCACATCTCCACTGGAGCGTTCCAACCACCTGCGGCCAGATCGACACACACAGGGAAACAAGGGCTGCCCTAGGGCCACAGAAATTGCTGTTCAGGTTCCTAAGCCAGTACTCAGTAGGAACTGAATACACTTTAAGTGAATGAATGCATGAATATTTAAGTTGTTTTTTCAAGAAATCGACAAGGTGATCTGTCCATGGGCAGTATTATTTGGTTTCTAAAATTTGTATTGGTTTTCCCTCACTTTGCAAACAGAATAGGGATCTTCCCGCTCCTCTATGGGGTTCTTACTGAGGGAGTGTCCAAAGCTGTTTGTGATTAACCAGTGATCAGGTTTTAAAAAAGGAACATTTCTGGACATGAAAAATCTCTGCGAAGACCAACAGGTTTCAGCGAAGGAGAAGCCTATGTTCTAAGGACTGAGGTCTATTTTGTGTTATTCCAACAGAACACAAACCATCATTCTTCAGGCCTATCTGCCCTCCAGTGAGACATTTGCTGGTTTTGAATCACTAGAGAGAAGCTATCTCTCTCGATCACGTTGTGGGAGGATGGCTTCTAAGGTCTTGTTCCTGACACTTTTCAGGAAGCTCAGGACGGCAGTTCCTCCTGTGCCTTTCTCTTCTAAGGCATGAGGCAACTCTGGGAGATGGCTTGGCTTCCTGCTCTTTGCTTTGGCTGCAGCTGTGACAAGGTATTTAGTCACCACAGTTATGTGGTAGCTGCGCAGCTCTGCCAGGGCCTCCACACACTTGTTATATGCAGTCAGAAGCTGGCCATTTCCAGAGGACAGGACATGATGCCTCAGTGAAGGAGCTGCCTGCATCTCTTCTATGAAGGCCTTGTGAGAAGGAGGCATGTAGTCCCTCATTCTGAGCAGAAAGTCACCTGAAAGAAACAATCCAGGACAATGTCATAGCTCCACATGGAAAGATAAGAGAGCCTGTCTGCTTTTCTGAACATCAGTGTGGCAAAGACTGTTGCTGTTGTTCTAATTATCCAATCCACTTTGCTGGCTCTTTTGCTCATAGACTTCAAAGACTTAAATGCACACTCATGACTAGTGACAGGAGATGGGGAAGGGAAAAAGAAGCAAGTGCATCTCAGATAACTGAGTTGGAACTAAATCTATCAGCCAGTGTATCAATGTTTATCATTTACCAAATGTGGGCCAAGTGTCTTGCTAGTCACTATGAAAGAATAGTTATGATGTAAAATATAAACCCTTAAACTGAGTAGCTAGATAGCTGAATTTTGTTTCTTAAGTGCTTTGTTTTGGAGGGAGTGCTAAGGAAGAAGAAAGTAATAGAACTTATAAGAGCAAGAGGATAAAGAATGAGTAACTCTTTTAAGAGTGGCCTTTTAAAGTCAAGTTGTTTAAAAACCTGATTAACAGATATTTATAGAAAGTGAAGATAGATAAATCATGTTTAGGAAAGCCACTATATGTTTAATGTTATGCATGGCCAGTCAAACACTGATGTCACCAAGTCAAACTCCATGAGAAGTTTTCATTGTTCCAGAGAACTGGCTTTTGTGGATGAGACTGGACCCTATGACACCAAGTTGTAGTGTTTTGTTTTTTTTTTTTCTAATTCATCTTGAAAACTGTGTACTATGCAGTGCTTTTGGCTGTTAAACATTTGGCTCAAGGCTAGCAGGTAAGGAAATGAGCTTTCAAGCTTCTAAAATGGTTGGCCCTTCCCTCTTCTGGTCTAAATAGAATTGGCTTGGGGTTGTGCTATTTGTATGGGAAGGGGCTTTAGTGGAGGACCTTAGATCCATTATCAGTGATACCTAGACTTATCAACAACATGCCACAGCCTTCAAATTCCACAACTCTATCTCATTTTAGAGAAGGGAAGCCATTGCCTAAAGATCCAAACACAATTGCAGTGAACAGCAGGAAATACAGCAATGTTTTAAGATTTGGAAATGATACTCAGTATCTTGCAGAGATCTGATATTAATTGACAACACAACATACGAGTATGGCAGGCACACGGTTTCCTTATTAATTTGGAAAAGTAAGACTTCGTGACACTTTAAGTTATGCTTGGTTCTTATCAATTTGTAAAAGCACCTCTGTTCTTCTTCCTTGTTAAGGAAAAAAAGAAAAAGAAAAATGTCTGACTTACCACTTTCCTTGCTATGACAAATGCCCAGGAATTCATCAAAGGCATGAAACACTGTGCTCTGAGCCGCACTGCCTCCAGAGTATTTCAGGGGCTCTGAGGAGACCCCTTCGTATATCAACCCCACAGGCATTGCTGGGTTATCTTTCCATCTAAGCAAGAGTAAAAGTTAGAAGTGGGTGCTCGGAGTAGAGTATATTTTCTGATACAGAAGCAGAGAGTGAGCAATAAGAGAACATGACTTCAATGATAACCAAAGGCTGGATACCTTTGTAGAATGTGTACCTAATCATCATCTTCACCCCAATTTCATAATGGGTCATAGAATGCAACCCTTCTCCTACCTCATTTAAAGGACTTTTACAGACAAGTAAAGAATATGTAGAGAAGGATCCTCAGCATTGGTTTCACAGTATATTCCTTTGAAAAATCTGTTCATAAAGATGACAGATATCAGTACTGATTAGCAGGAACAAATTAGGGACTCTGGAACAATCTTCTCTTCCCCTAATAAAATAGTTTTGATGATAGAATAATTCCACAAGTAGAGATTTAAAAACACACACACACATAACACATATAAATACACACATCTTTGCCCTTCTCTGAAACAGCTGTAGCACTTGTCACATTAAACTATCATTTCTAAATACTACTTGACTTCATGTGAATGCTTTTATCAAATACTTTGTTGATAACAGGTATTGATAATAACCATAGTGACAAAAAGAGCACAGTACAACTCTACAGGGACCAGAAGCTAAGTTCAGGGACATTTTGGAGGGCTGGAATAAAGGCTCTTCCTGGTCATGCTCAGAGTAAGTAGGTTTTTCTCCCCTGTCCTTTCTTTTCTTCTCTCCTTTCCTCTCTTCAATCTTCCTGATTCCACTTCTTCATTTCTTCTCTCTGGGACCACTTTTCTTATCTCCGACTATTTTACTCATTTCCCTGTCTGATTTTATAGAGTCTTAAACAATCACAAAGTGTATGTGGGTGGCTCCATTTCAAGACAAACCAAAAGCACCAAGACCACATGTATTTGTACTTACAATGCTTTACAGTTTATGGAGCAGCTTTACATTCATTTTCTCATGTGACCTCTTTTGAGTAGATCAAGGCAGGTATTTTTAAACCCATTTTACAGTTAAACAAACAAAGATTTGAAGCAGTTAAGTCTCCTAGGCCACATTGCTTGGGAGTAGGAGAACCAGAACTTAAATCTGAAGCTTGTAATTTTCTATTCTCATGTTCACAAAACCTGTACATATGGATTTCTCCTTTTTCTAAGGAATAGAATCTTTTTCTCCTATTACCAGCAACAAATTACCATGCTGGTTATTAACAGTTTAAATAACAGGCTTTAGTGATGTCTCACCTTCTTCCCACAAATCTAAAATTTTATTCAAGAGATGGGAAACACCCAGTTTTCACACGTACAAAAGCCACAGAAACTCCATTTAGCTTCCCATTTTATGACCTCTTTCAGATAATTTCTCGGAAGCAGGAAATGCTACAAGAAGGTGTTTTTTATTTTTATTTTTTGGACGTGTGGTTCTTTTTGGTTAGCTATTCTGTGGTTTTCTCTGTGTGGATATCAGAGGGGCCTTTGCAGGTGAGGTAATATCACTCTAGAAAGAAATGAGACACAGGAAGCAGTCAGGGGGATGAGTAGAAAGAATAAAGGGAAGATTCTGATCATAAGATGTTGCTCCTAGGAAAGAGGGCTCTGTTTTAAGCCTATATGGAATTTAATTGCAGGTTTATTTGCAACTGTGAGCCTCAGCTTAGTTAACCTCTCTGAATCTCAACTTCCTCATTCAAGTAATGTAAGTATCTATTTTATTGGATTGTTGTGAGAAGTAATTAAAATAACATTTGTTCAGTGCTTGGAACATATTAGTAAGCATTCGATAAATATCAGCTATTTTATGATATCATTCAGAATAATTTGGAATCCCTGTTCTCCCTTTCATTATTTTGTAACTTTATACAATCCCTTTTGAGTCTTAGTTCTCCTAATTTGTACTTACTTCCTAAAGCTGCTGGAAGAATTAAACGGGTTTCAGAGAGGTTTCAAGACCTGTCAGAGTTCAGAACACTTATCCAATAAAATTTCTAAACAATATTTTATGGGGAAGCAATATTGAAAACCTAACTACTACTGTGTGGTAATTGGACCAGATACCACACTCATTCAGATTTTCTTCGTAATCCCATTGATGAGCTTACATAGTCATTTTGGTCTCCTTCACTAGTTTCCTCCCATTAAGACCACTTCTAAGTGCTGGACTCTCTCAGGGCTCAGTCATGGGGCTTCTCACTACTTGCACTTTCCAAGTGATCTTATCTAGCTTCACAGATTTAAAAAACTATTCTGACTGTTTACAAATGTGCTCCTATACCTGAACCCCTCCCCTGTATTCCAGACTCATATTTATTTGACTTTCTACTAGACATCTCCATGGGAATAAACATATCCCAAACTGACCCCCTGATTTCCCCACCTTTTGCCACACTTGTTCTGCCTCAACAGAAAAACTGTCAGTTACATCTTTTCAACAGATTGGGTCAAGAACCTTAGAATCCTCTTTGATTTTTGATTGACCTTCTTCTCTTCTACTCCATGTGCAATTCAATAGCAGACCCTTTCAACTTTACTGTCAATCTATATTCAGAACCAGCCACTTCTCAAAGCCTCTACTGCTACCACCCTGGTTAAAGGTACCACCCTGAATTGCAGTAAAAGCTTCTTAAATTCTTTCCCAGCTTCCATTCTTGTTCTGAAATAATCTATTTTCCACTTAGAAGATAGAGTAATGATTTAAAACTTAAGACAGATCATGTCCCTCCTTTCAAACTTGCCAGTGGTGTCCACCTCATTTAGAAAAGAAGCCAATAGGCCCCTATGTGATTCCACTATCACATGTATCTTTCTCATTCTACCCGACATTTACTCCATTCATGTACTGCTGGCCTCCTCGCAGCTCCTCCTTCATGACATGCTATCATGTCAGGGTCTCAATAATTTCTTTTCCTTTTGCTTGGGACAAGTATATAGGTGACTTACCCCTTACTTTCTTCAGGTATCTGTTTAAACATCCCTTAGAAGTGTGGCATTCCCTGATCATAATGAATAAGAAACTTCGGCCACCACCCCACCACTCCCTGATGCCCTGTATCCTACTTCACATTTCCCCATATTGCTCATTGTTGTAACATGTCTTGTATGATACTTGGTCTTATTATGTTTATTCTTTCATCTGCCACCAATTATTAAAACTTATGTAAGCTCCATAGAAATGAAGTTGATGTTTTGTTTTATTGCTTCATTTTCAGCACCTAGAACTATGCCTGGCATATGGTAAGCATTTATTAAATAGCTGATGAATGAGTGGATAAAATTATAGTATTCTATAATTATATATTATAGATCTAGAATATGTATAGCCAAGTGCACTTCTTAAAAAGACCTGGCCAGCTTAAAAGAGCCATCAAATGCATCAATCAGTCTCATTTTAGTGCTCCAACCTGAGGAATATACACTGAAGCTGCATAGAAGGTGACAGAGAAAATAACAGTATGAAAATCAAAAAAGTAAGAGAAACGTACCTACTTTCAAAACCCATATATTCTCCCCCTGTGATGACAATAGTCTGAGGAAGGAAAATTAATTTTCTCTGAAGAACCCAAAGGTTGCTCAAGGATCGCTCCCATGAATTCTCAGGCCCAAACTGTTGTTTTTGAAGGAAAAGAATTATTTTTATTTCAAATCTCTGTAGGCAAGACTATTTTTAGCCTTTCTTGTAGCATATTTCTAGGAAACCCAATAAAAGCAGACATTTAAAAGGAAAGGAAAAAAAAAGAAATGAGGTATCTTTTTTTTTCCACAGGGGATATTAACTTCCCTGAGAAATTTAATGTGAGTGGGAAATAAAGGGAATGTTTCATTAGCAGATGAAATCTCTCAACTCTCCTAAATAAAAAATGCTTTAAAAGTAAACAAAAATAATAAATTGAACATAGGACAAATAAAGAACACAGGAGCAGATTTAGATTTTTCAATATCTATTTAGATATTTAATATTTTAGACAATTCCAGGCAGATTTAATATTTTAGATGCTTCTGGTCATCCACACTTATCAATACACTTAGGGTTTGGTACTGGTCACTTAGTTTAGCTACATGGGAACTATTTTGAGGGTAAGAAACAGAGGGAAGACATTTATGTAGATGACAGATAAAATGTGTCATTGATCTGGAACTTATTTTAATGAAAACAAAGTCACCTTCTGGTGCCCACTAATCATGTTAGGTAGAATTCCAAAAATATTGCCCCAAGATTCTCATTCTAATTCCTAAAACTGTTGACATTATGAGATGTCATGCCTGTCCATAATGATATATTATATAACAAGACGAAGGGACTTTGTGGATATAATTAGGGTTACTAATCAGTTGACCTTAATATAGAGGATCATTCTAGATTATCTAGGTGAGTTGAAGCTAATCAATAACACCTTAAAAGCAGAGACTTTTCGCTGGCTAGTGGCAGAAGAAGTCAGAGAGATGTGAAATAAGAGAAGGATAGGATGTGTTGTTGAGTCAGAGGAGCCCAGGTGACAAAATGCAGGAAGCTTCTAGAAGTTGAGAGCATATCCTCACAGTCAGTGTAGAAACAAACATCACAGTTTCGAAGCCACAAAGAATTAGATTGTACCAAAGACCTGAGTGAATTCTTTCCCAGATCTCCAGATGAGGGCTCAGCCCAACAGATACCTTGACCTGATAATTTGACACCTTAAGCAGAGAATCAAGCTAAACTCATGCTGACTGCTCACTTACAGATGTGTGAGCTAATTAATGTGTGTGGTTTAAAGCTGCTAACTTTGTGGTAACTTGTTATGTTACCAAAAAATCCAATACAGACTTAGAGAACAAAGTAAAGCACAAAGAGATTTTTCAGAATTAGATGCTTCCTAAATCCCAGACTACTTTGAACTATTATTATATGAACTGTTAAAGAAACTTATTTAAGAAAAAGAAGAAGATCAAAACTAGGACCAATTAAATGGCAATAAATACATATCTATCAACAATTGAATCTAAATAAACAAACTAAGCAAACAAGAACAGAGACAAAATCATGGATACAGAGAGCATTTTGATGGTTGCTAGACGGAAGCAGGTGTGTAGGAATAGGGGAAGAGGTCAGGGGATTGAGAAGTACAAATAGGTAGTTACGGAATAGCCATGGGGATGTAAACTACAGTATAGGAAATAGAGTAGCCAAAGAACTTATACACATGACCCATAGACATGAACAACGGTGTGGAAATTACCTGAGTGGGGGTTGCTGGGCGGAGGGGGCACAAGGGGAAAAATTGGGAGAACTGTAATAGCATAATCAATAAAATATAACTTGAAAAACATTTTTAAATGACCCTTTTTTCTTTTGTTGAATCCTACTGAAGCATATCTGCATGTTTTGCTTAATATGTGTTGCTAGAATCTCTTTTCTATATTCAGATTGTGTCTTGACCCTGACTACATGAAAAACATACAGAGAGTACGAAGAGCTCTGTAGGACAATGTCTCTGGGGAGCCTTTCAGGAGTGAAAGTCTAAATTGTGAGACACACTCCCAATTCCCTATCTGTCACCTTCCCCCTTTCCCTTTTTTTCCCCATAAGCCAGGTACCCATTACTTTCACGTTAATTCCATAGAAACCTTCCTGCCTTTTACTCTCTGCATCCTACAGTGAAGAATCTCCACCCAGGCCAGCCTCCCTTAGAGAGGGAGGTCACTTCCTCATACCCTAGACCTAAGCAATTTACAGAAAATAATGAGTACATGCCATCATTCTATTTTTGCACCAATGGAGCATACCACTAAATCAATAAATTTATTGACTTTGGTGTTTGGCATGTTTCTTGTTGCATCCAGGCACAGCTTTATATTCTTTCTATCAATAACACTCCAGTCATCTCCTAGTTGTACATATGGCACACTGGATAATATCAATTGCACATTTTTATCTCATCCATCCACTACCTGCACCTTTCACTTTTCACCATTAAAAAATGAACGAGCAAACTCAATTTCTTACAGTGAATAGGAAAGTGATCTCATTAAAGCATGTCAACACATGATGAGTGTATCTAAAATAAAAAACACATCTAGGAGTAGAGTTCTGTTTTTGAAGAAATTACAGGTTATGTTGTTGCAGGAAAAACTCATTTCTTTTTGCGACACAGTAAAGAATTAGTACAGATCAGCAAGTTGATTAGCATGCAAGCAAAGTTTATCAGTGATACATTCTCATGGAAGAGAATGGGCCTAGCCAAGGTGGGGTTGAAAAGGCATAGGCTCGGGTGGCAAAAAGCATCAGGTCCTTTGTTCTGAGGACATATACAGCTGGCAGGATGAACTGAAGGAGTTACAAACTGATTGGTAGGTTAAGGTGGCAACAGCTTCCTGTGGGGGATGTGACTACTCAAATGTAGGTATGTGTGGGGGTCTTTTCCCCCCAAAAATTCTTAGCTTGCTCCAGACCATATTTGGTCATCTTGTTGTAAAACAGATGTGTGACAGGAAGCAGTTCATTAACGTTGAGGCACTTACCCAGAGTTATTTATGGGCTCTTTCTGTAAGCACTAGGGACCCCCTTGTAGAACAGATAGTGACCAGAGGCAGGCAATTAACCAAAGCTGTTTTATGGGCCTTTCCTTTGGAAATTATGATCCCTCTCTTCATCCCCCTTCCAGACCTTGGGATGAGCACACAGTTTCAAAGGCTCTCTCCACATAGTGGAAACGGTTCACACAGAATTTCAAGGACTGCCCTCCTCCCGTGTCAGCATGGTGTTTCCTGTGATGTCGGAACACCTGGCAACATTGCGACACCAGGTTCAGGACGGCTGAGTCAGTGGGTGACACATGCCTCCCTTCTCCTCCCGGCCTTGATTTACTTTCTGTCCTACCTGACAGTGTGACAAAGAGAGAGTACAGAGGAATACGAGAAGATGGTTTGGGGTAGCAATTTTAGGAATGTTGTAAGAAAGCTTTCAAGCTACTGTCTATACCTCTATCTGTCTCAGTAACAAGGGAACATAAATGACCTTTGTGGGTGGCATACCCGGCTTTTTTTTTCCCTGTCTGTCATCAAGGTGGTGTCCTAAGAAAGGTAAATACAAATAAATCTAATATGATAACCTGAAGACAATTACTCTAAACTTAAATATTCAACCTTTTAACGTCATTTGTCATGCAGATGGTAACCTTCTTCTTCTAGCCAAGAGTGGGTCTGGGTGATTACTTTGCTAACAAGAGCTCCTTGGTGTGTTTCTTGCTCTAGAAAGCTTATGTCAGTTCCCCCCTACCCCATAAATTTGGAAAACGTTACAGAGACCTCATGCAGGGAAACAGTTGAACTATACTTACCCAGAGAGAAAGATCCGGATGACTGCATAAAATATGTCTGGATCTACATAATCTGGAGGAACAATCAAAATTTGAACTTTACTACAGGCCAAAAAAGGCAATTGGTTACATGTGCTGCTGAGCTCTCAGGGCTGCCTCTCTATCTGATCTGCTCGGAAACCTGGAATGAAGCAACTAGCAAGAGGTGGATGGAATGTACTTGCCCTCACTGGCGCTTGCAGAACTTTTAAACTGTTCCAAATGCTGCCCTTTTCTATTTGTGGTATTTACCCTTTCTGTACTTAACAACAAAAGACAGAGATCAAGGCCAACTTTTTAAAAAAAATAGTAATTTAAATAGATGATGTTTGAGGGACTATGGGAAGTAGAAAGAAGAAGGCAGAGAGAAGAGTCACCTCTCACAACGCTTTCCCAAAACAGGAAAATGAAAGCCGTCAGCGCTCAAGTAGAGTTCTGTGTGATTGACAAAGGACAGTGGAGTGGACAGTCCCTTACCCAGAGAGTGTCACACCAGGTCAAATACTGATCCATTTTGCTCCATGTTTAGCTGCATTCATAAACTGTGCAGCAATTTTGAATCTAAGCTAATGTTTGGGGATAATTGATTTCACTAGTTTCTTAAACTGTATATAAGGAAGCAGGTTTTCACAATTGTACTAAATTTGTTTTTATCAACTTTTGAAGGTTACTCCCTTCCTTCATGTAATAGGGCCCCTCTGTGACCAAGCATATTTCTTTTCCATTTTCCTTTCTGTCTCTCTGTTTCTGAGAGAGGAAAAAAAACAATGTATTTTTTATGATATGTAAATAATCACATCTCTATACCATCAGTTTTTCTTTTTTCCCATTGCACCTACTCCCTCTCCATCTCTATCTCCATCTCTGGTCCTCCACCTCTATTTTCTCTAAAGCCCCACGGCCTCAGGTGTTGTGGACTGTTCAGCCTGGTTTCAGGAGTTGTAACCCTCACCCCATGGTGGGCTGTGTAAGAGCCTAGGGACCCACTTCATCTGGGTCTGTTCTGTCACGAGGACGTGAGCTACTAAGGAGACAATGCTTATCTCCCTCGCAGGAGCACTGTTTCGGCCTCATCCATCTCTGGCCCCAATGTTTGGTTGGCAGTCAATGACGGGTAAGACTCCTCATGGGAGGGGCAACCTAAGCCAGATGTGACCACTTGGGAGGCCATCATGGAAGGACTTGGGGGGGGCTGCAGCAAAGAGGATGTGATGGACCCTCGCCCCCCGGCTATTCTGACATAGCCAGAGTCCTCATTCCCATCTGGGAGATGTCTCCTGCTTCCTAATTGGCTTAAAGCCTGAAACTGTGGGGGTGAGCGGTGCAGCCCTGTGCCGGCCAGGGCGGCTCCCTGGGTGATCGGGCATAAGAAAGAATTCCTAAAGTCCTGTGAAACCCGCTTTGCTAAGAGTGCTCTCATTTAAATGATAAGGGTGCGAGGAGGAAATGAGTATGTCTCCCAAAGTTTGGCAACCCCCTTTTCTGACAAACACTGGCTGGGATTAAGCCTTCAGATTTCTTTGACATGTTAAACTTGTATTCTGGTGTATTTGAGCCCAATAAAAGCCTAGTGAGGATGGGGCTCTGGGTCATTCTCCTCTGAGAGTTTGACCCCTTTCCTCCCCAAGCAGTCATGTCTTGGTAGTTTTTATTTTCATCCGTGACAGAGGGATGGGGCTCTTCAGGCGGAGCCTTCCCACATCTGGTGCTCAGGACAGGATCCCCCGCACTCAGGTAATTGTTTCTTCCTTGAGCCTCAGGGTGTTCCATTGCTCCTGAATTCTGTCACATTCTCTCTGCTCTTCTGTGACAATGCTCTTCTGGACTCTTTTCTGGGTGTTATTTCTGGGTCTTACCCATCTGATGCTCTTTTCCCACAAAAATGTTAAATATCATGTGCAAATTTTTCTGAAGCAGTAATGACTGGAAATAATTCAAAATTTTACCCAACCTACCATATTTAATGAGGAAAAATCAAATAATCATTTCCAGATCTGTAAAATGATTCTGATGTAAAAATTTCAACATACATTAAAAAAAATCCATTCATGATAGAGACAAAAAATAAAACATTTTAGCTAATCAGGATTAGGAGGGCTCATCCTTGAACTGATCAGAGGAATCCGTAGAAAGCCTATAATACACATTATACTTAATGTTGAAATATTAAAAATAAGTCTTTTAAAATGTGGAACAGAACAAGGATCAGCCCTTCCATTCAATACTGTGTTAGGAGTCCTAGCAAGAAGAATAAGAAATAGAAGTTAAACAAAAATAAAACTTATAACTAGTATAAATGAAGAAACAAAAGAACATTATTCTCAAATTATATAATTTCTACATAGAAAACCCACATAACCTATACATAATCATTATTTATGTACACATAAATATATAATAATTATGTACACCTAATTATTAGAATGACTAAGAGTGTTTATCAAGGTTCTAAATTCAAGGGCAATGTTCAAATATCAATTTTATCCTGTAAATGAGCAACAGTCAGTAGTTAAATCAAAGATATTGTGTTCACTAAGAACAAAAAATATAAAGTAACTGTTAATAAAACTGAAGCTATTTAAGTCTTTTATGTTGAAAGAAATTAAAGAAAATTTTAAAAATTAATAAAAAGTTTGTCCATTTCAAGAAAATTTAGTATCAATATCTAAGAGAAGAAATGGATCTAAAGAAGACAGACATTACTATCTGAATAAACTTCAAGCTATGTAACAAAAGAATACACAGTAATATGAAGATGTGGTGTGAGGTAGCTTGTCCAGGTACTTTAGTTAATGCTTTTGTGCTAACTCTACCTCTCCACCTGCCTTGATCATGAGACAGAATGACTGGATATAATATAAAAATTATGCATTTCTTTCCAAATTAATATACAGATGTCATGCAAATTGAGCAAAATTCCTAACAAAGATTTTGAAATAAAATTTAACAAGCTGATTCTAATAGTTTATAAGAAAGGCAAAGGCTCAAAGATAAGATAAAGAAGAACAAAGTGAGGGAGTTTTCTCTACCTGGAAATGAGAAATACTATGAAGCTTTAGTTCTTAAGACAAATGATACTGGTTAAGGATAAATAAACAGACAATGAAACAGAATAGAGAGCCGGAAACAGATCTAGTCATTTAAGAAAATCTGGTATAAGAATTAGCTAATACTGACTTCCAGCCAAGATGGAGGTGTAGGTAGACACACCATGCCCTCTCACACAACCAGAATAAGGACAACATCAATTTAAAAACAAAATAACTACCAGAACTGATAGAAAATTGAACTGTATGGAAGTCCAACAACTAAGGAGTTAAAATAGACACATTCATTCAGACCAGTGGGGTGGGGGTGTGGAGTTGGGCAGCAGGGCAGAGAGGAGTCTCGGCAAAAAAAGCAAAGGCACTGGATGCGCAAGGCAGCATCTGACAAACATCAGGCACGCAAGATGGCAGCAGGTGGACTGGGTGTACAAGCTGGGGATGGCAGACCCCGGGCATGGGGTGGCAACAGGCAGACTCAGCGAGGTGGTGATTGTGAAGTGGGGCACAGTGTGCAGGGCAGCTGGCTGACTGGGCGGTCCCACATTTGCATACAGATAAACCAGGTAAAACTGGGGAACAAGACAGACAACACAACCCAGGGTCCCAGCACCAGGAAATAAAGCCTCAAAACACCGATTGAAAACACCTGTGGGGGTTGAGGTGCCTCGAAAGACTCCTAGACTCACAGAAGAGTTTGTTGGAGAGACCCACAGGGTCCTAGAACATATGCAAGCCCACACACATAGAAATCAGCACCAGAAAGGACCAGATTGCTTGGGGGAAGCATCAGAAGGGACTGAAATCTGACAGAGAGTGAAGCAAGTGCCATTGTTCCCTCTCAGACCCTGCCCCAATATACAGGGTCACAACCCAGCAACTGGGTTGGCCCATCCTGGTGAACACCTAAGGGTCCACCCTTCACTATGTAACAGGCGCAACAAGACAAAAAAAAATGGCCCAAAGGGAAGAACAGATCAAAGCTTCAGAGCAAATACAACTAAGTGACGAAGAGCTAGCCAACCTATCAGATACACAGTTCAAAGCACTGGTGATCAGGATGCTCACAGAATTGGTTGATTTTGCTCACAAATTAGATGAACAAATGAAAGCTACAATAAGTGAAATGAAGGAAAACACACAGGAAACCAATAGTGATGGGAGGAAAACTGGGACTCAAATCAATGGAGTGGACCAGAAGGAAGAAACAAACAAACAGAAAAGAATGAAGAAACAAGGATTCAAAAAAATGAGGAGAGGCTTAGGAACTTCCGGGACATCTTTAAACATCCCAACATCTGAATTATAGGGGTACCAGAAAGGGAAGAAGAAGAGCAACAAGGGGAAAACTTATTTGAACAAATAATAAAGGAGAACTTCCCCAGTATGGCAAAGGAAATAGACTTCCAGGAAGTCCAGGAAGCTCAGAGAGTCCCAAAGAAGTTGCACCCAAGGAGGAACACACCAAGGCAAATCATAATTAGCCAAGATTCAAATGAAGGAGAGAATCCCAGAAGCAGCAAGAGATAAGGAGACAGTAACCAACAAAGGAGTTACCATCAGACTGTCAGCTGATTTCTCAAAAGAAACTTTGCAGGCAAGAAGGGGCTGGAAAGAAGTATTCCAAGTCATGAAAGTCAAGGACCTACATCCAAGATTGCTCTATACAGCAAAGCTTTCATTTAGAATGGAAGAGAAGATAAAGTGCTTCTCAGATAAGGAGTTCATCATCACCAAGCCCTTTTTATATGAAATGTTAAAGGGACTTATCTAAGAAAAAGAAGATAAAAAACATGTACAGTAAAATGATAGCAACCTCACAATTATTAACAACCACACCTAAAACAAAAACGAAAGAAAACTAAGCAAACAACTACAACAGGAACAGGAGCACAGGAATGGAGATCATATGGAGGGTTAGCAACAGAGGAGTGGGAGGAGGAGAGGGGGGGAAGTTACAGAGAATAAGTAGCATAGATGGTGGGTAGAAAATAGATAGAGGGAAGGCAAGAATAGTATGGGAAATGTAGAAGCTAAAGAACTTATGACACATGGACATGAACTAAAGGTGGGGGAATGTGGGTGGGAGGGGGTTGTGCAGGGTGGAGGGGAATGATGGGGGAGAAATGGGACAACTGTAATAGCATAATCAATAAAATATATTTTAAAAAAGAATTAGCTAATACTGCATGTAAGTGATTATTTATAGAAGGGAAATTGAATTTATTTTCTATGTTATACTATACATAAATAATAATTATATGTGAACTAAGGACTGAGATATGAAAAACAAAACAGCAATTGCAAAGAAAATGCAGGAAAATATATTTATGACCTATGATTTTAAAGTATCTCACACAAGACTTCCTATAAGACCAGACTTTTATGAAAGAAATGACAGAAACTTTGAATATATTTAATTAAAAATTTCTGCTTTCAAAAGTCATAATAAGATGAGCCACAACAATTACACCACATATAACTAACAAAAATTATGCTCAGGAGTATACAAAAGCTCATAAAAATTCACAGATAAAAGATAAAAAGATGACTTACAAAATAAGGAAAGACATGCATTTAACAAAAAAGGGACAAGTGGTTAGCACACACCACACATAGAAAGTGAAAGAGAAGACAGGTAACGTGTTGAAAATCAGGAAAATGCAGGACATCATTACCATTGTGGAATAAGAGTTTCTGTCTTCCCCCCATGAATGCTGATTTTGATAGTCACCCGTGGACAAGAGAGCCTTTGTGCAAATCCAGGAGTCCAGCAAGGAAGTTTCAGCACACCACTGGAGTAAAAACAATCCAAGATTGAGTGCCTCAAAGAGGTTGAGAAGAACATTTCACTTTACCTACCTCACCTGTCCCACAAGGAGACACAGCTCAGGGCCAAAAGAGACCTCACTGGTCTGTGATTTGTTCCTCAGGAAAAGTGAGAGCATGTGAGTGAGTGCCCAGCTTCCCCAGCTGCATAGAATGCTTCCAGAGACCCACCTCTCTCTCACCCCATCTGGAACACTGCAGTGAGCTGTGTGACTGAGAACACTGAGGGATAGAAAGTGGCTGTCAGAGTGTCAGGGCTCCTAGAGGACAGTAAAGGGATGCAGGTCCTACTGACCACCATCAAGACACCCTCCCACAAGCTGCTGAAGATGCCACACCTACAGATCCCCCCAACTGGCCCATGGGCACCCCAAGTGTTTAGAGTGTTTCACCCACACACCACACTCCCACTCTATGGCCACTTCTTTGTGTACACAATGAAGACAGAAAGAGTGAACAGAAGTTCACTACACTGAGGACAGTGTAGAGAAGGAAGAACAAAGTTGGAAGCAACATGCTCTCTGGTTTCAAACTATCCCACAAATCTACAGAAATGAAAACAATATGGTGTCAGCATAAGGACAGACACACAGATCGACAGAACAGAAGTGAGAGCCCAGAAGTACACCTCACCTCCACTTCCACACACATGTGGACAATTGATGTATGGCCAAGAAGTCAAGGACATACAATGGAGAAAAGACCATTTCTTCAATGGATGGTGCTGGAAAAACTGGACAGCCACAGGGCGGGAAATTGCAACTAAACCACTATCTTACACCATACTTAAAAATTAACTGAAAGTGCATTAAAGGTTTGAATGCAAGACCTGAAGCCATGAAATTCATAGGAAAAAAAACATAGGCCATAAGCTCTCTGACATAGGTCTTAGCAATATGATTTCAAACGTAAGGGAAACAAAACCAACAATTTAATGAAGAAAACCAGCATCAAAACAAAAAGACAACCTACTGAATGGGAGAAGATAGTTGCAAATCATATATCTGCTAAGGAGTTAGTATTGAAAAATATAAAAAACTCATACAACTCAGCAACAACAACAAAAAATTATCCCATTTTAAAAAGGGCAGAGGATCTGAATAGGCATTTTTATGAAGACACACATGGCCGACAGGTATATACAAAGATGTTCAACGTCACTAATGATTAGAGGAAGGCAAGTGAAAATCACGAGATATTACCTCACACTTTGAGCATTGCCATTATCAGAAAGATAAGAAGTAACAAGTGTTAGAAAAGACATGTAGAAAAGGGAACCCTGGTATTCTGTTGGTGGGAATGTAAATTGATGTAGCTACTAGGGAAAACAATATAGAGTTCCCCCAAAAAATTAAGAACAGAACTACCATATGATCCAACTATTCCACTTATGGATATTTATCTGAAGAATACAACAGGACTAATTTGAAAAGATCACTCTGTTCATTGCAGCATTATTTACAATAGCCAAGATACAGAAACTACCTAAGTGCCCCAAGGAGCCCCTCTGTGAGGATGGCTCTGTTGCAGCCAGATTTCGGCACATGCGGGAGAAATTTTATGAAATTGGAACAAGGAGGACTGTGGAAGGGTATCTGATTGTGCATGAGTACCGGCTACCCCATGTGTTACAGCTACAGCTGGGAATGACTTTCTTCAAATCACCTGGTGGTGAACCTAACTTGGGAGAAGATGAAGGACTAAAATGTTTAAAGACAGAGATACTAGGTCATCAAGATGGAGTCCTGCAAGACCGGGTCACTGATGAAGGCATTGGTGACTGGCAGGGACCAAGTTTTGAACCTCCAAGTGTCCATATATTCCTGCACATATTACAAAACTGAAAGAAAATAAGTTGTTTTTGGTTCAACTTCAGAAGAAAGCCTTGTTTGCAGTCCCTGGAAATGACAAGCTGGTAGCCACACCATTGTTTGAATCGCCTGACAACGTACCAGGATCGGGACCCGTCATATCAAGTCTCCCCCTCAGCTTTTGTCTAGGTTCAGCTCTATGTATAACTGAATTCTGGCACAGCAGAGAAGTAAAAGAAGCCATCTCTGTGGGCACTGCTGTGCACAGTGTAGAATAAACATGATGGAAATGTTTGCTTTTGTTTTATCTCTTCCCCAACCCCTCAGTTACCACCTGCTTTCTATTGTTTGAAGAGTAAAGTTGACAAGAACTAAATAGTGGTGTAAACATATGTGATAATATTTAATTTGCTTTTGTTTCTATGGATACATTTTTGTACATTAAAGAAAGTAGACTATTTTCTATTTATATTTTTTAATTTCACATTAAACTTGAAAAATTCTTACAAAGAAAGGAACAGAACCACAAAAATGTCTGTGCGGACTGACAGGTCATTCCCCAATAGTATGGCAGCAATCAGTTACCATAAAATGAAGCTAATACACCAGCACCATCTCAGATGTTGGCCAGCCTCCAGACCCCTTTCCCCCACAGAAAGCCTCAACCTGGGTAGCACCCCCTTACTGTGCATTTGTCCTAAGGTTCTGGTGATGTCCTGAATGGAGAGTTTCAGTTGCTCCAGGGCTTGGAGCAGGGAGTCCTGGCTGGCCTGCAGGATGGCATTCACTCCTTGAACAAGTGCCTGGGAAAAAGATTCATTAATGCAATTTATTAGCATTCACTATGGTCCACTGAGGTAGAGTGAGTTGGGCATCAGTGGTGTGGGAATCAGGGAAAGGGGACCCCTCTTGCTGCTGGACAGTTTTGCAGGGCTCCCCTAAACTATATTTGCTATGAAATTGGCCTGAAAGGATAATCTCTTCAGGTATCTCCCAGATAGACCTTTGGATATGTTTTTCTGGGTCTTTCCTCTGATTGTTACTTCTTATAACTCTCAGGGGTATAACTCTATCATTTTTCTCCTTCCTTCTTCTGTATTTATCACACCTTATAATCGTATCTGTGTCTGTATCTTGAATCAGGGCACCCTCACATTTGAGCTTTGTCTTTCATAAAATCAGACAGATTCTGTAGAGCTCGTACAGCCCCCAGCTCCAGGGCCCCCTCTATCACAGTCTCTACCTTATCTGAGGAACTAATCACACTGATGAGAAGTGACCATATAGTTTCACTTTTGAGAGTGACAGAGGGTGCTATAATTCTTATGCCACAACCAGTGACCCTACTGAGGACACAGTAAGGACTCAAAATAGACTTATCAGGAAAGGTGGTGAAGAAAGACATACGTCTAACAATCACCTCCAGGCAAGGCATGGCTTCTCTGGCTCCACCACCTGCTGCTCCGCTGTCTTTGTCTTACTAAACCTGGCCTTTCTGAGGACCTGCCTGACCCTTGAAGGAATTTACATTTGCCACCCCCCAGGGTTAGGTGGACTCAGTGATGGTTCCTTTTCCTCTGAGCCTCTGCGTAGCAGTTCTCTCTGCCTGGAATATGTCTATCTATCTGTTTTTCTGTCTGTCATTTTCTTTCTCAGTTTAATTCCTATATATCACTCAGGTTTTACCTCTAGCTGTCACTTCCCCTGGGCAAGCTTTGCCTGACACTTCAGTTCTGTTTTAGATGTCTTTTCATGAAACACTGCACTTTTTTTTATTACCCTTTACATCAGCTCATCTTTCTCCACTAGACCACGAGCTCCAGTGAGGGCCACAACAATGTTTGTCTTGTTCCCCCAGATATATCATTGTCTAGAACAGTGCTTGTTTGTTGAATGGACAAATGGTCCATTACAGGTTTTACAGGAGTTGGGAGAAGGGAACAGCTCTGTGGGCTAGAATGTAAACCCCTTTCCTCAGACATAAACCAACAAGACAGGCCTATGCTCATCTATATAATTCACAGAAGGGAAAGGACTGAATGGGAAGTAAAGCTCATTTAATTTCTCATTTAAAAAAAAAAAGATGCTGTAGGTGAAAAGATACCTTAATCCCAGGTACTGCTGCTTTCTCCACCAAAACAGTCACCAGTATAAAACCACGCAGGCTTTCTCCCCCAGGAAATGAGAAAAGGATGTCCAAGTTCCTTAGGAAGGAGATGACCTTATGGTTAAAGAGGCTTGGACACCGTGAGTGTGTGTGGTCCATAGGTCCCCTCAGAGTTGGACCACTTTACCTGATCTGATGACTCTCAAAGACTAGCACAGCCCTGACAGTCCCAGAACATCCCCCTAGTGGAGCAGCTGAAGTGTGAGTGGGCAGGTATTTCTGATTTTTCACAGGAGCAGTCTGTGGCCCATGACGCTATTCCTGTCAGGAGCACAGATGCTTAGGGTCACAGGGACCACGGGTGGGCAACGGCTGGTTCCTCGCTCCCTTTATGTAGCTTGTGCAAGGACACACAGCTGGTTAGTCACAGGACCAGATGAGGAATAGTGCTTTTTCTAATCAATAGTCTTTGTTTGGTATAATAGAGTGAGAGCTAGAAGACTGTACAGAGGAATCACTTTTAAATGACCTGTGATCATATGAATTCAAATATCCCACATACACAGCCGGTCTACAAAACTTAAAAAACATTACTTTGTGAATCACTCCTGCTTCTAACATTTTAAACAAGAGAAGAAAGGAAAAACGAACACAAAGTAAAACTAAACCAAGAACACCATTGTTCCAGCAGTTACATTATTGTGGGAAAAGGTGCCTTTACCCTCTCATCCCTCATTTCCTGAGCTACAGCTTTTACACTGAACCCCTTTATCATGCTGAGGTTTGGTGATGGGAGAGAGGCAATGTCAATTTACAGGGTAACTTTACTCTCTGGAGAAGGAGGAGTCTAAGGAGGTCAGGGCCAAACCTGCCTCAGGAGCTCAGTCCGTGTAACATTATTTCAAAGGAATTCCTTTGTAGCTGTAGCAGCCTCAGCCTGCAATGCAGCCTTTCACAGGGCTGGTTAGTCATTGGAGGCCTTGGGGAATAGTGCTCTCCCCCACTATTAGAAGTTTGGTGAGATGAGAGATCTTTTTCAGATCACTAAAGAATCAATGAAGTTCGTAGTTTTTGTTTTGTCTTGTTTTGTTTTTGCGTTGCAATGCACTTTACTTGTTTTATTATGTACAGACTGGAATTATATAATAAAGAAAATTAATCCCCTAATCCCTACAAAGCAGAGGCAACCACTGTTTAATTTTGGATGGTTAATTTTGGCACCTTTCCTTCTAACCTTATTTTTGTATTCACTTGTATATAGCTTGCATACTGTACATACAATTTGATCAGCTTTCATTCTTGTTTTGTTGTAAGCTTGTAAAGTTAGCATAGATTCTCAAGTGACTGAAAGATTTCTGAGAATTTACCTGATGTCCAGGAGCCTAGTCAAATTTCAGTTATTGACAGCCACAAATGAAAAAAAGAAAAGAACAAATCAGTTTGTTAACTTGGGTCACATGTACGCAGGCATACACCCATGTGCAGATGCACACACACTCACATTCATGTACACACAGGCTGTGACTAGACTACACGCCACCGTGTGACAAACAGTGAGCCACGTCTCAACCTGTACGTCAGCCCCAGAACATTTACCCAGCAGCATCATGATAAATTATCTTGCTCATTTTATATTTTTGCAACTACTGCAAACCCATATTTTTGTTGTAGGTACTCCACTCCAACTCACATTTTAACATCTACTTTAGATCAAGTGCAACCCTCTCGCCAAGCTTTTTTCTAATTTTAAAGCCTGCACTGATGTAATTTCTTAGGAGTTCTGAAGGATTTATTGTCTGTGTCACTCTACCATTTGTCATGAATTGCTTTGCTATTTAACCACTGCGGGTGTACTTTGTTTCACTTCTTTATTTCACTTATCTCTGTGCCAAGCATAGTAAGAGACTCCAAAAAATAGTAGCCAAGAAGAAGAATAACTACTGAACCCTGGGACTACATCTGCATCTCTGGGATTAAACTAGCTCCGCATTCTCACTCACTGAGAAACTAGCTTTTCGTTGCTCTATTTTTTACTTTAACCTCCCAGTTCAGCCATTTTTCCCTTCAACCTTCCCCATTCCTCTCCTTCTCTTTGAATTAGAGATTCAGTTTATGAAATATTCAATGTCTTGATCAGGATCATTTCTCCATGTCTACTTATTTTTTCTTTCTGTCCAAATTCTGAGCCAGATTCAGCACTTTCCATGGGAATATTAGTCACCAATTTTGTTATTAAAGCAGAATTTGTCAAATATCATAATTCATCATTACAGAAACCAAAATCCCAGGGCTCAGAAGTCCTTAGACAGATGAGTTGGTCCAATCTCACTCCAAGGGGCACACAAATTAGTCTTAAAAACTACGTTCTTTATGAAGCATTTAATCCTTTAAAGAATATTCCCATTATCTGTGTCAATCCTGTATTTACCCATAATACTTATGCTAAAGAAGTTCTTCCTCATGTATAAATTAAATGTCCCTTTAGCTATTTTAGTAAATAACAAAAATGCTATCTCTTGTGTCTATAGCCTGAAATAAATTTGGTTGTGAAAATGAAAAATGAAGTTCAAAGGGAAATTTAATACTTTGCCACTTCCTACCCTATTCTACTTATTGGATTTTCTTGTTTTTAAAAACTCATGCTATTTTTCCTTTAGACAGATGCCAATATCCCCAATCCAGCTGTCAAAGGAATTATGCCAGCTAGGTGGAATGGAGTGCATTATTAATCAAATTTTTAATCTGACACACCTAGAACATCTACTCTCAACTCATACACAATCATTCATTTCCGATCACTATATAATGATCACTTATGGACGTTCCTGGTCCTAACTTGACTTGAATGGAGGGCATGTTAGGGAATAATTAAGGCCTGATTATGCAGGAGCCTGATTATAAGGTCAGGTTGAGAAATTAAAATTTGATATGGAAGCAAACAAGTAAAACTGGTCTGCACCAATCCATTCAGTGTGCGTTGAGAGGAAATTTCTGGAACCTGTGATTTTTGAACTTGTACTCATGTTCATCTCTTCTTTGCAACCATAAAACAGACAATAAATATGGACATCTTTAATCGCAAAATAACTGAAAAAGCCTGGGCCTTTCTGGCAGGGAGTACACAAGTCACAAGACTGTCCCTTACTCAGTTTCCATTTGTTCAAATCCAAAGCTCTCTCCTTTTCTTACCTTTCAGGGTCCTTTGTGGTCCAGTTTGTCAACACCAAGTCTGTGTGGACCAGGATAGGAGGGAGTCCCAACTTCCTGGAGACTTCCACAAAGGGAAGGGCAAGATTTCTTGGCAGAACCTTTTAGATATAAATCCTGACAATTAGCATCTTCTAGAAAGAATGCAGCAGAGGAAGTAATTGTGGCTGTCTCTCATTCTAGCAATCTTGTGGTAGAGAAGCAACTTGGGGATAAACTGGGATTATCTGAGTACCTATCTGTACGCGCAAAATTTACTCTCATGTTTTGTTCTGTTAACAGCCTAGTGGATATATTGCTTATGAGTGCAATCTGAAATGTATGTGGAAAACTGTAAGGTTGGAACACACATATACGTCTAGTATGAAATGGTACCCAGAAATTAACTATACAAAGAAGAGCATTATGACTTGTTTAAGCATAAATTAGGGGCTGAAGTAATGAACAGTAGGAAAAATCTATGTAAATCTATCTACCTACCTACATATCTATAGATATGTAGATAGATGTGTATAAAACTAAGAGCATATATGTGTATGTGTATATACATGTACATATGTATTTGTGTGTGTGCGTTTATGTGTCAGTGAGAGAGAGAAATCGGGATGGTAGAAAAGCTCATCCTGTGTGGGCACTGATTCCATCAGCCACTTCATAAGTCAAACCCAATAACAACTTCAAATAAGTCACCTCAAGACAGTCCCCATTCAACCTGAGTTATCTGAGAAACACTCTGAAGAGCTTTTCTGCCCATAAATCCAGGGAAGCAACTCAGATTCATGGAAGGATCTCTGTTTGCAGACAAAGCTTGTCTAGATCCAAAAAAAAAAAAAAAAAAAAATCCTTGGATTTCCTTTGTCCCACTTCCATTTTATTTACCCTTAAGATAGCAATATCTATTTAGAAGCATTGCTTCTGCCTTTTTTCCCCTCTTACAATGTTTTTAAATAGACTTGGGACAACTGTTTCTTAGGTAAAAGCAATAAAGAGCTTTAAAGAGTTTTATTTTTAATGTATTCTACTTCTTTATTTTTAGAGAGAAGGGAAAGGAGGGAGAAAAAGAGGGAGAGAACCTTGATGTGGATGTGTAAGAGAAACAGCGATCGGTTGCCTCTCTCAAACCCCCAGCTGGGGACCTGGCCCACAACCCAGCCATGTGCCCTGACTAGGAATCGAACTGGTCCACAGGCTGTAGCTCGATCCACTGAGCCACATCAGCCAGGGCAAGAGCTTTAAAGAGCTTTAAAATTCAAACTTAAGTCAGCTTCCCTCAGGAGGCAGGGTATGAGGAGGACAGTGCAGAAGAGAGGTGTCTACGTAGATACAAAGAAAGTAAGATAGGATCCGAGGCCAGGGGCGGGTGGGACAGGGGTCTCACTGGGCCTGGAAGCACAGGAACACACCTCGAAGCGGGAGACGCTGTCTCCTGCCACCCTTCCCTACCCCTTCCCTGAGGTACTAGTATGGTTTAGAGAACAACAGGGGAGGAAACCCGGTTGGGATGTTCTGTTGTGGGCCTAGATATCAAACTTTCCAACCCTAGACACATGATTCTTTAAAAAAATATATATATATTGACTTTTTAAAACTTTTAATAGCAGTTATTAAATGTTAAATTTACTTCTGGGCCATAGGTTTTTGTTTCTTCTGTTTCTTCTGGGATATCTTTTCCTTCTGTACAGCCTCCTCTTCCAGTTTACAAACAATCTGCTCTTTTTCAGTGAGGATCATCGCAATGGGGCAGGGAGAGCTCATGTAGGGGTTAATCCACCCATGAGCTCTGTAAGTGCTGCACTGCCTCTTGGGAGCTTTGTTCACCTGGATGTGCTCAATGACCAGAGAATCTACATTTAAACCCTTAAGTTCAGCATTGCTCTCTGCAGTTTTAAGCAAGAGCAGCAAAAATTCAGCAGTCTTTTTGCACCACTGAACCTGCATCTATCCCTATTGTTTGGCCTGGGCACATCTAACCAACTCCACCCTTGTAACACGGAATGGTACACACTGTTTCTGTAAAGTGACACCCTTTGGATACTTAGTGCCTCTCAAATCTGCATACCTTTGATAGCCTGGGAAGTTTCACAAGTGTTCTTAAAGTAAACACGAAGATTTGAACCTCTTGATTTACATGACTCCCTGGGGTTTTCTGAACCAAGTAAATAGTGAACTATTTTCAGAGGTCACCTCAAGCTGCTGCTTAGAGGTAGTGTTATACTGATATTTTAAAAGTCTAAATCAGCTCTATACTTTCCTTTTTCAGTTTCTATTTTTATTCTCCCAGGAAGTCTCAGGTATTCACTTGAGAGATAAGAAGTGAAATCAACCAGGCAAACAAAAGAGGCACAGGCTGCTCCCTCAAGCATGGTATGCCGGAACAAGAGCAGCTGCCTGGTTTCTGGAAAAGGTCTATTTATATCAAATAAAAGGCAGTCCTCTTTCATCCAACAATTAGTGGAACTTAGAGATTTCATGTCTCAAGGTTCAGGCTGAAAATGTAAAATGTTACGCAATTATTAAGAAACGAATCGAAAACTGGTAGACAGCAAGCAGTGGTGTTTTGAATGGCAATGCACGCCTCTGGAAGAAGGAGTTTACATTAGCGAAATTAGAAGGTTTAGGGTCTGGCCTTGGATTTTCCACAAACTTGCCATCTGACTTTGGACTTCTTGTAGTCCTCAGCTGTCTGTAAAATGAACACAGTTTAGGTCTACTTACCTTATGGGACTATGAAAATTGACTGAGATAATATATGTATTAGGAGTATAAAATGATGTAAAATGTGAAGTATTGTTAAGTTTTTTAAGAGATCTCAAAACTTGCTTTCAAATGCAACCCTCCAAACATTCTGGGAAGAAGGTGTCAGAAAAAATAGATTCAAAAATTAATAAAGGGTTACCAGTTCTAAAGAAAATTTAGTTCCTAGTCAGGGAGAAAAAAACTCTTTCATTTAAATGGGCCTTTTGCCCTGACACCCCCCCAAAAAAGAAGAAAGGACCCATTTTCCAGGTAATCACTGTGGTGCCAAGCAGACAGACCTGCCCGATGACAAGACATCTACTATGCTTTACCTGTTCAGGCTGTGTCTCTCCTTCCTGCCAGATATACCCCATGGTAATAAAGCTCAGGACCATGTGGGCCAGGCGCTGTTCCCGATGACTCTTGAGGAACTCGCAGTTCAGAAGGGGCATCTGTCCAAGAGAATTCCCAGAAATTGTCAGTTGCAGGGACAAGATGGCCACAGGGGTACTGTGACTAGAAGGAACAGTTCTGTTTCAATGCAGGAACCAGGCACCCCCATGTCTCCCCTGATCCTAGGATGGCGCTGCAGGATAGGAAGAGGTATTCCAAACTACATTGTTCCGGAAGTAGCTAACCACCCCACCCAAGATCCCCCAGTTATCCCCATGGTTGTGCTGGACACTGGTCTCCATCATTGAGGTGACCACTTGGTTAGAGTGTTCCAAAATACTGCACTCAAGATCATTTATTTCATGGGAGTCCCCAGCGGCACCTTTCACCATTCCATCCTTTCAAAGTACCTCTGCTTATTTGGCATCTTAGACCCTGCACTGTGGACAGTAATGTCTCCATTTAAATAATGAGTACAACTGTCACCCCACAAAAGGTTCTTTGGGGTGTTACAGGAAAGAATTCAGGGACACACACACAGGAGAAGTTCAAGTGGCAGTGGCAAGATTTATTAAAACGAATGTACACTCTCAGAGGGAGAGGGAGCGGGGCAGGCTCCATGAGTGACTCTTGGGAGATCTTCGTGTAAGTTTTCTTATTTTCTCTTGTGCTGGGGAAAGAGCGGGTTTTTCAACTATCCAACCCCTGAAAAGAGTGGACTAATTTTTAAATTATTCAACCCTATTTTCTGATTTTCTCTGGGTGGTGTCCTGCCATTTGGGCTCTTACCCATTATTTTCCAGATTTAACCACAAAGGGGGTGAAAAACCACAATGCTAATTTGTTATAATCAGGGTATAATTGAAGAGAAGAATTTTTTTCTGCTCCCAGTTCCCCTCCCCAGGATGTCTTCGGTTTTTCCCAAGCCTGCTGACCTGGTGGAACTTTGTCATTTCCTCTTTGGGGTAATAGCAAACTGCTGACCTGCTAAATCACGTGTTTTGTTCCTGTTCACTCTCCCTTCCTTTGTTAGTATCTAACTAGCTGCCTACTCTCTAACAGAACAAGGCCCCATAGAGCTAGGAATTCGATGAAACCCCTAGAGCGAGGCAGCTGAGCTGGGCCAGCTGGTTGTCCAGCCCTTGGTTAAACATTCCTGGTGACCCTGACTGGGTCTCTTCACCTCTCCACACCTGTTTCTTCCCTGTAAAATGTGTCAGCTGGAGGTTTGCAGGTGGTGTCCTCATCGAAGGCAACACCCTGTACAGAAGTTAGTTATTGCTGATAGCAATGCCCCACAAAACCACCAGTTTCTCAGTTTTGCCTGTGCCTCAGCCCCGCCTGTCTTGGCTGATACCAAACACCCCTGAGCTCCTGCTTCCAGGTACAGAGCCCTCAGCTTGCTTCCTTCCTCCTTCCCCTCTACAGCCCTAGAAACAGCCTGATCTAGATCATCGCTGGTGTTCCTCTCCAGGTCAGAAATCCCTGCAGGTGTGGCTGTGGCCTTCTTGGGTCTCTCTTTAAGCTACAGGCACCATCAAGTGAGCTGGGACCCACCCCCCTCCTCCTGCCCTAGCTCTTAAGTTTGAGACTCCCTGAAGGAATCCTTCCTTCTCTATCCACAATGGGGCAGCCTTTCCTAATCTGTATGCATGTTCCTTTCTCTTACAAACTGGCTCAGAAAAAAACTACTTAATGTGCCCTAGGCCTGCAGGCGGGGTCCGTGGGGAACTGCTGAGATGTTGCATTTAACAGGAACCAGCCTGAGAATTATAACAGCAGTTATTAAGTAATAAGTACTTACTTAAGTAAGAGTACTTGTTCTAAGACTCTTACTAAAGAGTGTCCAAGGCACAATGCTAACAACTGCCTGTGCTGGATGGTTTTTTGTTTTCCCCCAAACCCACAGGACAAAGCTGAAAGTCAAAGAGGGGGAGGTGTTTGAACAGGTTCACAGAGCCTGGGGGCACTGAGGCAGGGTGCCATTTCCGTTGTGCTGACAGCTCTGCTCCCTCCTGTCAGTGCTGTCCGATAGACATCTGGAGGCCACAGGTATAATTTTAAATTTCCTAGAGGCCACATTTTAAGAAATAGTGGAAAGATCCATGCATACTGTTGCAAAGGGTAAAATTTTCTTTTCTTACTAAGTGAAATAAGCCATTCAGAGAATGACAAATACCATATGATTTCATGCACATGTGTAATCTAATGAACAAACTGAACTAACAGGGAAAATGGGGACAGACTCATAGATGGAGAGCAGGATGACAGCTAGTGAAGGGTGGGGAAGGATTAAACCAAAAGGAAAAAGGATTTATGGACAAGAGCAACGGTGCGGTGATTGCTGAGGGGAGGAGGAAATAGGGGACTGAAAGGTAATGGGAAAAATACAATAAAGATTAAATAAAATACAAAAAAAATAAAATAATAAAAATAGTGAAATTTTATTAAAATATTTTTATCTAGGTCAATATATCTACAATATTATCAAGGCAACATCAATATAAAATACTGAGATATTTTGTAGTCTCCTTTTATAGTAAGTCTTCAAAATTCAGTGAATATATTACATCTCAATTTGTTTTAGCCACATTTCAAGTGCTCAATAGCCATAAGGAGCTATTGGTTACCTATAGTGCCATCTTAAAGTAAAGGAGTAAGGTCCAAGTTGAGGATGTTCCTCTTGGTTAGAGGTTTTTCTGAAAAATATACTTATAAAGTAGTTTCAGAAATGTTAACCTGTAACCACGATAAGCAAACTTATCAACTACAGTTCAGTGATTCAGCCTTACAGATTTAATTAGCCTTATAGATTCCAGTTACATCACTTACCATAGTGATTTATGTCAGCACCTTTCCCTGCCCCCCCCTTCCTGAAGTTGTCCTACATCTGTAACACAGTTAAATTCATCATTGTCTACATTCCATCCCAGGATCCCTCAACATTGTTTAATTTTTGCATACAGTTTACTCTTTGTAATGTACAGTCTTGGGGTTTTAAAAATGCACAGAGTCGTGTACTCACCAACTGAGTACAATACAGAAGTTATATCATCCATGAGTTCCATTAGTAGTATATATTTTATTAGTTATATATTTTTAGTAGTGGTGTATATTTTATTGGTTCTGTTTCTTGAAAGAACCCTAATACCCCTCCCAAGAACCCCACCTCCTAATACAATCGCATTGGAAGTTAGGATTTCAACATACAAATTTGGGGTCCACACAAACATTTAGTACATTGTATTCAGTTTAACCCTCCCCCTGTTGAGGGACATGTTGGTTATTTTCAGTTTGAATGGGTACGATTGCAACTGTTACAAACATTTACATACAAGCTTTTCCACAAACATACATTTTCAATTTACTTGGGTAAACACTTAGGAATGTGATTGCTGGGTCAGATGGTAAGTCTATGTTTAACTTTATAAGAATCTGTCACCTGTGTTCCAGAGTTAGCTGTATCATTTTGTATGCCCACCAGAAAAATGAACACGAGTCTCTTTTGGTACACATCCTCAGCAGTTACTTATTGATATTGCCAGATTTTTAAAAATGTTTTAGCCATTCAGATAGATTGTCTTTTAATACTATTATACAGTCTTACATTATTCTGTAAGTAATCTAGTTTTATTTTTATTATTTCACGATTAAAATTTGCAAATTTTTCTTTGTGTTCTAGAAAACTTGAAATTTCACAAGGATATCTGTGTGTCTTCCCATCCCCCATTGTCTTTCTAATGGAATTACTTAAATCAGATCTAAAAAGTGGCATTTGTGCATGGTTGAAGTTTTGCTTTTCCTCTCCCTACACTACTCTGCTTCTGAGAGTTCTGTTTTCCGGAATGCGAATCATCTGTTTCCTTTTTTCACACACCTTTTCTGATAACTGGCATTTCTTTCACTTTTGCTTTATGCTTCATGAAAACTTTTTACAGAATGTCCTAAATTACCACTTTTTCTGCAATGTATTTGGGGTTTTATTGCTATCTTTGTTTGTTGGTTTTTTTCTTGCTTTTCTAATAGTTCCTTTTGTAGAATATTCTGTTATGTTTAAGAAGTAAATATAATTAATTAGACACTAATTATTTTAAATTAAGAATTTAAATTAATTCAGATGTTAAAATTCTTTAAGAACCATTTATACTTTGTTTTGTATTGGAAGTCATTGGCTCTAAATGTCTGGTCCCTTTACACCTCATTAACAGTGTCTCTAATCTCGTGACTGCACTTAGCAGGCATTCAATAAGTCTTTTAAAATGAATTTTTAATTATAAACATTAAATATGTATTAGTAAAGGAGAATTTTGGAGAGTGGAAAACATCATTTTGTACCCTTAAAATCACATGGCACTTCAGATTGTGAGACTAAGGCAGATGCAAAGAGACTAATGGCAAGTAGAAATATGTATTGAACACTATTATGTGACAGGAAACAGGAAAGCCTATTTGAAAAGTCATTTGGTCTTCACAACAATTCTATGAGACCAGAATTTCTCCCAGTTTATGAATAAGGTATCAGAATTATAGAGGTTATGCAACTTGTTCAAAGTTATATAGCTATTAACTGAAAACACCAGGACTCAAACTCAGGTCTTCCAGAATCAGAATCTATATTCTTCCTATTATATCTTCTTAGTGTTCATGCAAGTTTATGTCAGTTTTCCTGGGACCAAGAAATTTCACTGTTCCTTACATACTCTTGGAAAACATTTCTTATCTTATCCCATATGTACCGTATTTTTGGACTGTAAGACGCACCTAGGTTTTAGAGGAGGAAAATAAGAAAAAAATTTTGAAGCAAAAACTGTGGTAAAATATTTAATAACATAAAAGCACAATATTTCACCAATGTAAATGTAAACAGAACTCCACAGCAGCATTAACAACCACTCTTCCTCCCAAATTTGGGGCAGGGTGGGGGGAGTGCATCTTATAGTCCGAAAAATATGTTATTTACAAACTTATCAATTATTCCTGCAGAACCTGACAACCCTGACCTTATAAACTCAGAATTCTCTTGACTCAACTGTTCTGTGCGGCCCCTATGGTACAATCAAGGCAGATTCATTCAGAGGCAGGGGAGCACTGATCACATGACATGGAGAGAGGACACTGAGAATTTCTTTGCTTGTCCTTTCTCAGAGAGATCTTACCCATCAGCTTTCCTGCAAGTTACAACCAGATTGTCTTTTTAAACAAATTCTTGTTGAGCACCTAATATGCTGCAGGAATTATTTTGTGCAGGCTCTGGAAATGGTAGGGAAACACATGTCAAATCAGGAATAAGATACTCAGCTCTTCAGGAAGAGCGAGACCATTTTGTCTATAAGATCAATGACAATGACTGGTGTCCTTTCAGTTGACCCAGTTCCACAATACTGGGAAAGAACAGTGGTGTGAGGATTTCAATAGGGCGAAGAAGGGGTCAAAGAATAAAATATAAAAAATGCATACCTTGTTCACGTGAGCTTGAAGCTGGTGACTCTCAATCAAGCGAGAAAGTTTGTTGGCAATTTCCATCCAAGGTCTATAATGATCTGGAAGCTTTTTCTGCATTCAGAACAAAATATTTCTGTACTTTTAGGCCTCTGTGAGAAGCAGCTTCGGGGAGTAGCTGCTGTCAGATTCCACTGTACGCCACTGGCCACTGAGCTCAGCAATGCAGACGCAGATATGAGTAAAATCTTTGTGTTCAAGAAACATAGGGTTTACAAACAGAGAAAAAAATGTAATGAGATGTATCTCAAAATAATGTGTTCAATTACCGATGTGTGTATAAGCTCAAGAACTTGGAAAGAGGAAAAAGTGCTTAATTCATCAACTGTTGTAGGGAATTAAAGGGAAATACATGCAGAAATATGGCAGCTGGGGGCAGCTATAGAATCTGAGAGTGACTTTTCTGGGTGGAAATTTGAAGATGAGAAGGCAGTAAAACAGAGGGGACAGTTGATAAACAGAGATAACTGTGCTTCTTGGGACTATAAATGATTCATTGTTATTAGAATATAAAGCTCAAGAGAAAGGGTGATGGAAGATGAGACTACAAGATGAGATCAAATGTACTTTTTACAGTATACAAAAGAATTTCTTTATGTAAGTCAATCCCATTATTTGATTTGAATTTTAGGATGTCAATTTGGTTTGTAGAATTTTAAGGTATGCAGTCAGATTAGGAAGCCTTTGAAATACTGTTGAAGGACTAAACATAAGCAATGGCAATGGATTTGGAAAGGAGAAGACATGTATTCAGAAAATATTCTGAAAGTAAAATTGAAACAACATGATGATTAAATTTAAAGGTAGGGGTGCTAAAGGCAAGGTGGTTCCTCACCCAATAGCGCCATATTTTGTGCCCATTGTGGGTCCATGTTATAGCTAAGTAGAACACAGGCTGGGTTTTAGCAACCCTGACTCAATCCCAGGAAATGACAAACTACACCGACTGCTGTAATTAAACTTTTATTGGAAAACAACCACACTCATTTGTTTACATGTCATCTATTGCTACTTTTCATTACAGCAGTAGAAATGTATAGTTTCAACAGAAACTATATGGTATCAAAGCTTAAAGTATTTACTACTGACTCTTTACAAAAAAGTTTGCCAACTCTGATCTATCCCATAGCCTGGGGCTCCTTTTTGTTTTTGTTGTTGTTGTTGTTTTCTTTTGAATCCTCACTCAAGGAAAATTTTTCATTTCTGAGAGAGAGAGAGAGATCACTTTGTTGCCTTCTTGTGCACACCCTGACTGGGGATCAAACCCGCAACATGGATGTGTGCCTTGACAGAGAATCGAACCCGCAGTCTTTTGATCTACTGGACAATGCTCCAACCATCTGAGCCACACAAGCCAGGGCTGGGCCTTCTTTTTGGGAATATAATCTGCACAGTTGAGTGTTATTTCTCTGGGTTAAGAAGGAAAGCAAGTGAGGATGATTTCCATGTTTGTTAATTAGGTGACTGAATTAATTGACGGGAACACAAATTGAAACAGAAATGCAGGTTAAAATCGAAGAGAGGGCTTAAAGATAGTGAATTTCTTTTTATATAGATACAACCTAAAATGTCTGTGGAAAGTCAAAATATTCTTGTATGCTGGGAAGTTGGATATATAGTTTGAAGGAGAGAATCAATATTAGAAATATACAACTGGAGGACACAACTATAGCAATGACACATTGTGGTAAAACCCACAAGAATAGAAAAGGTCATTGGGGAAGTTGCTAAGTGAAAGGAGAAGATGCCCCGGAGCAGCAGCATTCTAGGAGATATTTACAAGGCAGATAGAGGAAATGAATCCAGCAATACAGATCAAAAAGATATTTATACAAGGTCAATGAAGGAAATCACCCTGCATTTATGAGATTAGGGGATTTTACAGAACTAGGAAATTCAGAAAGTCAAATACGTCATTAGAAATTTAAAATAAGCTTGTCCTCTTTGAGAGAAAAATACCCCCAAACTAGGAAGTCTTTCAATATACATGGCATAGAAATTTAGGTCAGGGTCATAGAAGCCGGGTTTAAATTTTAATATGCTAAGGAAGTAAGAAAAGAAAGACCAAAGGTGTAAAGTACTTTTTTAGGATAGCCATAAGCATTGGCAAAGGGGAAATTTGTGTTTGAGAGCTGTCACCATTTAAGAATGAGAAATTTAAGCCCTGGCTGGTGTGTCTCAGTGGTTGAGTTCGGACATGTGAATCAAAGGGTCATCAGTTCAATTCCCAGTCAGAGCACATGCCTGGGTTTCAGGCCAGGTCCCCAGTGAGGGGCGTGTGAGAGGCAACCACACATTTATGTTTCTCTCCCTCTCTTTCTCTCTCCCTTCCCTAAAAAATAAATAAATACAACCTTAAAAAAAAGAAACTTAAGCCATTTATACTCTGTGACTATTAGAGTGATTGAAGAGAAGAGTTAAGACTGTTGGTAAGAAAGAAGACAGAGATTTATAATAAACTCTGAACTGACAACTTGCTTTTTTGTCTCAATTATATGATGCATATGTTTTATGAACAAAATTGAATATAGTTACAGAAACAATAAAATATAGTCTTCATAAAGGAAAATCAAAGATACAGAGTTGTAATATTCAGGTCTTTTAAAGTGGATTTTAAGAAAAGAAGTTGTAACTAAATCATCACCTGTGTGCTTGCCTCTTTGATGCCTAGATAAGGAATCCGGTCCTGAGAACTACATTAAGCATCTGATTTCTGCTTCCTAACTTGCATGGAAATTATTAAATACTACATTTTGCCTCAGTCTAAGCAACACTCTAGTCCATAGGTGGCAAACACAAGGCCCACAGGCCAAATCTGGCCCTTCACCTTGCTTTATCCAGCCCAGCACCTTGTTTCTACCCAGCAGCAATGCCAAGCTCCCTGCCCCTAGCTAAAGAGTAGTTACGTTTATACAGTTCTAAAATTACATTCAGCCCTTTGAAGGCAATTGCGAGGCTATTGTGGCCCCTGGTGAAAATGAGTTTGACCCCTGATCTAATCTTTAATATTTACTTTTTCTTTCCCTTTAGATTGTGAGAGGAGTCTTTCCTTTCCTTCTTTTTTTAATCTCCCATCTTCAAAAAGTTCTAATTTTTGAACTTTTGTATTAGCCCAAAACACAAGAAAATCGTGTTTTGAGAGACTCTGGCCTCTCCAGCTATGGTCCTCAGTTCAACAATGGAGCATCACTTGGGAACTTGGTAGCAGTGCAAACTCCGGTACCCCCACCCCAGACCTACTCTGGAGGGGTCCCAGCAGTACGTGTTTTAGCAAACTCTGTAGGTGTAGCTGATGTACCTAAGAGCTTGAAAAGCACTACTGTGGGGACCTCAAAAATGATCAGAAAGAGTTTAAAGATATTGTTACAGAACAGACCTGGGGGGAATGATATACTGTACTGAATGGACCCTCACTTGTGCTCCGGGGGTCCCCCACCCCGTACTAGGTTTGCCTTGTCTGCTGCCAAGGAAAAATATCCCTCGATACCAGAGACTGGTGAAAAGGAAAGGGGTTATTTATTTAAAGAGTTATACAAACCTAAGAGTAATGACTTAATGTCTTCATTGAGATCTCAGAGTCCCTTAGAACACCCACAAATGCACAGTTCTTCCTTCCCCCTCTGCCCACCCAGGGTACCATATCTCAGAAAAAGAAATAGAAGTCCATGGGTCTTCTCTGCCTAAGCCGCATGGTTCCAAAAAGACCCCTCTGCCACACCATTTCTGACTCCTCCCTCAACTGGTCACAGCTGCCAGCATTCCTGTATTTTTCTAGCTTTACTGGGCTGCCATAGTAAGTCCAGGCAGGTGTGGCCCTGTGGTGTGGGGCCAAACATCTCCAAGCTCTTACGCAGGCTCTATAACCAGGGGGAGTTGCCTTCCAGTTACATCATAGATGGAAGCCATTCCCATCCTCTTGGCTCAAAGCCTGGCCACAGCTGTTTAACATACCTGTGAAACCAGTTAAAAGTTATAGATATGTTAAATAACCATTCTAGAGGTTATCAGCAAAGCTGTTGCTATGCAAAACAGCTCTCAAGGGCCCTGCTCCATGTGTCTCATCCCCCACATATATACATATCCATATATATCTATATATATATGTTTTTAAATATTTCCCGGACACCTTGAGTTCTGAACCCCATTACAAATTCCTACTTTGGGCCCCCCTTGGCTGCATCCTGTTACAATATTTCATAATCCATTAAACATGCACTCTTTCTTTTGGCTTTTCCTCTAGAGACTGAAGAAAGTATTGAATTCTGTAAATTACTTTTTGATTGACAGATTTTTTTTTAAAGTTACAGTATGGAAGACAGTTTCAGCTGATGAGTTTTTCATTAAATAGAGTATCTTTTAGTGCCAGTTACTACATATTTGTCATATTTGTTTTAAAACCTGTATACTATTGTAATATGCTGTTAATAATTATTAGCAATTGCTTATAATTTTTCACATCTGAAATAATCTCCTTCATCCATGTGCTTTTAGATGTTTTCTTATCATTAGGACAAATTTCAAAGAATGGATTTGCTGCATTAAAGATTGTGCACATAAAAAGGTTAAAATCTACTTGATTTTCTTACTAAAAAAAATCACATGAATTTATAATTGTATTTATAATGTGTTTTACATATAAAGGAAGTGCCAGTTTATCTATAATTCTGGCAAATTGAACATTACCAAACTTCTTTGTTTTGTCATTTTATAAGGTATGATATGTATTACATTATTTGCATTAAAATTCTATAATTATTTTATTTATTTTTTGATATTCATGATTCAGTCTTTATACAATTTAATCACTTTAAAAGAATTTTTAAAAAAATATCTTTCTAATTTTCTTTAGAGAGAGGGGAAGGGAGAAAGAAAGAGGGAGAGAAGCATCACTGTGTGGTTGCCTCTCGTGCACCCCCTACCGGGGACCTGGCCAGCAACCCCAGCATGTGCCCTGACTGGGAATCAAACTAGCTACCCTTTGGTTCACAGGATGGTGCTCAACCCACTGAGCCACACCAGCCAGGGCAAATATAATCATTTCAACATTTAATAAATTTATGGTATCATTCTATTATTTAAATTTGCATTTCTATGAGTATCAATAAACTCGAATGTGCTTTCATATGCTTTGGTCATTTGCATTTTGTGTGCATATGTGTAAAACACCCAGTTATAACAGGGCAGTTGAATGAACCAATGCTTTTCTTTATGCATCTGCTTTTTAAATCATGCTTGGGAAGTTATTCCAATCCCAACATTATTTCTTTTAGAGTACTTGCAGTTTTATTGTTAATGTTACATCTTTAATGGATCTATACTTGTGCTGTACATGTTATAAGTTAGGACAAATTATCTCATCATTTCCCTTTTGAAATAAAGGAAGTTAAAGCCCAGAGCAGTTGAATAACTTGCCAAGGTTAGACATCTGGTCAGTGGCCAGGTCAAAGTTCTTCTGACACAGAGTTCTTCTGACTCAAAATTCAGGGTACTTTCAATTACCTCTCTGAAAAAACACATGGAGAATGGTGGGGATGTGGGGAGAGAGGTGGAGGGGTGGTGCAGGGGATAGGAAATTAAAGATACTTTACACGTTTTTCTTTCCCTTAATCCAATAATCAAGAGACTGAGAGTGGAATGGACAAGAATAATATAAAATATTTGGCTTTCCTTTAAAACTATTTTTTTAATTTTATGTTACTGTTTTCCTAGATTTTTACATCTGCCAAGGTATAATTTTCAAAAAAATTTTTAAACGACTAAAGCCAACATAAAACATGGGTCCAAAATAATGCACACTTTTTGCCCAGATTTTTGAGGGGAAAATAAGGATGCACATTAGACATGGGTATAATGATTACTTACCATAGGTATAATAATCCCATGTATAATGCGCACAAAAATGTGGGTCCACATCACATATGGGAAAATACACTAGTTCAATCATTAATGAGGAAATCAGCCAAATGGCACAGTTGTTTCAAAAGGACTTGATAAACTGAATGTTTGCAGAGTTAAAAAAAAATGTTGAAATCAAATTGTTAGGCTAAAGATTGACGGCAGCATGGATGGAACTGAGGAGCATTATGCTCAGTGAAATAGGCAGTGAAAGACAAATACGTTATGATCTCACCTATAAGCAGAACCTAATCAACAAAACAAACAAGTGAGCAAAATAAAACCAGAGACATGGAAATAAAGAACAAACTGACAGTGACCTGAGGGGAGGGGGGAGGAAGATAATAGGGGAAAGAAGGAGGAAGGGTCAAGTCAAGGAACATGTATAGATGGCCCAGGGACAAGGACAATAGGAGAGAGAATTGAATGTGGGAGGTTTGGGGTGAGTAGGGCAAGGGAGAGTAATAGGGAAAATGGGGCCAACTATAACTGAACAACAATAAAAAATTGTTTTTAAATAAACTGAGATTTGCAGAGTAAAAAAAGATATAATTTACTGATGTTCTAGAGGGCCATACAATCATAAGTTTTAGGGTTATATTTTCTACTCAGTAGAAATCATTTTCAGCTCTTTCACACAGGAATCTACAAGTTAATTTGTAACTTCAGAGATTGGGCCATAACCAATTGTCACCAGCATGTAAGATACATACTTTAAATAACCATAGAGTGAGACTGTTAGTGCTCCAGGCTAGTATTGAATGAACACACAGTCATCCTTTTGCTTTATTTTGGATATTTTTTCTCAACAGACTTATAACCTAAAAGAAAATAGACTTTTTACAGTAAAGTATTTATAGAAATAATAAACTCTTTGTTAAATCAACACAGGTTAACCAAAACTTCTAGTTAAAAAAAAAAAAAAACACTTACAAATGATGCATTTCAGAATTGTACCCCTCAAGCCTACATAATTTTTACTAACCAATGTCATCCCAATAAATTCAATAAAAATTTTTAAAAAGCAGAAAATAGCATGGAAAAGGTAATAGTTTGAGTAAAAATAAACCAGACAAATATCAATAAAGGGAATTTAGGTGACAATCTTAATATCATAAAAATTAGAATTTAAAGTCTCAGAGAGATTAGAATTTGAAGCAGATGGTTTTAAAAGAAATAAAAGACAAGTTTCAATAGAAAGAAGCCAATGTGACCTTACAGCAAATTAATGTGAGGAGAAAGAGATATTAAATGACTCTGAAGAGAAAGGTAAGTAGCATTGGGAGGCTTTGTGGACTACACTAAAACATTTGATTTTGTTCTAAAGAGCAATTGGAGAGGTTTTTTAAATTATATATTTGTTGATTATGCTATTATAATTGTCCTGATTTTTTCCCCTTTGCCCCCCTCCACCCAGCACCCCCCACTCCCACAGGCAATCCCACCACCATTGTTCATGTCCACGGGTCATGCATGTAAGATTTTTGGCTACTCTATTTCCTATACTGCAGTGTACATGCCCATGGCTATTCTGTAACTACCTATTTGTACTTCTTAACCCCCTCACCTCTTCACTCATTCTCCCACAACCCTCCTCCCATCTCTTTAACTTTTAGCATTTTAAGTATTATGTGTCTTTGTGTGCTCCTCTTTGCATCCATCTTGTGTGAGACCCTCTGTGCTTCCAGGACTTGCCTGTCTATTTCCTTCACCAAATTAGGGAAGATTTCTTTCATAATTTTTTTTCAAATTGATTTCTGATTTCTTACTCTTTCTCTTCTCCTTCTGGCATCCCTATGAATTATTTAAAGTTGTCCCACAAGCTGCTTACACTGTCCTCATTTTTTGATTTTTTTCTTCTTCTTGTTGTTCTAGTTGGTTGTTTTTTGGTTCCTTATGTTCTAAATCATTGATTTGATTCTTGGCTTCATCTACTCTACTGTTGTTTCCTTGTAAATTGTTTTTTATTTCAATTAGTGTATCCTTTGTTTCTGAGTGGATATTTTTATGCAGTTGAGGTCCCCACTAAGTTCCTCAAGTATCCTCATAACCAGTGTTTTGAACTCTGCATCTGATAGACTTGCTTATCCATTTCATTTAGTTCCTTTTCTGGAGTTTTGATCTGTTCTTTTATTTGAGCCAAGTTCTAGATCTCCTCATTTTGGCAGCTTCTGTGTATTAGGTAGAACTGTTTTGGCTCCCTGTCTTGGTAGTGTGGCCTCATGTAGTAGGTGTCCTCTAGGGTCCAGTGGCACAGCTTTTCCTATTACCCAAGCTGGGTACTCGAAGTGTGCTCTTCGCGTGGACTGAGTATACCCTCCTCTTGTAGCTGAGCCTTGGTTGCTGTTGGCAGATCAATGAGAGGGATTTTCCCAAGCCAGTCAGCTGCAAGGATTGGCTGTGACCACTTACCACCAATCTCTGCCCTCTGTGGAGGATCAGCTCTGCAGGTGTAGGGTGGTGATGCTCTGAAGTGGTCTGTAGCTTCCCACTGAGTGTGCTGGCCCTGGGGTTTCCGAGGTACTGCAGGCCAAGGTCAGCCCTCACCTGTGTTTTGCCCAGGGCACCCTGCCTGAGTTATAAAGAAATCTGAGATGGCTGCTACTGGTGCTGGGCTTGGAGATTTCCAGACAAAGTCAAGCTGTGATTCTAGGTGGCTAGTTCTAAGCCTCGAGCTCAGTGAGGCCAGCTGCTGCTTGTTTGAGAGGATTTAGGAAGTTGTGAAGCAGGAGCCAAGACTGCCATTCATATGGAAAAGCAGCTTGAATGAGCCCATGATTTGGGTGGGGCAGTCTCTGGGCGTCTCTGAGGTGGGGTCTAACAGTGTTAGCCAGTTCGATGGAGTCTCTGATAGAACACTGGTCTGCCAGCTCTGTGGGCAGAGGGCCCAGAAAAGGGAATGTAGCCTCTGCTAGCCTTGATGCCACACACCTGAGCTTCCCCCTGCATACAATTGGTGCCCCTCAAGCTGCCACCCTGTTGCTGGAGCACAGAGGAAGTGAATCTGTAGGTAAGTCGGTATGTGGGTTCTTTAAGAGGAACTGCTTGGGGCTCCAGAAGTTTCTTCCACTGACTCAATCCCCACTGGATTTTGCAGCCAGAAGTTGTAGGGATTTACCTCCTTGGCACTGGAACCCTGGGCTGGGGGGCCTGGTGTGGGGCTAGGATTCCTTGTTCCTGAGATATCCCTCCTGAATTTTTAACCACCACACGTGGATGTGGGACCATCCCACTCTGTCTCTGTGCGTGCTACCCCCTCACCCGCTACCAGTCTGATGGATATGGTTTCTTTAATTCCATCGTTGTCAGACTTCCGTTCAACTTGATTTCTAATGGTTCAGAGTGATGGTTGTTCTATATTTTAGTTGTAGTTTTGTTGTGGTTGTGCGAAGAGGCGAGCCATGTCTGCCTATGCCACCATCTTGACCAGAAGTCACAACTGGAGAGTTTTAAAGAGCAAAGTGTCATGTTTTAATTTTTATTTTTGAAGAGTCACTGCTCTGCAGAGAGTGTTTTACAGCTGGGGAGGTATGGAAATAAAGAGAAGAAGTGGGGGAGACTAATGCAGACGAGAAATGATGGTAGATTGAACTAGGATGGAAGTAGAGAAAGGTGAACAGCTAGCATGTATATTTCAGAGAAAAGGCTGAATTCATTATTATCAAATGAATCATCTGTGAATAGTGAAGATTATTGAGAGGTGCAGAATGAAAAAGTGTAATTAAGGTTAATACATAGTCTAGGACAAAGTGAGCACAAACTAAATAGTAATTGCTACTTTTATATTATTTTTTATTACAAAGGGTCTATAACAGGAAATTAAAAACTAAATTTTTAATAAAATAGAAGAAAACAGTATAAATAAGTTTTGCTAATATATTTGAAAATCTGAATTGAATCCACATTTCAATTGTAAAAGATTTTTTGTGCGTGTGTCTAGAAATAGGAAACCTAAAAAGACCAATAAGCATGGAGAAAATAGAAAATGCAATTTAAAAACTTACCACCTAAAATTTCTCTGGCCTCAAGAATTATGATATATTATCTACCACAGAGAGTAGTTCATTTTCTCTGACCTCTCCACCTAGAAGGAGAGCTCAATCTTTTGTCATAATAAACACTGGACAAATATTAAAGACTATAACTTTTAATTTGTACCAAATTAATTAGTCCATCTAGGATGCCCAATATTTTTGTTCTCATCTCGTACTCTTTGTCAACATTTCTTCAGTCTGGGAGTACAGAGCTCACACTGGTCTTATCCACATCTGTATTATAAGCACTACCTAAGTGCCCTTAGACATAGAAAGTAGTGAAAAATATTCACTACATTGAAATGATGAATAAAAAGCCAAAAACTTTGAGAGAGAGGTAAACTGGGGGAGGGTCATTTGACTCTAGAGAAACAGAGCAAATGTTTGGAAGTTAAAATGAAAGGTGGGGAAGGGTTTTAAATAATTGTTCTGAGAATTAGTGATTACAAGTTATTTTTAAGATAAGATATGGAAATTTTGTGGTTTGAATTAAAACATTCAGGGTAGACCAAACACAAAGTTTTACATATCTGTTTATAAAGAGAGTAAATTAAAATTCACCAAATGTCTAATCCATGTAAATTTCCGTGTTTTATCATATAAATGGAATTTGATGCAACCATTAAAATTATATTTAGACTGATTGATTTCGGGCAAAGTGTTTTTTATAGCTTTGAGTTTAAAGTGCAGAATAGATTTGGATGTGCAATAAGGTTACAAGTTCATAATTTTGCAAACACACACACATACACTCTTAGATAAATTATGTATCTCCAAACATCAAAGGTATTTTGATTTTGTGGTGGAGCTATGAAAAATTAGTTTTATATTTTTAAACATTTCCAATTTTTATTTAATATGATTCCATTAGTGTAGTAGTAAAATTGCCTTGTTAGAATATTTTTTCATAAGAATATTGTAGGGTATGATAAGCTACCACACCCACCATATGTCAGTGGTCTTCAAATTTCTAAACATTAATAATAAAATAAATTATCGGTAAAGAGAAATGTGAAGTAAGATTTCATACAGTGGATTTTTAATTTATAGGACTCATTAACCTGAGTTTATAACTAGAGTGTAAGAATTATATGGGGCTTTTAGGTATTAGTAATATCTAACTTTTATTGATTTCTTACCTCCTTACCGATAGCATGTCCATGAAATTTTATTCTCACAAAAGAACAATAAGGTTCAAAGAGATTAAATATCATTTGCTAACTTTAAAACAGATCAGAGATCTAGCTGGAATTCAAACAGGAACTAGTATGACTGTAATTAACTCTACCTTTGCTGTTAATCAGAATCTGTCATATTGACTATCTACTATTTTTTTTGCTAGAGTAATATATAAAATTGTCTTAAAGGAAAAATGCTCCTAATTCTCAGAGAATAATTTCCCAAGGACTCAAAGACCTTGTGGGGGGCTCCACTCCGCCTCCCACCCCCTGGCCACCACAGATGAGAATAAGTCTACCAAGACATGATCTGCCTGGGGAGGAAAAGTGGCCAATCTCTCAAAGAAGGGCCAAGAACCTTTTCCTCAATAGGCTTTTATTGGGTTCATTTTGCACAGGAATACAGGCTCATTAATCATTGTCAGGCAGTAAGGATCAAACAATAGATAACGCACAAAGAACTCTGAGGTTCTATTTTGAGTCAGGGTCAGATACCTAAATGGCCATAAAACTTTGAGGAACAAACTCACTTCTTGCTTGGACCCTTATTTAATTGAGAACATTCTAAACAAAGCAGGTTTCACAGGATTTTACATATTCTTTCTTAGGCCTGATCACCCTAGGGAACCCACCCTTTCTAGCACAGAGCGGTACCCACCACCAGCATTGTCTCAGGCTTAAGTCAGGCAGCCAAGAGATTAGGAGACTTTGTGCAGAAAGAATGGGGACTTAGGCTATGTCAAAGCTGACGGTCCATCACCCCCTTTTGCTATAGCCCCCAAGTCCTTCCTTGGGACCTCCACATGATCATGCCTGTCTTAGGATGTTCACCCTTTGGAGAATCTTACCAGTCATTGGCTAACCAATCCAGTGCTGGGGGCCAGTTATGAATGAAGTAAAAGAAGCAGAAGTGGCACTTCTGACAGGGAGACAAGCTTTGTCTCCTTAGTGGCTTATGTTATGAAGGTTGCTCACTCAGCCTTAGCCATAGGAGGGTTACAGCTCCTGAAACCAGGCAGGGCAGTTCCCAACAAGATCTCACATGAAAAAAAATGAAGAAACTGAAATCATATGAAAGTGTCAGTTGCAAGTTATCACTGCAACATAAGAATTTTCTTTTTTATATCAGAGAATAAATATATTGCATTCCTTAGTGTTTATATACTGTCAAGAATGTCTTTGCTCCTCTTTTCTCTTTCCCATTCCACAGGCCACAGTCTCAGAAACATGATTCTAGCTTATCCATTTCAATTTATGCAAGAGAGAAGACTCTTTCCTGCTTAACTAAAATGAGGTTGGACTTGAGCTTACATGGGCTAACTTAATTGCCCTTTTGCCTATACTATGTCTCATATTCTAGCTTTCCTCTAACCTTAAAACTATAATTTGCAAGCATAAGATATTAATTATTTTCAGCACATCAACATCATACTGGTGAACATGGGTTAACATTGTGTGACAAAACCTGTCAATGACACTGGTGTGTGTCCCATGCCCCCTTAACCACTTTATACTTTGGGCTCTGACTCTTCATCATCTTCCACCCTCTCATGCCTACAGGGTCAGGTTTGGGAATCTCAGGACAAAACAAAGATTCTGTTCACATTGTCCAAGTCCCTCTAACTCTTTACTTTTTACCTTGCTCCCTGGAATGGGTTGAGTGCTACACCTCTCCCATTCCCCAAATATGCCCACTTGGAAACTGAATATAACCTTATTTTTGAAAAGGGCCTTTGCTGATGTAACTTACTTCATGATCACAAGAGATCACCTGAATTGGTGTGGATATAATGACAAATGTCCCTGTAAGAGAAGGCATAGACAGGAGGGAGAAGACAGACACAGAGAAGACCATGTGAAGAGGAAGGCAGAGAGTGAAGTCATTCTACCACAGAGCCACAAGAAGATGGAAGAGGCAGGAAGGATTCTCTCCTAGAGCCTTTGGAGGGAGAATGGGTCTGTGGACAGCTCCCTTTCAGACTTCTGATCTCCACATCTTTGAGAAAATAAATTTCTCTTGTTGCAGGCCACCAAAATTGTAATTTCCTACAACAGCTGGAGGAAACTAGTATACTTCCTGAGCCTCATTTTGGCTAAAAGTAGCAGGTGTGAATTTTCCTATGCCTTCATCCTTTCTTAGGATCCGTCAGCTCACCTCTCTCCATGTTGTTTCAAAATATCCTGAGTAAAGAAATTCTAAGTTGCTCCATTGTTTAAAAAAGTCTGGTTTTCAGAGAACTATCTTGGCTGTCCTTCCTCCCTCTTCTCCTCATGCCTCTCTGGCCATTTCCCTTTGGTTCTACTCATCTTTCTTGGTTCTTAAATTTTGGAATGGGAATCCATACCCCTCAAACTTTCTTCTTTATCAATTAACACTAATTGATATGAAGTGTGATTTCTTTGTCTCTGTCTCTACCGTATCACCATCATTGACTCAGATTTCTATTCAATATGATAAGGCAGGCTCCAGATCCTAGCAGAGATAACAAATTTTCAGGGAAATATCTGAACTTTTCCTACCTATAATTTCTATCAGGAAACTATAGCCTCCTGTGGCAATTATTTTGCTACTCTTCCTTCTAAGCAGCTGGAATCCACTGCTTCTATTAAGTGTTTTGAATTTCTACAGGAGAGTATATATGTATTTATTTTTCCTAAATGGTTGCTTGATGACTGTAAAGAATAGAGTTTCCCACATCCCTGTGACTGTTTGCACTAGTCCTTTCCTTTGCTTTATGGCACATTTAAAAGTCCCCCTTTCCCTTGTTTTCGTGCTTGCACTACTTCTAAGACCCTTCTCAGTGTTTCTCATGACCATGGCTCCTTTATTTCCACGCCCAGCCTTTTAAGTGGAACCCTCATTTCTCATCTGGACCTGTACCATCCTCTAGGTATTCCATGCTTATCAAATCCTGAGCTGCTTAGGTTAGAGATTCGTAATTAATTTTTCTAGGTGGGGCTATAGCACCAGTATTTTCTAAAGCTGCCCCCCCAAAAGAATTGTGGGGTACAGTGCAGGAACCACTGCTCTAATACATCCTCCACTTAACATTCTGCTAGGAAATTTTTCAGATGTCAGTTGCATTATGTCAGTTGTGCAAGCCAAGTTCCTGAGGCTAACTTTGAAGGTCCCTCACTTCTACTCCAATCTAATCTCCTGCCATAATCGAATTGGTCCCTCTTTTCCTGCAAAGTTAATTTCCTCATGTTCTTTATGTCTAAAGAAAGTGTATTCCTCCCCTGAACCTCCCCTCCCCACCACCCTGCCACACACACACACAGACACACACACTCACTCACGATCTTTCAAAAGACTTTTGTGGCATATATATGGACATGAGCCTGAGACATATACATCATCCATACTGAAACATCAGACCCTGGAAATGTCTGAAATCTTAGATAAACAGTGGAGTAGACTGAGTCATTCCTCTCTCCCCAAAGCCAGAATGTTTGCTCGTTCATTAGCTTGACTGTGTTTTTTTCAGAGAGACATTGAAGTAAAAATTTATAGTACACAACTAAGCTTGCTGAAAAAACATCTTTGGGCCTGCTGACATGAAGAACAGCCCTCCCATCACTGGCTTTAAACTAAAGGAAAGCAAAGCCTACTCATGCTCTTAGCAAAGTCAGTGACTGATATTTTCCCTTCTGATCAGTTGCAACAGTTCTGCTGCCTGATGACCCTGATGACGGAGTCTCTCCTGATGGGTGGAGTAACCAGAGATGGATTCCTACTTCTCCACCTTTTCCCAGAAAGGGAGATGTTTAAACTTCTCTCACAAATGACAGAAAACTAAAACTGAAACAAACAACTACATTTATTGTTTAGAAATCTGGCATGCAATTATGGTAAAATAAGCCCAGTTTTTCAGGGACTTTTTTTTCATGGCCTCAGGAATGGGAGTTTCTAGTAGATAATATCTAGCTGAACCACAGAGCAAATATGCTCTGCCTCAGTCCATCCCAACCTAATGTTGTCATTGTGGTTTCCTCTCTCTTTTTAATTTATAAGAAAAAGAAACAGCAAAGAGGGGAACTCAGTAACTGTGGCTCTCCACAATGTTTACATACTTTATAATATTTTTCCTCAGCTCAGGGTACATATTTAAATGCAATAAGATCTTCTTGGCTTATGGGCCTTTTCCTCCTTGTGAACTAGGGATGATGGGAATATTCCTGAGTCAAATTACGTACACAGAATGGAGTTTTTAACAAGCCATAGACTGAGGGTCAGGAGAACTGGTTTCTTAGTCTTTACACTCCATTTGTCAAAGTGCTTTCATGCTCCACAGCAATCCAGTGGGTGGGGTGGCACTAGATGTCCATTAAGTAGGTGTGAAAACTGAGGGCTAGGCACTACTGGTGATTCACTGAAGGTGCCATGAGTCTGTAAGCACAAGTTAGGATGACTGATGCATGGTTTCACTTGAAAGTCCCACATCGTGGGGATCTCTTCAGTTCCTAGTAAATGGAGACTCTGGGGTCTCTGGGGTCATCATGACCCTAGCAGCACTGTCAGAGAACATAATCCAATACTAAGGGCTACAATCCTACTCTGTATGACACACTGAAGTTATTACTTCTATTACTTTTAATGCTCAAATGACTTGCCAGTGTGTTACTTGGCTTCACAACTAACAGCTCTACAAGAGAGTTTTTAACTCTCTTAAAACCAGTGAATGGATCCTATCTATCTTCATCTGTATTTTTCTAATAACAGTCCAAAGTAAATAAGCATCAGAGTAGGTGTTCAATAAAAGCTCATTGAATTCCAGACCATCATTTAATCACAGTTAAATGACAATTTATGCTTATGGGAGGAAAAACTTTGATATAATATTATTGCAACGACAGTAACATTGGACCCTTAGATTTAAACCAAATGGTCTTATTTATGATGTGGTATTTAAAAAAGAAATGTCAAGAGTCTTGAGACTAGTTCTGCTTTTGTCACTAATATGACTTTGGGAAAGTCACATCTTCTGGACTTTAGCTAGCCCAAAGATAAAAGGGAGTGGTTGTAAGTTCTATGAATTCTCACACTTAGGACCTTATAGGCCTCAGACCACATTCAAACAGTAAACAGTGTTGACAAAAGTTAACTGACGAAAAATTACATTGTAGATTGAACCTTAAGTAGAATTATGAAATAGGTACATTCTTCCTCAACAGTTTCTTCCACTTTTCTGTAAATATCTAGTTCCTCCTACCAGCCCTGAAAGCACTCAAGGTCCTTTGTGATTTCTTTTCTGTCCCATTAGCTAGCTGAGATAAACTGATTTGCCTATATAACTGATTTCTAAGTTCTGTCTTTTTTACAACTACTAGATTTTCTAATAAGTTTACTAAACTGACAATCTATTACAAAATAAAAAATTAAAAAAACCTGACATTAAAACATTCCATTTGGACTCTCCTGTGCAGTAGCTATCGCTTCTCTTTTGTTGCTAAGTACGCATTGCATTATTTGTAACGTTTTTCCTACATCAACGACTTGGTATTTGTGTTGCATTCTCTTAATCACTACATCAGACAAACAAACCAGCATCTCAATAAACTTATTCTGACCTGATCAAAGGCTCCATACTTACCAGAGGATTTGGAAGAAGAAACCCATAATCTTCAGAAATGTGAAATCTTCCTAAAGATAATGACAGTGTTGCCTTTAAATTCTGACTTTGACATTCCATAATTTTGTTTGAAGTATCTGCACTGAAGCTGCTACTGAAGAGACAACTGCTCCCTGCTTCAGGTATGTCAAAGACCCAGGTAAAAGGAACTTCAGAACAGCATTTTTGTATTTCAGTTGGTTGAGCAGTGTTGCAGCAGCTGGGGAGAACTTTGGCCAGAAGGTGAATTCCAGACTGCCATGAACTTTCTTTGACACCAGACTGAATAAACAACTAAAGACTGCTTATTAAAATAAGCAGGCCAAAAAAAAAATCACCTCAGAAAAAAAAAATCTCAGTGTTTTCCATAAATGTGTAATATGAGATGATAGGTTTTAGACCCAGAGACAAATTGGTTATGGCTCGTCGCAAATCCCCTGATAGGATCCACAATGAACCTTGACAATTAGGTCTTCATCTAAAAGGAAAACTCATTTAAACCAGAAGTTAGTGACACATGGATAGATATTTCAGTGACTGGTGGTGAGGAGGGCAGGAAGGAGGACTCAATGGGTATTAGAACCTCAGGAGTGTTTTATATCTAGTTTGAACAATACATTCTAAGATTATAATTGCTTTGACTTACTTTAATTTACAATATTTTATAATTTTAAAAATCTTTGAGCACATTAAAGGAGTGTGTGTATATATATACTATATATAAGCTTAACTATACATATATATAATCTATATCTTGTTATATCTATATCTATATCATTAAACTTAACAAGACAAGTAGTAGATACTAACAAACTTGAGATGAGCCTGAACAGATTATTTGATTTATCCCTCAACTTTTATCAAACATCTTTTGAGAATCTGTCACTAAGATGAGTGATTTTAGTTATGAAGTAGGTACTACCAGGTCCATTTTACAGACTAGAAAACCAAGGTACGCCCATGTGAAAAACCCTGTCCATTTTCATGCCACTAATTAATAGCAGAATGAAGACCAGAGTTGAGGTATCCTGATTTCCAAGCCACCACTCTGTTCACTAAAGGTTGTCTGTCAGAGGGCCCATCACGGTTTGAATTCGCTTCAATATGGAGCGGTAAACTCTAGGCCATAGATCTGCCCTGTGAGAATTCTGAAGACTCCGCCTTTTGTCCAATGGACCCTAAACCCAGCTTGTCATAAGCTTGTAAACAAATTTGTGTGGAAGCTAATTTATCTATCCACAGCTTCTCTCACCTCCCATTCTGTAAATTAAATATAAAAGCTAAGAGAAGGAAGTTCTCTGATAATTCATTTAACAGTTCCTATGGAGGGTTGAGTTTTGCAGGTTGCATGTCAAAAGTAGCCTAACTGGTTCATGGTTCATCAAAAAACCCCTCACAGCCATCCTCAATTATCTACTTTCATTCAGCCCAATATCCAATTAGTCTCCAAGTTCAGTTTCTTACGCCTACTAAATGCAATTTCTCAAACTTCATGTGTTTAATCATCTTCTTTCCTGCAATCTTGGATTGAAAGATGACTTAGTTTTGTTTATGCTAGTCATTATTTTTCATCTACTTTTCTGCACTCTCTCAAGAAATTACTGTAATATTGTAAAAGCATAGAATCCTAAATTATCAGAAGTGAAAGGAGCATGATAGAGTAAATGATCTTGTTCAACACCCTCATTAAATATATGAAAAATTTGAGATTTATTGGAGTGAAATGATTTAGCAAGTGCCATCCTGGGATTGTACATCAGAATTGGACTAGAATTTTAACTTGCTGCCTCTGAACCCAGAACTTTCTCATTGTAAGTCAACCAGGCCGACTTACATCAGACTCTCCACTCTTCCACCTATCAGCTACTTGGCTTTTTAACAAGTGGGAAACAAAAGTGAGAATTTTAATACTAAACCTCTCTTTCTACTTCTGTAGGAAATAAGGGTGTTTATCCAAGATATTTTGTGATGTTCTTTCCCCATTCTATAAATCCTTTTTTAATATCATGTTTTTCTGGTTTTCTGTCCTACCATTCTGACTTTATCTTTTCTGTTTCAGTTACTACACCCTATTTTTCTATTTCAGCCCTGAACATATAAATATTTGCAGTATTATTATAACTGCTTCTCTGCCTCAGTGGTCTTATGTGTTTTTGTCCGATGGTAACCATCAGTTCTGTGCCCAGGTCCCCAAGTCTGCATATTCAGTCTTGATCTTCATTGTTCCCCAGATTTAGGTCCATGGTACTTGTGACTCAGTTGTATATCTCTGGTTCTGCCGTAAAACCTTTGAAGAATTCCTCAGTGTAAATTAAATAAAGTTCAAATTTCCTTGGCCTGGCACTTAAGGATGTCCATCACCTGGCCTCCAAACACCTTTCTAGCTGTACAAAATTCTACAATCACCTTGGACTTCCTTCATGTCAGATTTCAAGTTCTACCTGGTTTGATTGTTACTAATGTATTTCTCTCATTTTGTCTGTTATTGTTAGCTCCTTGTAGAACCCACATCCCACAGAATTTTGTATCTCCCAGAATCTGGAGTAAATGTATCTCCCAGTATTCCAGTAAATGTTTGTTAAATGAATGATCAGTCAGAGTCTTATTGTGGGCCCTACATTTTTAGAACTGTGGTCTTAATGCAGGTAAAGGTTTGTGCTGGTCTCTGTGGTCCACTTTAAGCACAGTTCCTGCAACAAGGACCACAGCAGCTACACCCTCTATGAAGCTCTGCTTTGCATCTTATTTACCAAGAGGAAGTAGGTCAAACATAATTTTGTCCATGAACTTCCTCTCAGCGGTAACAGTTGGAGTTCCATAGTCTTGTGTTCTATAATCAGCTTTCCCATGACTCACCCTAGTATCAGTACACACCAAGGGTTCTGTTTCTCTTAAACTGGGTTCTAGGGATTTTTGGAAATGGACCAAGAAGTGTTCAGAAAAGGATAAAATAAGATACTGCATCAAATATATGTAGTTTTAGTTTCAAATTGATGCAGTCCAAAGTCTAAATTATCAAAAACAATCAACCCAAAGAGTACTGGTACACTGAGACTGTTTCCATCCAGCTTATTAATTGCTTCTTTGTTCGTAAATTCAATAGGACTTCCTAGTCCTTTGCTTGATTAACTATTCAGGCATCTGGATGTTGGCCTATTTCTCCTCTTAAAAAAAAAAAAAACCCACAAAACACTCTTCTCTTTTCAAGTTCTCCCATGATGTGTATTCCTTCTTGTTATATTGTGCTTAAAAATAGTAAGGAAAAACTAATAGCTAATATTCACTGATTTTTTTTTTCTGTGCTAAATCCTATGGCAAGCATCCCTTATGGAATGTCTCATTTAACTCTCACAGTAGCCCCATGAGTTAGGTACTATTACTATTCCCATAAGTGATTTGAGGGAACTGCAGCTTGGAAGAGTTAAATAAAAGCCTAAGGTCATACATTTGTAAGTGGCAGAGTCAGGACTGCAGCACAGACAATCACTCCTAACCACTTGAGGCATGCCTTTCTTTGGATGATCTCATCTATTCCAAGACAGCAGCCATCGTCTCTAGGCTAATGACTCTCAACATTGTTTCTAGTTGAATCTATCCTGTCATCTTCATCTTATAATGCTTTATGAAGCATTATAAATGTTTCATCTGAAATGTCTTAACACATCAAACATATACTAGATACCTTCCATTAAAGCAGAGGCAAAGGCTTATGAAAACTCCAGCAACTGGCTTAAGGTCTTGAGCAGAGAGCACACAGCCCAGGGACAGGTCAAAGCTGTTCTCATCACTCATTTTCTCATAATGAGAGCAAAGCTCATTTTCCTCATCTATTCCATGCTTTAATGAATAGTACCTCTCAGAACTGGCAATATAATTTGAGGGCTCCAGTAAAGAATGAAAATAAGCACATTTGCTAAAAATTATTAAGGATTTCAAGACATGGACACTAGAATATTAAGCCTAGTAGGGGGCCCATCTGCATGCAAGACCCTATGTGACTGCACAGTTTGAATATCTGTGAAGCTGGTTCTAGCACCTCTGTTGCCACAGTTACCAGGTTAGAGACCTAGAAATCACCTCTCCATCACATCCAACAGAACATCAATCTTGCAAATTTTACTGCCTTAATATTTCTTGTGTTTCTTTTTATTTCCAACCCCAGTACCATTACTTTCAATCCTTTGCCATTTAATATAAAAATATTATATAATACTAATAAATCCCCAACTTATCTGTCTCAAATCTAATCCCATAATATTTACCAATTATTTTGGAAATAAATTACTTTTACAACCTTTAAACTTATTGCCCTGCCTTTACTATTACTCCCCATTTTATTCTACCCCAGTATTTTTTTGACTACTACCAGAGTCATTTAAATATTTATTTACAGAAAACAGAGACTTCCAGACAAGATGGAGGCGTAGGTGGACAAACTGTGCTTCTTCGCACAATCAAAATTAAGAACAGCACGGATTTAGAAACAAGAAAACAATCAGAACTGAGAGAAAATTGAACTATATGGAGGTCCAACAACCATTCACCCATTCATCCAGATCAGTAAGAGGGGCAGAGTCATGGCAGGAGGAAGTGGCAGGAGGAAGCAGAGGTTGGTGGACCCGGGCCTGCAGGCAGTAGCTGGCAAACACCAGGTGCAAGGCGGCTGCCTGATCAAGTGGTCCCACATTGGCACGCAGATAATTCAGGCGAAAACGGGGAATGAGACAGAACTCGCAACACAGGGCCCCAGCACCAGGAAATAAAACCTAAAAACACCGAGACCCTGCCCGCACATACAGCATCACAACCCAGAGACTGGGCTGCCCCACCCTAGTGAGCACCTAAGGCTCCACCCCTCACTACATAACAGCCACTACCAGACTCCCTCCCCACACACACACACACACACAAAAAAAAAAAAAAAAAAAAAATGGATCAAATGGGAAAACAGATCAAGACTCCAGAGCCAATTCATCTAAGTGACCAAGAGATAACCAACCTATCAGAGGCACAATTCAAAGCACTGGTGATCAGAATGCTCACAGAATTGGTTGATTTTGATCAGAATTTAGAAGAACAAATGAAGGCTACAATAAGTGAAATGAAGGGAAATGCACAGGGAACCAATAGTGATGGGAGGAAAACTGGGACTCAAATCAATGGAGTGGACCAGAAGGAAGAAACAAACAACCAAACAGAAAACAAGAAAGAAACAAGAATTCAAAAAAATGAGGAGAGGCTTAGGAACCTCCGGGACATCTTTAAACGTTCCAACATCCAAATTATAGGGATACCAGAAGGAGAAGAGAAAGAGCAACAAGTGGAAAACTTATTTGAATAAATAATAAAGGAGAACTTCCCCAATCTGGCAAAGGAAATAGACTTCCAGGAAGTCCAGGAAGCTCAGAGAGTCCCAAAGAAGTTGAACCCAAGGAGGAACACACCAAGGCACATCATAATTACATTACTCAAGATTAAAATGAAGAAGAGAATTCTAGAAGCAGCAAGGGATAAGGGCACCTACAAAGGAGTTCCCATCAGACTGTCAGCTGATTTCTCAAAAGAAACCTTGCAGGCAAGAAGGGGCTGGAAAGAAGTATTCCAAGTCATGAAAGTCAAGGACCTACATCCAAGATTGCTCTATACAGCAAGGCTGTCATTTAGAATGGAAGGGCAGATAAAGCGCTTCTCAGATAAGGTCAAGTTCAAGGAGTTCATCATCACCAAGCCCTTTTTATATGAAATGTTAAAGGGACTTACCTAAGAAAAAGAAGAGAAAAAATATGACAGTAAAACGACAGCAAACTCATAGATATTAACAACCACACCTAAAACAAAAGCAAACTAAGCAAACAGCTAGAATAGGAACAGAAGCACAGAAACAGAGATCACATGGAGGATTAGCAACAGGGGAGTGGGAGGAGGAGAGAGGGGGAAAGGTACAGAGAATAAGTAGCATAGACAGTGGGTAGAAAATAGACAGGGGGAGGGCAAGAATAGTGTGGGAAATGTAGAAGCTAAAGAACTTATGACACATGGACATGAACTAAAGTGGGGGAATGTGGGTGGGAGGGGGTGTGTAGGGTGGAGGGGAATGATGGGGGAGAAATGGGAAAACTGTAACAACATAATCAATAAAATATAATTTAAAATATTTACAATGGGCAGTCCTTCATTTAAATATGATTCAAGTATGCAAATATAATAAAGTCATTTTTATGCTTAAAACCTTTCTCTTTGCTATGTAAAATGTCTGAGATTACTGCTTATATTTTATTTTAGGATTTTATTTTTTTCACAACTCAAATGTAAGTCTTATCCATTTGAGTTTATTCTGTGTATGGTGTAAGTTGGTAGTCTAGTTTCATTTTTTTTGCATATACCTGTCCAATTTTCCCAACACCTTTTGCTGAAGAGATAGTTTTTACTGCATTGTATGTTCATGCTTCCTTTATCAAATATTAATTGACCATAAAGGTAAAAACATATTCACCAATGACACATCTGATAAGGGGTTAATGTACAAAATATATTTAAAAAGTTACGCAACTCAATATCAGGAAACAAACAATCCAATTAATAAAAATGGGAAAAGGTCCTGAATAGACACTTCTCCAAAGACAACACATGAATGGCCAATAGACATATGACCATATGAAAAAATCCTCAATGTCACTAATCATCAGAGAGATGCAAATTAAAACTACAATGAGGTATCACCTCACACCTGTCAGAATGGCTACCATCAATAAATCAACTAATAACAAGTGCTGGCAAGGATTTGGAGAAAAGGGAACCTTCATGCACTGCTGGTGAAAATGCAGACTGGTGCAGCCACTGTGGAAAACAGTATGGAGTTTCCTCAAAAAATTGAAAATGGAACTGCTGTTGGACCCAGCAATTCCACTGCTGGGAATATATAGTAAGGATACCAAAACACCAATCAGAAAGAATATATGCACCCCTATGTTCATGGCAGTATTATTTACAATAGCCAAGATCTGGAAATAGCTCAAGTGTCCATCAGTAAATGAGTGGACAAAAAAAGCTGTCATCCATTTATATAATGGAATACTACACAGTTATTCAAAAGAAGCAATCCTACCCTTTGGGACGGTATGGATAGACCTGGAGATTATTATGCTAAGTGAAACAAGCCAGAGAAAGACAAATACCATACAATCTCACTTACATGTGGAATCTGGTGAACAAAATAAACTGATGAACAACATAGGACCAGAGGCATGGATACATGGAACAGACTGACAGATCTCAGAGGAGAGGAGTTGGGTGGGGGGTGACTGGAAGACATTTGCCAAAGAACATGCATACACATACTCATAGCTATGAACACAGACAACAAAGTGGTGAAGGCCAGGGTCAGGGTGGTGAAGGCTGGGTAAAGAGGGGCAAAATGGGGGATGTCTGTGATGGTGTCGACAACTAAAAAAAAAGTTCCCCTTTGTTTTCAGAATAATTTGAAACTATTTCAGTGAATGGCTCTTGAAACCAATTATGATTTAATTTCACCTACCAATCGATCTTAGTTCTTTCATGTTTCAGTTGTACCAAACTATGTGTATTTCCTCAAATAGTGAATGTTTATGCTGCATTCTTACACATTTTTTTCTTTCTGGAATTTTCCAACTTTTTTTTTCACTTGCATCTATACTAATCATCTCTTAAAATTTGTCTCATGTATCACCTCACCTAAGAAAGTCTAGTATTGCCACAACCCTTTCTAGTAGCTGCTTTTCCTTCCCTGTTCTGTCCTTGGAAAGCTCCATTATCCCTCTTCAGCCCCTCACCGGGTTTAGGAGCTGCAGCTCTTTGGTCCTGTGCTCCCTGTTTATATTCATACAATCCTTATTCCATCATGTTCAAATAATTAATTTGCCCAGTTGCCCACTTGTGAGCTCCTTGAAGGTAGGATAGGTGCCATTAATCTTTTTAATTTTGTTATCTAAGGAGCTTGCATTGTATATTTGCCTATTAGATGGTTACTGAACAAAAAGTAATTAGAGTAGAGATTCTGTTGTTTATAGGGTTAAGTATAACCCCATTAATGAAACAGTACTCTGACTCAACACTGAGTTTGTTCATTCTTTTAATAGCCGGTATTTTAAACACATTGCTAAGTGCCATGATGTAAAAATTAAAAGGCTATGGATCTTATCTACAGGAAACTACAAATTAGCAAGTGAAGTAAGATGCAGACACACACAGAGCCATAGTTACTACAGAAGAGCTAAAGAAAAGTATACTAAAGGAGAATAAAATAAATCCATGAGAACAGAGTAGAGAGAGAATCCCCTACAAGTTAACTCTGCCGTTGGGTGGGTTTGGACAAATGGATAGCTGGAAGGCAGTTGTATCAGCATAATCATTGGAGTTCTTCCTGCAATCCATGAGGCTTTGACTATCTTTGGAGAATTACACGGTTTTGTATGTTTATTCTTCTAAAGACACTCTCTTTAAAAAACAGGTTATTCTGGTATTGTCCTGTCCTCATCTACCCTGTTTCCAATGTTTTGAGAGTCACCACAAAGTAGGAAAATAGTTTCTATTTTCACTTACTGGAAAGGTCATAGATAGCAAACAATGCCACTTCCTGAAAACACTTGTAAACTTCTAAAACATATAAATATGTAAAAATAGTTGTTACATCAAAATCATCACCTTTATAATTTGAAGTAATATGTGTTACCCACTTTTAAACACATGTTGCTATTTTGTTGTTTAAAAATTTTTATTAGATTAACCTAGTTTATTAATTGATATTTTTGGGGTTAATTTGCAGATGATATATGTGATTAACTCATAGATTTGGAAGGCACTTAAAAATTAACTATTTATCCCTGATCATTTTAGGTGTGGAAAAACAGACAAGAGAGATTAAGTGAATTACCTAAGGTTACACAACTCTTTTCTTCTTAATACACTTGATTTTTTTGTAGCAGTTTTAGTTGCATTGCAGAAGGTACAGAGTTCCCATAAACCTGCCCCACAGGCACAGCTTCATGTGCCAGAGTGGTACACTTGTTACGAATGATGAACCTATAAGGACAGATCGTTACCACCAAAGTCCATAATTTACATTGCAGTTCACTCATTGGTGGTGTTCCTTCTATGGGTTCTGAAAAGCAAGTAATAACATATATACACCATTACAGTGTCACATAGAATCGTTTAACTGCCCTTAAAATCCTCCGTGCTTTACTATTCCCTTTCCCCTTACCCCTGGCAATCACTGATCCTTTTACTATAACCATCATTTTGCCTTTTTCAGAATATCATACAGCTGGAGTCATGTAGTATACAGTATACAGCCTTTTCAGATTGACTTCTTTTACTTAGTAATATGCATCAGTGTCTCCATGTCTTTTCATGGCCAAAACACTCATTTCTTTTTAGTGTTGAATATTATTCCATTGTCAGGATGTACCTACGTTTAGCCATTCACGTACCGTAGGGCTTCTTGGTTGGTTCCCAGTTTTGAGAATTATAAAAAAGTTGCAATAAACACCTGACACATGTTTTTGTGTGGACATAAGTTTTATTTTCTTCTCAAATTCTGCCTTCCAGTGCTAAACAAATGCAATAACTCTTGTTAGCATAGATCAGGCGTATACTTATGTCCTCTTTTAAGTCCTTTACTTTATCCTATCAAGGTGTAAGATTTCTCAGTTTTTTCAGCTATCTGACTTAAATCTTCTCTTAGGGGAATTTTTGCCCCATCATAAAGCCAAACTTTAAAACCAACACCAGGGTACTTTTCTATCCAGATGCATGTACAGTATCTTGTAAAATTAGGTAACTTTTGACAGACTTAGATCTCACCAGCTAAACAAATATGCAGACACATTTCTACTTCCTCCAATACTTTCCTGGTAACTTATATTGATGTTGCCAGTAGATGAGTACTGCCTATAGACAAGGTAAAACCTTTTCTATCATTTGGATAAGAAGTAGTAATTACATTTTAATCACTATATATATAAACAACTCCTTGAGGAAGTTTGCACACACCTCCTCTGAATGAAGTGTGTTCACCACTGCCCTTTGGGCTATCAGTCTGATTGATTTTAATCTGTGAACAAGTTAAAGGACATGTAGTCACACTGTTAACACCAACAGTGTTGACAGTTCCACACTTTTTGGAAAAAATATGGTTAGCATTTCATAATCTGCAAATACCACTTCAGTTAATGTGATTTTGACTGTTTCAGTGTTAAAGGTGGCCTCCTTATAAGTAATGCATTAAGCATGCAGCTCATAAACAAAACCATATCCAAGTCCACAGTGTACTTAGAGTTGCAATTTCTGGGTAAAATGTTAACTAGGAATTCCACATAAAGTATAATGCTTTTCTATGTAGATTTTTCAATTGAGTTGCTAGCCCCAGATTAGGAATCTTGATATTTACATTATATATAAATAGGAGGTGAGATCCTAGGGTAATATATATCATGGAAATAAAGATACAACATTCTTGGATTATCTGGTACATGAAGTTTTAAACCTGGCTTTTGAAAAAGGCTTTCATTCTATTCTTTAAATATCTGTTTCTTTTCCTATTATGGTACATTTCTAACACTAGCTACACATAATTGCTAGCTTCAAAATAGTTATAAAGCTCCAAAGTAGAAGGATATTCTGATTGGTGATGTGTTTTCACCTCATGTTTGACATTCTGTACCATTCCAACTTTCTTATCTATTATTTTACTGCAAATTCTAAACCAGGTGAGTAGACTCAGCTCTGTAGATATCAGCAAATGATCTTTTACTAAGCAGATTTCCAACTTTCAAAATTCCAGCCTTCTCTCCCATGCAAGTCATCGTATTCCAGGTACCAGCTGAGTCCCCATTAGACTCAGCTCCCATAGCTGCAGCTCTTCTGGCAAAAGCACAGCCACTAAAAGGGCTTCAGGGCATCTTCCAGGTCAGGGTATGCCTCTGTGCTCCTGTTTTGAAAAGTTTGGGCTAGCTGCTGCACACAGCAGTAATGGGAGCAAATATAGGTCCTTTTACCACCCCACCTCCACTACTCTTTTATTACTACAACATAAGAAAAAGTCACGCAAGAATTGGGAATTTGGGAGAGAGCCTATTCAATCAAATGTTCAATACTTTGATTGTTAAAGTCAAAAGGAGCAGAGTTCACTTGTTCACTTGTAAGGAAAGTCTTTCCTTCAAGGAAGGTTGTACTGTGTTGTGGTTTCAAGGCAAGTAATAAAAAGCTAAGAAAATTCCTTGGCAAGTGGAATAAGGAAACTGAGACAGATAGCTGTGGGGGTGCAGAAACTGGCCAAATGATATACGGCCAGGTCCAGATGGTCACCAGGGCTGAAGTTCCCATGTCTGACGGGAGGCAAAACTGGGAAAACAAAAGCCTCGCCCACAGGGTAACCTCTCCTCCCCTGGTCTCTCCTCCCTGGAGAACATCTGGACCTCAGTTGCATTTCAGCTTCAGGCTCAGACAAGTGGCACCACAGCTGACTTCTGGACCTGCTGCATTGAATGATGACCCCCTGCCCTGTTACCAACCAACCAGTCAGTGGAAGCCACTATCCGAGAGGTTGTTTCTTTCCTATTGTTACCAAACAGCAAGTGGAGTCCTGCTGCCCACCACCACCCACTAGGCAAAATTCTGGAGGCAAAAGCTCCGTGATAAAGGAAATAAGTGTTTATTCAAAAGCTTCACAATTTTGGAATAAAACCTTTCCACAAGTATTAGTCCCTTAAGCCTATCAATCAAAGCTAGACTCTTCAACTCTAGTTACAGCTTTATCACTTAAGCCTACCTTTTAAGACTAAAATCTAACTCCTGAGTTCCCTTGCTAGATTTTAATTATCTTCTTTCTATAGGATTAGTTTACAAACTAAAACACATAAGATACAAAGCCTACTTGATTCTGGAGGAATGGCTTCTGCCTCACAGCTCCTCCCCTATAGAACCTCCAAAGAAGAATAACCCTGCCACCTTTGGCCAGGCCAGCCCTGTCCTAGACTGCACCGGGAGTTTCTTCTCCCATCCAAAATACCGTCTTTTGGGAAATGCTGCAGCATGACCATCCAGGCATCCTTGAGGAAGAGAGCCAGAGAGCCAGTGTCTGCCCTCTTTTTATTTTAAATCTTCTGGCCCATAATTCCCTGTGCTCAGGAGGCATTCAGCTTCTCAGCCAATCCTATCCTAGAATGTTTACCGTTGCCTCGGGCAACCACCTCCTACAGCCCCTTATTTCTCCTCCCCAGTGATCTGATCAGACCTCTCCTATCACTGTGACATTTTCAGAGAGCCAAGGCTGTACTACTCAGGCTCTCCTGTTCCTTCTTCTACGTTAAGCCTTTTCTTGTTTCACTGTCCCCAGCGTTAATAAATGTACCTTCATAGTCACTTGACAAATGTATCCTCCTGTTGTAAAATCTTTCCTGCATGAAGTCAAGAGCCCACACAACAGGCTTGCCCTAGGCAGACCTACTAAGTGCCAGGTCCCCTTTGCAGTAACAGACTGACATATTTGTCCAGAGTCAGATTACTTGGGTTTAATCTCTTTTTTCTTTTTTTGCCATATAATAATCATGTAGCTTTAAAAGCTATTGAACTCCATCAGGTCTCAATATCCTCAAAATTAGCTAGTACTTATAGGCTCATTGAGAAGACTAAGTGAATTGATACATATGACACTTTTAGAATAGTAAGAGGTACATAGAAAAACTAAATATATTATCTTATTAATTTATAGTTTAAAGAGTTGCTATATGATGATATTCCATGTATTAGATAATTCTGATGTTCATTTGCAGAACTCATATTGTTTATATTTTTTGAATTGTATAAGGCTGGGTTGATAAGCAAAGTTATATTTTTGCTTGTTATTTTAATGCTGGGAATTTGGGAGGGATTTTTTTTTCAGTTAAATTGTAACAATTAACTAAATTTTAAAGGTAACCATCAAATGTCACCTCCTGTAAGAAATGTCCCTCAACCCTTCTAATTAGAATAAATCTCCTACTCTGTGCCTATATTATTAGTCTAACAATTAAAAAAGTAACAACCAATGGAAATATAAAATGTCTTGTCTGTTAGACTGTAAACTCATTAGGATTAGTGAATGTATTCTATTAATTTTTAACTCCCAAGTGTCTCCAAGTGTACCTGTGCAAAAGTGAGTGGAGCTTCTGTGTTGTTAATGACTTCCTCTTCTCTGAAAGTGTTGTTAAGTGAGAATTGGGCTCTTCCACTGGATTGCAAGGAAAGCATTCCAAGGACCCTCACATGAGAGATTGCAGTGTGGTAGGGTTTTTCGCGTGGAAATAGAAGCTGCCCCTGGGTTTCCAATGTCCCATCTTCCTCTGTCCCTCCATGGGGAAGGTTCAATCTTTTCCTCAGCAGGGCCAACACAAAAGCCAGTGTCCAGTTTCTATTTGGAGCCCACAGGTGGCTCAGTCCAGATCCAGGTAGCTTAACTTGTTCCCAGCTGCTCCAGTGGCAGAGTTTGTATGGTTGTTGGCCATGTGGCTGCTAAGGCCACATAGCTATGGAGAGATAATGTGTGAGCACACTGGGTGGACACATTACCAGGTGGGGGAGAGAGAGAGAGAGAGAGAGAAAGGAGAGCTTCTTTGTTCTCCTGGGATTATATTAGCTTGTGCTTTTGACAGACCGAGTGCCTTTTCAAAAGAACCAATCAACTTCTCTGAATTTTGTGGGCCTTGGATGGGTTAACGCCTCCTAGTTAGGCTGACAGGTCTCTATGATTCAGCACCTCCTCCTGACCCCACAATAATCCAGTACTGCAGTGGGGGGAAGGGAGGAACGTCACTCTCTTTGGCAGAGCAATGCTATGATCTCCTGGGGAGTGAAGCTGTAGCTTCCTGGCTAAGCAAGCAGGCTTATGCTCCCCAGTTTATTAAATTCAATGTCTAGGTCCCTTGTGCTCCCCTGCTTTAGTTAAATACCGAAGGTAAAATAAGTATTTCCTCAGAAACTGGGTGAATTTCCTCCTATGGTGGTTAAGAGCTCAATCTTTTGATCCAGATACCTGAGTTTATACCTGGCTTTGCCTTTTACTTGCATTTTAAAACAAATTTCTTGACTTCTTTGCATCTCAGTTTCCTTACCTGTAAAATGCGGAGGATAATACTACTTATTTCAGAGAGTTGCTTTGAAGAGTAATGAGGTGATGTACAAAGACCGGTTGGAGCAGTAATCAGAAGAGTGAGCTCTAGACAGGCATTTGGTGCGTTGCCAGAAGTGTTGGGGAGGGAGTCTTGCCATTGTGTCCCAGATGGCAAGAAACTTAGAGAATCTCAAGTGCATGTTTATGTGCCAAATTTTAAGTATTCTGAACTTCAAACTTTTCATTGTTTATTATCACCTAAAACAATTGTGTGGAAATGAGTAAATTTCCATCTTTAACTGACCAACAGTAACTCTCGGCACCAGCTCTTAAACAAGGGTAAAAGAAGTTGAGTGGTCCAGAGAAGTTTGGGAGTTCAGAACTGAATATTGTATTTCATATATTAGAGTGAGAAAAAAGAGGTATAACTTATGCAGAAGGAACTTCAATTATTTATGGTATAAAGTTATAGACAAAAGGAGATCAAGAATACTTAATTTTCTGAATTCTTTATATGAAAAAAATACATATTTTAAGCCAAATTCTCCTCACTTACAGAAAACAACAGGTAGAAGAATATACCATTCCAAACTTCTGATTTTACTAGGACACAGACAGGGATGGAATTATCATTAACTCTTTAAATAGGATCCATGTTACTAAGAATTCATTACATCTAGCTAAAACCTTTTCTTACAGTAGGATGTTAATGTTACCCTCTGGTGACCCTTCCCAGTTGACTGTGATGAGCTCACATGGGATGGGGAGGAGAAATAGTAGAATTTCTTTGGAAACTTATCCAGTATTTTGTTGTACCTCTCCCATTCCAGAGATGACTTAAAGGGAAATCAGGAATCTTTTTTTCAAAAATCACAGTGATTTTTGTTTTTTTTTTTTAAATTTTCAATTATAGTTAACACTCAACATATTAGTGCCAGGTGTACAGCATAGTGGTAAGATGTTTATGTAACTTACAAAATGTTCCCCCCGATAAGTCCAGTACCTACCTAATACTATACATCAATATTACAATATTAGTGACTGTATTCCCTATGCTGTGCCTTACATCCCTGTGACTATTTTATAACTGACAATTTGTACTTCTTAATCCCTTCACCTTTTTCACCAGCCCCCCAACCATATGGTAACCCTCAGTTCACTTTCTGGATCTATGAGTGTGTTTGGAATCTCAGCCTCTATTATGTGGACAGATAGAAGAGAATTGACTCTGAGGAACAAATGTATACACTCTCTGTGGAGAACGTGCAGCTAAGTTTCAGCCTGGCCATCACCTACCTAACAGCAGTGCAGTGGCAGTGACAATGCCCCTAGCTTTCCCCTCCCACTGCCCACCTCTCTGCCCCTTGTCAGATGGATGTGTTGCTCTAAAGGAGAAGACATAATGCAGGGCCTTGCAGAGGAGACCAAAGATTCTCTGTGTGTCAAAGTGATTCAATGCTAATTAGGTAAAACCAACTCTGAAGGAGAAACTCCTGATGTGTAGCTCTGTGAGGTGTAGCTGTGAAGCCGGAGTGACCAGTGTAGCAGAAAGAACAGAAAAAACCTTGACTTAGAGCCAATAAATGGTCCTGAAAATTTATTTACATGTATTCTAGTACTACTTTATATTTTCCAGTACTTTGGCACTATATTTTATTCTGTCCTCACAGTTACCATGTGAATGAGACAGAGCAAGTATTTTCACACTCATTTTACAGAAATACAAAGCATTTGCCTAAGGTCACAAACCGAGTAGATGTACAAAATAAACCCCTGTTCTTGGTCTCCTGATTTTCAGTTTAGTGCTTGTGAAAAGCATCAAACTCTAAGACATGGTGAACTTTCTGGTGATCACTTAAAAATTACACTCATGTGCATACACATATGTATTTGGTATGTATGTATACAAGCATGCATATTTTTGTTATAAACTTATATACACTTATTGCAGAAATATTGACTGGAGAATAAAGAAGAAAATGTGTACCATGCACTAGTAATATATGTGAAATTTTGCTGTAAGCAGAGATTCTGCTTGATTTCCTTGGGTTAGTTTGGGTGTGTTTGAGACATGATGCTAAAATTGTTTTTGGATGTTTCACTTTTGAAATGTGAAACATTTCTAAATTTCCTTCTCCAAATGTACTTGGGTGTATTCAACTCATCCCCTCAGAGTTGAGCTTTTTCCAAATTGAAAGTGCTTGCTAATCCTCCACCCATACAACCATTGTGCCTTTTTTCTCTTCTCATCTTTAATAGAATACCCAATTTCTGGCTGACCATGAGATCCTATTAAGTCATCTAATTTCCTCCCCAAGTTCCCTTTCTTTCTAATCCACTTGCTCCAAGTGACGTGAAAAAGATGGAAGTTGTCAAAAAAGTTCTTCTCCCATTTTAAATTAATTGTGTGACCTTAAGTAAGCCACCTCACTCATCTGAGCCTTTATAATGAATTTGGTCACCTTTATAATGAGTTTGGCTCATATGACTTTTAAGTTCCTCTCCAGCCCTAACTTTCTTAGATTCCATTGGTAAATAAATTCATGCCAGAGAGTGAATGACTCAGAACTCTGACTTCCTAGGAAAAATTATACTTCCAATGTGACTTCATGTTAGCACATATTGACTTATTCATAAACTCACTCAATCTTTTCAATATTTAACTAATATATTTATTACATATGTATTAACAACTAGGCATACATGGGTATGGTAAACAATAGTGTCCCTGGTATCATGAAGCTCATATTGTAATGAGAATATAGACAAATAAACAGGTAATTGCGAGAAAGTGTGATATTACTGAATCAAAAGTATAGGAATCTGTTAGCCCTGCAGAAGGGTAGCAGTGTAGAGTAGAACTCATTTGGAGCAGTGTTCAATTAGAGTTATGAATAAAGCAACTTTTAGGTATTTTATTATATCATTTCAATTTTTATCATTACATTCAAATTATATAGAATAGATCATAGCACTTCTAATATAATTGCTTTTTATTGTTTTCATACAAGGAATTCACAGACATTAGAAAAAAACATTTAAAATCTTTCAAATGTATTATTAAGAAGTTGTTACATATTAATTTGTGAGTCTAATATAATGAGTAGCATACACACACACACACACAATCTCTGTCCTGACAAAATGTACCCTTGCTTGGGTTACATTAATCTTTCTTCAAAAGGGCCTTCTCAGTTGTACCTCTCACATTCCTTAGAAATTTCATGAGATCAGTGCCTCCAGTTCCTTTACTTTCCATTTCTGATGGCTCTTCAGAAGTTTCAGGTTTCTTGGACTGCCTGCTTGCAGGAATCAGAATGTACTTAGATACTATTTGCAAATGGTAGCTTCTCAGAGAGACCATAGCTTCCACACAGTCATTATAAGCTGTGGTTAGGCTACCATCATTTTTTGAAAGGACAAACTCACGCACAGAGGGGCCTGACTCTAATGAGTGAAGAAATTTCTGGTGAGCTGGTGGCATGTATGTTCGCATTTCCTGGAGGAATGCAGCAGCTGATGCTGAAAGAACAAGAGAAAGATACATTAATAGAGAGACAGGAGATTCTGCAATCTGGAGAAGAAAGGCGGAGTGAGGTCAAAGTGGCTGGAAGATCACAGACCAAAAGCATAGCACAGGACAATGAGTTTTTAACCATCCTATTAGAAAGCTGTTATTCTTACTAGTAATGGCAATTATTGTAAATGTTTTTAAGTTTGAAAATCAGATGAGCTAACTCAGTTTTTCATGATAAAGATTTTTGTTTGTGCATCCTTTCTCACTTTCCTACTGTATTTGATCATCTGGAGGAGTTGATGATGTACTGGACAAATTGTGACATCAAGTCTAAGAGAGTTCTAAGGATCATTTAAAATGAGCGAATGGACTAAGAAAAAAGCATATTTTTCCTTAGCTCGATTAAATAGAAGCTTAGGGAAAAAGAGAATAGTAGAAAGAAGTCCTTCTTTTAAGCCCTTAAAAAGAGCATAATGAATGTGGCTCAGCTTCAGCCTTCGGTCCGGGTGTGGAAGGCGGGACAAGAGCAGTGTGGATCCTCTTGTCCATGAAGTTTGCACCTCCCCAACTCCTACTCACAGTCCTGTCTCATTTGCAGGCGACCTTTTCTTTCTAAATCTGATCGTACATTTTTAGAACATGGAATGTAGGTTTCACCACAGTCAATCAAGCCTTATAAGTAAATGTTTAAATGCCAAGATTGAGAGGATGATGAACTTGGGTTTGAGTTTTGTTTTCAGTGCTTTCTAGCTGGTTAACAGGGAACAGGAACACTTATCCTATTTAACTTTCTGCTTCTTCATCCGAGAAATGGGATGATGGCAATACAATCTCCATTATGCTGATTCTCCTAAAAGCACCAGATAAACTCAGATAAGATGCAGATAAGAAGGTATTTTTTAGATATTAGAAAACTATTGCATTAACATAGGAGATGATTATCATCATTTTCTACTCACCTTCACCAGCATTCTGGTTAATGCCCAGCAGAACATCAAAGCACTGAAAGGTGCTGCTTTGGGCTGCACTACCCCCAGCAAACTTTTTTGGGATGTCTGAGACTCCTTCATACAAAAGACCCTCTGGCAGCTGGGGGTTGCCTTTCCAGCTGGGCCAGGAAGAAAAGAAAGTCATTATTTGGATTAATCGCCAAATTTTCAGACATAAAATCTTGCAAGAGAGGATGAATGGAAGGTGATGTGAGATAGATTTCATTATTCTCCTTCCGTATTCTCCTTTACACTCATGTGCATGCATAAAAATAACACACAACACGGTTCTGAGCAAATTTGGTCTACGTGTTCTACAGCTAGAGCCTACCTTTGCATAAGCAAAGATCATTCCTCTTTCTTTAAAATGACTAGCTTTTTCTGTCCATACCCCAGTGTGGGCCTCGACAAGGAATAACAGAGATAATAGTCTATTATTTTTCTACAACATGTATTTTACATATTAAAAAAATAATATTTTCTAAACACAATGGATAGCGGGGACTGTTAGTGGGGACTTGGTGGATTCCTCATGTTTATTGTGAAAGAGAAATAGTCAAGCATAAGGCTACTTACCCAGACAAGTATATTCGAAGAACACTAAAAAACTGGTCTGGTTGCACACAGTCTGTGAAAAGATTGGATGTGTTTAGTTAGGGTGTGAAGGGAAATCAAGCTAATGTAAACAGCTGACCGTAGATTTCAGCAGAGGCTGCAGGAAAGGCAGTCAGTTCATCTGCTGTCTGTGTAGAGAAAGACCCTCAAGACAGGCTCACACTCACTTGCCCTCTCCCAGGTGAGCCCTGCTCAATCTCTTGTGTCTCGTGAACAGGTTCTAGCACAGGGCTGTCCAAGAGCCTGAACCCACCAACCACTCATGCTCACATTAATCAAACTGTCAACATTTCTTCATGTACTACTTCATGTGCTTTCTGACATAATAGATAATTTACTTCCATAAAGAAAGGAATAAATCTCAAAAAAATGAACAAACAAACAAAAAATCCAGAAACAAGAATCCCAGCAGTCCTATGGACCACATTCCTATGTTCCCCTGCACCCCCAAAGCTTGCTAATGTCTTTGATTTGAAGGTCAGTCTTCTCACCAAGCACCATTCAGCAGTAACTCAAACACCAGTCACCTAGGCACATATTCATTAAGGCCATCCAGTAGGGCAAATTTCTTCCTGCAAATCTGGCTTATGTAATTTTTTTGGTTATTATTGTTAAGTAGCTGTTAATTTTGCAATACTTTTGAGTTCAATGGTTTTCTTTGTTGTTTCTTAGTTAATTTGTGAAAAAGCAGAATCTGTATAGAGCTCCTATCAAGCAGAAGCTAAGTCTCTCAGAACTTAAACCAGCCTGTACCTTTGGTGAGATTCTCCAAGGTTCTTACTGAGAGGCAAGGATTTTTTTTTTTCTTTTTGGAGTTAAATATACGCAGCTTGAAATTCTGGATTCACTATTTTCTACCTCTGTAATTTTAGGTCATTTATCTTATCTCTCTGAATTCAGATTCCCTTCTCTGTAAAATGAACATAATAAAAGCTACCACTAGGAAAGTACAGATTTAGTGAGATAAAACAGAGTGAAAACACATCCACTAAGTAAGAGTGTTTTTGATTCCATTTTGTCAACAACTCTATATCTTAGATAATGAGAAACATTTGTTTGAGGCCTAGAATGTCTTGTGGCATGCAATACTTGCCATGAATTTGTTTAAACACTTTAAGGGCTTTTTGCAGACAAGAAGTTATATTAAGAAGTGCCTTGTGCAAAGCATCTTGGTCCTGATGTTCTAGTGCTTTGAATATAGAGGGAATGTCCTAAAAAAAAAAAAGAAAGAAAGAAAGAAAAGACAAACACTTAAGATTTATTAAACAGTGACACAAAATAAAAGTCCTCCTAAATCTTAATCCCTAAATTAAATTTGGGACTTTTGCTTCTTTCTTGAGCTGAGTTTCTCCAATCGTTTAATTAGTTTTATTATACATTCTTAAACTTGGATTTGTCTTTCTTCATTTATCATTTAGAGATAAGTTTATAGAGCTTTATATATTTCTATTTCTACTTCTGATAGGCAAAGCCATTAGATTTACGCTCCAATGCCAGTTTACACTGAAAATATTCCTCTTATCGAGGTTTCAAATTTGATTGTAAATAAATGGCTCCTCCATTTTATATTTTAGGCAACACATAAAAATAAATTCAATATTTGTTTCTTCCAGATGATCCTTTACCTACAATTAAATAATCAAAAGCTGCATTTATTTAATCAGCATAAAGTCACTTTATGCATTACGTAGTTCAGTTACTAAGTGATTGCTCTGCTTATATGAATTAAGATATACATTTTGTAAGGTAAATTGACATACTTTTATTGCTTTAGCAGCTTCTATTTCCACCAAGAGAGAAATGAGAAAGAATCCTTTACTGCAGTCCTCACCAGGAAATGAAAACAGAATGTCCATGTTCCTGAGAAAATCAATCGAGAAAATCAAGAATACAGCAAGAATATTGGGATAGTTGTTAACTACTTCATAGTTTTTAAGCATTTTTACTTGTCCTATTTTATTTTCAAAATAATCTTGTCAGATAAGTATTACAGATTTTACTATCTCCATTATATAGAAATATTAACTTTAAATCCATTGTCTAAGATCATATAATTAATAAAAAATTAAGCTCTGACTGGTGTGGCTCAGTGGGGCTGGACATCACTCCGCAAACTGAAAGGTCACTGGCTCAACTCCTGGGCAGGGCAGGCGCCTGGGTTGCAAGCCAGGTCTCCGCTTGGGGGCGTGCGAGAGGAAACCGGTCGATGTTTCTCTTGCACATCAATGTTTCTATCCTTTTCTTTCTCCCTCCCATTCTCTCTTTCTAAAGATAAATAAGTAGAATCTTTAAAAAAAAAGAAGATTAAGCTGAGATTTGAAATGCCATTCTAGAACTTAGAACTAGAAATTCCAAGACCATTTCTGTTACTACATTAATTTTTCACATGCATATATAGGAGCACACACACACATTCATACGTACACATATGCACAGAATTTACAGAGATACTTGTGAGGTCTGATTTTAAAAAGTGGTCTTTTGCTTAAATAACTGTATTCATATCCTTATTTTTAATCTGTGAATCTAACTCAATTTCTCAGTGGTTTATCTGCTATGGACAGGCAAATGCAAAATATGATTGTTGACTGGCAAATTCAAATAATTGATTAGACCCTATTTTCTTTCTTACTGAAGTTTTGCTTGTTGTGAATGGGTCTCAGTATCTGTATATCTGTGAGTTTTATGATAGTTAAATTCATGGTCTCTGAAGCTGAACCACTTCTGTAACCTATTTACTGTGTTAATTTGAGCATGATATTCCTTCTGTTTCTGCCTCATTGTTTCCATCTATGAAATGAGACTGATGATAGTCTCTCACTTAAAAACATGCCATAGCTTCCCCTTTATTTTAAGATACTGTTTAAAGCCCTTAACATAGCCAAAATTCCTACATAATCTTTTTAAAAAGTTTATTTCTTCATTCCTTTCCCAAACTGTCACTTTTGTCATTCGTTTATCAGCAATACTAGCCTTCCTTTAGTTTTGATAAGGCACCAAGACTTTTGTCACTGGCTTTATCTTCACTCTTGCTTTATCCTCCACTATGAACACTCATTATTTTTCTTTCCTCTAGCTAATTTCTGCTTATTCTTGAGAACGCTGCTTAAATAACTCATTAGAATGGACTTCTCCTTCATCTCTATCATTTGGCTGGAGTTTCTAGTACTTTATCTTCTTACCCCTTCTTGTATTCATATTGCAATTTACATAACTTTCATATGCCTCCTTTCTTCCCCATTAGTCACACTTCATCGGGGCAGGGTGATACCTATGACATTCACCTCTATTTCCCTACCTCTTAGCCTCTGTTTGGTACATAGATCAAAAATAGCAAGGACTGAGTCAAAAAGAACAGCTTTATGTTTCTGGACACTGAGGTCATTAAGTCATAGATACACAGAGGTATGTGCACTTTGTATTTATATCTATTAATTACATTTTTATATAGGCAAGTATCACTTTCAGATATATCTGTAGCTATAATATTAGACAGTCACACAACAGTCACAGATATAATTAATGATAGAGATTGTTTGCTCTTTAAACAATTATTTGAATTACTATTTTTGCCTGAATTTAATTGGCCTTTTAAACAATGCATTTGATGGATATTGATAAGCCTATATTTACTTTGAATAACAAATAATCCTTACGCTAAAATAAGAATCAAATACTTACTCATAACTCAAGGGCCTTATGAAAGCAGCAATGAAGCAATGGACCAGTTGGAAGAGAGAAAGAAACCCAATAAAAAAAAAATCAAATTGTTTCAAGTTATTGTTATTAGATTTAATGTTACAAGTATTAAATTTAATACCTCCTATAAACTATTGTTATTAGACTTAATACTACTGTTAAAAGTAAGATGTAGTCAGATAAAAAATACACATGTTTTTTATATTTCTCAAATAGTCATGGCAAGCCCTTAACTTAGGACTTCATAAGGGAAATAAAAAATCAATATGCAGGTAACACACATGAACGGTCAGACTGGTTGGATGCAACAAAAATCTTTCCTAGATTAAATCCTTTCATTTGGGGCCATCTCCATGTCTAGGATATTCTTCTGCAGTTTCACAGCCAGACCCAGAAGGTACCACAATTCTCTTATTTCTTCATTGTAGCAGATCCCATAACTAAATGGTTAGAAATGGCCTAAATTCTGAGCATGCTGTTCCAAAAACCCAGATATTGCCATCTCTACTGCTGAAGATGATGACTCCTAAAGTCAACTGGGCAGTTAAAAACTCGTAGGTCTCAGAAACATGTTAATTGAGAATCCAGACACAAAACAATACATATTCTATGATCTCATCACTATGAAATGCAGTAACAGGAAAAAACTAACTTTTGATGACAAATCAGAAAAACCTGGGGTTAGAGAATGAAATTGGAAAGAAAGAAGCACAAGGAAATTTTCTCAGGTGGTAGAAATATTCTGTGTCAGACTCATCAAATGGAACACTTAGGATTTGTGCATTTCATTGTACATTAATTACACACCCCTCTCTCATATATGTAGAATACATTTGTGGTTATAGATACACCAAAGAAACTTTACCCCCAAAACATTGAAGAAAACTGTGTAGCCAAAAATTAAACCAATGACTAACTCCCTTTGACTTTTTATTTTTTTTAATTTTAAATAATTTTTATTGTCATTCAAATACAATTGTCTCCATTTTCCCCCTACCATGCCCCTCCTTCCCTGCCCCACTCATCCCTGCTCCCTTTTGATTTAAATAGTATGCACTTCTTTCATTTTTGTTATAATCACTGCTTACATACCCATTGGGATCCGTTTTCTTCCAGTTCGCCAAGACACAGTCTGCATAAACCAAAATGGGAGGCAGCCCCAGCTTCTCAGAGAGTTTACAGTAAGGGATAGCAATATTTCTGGGCAGGACCTAATTAAAGCACAATATTTAGTATAAACTTAGAAGTGTCTTACCTTATCTTCTGTTTCCTGGATATCAAAACATAAGCTGCTATATAGAATGGCATTTGAAAACAAACATGTAATTTTTTCTTCCTCATTTTGTAACTTTGTCCCAGTAATTGTTAAATGTTTGAATTTTGGATTTGTATTGACGTGTACATAACGTAATCATTGTGAAAAGCCAGGGGTAGAAGACAAAAAGAACAAAGGCTATACCCTTGACCATCTAGTGACCCTGCAAGTTAATTACGTTCATTCGTTTATCCTTCCCATGAGTGTTGGTCTGGCAACTCCTCTACCCAAGGGACTCTTCATCCACCCACAAAGCAAAGATAAAATTAATTGCCTCAAAGAAGCTCAAAGACATTTTTAATTAAGGCTTTTGGAAATGATACATACTACAAGCATAAAAAAGATGGCTGCTTTTAAAGCACAGTACTGACAGAAACTCTCTACTGAAAGATTTTTTTAGAAAACCTCACCATAGAGTGACATTAATGCTTGGTCTTGATGGCTTACCATGTTGGCAGAAGGAATTACCCTCATTTTGTATTTCCATGCAAAATACATAAATTGGAGTGACACTTGGTTTATCTCAGCTCTTTCACTCACCCTTCTTCAAAAGCCTGTTTAATGACTGAGTTTGGGAGTGAAACTACAGCTCTGCCCCTCCCTTTCCCCCTCAACTCTTCTTTTCTTGAGCTTGTTCCTCATAGAATTCTGTCCTGTTTTGGGCCACATAGTAACAGACTCCTATCCCCACAGGGACAGTCCTGATGAGCAAGCACACTCAGCTGATCCATGGTTTGCCACATAGTCAAGCCACATTCTCCTATTGCTCCATTACTCATAAAGCTGATATTTCATTTGCCACCTGCCTGACCTCATCTAACTATATTTAGTTTATAATGAGATGGTCCCATGTAATAATTACAGTCATGCTTATCATCAGCATCCTATGGTTGAAATGTGCATTATCTAACCACAAAAAGGACAGGCATATGTGGCCCATCTGGGGCAGTGGGTGGTGGGACTTCAGTGGTAGAGATGGTGTGACTATATAGCCCACTCCACAGTTCAGTAAAAAGTCACAGAGCTCGAATCCAAGTGGCTTCAGGTTAGCGTGACATACCTGGAGATGATGATTTAACCCAAATACCAAAAGTGTTAGAATAGAATTATTGACTATTAAAGTGCCATTTGGACATCTGCTTCCCTTTGCAGACCTGGTGCCACTGGGAATCAAAACATTTTGTTTGGCAAAGAATTTCCACATATTCCAAAAGGATATGAACTGTGTCTCTCTGAACTAGAGAAAATGGTTAATTTCAAATGGTTTAGGAAAAAGAAACGAAGTGTTAAAACACATCCTAATCTATCATAGACACTCATGCAGCTGCCAAGAAACTCAGCTGCTAATGTTTTGCCCATTCTCAAGCAAAATGTACCTTATATTGATGTAGCTTATTTTTATCTATTTATTTTCTATTTATCTATTTATTTTGTATGATTTCACTTACATTTTTACAATCTTTATATATATTGTTTTCACTGCCAGCTTCTATAATTTTTCCAAAGTGATATGACCATACAAAAACTGAATAAATTAAAAAACACATCCCTATGTTTTATTTTATAATTCTGATCTCCAGCCTGGTAAATTCATTATCTTTTGATTGTGCCATGTGCATTCTGGTCTCCCCATTTTTTTTTTTTTGCTAGTCTTCTCTCTCTTTCTTTTCTGCTCCCCTCCCCTTTGGATAGGCTTTACCAATCTTCCAAGAATTAATTCAAATTTCATTCCTTTCTTGAAGTATTTCATGACCATATCAACTACTGGTTAATTCCTCTGGACTGTCATACTTCTCTACCTAGAATATGCTGCCCTGTATTACTGATGCTGGATTATGGTTGTTCTCTTTATACACAATACCTTTGCATTTAGCTATACTCAGATTCCAGCAACTCTAGTGAGACTGTGTGCTCAGCTAGGTTGTAAAACTAAAGCAGATCTTAAACTTTTTGTGTTATCACAAAACTAGATGTGGCAATTTCTTGATTTTAAGGAAGTATAAAGTATTCCATGATTACACAGAACAGCTTTTTTCTCTTCTCTGCTTATCAGGGGATGACTCATCACATAGGTGGACTGTATCTGCTATTTTACCTTTAAACAGGATGTGGAAAGAAAAAACAAAGCTGGGCTACATTACCTTTGTCAACAAAGGGAAAACTCACTAAATGGAAGAAGGTGCTTCTGGAAGCTATCTTATCTCTTTGTGATTTAAAGGTTAGATATTACAGTCCACGTAGGTTTCATGTGATTAGTTATGCCAGATAAAATACAAGATAATATTATTTTAAATCTAAAGTTACTGTTGATGAGAATAGAGTAAAACTAATATATAATATATTTTTCTATCTTGACAGAGGTAAGCTAGCCTTTCAGCATTAACTAAGAATAGCTATATAATGTTTATATCTCCCCAAAGCCATAGTTTTCATAATCAAATATGTTGATAGTAGTATTATTTTATACTAGTAAAACACTAAAAACAAGTAAACTATTTTTAACACCAGATTGAATAAAGTTCTGAAACTCAATGAAAAATTATGAAGTGATTTCAAATGATGAGTAGGATGATTGTACAGTAACTAAAAAAAAATGCTTACAATATAATTTAAGTGAAACAAACCAGGATGTATATGTACTTGCACAGAATGGAACAACTGTGTTACATTAGTGAAAGACTAAGCATTCAATAATGATCACAGCTGACATCGTAAAGTCAGTGAATGATTTTCTCTCTGTTTTCCCTATTTTTTGAGCTTCACAAAAGTACATTTACAACAATAGTTTCAGAATGTTTTTATGTTAAACTTAAATTGGATGTAAATCTATCATGTAGCATAAGAAATACTAGAAAATCTCCAGACCTTACGGACATCTCCATCACCTTGGTCCCACACATATGCCATGGTGATATACCCCAGGACCAGACGTGCAAGACGCTGCAGCTTGTGTCCTGAGAGGTCATCAATGCTGAACATTGGTAACTGAGAATAAATGGAGAGGTTGGCTCACATCAGTAGGAGTGACATTATAGCCTCAAAACCAAATTAAAATTGTTAAGAAGTTAAAGTAGAAGAAGACCAATGTAATAGTTATTCAAACCTTCTCTACTGCTGCACGAAGTTCACCATTCTCAATCAGGACAGGAAGGTTTTTAGCAATGGAAACCCAGGCATCATATGGGTGAGGTAGTTCCTCCTTAAAAAAAAAAGAATTCTTTTTTTTACCAGTGGAAGTTATTGTAAAATAGTTTTGTTTTCCCACTGATAGCCTATCTGTGCAATGCAGCCCCAACACACACTTACCTATCTAGCTCTGTCAACACCTGTCATGGATTGCCATCTGTACACTCAGGGCTCAACACCTTCTCTGCATTCCTCCTCTTCTCTTGAGTACTGTCATCTGCCTCTTTTTCAAAGGTCACCTCCAAAGTTCCACTAACATTCTCCTAACTACTGCAGTTTCCACCCATGTTCCCAATTATGAAGCCTACGTATTATTGACCTCTTCCTGTCGTTAAGTGATGTATTTATTAACTGCTATTTTTTTCTTCTCAGGTAGATTTTAAGTCCTTTTGAATGGAAGAAAAATGAGATTTATTAAATATCAGTAGTACACTAGGAACTTCACTGAATAATTTCTCATTTAATTATTGTAGTGACCAAAAACATTGATTGTTGTTTCTATGTCATAAAACTGGAAAGCAGGCTTGGACAGTTTACTGACTTGTTTTGTATAAATAATTTATTGTGATTCAAACATGTTTCCAACTTTCAACAACCCATGCTCTTTTTACACATTGCTACTCATTGGTAAGGATTTCATCATGCTGTTAATTCTATTTTCCTTACAGCCCTGGGCACAGCACTGGGCACGTAAGAAATTCTGTATGTACACATGTTGATTTCTTGCCTTGGTTTCACTATAGGTTTATTTTTGCCCAGTAAGATTAAATGAAATCCAAATAAAAGTGTCTCCCTGGATCTTAGCACATTTATAATCTCATTTGAAGGGAATATATACAAGCAAAAGACCTAGGAAACATTTAAAATAAGATTCAGATCCCTGGACAACTCCCCACCTGCCCTGATTCTATCCCTCTTCCATTAAGCTACTTCCAGACATGCCCTCGGTGCCACCGATGCTGACCTATGGGTATGAAGTACAAGTCAAGCGATTAAGTGAAATGAACATGGGTGAACTTCATAAAATTATAAACACGTTATGAAACAAGAAGATAAATGTACTATAAAATTCAAACATTTTCAGGTGCTTCAGTTAATTGACCAGTTTTAATATGTTAGAGCAGACATTTAGCAACAAAATATCTAGGCAATATATTTATTAGAGTGCCACCTTTTTTGTCTGCTCTGAAGTTTTCTCCCTCATCATACAAATGCTGTGCTCTAGTGTTTTTAGTTTTCATACATATCTTTTGTCATGTGTTTCGTTATGTAGCACACCAAATTATTGGTTGTTGTTATTTTCCCCCAAATAACAGAAATTCATTTTCTGCTATGTATCATGATTAGTGTCCTTTTAGAGAGAAATTTTGGCAAATGTAAAATTCAATCAATAGTATACTTCTGATTCAGAGAATGCCTAAATGGTACAAACTAAATTAATGAAGAATAACAAGAGAACCATTCAACCTCTGCTAGATTAGAAAATGTATTTCATACCTACATGTAATTAGAAGATATATTATTTTCCTTTGAAATAGGAAGCTGATAGATGATAAGAAATTGAATGATTTTTTGAGCTTATAATGTGCAGGAAAGACCTTCAGTGAAGACCATAACATAAGCCTTAATTTATCTGTGCGTTTCACAGCACTGAATCTAACTTCCTAAGCATCTCAAGAAGCAGCATTGTTTTTCAAGTAGCTCTGGAAGAGGTTTTTTATTTCACCTTTTTTTTAAAAAAATTGTTGACACTATTACAGATGTCCCCTATCCCCGGGCCCCTTTGCCCACCTCCACCCAGCCTCCCGCCCCACTCCCCGGGCATTCACCACACTGTTGTCTGTGTTTGCCCTTGGGGTTTTGCTTTAACCCTTGGCATCTGTCCGAGAGGTCTCCATACTTACTGTGATTGTTTCATTTTTTAAGAAAACTCACTCTTTGGGGGGGGGGGGACTAAATATGGGTTTTGTAATTTCTGAAAAAGAATTTTTTTAAATTGTACTATTGATTAGTACCTCCTTCAAGCAAGCCAATCCTGGTATTGTGTGTGCTTGTATGAAGAGGAAGCAAATATAAAGTAAACTAGGTGCTTTTAACAATAAAATTAAATTAAATTCTATACTTCATATCCTTAAATTAACTTAATAATTTGAAAAATTGAATTGGGAGGAAGAATTTGCTGTAGATTTGCCAGTATTACAAGGTATTTACAGTATGTTCTTTCTCATTCCCTTTTCTTCTTTTCTCTCTTTCAATCTCTCTCCCTTTCTCCTTCCTTCCTTCCTTCCTTCCTTCCTTCCTTCCTTCCTTCCTTCCTTCCTTCCTTCCTTCATCTTTGCCTGATGATATATTCATTGATTTTAGAGAGAAAGGCATGAAGAGCAAAAGAGAGTCAGAGAGACAGTGATGTGAGAGAGAAACACTAAATGTTATTTCTAAGTACTGTCAGATTGGAATCTCTGGCTAAAAATATATCTGCTGCATTTAAAGGTACTTTCTGTAGTGCAGACTCTGCTTGAGTCACAACCAAATAGAGTTGTATTGTTATACACTATTGTCCTAACACATAACTTGTTCCTGGAAATAGTCTCCTGGAATTTCATTGTCTTGTTAATCCCCAGGGTAGGGGGTGGCCAGTGGGGTGGAGAGGAGCATGCCCTGTAGTGATCTCTCCTTCTTTAAAGAGAGCCAGCACAGTGTAAGTGTTTTAAGATCATGGATTATGGAGCCAGACTGATTAGGCTTCTATCCTATTTCTGCTGCTGCTGGCTATGTGAGTTAGGAGAGTCACTTAAATGCTGCACAGCTTATATTTCTCATCAGAAAAATGAGGTTAGTAACATACATACTTTTTAGGGCAGTTGTGAAGATGGAAAAGTAAATATTTGTAATTTGCTTTAAAATGCTCTATAAATGTTAGATACTTACAATATTGATGATACTAAGATAGCTTTAATGGCATTCTTTAGAAGATGAATTAGGGAAATGTAGTTTTGAGGTAAATAGTACCTGCATTTCACTTTGTAGAGAAAAGTTGTAAAAAAAATAAAAGAGGTAGTTCAGACTCTCTTGAATCTTATGCTTAGTAACAACAAGCAATATTAATACAACACACTTGCTAGATGTGCCATCTCAAAAACCTCACCAAAGCACAAACATATACTTTGTATAGTTTAAGAAAAGGGATTCCTTTGACTCACAGAGCAGTTATTCCTGTCTTTTTCCCCCTCAAAAATGCCCTCAGAAAACACAACTATATTAAACCAAAATACTTCTATTATTTCCTTATCTCATCACTCTCTATACCTGTGAAAATAGGTAGTACATCTCAGACTAAATTTCTAGGTAGAAAATTGTAAGATTGTTAAGTGAGACCCATTTATTAAAACTCTGCCTTCAGTTTGGATGCTTTTCCCTTCGTTCAGTAGACATTTCTAAACCACATTTTTTTTCAATAGAAATTAGCTTCTCCAGGTAAGTAAAAATAAGAAAACATTTTTTACCATAATTCAGTACCCTCTCTTACCTGTGGATTTGGCAGAGCAAAGCCCACATATTCATCTATATGGTATTCTTTGCTGATTTCCGAGAAACTTGCCATAGGAGATGCTTTATGTGCCATTCTCACAGCCCCCTCCCCTGGCTCTCCTCTGTGAGCATCTATTTATTCTGAGCTGACCATAACCGATGACCACAGCTTATCACGTAGGCAGTAAGAATTACTTCCACTTTCTGAAGAGCAGTTTCATTTTCCAATTTCTTTAATTGTAATTTGATAAATAATAAAAACCATTGTTCATCATATAAAGAAACTAAAAGTTCGCAGTCCATATTAAGTCTTTATCAATGGGAACATCATTTGTTCAGAGGGCAAGTCAGAAAGGACATAATTGTACTAACACATGAAAATAGGTAGCCAGAAAAGAAGGTTTTGTTTTATAGAAACTTTTAAAACTGATTTAAAATGATGAATTTGACCAAGGCTGAAGTCCTAAACTATCATTTAGTTATTACTGCCATTGGCTTTCTTTTAACCTAGTGGAGTTCTTTTAACATATCAGTGTCTTATTTCAGAAGCCATGAAATACAACCCATGATACACTGAACTCTTAGTCAATGACTCAGAAGTAGAAAAAAAAATTAACACATGAAAAATTTTAAAAGATAGTACCTCTTCACCTCCCCATTTTTCTTATGCATTTTTTCATCTGTGTTCACAATAATAGAGATTTTCCTTCTTCGTATTCCTAGTAAGTCATTTTAATGAAGACTTTCCTACGTATGTACTATATCTGATTTCTAGGGCATGATGAGGCCACAGTCCTTCACATTTGAGGACTTTGTAATATGCTAAAAGTTGATCCCTGGCTGTTGCCGCTCAGCGGATTGAGCACTGACCTGCAAACCAAAAGATTGCTGGTTGGATTCTTGGCCAGGGCACATGCCTGGGTTGCAAGCCAGGTTCCCAGGTGGAGGCATGCGAGAGTCACCTGATTGATGTATCTCTCACACATCGATGTTTCCCTTTCTCCCTCCCTTCCTCTCTCTAAAAATAAATAAATAAAGTCTTTTTAAAAAGTTAAATGGAAGGATAAACTACCTTGAAAATGTTTTTTTCAAAATGCAAATTAAGACTGAATTGGGTAAATGTTTTCACAGTGTTTGCAGGTCTATGGACACAGCACAAACAATAACAATGGCCATAGTGTTCCATTTGATGATCAAAATAGGAAGAGGAGTTATTATTCAGTACACTAAGTGATGCAGTTTTGTCACCCAACTTCTTGATATTTGAATTACATTTTAAGAGTACTCAACTGGAAAAACATTCAAGAATAGTTCTCACAATGTTCTTCATTATTACATTATGGCTTTTATTGGAAAGATGTAATCGTATGAGAATATGTTCCTTTTGTAATAAACATAAGAGAAACTGAAAGAAAAATTATACAGAAAAGGAACACAATGATTCAGCTTCCATGAAATGAGTGGTTCATGAGGATGATTTTATTGAAACCATTTCCAATAAAAATGAAGAAAATATGTTGATTTACCATAGGTATATATGGAAACCAAAAATCAACAAAATACTGAGAAATGGAAAATGTGTGCTTATTCCTCTGTTTTTTTGTTTTTGTTTTTGTTTTTTATGGCTTGTGCCTGAATCTTTTCATGAGCAAGTCAAATAGAAGCATGTAAATAAAATGTCTGACAATTGATTTTTTAAAGTAAACATGGCTGAAAATATTTTTCTTGACTCATCCAACTACTTACTAAATCTATTCTACATTTGACTGAAGAAATAAGAACACTTTTCTACTTTTATCTCAACATTTTTAACTTCTTCAAACTTCAAGATCTTTTGTATTTCTGAAATACATTTTCAACTGATCCTCATTCTTCATTCATCTTAATTTTTATTCAGCAATAACCAAATCCAGTCATACAAAACTGTATAATAGTACAGAAAGCTAAAACTCTGAGTTAACACCATCTTTATGAACAATGAAACAGGAAAACATGCCTCAGCTTTCAAGAGTCAAGAATGTGAGAGAAATTACAAAGAGACAAGAAACAAAAAACGGTATTCACTACTTCTGCTATGAACTGACATAAGTTCTGGACTCTACAGTGAGCTGTGCACACACAGAGCAGATCAAATAGAATATAGTAAACTTTTTAAGAACTGAACTGCCATATAAATGACTGCCCAAATCCCAGATAAAACTTGGGTGGTATAAGCACCCAGCAGACATAAGAGGCATAGAACAGCCTTTGAACTGACTTTGAAACTACACAATGAGGCAGAACTGGTGGTCAGACTCTAACCAGCATGATTGCATACTAAAACAAACAAACAAACAAACAAAAAACTCAACATTCTTCAGAGGATTCTAGAGAATCTAGAGCCTCACATCATTGTATTATAGTCCAAAATTGCATGATACTCAAAATGCCAGGAAAATCTGACCAAAGTTTAATGGAAAAGAAAATCAACAGATGCCAGTCCTGATAGGATGCATATTATAAATATCGGTGAGGTAAATGTAAACATCCTTTAAATAAATGAAAAGATATACCATTTCAGTTGAGAAACTGAAAATGTGAATCAAATGCAAAATTACAATGTGTGGTATAAAACAAATACACACTGTTTAACAACTAATGGGTCAAAAATCAAAAGAGAAATATACAAAAGTACCATAAGGCAAATAAAAAATGAAAATACAAGATACCAAAGTTTACGAAGTGCAGTAAAAGTAGTTCTCAGAAGGAAGTTCAGTGATAAATGCCTACACCAAGAAACAAGAGAAATCTCAAATAACTATACATCTTTAAAAGCTAGAAAAAGAAGGACAAATGAAGGCCAAAGTTAGTAGAAGTAAGGAAATAACAAAAATCAGAGCAGAAATAAATGAAATAGAGAATAGAAAGACAATAGAGAAATCAGTGAAAGAGCTAGTTCTTTGAAAAGATAAATAAAATTGACAAACTTTATCTAGACTCACTAAAAATAGAAAAGAATTAAAATAAATAAAATAATAAATAAAAAAGGAGATGCTACAACTGATACCACCAATAAACTAAGGATCATAAGAGAGTAATATGAATAATTATACACCAATGAATTTGATAACCTAGAAGAAATGAAGGAAGATTCAGCCTAGAAGTTGCACATCTAGAAAGTGTTTCCTTTGGGGTTAAAATTCAATCCTGTCAATTTCTTAGTTAAAAATTTTGGTTGAAAGTAAAAGAAACAAGGAGAGTGGAGTTATTTTCACAAAGAGCTATTTTGTGGAACCCAAAAGGAGATCCACCAGGAACTGGAACAGGAATGGGGGTGGTACAAGGAACTAAAGCCATGTTTCCTTCCAACCTCTGCAGTCATGTGGTATCTTACATGTACTTCTTTCTATGCCACACCCCTGTAGCTACATTACTTTCATTTAAGTGGCCAGCAGAGTCTGACCACCAGTTATGAACCTTAAATTTCAAGTTTCTAGGAGAGAGGGATTTGATTAGCTAGCTGGAGTTAGGATCACAGAGGTGCAGGACCTTTACTGTGGGTGAGTTCTAGATCTCACCCCTTCACATACTCAGGATCTTTATTCTATCAATTACTCCTTCTCACTCCTACATGTTCAATTTCATCCTCTTTGCTGGTTTCATTATATCAGTGTTCAAATATGACCATATCCCTCCCAAGTCACAGAGACATGATGTACAGCGCAAGGAATATAATCAATAAAACTATAACTTTATACAGTGACAGATAGTTACTAGACCTATTGTGGTAATCATATTGTAAGGTATACAAATATTGAATCACCCTGTTGTACATCTGAAACTAACATGGTACTATTGTATGTCAACTATACGTTAATTAAAAAATAAAATCTCTTGCTCAGGCTGGTGTAGCTCAGTGGATTAAGCATAGGCTGAGAACCAAAAGGTTGCTGGTTCAATTCCCAGTCAGGACACATGCCTGGGTTGTGGGTGAGGTCCCCAGTTGGGGCGCGTGAGAAGCAACCACACATTGATATTTCTTTCTCTTATCCTCACTCTAAAAAATGAATAAATAAAAGCTTTAAAAAACTGTGTGGTCCCACATCTGCACGCAGATAAACTAGGCAAAACAGGGAGTGAGACAGACCATGCAACCCAGGGTCCCAGCGTGGGGAAATAAAGCCTCAAAACACAGATTGAAAACACCTCTGGGGGTTGGTGTGCAGGGAGGAACTCCCAGCCTCATAGGAAAGTTTGTTGGAGAGACCCACAGGGTCCCAGGACTTACACAAACCTACCCACACGGGAATCAGCACCAGAAGGGCCCAATTTGCTTGCGGGAAGCAGGGGAAGTGACTGAAATCTGGGAGAGAGCAGAGCAAATGCCATTGTTCCCGCTTGGACCCCTCCCCCACATACAGTATCACAAACCAGCAACGTGGGTTACCCCTCCCAGGTGAATACCTAAGGTTCCACCCCTCACTACATAACAGGTGTGTCAAGACAAAAAATAGTGTCCTAAAAGAAAGAACAGATCAAAGCTCCAGAAAAAATACAACCAAGTGATGAAGAGGTAGCCAACCTATAAGATACACAGTTCAAAACACTGGTAATCATGATACTCACAGAATTGGTTGAGTATGGTTTCAAATTAGATGAAAAAATGAAAGTTACACTAAATGAAATAAAGGAAAACGTACAGGGAACCAATAGTGATGGGAAGGAAACTGGGACTCAAATTAATGCAGTGGACCAGAAGGAAGAAAAAAACAACCAAACGGAAAAGAATGAAGAGAGACTTAAAAAAATGAATGAAGAGAGACTTCAAAAAAAAAAAAATGAGGAGAGACTTAGGAACCTCCAGCACATCTTTAAATGTCCCAATATCCAAATTATAGGGGTACCAGAAGGGAAAGAGGAAGAGCAACAAGTAGAAAACTTATTTGAGCAAATAATAAAGGAGAACTTCCCCAATCTGGCAAAGGAAATAGACTTCCAGGAAGTCCCGGAAGCTTAGAGAGTCCCAAAGAAGCTGGCCCCAAGGAGGAACACACCAAGGCACATCATAATTTCATTAGCCAAGATTAAAATGAAGGAGAGAATTCTAGAAGCAGCAAGGGATAAGGGGACAGTCACCTATAAAGGAGTTCCCATCAGACTGTCAGCTGATTTCTCAAAAGAGACCTTACAGGCAAGACAGGGCTGGAAAGAAGTATTCCAAGTTATGAAAGTCAAGGACCTACATCCAAGATTGCTCCATCCAGCGAAGCTGTTTTTTAGAATGGAAGGGCAGATAAAGCGCTTCTCAGATAAGGTCAAGTTCAAGGAGTTCATCATCATCAAGCCCTTATTATATGAAATGTTAAAGGGACTTATCTAAGAAAGAGAAAAAATATGACCAGCAAAATGACAGCAAACTCACAATTATTAACAATCACACCTAAAACAAAAACAAACTAAGCAAAGAACTAGAACAGGAACAGAAGCACAGAAATGGAAATCACATGGAGGGTTAACAACAGGGAAGTGGGAGAAAGAGAGAGGGAGAAATGGTACAGAGAATAAGTAGCACAGATGGTAGGTAAAAAATAGACGGGGGGGGGGGTAAGAATAGTATGGGAAATGTACAAACCACAGAACTCGTAAGTATGACACATGAACATGAACTAAAGGGGGGGAATGTGGGTGGGATAGAGTGTGCAGGGTGGAGGGGAATGAAGGGGGAAAAAGGGACAACTGTAATAGCAGAATCAATAAAATATATATAAAAAATAAAAATAAAAAAATAAAATCTCTTCCTCAAAAAATAAAATCCTAGAAACTACCAAGACTGAATCATGAAGAAACAGAAAATTTAAATAGACCAATTACTAATAAGGAGGTTGAATCAGTAATCAGAAACTTTTCAACAAACAAAATTCTAGGACTAGACAACTTCACTGGTGAATCTTGTTAATCATTTTCTGGCTTTTATGTAGTTCCTTTGTACGCTTCTTCCTCTGTGTGGTCTTTCATTGTCATATGGTTATTTTTTATAGTGTATGTTTTCATTCTTTCTTTATCTTTTGTATCTACTAGACAGTTTTTGCTTTGTGGTTACCATGGGGCTTCCACAGGACATCTTATAGTGATAAAGGTCTATTTTAACCTGATAACTTCAATTACATACAAAAGAATCTACCCTCATTTTATGTTTTAGAGGTCACAATTTACATATTTTTATTGTGCATACATTAACAAATTGTCTTTTCACCTTTACCTTAGAATTAACTGATTTATGCACCACCATTAGAGTAATTCAGTGTTCTGAATGTGACTCTATACTTGTCCTTACCAATGAATTTTTCTTTACTGTCATATATTTTCCTGTTACTTGCTAAAAACATGTTACTGAAACCAGCATGAAAAGGTCTAGTGATAATGAAATCCTTCAGATTTTGTTTTTCCGTGAAAATTTCTATTGCTTCTTTATTTCTAAAGGAAAGTTTTGCCAAGTATTTGTTTGCAGGTTTTTTTTGTTTTTTGTTTTCCCTTTCATACTTTGAATACATTATCCAGCTCTCTCCTGTCCTGCAAAGTTTCTGCTAAGAAAACTGCTGATAGCCTTATGGGGGTTCCTTTTGACATGATGAAATTTTCTTCTCTTGCTGCTGTCAAATTCTCTTTGCCGTTGATTTTCTGTTTTTTAACATTTTATTTATTTTTTAATTATATTTTATTGATTATGCTATGACAGTTGTCCCATTTCTCCCCATCATTCCCCTCCACTCTGCACACCCCCTCACACCCACATTCCCCCACTTTAGTTCATGTCCATGTGTCATAAGTTCTTTAGCTTCTACATTCCCCACACTATTCTTGCTCTCCCCCTATCTATTTTCTACCCACCGTCTATGCTATTTATTCTCTGTACCTTTTCCCCCTCTCTCCTCCTCCCACTCCCCTGTTGCTAACCCTCCATGTGATTTCCATTTCTGTGCTTCTGTTCCTGTTCTAGTTCTTTGCTTAGTTTGCTTTTGTTTTGGGTGTGGTTGTTAATATCTGTGAGTTTGCTGTCATTTTGCTGGTCATATTTTTTCTCTTCTTTTTCTTAGATAAGTCCCTTTAACATTTCATATAATAAGGGCTTGATGATGATGAACTCCTTGAACTTGACCTTATCTGAGAAGCGCTTTATCTTCCCTTCCATTCTAAATGACAGCTTCGCTGGATGGAGCAATCTTGGATGTAGGTCCTTGACTTTCATAACTTGGAATACTTCTTTCCAGCCCTGTCTTGCCTGTAAGGTCTCTTTTGAGAAATCAGCTGACAGTCTGATGGGAACTCCTTTATAGGTGACTGTCCCCTTATCCCTTGCTGCTTCCAGAATTCTCTCCTTCATTTTAATCTTGGCTAATGAAATTATGATGTGCCTTGGTGTGTTCCTCCTTGGGTCCAACTTCTTTGGGACTCTCTAAGCTTCTGGGACTTCCTGGAAGTCTATTTCCTTTGCCAGATTGGGGAAGTTCTCCTTTATTATTTGCTCAAATAAGTTTTCTACTTGTTGCTCTTCCTCTTTCCCTTCTGGTACCCCTATAATTTGGATGTTGGAACGTTTAAAGATGTGCTGGAGGTTCCTAAGTCTCTCCTCATTTTTTTTAAAATTCTTATTTCTTCCTTCTTTTCTGATTGGATGTTTCTTTCTTCCTTCTGGTCCACTCCATTGATTTGAGTCCCAGTTTTACTTCCATCACAATTGGTTCCCTGTACATTTTTCTTTGTTTCACTTATTGCAGCCTTCATTTGTTCATCTAATTTGCGACCAAAATCAACCAATTCTGCCAGCATCCTGATCACCAGTGCTTTGAACTGTGTATCTGATAGGTTGGCTATCTCTTCATCACTTAGATGAATTGGCTCTGGGGCTTTGATTTGTTCTCCAATTTGAGCCATTTTTGTTTTTTTTTTTCTTTTTTGTTTTGGTCTGGTCGTGGCTGTTACGTAGTGAGGGGTGGAGCCTTAGGTGTGCACCAGGGAGGGGCAGCCCAGTTGCTGGGTTGTGACACTGTATGTGGGGGTGGGGTCTCGGTGTTCTTAGGTTTTATTTCCCAGAGCTGGGGCCCTGGGTTGCAAGTTCTATCTCATTTCCCGTTTTCGCCTGGATTATCTGCATGTGAATGTGGGACTGCCCGTTCAGCCAGTTCCTTTGCACCTGGGGTCCGCTTGCCACTACCTGTGCACCTGGGTCCCAGGTCCACCAGCAGCTGCCTGCACTCCCGGTCCACCAACCTTTACTTTTCCTGTTGTGACTCTGTCCCTCTTACCAGTCTGGATGAATGGTTATTGGACCTCCATACAGTTCAATTTTCTCTCAGTTCCAGTTGTTTTCTTCTTTCTAAATTCTTTTTTTCCTTAATTTTGGTTGTGCGAGGAGGCACAGTGTGTCCACCCACACCTACATCTTGGCTGGAAGTCTCTGTCTTTGATTTTCAGTGTTTTCATTTCAGTGTGTCTTGATGAAGTCCTCTTTGGGTAGAACATGTTTGGAGTTCTATGAGCTTCAGGAAGCTGGAGGTTTGTATCTCTCCCTAGATTTGAAAAGTTTCTCACCCATTATCTCTTTAAACTTTCTGTACCTTTTTGTTTCTTCTTATCATTCTGGGACTCTATAATGCATTATTTTTTAAATTAATGTTATTCTATAATTCATGTAGGCATCCTTTAACATTCTTTTCCCCCTTTTCTTTGACAGGATAATGTCAAATGACTTGTCTTTGAGTTCACAGATTTTTTTTTTTTTTTTTTTTTTTTTGCCTGCTTGGTAAAGTCTGTGATTGATACTCTCTATGGTTTTAAATTTTCATTTATGGTATCTTTCAGCTCCAGAATTTCCATTTAGTGCTCTTTTATAATATCTATCTCACTGTTGGACTTCTTATTTATTCATAAAATTTTTACTAGATTTCATGGAGTTCTACCTGTATTGTCCTATATTTGTCTGAGCTTTCTTAAAACCCTTGGACAACAGTGTGTGATTGCTGAGGGGAGGGATCATAAGGGGACTAACTGGCAAAAGAAAAATGCTGCTTGCACATGCTCCTAGGAACATTTACAAAAGCTAGCTCTGGTAGGAGAAAGCCCAAACTTTAGCTGTACTGCCACCTCCTGGAAGTCAAAAGATTGTTTCTAATTCCCATCCTGTTGAATTTTAAGAACCAAAATAAACATACATCCTTAAATAAGAAAGGTGTCTGCTACTGCACATGCAAAATCAGAAGTGCATATGAAAGATCAAGGAAATAAGATATCACAACAATAAAATAATAATTCTCTAGTGTTGGAAACTGTTCAGCCTTGTTCCAGGAGTTGTAACCCTCACCCCATGTTAGGCTGAGTAAGAGCCAAGGGACTCGCTTCATCTGGGTCTGTTCTGTCAAGAGGACGTGAGCCACTAAGGAGACAAAGCTTGTCTCCCTGGCAGGAGCGCTGCTTCTGCTTCATCCCTCTCTGGCCCCAATGCTTGGTTGGTTAGTCAATGACAGGTAAGACTCCTCACGGGAGGGGCAACCTAAGCCAGACACGACCTCTTGGAAGGCCCTCATGGAAGGACTCGGGGGACTGCAGTAAAGAAGGGGTGATGGACCCTCCCCCCCGTCCAGCTATTCTGACATAGCCCGAATCCCCATTTCCATCCGGGAGATGCTTCCTGGCTCTAATCCACTTAAACCTGAAACCATGCGGGTGGTGCAGCCCTGTGCCCACCAGAGCAGTTCTGGGTGATCGGGCACGAGAAAGAATTTGTAAAGTCCTGTGAAACCTGCTTTGTTTACTAAGAGTGCTCTCATTTAAATGATAAGGGTCCAAGGAGGAAATGAGTGTGTCTCCCAAAGTTTTGCAAACCCCTTCCTTGACAGACACTGACTCAAATTAAGCCCTCAGATTTCTTTGAAATGTTAACCATTGTTTGATCCTTGCTGCCTGCCTTACCTGTATTCCTGTGTATTTGAACCCAATAAAAGCCTAGTGAGGAAGGGGCTCTGGGTCATTCTCCTTTGAGAGTTTGACCACTTCTCCTCCCCAAGCAGATCATGTCTTGGTAGTTTTATTTTCATCTGTGACAGAGGGATGGGGCTCTGTGGGTGGAGCCCCCCCCCCCACTCTAGGTCTGAATTCAAAGACAGAATATTGTAATCTAAGTGATAAAAAAAATTAAAATAGCTGTTATGAAGAAATTTAATAAGCTACAAGAATATTCAGAAAGGTAATTCATAAACTAAGAAAAAAGTTAATGAAAACATAGAGTTCTTTACCAAAGACACTGAAATTATAAAAAAGACCAAACAGAGCCCTGGCTGGTGTGGCTCATTGGATTGAATGCTGACCTGCAAACCAAAGGGTCGCCAGTTTAATTCCCAGTCAGGGCACATACCTGGGTTGAAGTCCAGGTCCCCAATAGGGTGTATGTGAGAGGCAACCACACATTAATGTTTCTCTCTCTTTCTCCTTTCCTTTTCCTCTGTCTAAAAGTAAATAATAAAATCTTAAAAAAAAAAAAGACCAAACAGAAATTCTGGAACTGAAGAATTCAATGAATGTAATGAATAATGCAATTGAGAGCATAGGTAACAAGGTAGACCAGATGGACGTTAGGATTATGGAAATAACTTAGTAATAAGATGGTATAGAACTTAAATTTTTTAAAAATGAGGAAACCTATAAGAGCTATTGGGTTCAATTAAAAAGGCAAATATAAGGACAATTGGCATAAAAGAAAAAGAAGACAGGGAAAAGGTAGATAGTTTATTTAAAGAAATAATAACGGTACTTTCTTGAGGGTGGTTGCCTTAGAGGGTTCTGAAAAAGAGGACTACTTCAGACATTTTAAATGTGTCTTAACTTCAATGCACAAGAACAATGGAATGGACTTGCTTAAAATTTTTTCTCTACACTTTTAGGTCTGGACCTCGACTAACTACTATAACCTGCCCAGTTAAAAATTTATGATCAGTTCACCCTGTGAATTTATTTTTGCTTAGATTTATTACAGCACCTCCTCTCCATCCCCAAAGTACACAACTCTCTGGTAAAGGTAAAAAATAAACAGTCATATTTAGGAAACTGTAACTCTGTATTAGAAAGATATTTTAAATACTTAACTATAAGGGTTAAAGATAGAGGAATTAAAGAAAAAGTATTAAAGTAACTATAGTTACTAAAATTCTTTAGCAAATTCACAACATAAGATGAATTGTGACATTAAAAGTATTTAAAAAAGAGGAATATCGCCCTGGCTGATGTAGCTCAGTGAACTGAGCATGGGCTATGAACCAAAGGGTCACTGGTTCAGTTCCCAGTCAGGGCATACACCTGAATTGCAGGCCAGGTTCCCAGTGGGTGTCACTTGAGAGTCAACCACACATTGATCTTTCTCTCTTTCTCTCTCTCTCCCCTTTCTCTAAAAATGAATAAATAAAATCTTTAAAAAATAAATAAAAATAAAAAAAGAATAAAAGGGTGCAGCATTTTAGGCATTCAAAGACAAGTTGTTATCAAAATAAAATGGACTATCATATTTACAAAATATTTTATGTAAGCATCACAGTAAGCAAAAAGAAAAATCTAGAGTATATTCAGAAAACATAAAAAAAGAGAAAGCCAAGCATATAACCGTAAAAAACATCAACTTACAAGTATAAGCAGAAACAGAGAATTAAAATCTCATTGGACATATAAAACAACCAGAAGAAAAAATTAAAATGCCCATAGTAAGTCCTTACATATCAATAATTGCTCTAATTATATCATTTATATATTGTATTAGGTGCTCACTACCCCAGATCAAGTGTCCTTCCACCATTTATCCCCTTTTACCTCTTCTGCCTCCCCTCATCCCCTTTTTCCTCTGATAATCACCATATGTTGTCTGCATCTATGAAGTTTTCTTTTTGCTTAATCCCTTCACCTTTTTCATCCAGCCCCTCAATCCCACTCCCCACTGATAGCTATTAGACTGTTCTCTGTATCTATGAGCCTGTTCCTATTTTGCTTATTAGTTTAATGTTCATTAGGTTCCACATATAAGTAAACTCATATGGTACATATTTTACTCTGACTGGCATATTTCACTTAGCATAATATTCTATAGGTCCACCCATGCTATTGCACAAGGTAAGATTTCCTTTTTTACAGCTGAATAGTATTCCACTGCATAAATGTAGCAATATATTTTTACCAACTCATGTACTGGTAGAGACTTGAGCTGCTTCCAAATCTTGGCTACTATAAAAAATGCTGCAATGAACACAGGGGTGAATATATTCTTTCAATTTAGTCCTTTCTATAGTTTCTTCAGATATATTCCCAGAAGTGAAATCACTGCCTCTGAAAACTATATCATTTCTTTTTAATTTTAATTGTTGTTGAAGTACAGTTTTCTTCCTTCTATTCCCATCCCAGCTGACCCCTCCCCAGTCCTCCCCACCTCCTCCTGTTTCCAGCCCCCTACCCCTTATTTTTGTCCACATGTCCTTTATACTTGTTCCTGTAAACCCTTCCCCTTTTCCCCTGAACTTCCCTCCCCTCCCCCTCTGGTCACTGTCAGCTTGTTCTCTATTTCAGTGTCTTTGCTTATATTTTGCTTGTTTGTTTGCTTGTTTTGTTGTTTAGGTTCCTGTTAAAGGTGAGACCATATGGTATTTGTCTTTCAGCACCTGGCTTATTTCACTTAGCATAATGGTTTCCAGTTTCATCCATGCTGTGGCAAAGGGTAGGAGCTCCTTCTTTCTTTCTGCTGCATAGAATTCCATTGTGTAAATGTACCATGGTTTCTTGATCCATTCATTTACTGATGGGCACCTAGGTTGCTTCCAGCACTTGGATATTGTAAATTGTGCTGCTATGAACACTGGGGTGCATAGGTTCTTTTGGATTGGTGTTTCAGGGTCCTTAGGATATAATCCTAGCAGTGGAATTGCTGGGTCAAAAGGTACATCCATTTTTAGTTTTCTGAGAAAATTCCATACTTTTTTCCATAGTGGTTGTACCAGTCTGCAATCCTACCAACAGTGTACTAGGGTTCCCTTTTCTCCACACCCTCTCCAGCACTTGTGGTTTGTTGCTTTGTTTATGATGGCCATTCTGACTGGTGTGAAGTGGTATCCATTGTGGTTTTAATTTGCATCTCTCTGATAGCTAGCGATACTGAGCATTTTTTCGTGTGTCTCTGGATCCTTTGTCTGTCCTCCTTAGAAAAGTGTCTGTTCAAGTCCTTTGCCCATTTTTTAATTGGGTTGCTTGTCTTCTTAGAGTGCAGTCATGTGAGTTCCTTATATATTTTGGAGATTAAACCCTTGTCTGAGATATTATTGGCAAATATGTTTTCCCATACAGTTCCTTCTCTTTTTATTTTAATACTGTTTTCTTTAGCCATGCAGAAACTTTTTTTGATGAGATCCCATTTGTTTACTCTTTCCTTTATGTCCCTTGCTCAACATTATCAGTGAAAATGTTGCTGTGTGAAATATCTGAGATTTTCCTGCTTATGTTCTCCTCTAGGACTTTAATGGTGTCACGGCTTATATTTAAATCTTTTATCCTCCTTGAATTTATTTTTGTGTATGGTGTAAGTTGGTGCTCGAGTTTCATTTTTTTTGCATGTAGCTGTCCAGTCTCACACCATTTGTTGAAGAGACTATTTTTACTCCATTTTATGTTGCTGCCCTCTTTGTTGAATATTAATTGATCACAGAGACTTAGGTTTATTTCTGGCATCTCTGTTCTGTTCCATTGGTCTATGTGCCTGTTTTTATGCCAGTACCAGGCTGTTTTGATTACAGTGGCCTTGTAATACATTTTGGTATCAGGTATTGTGATCCCTCCTACTTTGCTCTTCTTTCTCAAAATTGAAGCAGCTATTTGGGCTCATTTATGGTTTCATACAAATTTTTGAAGTGTTTGTTCTATGTCTGGGAAATATGCCATTGGTACTTTAATAGGTATTGCATTGAATTTGTAAATTGCTTTGGGTAGTATGGACATTTTGATGATGTTAATTCTTCAGATCTATGAACATGCTATATGTTTCCATTTGTTTGTATCTTCCTTGATTTTTTTCTTCAGTGTTGTGTAGTCTTCTGCATACAGGTCTTTTACCTCCTTGGTCAGGTTTATTCCTAGGTATTTTATTTTTCTTGTTGCTGTATCAAATGGAATTTTTTTAAAAATTTCCGCTCCTGCTGTTTCACTGTTGTTATACAAAAATGCCTTTGATTTCTGGATATTGACTTTTTGTCCTGCTATTTTGCCAAATTCATTTCTTAGGTTGAGCAGATTTTTTTTTGTGGAGTCTATAGGATTTTCAAAATACACTATCATGTTATCTGCAAACAATGACAGTTTTGTTTCCTCCTTTTCGAGTTGGATGCCTTTTATTTCCTTTCCTCATCTGATTACTGTGGCTAAAACTTCCAATACTATGTTGAATACAAGTGGTGAAAGTGGACAACCTTGTCTTGTTCCTGATCTTAGTGGGAAAGATTTTAGTGTTTGCCTATTGAGTATGATGTTGGCTATAGGTCTCTCATATATGGCCTTTATTATGTTGAGGAATGCTCCCTCTATTCCCACTTTGCTGAGTGTTTTTTATCATAAATGGGTGCTGTACCTTATCAAATGCTTTTTCCACATCTATAGATGTGATCATGTGATTTTTGCCTTTGCTTTTATTTCTATGATGTAGTACATTTTTTCATTTGCAAATATTGTACCATCTTTGCATCCCTGGGATGAATCCCACTTGGTCATGGTGTATGATCTTTTTAATGTATTGTTAGATGTGGTTTGCCAATACTTTGTTGATGATTTTAGCATCTATGTTCATCAGCAATATTGGGCTGAAGTTCTCCTTCTTTGTTGTGTCTTTACCTGGTTTTGGGATTAGGATGATGCTGGCTTCATAAAAAGAGTGTGGGAGTCTTCCATCATTTTGGATTTTTTGGAATCATCTGTGAAGGATAGGGGTTAGCTCTTCCTTAAATGCTTTGTAGAATTCTCCTGTGAAACCATCTGGTCCACAGTTTTTGTGTGTCAGGAGATTTTTTATTACTGCATCAATTTCCTCTACTGTTATTGGTCTTTTCAGGCTTTCTGCTGCTTCCTTATTGAGTTTTGGAAGATTATATTTTTCTAGAAACTTGTCCATTTCACCTAGGTTTTCAAATTTCTTGGTATACAGTTCTTCATAGTAATTTCTTACAATCCTTTGTATTTCTGTGGTGTCAGTTGTAATCTCTCCTCTTGTAATCTCTCTCTTTTTTTCTTGATGAGCCTGCTTAAAGGCTTATTGATTTTGTTTATCTTTTCAAAGAACCAGTTCCTGGATTCATTGATTCTTAGAATTGTGCTTGTAGTCTCTATGTCATTTAATTCTGCTCTGATCTTGGTTATTTCCTTCCTTCTACTTGCTCTGGGCTGTTTTTGTTGTTCTTCATGTTCTTGTAGGCATAGGATTAGGTTGTTTGTTTGAAATGTTTCTTTTTTTGGTAGTCCTATATCGCTATAAACTTCCCTCTCAGGAATGCCTTTGCCGTGTCTCATAAATTTTGGGTCATTGTGAGTTCATTTTCATTTATTTCCAGAACCTTTTTGATTTCCTCCCTAATTTCATTCTTGACCCATTCCTTATTTAATAACATGCTATTCAGTCTCCATGATTTTGAGAGTTTTGGGTTTTTTCCCTTGGGGTTGGTCTCTAGTTTCAGTCCCTTGTGGTCAGAGAAAATGGTTGATATGATTTCAATTTTCTTGAATTTGTTGAGGCTTGTTTTGTGTCCTATCATGTGGTCTATCTTTGAAAATGTTCCAGGTAAATTTGGAAAAAAATGTGTATTTAGTTTTTTCGGGGTGAAGGGCTCTATATATATTAGTTAAGTCCATTCATCTGGAGTGTTGTTCAATGCCACAATATCTTTGTTGATATTTTGTTTAGAAGATCTGTCCATTTTTGACAGTGGGGTGTTAAAATCGCCTACTATAATTTTGTTGCTGTCAATATCTTTCTTGAAGTCCTCTAACATTTTCTTTATGTATTTAGGTGCTCCTATGTTGGGTGCATATATATGTACAATGTCTATGTCTTCTTGGTGGATTGTTCCCTTGAGTATTATGAAGTGACCTTCTAGGTCTCTCTTTATGGCCCTTCTTTTGTAGTCTATTTTGTCTGACATGAGTATTGCTACCCTGGCCTTTTTTTCCTGTCCGTTTGCTTGGAAAATTTGTTTCCAGTCCTTCACTTTGAGTCTGTGTAGGTCTTTTGTCCTGAGGTGGGTCTCTTGTAGGCAGCATATGTGTGGGTCATGCTTTCTTATCCATTCAGCTATGCTGTGTCTTTTGATTGGAGCATTTAATCCATTTACATTTAAGGTTATTATTGGTTGGTACTTATTCATTGCCATTTTCATACCTATGTTCTCTCTCTCACTCTTTTCTTTCTTTTCTTTAAAGGAGTACGTTTAGCAACTCTTGCAGAGCTGATTTGTTTGAGGTGTATTCTTTTAGATTTCTTTAGTCTGGGAAACTCCTTTTTTGGCCTTTTATCTTGATTGAGAGCCTTTCTTGGTAAAGTAGTCTTAGTTGCAGGCCTTTGGTTCTCATTACTTGGAATATTTCTTGCCATTGTCTTCTGGCTTGGAGCGTTTCCATTGAGAAGTCAGCTGCTATCCTTATCAGGGCTCCCTTGTATGTTACTTCCTGTTTCTCCCTTGCTGCCTTTAAGATTCTCTCATTGTCTTTGAATTTTGCCATTTTAATTATGATGTGTCTTGAAGTGGGCCTCTTTGGGTTCCTCTTGATTGGAACTCTCTGTGTTTCCTGGATTTGTGTGACTTTTTTCTCATCAAATTAGGGAAGTTTTCCATCATTACTTTTTCAAATAGATTTTCTATTTTTTACTCTTCTCTTCTCCTTCTGGTATCCCTATTATATGGATATTATTATGTTTCATATTAATCTGCATTTCTCTCAATCCCTCTTCATTGTTTCTGAGCCTCTTTTTCTTTTCTTGTTCTTTCTGGGTTTTTTTTTTTTTCCTACATTTTCTTCCAGCTCACTGATCCAATCTTCTGCTTCATCAATCCTGCTTTTGATTCCTTCTACTGTGTTCTTCAGTTCAGAAATTGTATTCCTCATTACCTCTTGGCCCTTGTTGATAGTTTCTATTTCCTTTTTCATGCTGATGTAGTTTGCGGTGAGTTCATCGTAGCTTCCCTGTAGTTTCTGGTAACTCATTGAGAGCTCATGGAGCTTCCTGACAACCATTGCTTTGAACTCCATATCTGATAGTTGAGTTGCCTCTGCTTCACTTAGCATTCTTTCTGGGGCTTCCTCCTTTCCTTTCACTTGGGGATTGTTTCTTTGTCTTCCCATTGTTTGTGAGACTCTTCTTGTTGGCCTCAGCTTCCTAAATTGATCTGTTCTGGCTCCCTGGGTTTATGGTGTGGACTTCTGTGGTAGAATACCTGTGAGATTCAGTGGTTCAGTCTCCTTGATCTCCTGAGCTCACTGGTCTTGGGCTGTCATTTAACTTGGCTCTGTGTTTGTCTTTGGGTTTTGATTGTTGTTGGGTCTTTCTTTAGTGGGTCCTTCCAACCAGCTTGTTAACTGAGGGTCACTCTGTCTACCACATCTTGTATTTTGTTGTGCTGGTGTGCGCAGGCTTTTTTTTTTTTTGAAGCTGGTTCTTGCATGTGTAGAAGGTTTTGAGGATTCTCTCTTGCTCGTGTTCAGTTGTTTGTTCTCGGTAATTTCTCCACTATTTAGTTGTATTTCCAGATAGGTCCTGGATTGAAGTTAATGTGGCTTCCTTTCCCTCCTTCACCTTCTTTTGTTGTTATCTGTTGGTTGTTCCTTCGTTGTTGGGTTTCCTCTTCCATTGGTTATCCTGGTGTTCACAGCTTCCATCTACTCTTTTTTTGTGATCATTTGGAGGGGGGAGGCAAAATGGTTTAAGACAGCAAGAGAGTATTCTATGATATTCACAGTAGCAGCTTGTAGAGGAGAGATAGTAGATCCTTTGGCTATGTATAGTGTTAACCATGATCTTCCACCCAACTAACCATTTTTTAGAAAGGATGGAAAGAAGATAAGACTCTTGTTGGAGAGGCAAGGATTGTGAGTTGAATCTAGGAAGCAGTGAAGTTGTAGGAAGTCAGATTGTGAGGTAAGGTAAGAGTGAAGGATAGTAAATAGGTGTAGTGTGTGAGAGAATAGAGTTATCCACTACAGTAATAGAGTTTAGGAAACCGTGAAGTGGGCCAAGATCTGTTGTGAAGTATTTACAATTAAATGGAACAGCTATTATTTACAATATTAGAGCAACAATCATATGACAGAATCTATGTGATCTGGATAACAAGAATAGTGAGTATATGACCTTGAGTAGTGTGCTAATGGAATACAAGTGAAGTGAAGGACAGTAAATTAGCAATACACTATGAAAGAGAGAACACGGGAAACCCGTCAAATGATACAATTTAACCAGCCAATCAAAGAAGACTAAACAGAAAGAAGAGGAATACAAAAACACTATTAAAATAAAAGATGTAAGAATAATGAAAAATAATAATACAAATATGCAATAACTTGCAGGTTCTCTGTAATAGCAACATGAAATTTGTCTCACTGTTTCTGCTGTTGGGATGCCCCCTCTTTGGGTCTACCTCTTGTCTTTTCACAGTTCCATGTTTTTTTGTCTCACTTGTGGATATGAAGAAGAAGAAGAAGAAGAAGAAGAAGAAGAAGAAGAAGAAGAAGAAGAAGAAGAAGAAGAAGAAGAAGAAGAAGAAGGGGGAGGAGGAGGAGGAGGAAGGAAGAAGAGATAAAATTGGAAAGAAAAAAACAGAAATAAACCAAGAAAGAAGGAAATCAAGAAAAAAGGAATTGAGAGATAAAAAAATGATAAAAATTTTAAAAATAAAGAATTACTTTAGAAAAAGAAAAAAGCCTCTTGCTGGTTTTAAACTGGGCAAACCAGTTTTTCAGGTCTTGCTGGCTGCAGCAGGCTGAGGGGTGATTGGGTTCATTTTTCTCTCTTCCTGATTCATACTCAGTCTGCCTTGCACACACTCTCCCCAGGGCTAGCCTGGTGCCTCTCCTAGTGGCTTTGGGTGTGGGATTCAGTCCTTCCTTAGAGTGCACTCTCCCCAGGGTTATGGCTGTGGGCTGGGGGCCTTCTGCAGAGTGCACTCTCCCCGGGTTGAATGCACGCTCGCTTGGCCAAGTCACCTCTGGTCTCTCACGTTCGGGCGTGCACCCTTCCCAGGGCTACGGGAGTGCATGCAGGGCCTTCCACACCACCTTGAGAGCACTGCCCAGCTGGGTCGGGAGGAGGCCAGAGGGATTTCTGCAGGAGAATTCCCCAAACACTGTCCCTTTTTTCACTTTTTCCTTTTGAGAAATTCCTCCTACTCAAGCCTGTGGCTCCCTACAGCAACCTGGCCTCTCACACAGCCCAATTCTCCAGCCAGACTGGGGACTATTGGGGTCAGGGCCCATCAGAGCCCGTCAGGGCCCAACTCTCCCAAGTTGGCGTCCACAGACTCTGTGAGTGCTCACAGCCCCTGTGTGTTTGCCACTTAGTCTTTATTCCCCTCTCTGTGACTTCAAGCAACCAGGTCTCTCCCAGTGCTGCTCAAGCCTTGTTCGGCTGGGGAGGAAGCAGTTGACCCAGCTCTTTCCCAAGAACCCTGTGGCAGACCTGATAGGTGCCAGGCTTGGGGTTGCAGCCACTCTGGTCCCTGCACCTGTCCCTGGGACCTTATTATCCTGAAGCACTCTCCTTACTGTCTGGTTTTTCGAGGTCCACTACAATTTTTTGGTCTCCAATTTTCATATATGCTGGGTTACCGTTGGCTGTGTGCTGTGTTCCTCCATAGACGGGCTGGGTTTTTCTCCCTTGTGTAGAGGGAAATGGAATCTGCTCCCTGCTACCTCGCCACCATCTTCCTCCTTCAAAAAACTATATTATTTTATTGACCAATGTCACACTGATAAATTCAATAAAAAAATCAATATACAAAATACAAAAAATAATAAATAATTATCACTCTAATTGTAAATGGAAAAAATTACCAATTAGAGGCACGAAGTAGCTGGATGGATTTTTTCAAAAAGACACTGCTGCGGTGCTGGAAAGAGTGTGATTTTTCTCTAAATACACACATAGGCTCAAAGTGAAGGGATGGAAGAAGGTATTTCATGCAAGTGAGATGCAAAAGAAAAGTGGGAGCAAGCACATTTATATTAGGCAAAATAGACTGCAAAATGGTAGCAAGAGCCAAAGAAGGTCACTATATAATAATAAAATCATCAATACATCAAGAAGATATAACAATCAAATACAAATGCACTCAATGTAAAAGAACCTAAATGTATTAGGTAAATATTAACAGATCTAAAGAGGAAAATAAACAATAATAGTAGAAGATTTTGGAACCCTACTCTCATCAATGTATAGATTCATCCAGACAGAAAATCAACAAAGAAATTTCAGATTTGAATAATATTTATATCAAATGGACTTAACAGACATATTAGAACATTCCATCTAACAGCAGCAGAATATACATTCTTCTCAAATGCACATGGAAAATGCCCCAGAGTATATCATATGATAGGACACAAATAAATTTTAGCAATTTATGATTAGAAACATACCAATGACCTTTGCTGACCACAATGTTATGAATCTAAAAATCAACAAGAGGAAAGCTGGGAAATTTACAAATATATGAAAACCAAACAACACACTTATGAACAACCAATTTGTCAAAAAAAGAAGTTAAACGGAAAATTCAAAAACACCTTGAAATAAATTAATGTGGATGTACAATATAACACAATTTATGGAATTCAGCAAAAGCAGTTCTGAGAGGAAAGTTAAAGCATTAATGCGTATGTTAGGAAATTGGAAATGTCTTAAACTTTATACCTAAAGAAAATAGAAAAAAATAAATTAGGCTCAAAGTTATCAGAAAAAAAAGAAATAAAGATCAGAATGGAAATAAATAAAACAGAGGTCAGAAATACAATAGAAAGAATCGACAAAACTTAGCTGATTTTTCAAAGAGATAAACAAAATTGATAAAACTTTAGCTATAATAACTAAGAAAAAGACAGACAAGTCAAGTAAATTTATAAATGAGAAGAGACATTACAACTCATACTACAAAAATACATTGGATAAGAAGAGAGTACTAGGAACATTTATACACCAAAAAATTAGATAACCTAGAGGAAATGAATACATTTCTAGAAAATACAACCTACCACACTTGAATCTGAAATAAAAAATCTGAATAGATTTTTATTTAGTGAGAACAATATCAAATAGAGAGAACATGAGAACAATATCAAATACAGAGACTGAATCAGTGATCAACACCTACCAACACTGAAAACTCTAGGATTAGAGAACTTTATTGGTGTTTTATAGCAAACGTATTTTTTTCTATCCTCATGCAAGGATTTTTTTTTTCTTTTAGAGAGAAAAGAAGGGAAGAAAAGAGAGAGAGAAGCATTGAATGGTTACTTCCCATATGCTCTCAGACAGGGGATTGTATGCAACTGGACCAAGGATTAAACCTGCATCCTAGGTACACGCCCTGACCAGGAATTTCAACCCACAACCTTTCAGCTATGGGATGAGACTGCAACCAACTGAGCCATACCGGCCAGGCCTATCAAACATTTAAAAAAGAATTAACACCAATTCTTCTCACGTTCATAAAAAATTGAAGAGAAGGGACACTTCAGACTCAAGCTACAAGGTCAACATTGCCCTCATGCAAAGCCAGATAAAGACACTACAAGAAAAGTATAAAACAGTATTTTTGCTAAATAAATGCAAAAATTCTCAACAAAATATTACCAAATTTAATTCAAGAACATGTTAAAAGAATTTCATACACGATCAAGTAAGATTTATCTCTAGGATGCACAATGGTTCAAAATGCTCAATATGCAAATCAATAAATGTAATATGTCACCTTAATAGAATAAAAATAACTATATGATTTCTTCAACAGACACAAGAAAAGCACCTGACATATTAAAACATCCTTTCTTGATAAAAACCTTCAATAGTTGGGTATAGAAAGAATATCCCTGAATGTAGTAAAGTTGGTATATAACAAACCCACAATCAGGACAAAGGCAAAAATATCCCCTCTCATCAATCCTATTAAACTTTGTAAGTAAAGTCCTAGCTAATACAATAAGATAAGAAAAAAATTGATGGTATACCTTCCCAATATAATAAAGTAAGATATAAAACTATCTTTATTCACAGATGACATACTAATTTAATGTAAGATATTTTTTAAAAGTGACAAAAATTGCTAAAACTAATATGTGGTTAAACTAAGATTACAGGATACAAAGTCAATGAGTTCCTTTATACCAGCACTAGCAAGTAGAATTTTAAATTAAAAACATAATATCATTTACATTAGCATCCAAACAAATAAAATATTTAGGTAAAATTTTAATAAAATGTATAAGATATACATGAAGAAAGCTAAAAACCTCTAATGAACAAAATCAAAGAAAAACTAAACAAATGAAAGGTTATTTTATATTTATGGATAATGAGATGTTTCCAAAATGTCAGTTCTTCTCAACTTGATCAAAATAAAGATTTAATGTAATCCCAATAAAAATCCTACCAAAATATTTCATGATTATCAACATATTGATTATAAAATTTATATTGAGAGTTAAAAGATCCAGAATAGCCAACACAATATTGAAGAACAAAGTTGGAGAATTAATATTATCCAATGTCAATATTTACTATAAAACTACACTAATAAACATGTGTGCTATTGGTGAAGGAGTAGACAAACTGATTAGTGCAAATAGAGATTTCAGAAACAGACACTCAGAAATATATTTATCCGAATTTGACAAAATGAAAAGGCAATTCAAGGGAGAAAAGATAGCCTTTGAATAAATGAAGCCAGAACAACTGGAGCTCCACATGCCAACAGTGAATTTAGACACAAAGAGTAGCTAAACATAGGTAAAGGTGCTTCACATCATATGTTATTAGAAAAATGTAAATTAAAAATTTACATTTTAAATTAAAACATGATACCTCTATACACCCATGAAAATGGTCAAAATTCAGAACACTGACAACACCAAATGTTACTGAGAATGTAGAACAACAGGAACTCTCACTCAGCATTGGTGGGAATGCAAAATGGTACACCCATTTTGGAAGACATTTTATTGGTTTCTTACAAAAGTCATATATTCTTATCATATGGTGTGGTGATCATGTTCTGTGGTACCCACAAGAGTTGTAAAACCTGCACACAGATATTTATAGCCTTCACTTATGCAAGATTATATACCCATGTAATCAAATCTATTATTGCTTACTATTTTGAACACTAATATCTGTTAGATCAGTTAAGAATAAGAAAAATAAAATACTTTGTATTCTCTTATTCTTACTTTGATGTTCTTTCATTATGCATATCTGAGTCTCTGACCTGTATCATTTCAATTCACTCTAAAGAACTTTTTAAAGCATTTCTTGCAAGGCAGGTTTACTGGCAATAAATTCCCTCACTTTTTCTCTGAGAAAATTTTTATTTCTCCTTCACTTTTGAAAAATAATTTCTGAGTACAGAGTTTGAGATTGATAGTTTGTTGCCTAGACACTTTAAATATTTCCCTCCACTCTTGTTTTCACAGTTTCTAAGAAAAATGCAAATGTAATTCTTATCTTTATTCCTCTTTATACAAAGTGTTTTCTTCTGTGGCTTCTATACAGATGTTTTCTTTGATTTTCTGTTGTTGAATTACAATATGTGTAGGCGTACTTTTTTAAATTTATTTTATTTAGTGTTCTCTGAGTTTTCTGGAACTATGGCTTCATGTCTATTAATTTGGGGAAATTCTCAGTCATTAATGTTTCACATATTTCTTCTGTTCCTTTCTCATTCTTCATCTGGTATTCCAATTACATGTATGTTATACCTTTTGTAGTTGGCCCAGAATTCTTGGGTCATTCTTGGAATTTTCATTGCTCTGCTAACCCTGCCTATCTGCTTTTGCATGCTATTTTCTCCATTAGAACCCTTAAGTATATTAGTCATAGTTATCTCTGATCTGATAAATCCAACATCTCAACTATATCTAAGTCTGGTTCTGCTGCTTGCTCTGTCTCTGGAAACTTTGTTGTTTTTTGTCTTAAAATATGCCTTTTAATATTTTCTTGATACCAGATATGATGTACTGAGTGACAGGAACTGCTGTAAATGGGACTTTTGTAATGGGGTGGTAAGTTTTGCAGAAGGGGAAGCATAATGTAGTCTTTTAGTGAGCCTAGGCCTCTGTACTGTGAACTTCTTAAAGGCTTCTCAGTTCCCCCATCCCCTTGCTAAGAGGAACAGAGTGGCTACAGTGAGCTGGAGTTGGGTATTTCCCATCTCCCATGTGGAAAGTAGGCTAGAGTTTGGTACTTCCATTTCTTCAGATTAGTTTGACTCTGATAAAACCCCAGTGGGTTAAATTATGTTTATATAATTTCCCTATAGGGCAGATCTTGTTGAGAAGAATAGAATGTTATTGCATATTTCAAGATGATTTCTCTCCCCTTCACTCTTGCAAGCACAAGGAATTTTTCTCTGCTGTGCACTGTAAGAACCTGGTAGAATCTTAGGAAATGAAACTCATTCAATGGCTGAGTCCTCCTGGAGTTTTTAATCTCTCAGTCCTGTTCAAACTGAGCCTCCAGTAATCTGTCTGTTACAGTTCAGGTTTTCCTACCCTGGTAGAGGTTCCTATGGATGTTCCTACTCTGGTAAATTGTCATTCTCTGTATTCACAGTGTCTCCCATTGGGGCAGCAGTGGTTTGTCCTGTGACTTCACATCTCTTGCAGAGCTAAGACTAATTGTTGATTTTTTAGATGTGAGCTTTCTACTTGTTAGAATGGAGTGGTTGACTTCTAAGCTCTTTATATGTCAGACTGGAAAGTAGAAGTGCCTAACACTTAGGCATTGTAAACTTTAAAAAAAAAATGTATGTTTGTTACATGTATTTTGAAAGAAAGGTCTATCAATGCATATTATCTAAAGAACAAAATAAAATATCTCTCCTTTAATCACATTGTAAGATGTAGAAAAGTTCAGGTTTCTGTATTTAGCTTTATAGAAACATTACGTACAAGGGTGAGCATGCACAAAAACCTGGGAGGAAATTTTTTCAGTCCTCTGAATTTGATTAATTCTGGACATGCATTAGGTTTCTCCATTTGAAAACTCATGTCTTTAAATTCTAAAGAATTTTCTTGAGTGATTTTTTTATTATATTGTCAACTTTATGCTATCTCTTCTTCTTTGTGGAACACTTTTTATTTAGATATTGAACACCTCAATCAGTCTATTCTCTTTACTCTTTTCCATTTATAGGCCCTTTCCTTTACTTGAAAAACTTACACAACTTTATTTCCCAAAAAGAATATGAAAATTTTTTTGGTAGAGTATTTTTAAATTCTAAATGTACTTTTGCTGTCTCTAGTTTTAAAGTATTTTATTCTTTTTAATGCATACTATGTTTTATTCTTTCTATGTTGATATTAATAAAATTATTTTCTAAGTATTCTCTGAGCATTCTCTTTGTGGTATCTAATACGTGTTGTTTGTTTTGCTATCTTCATTTAATGCTAGATATATAACTCAGATATTTAAGCATCTCATACTTAACATGAGACAGGGAAAATCTTTGATTGGGCCCTTCAGTTGGAGTAATTATGCAAGTTACTTTCAATGGAAAAATGGGTTCTCTTGTCCTTGTAAGATAGCCCAGAGTAGAAGCTTTCAATCTCCTGGCTAGAAGATTGTTCTAGTGTTACCGTGGAGACCTGAATCAGGGGGCTGCCTCTCCTCAGTTCTTGTCTTGCTTGCAAGGGAAGAATTCAGGCAAGAGACAAATATGTATAGTGGGATGAGACAGCAAGTTTTTTTAAGAAATACACTTGAGCACCAAGCTGCAAGCAGGCACCTAGCTAGTCTGAATGCCACATATATAGAGAAAATAAAGTTTTTAGTAAGTTTGTTAGTAAGTTCTATACACTTGGGCACTTGGATATAAGTGGGCACTCAGTTAATCTCAGTATGCCAACTATTTGGGTTCAGGGGTTATATACTTTATTCAGTTTCTAGGTTCCCTTTCCTTCTCCCTTTCCAGATCTTGGGATCAATACACACTTTTAAAGGTTTTTTTTCCCAGCTAGTGGAGATGATACATACAGAATTTTAGGGGCTCCCCTCTTGCATTATCATAGTTTTGCTTCTGATGTTCAGAATACCTGTCAATCTTATCTGACTGGGCTCAGAACTGCTGAATCAACAAGCAACACATCTCCCTTTTCTCTCTAGCCTCATGTTTTAAGTTCTTTATTAGATTGCACTGGGCAGGGGCCCTGCTTTCCCCTCTGGCCACTCATTTCTAGCTGCTACCTAACACTAGATGCTGATATAAGATTAATATACTAACAAATAGAGAATTATTATAGATGTTAAATATAGAAAGTATAGAAAAGTTGAAATTTTATACATTAGAAAACCATATGGAAATATTCTATAATTTTTATTTTAAATTTGTAATATATTATTCATTTATCAATGTGATCCTCATATTTAGTCACTTTCTACTTTGTTAAACTAATGTAAATATTTATGAGTTTAATATAAACATGGAAAAAATTAGAAATTTTATATTAGTTTATCCCATCTTTTAAAAATGTGCTTATGAATTTTGAAAACTATTAAGGTACAGTGTTGGTGTAACATTAAAAGATGTGTGATAGAAAAAAATGTAGGAAGTATAGCTCTGGAAAGATAAGGTTTATATTGCTTTGCTCAAATGTATAGTTAGCTAACTATCCAGAGAAAGGTACAGTGAAAAACTTTATTTCATCTAGGTATATTAATATTTGCATAAAATTCTAGGAGTCTTACTTATTGTTAATAACCAAAATATTAGGAATAAAAGACGCCCTTAGCCCAATAGAGATTAAAATTTTAATCACTTTGTACTCATGAATTCAATGTCCTCTTAAAAAAGTTATTACTTTTAGGGGTTATAATCTGTATCAGCCTTACTATACATGACATGTCAAATTTTCAACTTTTAAGCTTTTGAAAAGCATAACTCCTTTAGAAATTTATCTAGCAGTTCCTTAAAAGATTAAACATATTTTATTGTATGACCCAGCAATGTCACTCCTATGTATACCTAAGAGAAATTAAATTACATGTGCATTCAAAACTTTTACATGGATGTTCATAGCAGCATTATTCATAATATCTAAAAGGTGGAAACAGCCAAAAGTCCATCAACTACTGAACATATAAATATGTATTATGCCCATTCAATGAAATATTATTCAACCATAAAATGGAATAATAAAGCTATAACATAGGTGGATCTTGAAAACATTATGCTAAGCAAAAGTTGCTAGTCACAAATGGCTATGTATTGTATGATTCTATTTATAGTAAGTTTCCATAGTAGGTACATCTATAGAGATAGAAATTAAATTAGTGGCTTCCTGTTGCTTGCAGTTTTGAGAGTAAGATGGGAAATGGCTGATAATGCTTACAGGGGTCTTCTTAAGGTTATGAAAATGTCCTGTACTTTGATTTTGCTGATGGTTGTACAACTTTGTGAAAATAATAAAAACCATTGAAGTGTGTACTTTAATTGGTGAATTCATGGCTCTGCTATCATAGGCACCCAAATGTCCACTAAATGACCTTATCCATTTTTGTGGCTGCATGCCAGTTGCTGAATTTGAACAGTGAAACAGCATGGTGGATGCCATCAAGATTCAGCTTAGCTTTACTAAGATATACTGGGGGCAGGCCAGCTGAGTTTCTGAACATGGCATTTTAATTTCGCAATCATAGCTGGTTAGTTGCTGGGTCGAAGTTCACTCACCCAAGCCAAGGGTACCAAGCCAAGAATCACAAGGTCTCCTCATTGGTCAACTGAATTTCAATAAGTCCAGTAGGAAGTAAATAGCTTCTTTTTAAAAGTAGTGTATAAGGCAGCCATGTTTGGGAGACAAGAAATCCAAAACCCCAAGCAGTACCTCCAAGTTCAATTTGCCTCCCTTTTGAAGGGTTTCCCATTTATAAAGCAACAGTCAGAGAAACTTGTAGCTCAAAGGGGTGCCTAGGGTTGTAAGATCACAAAGTAATTGAAGACCCTATATCCTGTATTGTCCCTTCTGGGAAAATAGAACCCAGATTCAGGCAATAAAATATTACTCTCGATTCTACATCTGAAGCCATATTTACATATATTTATATAAGATATTTATGTAGGAACTCAAGGTCATCTTTCCTAGCTCTGGTTAGTACTCCCTTTAGTAAACCTTGTATAGGTTTTTTCACTTGGCTATTGCTGTTGGCTTAGGTGTTGGTCTGCTACTTGGAAAATTACAAAATGACTTAATAAGCACACTGATCTTTGGCACAACGATCAGTGAAATAAATCACAAATATTTTTTGGACTATCTTAGTCATGATTGTAAGAATGAAATAAATCTGCGTAATGAGTTTGCACCAACCAGATATTTATCATTGTTTCCTCAAATGATCATTTGATAGGGTTACCATTATCACTTACCATAATAAACTAAAATACGAATTGAAAAATTCTATTTTCCTAATGTAGATGTTAACATGATAATCATTCAAATGAAACATGAGCTAAAAAATTATGAAAAAAAGCAGAGAATTTCAGAGGCTATGGGAAAATATAACATCATCTACATGTAATCAGAGTAAAGGAATTAGAGGAGAGAGAAAATTGGGTAGGGAAAATATTTGAAATGATAACAGTCAAGAATTTTCTAAAGTGAATAAAAGATATCAACTAGTGAACCCAACAAATTCTTCAAATTTTAAAGATAATCAGCATAAAATACACCTCTAGGCACATCATCAACTGCTGATAACCAAAAATTAAGAGAAGAAATTCTTTAAAAGAGTTAAAAACTGACTGGGTTTTGACTTCTGGCCAAGATGGAGGTGTAGGTAGACACACTGTGCCTCCTCACACAACCAAAATAAGGACAACAAAAATTTAGAAACAAACAAACAAAAAAAACAATCAGTACTTACAGAAAATTGAACTGTATGGAAGTCCGACAACCAAGGAGTTAAAGTAGAAACATTCATTCAGACCGATAGGAGGGGCGGAGTTGGGCAGCTGGGATGGAGAGGGGTCACCGCAAAAAAAAAACCAGTGGCTGGGAGACCCAGGCACACAAGGTAGCAGTGGGGCAACCCAGGAATGCCTCGGATTGTGGAGGGGCTCGATGGGCAAGGTGACTGGCAACTGGGCGGTCCCACATTCTCGTGCAGATAAACCAGGAGAAACTGGGGAGTGAAACAGACTGCAAAACCAAGGGTCCCAGCACAAGGAAATAAAGCCTCAAAACACCGATTGAAAACACCTGTGGGGGTTGAGGTGCCGGAAGAAACTCCCAGCCTCACAGGAGAGTTCATTGGAGAGACCCACAGGGTCCTAGAACATACACAAGCCCACCCACCTGGGAATCAGCACTATAAGGGCCCTATTTGCTTGATGGAAGTGGTGGAAGTGACTGAAATCCGGCAGAGAGTGGAGCAAGTGCCATTGCTCCCTCTCAGACCCTTCCCCCACACACAATGTCACAACACAGTGACTGGGTTGTCCCCCCCTGGTGAACACCTAAGGCTCCTCCCCTCACTATGTAACAAGCACGCCGAGACAAAAAAAAAAAAAAAAAAAAATGGCCCAAATGAAAGAACAGATCAAAGCTCCAAAAAAAATACAACTAAGTGACAGAGAGGTAGCCATCCTATCACATGCACAGTTCAAAGCACTGGTGATAAGGATGCTCACAGAATTGGTTAGATTTTGTCACAAATTAGATGAAAAAATGAAGGCTATGCTAAGTGAAATAAAGGAAAATGTACAGGGAACCAATAGTGGTGGGAAGGAAACTGAGACTCAAATCAATGGAGTGGACCAGAAGGAAGAAAGAAACAATCAAACAGAAAACAAGGAAGAAACAAGAATTAAAAAAAAAAAAATGTGGAGAGGCTCCAGGGCATCTTTAAACTTTTCAACATCTGAATTATAGGGGTACCAGAAGGAGAAGAGGAAGAGCAACAAGTGGAAAAGTTAGCTGAACAGATAATAAAAGAGAACTTCCCCAATCTGGCAAAGGAAATAGACTTCTAGGAAGTCCAGGAAGCTCAGAGAATCCCAAAGAAGTTGGACCCAAGGAGGAACACACCAAGGCACATCATCATTACATTAGCCAAGATTAAAATGAAGCAGAGAATTCTAGAAGCAACAAGGGATAAGGGCATAGTCACCTACAAAAGAGTTCCCATCAGACTGTCAACTGATTTCACAAAAGAGACCTTATAGGCAAGAAGGGGCTGGAAAGAAGTATTCCAAGTCATGAAAGTGAAGGACCTACATGTAAGATTGCTCTATCCAGCAAAGCTTTCATTGAGAATGGAAGGGAAGATAAAGTTCTTCTCAGATAAGGTCAAATTCAAGGAGTTCATCATCACCAAGCCCTTATTATATGAAATGTTAAAGGGACTTATCTAGGAAAAAGAAGATTTAAAAAAATGTGTACAGTAACATGACAGCAAACTCCCAATTATTAACAACCACACCTAAAACAAAAACAAAAACAAACTGAGCAAACAACTAGAACAGGAAGAGAAGCACAGAAATGGAGATTACATGGAAGGTTAGCAACAGGGAAGTGGAAGGAAGGGAGGGGGAAGGTACAGACAATAAGTAGCAAAAATGGTAGGTATAAAATAGACGGGGGAGGGTAAGGATAGTATGGGAAATGTAGAAGCTAAAGAATTTATAAGTATGACACATGGACATGATCTAAAGGGGGTAATGTGGGTCGGAGGGGGTGTGCACGGTGGAGGGGAATGAAGAGGGGAAATGGGACAGCTGTAATAGCATAATCAATAAAATATATTTTAAAGAAAAGAATTAAAAACTGTATTCTGGGGAACAACATTTAAAATAATGTTAGAAGTAATGGAATCCAGAAACCACTTTTTGTTAGAAACAATGGAAAGAAAAGTCACTGGGATAATAATTTTAAGATACTAAATAAATAAAATGTAAAATAACCATCAGTATAGAATTATTTATTCAATAAGAATACAGTTTTTAAAATTAAGGCAGAATTAAGAGGATTTTTATAAAAACAAAAAGCTGGAAAGAATTTACCTGTATAACATAAAATTTAAAATTTATATTAAATTATTTAAATAAATACAATATTAAAATTACATATATTTAAAAAATGAAAAGATATGGAAGAACTTTAAATGTATATTTCTAAGTGAAAGAAGCTTACCTAAAAAGGCTACTTACTATATGATTACAACTATATGATGTTCTGGAAAAGGGAAAGTAATAATAAAATCAGTAAAGAAAAAAATCACTGTTTGCCAGAGTTTAAAATGGAGGAACAAAGCCATAAATATGTGGGGCTATCCTGTATACTACTGTAATGTAGACACCTGTCATTACACATCTATAAAATCCCATAGAATATACAACACTGAGTTAACCCCAGTGTAAACTATGGATTTGGTTGACAATAACATGCTGATGTAAGTTCATTGCTGGTCATAAATGTACCCTACCAATGTCAAATGATGATGTGGGGGAAATTGTGTGTGTGTAGGTCACATGTAGGTAGAAACTCTCTATATTTGTCACCTGATTTTTCCATTAAACTAGAATTGCTGTGTGTGTGTGTAAAATGTATAACAATAATAAGTTGAAAAACCTAAATAAAATTATCTTATTGCAGTGTTCTTACATTGTGCATGATATAATATGTGGAATGCAGTATGTTGAATATATATAATATAATCCTCAATCACTAAAGAAAAGAAGAATATGTGGTATATTTAAAAATCAAAGAGGATCTAATGGATTATTAAAGTGGCTTCCATTAATAAGATCAAGAACTGAAAAAATATGTGTAACAAAAAATAGAAGACTACTAGCAAGATGAGAGAAGTAAACTTAATATCTTTGTAATTTACAGCAAATAAAATGGACCTATTGCTTCAATTACAGCCAGATATTGTCAAACTAGATTTAAAGAAAAAAAACGATATGCTGTTTACAAACACACACATCTACACACATTTTAAATATAAGGACACCCTTTTAAAATACAAGAATTAAAAAAATATCCCATGCAAATTCTCATTATAAAAAAGCAAATCTGGCTACGGAACTGTGACACAAAATAGACAATGACAGAGTATTACAACAGGTAAGGAGTAATATTCATAATGATAAATGTCAATTCACCAAGAAAACAAATCATCCCTAAATGTGAAACAGAACCATTCTGGGTTCTATTGCCCACCACTGAAAAAACCCATGAATCCCAATAATAGACTCTTATGAAAAGGAAAGGAGCTAATACAGGATTAAAATGATGGCAGAATTTTTTCATTAAATCCCACTCCCTTAAAAAATAATAGAAACACCTGCAAACACACACATTCCTACCTCCCCTTGCCAAATCAGGCCATTCAGAAGTACAGTCTCTCAGGAAAAGAAACAGAAGTCTGTAGCTTTAGCTAGGCAGATTTCCACTTGGCTTCTCCCAGTTGTCCATGCTGAGCTAGGCTCCTGCTCTTAATTCAAAACGTTATGGCCCTCCTCTTGTGGGCCAGAGAGGGTCTTTCAAACCATGTGGCCAAGACCCCACACTGCTACTACATCCTGCTTTTCTGCTTGTTTCTAAGCTACATGGCAAAGACCCCCATATGGCTACGAGAGCATGGCTGCCCAGTGCTTGGGTTTAAATCCTGGCAGAGATCGTCTTCTATAGCCCCATTTCCAACTCCTCCCACAAAGGGTTACACTTGCCAGTACTTTGGTTTCTTCTGCCTTTCTTGGCTGCCATTCTTAGTAGGGGGAAGCTTGGCCACATAACATAGGGAAACTGCCTTCCTGTTCTTATGCAGATGTTATAGCCGGGGGCAGCCTCCCAGCTGTACCGTAGGTTAGAATCATGCCCATCTCCCTGGCTCTGAGCCTGGCAGGCACAGCTATTAGCATTACCAAAACACTGGCCAAGTTCTTTAGACTTGCAAAGTAGCTCTCAGTAGTCCTGCTCTGCTTCTCCTTTCCCCCAGCCATGTTAGTGGGGGTTTTGGGACTTCTCACCCTACACCCTGTCCTGAACCTTGTTCCATACCTATTACAAATGGGTATATACAAAATAAATATATATAAAACTACAAGAATCAAAAGTTGATAGAACACAAAAGAGTAATAGAAAAATCTATTTTCTTTGACAATATTAAAAGAACAAAGAGGCAAAAGAACTGGCAAAGATATAAAATATTTAAAATTATATTATTTAATTTGATCTAATTGACATTTATAGAATAATACAACTCATAACCGACACTAATTCCACATTATTTTAAAGTTCACATGGAATCATCTGTCTACAATGGACCATCTAATGAAAAATGAATTTTGTCTCAATAAATTGCAATGTCTAAAAATCATTCAAACTTTTATTATAACCACAATGGAATTAAATTTGGTATCAATAAGAAGAACGTAAGTGAAATACCCTCAAATGTATGTTTAAATAACATATGGGGCAAAGAAAAAATCACGATAAAAATTAGAAAATATTTTTAACTAAATGTTGATGGAAATAAAAATATATCAAAATATGATACAGTAAATAAAATAAATATAAATTTGGTGACAAATTATATTGTATTTGTAGTTTTAAACTGATATATTATACAGAAATTTTTTTTAAATGAATAAGAAAAAACTTGCATTTTTAGAAGCTAGAAAGAAAAATAAAAGATTATACCCAAATTAGAAAAACTGAAATGAACACAAAAGCAAAAAAAAATCAATTAATAGACAGCAAACATATAATAGAAAAGAATTTTAAATCCAAAATTGTTTTTTTAAGTACTTTTTTTTTTTCCTTTTAGATTTTATTTATTTATCTTTAGAGGGGAAGGGAAGGAGAGAGGGAGAGAAACATCAATGTGCGGTTGCCTCTTGTATGTCCCCTGCCGGGAACTGGCCTGGCAACCCATGCATGTGCCCTGACTGGGAATCGAACCGCGATCCTTCGGTTCGCAGGCCCGAGCTCAATCCACTGAGCTACACCAGCCAGGGTAAAATTGTTTTTTTAATTAAATAAAAATAAAAACTCCAAGGGAAACTGGTTGTGAATATAAAGAAAATTTATGAAATTATTAACATTGAGAATTTTTTTAAAAGCTATCTCTAGAGATGCCACAGGAAAAAAAAAGGATGACAAAGGAGGGAGGGGTATTATGAACAACTTTGTCCAAGGTATCTAATCAGTCAGAAGAAATGTACAAATTTATCACAAATTAGATTTCCTCTAACAGAAGAAAAAGAATATCTGAATATTTAAAAAAAAAAAATAGATTCATGAGTAAAAAAACCAGCTCTCCCACAAAGAAAATTCTAAGTCAAATTGCTCCATTTCTCCATTCTAAGAAACATTAAAGGAAGAAAGTATTTACAAAATCACACTAACTCTTTTAAAGAATAAGAAAGGGATAACATTTCCCAGTTTTTTTTATGAGGCCATCATGTCTTTGATACAAAAATTGACAATAAATTACAGTAAAAGAAAATTACAGACAAATATTTCTTATGAATATAGATGCAAAAATCCTAAACAAAATGCTGGTAAATCAATCCAGCAAACTATAACAAAGGATAACAATCATGACCAAATAGAGTATATTCCAGGAATACAAGTTTGTTTCAATACTGGAAAAACAACAATTTGAATTCACAATATTAATGGAAAATGGAGGAACTTATATGATCACCTCAATTTATAAAATTCAACATCCATGGTAGATACATATCATAAAAATTCCAGCAAATTGAGAAAAAAAGTAAATTTGTAAATATAAATGTGTATCTACAAAAATTCATAGAATATAGTCCCTGGTATAGAAGATATTTGCAATTATTATATTCAACAAAGGAATCATACCTAGAATGCATAACAGATTTTATATGTAATAAGAAAGAAACAAGGCCACTCAATTGGAAAAATGGACCAAAGTCTCAAATAGGCATTTACAAAAAAAGCTATATAAATGGCCAATAAACATATAAAACTGTGCTAATTGTTAACTTAATAATTAACAAAGATGAAATGAAAATTAAAACCAAAATGCAGGACATCTACAGGTCCACCAAAATGATTTAAATGAAATCAAAAATTCTAGGCACTGATGTAAAGTGTAATTTTCATCTTGTAAAACTGTGGAAGTGTCTACTAAAGCATGCTCCATTGGTCAGCTTCACTCTAATAATATACCCAATGAAAATTCATGTGTTCATCAAATGACATGCACAAGAAATAAAATAGCCAAAGAAGGTTTTTAATAGCTTCAAATACAAATTTTAACAATAAAATGGAAAAACAGATGGTGTTATGTTCATTCAATGGGTAATAATGCCAATGAGAAAAAAAAAAAAAAAACTATTGCTACTTACAACATGTTTGGAAATTATAATCAGTTTAATAAAAGAACTCAAACCTCAAAGAGTACATGTCAATTGCTTCCGTTCATACGGAGTTCACAAACAGACAAAACTAATCTATGTTTAAGAAGTAATGCTTGTCAGAGAGCAGTCTGGAGCATTGGTGGCTCTACATTTTATTTTTTGATCTGGACCTAGGTACTAATTACACTAGTTTGTTTACTTGAATATTAGTTGAGATGTGCGCCTGTGGTTTGTAGAAAAAAAAAATGTGTATGTAACTTAAATTAGAAGTTCACTTAAGGTGTATATATGAATCTTCCTGTTCACAAGCTGTTTCTTCAACCCTGCCATTTGGGAGTGATTCTGTTCTTTGTTAGCCACAAAACAGCGTGAAACTGAGTGGAAGCCTCCAACTGCATAGATTTAGCTACTAACGCGGCCCAAGACCAAGTGCAACAGCTCACAAGGCCTACTGTCCCCACCCACCTTTGTTCCCAGAGCCGCCTGCCTCTGAAGAGGTCTCCTCGCGCTTCCAACTGCCTTCTTAGCCAAGCCAACTGCCATTATTCCGGCTGGGGTCCAGGACGGAGAGCCATGCTGTGCTTTCCATTTCTGCTCTTTGGGCTCATCCGGCTCCAGACTACCGGTATGAAATACACTACTCACCCCACCCCTCTTTGTCCTGTCAGGAATGTGACCTCTCTGAGTTTCGCTCTGAAAGACTACATATCCCTGGGAAACTGCTTTCTTGTGGGAGCGTTCATGTCTGTAAACCCGAGCACACTCCCATATTGCCACCTTCCACCTCCAATATCCACACTGGATGCCAGGAGACTTTCTTACTAGTCTTGGGACCATATAAAAAAGGGGAGATACCATGCATGGTTTGAGTGGATGCCTCATGATTGATGTTTCATAGACTGCACTGCATTTTTACCCCTGGACACTGTAGATGGAAGGTCAAAAGGACCTGAGTTTATATGTACTGAGAGTGCTTGGTCTTATCGCTTCAGGATTACCTCGAACCACACACAGGTCAATATTTCTAAAGCAATATATCTGTTTCTCTTTACAAAGTCTTGTAATTCCAGGAAGACTGTGGATTGAGGGTATTTGAAAAGATAGTAAAAATAAGCGGTGGCATATAGACTATTATGAATTTTAGATATGAATAATGAAAGAAAATATGAGGTGATGGGTGTGGCTCTAACAAAACATTTTGCACCTCACAGATTCTGAAATACTACGTGTGCAAATTACAGTTCCAGAGAAAATACAGCCATTATCAAGAGAAGGAGTTCAATCAAATGTAATTAAACACATTTTAATTAAACAGTTTTTCATAGTCTAAAAACCATGTGACTATTTTATTCCTAAGAAGTAAACTTGGCATTTTTCATCCATGCATCCTTGCTGAATGTATAGTTATACCCATTTTTTCTTGAGTAAAAAAGCCCTTTTGAAAATGGACCAAGATTAATAATGTTTCTTAGACATATTGTGCAGTGATGCTTACTATCAAAGTCCTAGGTCCCATCTTCTAAATTTGTTTCCCTCTTGAGTGTTTGAATATTCACTGACTTGATCCATTTAGATATTTTCATTCATTCACCAGGCTGTATTTGGTGGAAAATTTTAAGTAAGCTTCTGGCTTCCTTACGTGGGATGACAATCATTTTATTTAATGAAGTGTTATGTGATGATTTTTCATCTTTATTGCAAGTACATTTATCATAAAACTGTTCTTTTCATTCTACCTTAGTTCATCTTGGTTCAGTATCTTTTTCTTTATTTTTGTATTATCATTTCATTGTAATTTTCCCCTTACCATTTACCCCTTTATACCCTCTTCCACTTCCAGCCACCCCTCTCCCCCCCACAATCACCACATGGTTGTCCATGCTCATTTTTTGCTTGCTCCCTCCACCCCCTAATTCTCCAGTCTTTTTAATTAAATTAATTATAAAGATTTGTATCTAAAGATTTATATCTATTTAAATCTTAGAAAGATTTAATTATTTTGTGAATGACTTTATCCCCAGGGTTTAGAGCAATACTTAATACATAGTAAGAGATTAACATATTTTTTGAACGAATAAGGCTTAGTGATCCAACAAATGCTATAAACAATATGAAACAGAGTATGTTTATAATTATTATAATTAATAAATAACAAAGATCTCCTATGGGAGAGTACATTCAACTCAAAAAGACTAGAAGATTTTTTTTAAATAAAAATAACTGAATGGAGCTTCTAGTTGTAGAAAATACAATATGAAAGTAAAAATATCTAATATGAAAGTAGACTAGATCACTAAAGAGACAAAGTAGAGGCAACATATAAATGACTAAGAGGAAAATTAAGATAGAATTAGAGGCTCAAGTATATTATAATTGGAATTCCTGAAAAAGAGAAATAAAAAACCTGAAGAGTTTACAATAAACATATATTAAGTGAAAATTGATTTAAAAAGAATCCTCAGATCAGGTATCATACAACAGAATATATAAAAATCATGTAACACCTTGACAGAGTGAAATCAGAACACCAAAGCCAATAAAATATATTAAAGGCAGCCAGGCATAAAAGAACATATACAATGAAATAATAAATACATAAATAGACTCTCAAAATCAATAATGGGGATGAGGAAACAGTGAAATAAAAGCTTCAATTGTCTGACTTTAAATAAATTTGCATTGCAGAATTATTTACTCAAGTGAAATATCCTTCAGAAATTAGGGTTATATTAATAACTCTCAGATTATAAGAGGAGAAAATAGTTTAAATAATGTGTTTCAGAAATTGAAAGTAGGACAAAGAATACCATAAAAACAGGAGCTGGTAAAAAAGTAGTGACTATGTATAACTCAAAACAAAACAAATTGAATATGTAATTATAATTGTAACAAATTAAAAAATAAAAGGAGTGCATAAGTCACAATCTAGTAGGGAATCAAAAAAAAACCTGTTAAATAAAAATTAATTGATTACATTTATCAGAAAATACATATATTTCAGATTGGATTTAAAAATATATAAGGGAAAATACCTAAATTATAAGGAAATAAAGGTCTAACATAAAAATTAAAAAATTATACAAAGCAAATTATAAGTAACAATAAGCTTGTGTAACTATATTTTTATATGGCTAAATAGTCTTTAAGACAACACAGAAAAAAGTATAAAAAGACTTAATAAGGTTGGAAAAGTAGAGATAGTAATATATATAGAAAGGAATTTAAAAAAATAAGACAATAAATAAATGTGTTAACAAATTTGAAAACGTTGAGGAAATAAGCAATTTGTAGAAAAATAAACTCATGGGAAAAGAGTAAACAGGAAATGGCCAAGACTTAAAATATTTGAATTTGTATATAAAAGTCTCTTTCTAATATAATAGTATAACTAATAGTGAATTATGAGTAGAATTGAATTAAAGAAGGATGGTTAGTATGACTTTTTCTATTCAATATTATATTTGACATTATAATCTAGGAGTATGATAAAGAAAACAGAAGACTCAAATATTAACATAAGGAGAAATTTAGAATGATAAAGAGAGAAAACACATACAAGCATATGTATTTACACATATAATAAATAATATTTATTGGTAAATGACATTTTTATAAAGCATGCTTATTGTAAAAATGTACATACACACACTTTTGCTAAAAATATGAGTTACTTATCAATAAATATTATTTAAAAGGTAAAGACCTTTTTAGGCTATAGTAAAATTTTGTTGAACCACTAATAAAAGTGGAGAGATAAATCATGTTGGCAGTAGAGAATACTCAGTATATTCTAAACTTAATTTTCATCAAATCTATAGATTGACTACAGTTCCAATAAGGAATTTCATGGAGAATTGCAGGCTGATTTTAAAATTCTTATGTAATGCTAAGAGGTCAAAAGTCGTTTACTTTGAAGAGTAAAGGGGTGACTTACATCGAAGTATATTTTAAAGCTTTAGCAATTAAAGTAATATGGTATTATCTAAGGACAGAGAAATTACTGGAACAGAATAGAGTGCCTCCAGAATATCTATACACATGAGAAACTTTTCAATGCAATGGTAGCATTAAACTCATTGGATAAAGAATGGACTGGGTAATAAATGGTGAAGGCACAGCTGATTGACACCATAGAATAATAATAATAAACTGTATACCATATTAATGCCACATTAACACAAAAAAACATTTAAGATAATTTAAGATGCACTTGAGAGTAAAATATTAAAAATTTAGAAGGCAAAAAAAAAACGTTATTTTTAGGACTTTATAATAAGAAGACTTCAACCAGGAAAAAAAATTCTTAAGTAAAATATTGAGGAATATCTAGATTTAAATATATAAATACATAGTTACCATTAACAAAGTGAAAAATGTTCCAGTCTCACAGAAGAAATTTGAAATTCTGATAATACACAGAGTATTCAGACCATATCAATACCTCATACAAATCAATAAGAATGGGTAACAAAAAAAAATCAAATTTACAATTTGAGACATTTATAGGGAATTGCCAAATAAACACAATAGGGTAGTATTCTACATCAGCAACAGCAAAAATTAAATCTAACAAAACGTGATTAGAACATATGAACAGAAGGCTAATATTCACTATGAATTAAATGTCTACATCTGTACAATGAGTTTAGAAATTTTAAATTTCAAGTGAAATTGCAAAACTACTTAGCTTTTATTTTAAAAATATCCACTCATAGGTTTAGTTTGACATATACCTAGCAAATATGCATAATGCAATATATCCAAGATTATTGGAACATTGCTTAAAATAGTGAAAAATAGAACTAAACACAATCAACAAGATAGATATATAAACTGCACTGTATTCAGTAACCACAATGAAAATAAATGATAAAGCTACATGTTTTAATGATGATAACGATAGCGAAATGTTTATATGTATTGTACTTACTATGTCTGAGGCAGGGTTTTAAGCACCAGGGGTAATCTAACAATGACCTCTAAAACTTGAAGAAGGATTACATTTATTTAAAGTTAATATTTATGCAAAACAAAACTATTACTTGAATAAACATTGTAATTAGTATAAATATAAAAATCTGTATAGGAAAATAAACATGAAATCTAGGATATATAAAATACATAGCTACTGTGTAAGAAAAGGAAGTAACTAGGAGTACTTAAAATTATTTTCAAATACTTGTAATGTTTTTATTTTTTAATATAGAAGCTTGTGACAAAGAATTTTCTGTAGGTTTCTTTAATATTTATTTGCCCCAAAACATGGAATAATTTAAAATAACAGTCAATTGAGGCTTATAAAGAAGTTCAAATGCCTTTTTAGGAAACATGCATAAAGTTGAAATATCGAAAACCCTTCTCCTGAAATCAAGGTAAAAACCAGGATGCACCCTATTACATTTTCTATTTATCATTGTTCTGGTCCAATGCAATAAGGAGAGAAAACAACAAAAAAATTAAAATAACCATGATTATTGGAAAGAAAGAAATAACACCATCATTATTTATAGATAAAATGATTGTAAACAAAATAAAACCCAAAATAATCTAGAGAAAATTAGAAATAATACAATATTTAATAAATTATCTGGAAACAAGGTCAAAATATAAAAATTAATTGTATTTCTATTCTACAAAGCAAAAATATAAAATGAAATTTTTAAAAAGTTATAGTTTACACTGCATAAAAATTAGAATCTAAATAAATCTCACAAAGATAAGCAAAACCTCCTCATGGAAGACAGTCAAACAAGATGAGAAGAGTTAAAGACCTAAATAAGTTGAATGCACCCCATGCTCATGGACTGGATGACCTGCACTGAAAGATGTCAAGTCTCCAAAAATAGACATATAAAGATTAAATTGTCCATTTGTTAGACATCATTTCCTAGTCCTCATATTAATAAAATAGATCAATAAGTATTGTATCTATACTTGAAACAGACCGTATGAAATCTACAAATATTATACACTACGTGATGCTAATTCCTTGCTTTACTACATAAATTTTTATTAAGTAATTTAGTTATACTCTTCAATGTTAAGCATAAATTTTATAATGGTGTCAATCTTTATTTAGATATAGTTATTGGATAAAAATAATCACTTTTTGAGATTTTATTTTATTGGTAAATGTAAAAGTTAACAGATAAGAAATTACACAAATCATTTTATTCTATAATTTCTATTATGAAAGTGATTATTTGACTATCAAATTCCATTGAAATGCATCAGTATTAAATTATAAATTATTGTTTTTATTGTATTAGTGTGCTTTAGAATGTAATTATTGTCAGTTAAAATGATAGTATTCCTTTCTAATATTTTTCTAATTTTTCTTTGCCTTTTTAATATACTCTCTGCTAGGTGTCTTACAACATTGTAATTGATGGGCAAACATACACTATGAACCTGATGCAAAAGTAGGTGATCTATATTATTTCATTACCTGTCTTTGTTCTACTTATAATTATCATTTATAATAATCTACAATGTCATTATTTTGCATTTGTAAATGTTTCTAATTACTGGTTTTTCATTCTTTTATTTTATCCTTTAACAAACTGAAAAGTCTGTATAAATAAATCTTGAATCTATATACTAAACTAACTGAATTCATAGTGTAAGCTCCCATCTTCCTCCTTCATGTAAAATCGGATTTCTTTTTTGGTTATCCATGTGTTTCATGGGGGATGAATTTGGGTAATTTTCTATTTTTATCAAAACATAAATAGGACTTTTTTGATGTTTCTATACATTCAACTCTATTTAAAAGGACATAAAGCATTTTGAGGTGGAAAGAATAGTAATAATTTTTTAAAAATTTTACATACCATGTCAGAATGTCTTAAGGATTCAGTATAATTGTAATTAATCAAAGTCAATTCTATGTCAGCTGATAAGTAGTTTGGGGAAAACAATCACAGTATACTAAGGAATAAAGAAACATCAAAATTGTAATGGTCCTTTCTAAAATAAGAATAGACATCCAAACATAATGACAGGCAGAAGTCTGCAAGTGATTACCAAATCAATACATAAATAAGGAATATATCTCCATGATTTCTAGAAATCATAGATGCAGTCCCTTCCTACATTGTAAAGCTTGGGAAATGCTTTCTGTACCTAAGATGGATGATACTAATTTGGAGGAAGATATTGAAAACTGACTAAAAATTACTTCTTCCTGAAGAAAAAAATGCTGCATTTCATTTAATTTATTATTTTAGTATTTTCTTTTTTAATTGAACTTATTGGGTTCATGTTGGTCAGTAAAGTTATATAGCCACATTTTAACACGAAATATATGGGGAAGAGCCAGGTAGAATCCCACAGTCATTGGTTATTTGGGAATGCCAAGAGATGGGTGTGAGAGTAAGCCAATGGCCAGGCCTAAGGCATCCTGTGAATAACTATCAGTATCACAGACACAATATGTATTGAACATTTAAAATATTTGTAAATATGTAAAGTATAATTGTTTAAAATATAAGAAGACCTGAATTAAAATGCAATATAGCAGCTGATTTTTAAGCTCCTTTTTATATTAGGAAAAAAGGCATACAATATAAAATATAAGTAATGATGATGCAGTAATTCATGAATCACATATTATAGGCACTGCAATCAAAGCTCTTCTTTATTAGCACACAAGCAATCAAAGCACATTTAAACAAAAAGCAATCACATACTAGAACGCAATTTTGAAGAAGACCCACATTCTCAATGTCGAGCACAATAGAATTAGAACACAATTCCCAATGTTTAATCAAAAAGCACCAGCTTTTTAGAAATTAAATAGAAGTCACCAAATAATGCTTGGCTTTGAAAAATTCAAAACATTGATACCAAATATCAATAAAGTAATTGCAAATAGACTATCAAATAAAAGTTTTTAGAAATTACCAAATCTATAATCATAGTAAATACAAAGCTTTTTCTATTTTCACATTTTATATGCAACAGATGAGAGTAAAAAGAGTAACACGGGTAGAGAGGAGCCAATAAAGTGTTGCCAGGGAGTCAGGAAGCCTTCAGTGACCACGGTTACTGGTTTGCTTCAAACCCTGGCAATCCCTGCTCAGGGTATTTTGGTAGCTAGTTAGTTTCAACTAACTGTTGAAACTAACTGTTGGCTTAGCCAACAGCTGATACATAAACAGGGTGATACCATAATGTTCTCAACAGACTATGAGGCTTGGGCTGTGTGCAGAACTAGCACCAATCTGTCCCTTGTTACCGCAATTTGGCAATCCCCTAGAGCCTGTAAATATGAAATTAGAACAACAGGGCTCAATTTTATCACATTGCTCAATGGTGTTCTTGCCAAACTCAGGAATAGATCTAGATTAGTGTATTAAGAGTAATACTCATTCCAGTGAGTGCTCTGATTATCTTGTAAGATGCTATAGTTTGTCTGTGATATGCTAGTCATGCTTTTTGTTGTTGTTGTTATAACTCTAAAATTCTGTGATTTTTCAATTTGAGCATTAATATCCTCAATTCAATTCTGGAAACTTCCTGTCAATTTTTAAATTCAATATTCCTTTTCCCCCATTCTATTAACTCTTTCTAGAATACTGTAGAATACAGATTGGGACCTCTTATTGGTGTAAACTTGGGTGAATGATCCTTTTGTTATTACAAGTAAGCAATTCCTGACTTATTTATTCTATCACATGTGTTTCTAATATACTCTTTTACATTTCCCATCATTCTTTTTAAAATGTCTGATCTTATTTCTTTAGTTCTTATTTCATTTTTTTACTGGACTCAGAGGTAGAAGCTTCCAGAGAGGACAACCTATGTCTCTTGGTCATCTGTTCCTGGCATTTTTTCTTTGGTCTTCTTTATTCTCTTGGACAAAAGTTTTGCACATTCTGCAATCTCTTCTTTATTTTTCTTAGTATATCATTTCTCTATAGCAAAATGCTGACATTTGTACTGCAAAATGCATGGAGTAACAAAATGCTGAATCTTTGGTCCTTTGGTCCTAGGTTTCTTACCTTCTTTGTTTAGGGGTTTTCTCACAACATATTGGTGGACCTCATCACCTTTGGAGAGACTGAAAAGTTTGTGGATTCTGCTAGCTCTTTTGGACCCTTGGAGATGAGTCATAGCAGTATCAGTAAGCCCAAGAATATCTTTCTCCCCTTTCTTTTTACAATGACTGAGTTGAGAACACTGAGATTGGTATCCACAATGCAACCCCTGGTCAGATTTGTACTTTCTTTCTCCAGTCATCCCCACTCTATGACAGGAATGTCCCTTACTCAGGAGAAGGGAGACATGGCCGTGGGTCAGGACACCCTGCTGCATGGGGAAGATTTGTTTATTGTTTCCACCACTGATCTGAACCCCGTAACCCTTCCATTCTTCCCCCCAGAGTGTCAGCAGCAACTTTTGTAGCCATAGGCTTATCATAAAAGGTATGAAGTTTATGTTCGTTATCACTTCAATGACTGGCAACCAGTGACCGCAAAAGAAATGTTCAGGTTCATCCTGAAGCAGCTGACCACCTCTCAGGTGCCACACAAAAAAGTGGCTCTTATTATTCTTGATTTGTTCTTTATCATGGGTAATTTTTTCAGATTTTAATTTATACTTTATGAAAATATGTCTAGTTAACTTTTAAGAATTTTTTCAATCACTACTTTTCATGTATCTGCTATGTAAAGACACATATTTATACTCTGAAAATCTTTTTTATGGCTTCTTTCCTTTTTTTCTTTTGAATATGAAATCTATTCTAAATTAGAGTTTCATTGTTACTTAATTATTGTTATTTCTCTCCATCAGATTTCTCCCTATTTTCAAGCTCTGGATTTTTCTACATGTTTTTAACTATTGTTGACAATCTCCTACTGGACATTATCTTCCATGATCTTTCCTGACCTTACTTGGGTTGTGGAGGCTTCTCTTTGAGGGTAGATTTATGGATGATTTTGCTTGATCTCTGCTGGGTTAATTTGCTAAGTCCAATTTGCTCATCTTCTCAAGGTTTCAGCAATGATGGGAGTTTAGGTAATTTATTCCCCATCTGCATGAGATGTAGTTGAGGGTTTTCATTTCTGAGAGTGATGTTTCTACTTTGGTCAGGACTGGGTGGGTAAGCTACCTTTTACCCATGGTCTGTGGACAGCAGGTATCGATTTTTCAATATTTCTAGCTCTATGCTCTTTCTTGAAAGGCTCACAACATGATCTCATACTAGGGACACTTGTTTCAAAAAATGTGTTCTATGTGAGGGACCAGAGGGATTGAGGCACCACAGTTGGTGCCATTCGCCATTCTGAAGGCACAATTCTGGTCCAATTTCTGTCTTAGTTTTCAGTGTCAGCAGTAGCACAGGTCTTTGTTTCTACTTCTTTAATCATTATCTTTGAAGCAAGAGTTAGTACATTTTTTGACAAAAGGCCAGATAGTAAATATTTTAGACTTAAAAAGTAGTCCATCTTTTTCTGGTCTCTGAAATGTTGAGTGTTTAGTAAAGCTCACCTGTGAAACTACCTTCACCTGAAATTCTAGTTTAGACACTTTTTTACTATTGATTTAATTTCTCCAAAGGTTTTATGATCATGTAGTTTTTCTTTTTGAGTCTATTTTTATACATTATATTTTCTAAGTATTCCTTTATTTCAATTTAACACTTCAAATTTTGGTTCATAATATTGTCTTAGTCTTTCAAAAACTGCTATTTCTAATAATAGTTACTTCATCCCTGTTTTATTTTTCCTTTGACAAATCATACCATAACTTTGTGAAATTAACAACCTTTCCATTAACTAGTTTTTGTTTTGCTGACCATCTATATTGTATGTTTTTTTATATTATTTCTTGCTTTGTTACATTTCTTGGTGCTATTTTGATCTTTGTTTTCAAATTCAAATGAATTTTAATTACTCATCAACCATTTTTATTTTCTAGTTAAATAAAAAGCTAATTAAGCCCTGGCTGGCGTAGCTCAGTGGATTGAGTGCGGGCTGCGAACCAAAGGGTTGCAGGTTCGATTCCCAGTCGGGGCACATGCCTGGGTTGCAGGCCTGGCCCCTAGTGGGGGCCACGTGAGAGGCAACCACACATTGATGTTTCTCTCCCTCTCTTTCTCCCTCCCTTCCCCTCTCTAAAAATAAATAAAATTATAAAAAAAAAAGCTAGTTAAATTTAAAGCTATTTTTTTCCCTAAATACTATTTAGCTGCCCATCACATCTTTGGATATGTAGAATTTTCTCCCATTTAACAAGTATATTCTGGTTTATTTCTTAATTATATTTTATTGATTATGCTATTACAGCTGTCCCAATTTTTCCCCTTTGCACCCCTCTACCCTGCATGCCCCACCCCCTCAGCCAATCCCCACACCATCGTCCATATCCATGGGTCATGCGTATAAGTTCTTTGGCTACTCTGTTTCCTATACTGTACTTTATATCCTCATGGCTATTCTGTAACTACCTATTTGTACTTCTTAATCTCCTCATCTCTTCACCCATTCCCCCACACCCCCCACAATCTGGCAGTCATCAAAATAGTGTCTGTAACCATGATTATGTCTCTATTCTTCTTGTTTACTTAGTTTGTTTTTTTAGATTCAATTGTTGATAAATATGTATTTATTGCCATTTTATGGTTAATCTTCTTTTTGTTTTGATCTTCTTTATCTTAAATAATTCTCTTTAACATTTCATATAATAATGGTTTGATAATAATAAATTCCTTTAGTTTTTTCTTGTCTGGGAAGCTCTTTATCTGCCCTTTGATTCTAAATGATACCTTTGCTGGGTGGAGCAATCTTGGCTATAGGTCACTGCTGTTCATGACTTTGACTATTTCTTTCTAATCCCTGCTAGCCTGCAAAGTTTATTTTGAGAAATCAACAGACGGTCTTATGGGAACTCCCCTGTAGGAAATTAACTGTTTTTCCCTTGCTGCTTTTAAGATTCTCTCTTTATCTTTAAACTTTGGCATTTTCATTATGATGTTTCTTGGAGTGGACCTCTTTGCATCTATCTTGTTTTGGCCTCTGTGCTTTCCTGGACTTTCATGTCTATTTCCTTCACCAAATTAGGGAAGTTTTCCTTCATTATTTCTCCAAATAGATTTACAACTTTTTGCTCTTTCTCTTCCCCTTCTGGTACCACTATGATGCAAATGTTGGGTCTCTTGAAGTTGTTCCAGAGGCTGCTCACACTATCTTCATTTTTTTTTTGTGGGGGGGATTCTATTTTCTTCTTGTTGTTCTGATTTCTCCTCCTCCTCCTCCTCCTCCTCCTTCTTCTTCTCTTCCTCCTCCTCCTCCTTCTCCTTCTTCTCTTTTTTGCTTCTTTATGTTCCAAACCATTGATTTGATTCTTGGCCTCACCCACTGTACTATTTGTGTTCCCATAAACTATTCTTTATTTTAATTAGTGAATCCTTTGTTTCTGACTGGATCTTTTCTATGCTTTTGAGGTCCTCACTAAGTCCCTTGAGCATCGTTATCCAAGGGTGTCCAACCTTTTGGCTTCTCTGGGACACAGTGGAAGAAGAAGAGTTGTCTTAGGACACATATTAAATATATTGCAACATGAAATCACAAAAAATCATAATATTTTAAGTAAACTTATGATTTTGTGTTGGGCAACATTCATAGCCATCCTGGGCCATATGTGGCCTCAGAGCCAAAGGTTGGACACCCATAACAGTGTTTTAAACTCTGCATCTGATAGATTGCTTATCTCCTTTTTGTTTAGTTCTTTTCCTGGAGTTTTGAGCTATTCTTTCATTTGGGCCATGTTACTTTGTCTTCTTATTTTGGCAGCCTCCCTGTGTTTGTTTCTATGTATTGGGTAGAGCTGCTATGACTCCCTGCCTTGGTAGAGGGGCCTAATGTAGTAGGTATTCTGTACAATCCAGTGGCACAGTTTTCCCTACCATCCAAGTTGGGTACTCGAGGTGCACCTTTCATGTGGGCTAAGTACAACCTCCTTTTGTAGTTGATCTTTGATTGCTGTTGGCAAGTCAATGAGAGGGATTTATCCATGTCTGTCAGCTACAAAGACTGGCTGTGATGATTGACCACCAACCTCCACCCTCCGTGGAGGATCAGTTGTGCAGGGTCCATGTGGTGGTGCTCTGATGTGGTCTGTAGCTGTCCACTGGGTGCAAAGATCCTGAGATTTCCTAGATGGTACAGGCGAAGGTCAGCCCCAACCTGTGTTTTGCCCAGGGCCATTCCTCCTGGGCTATAAAGCAATCTGAGATGGCTGTTACTTGTGCTGGGCTTGGAGATTCCCAAGTAAAGCCAAGCTATGAAATGAGGCTGGCTGTTGCTAGTGCTGGTTCTGGGGACACTTAGAAAGAGGTACGGGGGCTGGGGACTCACTGACACCTGCTGTTGTTTGTTTGAGAGGATTTAGGAAGTTGTAAAGCATGAGCCAAGACTACCCATTCATATGGAAAAGTCTCTGTTAATGGCTTCCATAAGTTGGAGGATCTCCAGGGTGGGACAAATAGTGTTACCCTGGTAGATAGATTCTCTATATGGCACCCATCTGCCAGCTCTGTTGCTCTGTGGTGTGTGGGTTCAGAAAATGGACAATTGCCTCTGCCCACCTTTCTGTCTAGGAGAAAGCTATTCTCCAGCTCTCACATTGATGCCAGACTCTTCAGTTACTCAGTGTATGCCATTGGTGCCTTTCAAACTGCTAATCCAGGGCTGGAGCTCAGAGGGGGTGAGTCTGATTAATCCGTGTGTGGGGTTTTAAAAGGAAGTGCTTGGGACTCCAGAAGTTTCTTTCATGGACTCCGTCCCTGCTTGTTTTTGCAGCCAGAAGTTTTGGGGGCTTATCGTCTTGGTTCTGAAAACCTGGGCTCAGGGGCCTCTTGTAGGGATGGGACTCCTCACTTCTACAATATTCCACCTAAATTTTTATCCACTGTACATGGATGTGGGAGCAGCCCATTCTGTATCTCAGTCCCTCCTACCAGATTGGGTGGATGCTGTTTCTTTAATATCTTAGTTGTCAGACTTCCATTCAACTTGATTTCTGATGGTTCTGAGTGATGGCTGTTCTATAATTTAGTTGTAAATTTGATGTGGTTGTGCAAGGAAGCAAACCATGTTTACCTCTGCCACCCATCTTCACCAGAAGTCCTCCCATTTTCTACTTTTTATAACATTTATTTTTTGGCCCATAAATTATTTCATTTTATCTTAGTGTCAATACATGTGGCAATTTCTAATTATTATCTCTAATGATTTTTATCACAGAATACTCTCTGATTTTAATCCTTTAAGAGTGTTGAGGCTTTTTTGTGATGTAATGTATATTCACTTTTTATAAATGTTCTGTATGTACTAGAAAATGGTATATATTCTGCAGTTGTTCTTACAATGCTTTTTAATCATATAAAATTCTTCCATATCCACACTAATTTTTCTGTTTATTTTGTTCCTTTGTAATATATATGTGTTATGATATTCTACAATAATTTTCAAATTAACTAGTTTCCTTGTATTCTGTAAATTTTGAATTATACAGAATACTAGGGCAAAAGTAGGTTTACAGTTGTTTGTATGGGAAATGATACAATAATTAATAAATATACTTTAAGAATAAATTGCTAGTATTCACAATCGTAAATCTACTTTTGCCCATCCTGTATATTTTTAAGATTATAAACATTTTAAATAAAAATTATAGCATTATGTGGTGATTTTCTCATAATTTTATATATTTGATGGGTATATAATTATATTGGCTTTCTTTGTTTGGTATTTGTTAACTATTTATTTCCTACTTTCCCTTTTTAATTTTTATTTAGTCTAGAGTTTTTAAATCAAGCTTTAAATTCTATCTTTTAATACAGTTTAAATTAACATTTTTACTTTGTAGTTATTATATATTTCATATTTTAAAATAAATTATTGTTTACATACGGTCCTGAATCTAAGCTACTATTTTCTTTGAATTTTTTTATTGTTTTCACTTTCATATTTAGCTCTAGGATTTATTCAGAGTTGATGTTTGTGTATTTTGTGAGCATAGGAGTCAAGATTTGATTATTTTTTCATATTAGCATTTAATGGATCCAGCATATGCTATTAAAAAAAAAACAACACATTTTCCTCACTGTACTGTGATGTAAACCTTGTCATAAATCAAATGGCTGTTTCTGAGGGGTGTCTTTCTATATTCTTTTTTCTCTTCTTTTAGTTTATGTTTAATCTTCAGCCCTATTTATCAATACAAATACCACACAGAATTAATTACTACAACTCTGCAATAGGTATTGATACCTTGCCTGTTCTACAGTTCTAAGATAGTCTTACTTTTCTTCATCCTTTGATTTCCATATATTTTCATTTTATTGTTTTTCCTTTTGTACTTCTTATTTTATATTTCTTTGCTTTCATTGTGTTTAATGAATCTATTATTTAATATTGCACCATTTTCTCTCTATTAAATTTTTATACATCCTTTCACTCTTCTTTTTGTGGTTTCTATAGATTAACATATTAATTCCTGAGTTATTGAATCTAATATACATTTTTGCTTTTACCCATTACCCTATATTGTTAGACCATTTAAACTTTAATTCCACTTGTCTTTATCTAACTTTTCATTATTTTTTTATGTATCATAGTCCTACACACATTTAAAACCCAATGAGAGATTACTATTATTTTTAGTAAAGTCAACATTCCTTTATAATTAATCATACATTTACCCATTCTGGTGCTCTTTATTTCTTCTTGTATTGCTGTTATCATCTGTAGTTAACGTCCATGTATCAGGAATTCTCTGTATTTCTATCATTGGTCTGCTTCTTTTTTAATTATGTTTGTTTGTATTCATTATTAAATCTTTACTTAACCTTATTCTTAGAAGTGCTTTTGCTGGAATAAATTTTAGGATGACTTTTAAAATGACTTTAGTTCTTTTAAATTATTATTTCATTGTCTTCCAGTTTTATTTCTATTGACATGGTGGCTTTCTGTCTTATTCCTGTTTCTTTGAAGGTAACATTTTTCTTTATCCTTTGACACTGGTTTATTTTAATTTTTATCAGTCTTTTAAAAATATTTAGGTGTGACTTTTCTTTCTTTTATTATGCTTGAATTACATAGAGCATATTGATTCTGTATTGTCAATTTTGAAAAAATATTTGCTCTTATTTTCAAAGACTTTAAATTTTTTTTAGCATCTTGGACATCTGTGTCACTTCCAAAATTTGGCAAATGTTTTTACAGGAAAGGAAGTTATGTATTTGATACACTTCAAATGTTCAATATTTTTATTTCAGGCCTACATGAACCTCCAAATATCTGCTTGTGTCTAGGCCTCCAAATAATTAGTGACTTTCTCCTTGGGACAACCATGGACAAGCATCAGTATTTGGGTTCTTCCTTTCTCTGCCAAAAAACAGTGCCTGCATATCATCAGCTAAATTTCTTTATAGAGCTTTCAATTCAGAATTTATGTGTTCTCTGGAGTCCCACCTCACTGTGGGTCATTTTCTTTTTTGTTAAGACAAGAGGACAAAAATTTTTGTTCTGATTGTCAGTGGCTTGGTTTTTGGACCAGTTGCTTCCACAAATCCAGACTGCCGTGCCAGTCTCCATCTTTATGTTATACTTGCTCAGGAAAATGAAAATAGGATACTCACACCTACCTTTCTCTTTATAGAATCCTATAAGCATATTTTCCTCATATTTTAAAGATTTTATTTACTTATTTAGAGAGAGGGGAAGAAAGGGAGAGAAACCTCAATGTGAGAGAGAAATATCTATCTGTTGCCTCTCATATGGGCCCCAACCAAAGCCCAATCAGCAACCCAAGTACATACTCTAATCAGGGATACCCATGACCTTTCGCTGATGAGGACAATACCCAACAAACTGAGCCACACCGGTCAGGCCTCTTCTCACATTTACAAATAATATATTTTAATGTAAGATTTCCATCTAATCTATTGAATTTTTGTTTTATTAGTTCTGTATTTATTGACCATTTGCTATTTTCTAAGTACTTGAGATACATTAGTAAACAAAGTGGATATGAATCTCCAGTTTATATTGTTAGAAGATGACTCTGATAATGATATAATAAATAAATACAGGGTCTGGCAAAATAATGCCTCTTTGTTATTAAAATTTCTTTTATTATGTCCCTGGCTGGTATAGCTCAGTGGGTTGAGAGCAGGCCTGCGAACCAAAGCATCACTGGTTTGATTCCCATTCAGGGCACATGCCTGGGTTGCAGGCCATAACCCCAGTACAGAGTGTGCTAGAGGCAACCACATATTGATGTTTCCCTCCCTCTCTTTCTTCCTCCCTTCTGCATCTCTCTAAAACAAATAAATAAAATATTTTTAAAATTATTTTATTAAAAAATCATAAGCATATAATTCTGTAACATAAAATATCACATTCAAGCTCACCATATGACATTTTAGATGAAATGTTCACATTAAAACTGTAAGTTACTACACCCATATCATTACCCTACCAACCACACTCAAGCAGGCATTACTTCTCCTGGACCCTGTAAATTAGGAAGAGTTAAAATGCTTGAGCAAACATATAGAGCAAAGTAAAAAATATCTTTTGGAAATCCAATGCTTGTTGATAGAGAAAGTTACATTTTTTATAAACTTATCAAGATGAGCCTCACTGTGAAGTTGATATGTAAGAAAGACTTGAAGTAAATGAGCCAATGAGCCATGCTGGATAACATCCCAGGAAGGGGCAATATCTTGTGCAAATGCCCTGAGGCAATAGATTGCTTGTTATATTTAAAAAAAGAAAAAAAAAAAACCCAGAAAGATGGTATGACAGTAAAGTGAGTGAGGGGAGGACTGGAAACTCAGATCTTTGAGTAAAACAAGAACAAAATCAGAGACTCAATCTCTTTGTTTTCCCCTCACCCTCTCCCTCTGCTTATCTACCTATTTATAATAAATATAACAAAATAAATATCTTTTCAAAATAAGCTTAGGAAACAAATTTTCCATTAAATACTTTTCATCTATTTTTACAGAGCTTTTTTACCTCATAATTTTAGAGTTTATGGTTATAATGGCACAGGACATATGAAACCTTTTGAACAAGAGATTCAGGTATGGTTTTATTGTCTGTTTTACCTCTGTTATATAAGTTTCTGTGATCACCTTACTTAGGCTCCACTTGTTGCTGGAATACAAAGGGTTAAAGTTATGTTTTGTTTTGGAACAAATTTAACCATTTCTTTTTGATGATGTGTCTTGAGTAAGCCTTATTACATAGACAGTTATCCAAATCAAAAATGATTCTGATATTTTAAGCTACTTTTTCATGATGCTGTACATCTACATACTTATGTGGCCAAAGGGTTGACTATGTTGAGACATACTTAAAATGAAAAAGCATGACTTGGGTTAGGAAAGCTAAATCTGGGAAGAAGAGGAGAATCCAAAGACTTTTTCTGAAGTATGTTTAGGGACTTAGTAAATAAACATGGAATTTTATGTATATTTAGGAATATGAAGTCTGTCTGGAAAAAGTCCAGCTATTGTTAATATAACAAGAACTATTTGCACAACATTGATGTAACCTGGCAGCCAAGGAGAGTGAACTGGAATGTGCATGCATGAACAATGATGACTTCACTGTACTATTCAGTGGGGGTGGTAGATGCTGTTGAATGAGCGTGTGCACAGTGCAGCCATTGCATTCAAAATGACTGAACAAGTAGAAAACAAATCTGCATCCGATTTTGTGTTAAGTTTGAACATTCCTCTATGGAAACTATTCAGATGATTCAGAAAGCTTTCAGGGATGATGCAATGAGTATAGCACAAATAAAAGTGTGACGCAGATGCTTCAAAGATAATGGAGAATCTGTTAAAAGTGATCCATGTTCTGGAAGGCCTGCAACAAGGAGAGCAAATGAGAATGTTGAACATGTATAGGCTGCGATCAACAAAGATTGATGACTGATAGTGTGAGAACTAGAAGCTGATCTGGGGATTCCAAAAACTACTGTGTCTGAGATTTTGACATAGAATTTTGGCATTAAATGTGTCATAGCAAAATTCATTTCATAGCTTCTGCTACCAGAGCAGAAGGAACATCACCCTGCAGTTGCTAATGACTTGATTCAAACCACTACCAATGAAACAGATTTGTTGCCCTGCAATTTCTGGTTTTTCGCAAAACTAAAATCACCTTTGAAAGGGAAGAGACTCCAGGCTGTTGTTTAGATTTAGAAAATATGATGGGGCAGTTGATGGCTATTCCAACAAAGGATTTTGCAGAAGGTTTTGAACAGTGGAAGAGACTCTGGGAGAACTGTGTAAGGTTCCAATGTACTTACTTTGAAGAGACTGAGGCATCATTGTCCTATGTACAATGTTTCTTGTATCTCGTGTCTTCTTCAATAAATGTCTCTATTTTTCACATTACATGACTGAATACTTCCTGGACAGACCTTGTCATATATTAAATTTTCATATATTGGGAGAACTTGTAGCTTCATTTTCTAATGTCTGCAATTTATTAGAAAAATAATAGAGAAGAGTTCATATAATTGCATGAGTTTTCCATGCCTGAAATACCATTTTCCTTTTTACCTTTGCCCTACCCTGTAAATCCCTATTGTTTTTTTCTGTTTGCATTATTGATTTCTATGTTGGGAATCTACCAGTACTTTGAAATTAAAACATTTTTATAGAGACTAAGCTTTTCTTTTTAAATATATTTTATTGATTATGCTATTACAGTGGTCCCATTTCCCACCCTTCATTCCCTTCCACCCTGTACACCCTCTCCCACCCACATTCCCCCACTTTAGTTCATGTCTATGTGTCATAAGTTCTTTAGCTTCTACATTTCCCACACTATTCTTGCCCTCCCCCTGTCTATTTTCTACCCACTGTCTATGCTACTTATTCTCTGTACCTTTTTCCCCTCTTTCCTCCTCCCACTCTCCTGTTGCTAACCCTCATGTGATCTCTATTTCTGTGGTTCTGTTCCTGTTCTAGTTGTTTGCTTAGTTTGCTTTTGTTTTAGGTGTGATTGTTAATATCTGTGAGTTTGCTGTCTTTTTACTGTCTTATTTTTTTATCTTCTTTTTCTTAGATAAGTTCCTTTAACATTTCATATAGTAAGGGCTTGGTGATGATGAATTCCTTTAACCTGACCTTATCTGATAAGAACTTTATCTGCCCTTCCATTCTAAATGAAAGCTTCTCTGGATGGAGCAATCTTGGATGTAGGTCCTTGCCTTTCATGACTTGGAATATTTCTTTCCAGCCCCTTCTTGCCTGGAAGGTCTCTTTTGAGAAATCAGCTGACAGTCTGATGGGAACTCCTTTGTAGGTGACTCTCCCCTTATCCCTTGCTGCTTGTAGAATTCTCACCTTCATTTTAATCTTGGCTAATGTAATTATGATGTGCTTTGGTGTGTTCCTCCTTGGGTCCAACTTTTTTGGGACTCTCTGAGCTTCCTGGACTTCCTGGTAGTCTATTTCCTTTGCCAGATAGGGGAAGTTCTCCTTTATTATTTGTTCAAATAAGTTTTCCACTTGTTGCTCTTCCTCTTCCCCTCTGGTACCCCTATAATTTGGATGTTGGGACGTTTAAAGATGTCCTGGAGGTTCCTAAGCCTCTCCTCATTTTTTAAAATTCGTGTTTCTTCTTTGTTTTCTGTTTGATTGTTTCTTTCTTCCTTCTGGTCCACTCCATTGGTTTGAGTCCCAGTTTTCCTCCCATCACTATTGGTTCCCTGTGCATTTTCCTTCATTTCACTTAGTGTAGCCTTCATTTGTTCATCTAATTTGCGACCAAAATCAACCAATTCTGTGAGCATCATGATCACCAGTGCTTTGAATTGTACATCTGATAGGTTGGCTATCTCTTGGTCCCTTAGATGAATTGGCTCTCGGGCTTTGATCTGTTCTCCCATTTGAGCCTTTTTTTTTTTTTTTTTTTTGGTCTGGTCATGACTGATATGTTGTAAGGGGCGGAGCCTTAGGTGTTCACCAGAGCGGGCAGCCCAGTCTCAGGGTTGTGATGCTGTATGTGAGGGTGGGGTCCAAGAGGGAACAATGGCACAGCCCCTTCTGCTGTTTTCCACAAGCAAATTGGGCCCTTCTGGTGCTGATTCCCAGTTGGGTGGGCTTGTGTAAATTCTAGTACCCTGTGGGTCTCTCCAATGAACTCTCCTGTGAGGCTGGGAGTCTCTCCCAGCACTTCAACCCCCACACGTGTTTTCAATCGGTGTTTTTAGGTTTTATTTCCCGGTGCTGGGGCCTTGGGTTGCGAGATCTGTCTCACTCCCTGTTTTCGCCCAGATTATCTGCACGTGAATGTGGGACCATGGTCAGCCAGCCACCTTGCGCATCTCACTGGGTCTGCCTGTTGCCACCCGGGGTCCGCTAGCCACCACCTGCACTCCTGGGGCTCCTGTGCGCCGGGGGCCACCAACTTCAGCTTTTTCCTGCTGCAACTCTGCCCCTTTTACAGGTCTGGATGAATGGTTGTCGGACTTCCGTACAGTTCAATTTTCTTTCAGTTCTGATGGGCTTCTTGTTTCTAAATCTTTGTTGTCCTTAATTTTGGTTGTGCAAAGAAGCACAGTGTGTCCACCTAAGCCTCCATCTTGGCCAGAAGAGGGAGACTACGTTTTTAACAGAATAAATAATAGAGATGGTGAATAATTGCTTTAAATTTTCTCAACAGACTGGGCAAATCTATGAGTTATCTATGGAGTAGTCTCTACAGCTATATAAATAATATATAGTCAAACCATGTTATTGTTAGGGTGGTCAGTGACACAGGCTGTGAAAGAATTCACAAAGAAAAGAAAAGGCAGGGAGCAAAGTTTTATTCACTTTTCCAGGGGGAAAGGGGGCATGGTATGGAGAGAGACATCCAGCAACATCCAGTAGGGGCATTGAGCTTTTATTACATTATTGGGGTAGTTGTAGAGCAAGATGTTTCAGTTGGTTTTGTTCAGGTTCTATCTTGTTCTGATGTTATCTGTGGGTGAAGGTTTGGGCTTTGCAGTCTAGCACATCTGGTTTTGTAAGATGTGACCTCTGCACCTTCAGAGTGCTTCAGTAATATTCTAGTCCTGAGGATAGAGGCTCATAAAAGAAAAGTCAGACAAGCTACCTCTGGCAAAGAGGGCCAATAAAAGGAATTTTGTCTTTTTAATTATAACATACATACACAAATATGTGTGTGTGTATAAGAGGGAAGAGAGTTAGAATCAGAGAGACAAAGAGATACACAAGCACAATATCCCATGCCTGAATTTTATATAATTTTGCTATATCTAACACCTAATTCTACTTCCTGTCTCTCAGGAGATAACCACGAAAAATACATGTATAATTAAAATGAAAAAGCAAAGAATGCTTTATTAGTAACCTGAATGAAATGCGTTCTTGAATATTGGCCTCAAATGTAATGAGTGCAGTCATGTGCCACATAATGATGTTTCAGTCAACAATGGACCACCTGTACTATGGTGGTCCCATAAGATTATAATGGAGAAAAAAATCCTAATACCTGGTGATACCACAGCCATTGTGATGCTGTAGGGCAACATATTACTCACGTATTTGTGGTGATGCTTGTGTAAACAGACCTACTGCACTGCCAGTTATACAAAAGTATAGCACATACAGTTATGCACAATACCTAACACTGAAACCAGAAAAGTTGACATTTGTGCTGCCTGTCATCACTGGGACCAATAAATAGAGACAGGGATCGAATCTTTATCGGTGCTTTATTCAGATGGCCAGTGATCTGAGAAAATGATGCATTACGTACCCTAAAAGACTGTCTTACATTCCATTTCAAGCCAACCTTTTTTATAAGGAAGAAAAAAATGTAGGTAAGGGGTTTGGAATTCAAGAAAAAGGTTAATCAGATAAAAGCTGCAGTCTGTCAATTTCTCTAGCATCCTTTCATCTGCTGACCTGTGAGTCTTTAGCTGTTTATTCATTTTCCCTTAGGATAGATTGTCTTTTCAACCATTTCCAGAGAATTTAAATGGTTGTTTACTCATAATTTGCATTTGTTTTGCTATGGAGCAGATTTGTGGACCTCCTCATTTTGTCACACCAGAAGTTAATTCTCCATATCTTCTTTATTAAAGAATAATTTTTCTTAATACATAATTCTGTATGCCAGAATTTTATTCCTTAGCATTTTATTCTTTCATTGTATCCTGGCTCTATGTCTACATCTATCTATACCAATATCTGTATCTATATCTATCTATCTATATATATACATAGAGAGAGAAATATTATTGTTTGTATTATTATTTCTCTGAAAGTTATGTGCTACATTTCTTTGGTTTATTTCAAGATTTTCTCTTTATTTTTGGTTTCCATCAGTTCATTATGATGTGCTCAGTTCCTTATAGCTTGTGGAAATGAAAATAAGCAAAAGCTATTTATTCAGAGTTGGCCATTGCCAGGGAGCCAGCCACCATCACTTGCGTTTTGGCAGACACTGTTACTGGAAGCCAACGTTCTGCCATGAGTCCACCTGTCTGTGTGCACTGGCCCACAAGCAGGAGTTGGCAGTATAGAAAGAAAAACAATAGTTTAATATTACATTAGCTAATTTGGAGATGGGGAACTTATACTTCTAAAAACCCAACTCATAAGTTAGATGTTATCTTTAGCCAGCCAGAGGTCTGTACCATGTGCTTATTAGGTCCCTGCTACTATCTTCTGCTGCCTTGGGGGCTACTTATTATCTGGGGAAAAGGCTAGGTCTCTGAGGAGTCTATCTATCTATTTATCATCTATTTATCATTTATCTATCTATCATCTATCTGTCTGTCTGTCTGTCTATCTATCTATCAATCAATCATCTACCTATCTATTTATGTGAGAGGGAAGGGTATGATTTCTAGAGCTAGGATTTAAAACTAAATTTAATAAAATCATAAGGATCATTGATTTTAATACCCTAAAACAGGCAGAGGGTGAGAAAGCTTCATAGAGTAAGAAAAAAAGAAAACTTCAGGTATGCCCCATTTGGAAGTGGGTAGGCTTGAAACTGGAAGAGACACCGAAGCTCGTGCTGCCTGTCATCTGCCAAACCCAATAAGCAGAGACAGGGATTGAATCTTTAGGGGCATATTCAGATGGCCAGTTATCTGAGAAGACAACAGGTTCACACCCTAAAAAAACCATCTTACATTCTCTTTCCAGGTCAAAGTTTTTATAACAGGGAATAAACAAGGTGCATGAAGGGTTTTGAAATGCAGGGAGAATTAGGTGAAAAGAAACTGTAGCATTTTCATCCTGGGCAGTTAGCTGTTCCCAGGGGCAGGCGGTCATCTATCTCTCCCTGGAACACAATGGCCTGGGTGCCTTCACTTATCCCCAGGTGGTAATCTTTAGCAGTGGCCCAGGAGGTCAGCTGTTTCTCCCAGGAGCCAGGATGCGCCTTATCTATAGTTTCTGAAACAAAAGCTTTAACATTGGCTTCCTGGGCTTACTATTATCCGTAAGGGTGTTGATTGATTTCCTGGGCAGGTTGCAGTGGGTTTTGTGTCAGAATTCTATTTTTGTATATGATGTAGCCATTGTCTATTTGTATATTCAGTGTCTCAACCTGTAAATTGTTCTATCTCAATATATTTGGGGAAATTTTGGTCATTATTAAAAAGTATTTTTGTACCCCTTTTCTCTTTTTATTCCTCTGGGAGTTCAATTAAATGTGTTAGATAACATTATCCCACTTATTGCAGCAGCTATGTTCAATTTTTAAAGGTTCTTTTCTCTTAGTTTTCTTTTAAAGTTGATGATTTCTATAAGTGTATATAAGTCTATATGTTATTTTATTCTTTTATTTTTTTGCCTTCTCCAGTGTACAGTAAAACCTATTCAGTGTGTTACATTTTAAAAGTATTTTTTTCCCTAGAATTCAGGGTTTAGAATTTTATGACCTTTATTTCTCTGCTGAATTCCCTGTTTTCTTATAATGCCAAAGTTTACCTTTTGTTTTAGATCACACTTTTAATAGCCACTTTAAACCTTTTTTTTTTTTTTTTTTTTTTTTTTTTTTTTACTAAGGCAAAATCTTGGGTTATTTCAGAATCAGTTCTTTTTTAAAAATTTTTCTCTGGACTATGAGCCACATTCACAAATCTAATATCTTAAAATCATACTGGCCATATTCAATGGTACATTCTAGTGTAATGAAATCTAGAGTTCATTACTCTAGAATGTACCATTCTTATTCCACCAGACAATTAACTTTGCTAGAGCCACTTTCAAAACTTTACCTTTCTGTGTTCAGAAAAGCCAGAATGTCTTCTCACTTTTTCTAGCTTCTCTGGTCTTAGTTTCTGCTATACTACTGTGATCTCTTTCACATATTCTCAGTTTAGATGTAAAATAAGAACTACATCTCAGTTCATAGCCCACATTTTGGGACCTTGCTCTGTTCCTCCTTCTTTTCCTGTTTATTGTACCTCAATTTCTAGGAACCTAAAAATGTAATCGCTAAGAATGTCTTTTTTAATTTATTTGAGAGAGAGACAGAGAGACAGAAAGAGAAACATCTATTTGTTGTTCTACTTACTTACAAATTCATTGGTTGATTCTCTTATGTGTCCTGACGGTGATTGAATCTGCAACCTTGGTGTATTGGGATGATAATATAACCAACTGAGTAGCCCAGCCAGGGCAAATGTTGGTTTTTTTCTTTATATTTTTTAAATTTTATTATAGTCTTTGTTCAAGTACAGTTTTCTGTCTTTTACTCCCATCCCAGCCCACCCCACCTCCCTCCCATTTCCAACCCCCCTAGTTTTTGTCCATGTGTCCTTTATACTTGTTCCTGTAAACCCTTCCCCTTTTCCCCTGAAATTCTCTCCTCTGGTCACTGTCAACCTGTTCTCTATTTCAGTGTCTTTGGTTATATTTTGCTTGTTTGTTTGTTTTGTTGATTAGGTTCCTGTTAAAGGTGAGATCATATGGTATTTGTCTTTCACCACCTGGCTTATTTCACTTAGCATAATGGTCTCCAGTTCCATCCATGCTGTTGCAAAGGGTAGGAGCTCCTTCTTTCTTTCTGCTGCATAGAATGCCATTGTGTAAACGTACCATAGTTTTTTGATCCATTCACTTACTGATGGGCACCTAGGTTGCTTCCAACACTTGGCTATTGTGAATTGTGCTGCTACGAACATTGGGGTGCATAGGTTCTTTTGGATTGGTGTTTCAGGGTTCTTGGGATATAATCCTAGCAGTGGAATTGCTGGGTCAAAAGGCAGATCTATTTTTAGTTTTCTGAGAAAATTCTATATTGTTTTCCATAGTGGTTGTACCAGTCTGCAATCCCACCAACAGTTCACTAGGGTTCCCTTTTCTCCACAACCTCTCCAGCACTTGTGGTTTGTTTCTTTGTTTATGATGGCCATTCTCAACAGTGTGAAGTGGTATCTCATTGTGGTTTTTTCGTTAGAGCATCAGCTACCTTGCACTGTCTTGCCTTGGGAGTGCCCTCAGGTGAAAACTGATACAAATCTCCACAAATACCATGTTTTTCTTTCTACTGTTGATTGCTTTTTCTCACCTTTTCCTGCCAGCCTTCATAGTTGGAGTTTAAAATTATTTTTCAGAGTTTATATTTGTTGCAGTTGGTAGGAGGGTTAATCCAATGCAAGCTGCGATGCTGTTATACTCAAGTAGTTTTAGAAACAAAAGTTTCTCCTTTTGAATTTGTTTGGTTTTATTTTTGTAAAAGTAACCCAGAATAGTATGAAAAAATTTACTTTTTGATGATTTTTTCCTTGATCCTAATGAGCCAGAATTACATATTTAATTTATAATAGAAACATAATATGAAAATGTATTAATTCTTTGTGAACGGAGGGGAATTTATTGGATAATTGAATCAAATGCTCATCTAATAATCCTATAAATTTGTTTTGGAAACAATGAGTATTTGAAGTATATGCACCAATTAGCATTTGTTTTAAATATTTGAGAATAGTACTTTTAACATGAGTTATTCTAATAAAGATAAATGTATTTTGTCTTTTATTTTTCAGAATTTTTGCTACTACCAAGGGTATATTGAAGGTTATCCAGATTCCATGGTGATCCTCAGCACATGTACTGGACTCAGGTTGTGATATATAATTTTATAACTACAAAGTGGAATACTATTTTAGAAGTAATTTTTAATTTATAAATTATATTTAGTAGTTCTAATGTGATGCATGCCTTATTGTGGAAAACCATCTTTGGAAAAGCATGGTATGGAAATTCTTGTAATGTCCTATACTTATTCTGAATTAAGATTTTTGCTATGTTTGGAAACCATGAAATATCCATGGCTAGGCAAATTCCAATAGCACTACCACTTCATGCCACTCAGTAAGTTTATGGTTAGAAATTTTTTTCTACTTTACTGCCTAAGATTAAGACTGAAAATTATCTACATACTATTAAACAAAAACCTGACTAAATGGCATATTATATATATATATATTTATGTATTTAAATGTATTCTGAAATCTGTAGGGGCTTACTACAGTTTGAAAATGTAAGCTATGGAATTGAGCCCTTGGAGCCTTCATTTGGTTTTGAACATGTGATTTATCAAGTACAACATAAGAATGAGGGTGCTTCTTTATACGCTGAGGATATTAAGCCGAGAGAAATGCCCTATAAAATACAAAGTATAGAGGTAGGTGATTGAGCAACTATATGATTATTACTATTCATCAATATAAATAATGTATTTTATCTGATAAAATATTTACATTAATGCACATGATTGATAGGTAGATAGATGTGCTAGATGTACCAGAAATTTTGTGGCTTATATTGTAAGCCTTAAAACTTTTCATTCAAATTACTAGGACTACAAGCTGGTGTTTTTCACTGTTAGGGACATATTTTTCCTCTGTTACCTAGACCATTATTGTCTTCCAATAAACTCCTTTCTCCATATCTGTTATATCAAAATTATGACATAATAAATACAAATGACACTCATATAAATATGGAAGATATTTCCTGAGAAGGATCACTAGGGTCTTTTAAGGCAGCCATTATATTTTCCTCAAGATGCAGAGTTAATTTCCTTATACAGGGACAGAGAAGCTACTTTTACTGGCAAAGAAGACTCCAGAATGTAGGGTTTTAGTGACCCCAGATTCATCAGAGCTTTTGCATATGCCCCCACTCCATTTTCAGTATCTCATTTTTTCCCAATTAATACCCTCACTTTAACAGTAGACACTCTGGATGTTGGAAATTTAATATGTATTGCAATTCATCTACTCATAGAATGAGATTCTGGGTTTGGTTTTCAGTCAACTCTGATGTGCATCTACAGTAGTGGAGTTTTTATTTTTTTAAGGGTATATATTTCTTGAGAGAAACAGAACCAACAGGATATATGTAAACATTCATGTATGTGAATATATGTATGTATGTGTGCATATATATACATGTACACCCACACTCACATACACATATTAATATATATGTATATATATGGGCATTGTGATCTAGTCAAGTTGATAGATAAAATTAACCATCTCACCAGGGCTACAGAATTTATTTCTATATTTCTTTCATAAATTTCATGGTTTAATCTCTTTCATTTTGATATATGATTCAACTGAAGTTAATTTTTATATGGAGTGATACAAGATTCTAAATTCATTGTTCTTCATATGGATATCTAATTTTCCCAACACCATTTGTTAAAAAGACTGTTTTGTTTCTCTGAATTGTCATTGCCTTTCTTTCAAATGTCAGTTGATCATAAATGTTAGGAACTATTTCCACAGTTGCAATTACATCCTATTGATCTTTATGCTTACTCTTATGCCAGACTACACTTTTTGTTTTTCTTTTTTACTACTATACCTTTGAAGTAAGTTTTGAAATCGGTAAGTGTGCATTCTTCTTTTTTCAGCATTGTTCTGGCTATCCTTGTTAATATGAATTTCCAAATTAATTTAAAATTTATGTCAATTTTTTAAAAAAATTATGTCAATTTCCTAAAACAGCCATCTGGATTGTGTTGATTCTATAGATACATTTGAGTAATGTTGCCAATTAACAATATTAACTCTTCCTATCTGTGGACATTGAATAGCTTTTTGGTTTTAGGTTTTCTTTAATATTTTTCTGCATTGTTTTGCCTAGTTCAGTTTTCAAGTCATCAAGTAAACTTATTTTATTAAAATTATTTCTACAAGTTTTATTATTTCTTGTTATTATTGTATATTGCACATGTAATTTTATTTAAAATTTGCATTTCTCATTATTAGTGTTTGGAAATGATCAATCTTTGTATACTGATTTTATATTCTGCCAACTTTTTGAAATTGTTTATTAGTTTTTCATTGGACTCTGATTTGCGGTGTAGAAGGTCATGTTACTTTGAATAAAGACAGTTTATATTCTTCCTTTTCAATTAGGATAACTTCCCATTTCTTTTTTGTTGCCTAATTGTCCTGGTTAGCAACTCCAGTATACTTTTTGAAAAGGTGAGAAGAAATATCCCTGTCTGGCCCCAATCTTAGGAGGAAAGAGTTCAGTCTATTAAGTATAATGTTAATGGTGAAATAAAATTAAACCTCCTTAGAATTTTCAACTCACTTTACTCTCCAATAAAAGTCTCCTTCTCATTCTATCTCACTTTTTTTTTACTGTTCCTTATACACTTACATCTAGATATTGATATTTTCTTTTTTAAATCTATTTTATTGATTATGCTATTATAGTTGTCCCATTTTTCCTCCCTTTATTCCCCTCTGCCCTGCATTACCCCTTCCACATGCATTACCCCCCCTTCATTCATGTCCATGGGTTGTACATATTTATAAGTTCTTTGGCTTCTCCATTTCCTATACTATTGTTTACCTCCCCCTACCTATTTTTTACCAACCATTTATGCTTCTTATTCCCTGTACCTTTTCCCCCATTACCCTCCCCATCACTGCTGATAACCCTCCACATTCTCTATTTCTAGGATTCTGTTCCTGTTTTAATTGTTTGTTTAGTTCATTTTTGTTTTTGTTTTTTTTAGGTTCACTTGTTGATAGTTGTAAGTTTGTTGTCATTTTACTGTTCATATTTTTGATCATCTTTTTCTTATATAGGACCCTTTAGCATTTTGTATAATAAGGACTTGGTGATGATGGACTCCTTTAACTTGACATTATCTGGGAAGCACTTTATCTGTCCTTCCATTCTAAATGAAAACTTTGTTGGATAGAGTAATCTTGAATGTAGATCCTTGCTTTTCATGACTTTGAATACTTCTTTCCAGCTCCTTCTTCTCTGTAAAGTTTCTTTTGAGAAATGAGCTGATAGTTTTACAGGAACTTCTTTATAGGTAACTGTCTCCTTTTCTCTTGCTGCTCTTAAGATTCCTTACCTTTAATCTTGGGTAATGTAATTATGATGTGCCTTGGTGTGTGCTTCCTTGGGTCCAACTTCTTTGGGACTCTCAGCTTCCTGGACTTCCTGAAAGTCTATTTCCTTTGCCAGATTGGGAAAGTTCTCCTTCATTATTTGTTCAAATACGTTTTCCATTTCTTGCTCTTCCTTTTCTCCTTCTGGCACCTTTATGATTTGAGAACATTTAAAGTTGTCCTGGAGGTTCCTAAGCCTCTCCTTATTTTTTGAATTTGTGTTTCTTCATTTTGTTCTGGTTGAATGTTTATTTCTTCCTTCTGGTCCAAATTGTTGATTTGAGTCCTGGTTTCCTTCCCTTCACAGTTGGTGCCCTGTACATTTTCCTTTATTTCACTTTGCATAGCCTTCACTTTTTCCTCCATTTTGCAACCATACTCAACCATTTCTGTGAGCATCCTGAATATCAGTGTTTTCAACTCTGCATCTGATAGGTTGGCTCTCTCTTCATTGCTTATTTCTATTTTTGGAACTTTGATCTGTTCTTTCATTTGATCTGTGCAGCTGTTATGTAATAAAGGATAGAGCCTTAGGTATTTGCCAGGGTGGGGCAACCCACTTCACTGCATATGTGGGGGAGAGGTCCAAGAGGAAACAATGCTGCTTGCTCAACTCTCAGCCGGCTTTCCATCACTTCCTCTGTTACCCATAAGCAAATTGGTCCCTTCTGGTGCTGATTTCTGAGTGGGTGGGCTTGTGTAGGTTCTAGGACCCTGTGGGTCTCTCCAACAAACTCTCTTGTGAGGCTGGGAGTTTCTCCCATTGCCTCAACCCTCACAGGTTTTTTTCAGTCACATGTTTTGAGGCCCTACTTCCCTGAGTTGGAACCCTGGATTGCGAGGTATGTCTCACTCTCCAGTTGTTCCTCCCAGTTGTTCTGCACACAAATGTGGGACTGCCAAGTCCACCAGACATTGCCTTGCCCACCCCTGTTCACCAGCTGCCACCTTGCCATGGGTCCTCCCCACTTGAGTTGCCTGTTTCTACCCCTCCTACTGGTCTGGATGAATGTTTCTTCTTTAACTCCTTGCATGTTGGACTTCCATTAAGTTTGATTTTTCTGACAGTTCTGGTTGTTTTTGTTTTAAATTTGTTGTTGTCTTTCTTTTGGTTGTGCAAAGAGGCAAAGTGCATCCATCTATGCCTCCATCTTGGCCAGAAGTCCCCTCCAATTCTTTAATATACACTAGACCAAAGCAAACTTTACTGCAAAGTTATATTTATTTATATAATACATATTTAAGCATTTTGTCTTCTTCTATAGCCATATTCTGTTACTACATAAGATGACTTTTGAGGTCATGTGAAATATACCATTTGCTCATCTTCCAACAGCTTTCCTGAAATGCATCCTTGTCATAAATTTATTTGGCTAATATAAATAGTTTATTTTTCCCATAAAAATTTATTATTCATTAAATGAATGAATAAACAAGGACAAACAAGGATTACTTCAGTGAATGTTAGACAACTAACAAATGTGGTTTAAAGCAAAGAAATAGCTTTGAACTCTTCATCCATTAATACATTGTTTATCTCAGCTGATTTAAGTGATTATGTTTATCCTCCTGTAAAGTATTATTATTTCCTTGTTTAGGGACTTTAATGAAAGGATGGGATCCTATAAGTAAACTATCGTGAAACATTTGGTGCTTAATTTTGAATGGAAATGATAAAAAATAACAGACCATAGAAGGATTTCATCTGTATTTTTTTTAACAAAACCTTGAAATTTCCAAGGCTTGGGCCAAGAAACAGAATATTAAAGTGGGGAAAAATGAGTGATCAATCAGCCTTAAATTTATTTAACTGACCTTTCTCAACCTATTCTTTTAAATTAGTGTAACCATCACATTTCTGATCTCTACCTCTACTAAAGCCCATATTTCTTATTCTCTCTTTAATGTTCCATTTACTATATTAAGGATGATGGTTTTAAGAAAACAGTAGTTATTTTTTAAGGATTGACTGATTGATTGATTGATCTATGTGAGGTGGAAATAGAGGAAGAAAGAAGAGAGAGACACTGGTGTGAAAGAGAAACATCCAATGCACCCTCTCATATGCACCCTGACTGGGAACTGACTCTGTAACCCAGGCATGTAGCTCGACTGGGAATCAAATCAGTGGCCTTTTGCTTTGTGGCAAAATGCCTAACTAACTGAACCACACCAGTCAGGGTTAAAATGGTATAGTTTTGAACTTTAATGTAAAAAAATAAAATAATGCAGACATTGAAATAAACACAATGTTATAAAAGTTTTCTCAATTTCTTAAATTATATCCTCCTTTTCTGCTTCTAAATATTTATCTATCTTTTTGTAGATAGTATGCTATTTTAGTAACAAGATATTTTGAGTTACTTACACTATAGTCTTAAAGAGTTTGCAAAGTCTGTCTTACAAGTTGTCCCTAGTGCATTCCTCTTAGATAATCTTCATGTAAAAATAACTATGGAAATAAACTAATATTTCTTTATAGTAAATACAATAGTTCTTTCTTTATCCCCATTTTTGGCAGAGTTGGAGTCTCATAAATGATATACCAGAGTTCAAATCCCATCTGGGCCCATATTTTTGCCTAGCCTAACCACTATAATTTAGGTGGATGACATCATACCCAGAATTTATACTTTGAGATATCTATTGTACAGGTTAAGAAAGTCAGTCATTTTGATTTTCCATTGCTCACCTTTTTCTAAGGTGATTTATACAAGGATTAACTTTATTCTTCAGATGAAATATCACCCCTCTAAACAAAGAGATGGGTTCTTACACATTCAGGGTCATAGATAAAATCATACCATATATAAGATATAATCACATCATTAAATTAATAAAAATTCACACTTTTTGTAATGGGAATCAATGGAAGGGCTTTATTCAGAAAAGTGAATAATATAAATAGCTTAAAAACAATGAGAACATGGAGAATGCAAGGTAAAGGAAAGTTGTTTTCTGAGTCAATTAAATGGTCGATCAGCTGTAAAAGAGGTGACAAAGAAAATACTCAGCAAATGATTCTTTGGTACCTAGTTTTGCTTATATTATCTGATTCTATTTTTATGTGTGAAATTAAATCTTTGAATGTTGAATTCCTGAAGTAGTGATAAACACTAAATATTTAAGTAATTCTTTAATTTTCATGTGGATTTTTTTCAGCCACTTACAGAGTTCTCTCAGTATATAGAAATGCATGTTGTAGTTGAAAAAAATTTGGTAAGTATATTCTGGTTTATTTGCTTTATGTCAATTTGTATTAGTAATTATTTGCTTCTTTAAATGATCTCTTTTTCTGGGACTCCAATAATTCATATATTGCTTCTGCATAATGGTATTTTACAAATCCCTCTTTTTCCCCTTTCTGGTCCTTAGATTCCATAACTTGAACTGTCTACTCCTAAAGTTTGCTGATTCTTTACCCTGCCTCTTCAAATCGGCTGCTGAATCTTTCTAGTGAATTTTCAAATCAATTATTGCATTTTATAGCTCCAGAATTTATTTGATTTCTTTTTATTTCTGTATTTGTATAGACATTCTCATTTTGTTTATATGTAATTTCCTGATTTCCCTTAGTGTTTTCCTTTAGCTCTTTGAGCATACTCCAGACATACTTTAAAGACTTTGTCTGGTACCCTGCATTTCTGCAAGGGTGGCTTCTCCCTATTTATCTTGTTCCTTTAGGACATGTTTCTTTGCATGTTTGTTTGTTTGTTTGTTTACCTTGTATCGACTCAATGTTTCTGTTTCTCCTGCAAAATTCACATCAAAGCCTACTATAAATGTGATGGTATTTGGAGGTTGGGGTTTTTGGGAATGGCTTAAGTCATTGAAGTGGAGCCGTTATCAAGGATGTTAGAGACCTTATAAAAGAGATCCAGAAAGTTCCCTCACCCTTCTGCCATCTGAGGACACAAGAAGATGCTAGTAAGATGACCATTTATAAGCCAGGATGAGGGTTTTCATCAGACAGTAAATCTGCTGGAGCCTCTATCTTAGACTTTACAGTTTCCTGAACTGAGAGACATAAATGTTCATTGTTTAACACTTTACATTGTTAAGATATATTTGCTATAACACCTCAAACAAAGGAATCCAGTGTTTTTTGTTGAAAATTCAGCATTTGAAAAAAATAAACACCTTTTGTAGTTTTTGCAGATTTGCCCTGTGCAGGGCAGTCCTTAATTGATGAGTTGGCCTTGCTCACAATTTAGGGGTCAGCTGAGGGGAAGTTTAGGATGTTCTCAGGTCTTTTCTAAGCACATGTCCTTGATGAGCTTTCTTAACTTCAACATCTACAGGGCTGCTTTTGAATATCTCAATTTTCCAGAGTCTCACCCCAGCTTCTCCTCAGGGCCTTAAATGGTCTGTTGTCTATCTTCACCTGTAATCTCTTGCCTCAGACATCTGACTGTTTGTCATCCCCCTGAAGCTTTCACGAGTAGTGGCTTTTCCTTTATGATATCTGAAATCTGACTTAAGTAAGTTGGAACCCAGCCTTTCATGCAGCCTTTAGACAGGTTAGAACATTCCAAGTAAGACATACTCTTCAACCCCTGATTTGATGGAAGAAACTGGGAATGGGTTGCAGTCTTCTCCAGAGTAAACCATGTGACACTGGAGAAGGAAGTAGGGTGAGGGAAAGTTCAAGCATCACAAAATTTCCTGCCATTTTGCTTGGAGTTGGCTGGTCCACAGGGTATCTCACCTGTCATATCTCATCTCTATTCCACATGGCAGAAAACAACTCTGTACATTTTTTTATATGCTAGTGGTGTTAATAGGGCTCTCCAAACCAGTAAGTGGTGAGTGAAAGTGAAGGCCTAGGATATTACTACAGATTACTATAAACTTTACAAACACTGTACACTTAGGCTACACTAAATTTACAAAACAATGCAATGTTAATAGCAAACCAAGAGAAAATTACCCAATCAAGGGACACTATAAATATGAGATGTCCAAGGCTGCTGCTGCTGGCAGAACATGACACATTGTTTTATAGCAAACTTTTTTATAAGTAAAAAGAGTATATCCTACAATAATGATAAAAATATAGTAAGTACATAGACCAGTAACATATTTATTATCATTATCAAGTATTGTGCACTATATATAATTGTATTTGCTATACTTTTATACAACTGGCAGTACAGTAAGTTTGTTTACAGAAGCATCATTACAAACGTGTGAGTAGTGCATGGCTACAACATCACTAGGTAATTATAATCTAATGCAACTATCATCATATATGTGGTCTGTCATTGACAGAAACATTAATAAGCAGTGTCTGCTAAATGAAAACAAGATATTAGAGTGTTAGTTAAGAAAAAGAAGCCTGGTTGTTCGTTGTTTTGCTTTATTTTTAGTGTGGGGGAATGCTTTTTTGCTGATGAAAAAACCCAAGTACCAATGAAAAGTGATGATGTGGGCTTGAATTGTTAGTTACATCTTTGAATAGGTGACTTTTAATGTGTGTAATTGAAATATGAATGTTAGACTGGATCAGTTTTATACATAGTTGCATTAAGGAAAGCAGAGTATATGATTGGGTAGCCAAGTTCAGTGTTTGATAAAGTGACACAAGTTTGTGGGCTTTCTCTTCTGTTTATTGATTTGTGAAAAGGCTATAACTTTTTACAACTTCAAGTTAAAACTGAAAGTACTATCTTCCTCATATTTCTTTTTAATTTTTCTATTTAATGAGTATAAAATTATATCATATTGACATTTTCATTTCCTTAAATGATAATGAATTTATGCATAATTTAATGTTTATTGGCCACTGGTATTTACTTTTCTCTGAATTGACAACTTACGCCTTTTGCTCATTTTCTTAATGTTTTTTTGCCTTCCTGTCAACTTGTAACAAATATTTAGACATTAAAAATATCCATACTTGGTTTATTACCTGCAATAAAATACTGAAGCATTACCTTTGATTTGATTTTATTTATTTGTGGGGTTTTTTGTATACACAAAATTTTAATTTTCTTATATTCAAATATACTTTCATATTTTTCAATAGTTTTTAAGTTCACAGCTTTAATTAAGAACATGTTCCTAACTCCTATATTGTACATGTAGTCTTCTAGATTTGTCTGTGTTTAACTCTAATACTCCTGGAGTGCATTTTTATATATGGCATAGGATAAACTCTAGCTTAGGTGGGTGTCTATTTTTATTTTCTTTCAGATAAATAGCTTGTTGTTGCCAGCACCACTGATTAGATGTTAAAGTCTCAGATGTAATTGGGTTCTCTGTTTGGTGTCCCATTAACCTAGGTGTCTATTTATAAACTGGCTTCATACTGACTAGATTACAGTGGCTTTATGGTTTAATGATGTCAAGCAGACAAATCTCCACTCTGTTCTTACTCATACTTCTCTTGCACATTTTCTCTCAGGATCTTATTCTTAGATATGAAAATTATTTTCTCAATCCTCCCACCCAAATTGGGACTCTAATTAACATAGCATTTATTTTTAAAAGTAATTTATTGTTGTTCAATTACAGTTGTCTGTATTTTCCCTCCACCACTCCCCCCCACCCCAGCCAAACCCACCTCCCTCCCTTGCTTCCACCTTCCCCCTTGGTTTTGTCCATGTGTCCTTTATAGTAGTTTCTGATAACATGGCATTTAAACAATACTAATTTAGGGTAATAAGCAAGTTTGTGATAAAAGTCTTCTTATCCAAGAAAAACATGGGTGTGTGATTTAGACTGATTCTACATCTTTTAACAAGACTACTCTAGTTTTTTTAAAACAAAGATTTACAGCCTTTCTTGTTTTATTTACTCCTAAGTACTTTAGACTTTTTAGTATTATAAATACATTTTCACATTGATTGAGAAAAACATTAATTTTTGTAGATAGCTTCCATATCTAGCCACCTTACCATTTACTCTTAATAATGACAGTTTTACTAGAGCCTCATGTGTTTTCTAGTATAAAATATAAGTTCAAAGATACAGTTTTATTTCTTCTTTCTAGGGTTTATAGCAGGTTTTGAAAAATTTTCTTGTGTTTTTGGTTCACTAAAACTTCCCTTACTACATTAAATAATGGAGGGAAGAGCTATATAGTTCCTGATTTTAATTTAAGTGATTTTTTCATTTTGAGTAATGTATACTACCAATTTTTAGTTGTTCATATTGCCATTATCATTGTGTTCAGTCTTTAAATAATTTTACTCAATTTGTTTTGGAGTTGTTATTAGGAATTGCTGCTGAATTTTTATCAAATGCTTTCTCAGCACTTATTTTCATGACTGCAAATTTTCTCTTTCAGTTTCTTGATATAATGGATAATGTTACATACTTCATTGATGGTGAACTTTTGTTTACTGGAGAATAAATTTGCCTCATCATCACATTATTCTTTTGATATGTTACTGAAATTTATTGACTAATATTTAGAATGTTTGCATTTGCATTCATGAATATAGTTGTTTTATAGTTTTCTCAAATATATCAATTACCATAGAAGAAACTTAAAAAATAATTAAAGAACTACTATTTAAAACTCATCAGGATACTCTGGTTTTTCTTCAGATCATATAAATCTTTCACTTTTTAAAACTCATCAGGAACTTTGAGCTTATAGCTGCATTTTATCTAACTTCTAAATAGCAGATAATTGCTCTGTATTCTAATCTAGTAGTTTTCATTCATTGGTATGAATAAATATCACCTAGAAAATTTGGTGAAAAAAATAAACAGACACCAAGGTCCTGCAACTTCAACGAATCTAGGTTTCTATAATTTATTCTCCAGATGAGTCTGACACAAACAAAAATCCAAGAATCACTGTCCTAAACTGTTCAGAAAGCTCCCAATTCATTTTATAAAGACAAAAAATTTTAATTCCATCTCATAAAGCTAGGACATTTATGTATTTTTAATATATAAATCAGATTGTATCAATTTCCTGATTAAAACTTTGAATAGCTTTCTCTCTCTTTTTTTTATTGAGGATAATTGACATACAACATTATTATATTAGTTTCATATGTACAACATAATGATTCAGTATCTGTATATATTGCAACATACTCACCATAAGTCTAGTTAACATTTGTCACCATACATAGTTAGAGAATTTTATTTTCCAATTAGAACTTTGAAGATCTACCTTCTTAGCAACTTGCAAATATGCAAAACAGCATTGTTAACTATAGTTTCCATACAGTTTATCACATCCTTGTGGCTTATTTCATAACTGGAAGTTTGTACCTTTGGATTCCCCTCACCTATTTTGCCAAACCCTCTCACCTAGCTCTGACGATCAACAAGTTATTCTCTGGGTCTATGAGTTTGACTTTCAAAAATTTCACGTATAACTGAGATCAAACACTTTTCCTCTGAAATTTATTTACTCTTAAATCTCTCAGACCATCTTGTTATTTCACCCAGTCCTGAAGGTTCTATGACTTTGCTTTTTCACAGTTGACATTAGAATTTTGGTAGGATTGCATCAAATCTGTAGATTGCTTTGTATAGTATATACATTTTAACAATATTAATTCTTGAGCATTGAATACATTTACATTCATTTGTGGGATTTGTTTCAAATTTTTCTTTCATATCACGTAGTTTTAAGTGTACAGGTCCTTCCTCTCCATGGATAAGTTTATTCCTAGGTATTTTTGATGTCATTGTAAATGGGATTGTTTTCTTAATTTCTCTTTCTGGTAGTTTGCTATCAGTACATAAAAATAAAACAGGTTTTTGCATACTTGTTTTTTATCTTGCAACTTTACCATCTTTGTTTATTAGTTCTAACAGTTTTTTGGTGGAGACTTTGGAGTTTTCTACATATAATATGGCACCTTCAACAGTGACAGTATTACTTCTCCCTTTTCAATTTGAATGCATATTTTTCTAGCATAATTTCTCTGGCTGTGACTTTCAAATCTATGCTAAATGAAAGTGGTTAGACTAAGCATCCTTGTATTGCTCCTGATTGTAGGGTAAAAGTCTTTAACTTCTTGTCATTGATTATGATTATGATTTTGGTTGTAGGCCTGTTGTATATGGTTTTCATTGTGTTAAGGTATGTTCCCTATATATGTGTTTCATTGAGAGTGTTTATTATGAAAAAATTTTGTCAAATGATTTTTTATAATCAACTGAAATAATTTTATGATTTTCCCCTTCATTTCATAGTGTATCAAATGAACTGATATGTGAATGTTTAACCATTTTTGCATCCATGGAATACATCCCACTTGACCATGATGCATTATCCTTTTAATGTGTTCTTGATTTCAGTGTGCCAACATTCTATTGAGGATTTTTGTATCTATGTTCATCAGAGATGCTGTCCTATAATTTCCTTTTTACACTGTGTACTTGACTGGTTTTGGGATCAGGGTAATGCTGACCTTGTAAAATGAGTTTGGAAGTGTTCCTCCTCTTCTGCTTTTGGGAGTTTATAGTATCTTTTTATGCCTTTTATATAGCCTGTTTCTCACACTGAATATATATTATTTTTATAATATTTAATATTAAAAACTAATAATGAGCAGTTTAAACACTACATTAAAATTTAAACATTCATTAAATATTAGCATATATGTTTAAGATCTAAAATGAATGATTATCTTTTTCAGTATCATCAAATGGGTTCTGATACAGCTATTGTCACTCAAAAAATTTTCCAGTTAATTAGTTTGACTAATGCTGTAAGTATTTGCTTTTTAGTACTTTTGCATTTGCTTGTATTACTTAAAAAATTCCAAGTTGCTTTTATGACACTGCCTGAATATACATCTTATGTGAATAGGGAAAATTATGTAGCCATTTTAATTTTCAGTTTTCTGACTGTTTAATAGAAATAATAATAATTGTATATACCAACTATTTTCAACCTTTTTCATTTTATAACACACAAAATAATCATTAAAGATATGTGGCACACCAAAAAAGTCTATTTTTTGCCAGTTTGACAAAAAAATAGGTATACTCATAATTTTTATTTATTCACACCAGACAGCTGTTGTTGTGCTGGCTGTTGTCATTTTTTTGTTTGACAGTCTAAGGGAAAAGAAGTCAGTGCACCTGACCAAATAGTCAAATATTGTATGTTTTAAAAATTCTTGCAGTACGCCAGTGGGCCTCTGGCAGCGCACCAGTGTGCTGTGGCACACTGGTTAAAAATCGCTGATGTATACCTAAACAGGTTATTGTAATGATCAAATTAAATAAAACACTTGACATGGGATGTGCTTAAGTATGAGCTTTTCAAATGTTAATAATAACTTGTTCCATTAGTAGCACATATTATAAGTTTTAAAACAGACTTAAAGTTGAATTGTTTAACATTTGTAACCAGTATAGTGTTTATTTTCACACTTAATTTTGAAATCTATGTAGACCATGATATTTGAATTTATTTCATTTATGTGTTCTATTTTAGATTTTTACTTCATTTAATATTGCAATAATTCTGTCTTCATTGGAACTTTGGATAGATGAAAATAAAATTCCAGTAACTGGAGATGCTAATCAATTATTACACAGATTTTTAAGATGGAAAAAATCTTATCTTGTTTTGCGTCCACATGATATGGCATTTTTACTTGTGTAAGCATGTATTGGCATTACTGTATCTTATACAAAGAAAACATATCCATATTTGAACTAATTTCTGACAGTTGACAGGTCTTTAGAGAAAAATATTTTTGTGACATTTTCTTACCTACAGCATTGTGTGAATATTATTTTTCACCATAAGGGTTTTATAGAATTATTTGAATCATTCTATTTATTTGTTTGTATTTAAAATTTGTTTCTTCAATCTTGTTACCATATGCCTTTTTACCTTATAGTATAATGTCCCTAACTATACAAAAAATATTTAAAATATCTATCTGAAGAAACATAACAGAATTCTATGAATATAGTAATTTGGGTTTCTTTTTATGCTTTATTTCCATAAAATAAAACAAAAACAATAAAGAAATAGAAACCCTATTATGTATTTAAATATCTCCGACATACCACATTCACATTGTGCTGCCTTTTAAAAAACTATGACTCCCTTTCTATTTAATAAGCTTATTTTTAAATGAATGTCTAGAATCTATATATTATTATATTGAATAAAATAATATGCATAATTAAAAATAATAATTCTTTATGTTATTTTCTGCATCACCCATATGCCGTAACTTTTCATGACTCTGGCAAGTGAATTCTATCTGATTAAGCAGAAACTTTAGTCCATAAGGTGACTGCCTATTTGTCAACTATATTGCCTCATTTTTTCTAATTTTAAGAAATTTGATTTAATTTTCTTATTTTGATTATTTAAAAAATATTTTAATTTTTAATGAATACTACAAAAATGGAATCTTCATTTAAGAAATTCCACTTGAGAATATACTTTATAATATTCAATATTTGTTGTAAAATCTATTTTATTGTTTTCAAAAGAAGCAGGCATATTGTCCCTTCCTTTATTACTTTAATGTTAGATGAAAATATCTATGCATATATTATATAAATATAAAAATATATATTAAGCAAATTAAATGTTAATTGTGTTTAGTTTTACAAAATTATATGATTATAATTTTTTTAAACTTAAGTTACAGAGAAAAAGCGAATTATATTGGTGCAACCTTTCAAGGAAAGATGTGCGATAGACAATATGGAGGAAGTGTTGCTCTGGTTGGTATAATCTGCTTGGCTAAGATATATAAATAGAATGCTGTTTAGATCATATAGATTTAAATACTTTCTTTCTGAATTATTTCTAAGTATTTTGATATTTGCATAATGAATCTAATGATCTCTGTCTCTGCTGTCCACTGAGACAAATGTTTGAACTGTAGCAAGTCCTTATTGAACTTAATACACATAAAATGTTTACTGTTTTCTTCTCATGAGTTCAAAATATCCTTTTAGAAAGTTAATGTAGTGATCTATTTTAGTCTTATAAGATGGTCATGACATTTCATGTGCTTAACATTTATTTATTAATTCATTGATTTTAATTTCAAGTTTAGATTTTGTACATTTTCTTAATTATTGTAGGTAACATAATTGTGGCCGAGATTAAAATAAAACTTTTGAAACTATTTATCAATTAATTACCTTAAAATGCTTTGTGGAGCACAGGTGAAAAAAAACAGAATCGAATGCTCTCCCTATTTTTCTTAGTAGAAAATCTTGGTGTATTTAAAGTTGGTATTATTTATCATAGTAGAAGATCTTGGTATATTTAAAACTGGTATGTTTTTGCCCCTCTTTCACAATGCTGTGGTTTTTTTGACACAGAGAACTTGCTTTTTTTATGTTTGTGTGTGTGTTTGTATAATGTGTGCTGGAGTTTGAGGGAGGCAATGTATAACACGCTTATTTCAGTGAACAAGTAAAACTAAGTGAAGACATAAAAAGATGAGTCAATCAAATGGAGAGAACTTTAATATTCACATGGTATAGTTTGGAAAATGTGGCTTATGTTTATGGGCAAGCCATGACCTAGTCTCAAAAGCTGGAATTTGTCTGATTTACCCAGTCACAAGCAACACAGAAATATAAAACTCTCATGTGAAGAAGGACCTTCATCAATTAACAAAACGCAGAGCAGAACTCATTCTCTCTATAGGCAAGTTAGCTACCAAGTGAAGGGAAATGCCATTGTTTACTGGAAAGTATGGGGAGGACAGTGTCTCTATAGAGAGAAGAGCAATCAGAGAAGAGCTCTCTAGTATTCGTTTTTCTTATTCTCCACATTTCTTTGGGATAACCATTGCCGACCTTTTTATTGCAAAAATTAGCAGTGGCCGATATTCACTAGAGTGAGATGTTGAAGCCGACAGTTGAAACTCTGCCTTCTGATGTAAAGAATCCACCACCCTCCCTACTGTGCCTTAGTGGTGCCTCTGTTATTAAATCAGAGCATCGTATTTCTACCCTTTCTGGCTTCTTTTTTTTTTGTATAAAAAAATCTTAATTTTTAATTATTTATTTGTTTTTCTTTTATTGTTGTTCAAATACAGTTGTCTCCATTTTCACCCCACCATACTCCCTGCCCCACCCATTCCCATCTTTCTGGATTCTTTTATCATCATTTTTTCCTGTTCTTCTAACAATAATACATTGTCTTAATAACTAGTTTTATAACAAACTATCAAAAATGTTAGTGTAAACCCTACTGCTACCACTTCCGAGTGATTTAGGTATTCTGAGTTATCTGCATTTCCATTTAAAAACCAGCTTGTCAATTTCAACAAAAACTGCTTGGATTTTTATTAATTTTAAACTGTATCTTTAGTCCAATTTGAGGGACATTGATATCTTAACAATACTGAGTCCTTCTATCCATGAAATGGATAAATATGTGTAGTATATTCACATAATGCAAGCAAAAAAAAAAAACCTGTTATACACTCAACATTGATGGATCTCAAAAACTGTATGTTGAGCAAAATTAATCAGAAACAAAATAATATTGACTTTATTATGCCATTTTAATGTGTAGGTAAACATACACCATTTTGTTCAAGGTTAGAATAGAAGTTACAAATTACAGGAGGTAATGCCTGGAAGGTTGCTGAAGAGAAATTCTTGGGTAATAAAAATATCCTATGTTTTGCCCAGTGTAGTAGTTGCACGGATATGTATCATACACATTTCACAAATATGTGTATATATGTATACACATACAACATTATAAATAAATTATATATATGAATGTGTGTATACATGTAAATATTCTATATATGCATATATATTAAACTGTATCAAGGCATTTAAGATTTGTGCATTATTTTAAAGTATATTTTATTGATTATGCTATTACAATTTTCCCAATTTTTCCCCCTTATCCCCCTCCACTCTACAGCCCCCAACCCTCCAGCATTACCCACCCCTTAGTTCATGTCCATGGGTTGTACATATAAGCTCTTTGAGTTGTCTGTTTCTTATACCATCTTTTACCTCTCCCTGTCTATTTAATGCCTACCAATTATGCTTCTTGTACCTTTTCCTCCCTTCCCCCTCCCAACTGAAAACCCTCCATGTGATGTCCATTTCTCTGATTCTGTTCCTGTTCTACTATTTACTTATTTTGTTTTTGTTGTTTTTCTTCCTTTATTTTAGGTTCATTTGTTGATAGTTGTGAGTTTGTTGTCATTTTACTGTTCATATTTTTTATCTTTTTTCTTAGAGAAGTCCCTTTAACACTTCATATAATAAGGGCTTGATGATGATGAACTCCTTTAACTTGACCTTAGCTAGGAAGCACTTTATCTGCCCTTCCATTCTAAATGGTAGCTTTGCTGGGTACAGCAATCTTGGATGTAGGTCCTTGCCTTTCATGACTTTGAATACTTTGTTCCAGCCCCTTCTTGCCTGCAAGGTTACTTTTGAGAAATCAGTTGATAGCCTTATGGGCACTCCTTTGTAGGTAACTCTCTCCCTTCCCCTTGCTTCTTTTAGGATTTTCTCTTTATCTTTAATCTTGGGTAAGTTAATGATGATGTGCCTTGGTGTGTTCCTCTTTGGGTCCAACTTCTTTGGGATTCTTCGGGCTTCCTGGACTTCCTGGAAGTCTAGTTCCTTCAGCAGATTGGGGAAGTTTTCCTTCATTATTTGTTCAAATAAGTTTTCAGTTTCTTGCTATTGTTCTTCTCTTTCTGGCACCTCTATAATTTGGATATTAGAATGTTTCAAGTTGTCCCAGAAGTTATTAAGCCTTTCTTCATTATTTTGAATTCTTGTTTCTTCATTCTGTGCTGGTTGGATGTTTATTTCTTCCTTTTGTTCCAAATCATTGATTTGAATCCTGGTTTCCTTCTTGTCACTGTTGGTTCCCTGAATATTTTGTTTTATTTCATTTTGGGTATCTTTCATTTGTTCTTTCATTTTCAGCCAACCTCAACAAGTTCTGTGAGCATGTTGATTACTAGGGCTTTAAATTCTCCATCAGATAGTTTGGCTATCTCCACATCACTTAGCTCTCTTTCTGAAGTCTTGCTCTGTTCTTTCATTTGGGCCATATTTTTTGTCTGGGGCACCTGTTAAGTTGTAAGGAGGTGGGTCTTAGATATTTACCAGAGCAGCAACCCTACTAGCCCCACTGAGGGCACTGCTGTGGGGGAGGGGCCAGAGAGGGAACAATACAGCTCCCTTGCTCATCTCTAGCTCACTTTCCAATGAACTCTCATGTGAGACTGGGAGTTTCTCCCTCTGAGGCAACTGCCATATGCACAGTCAGCTCTTAGTCTCAGTTTCCCCTTACATCAGCCCCACCCACACGGTCTGCTGCCTTGCCACAGGTTCTCTCCATTGGCCACCTTACTAGTCTGGTTGGTCTGTTTGACTGTATCTGTAATTCCATGGTTGTTAGAGTTCTATGCAGTTTGATTTTCTGGCACTTCTGGCTGTTTACTGATTTTAGATTGGTTGTTATCCTCCTTTTGGTTGTGCAAGGAAGTGAAGGGTTTCTACCTATGCCTAGTTCCATCTTGGCTAGAACTAGAATTGTGCATTCTATATAAAACAAAATTAATTAAAAGGCATGAAAACATCACATAAATAAACTGTTATTAATAATTTCAAAGGACAATAATCAAAACAAAAATATTTGTTTCAACTACTAAAAATAAAAATTATCAAATTGTTTTTTTCTTCAAAAATTTTAAACCAATATATAATGCCACAGAAATTTTATCCCTAAAGAGTAAGAAAAAGAACTGACTATACTACCAAAGGAATTTTGATGTATCAATGGTATAAAGAAGCAAAATGCTCTTCATGTAAAATAGATATGAATTTTAAGTGATTCTTTAGTTAGAATAAAACAAAATTTTACTAACATTATATAATAAACTGGAACTTATATATGCCTAAGACACACAAATCAAACACTAAAAGAATCACTGGAAGGAATAATCATACTTGGATAACTATTTCTCAGACCAAAATTTAGCAACTTGGTACAATATTAACAAGCTTTATCTAAAAGGAGTACATAGAATCTTGATTTCTAATATTAGAGACTAGAAGAAGTTTTTACAAAGCAAACATGGCAGACATATATATAGTAAGTCATGTGCTGTACAAAAAAAGGACATATCAATAATTCTTTGCCTGCAAATTTCTCAGTCTAGTGATTGGCACACAAGAAACCTTAATAAAAGCCAGTTGCTGTTATTATTTGACAGGTATTGCCCTAAGCAACTATTATTCATCAAAGGAAGCTTGTTTGCTTAGTTATAAACTTTTATACAAAATATTTAAATATTACAATGCTAAATATAATTTTAGCTTTTCCATTATTTTCTTTTTTTGTTATTGTTCAACCACAGTTGTCCCCATTTCCCCACCACTACCACTTGCCCCACTCCACCCTTCCCTGACTTTAACCAGAGACATCAAAATAAAGAACAAATTGACAGTAATCAGAGGGGAGGGAGGAGAGGGATAATGGGAGAAAATAGGGGAAGTGTCATCAAGGAACATGTATAAAGGACACATGGGCAAAACTTTTCCATCATTTTCAAAACAGGAGTAATCATAACAGTATCCTGTAAGAAATTCTCGTACTCCAGTTTGTATCTTTTTCAAGTTTTTTATACAAGCCTGTTATGGTCTAAACTATATACTCCTAAAATTGATTCATACACTGAAGTCCTAACCCAGCGTGACTATATATTGGAGATCAGGCCTTTATGGAAGTCATGAAGATTCAAGGGGGTTATAAGAGTGAGCCTCTGATCTGAGAGCACTGAAGTCCTTATGAAAGGAGGAAAAGACACCAGAGATATCTACCTCTGTGCATAAACAAAAGAAGGCCATGTGAGGACACTGTGAAAAGGCAGCCTCCTACAAGCCAGGAGGAAAGACCTTACCAGAAAGCAAACCTCTGACAACTTGATCTTGGACTTCTAGTCTCCAGAACTGTGAGAAAATAAATTTTTGTTATTTAAGCCATCCCACTTTGTGGTATTTTGTAATGACAGCCCTAGCTGACTGATGAAAGCCTAATGTAAGACTGCCACAAAAAGAACACAAAGGAATGTCATCTCCAACACAAACTGCATGCTTTGACCATATCACACAAATAAAAGGAAAAGCCAGAATAAATATGCTAGTAAGAAGATAAAGAATAAAAGAGCAATTGCACATGGGAGTACGAGGAACTGCTTTTTCTAAAATATATTTTATTGATTATGCTATTACAGTTGTCCCATTTCTCCCCCATCATTCCCCTCCACCCTGCACACCCCCTCCCACCCACATTCCCCCCTTTAGTTCATGTCCATGTGTCATAACTTCTTTAGCTTCTACATTTCCCACACTATTCTTGCCCTTCCCCTATTTTCTACCCACCGTCTATGCTACTTATTCTCTGTACCTTTCCCCCTCTCTCCTCCTCCCACTCCCCTGTTGCTAACCCTCCATGTGATCTCCATTTTTGTGGTTCTGTTCCTGTTCTAGTTGTTTGTTTAGTTTGCTTTTGTTTTAGGTGTGGTTCTTAATAGCTGTAAGTTTGCTGTCTTTTTACTGTTATATTTTTATCTTCTTTTTCTTAGATAAGTCCCTTTAACATTTCATATAAAAAGGGCTTGGTGATGATGAACTCCTTGAACTTGACCTTATCTGAGAAGCACTTTATCTGCCCTTCCATTCTAAATGACAGCTTTGCTGGACAGAGCAATCTTGGATGTAGGTCCCTGCCTTTCAAGACTTCAAATATTTCTTTCCAGCCCCTTCTTGCCTGTAAGGTCTCTGTTGAGAAATCAGCTGACAGTCTCATGGGAACTCCTTTGTAGGTGACTCTCCCCTTATCCCCTGCTGCTTCTAGAATTCTCTCCTTCATTTGAATCTTGGCTAATGGAATTATGATGTGCCTTGGTGTGTTCCTCGTTGGGTCCAACTTCTTTGGGACTCTCTGAGCTTCCCGGACTTCCTGGTAGTCTATTTCCTTTGCCAGATTGGGGAAGTTCTCCTTCATTATTTGTTCAAATAAGTTTTCCACTTGTTGCTCTTCTTCTTCCCCTTCCGGGACCCCTATAATTCGGATATTGGGACGTTTAACGATATCCCGGAGGTTCCTAAGCCTCTCCTCATTTTTTTGAATTCTTGTTTCTTCCTTGTTTTCTGTTTGATTGTTTCTTTCTTCCTTCTGGTCCACTCCATTGATTTGAGTCCCAGTTTTCCTCCCATCTCTATTGGTTCCCCATGTGTCTTCCTTCATTTCATTTATTGTAGCCTTCATTTGTTCATCTAATTTGTGAGCAAAATCAACCAATTCTGTGAGCATCCTGATGACCAGGGCTTTGAACTGTGCATCTAATAGGTTGGCTATCTCTTCATGGCTTAGAGGAATTGGCTCTGGAGCTTTCATTTGTTCTCCAGTTTGAGCCACTTTTGGTGGTTTTTTTTTGTTGTTGTTGTTTTCTTTTGGTTTTGGTCTCATCACAGCTGTTACATAGTGAGGAGTGGAGCCTTAGGTGTTCCCCTGTGTGGGGCAGCCCAGTAGCTGAGTTGTGACGCTGTTTGTGGGGGTGGAGACTGAGAGGGAGCAATGGCGCCTGCTCCGCTCTCTCCTGGATTCTAGTCCCTTCCACTGCTTCCCTTTCACCTGGATTGTTTGCGCGCTGGAATGTGGGACCACCTGGTCAGCCAGCTGCCTTGCGCAGCCTCACTGGGTCTGCACAGTTGCCACTCCATGCCTGGGGTCTGACAGCTGCCGCCTGTGGGCCCAGAGTCCGCCAGCTGCCACCTGTGCACCTGGGAACTGCCAGCCACTGCTGCCTGCGTTCCCGGGGCCACACCTCTACTTTTTCCTGCCGAGACTCAGCCCCTCTTACTGGTCTGGATGAATGGTTGTTGGACTTCTGTACAGTTCAATTTTCTATAAGTTCTTGTTGTTTTCTTGTTTCTAAATATTTGTTGTCCTTAATTTTGGTTGTGAGAGGAGGCACAGTGTGTCCACCTACACCTCCATCTTGGCCAGAAGTCCAAGGGACTGCTTTTATACAAATGAATAAAGTGAAACTTTGGGGATGCTGTTATTTCCATTTTACCAAGCGATGTAGGATAAAAGGGAACAGGAGTAATAGAGAAAGAGAAACAATTATAAAGTGGCATTGAATGATTGCCTGGCCTTTTCTACAATATCCTGAAATCAAAAATAACTATACTAATAATATACCACCTTACTATTTATTATATCACTATTTATAATATCCTATTACATTGCTGACATTTAGCAGAATCTTTTTTTTCATTTTTCATGAAGTCAAATATTTTTCCTCCCCTCCCCCTTTCACTCTCCCTCATTTTCTTCCTCCCCCTTTCTCCTCCTGTCCCTTATTTCCTTTTCCTCCTCCCCTCCTCCTCCTTCTTTATCTTCTTATTTTTCTTTTCTTCTCTCTCCCTCTCTTTGCAAATGGATGGTATATTCAACTGTGGTAATTTGATAAAATGACTGTTATCAATGTGTATGCAAAATATAAGGACTTTACACTCTCTCAGGGCTATAATATGGATATTTCATTTGTCAGCTGGGCTTGAAGGGAAGGACAGAGTTACTCCATTAGGGTCACACAGAGACTGTAGAGAACTCCACTCAAGGACTCAGTCATGGAACTCCTGACAATGACAGTGATAAACAATTTGCTCTTTTCTCACGCTCTCATCTCTGTTGGATCAACGTAAAGCAGGAGGCGAAAGACACTTTTGACATAATCCAGTGGTGTCAGTCTGAGTTAGAGAGCAGGGTGGAAAACAATGGAGAGTTGAATTAGAGAAGCAAACAGAAGATTTCAAAATGTATTCCTAGAAATCTGTCTTAAAGTGTATTTATATAGGTGTTATTAGATATATTTGAAGAGCTAGCATGACTTATGGATTTTTTTAAACATATGTTTTAGTATAGTCAAAATTTGCTATAATAAGAATCATATTTATAAAGAAAAATGATAAAAGCATTTTGGCTTTGAAAATAAAGTTTAAACAACTGGAAAGTGGCATTCTCATTATTGGTCATTATTACCATAATCTAAATTAATTCTATGTGTTAATTTATGGCTTTTTAAAAATGTCTGAAACATTTATGTAAAATATCATCTCTAATCAAATAATAAGTAAGCACGACCTGTTAATCATTCGTTAGTGCAAACATGACTGTAATTATCATTAGGTATAATTATATTACTGGTGCAATTTTTATCTTGCTCTGATGTCACCAAATGAACCCTATGTTTACAGTTTGGTAAAATTTCAAATTTCACTATTTCTATTTTTCTTATATTGATAATGGTGCCTATAACAAATTAGTCCAACATGGATGGCACTTCTTTTTTTTAAATTTTTTAAATTTAATTTACTTAGTTTTAGAAAGAGGGGAAGAAGAGAGGAAGGAGAGAAACATCAATATGTGGTTGCTTCTCACCATTCCCCCTACTGGGGAGCTGACCCACAACTCAGGCATGTGCCCTGACTCAGAATAGAACTGGAGAACCTCTGGTTCCCAGGCTGGTGCTCAATCTATGAGCCGCCCCAGCCAGGGCATGGATGGCACTTCTGTGGTTAATATATTAGAAGCCTCTATTCCATTTTGTCATGTGACTATTTCTAATAATTAACACTATATCCCAGTAAATGAATTATCTCCTAAAATGTGACTGTACATGTATGGTTTTTTCCAGCACCCTAAAACCATTAGTATGGAATCATTTTCAGTTATTATAGCTCAGTTACTGAGCCTGAGTATGGGGATAGCTTATGACGACCTTGACAAATGCCAGTGCCCAGGAGCTGTCTGCATAATGAACCCAGAAGCAATGTAAGATGCTTTAATTTTAAATGCTTTATACATAGAATTTATGCAAAAACAAGTTTGGTGTATTTAAAAATCTAAGCTCTTAAAATAATTAAAAATGGTCAAATACAAGCTGTGACCTGTGATCCCAAGGTCAAAATACATAATCTTAGTCCTAAATACCTATCTCAATATTTCCTAATCTAATGTCACTCTTGCTTTGTCATATATGATTAACCCTACATTTATCACTAAGTTTACTTGCATGATTTTAATAATTTAAGTCCTGAGTAGATAAGAAAAACACTAGTTTGTAATTACTATACTAGAATGATTTATTAATGTGGTTTTGTCTGCATGTTAATCTCTTGCATCCTGCCCTGGCTCAGCCTGAGGTCTTGGCATCTATTGGTTTCATAGATGCTGTTATTCAGTCTTTTATTTGTCATTAGAGAAGGTTTTTGCCATATCCTTATCATGCCTCAAAACCTAGTGCTTTTGCTGTTTTCACTATTATTTTTAATGTACACTCTGAGATTTTATAAAATTAGGACCAAATAGTCAGGGATTAGGAAATCCATTATCTAGTCAGTGACTGGAGTCAGCCTCTTATCTTTCCGTTGGACAATTTTTGGAAGATGTCTTAGAAAATCAAGCTCAATTGTCTTCAGCAGCAAATTTGATGACATCTCATTCTCTCCATTTCCTTGTCTTGCTTCCACAATCATTTCTGAAAAGTATTTGCATTCAAATTTTTCTCTCACACTCTGATTTGGGAGGAACACATATCAAAATACTTATCCTAAAAGTGGCCTTAGTAAACTTTTATGAAATGGTTGTTGAACTGAATCAATGAATGATCTGGTGACAACAAGGACATCATTGGCAGGAGATGATGTACTTGGAGGTCACTGTGGCAGGTGCAGGGTGTGATGCAAGATGCCTTGTTCTTTGGCACTTACGATCATTAAAATACAATAAAACTAAAGATATTCCTGGTAGATTAGGTTTCATGTGTAATCTCTCATAAATATCAAAGATTTGTATTGCAGACCCCCTAGAGTTCTGTTTCAGCTACTGGTGGGCTACTGGACCCTTGCAGAGTTGAGAATCAGAGGCTCTGTTATCAAGAAAAAATGAGAGAATGAGGAATAGGAATATCTAGAAAATCTGTGCAAAGATTCACATTGCAAATAAATTCTCCAGTTAGATATAATTATGATTATATTTTCTTTTTAATGAAAACATTAATTTTATTCCCAGAAAGTATGTCCCCTATGAACCAGTTCACACATAACAAGCATATCTTGCATTGCTGATGCTTAGTAATAATTAAATTTCTGTTGCTTCTTATACTTTGGTTTCTGGTGCTTAGATTGATAGAAATCATCTGAACTGCTGGTAATGTAATAATAAATCCATTCATTATGGTTAATATAACTGAAGGGTATGTTTACCCAGGATGTGAAAACAAAGAAATATATCAAAATTGGTAGTTCGTTCAAAGCTCCCTAATTTGTTTGTAGTCCTCATGTGAAAAACATTTTCCTGTAGTAATCTAAATGGCTAAGGTTTGAGTCTATGGCTTTAAAATTCAATTAATTTCGTATTTGCTATATGTTAATACTATTCTGAATAACAAAAATTATAGTAAAAGGGCACCCAAAGAACCTACAACAGTTCTAACCATGCACTCATTCATTTTTTAAAAAAATAATCATTGCCCTGGCTGGTGTGGTTCAGTTGGTTGGACACCATCTTGTAAAACAAACTATCATGAGTTTGATTCTTGGTTGGGCATGTGGGTGATTGTGAGTTTTGTCCTCAGCTGGGGGCATGTGCAAGAGACAACTGATCAATGTTTCTCTTTCCCATTGATGTTCCTCTTCTTCTTTTTCTTTGTACCTTCCCCTCTCTCTAGAATCGACAAAAGAAAAAAAAATCATGGATCTTTTAGCTTTGTGCTAGCGAACAAAACAATCAAAATATTTTTCCTCCTAGAGCTAAAAAACTAGTAAGACAAGATAATTACTAAATAATTAAATAAATAATATTCCAGTTTTTGATAAATATTTTGAAGAAAAAATCAATGTCACTAAGTGAATAAAGGGGAGTAAAGGAGTGTTATGCTAGATGTGTGCTTGGAAATGTTCTCTCTGTGTAAACACTGAGTAAAGAATTGGATACTGATCTCAAGTCTAAGTGATTAGTTTGTGTTTGAAAGTCAGATATCTGAGTTGTCAGGTATTGGTGTTATTTAAAACGTAGAACTGAAAAAGATTACCTATGAGTAGTAGAAAGAAATGGAAAAGTCCAATCTTTTTTCTCAATACCAGGGTAGGAAAATTTTTACAATCATGAAAAGAAGAGGAAGCCAAAAGTGATGCAGAGATAGACCAATATGTGAGTTAGGAGCTATGAGAAAAAAACAGTGTCACCGATAACTATGATATAAGAGCCAATAAAATTGTACTGATTTTTTATTCCTACTAAAATAATACGAACTTTTTGCACAGTTGACTCACTGTGCACAGATAAGGAAAGTTTGATGCTAACCTAATTGAGCACTTTGTCTATTGTGAAATGCTATTGAGTAGCTTATTCCTAGGTTAGACAGCTTATGGATGCAATGCTTACATAAAAATTTGAAGTTTAATGTATTTTTAGTCATTCCAGTGGTGTGAAGTTCTTTAGTAACTGCAGCATGGAGGATTTTGCACACTTTATTTCAAAGCCAAAGGCCCAATGTCTTCAAAATCATCCACGTTTGGACCCAACATACAAAACTGCAGTCTGTGGTAATAGCATAGTGGAAGAAGGAGAAGCATGTGACTGTGGAACTCAGGAGGTTAGTACTAATTTAAAAGAATATATACCAGAATTACATCAAAAAATAATTAATTGTTATAGTGTTACACTGTTATGTTCCATAATTTATCAAATTTACTTTTCTACAAAAACCTTAAGAAGGCATGTAGTGATTTTAATAAACAGTGCACTTATATATTAATGTACAGATTTAGTGGTTTGTAGATTATTTGTACAAGTGATTTTCAGTCATTAATTCTACAGCTGAGCTGACCTAGGTTTAACTGCCCTTCTTATGTATTTTCTTTTTATTTATTCTTTTTTATTTTAAGTTTTTTTTTGATTTTTTTTTAAATTTTTTTTATTTATTTATCTTTAGAGGGGAAGGGTAGGAGAGAGGGAGAGGGAGAGAAATATCAATGTACGGTTGCCTCCTGTGTGTCCCATGCTAGGAACTGGCCTGCAACCCAGGCATGTGCCCTGACTGGGAATCGAACCTCGATCCTTTGGTTCGCAGGCCCGCACTCAATCCACTGAGCTACACCAGCCAGGGCTCTTTTTATTTATTCTTAACATAAAATCCTCTGCCATTCAGAAAAATATAAGGGTTTTACAATTAAGAAAACATAGGAGGCACATTCTGGCTTTGAGTATTTTAATCTAGGTCAATATTTAACTCAAAGAGATTTAGGTAAAACACAATCCATAAAAGCTGATTTTTGAACCCCTAGAAATCTTAGGAAAACCTGCTATATCAGAGGGAGGTGGGATGAGCTGAGATAAATGGAATGCAATGAGTGAGACAATGAGTCTCACTGTGAGACTCACAGTGAGTTGTATGGACTTGAGAGAATCAAAAATACATGAACAGAGCTCAATGTTCCCTACTGCCAAAGTGAAGGTCATTTGCATGCACCCTCTCCAGTATGAAAAGTGTGTGTTTAGATAGCTAGCTGGGTGATATATTTTTAAGAAGTTATTCCTCAGCACCTACCTGTTTTTGCTAGTTTGGTCTAAATGGACGCACCTTGAAAATTTCTAATAAAAATTGACAGGAATGTCTCTTAGCCCAATTAAATATCATATAATTGAGTCCCCAAATCCCTGTTATATAACTTAACCCTCTGGAATCCCATATACAGATAGCACTAGCAATGACATGGATTAAGCAGAAGAGTCATGGAAAATACTGTAAATTTAGTGTGCCCTACTAAGCTATGACTCATAGAAGATCCCTGAAACACATGATTTATTTTTGTGTAACTCATTGAAATTTTTGGCCCAATCAACCCCATTTAAAATCCTTGGGGATTTGAAAAATGTCTGCCTATCGGTGTGTGATGCATCATCTCTCCAGCTTTCAGCTTTCTAACATGTTGATTTTATTAAGCCTAATAATAGAACTTAAAAGAAACAGAATCATGGGGCACAGATGAATTACAGCATAAAACACAAGGCATCATGAAATACTAGATGAGTGATACAAAGGTAATAATTTCAGTCATGTGAAACATTTATTAGCTCTTCATCTTTAGAGAATTAAAAGTAAAATAAACTTTGACTATCTATAAAATTTATTGACTTACTAAAATACAGTAGATGCATAAAAGATGAGTAAGAACTGGTCACTCTAATGAAATTGTTAAGTCATAACTTGTATCTCATACCTTGTATTTTACTCTCTCTCTCTATAAGAGCCAGAGAGTTTCTCACAGATGGCTTTGGTGGCCTCCAGGGTTTCAGAAAACCCTACTACCAATATAATCAAACTTATTCTAGGCATATAAAAAATATACAATCTAGCACATTGTAGGTAGTTAATAAATTTCTGTTAAATACATGAATGAATAAGTGGGTTTAATTTTTCTGTTTGCCAACATATAAGTTAAGCATCAACAACTAGTATATATGATATATATACTATATTATGTTGACATCATTAAAATATATACCAAATGTAAATAAAAGTTGGAAGACATTTAAGAGTATTTGGTTTGCCTTTCAGCAATGTAATGAAAACGTAGACTCATGCTGTGAGTCTACTGGATGTAGACTAAAAGGCAATGCCAAGTGTAATATGGGACCATGCTGTGAAAATTGTCAAGTAAGAGTCTTTTTAAATTTCTATATCACCTATGTAAGTTATCATTCCTTATAATATTTATATGTTCACATTCTGTTTTATTCAATCTCATTTACCTCACATCATCAGTTTAAACCAAAAGGAGAGCTATGCAGGTCCTCCGATGATGAATGTGATCTCCCTGAATATTGCAATGGATCATCTGCGTCATGTCAAGATAACTTTTACATTCAGGATGGTCATCCATGTGGAGATTCACAATGGCTCTGTATACATGGAAACTGTATGAGTATGGACAAACAATGCAAGGATGTATTTGGTGAAGGTATTTATTATAATTTGATTTCCTGTATGTGTATTTTTTCTAGAAACTGAAAAGAAATAGATATTGATATATAATTGTGATTTTTTAAAAAACATAATTTTATTATAAATATTTTAAAGGGTTACAGGAAGAAGAAAAAACATTGTAAAAGTTGTCTGGCATTAAAATTCTGAATTATTTCCACAAAATAATAAAGGGAAGGATTCAAAGTCTATGGGATCTGTATTCAGGAAGGAAGAAGGCAGACTGAACACAAGCCACACTTCCTCATTCACTCCATATCCACAGTTTTCTCAGTAAATATAGAATACTTACATATGCATATGGGCATTAAAAAGATCATAAATATAAGTTGGTGTTGAATATAATCTAAACTACACACACAGACACACAAAGACAGATGGGCATATTTACACCAGGAAGCTACATGGATGATTCATGAAACTCCCAAAGAAAATTCCTGACAATCGAGGAACTGTGAAATCATGAAAAATGATATTCACTGAGGTTGAAAACAAAAAGGAGAACTATAGTAGAAAATGCACATGGAATCATTTGCTAAAGAAGAATGGAAGCAGTGGCAATGGCAACATTATTTCCTGTCGGTATCACAGGAATCAGTAGCAATTGACAGAGGAAATCTTTAGATAAGCATCCAGGTTGGTCAACCTTCTCTCAATTCAAACAGGTGGTAATGCCCACTCTAATCTCTGTGTCAAAAAAAAAAAAGAAAGAAAGAAAAAAGAATTTGCAAAGTGATTATCAACTCCCAAAATGAACACACAATAAGAATGACTATTAATTTGAAGAAAGGTAACAAAGACACAAGAGAAGAAACATATACAGTGGAAAACTGCCCTCCCAACAAAATACAGGTGATTTGGAACCATAATGAGGAAATTTTGAAGACATATATCTATACATAGAGATATATAAATATATAGATATATACATATATAAGGAGATACATCATATATAGGTATATATCTATACATAAATAGGTAGATATATGTTGGGGGAGAAGATCATGAGTTTAAAGGTATACAAGTTAAAGTTTAAAAATAAAAAATTGGTTAATTGCTAAAAAGGTAGAACTTCTGTTTAAGCTACTAGATATAAATGAGACATTTATTCCAGTGCCAAAAGATAGATTTAAAAAATGGGAAAGTATTTTAAGCATTTGAACTCATATAATTTACTTTCCAAATTCATCTCTGTAGAACTGATTGTGAATGACATTGAAAATAAGGGAGACTAAACCAGGAGAAAGAACAGTTAAGCAAGATAAAATAATAATCAAAGAAATTAGTAAAAGTCATTGTTGACTGATATACATATCTTTTAAAATATAAAAGATAAAGATATATAAATATATTTTAAAAGATAAAGAATGTTTTAAAATGAAGTTACTATTATGTCAAAAGTACGTTACTCTCTAGAATAAAATAGAAAGTTTCAGCATAAAAAAACCTGAAAACTCAATCATTTCATAAAGATGCAGCACAAAGAAGAATTAAAAATTAGCATTTAAGTCAAGCATTCATTTTATAATCTAAAATAATTATAAGAATAATAAAATAATTATAAGAATAATAAAATAATATGAAACTCAAAGCTAATAGAGGGGAAAAAAACAAAATCAATTAAAACATTTAATTAACTCTCAGGCAAGAGTAAAAAAAGAGCATACAATAAGAAAACAAATACTATGATAGGTTTTTTACATATAAACATTTTGCAATTACAGTAAGTATAAAACCTATATTAAATACTGGAGGAAGATGGCGGCGTGGTAGGAGGGAGCAGACCCCATTTCCCGTCTACACACGGGAGAAAAACCGGGCCAATCTACGGAAGATCAGAGCAGACAAGAAACAGTAACACAGCATATCTGAAAACAAGAGGTTGGGAATTGTAGCGGACACTGAAAAACCAGCAGTAAGGAGAGCTTTTCGGAACATTAGGAGCCCAGGGTTCCAGTGCGTGGAGAGCCGGGCGGCTGAGGCCCCGGCCCGGCACTCCGCCAAGCCCGCCCCAGAGCTCTGGGGAGGGAGCTGGGTCAGCCGCTGAACCGGCTGAGAGATCTCAGGGGCCACCGCGTGCGGCAGAGCAAAAGTGGGTGCCCCCGCGCCAGGTCACTGCGCGACTTTGAACCGAGTTTTCATGGTCGCCAGGCGACTACGAAAGCACAGTCGCTCCAACCGCTGACAGAGGCGCGTGTGAAGTGAGACAGCTGCATGAAAATAGGCACCCTCAGGTGACCCCACACAGTCGCAGGATAGTGGACACTCGTGAAAACATAGGCACTGGCCACTGGAGACAGCTGTGGAGCACCCGTGCCAGATCACGGGCCCCGTGCTCGAACTCGGACAGCTCAGGTTCAAGGCGCAGGCGCGAGAAAGCCGCTGGAGTGTAGGCCCCGCTCAGGGGCAAAGACGGCTGCGCCCGAACACAGAAAGCCTCCCAGGGGCAAAGGCAGGCAACTGCGCACGACTGGAGAACCTAGCACACACCCATAAACTCGGAGAAGTGCGCGCACACCAGGAGGCTGAGAACACACGCTGGAAACCCTGTGGGGAGAGGTGCCCACTAACGCTGGGATACATAGCACAATGAGGACTGAGTTCTGAACACAGAGAAAAGCAATTGCAGCCGGCAAGACCAGAAAAGCTGGCTTGGCAAGTTTGAAAACAAGAGGGTTTTTTTTGTTCTGTTTTGTTTTTGTTTTTGTTTTTTTAATATATATATTTTTTTATTTTTTTATTTTTTTATTTTATTTTTTTATTTTTAATATTTTCTTTTGCTTTGCTTGTTCTTTTTTTTTTTTTTTGGCTGTTTATATTTGTGTGGGTGTGTCTTTTTTGTTTTGCCAGTTTGTTTGTGTCTTTTTGTTTCTATGCCTATTTATATGAGTTTTTAACTATTCCTTCTTCTTTATTTTTATCTTCTTCTTTACTCCCCAACACCTTTTGCCTCCCTTGAATTCCTTCTTGTCTTATTCCATCTTCCTTTCTTTCCAATTTTATCTCTTATACCTTCCTCTTTTTTCTTCTTTCTTCTTTTTTTCAATTTCCCCCCTCTTCTTTTTTTAAATACCTATGAGTGAGACAAAACAAACAAACAAACAAGCCTGGAACTGAAAAAAAAAAGCAGAGTTGGCCCCCAAAAGAGGGCATTCCAGCTGATGAGACAGTGGAAGCTGTGAACAACAGGATATCCGAAGGAGAATCGACCACTGAAACTCACAGATATTCTACCACAGAAGGTCACACCACAAACCCAGGGAGCCAGAACACATCAATTTAAGAAGTTGAGGCTAACAACAAGAGTCTTACAAGCAATGGGAAGACAAAGAAACAACCCCCAAATGAAAGGAAAGGAGGAAGCTCCAGAAAGAATGCTAAATGAAACGGAGGCAACTCAACTATCAGATACAGAGTTCAAAGCAATGGTTGTCAGGAAGCTCAATGAGCTCTCAATGAGCTACCAGAAACTACAGGGAAGTTATGATGAACTCACAGCAAACTATATCAACATGAAAAAGGAAATAGAAACTATCAACAAGGGCCAAGAGGAAATGAAGAACACAATCTCTGAACTGAAGAACACAGTAGAAGGAATGAAAAGCAGAATCGATAAAGCAGAAGATCGGATCAGCGAGTTGGAGGACAAAATAGAAAAAAACACTCAGAATGAGCAAGATAAGGAAAAGAGGCTTAGAAAGAATGAAGAGGGTTTAAGAGAAATGCAAGACAACATGAAACGGAATAATATCCATATAATAGGGATACCAGAAGGAGAAGAACAAGAACAAGGGATAGAAAACCTGTTTGAAAAAGTAATGATGTAAAACTTCCCTAATTTGGTGAGAGAAAAAGCCACACAAATCCAGGAAACACAGAGAGTCCCAATCAAAAGGAACCCAAACAGGCCCATTTCAAGACACATCATAATTAAAATGGCAAAATTCCAAGACAAAGAGAGAATCTTAAAGGCAGCAAGGGAGAAAAAGGAAGTAACATACAAGGGGGCCCCAATCAGGTTAGCATCTGACTTCTCAATGGAAATGCTCCAAGCCAGAAGAGAATGGCAAGAAATACTCCAAGCAATGAGAACCAAAGGCCTGCAACCCAGACTACTTTACCCAGCAAGGCTTTCAATCAAGATAGAAGGCCAAATAAGGAGCTTCCCAGACAAAAGAAGTCTAAAAGAATACACCTCTAGCAAACCAATTCTTCAAGGGATACTAAAGGGACTGCTTTAAGGGAAGAAAGGAAAAGACAGAGAGAGAAAGAGAGAGAGGAACACAAGTACGAAAATGGCAATGAATAAATACCTATCAATAATAACCTTAAACATAAATGGATTAAATGCTCCAATCAAAAGACATAGATTAGCTGAATGGATAAGAAAGCACGACCCACACATATGCTGCCTACAAGAAACCCACCTCAGGACAAAAGACATACACAGGCTCAAAGTGAAGGGCTGGAAACAAATTTTCCAAGCAAATGGTCAGGAAAAAAAAGCTGGGGTAGCAATACTCATATCAGACAAAATAGACTTCAAAAGAAGGGCCATAAAGAAAGACCCAGAAGGTCACTTCATAATACTCAAGGGAAGAATCCACCAAGAAGACATAAATATTGTAAATATATATGTACCCAACGGAGGTGCACCTAAATACATCAAGAAAACTTTAGAGGACTTCAAGAAAGATATTGACAGCAACACAATTATAGTAGGTGATTTTAACACCCCACTGTCAAAAATGGACAGATCGTCCAAACAAAATACGAACAAAGATATTCTGGCACTGAACAACACTCTAGAGGAAATGAACTTAACTGATATATATAGAGCCCTTCATCCCAAAGAAGCTAAATACACTTTCTTTTCAAATGCACATGGAACATTTTCAAAGATAGACCACATGATAGGACACAAATCAAGCCTCAACAAATTCAAGAAAACTGAAATCATACCAAGCATTTTCTCTGACCACAAGGGACTGAAACTAGAAACCAACCCCAAGGAGAAAAACCCAAAACCCTCAAAATCATGGAGATTGAATAGCATGCTGTTAAACAATGAATGGGTCAAGAATGAAATTAGAGAAGAAATCAAAAAGTATCTGTAAATGAACAAAAATAAACTCACAACAACCCAAAACTTATGGGACACAGCAAAGGCAGTCCTCAGAGGGAAGCTTATAGCGATACAGGCCTATCTAAAAAAGACAGAAACATCTCAAACAAACAACCTAACCCTACGCCTACAAGAACTCGAGGAACAACAACAAAGACAACCCAGAGCAAGTAAAAGGAAGGAAATAAGCAATATCAGAGCAGAATTAAATGACATAGAGACTAAAAGCACAATCCTAAAGATCAATGAATCCAGGAGTTGGTTCTTTGAAAAGATCAACAAAATCGACAAGCCTTTAAGCAGGCTCATCAAGAAAAAAAGAGAGAGGACACAAATAAACACAATCAGAAATGAAAGAGGAGCTATTACAACTGACACCGCAGAAATACAAAGGATTGTAAGAAATTACTATGAAGAACATTATGCCAAGACATTTGAAAACCTAGGTGAAATGGACAGGTTTCTAGAAAAATATAACCTTCCAAAACTCAATGAAGAAGAAACAGAAAGCCTGAACAGACCAATAACAGCCGGTGAAGTTGAATCAGTAATCAAAACACTCCCAACACACACAAGTCCTGGACCAGATGGCTTCACAGGAGAATTCTACAAAACATTTAAGGAAGAGCTAACCCCTATTCTCCACAGACTATTTGAAAAAATCCAAAAAGATGGAAGACTCCCAAACTCTTTTTATGAAGCCAGCATCATCCTAATCCCAAAACTAGATAAAGACACAAAAAAGAAGGAGAACTTCAGGCCAATATCGCTGATGAACATACATGCTAAAATCCTCAACAAAATATTGGCAAACCGCATCCAACAACACATTAAAAAGATCATACACCATGACCAAGTGGGATTCATCCCAGGGATGCAAGGATGGTTCAACATTCGCAAATCAGTAAATATAATTCATCACATAAACAAAAGCAAAGACAAAAATCACATGATCATATCAATAGGCGCGGAAAAAGCATTTGATAAGGTACAGTACCCATTTATGATAAAAACACTCAGCAAAGTGGGAATAGAGGGAGCATTCCTCAACATAATAAAGGCTATATATGAGAAACCTACAGCCAGCATCATACTCAACGGGCAAAGACTAAAATCTTTTCCACTAAAATCAGGAACAAGACAAGGCTGTCCACTTTCACCACTTCTATTCAATATAGTATTGGAAGTATTAGCCACAGCGATTAGACAAGAAAAGGAAATAAAAGGCATCCAACTCGGAAAGGAGGAAACAAAAATATCATTGTTTGCAGATGACATCATAGTGTACATAGAAAATCCTATAGTCTCGGCCAAAAAACTGCTCGACCTAATAAATGAATTTGGCCAAACAGCCGGTTACAAAGTCAATATCCAGAAATCAAAGGCATTTTTGTATACCAACAATGAAACAACAGAAGCAGAAATCAAGAAAAAAATCCCCTTCGATATAGCAAAAAGAAAAATAAAGTACCTAGGAATAATCCTAACCAAGGAGGTAAAAGACCTGTATGCAGAAAAGTACACAACACTGAAGAAAGAAATCAAGGAAGACACAAATAAATGGAAACACATACCGTGTTCATGGATCGGAAGAATTAACATCATCAAAATGGCCATACTTCCCAAAGTAATCTACAGAGTCAATGCAATACCTATTAAAGTACCAATGGCATATTTCACAGATATAGAACAAACTCTTCAAAAATTTATATGGAACAATAAATGACCCAGAATAGCGGCAGCAATCTTGAGAAAGAATAGCAAAACAGGAGGGATCACAATACCTGAATCCACACTGTATTATAAGGCCACTGTAATCAAAACAACCTGGTACTGGCATAAAAACAGGCATGTGGACCAGTGGAATAGAACAGAGAGCCCAGAAATAAACCCTAGTCTCTACAGTCAAGTAATATTCGACAAAGGGGGCAGCAACATAACATGGAGTGAAAAATAGCCTCTTCAACAAGTGGTGTTAGGAGAACTGGACAGCTTCGTGCAAGAAAATGAAACTCGAGCACCAACTTACACCATACACAAAAATAAATTCAAGGTGGATAAAAGATTTAAACATAAGCTGTTACACCATTAAAGTCCTAGAGGAGAACATAGGCAGGAAAATCTCAGATATTTCATGCACCAACATTTGTACTGACATGTCCCCTAAAGCAAGGGACATAAAGGAAAGAATAAACAAATGGGATCTCATCAAAATAAAAAGCTTCTGCATGGCCAAGGAAAACAATATTAAAATAAAAAGAGAACCGACTGTGTGGGAAAACATATTTGCCAATGATACCTCAGATAAGGGTTTAATCTCCAAAATATACAAAGAACTTACACGACTCCACTCTAAGAAGACAAGCAACCCAATTAAAAAATGGGCAGAGGACTTGGGCAGACACCTCTCCAAGGAGGACATACAGAGGATCCAGAGACACATGAAAAGATGCTCGATATCGCTAGCTATCAGAGAGATGCAAATTAAAACCACAGTGAGATACAACTTGACACCAGTCAGAATGGCCTACATAAACAAAGCAACAAACAGCAAGTGTTGGAGAGGTTGTGGAGAAAAGGGGACACTAGTGCACTGCTGGTGGGAGTGCAGGCTGGTACAACCACTATGGAAAACAGTATGGAATTTTCTAAAAAAACTAAAAATGGATATACCTTTTGACCCAGCAATTCCACTGCTAGGACTATATCCTAAGAACCCTGAAACACCAATCCAAAAGAACCTATGCACCCCTATGTTTATAGCAGCGTAATTTACAATAGCCAAGTGTTGGAAGCAACCTAGATGCCCATCAGTAAATGAATGGATCAAAAAACTGTGGTACATTTACACAGTGGAATTCTATGCAGCAGAAAGAAAGAAGGAGCCTCATACCCTTTGCATCTGCATGGATGGAACTTGAGAGCATCATGTTAAGTGAAGTAAGCCAGGCAGTGAAAGACAAATACCATATGATCTCACCTTTAACAGGAAGCTAATCAACAAAACTAACAAACAAGCATAATATAATCAAAGACACAGAAATTGATAACAGGCTGAAAGTCACCAGAGGGGAGAGGGGAGGGAATTTTAGGGGAAAAGGGGAAGGAATTACAGGAACAAGTATAAAGGACACATGGACAAAAACTATAGGGGGGTGGAAATGGGAGGGAGGAGGGGAGGGCTGGGGTGGTGGGTTTGGGTGAGAATAAAAGACAGAAAACTGTACAAGATCAACAATTAAAATAAAAATTAAAAAAAACTATATTAAATATTGTATTTAGGAAAAGGATGTAACAAATAGTGACAAAATATGAGAAAATTGCTAGAAAAATCAAAATGCACTGCATTGATATTTTTAATGCATTAAAGTAAAATAAACCCAAGGACATGCTAATGACTTAAATTTTAACAAGAGAGAAATTTTGCATCTCTTAGCGGACAACTGTCAGCCATTTATGTTCCTAGAAACATCCGCAGATTCTGAAAGGTGAAGATCAGGTTTGGTTTAGGCAGAGATCTTTCACTGGAAAACAAGGATAAAATAGAAAAGTTTTAGCAGCTGGAATTGAAGGGAGACTGTCTAAACCATAGACTATTTTTATCCATGAGGCATTCTGGAGCTCTGAAGTTTCTCAGGAAATTGGTCACTTAGGTCAAAAATATTAAAAAGCCACTATGAATTTCCCTGAAGTCACAAGATGATCTAAGACCAAATGATGGAGGAATCCTGCCTCCAGAAAATCTTAGCCTTCTAAAAGCTTTTGCTACATTTTGAAGCACCTGTGTTAGTAGGCTAGAAAGCTGTTCTGAAATTCTCTGAAGGGCATGTACTACTGTCTGTCCGGAAAAAATCCAGCCATTGCTAATATAATGAGAACGGTTTGCATGACACTGATGTAACCTGGCAGCCAAGGAGAGTGGACTGGAATGCACGTGCATGAATGATGATGACTTCACAGTACTGGTCAATGGGGGTGGTAGACGCAGTTGAGTGAGCATGTGTACCAAGTGGCCATTGCATTAAAAATGACTGAGAGAGTAGAGATTCAGCCACTCTACAGCCTGTATTTGGTGCCCTGCCACTTCTGGCTTTTCCCAAAACTAAAACCACCTTTGAAAGGGAAGAGATTTCAGACCATCAGTGAGATTCAGGAAAATGTGACAGGGCTGCTGATGGAGATTGGGAGAACTGTGTGAGGTCCCAAGGTGCCTCCTTTGAAGGGGACTGAGGCTTGTTGTTCTATGTACAATGTTTTTTATATCTTGTATCTTCTTCAATAATTGTCTCTATTTTTTATATTACATGGCTGAATTCCTTCTGGACAGACTTCAAATTTGTTTCTGGCAGACTTTCAGTGAAGATAAAGCTCTCTTTGCAAGAGCCATACCTAAGATAATGAGGTAAATTCAGATAAAACTGCACTTATCTCTGGCATAATTAACTGATTAGATTTAGGTAATTACTGCCTCACCCATTCTACCTAAATCGGGGAAGGGAATCATTGAAAGGGTAAGGCAGAGAATGAAAAGAAACAACATTTAAAGACATACGAACCAATAATTTTCAAAATGAAACCGGTCAACTATAAATTCAAAATGTTCCGAAATCTTAAGAAAGACATCTTTAAAGAAAAACACATAAAGACATCATAGCAAAACTACCAGAAAATAAAGAAAACAGAAGCATGGAGGATGGCAGTGGAAGCAGATCTTTAAAGGAGCAAGAACAAGTTAAACTTCTCATTTCTCAACAATTACAGAACCCAAAAGACATAGTAGACACTTTTTAGGGGCTAAAAAAAAATAAGTGTCCATCCAAAAGTCTATAATAATAGACTTTCAAAAATACCTTTCAAGTCTTTCAGAGAAATGAGCTTGAACAATTGTATATTTACACTCAAAAGAATGAGTTTGAACCCCTACCTCATACCAAAGATGAGAATGAACTTAAAATGTATCATAGACCTAAATGTAAGAGCAAAACATTTAAATTTTTAAAAGAAAACATAGACATAAATCTTAGTGACCATGGATTAGGCAATGTTTTAGCTGTGGCACTCAAAACACAGGTGATAAAAATAATACATGAAGTGAACTTCAAAATTTTAAAAAGCTTTTGTTTTTTGAAGTGTATTATCAAGAAAGTGAAAAGACAACTCAAGAAATGGGAGAATATATTTGCAAAGCATATTTCTGATAACATACTTCTGTACAGAATACATAAAGAATTCATTCAACTCAACAATAAAAATACAAATTAGCCAAATTTAAAAATAAGCAATATTTTGAATAGACATTTTTTTAAAAAGACAGAAATGGCTAATCACATGAAAGACACTAAACATCATTAGTCATCAAAACTGTAAGATACCTCTTCACATTCATAAAGATGGCTATGATTTAAAAAGACAGAAAATAACAAGCGTTAGTGAGAATGTGGCAAAATCAGAATTTTTATGCATTGCTGGTGGGAATACAAAAATGGCGTAGCTGTATTAGAAAACAGTTTGGGTGTTCCTTACAATGTTGAGCATAGTAATTTCATCCCTGGCATATACCTAAGAGAATTGAACACATGTGTTCCCATAAAACTTTGTGTACAAATGTTCATAACACCATTATTCATAATAGTAAAAATGCAGAAATAACCCAAATGTCCATTAACTGATGAATGAGTAAATCAAATACAGAATATTATCAGGCAATAAAATATTAACAAAGTGCTGATATTTACTAAATGTAGATGAATTTTGAAAATATGCTAAGCTAAGGAAGGCAGTCACAATGGACCAAATATTCTGATTTAACTTATATTAATATGTAGAATAGGCAAATATATAGAGACAGAAGATAGATTAATGGTTGCCCAAGGGTAGGGCAGGGACAAAGGAGGCAGAAGGAATATGTTTGTGTGTGTGTGTTGTTTGACATATATACAATGTAATATTAACAGCATATTGGTAACTACATCTAGTGTAACAACTCTTTGAATGGTCTCCAATGCATATATACTGTATACTAAGAGGTTAATTAGTTGGTTGTTTTTAAACCTAAATGTGTGAATGTTTCTCAGTTTTCTCTTTGGTTTTCTTGGTCATTTTTTTCTATCTAGGCCAATTCTACTCTGTTTAATTTCTCTTCATTTACAATTACCTTACCGTCTCAAGACAAATCAGCTTAGCTTTTTTGTTTTTCGTATGTCTTGACTTGGCTCTCTGATCTTGAATATAAATTTAAGAACCAGATTAACAAATTAATTTTAGTTGAATTGATATCTTTGAATATTGAGTTATTCTGTGGATGAACTAATGGTTGTGAAGTAGAATCTTGTTATAGTTTTGATTTGAGTTTAGCTAATAATGATGAACATCCTTCCAAGTGCTTATCGACCATTTGTACATCTTCTTTGAAAAATGTTTTTAAATCCTTTACCTACTTTTTAATTCGGTTGTCTTGTTATTATTAAGTTGTAACAGCTCTTAATATATTCTAGGTTCAAGTTTATTATCAAATTCATGTTTGAAAATATTTTTTTTTCATTTCATGGATTATCTCATCACTTTCCCAATGGCATCCTTTGAAGCACAATTTTAATTTTAATGTAGTTCAATTTACATATCTTTTTTCTTTTGTGCTTGGAATTTTGGTGTAAGAAAGCATTACCTAACCCAAGGTCCTGACTTAATCCTTTATTCTTTTGGGATTATCGTAGCTCTCACTCTTAAATGTCAGTGTGTTATTCATTTTGCATCAGTTTGTTTGTATGGTGTGAGAAATCATTCCAACTTAAATCTTCAGAATGTGGATATTTCTTCAAATTATATGTTATTGATTATGCTATTACAATCATTCTGATTTTGCCCCCTTACCCCCTCCACCCGGCACCCCCTACTCCCTCAAGCAATCTCCCCACCATTGTTCATGTCCATGAGTCATAGGTATGAGTTCTTTGGCTACTCTATTTCCTATGCTGTACTTTACATCCCCATGGCTATTCTGTAACTACCTATTTGTACTTCTTAACTCCCTCACCTCTTCACCCATTCTCCCTTCCCCCCTCCCATCTGGCAACCTTCTGGTAACTAACTTTTTTTCTCTTGCTTTTAAGAGTTTCTCTTTACCTTTAACCTTTGGCCTTTTAATAATGATGTCTCTTGGAGGGGGCCTCTTTGCATCCATCATAATCAGGATGCTCTGCATTTCCTGGACTTGCATGTCTATTTCCTTCACTATTTTCTCAGATAGATTTCCAATTTCTTGCTCTTTCTCTTCTCCTTCTGGCACCCCTATGAAATGAATGTTGGACCTCTTGAAGTTGTCCCAGAGGTTATTTATACTATCTTCATTTTTTTGGATTCGTTTTTCTTCTTGTTGTTCTGCATGGTTGTTTTTTTCTTCCTTATGTTCCAAATCATTGATTTGATTCTCAGCTTTATCCATTCTACTGTTCTTTATCTGTAAATTGTTCTTTTTTCAATTAGCTGTGTCTGAGCTGTGTTTTCCTTTCTGACTGTGTCTTCTTTATGTTGCTGAGGTCCTCACTAAGTTCCTTGAGCATCCTTATAAACATTGTTTTGAACTCTGCATTTCATAGATTACTTATTTCCATTTAATTTAGCTCTTTTTCTGGAGTTTTGATCTGTTCTTTCAGTTGGGCCATGTTTCTTTGTCTCCTCATTTTGGCATCCTCCCTGTGTTTGTTTCTATGTATTAGGTAGAAGCTGCTTTGACTCTGTGTCTTGGTAGTGTGGCCTATTGTATTAGGTGTCTTGTAGGATCCAGTGACACAGCCTCCACTATCATCCAAGCTGCGTATTTGAGGTGTGCCCTTCATATGGGCTGAGTACACTCTCCTCTTGTAGTTGAGCCTTGGTTGCTGTTGGCAGATCAATGGGAGGGATTTACCCAGGCCAATCATTTGCAAGGACTGGCTATGACCACTGACCACCCACCCCCTCCCGCATGGAAGATCAGCTGTGCAGGGGCAGGAGATGGGACTCTAATGTGGTCTTTAGCTGTCTGCTGGGTACACTAGCCCTGGGGTGTCCTGGGTGATGCAGGCCAAGGTCAGCTCCCACCTGTATTTTAACTGGGGCACCCCACCTGAACTGTAAAGCAATCTGAGATGGCTGCTACTGTGCTGGGTTTGGAGACTCTCAGGTGAAGCCAAGCTGAGACTCTTATCTGGCTGCCACTAGGGTTCAGTGAAGACAGCTATTGCTTGTTTGATAGGATTTAGGAGCCAAGACTATCCACTGTTATGGAAAAGCAGTTTGGGTGGGCTTGTAAGTTGGGTGAGGTAGAGCCTCTGTGGATCTCCAAGGTGGGTCACGTAGTGTTAGCTGGGTTGACAGAGTCTCAGATTTGGCACCAGCCTACTAGCTTTGTCGGGGGAGGTCTCAGCAAAGGGACAATGGCTTGCCAGATGCCAGACACTTCAGTCTCTCCCTGTATACCACTGGTGCCCTTCAAGTTGCCACTCCAGTGCTGGAGCTCAGAGGGAATGAGTGTGACTAGGTGAGTCCATATGTGGGTTCCCCAAGAGGAATTTCTTAGGGCTACAGCAGTTTCTCCCACCAACTCAATCCCCACTGGTTTTAGCAGCCAGAAGTTGTAAGGACTTATCTTTCTGGCACTGGAACCCTGGGCTGGGGGCCTGCTGTGGGCTGGAACTCCTTACTCTGAGATATCCCTCCCAAATTTTTATCCCCGTGGGCATGGGGCCAGCCCATTCCATACCAACACCCCTTTCAGTCTGGATGGATGTGGTTTCTTCAATTTTGTAGTTGTCAGAGTTCCATTCAACTAAATTTCTGACATTCCTGAGTGACGGTTGCTCTATATTTTAGTTGTAATTTTGATATGGTTGTGGGAAGAGGTGAGTCATATCTAACTATGTTGCTATCTTGACTGGAAGCTAGAATGTGGAGGTTAAGTTGTCTTGGCATCACTATTGAAAAGATGATTATCCCCTCATTTTACTGACTTGGCATCTCTGTCAAAAAAAACATCACTTGACTGTGAAACTAGGGGTTTATTTCTGGACTCTTAATTCTATTCCATTGATCTCTATGTTCATATGCTTAAAATTGTAGCCCCCTGTCTTGATTACTGTAGCTTTGTAGTTTGTTTTGAAACCAGGAAGTGTAAATAATCCAAAATTTTTCTTCTTTTAAAAGACTATTTGGATATCCTGGATCTCTTAAACTTCTTGAATTTTCGAATCAACTTGTCAATTTTTGCAAAAAAAGGAAGTTGGAATTTTGAAAGTGACTGTTTTGGAATTTTGAAAGTGACTGTGTTGAAGGCATATTGATTTAAGGTGTAATGTTATATTAACTATATTGAGGCATCTAGTACAGGAAAGCAGGATGTCTTTCCAATATTTGAATTTTATTTAACTTATTTTAATTAAATATTTTATAGTTTTGTTATTATCAGTGTACTTGTTTTAAATTTATTTCTTTTTTTAATTTATTTCTTTACATTTAATTCTTTTTAATTCTATAACAATAGTACTTTTCTTAAATTTTGTATTGTTCATTACTAGAGTATAAATATCAATTGATTTAAAATATTGATTCTTTATTCTCAACCTAGCTAAAGTCCTATATTACTTCTAATAGTTATTTTTAATTGAAGTATAAATAGTATATAATATTAAATCAGTTATATGTTTCAGATATATAATATAGTAGTTTGACATTTTTATATCTTTCAATGTAATCACTCCACTAATTCTAGTAATCATCTGTAACTCTGCAGGCACATCACAATATTATTAACTATATTCCCCTTTTTTCCCATACCCACCCCCTTCCCTCTGGTAAGCATCCCTTTAGGCTATGTTTTTATGAGTCTGTTTGTGTTTTGCTTGTTTGTTTTCAATTCCAGATATAACTGCAATTGTACAGTATTTGTCTTATTCTCTTTGACTTACTTGTGTTAGCATAATGCCCTGAATATCATACACATTGTCTCAAATGGCAAGATTTTATTCCTTTTTTATTGCAGCATAATATTCCACTATATATATATATATATATATATATATATATATATATATATATATATATATATCACATCTTCTTTATCCATTCATCCAATAGCCACTTGGTTGTTTCTGTGTCTTGGCCATTGTAAATAATGCTGCAATAAACATAGGGGTGAACATATCTTTTGGAATTAGTGTTTTTCTGTGGGGGTTTGGATAAATACCCAGAAGTGGTTGCTGGGTTGTATGCTAATTCTACTTTTAACTTTTTTGAAAAACAACCTCACTGTTTCCCATAACAGCTGCACAATTTAACTTCTCCACCAACCACACACAGAAGTTTCAATTTCTCTACATCCTTGCCAACACTAGTTATAATCTGTTTTTGTGAGCATAATTATCTTAATAGGTATGAAATTGTATCTCATTGTGGTTTTGATTTTTGTTTTCCTAATGATTAGTAATGTTGAGCATCTTTTCATGCACTTATTGGCTATTTGTACATCTTCTTTGGAGAAATGTCTATCTAAGTCCTATGCCTATTTTTATTTTTTATTTTTTTTTAGAAAGCATTTTTTTTTCAAGATTTTTTTTTTCCTTTTAGATTTTATTTATTTATCTTTAGAGGGGAAGGGAAGGAGAGAGGGAGAGAAACATCAATGTGCGGTTGCCTCTTGTATGTCCCCTGACGGGAACTGGCCTGGCAACCCAGGCATGTGCCCTGACTGGGAATCGAACCGCGATCTTTCTGTTCGCAGGCCCGCGCTCAATCCACTGAGCTACACCAGCCAGGGCCCTATGCCTATTTTTAATTGGGTTGCTTTTGTTATTGCTAAGTTGTACAAGTTCTTTGTATATTTTAGATATTAACCCTGTTTAGATACATGCATTTAAAATATTTTTTCCATTCCATTAATTGACTTTACTCTGTTGATTTTCATGTACGAAGGTTTGATAAAATTTTTATCTATATTTTCTTTTCTTACCTATGCTTTTTGGCATCATATTCAAGAAATGAATGTGAAATCCAGCGTCAAAAAGTTTTTCCCCTATATTTTATTCTAAGAGTTTATAGTTTTAGCTCTTAATTTTAGGTATCTGATCCATTTGAGTTACTTTTTATATGTCATATAAAGGTTCAACTTCATTTTTTTTTTTTTGCATGTAGATATCTACTTTTCTCAACACCAGTATTTAAAAGACTGTCCTTCCCCATTGAATGGCTTTGGCACCCTTCTCAAAAATTATTAGGCCATATAAGCAACAGTTCACTTCAGGATCTCTGTATATCTGTGTTTATGCCTGTACCACACTGTTTTGAATATTATAGCTTCTGCAGTAAGTTTCAAAATCAGGAAATGTGAGACCTCCATATTTGGCCTCCATTTTCAAGATTGTTTTCACTATTTGAGGTCCCTTGAGATTCCATATAAATTTTAGGATTGATTTTCCATTTCTGCAAAAACACATTGTTGATATTTTGATAGATTTACATTAAAGCTTTAGGTCACTCTGGGTAATATTGACATCTTACTATATTTAGTCTTTTAAGCCAGAATCATGGGATGTGTTCCATTTATTTGTCTTCTTTAATTTCAGCAACATTTTGTGGGTTTTATTGCACAGGTTTTTTCCTCTTTAATCCATTTTAAACTTAATTTTTCTAATATTATGGAAAATGGAATTGATTACTTAATTTCCTTTTGAGGTTTTTCATTGCAACTGATTTTATATGTTAATTTTGTGTCTTAAAACTTAGCTGAATTTATTAGTTCTAACAGATTTGTGTGTGTTTGTGGTACTTTAGCATGTTTTTATGTATAAAAGATCATGGCTACTGTGAATACAGATAATTTTACTTGCATTATTTCAGTTTAGATGTATATTATTTCTTTTACTTGACTACTGCTCTGGCAATCAAAACTTCCAATACTGTGTTGAATAGAAGGAATGAAAGTTGTCATCCCTGTCTTGTTCCTTATCATAGAGGAAAAGCTTTCAGTCATTTACCATTGAGTATTATTCAATTGTGTGTTTCCTACAGATGGTCTTTATTATACTCAGCACTTTCCTTCTTCCCCTAGTAAGTTGAGTGCTTTTATCACTAAAAGGTGTTGAATTTTGTGAAATGCTTTTTCTGGGTCAATTAACATGATTATGTATTTGGTGAGGTTTTTTTTTCCTTTCATTCTGCTATTTTGGTGTAAGACATTGATTTTGTGTGTGTGTGTGTGTGTGTGTGTGTGTGTGTGTGTGTGTGTTTTGAACCATCCTTGCATTTCAAGATTAAACCCCACTTGGTGATGGTGTATAATGCTCTTTATGTACTCTAGAATTCAGTTTATTAGTACTTTATTTGGTTTGTAAAAATTAATGTTCATAAGGGATATTAGTCTAGATTTCTTGAGGATTTTTACATCTACATTTGTGAGGGATAGTCTCAAATTTTTCTTTATTGAAATGTCTTTGGGTTGTTTTAGTATCAAGTCTCATTTAGTGATTCAGGAACTATTTCCTACTCATATTTTTTTGGAGAATCCATGATGCACGTAATTAAATGTTTGAAATTTTTGTGGAAATCATCACTGAAGACATTTGTACTCAGGCTTCTAGTGTGGGGTATTTTTTTCTGCTTAATAATGAAAATTTACCAATTCTGTTGATGTTTTCAAAAAAACAAATTTTATTTTTATTGATATTCTTTATCACTTGTCTATTTTCTGTGTTATTATTTCTGCTATAATCCCTTTTATTTTTTTTCCTTCTGTTTGCCTTATGTTTAGAATTCTCCTTTTTTTCAGTATCTTCAGGTAGAATGCTAGGTTATTGATTTTAAATCTTCTTTCCTAATTTAAATATTTACAGTTATAACTTTATAAGTACTGTTTTCAAAGTTTCTTATGAATTTTTGTAAGCCATGTTTTCATTTTAATTTATCTCAAAGTTTTTTCTAGTTTCCCATTAGATTTGTATTGATGCTTTGTTTTTTAGGAGTGTGTTCTTTAACTTGCACATTTTTAAATTTTCCTTACATATTTTATTATTGATATTTAAATTCATTTTTATTGTATTCAGAGAACATAATTTGTATGGCTTTAATTCTTTTTAATTTATTTAGATTTTCTTGGCCTCACATATGATCTATCTTGGAGAATATCCAAATGCATAAAGAAGAATAGGTATTCTGGTGTTGTTGGTTAGAGTGTTCTGTAGATATCTGTTATGTCTGGTTTATTTGTAATGTTGCTCTAATTTTGTTTTTCCTTACTGATCTCCTCTTTATTTGTTCCAGCCATTACTGAAATGTTGGCAAAAATCAACTATGTGCCCTGGGTATGGTGCTTTTACAAAAGTTCAAATAGGTTACACCATTTCATTAGCTGTAAGGCTGCTGGCTATTGGCTACCATGACACTGAGGAAGGATAAGAATATGCCCAATTAAAACATCACAGGTCTCTTTGTCCTACTAACTATATTAGCCAGGATTTCCCCAGAGAAACAAAATCTGTAGGAAATACAATTATTGTATTTTCTTTTCTTGTATATGTAACAATATATGAATATGCATATGTATATGTATAACTATCTATCATCTATGTACCTATCAAAATTAAGGAATTGGCTTATGTGATTCTGAGGGTAATACACTTTCCTGGGAGACACTGGATAGCTGAGACAAAGAAGAAGAAGAGCTCAAAGATCATCTCCACCATCCTCCCTCAATGCAGAGAACATTGGTAGGCCCTTGGATGTATACCAAACCAGATCCTTCACCAAAGGCCAAATGCCCCATACAAGCAAAGAGGTCTCTTATACGGAGAGACTGAACATGTGTTTCAGTCTTCTGTCTGTCTATTTAGTGCCCTGGGGGTGGTAGCCAGCTCAAAACTATCTTTCTGATCATTACTATCCTGTGGCACCCAAGAATGCAAGCCCCCCTAGTCACTACAGCCAGATGATTTAGGGGTGTCTCCTGGGCAGCATCCCCCCAAACTGGAGCACCCTCTGAAAACCAGAGCACCATCTGAAAGATACTGCTACTCTGGAGTTTGGCACAGTGAGAGCATGAAGGTAGCACCCACCCTCTGAGGTCTTGAAAGGATTATAGTAAGCCTTTAAGATGTGTGTTTTAGTATATGTACCATGGTTCCTTTACTCAATTATTTTAAAATGATAGATGCTTTTATTTTGCATTCTTTCTTGGTGGTTTTTTAGATATAAAGATACATTTCTTGTTAAAAATTTTTTTACTGTCTCCATCTTTAATTTTTGCCTTTGAGAAGACCTGTCTTCTGTCTAGATGCTTCTCTTGTATAGATATTACTATCATGAATCTTTTTCTTCTGTTAGGTACATGAACTGAAAGGCTAATTAATTAAATCAGAAGCTGATCTTTATTAAGGTTAATAATAAAGAGTTCAGATAAGGCTCAGTCTACATCTAGTACACTCTTGTTTCTAGGGCATAACTCTCCAGGGTTTTTAACTGAGAGGTGGTGTACTTACTAAGATTCCTCTCCCTGACGTGCATGCAGAAACTGGAGAAAAATCTGCACTGCTTCATGGAGGTCATCTCTTTATATTTTAATCATCTGCTTTTTATATGTTTGGAAGCAGGGACAAGCCTTGAGGAGGGACTAACCTATATGTAGAGGCCCCTTGAGTCTCTAATTTTGTTACTCTCACTATAAAAGGCTTCCAACTTTGTTTTATTTTATGTCCACCAGCAATTACGTGCTTCTCAAGCTTACAATTTTGACTTTTCACCCATGCTGGGTTTGCATATGACCTCTGGACAAAACCAACTGCATATTTTCAGTTCACTAACATCTATAGGAGCTTCAACTGAGATCCTGATGTGTCTATTGGGGCTCTTTTTCTAGTGTGTCATTTTTTTTTTTTTCAGCATGACAATCCAGTGGTTAAATCCTTCTAAGAGTTTTAACTCAATTTTCAACTAGATTAGAACTAATGATGAGGGTTATGATAATAAACTGCTCTTTAAATAAGTTTGATTTTATGAGAATCACACACATTCTGTTCATGAATTGGATAGTGAATGTGAAGATAAATCAATATTGGCTTCAAGATTTTTTGATCTGAGGAAATTATAGTGAAAAAAGCAAAATATTAGCTAAGTGGCTGGACTTGAAAAGATATTTATGCAAACACAGATAATTGACCAAGAAGTCAATTATTTTTAAAGTTTCTTAAATACTTATATATTCTAGACTTACTGAAAATTAGAAGATAAACTGCATACCATATTTATATCTAAGGTATCTGGTTAGTAACAAGAGTGCTTTCAACTAAATATTTTATTGAAGTGGTTTTGTGTCATCTTAAACCTAGTTTTTATTTTCAATTTATGTTATAATCTTATTTTGTGCAATAGATTTTAATCTATTTTAAAATGTTAACTGTATTTGTTAATTATTTTAAATACTTAAATTATATTTAAATATTTTAAATTTTTATTTTATTATCTAATTATTTTAAATTTAAACAAATAACTATTTGTTAAATATTTTAAATTATTTGAATAATGATTCAATATTACTAACCACACTTTTTTTTTTCCAGATATAAGTGGGGCTCCTCAAGAGTGTTTTGAATACCTTAATGCTATGGCTGATACATCTGGGAACTGTGGTATAAGCGATTCAGGATACAAGAAGTGTGAATCTAAGTATGTTTTACAAAATATATCTGAGGAAATTCATTTCCTTAAATTTGAAAATACCACCAGATGAGTTTATGTGTAATAAAAATATCACCTGGCCATGAAGTTAAGACTATATTTAATCAAATTATAAATGTCTGACATACAGAATACCTGTGATTCTTTTTTTCTCATATATCCAAATTACCCCTTATATCTTTCCACAGACTGTTTAACATACCCATAAGTAAATTAATTATCCATTAGTCATAAGGACTGATTTTATTTTGCTTGCTGTCACTTTAATTTTATAAAGTATAACCATTCTTGTAGTGGTGAAATGAAAACACATGAATTTTTTACTATTTAGGTAGTAAAGCACTGTGTTTAAGAATATGTACTCTGAGAGAGGAGTTAAGTAAGGTCTGAGTGGCAAACACGCTGGGGATGTGAGCATCCACGCATAGCCCTGGGATCCACACCGCAGCTCACATGACCGGAGGTGCCCATGCACCACCAGAGACAGTTGCACGACCATAGGTGCCCACACATGACCAGAGACCTGTAGCCCATGCCAGAACCTGGGGAATGCAAGTGATCTGTGGGAGAACCAGAGCCCATGCATGTGAACCCAGGGAGTACGCACAATCCGTGGGAAACCTGGAGCTCACTCCCTCAAAATGAGGGTGAGTGCATGCAAAGCAGGAAATTTGGAACCCACACTCATAAACTCAGGGTTGCTTCACGCCCGTAGGAGACCCAAGTCACACCCATAAACTCGGGAAAGTGCGCGCTCCCCAGGAGGCTTAGAACCCAGCCTGAGGACTGGTGTGGAGAGGCACCGGGCTAGCTCTGGGGAAAGTGCACGGCTAGCCCTGGGGAGAGTAGCCCAAAGATGACTGAGTGCTGACCAGGGAGAAAAGCGATACCGATACCGTAACACCTCAGCCTTTGCAACCAGCAAGACCAGAAAAACTGGCTTGGTAAGTTAGAAAACAGCAAGAGATTTTTTTGTTTGTTTTTGTTTTTGTTTTGTTTTGTTTTTAAATATTTTTACTATTTTTATCTTTTTTACCCCACAACTCCTTTTGCTCCTCTTTACTTCTTTCTTGTTTTATTCCCTCTTCCTTTCTTTCCAATTTTATCTTTTCTTCCTTCCTCTTTTTTTATCTCCTTTTTCTTTCACTTTTTCCCTTCTTTTCTCTTTCCAAATACCCATGAGTGAGACAAAAAAACAAACAAACAAACAAACAAACAAACCTGGAACTGTGAAAAAACTAGAGTTGGTCCCAAAGAGGGGGCATCCCAACAGCTGAGACAGTGGAAGCTGTGAATACAAGGATACCCGAAGGAGACTGCATCAATGATTCTCACAGGTATTCTACCACACAAGTTCACACGATAAACCCAGGGAGCCAGAACACATCAATTTAAAAAGCTGAGGCTAACAACAGGAGTCTCACAAACAATGAGAAGACAAAGAAATAATCCCCAAATGAAAGGAAAGGAGGAAGCCCCAGAAAGACTGCTAAATGAAACAGAGGCAACTCAACTATCAGATATGGAGTTCAAAGGAATGGTTGTCAGAAAGCTCCATGAGCTCTCAATGAGCTACCAGAAACTACAGGGAAGCTACAATGAACTCACTGCAAACTATATCAACATGAAAAAGGAAATAGAAACTATCAACGAGGGCCAAGAGGAAATGAAGAATACAATTTCTGAACTGATGAACACAGTAGAAGGAATGAAAAGCAGAATCAATGAAGCAGAAGATTGGATCAACGAGTTGGAGGACAAAGTATAAAAAAAAACCAGAAAGAGCAAGAAAAGGAAAAGAGGCTCAGAAAGAATGAAGAGGGATTAAAAGAAATGCAAGACAACATGAAACGAATTAATATCCATATAATAGGGATACCAGAAGTAGAAGAGAAGAGTAAAGAATAGAAAACCTATTTGAAAATATGATAGAAAACTTCCCTAATTTGATGAGAGAAAAAGTTACACAAATCCAGGAAACACAGAGAGTCCCAATCAAGAGGAACCCAAAGAGGCCCACTACAAGACACATCGTAATTAAAATGGCAAAATTCCAAGACAAAGAGAGAATCTTAAAGGCAGCAAGGAAGAAACAGGAAGTAATATACAAGGGAGCCCCAATAAGTTTAGCAGCTGACTGTTTGATGGAAACGCTCCAAGCCAGAAAAGAATGGCAAGAAATATTCCAAGTAATGAGAACCAAAGGCCTGCAACCAAGACTATTTTACCCAGCAAGGTTCTCAATCAAGATAGAATGCCAAATACGGAGCTTCCCAGACAAAAGAAGTCTACAAGAATACACCTCTACCAAACCAGTTCTACAAGAGATACTGAAGGGACTGCTTTAAGGAAATGAAGGAAAAGACAGAGAGAGAGAGAGAGAGAGAGGAACACAGGTATGAAAATGGCAATGAATCAGTACCTATCAATAATAGCCGTAAACATAAATGGATTAAATGCTCCAATCAAAAGACATAGGATAGCTGAATGGATAAGAAAGCATGACCCACACATATGCTGCCTACAAGAGACCTACCTCAGGACAAAAGACCTACACAGACTCAAAGTGAAGGGCTGGAAACAAATTTTCCAAGCAAATGAACAGGAAAAAAAAAGTTGGGGTAGCAATACTCATATCAGACAAAATAGACTTCAAAAGAAGAGCCATAAAGAGAGACCCAGAAGGTCACTTCATAATACTCAAGGGAAGAATCCACCAAGAAGACATAAATATTGTAAATATATATGTGTCCAACATAGGAGCACCCAAACATATATAAAGAAAATCTTAGAGGACTTCAAGAAAGATATTGACAGCAACACAATTATAGTAGGGGATTTTAACACCCCACTGTCAAAAATGGACAGATCTTCCAAACAAAATACGAACAAAGATATTCTGGCATTGAACAACACTCTAGATGAAATGGACTTAACTGATATATATAGAGAGAGCCCTTCATCCCAAAGAAACTAAATACACATTCTTTTCAAATGCACATGGAACATTTTCAAAGATAGACCACATGATAGGACACAAAATAAGCCTCAACAAATTCAAGAAAATTAAAATCATACCAAGCATTTTCTCTGACCACAAGGGACTGAAACTAGAAACCAACCCCAAGGGGAAAAACCCAAAACTGTCAAAATCATGGACATTGAATAGCATGCTATTAAACAATGAATGGGTCAAGAATGAAATTATGGAGGAAATCAAAAAGGTTCTGGAAACAAATGAAAATGAACTCACAATGACCCAAAACTCATGGGCCACAGCGAAGACAGCCCAGACAGGGAAGTTCATATCGATACAGGCCTACCTAAAAAAGACAGAAACATCTCAAACAAACAACCTAACCCTACGCCTAAAAGAACTCGAGGATCAACAACAAAGACAGTCCAGAGCAAGTAGAAGAAAGGAAATAACCAAGATCACAGCAGAATTAAATGACATAGAGACTAAAAGCACAATTCTAAGAATCAAAGAATCCAGGAGCTGGTTCTTTGAAAACATAAACAAAATTGACAAACCTTTAAGCAGGCTCATCAAGAGAAAAAGAGAGAGGACTTAAATAAACACAATCAGAAATGAAAGAGGAGAGATTACAACTGACACCGCAGAAATACAAAGGATTGTAAGAAATTGCTATGAAGAACTGTATGCCAAGAAATTTGAAAACCTAGGTGAAATGGACAGGTTTCTAGAAAAATATAATCTTCCAAAACTCAATGAAGAAGAAGCAGAAAGCCTGAACAGACCAATGACAGCAGATGAAACTGAAGCGGTAATAAAAAAACTCCCAACACACAAAAGCCCTGGACCCGATAGTTTCACAGGAGAATTCTACAAAGCATTTAAGGAAGAGCTAACCCCTATCCTTCACGGACTATTCAAAAAAATCCAAAATGATGGAAGACTCCCAAACTCCTTTTATGAAGCCAGCATCATCCTAATCCCAAAACCAGATAAAGACACAACAAAAAAGGGAACTTCAGCACAATATCGCTGATGAACATAGATGCTAAAATCCTCAACAAAATATTGGCAAACCGTATCCAACAATACATTAGAAAGATCATACACTATGACCAAGTCGGATTCATCCCAGGGATGCAAGGATGGTTCAACATTAGCAAATCAGTAAATGTAATACATCACATAAACAAAAGCAAAGACAAAAATCACATTATCATATCAATAGATGCGGGAAAAGCATTTGATAAGGTACAGTACCCATTTATGATAAAAACACTCAGCAAAGTGGGAATAGAGGGAGCATTCCTCAACATAATAAAGGCCATATATGAGAGACCTACAACCTACATCATACTCAATGGGCAAAAACTAAAATCTTTTCCACTAAAATCAGGATCAAGACAAGGTTGTCCACTTTCACCACTTCTATTCAATATAGTATGGGAAGTCTTAGCCACAGTGATTAAACAAGAAAAGGAAATAAAAGGCATCCAAATTGGAAAGGAGGAAACAAAACTATCATTGTTTGCAGATGACATCATAGTGAACATAGAAAATCCTATAGACTTGGCCAAAAAACTGCTTGACCTAATAAATGAATTTGGCCAAACAGCCGGTTACAAAGTCAATATCCAGAAATCAAAGGCATTTTTGTAAACCAACAATGAAACAGCAGAAGCAGAAATCAGGAAAAAAATCCCATCCAATGTAGCAAAAAGAAAAATAAAATACCTAGGAGTGAACCTAATCAAGGAGGTAAAAGACCTGTATGCAGAAAAGTACACAACACTGAAGAAAGAAATCAAGGGAGACACAAACAAATGGAAACATATACTGTGTTCATTGATTAGAAGAATTAACATCATCAAAATGTCCATACTACCCAAAGCAATTTACAGATTAAATGCAATACCTATTAAAGTACCAATGCCATATTTCACAGACATAGAACAAACACTTCAAAAATTTATATGGAACTATAAACAACCTCAAATACCTGCAGCAATTTCGAGAAAGAAGAGCAAAGTAGGAGAGATCACAATACCTGAATCCACACTGTATTACAAGGCCACTGTAATCAAAACAGCATGGTACTGGCATAAAAACAGGCACATGGACCAGTGGAATAGAACAGAGAGCCCAGAAATAAACCCAAGTCTCTACAGTCAATTAATATTTGACAAAGGGGACAGCAACATAAAATGGAGTAAAAATAGCCTCTACAACAAGTGGAGTTGGGAGAACTGGACAGGTATATGCAAAAAAAAAATGAATCTCAAGAACCAACTTACACCATACTCAAAAATAAATTCATGGTGGATAAAAGATTTAAATACAAGCTGTGACACCATTAAGGTCCTAGAGCAGAACATAGGCAGGAAAATCTCAGATATTTCACACAGCAACATTTTTACTGATATGTCCCCTAAAGCAAGGGATATAAAGGAAAGAATAAACAAATGGGATCTCATCAAAATAAAAAGCTTCTGCATGGCTAAAGAAAACAGTATTAAAATAAAAAGAGAACTAACTGTATGGGAAAACATATTTATCAATGATACCTCAGAGAAGGGTTTAATCTCCAAAATATATAAAGAACTTACACGACTCCACTCTAAGACAAGCAACCCAATTAAAAAATGGGCAAAGGACTTGAACAGACACTTCTCCAAGGAGAACATACAGAGGATCCAGAGACATATGAAAAGATGCTCAGCATTGCTAGCTATCATAGAGATGCAAATTAAAACCGCAATGAGATATCACTTGACGCCAGTCAGAATGGCCATCAAAAACAAAGCAACAAACAACAAGTGTTGGAGAGGTTGTGGAGAAAATGGGACCCTAGTGCACTGTTGGTGTGATTGCAGACTGGTACAGCCACAATGGGAAGCATGGAATTTTCTAAATCTAAAAACGGATCTACCTTTTGACCCAGCAATTCCACTGCTAGGATTATATCCTAAGAACCCTGAAACACCAATCCAAAAGAAACTATGCAGCCCTATGTTTATAGCAGCACAATTTACAATAGCCAAGTGTTGGAAGCAACCTAGGTGCCCATCAGTAAATGAATGGATCAAAAAATTGTGGTACATTTACACAATGGAATTCTATGCAACAGAAAGAAAGAACCAGATCCTATCCTTTGCCACAACATGGATGGAACTGGAGAGCATTATCCTAAGCAAAATAAGCCAGGCAGTGAAAGACAAATACCATATGATCTCATCTTTAACAGGAACCTAATCAACAAAACAAACAAACAAGCAAAATATAACCAAAGACACTGAAATAGAGAACAGGTTGACAGTGACCAGAGGGGAGAGGGGAGGGAATTTCAGGGAAAAGGGGAAGGGTTTACAGGAACAAGTATAAAGGACACATGGACAAAAACTAGGGGTGGGGTGGAAATGGGAAGGAGGTGGGGAGGGCAGGGGCAGTGCGCTGAGATGGGAGTAAAAGACAGAAAACTGTACAAGAACAACAAATAAAATAAAAAAGAATATGTACTCTGCAGCCACACATCATGCTTTCAAATCCTAACTACATTGCTTTGCACTGGATATATCTTTTACTTTTCTCATATATAAAATATAAATATCAATTTTACTAATATCATTAGTCTGCTGCCCATGTGGAATTTTGATCATCTATGAAAAGTACTTAGAACGGGACTGACACATAGTACGCACACCAGAAAGTACATCTTAGTACATTTATAAGTTGCTTTTTCATATGCTCAAACCCAAAATACTCTGAAGTTTGTTTCCAATTGCTACAGCATGTACTGGCTAAAGGAAACCTTCTAACTACTGTGACTATATGCTCCTTTAAATCACTGACAATTTTTATATTAGTTGCTAAAAATTAATTCTCTGATAGTTGCAATACCTGAATCATTTTGATATTGGTATATAGTGGTTTATTTGCTCCTTGCCTATGTCTAGCAATTTTTGACTTTATATTAGATACCATGAATAATATACAAAGGAGACATTACATTCATTTATGCATTTCAGAAGTCTACATATCTTGATATGGAAGGAATTTAACATAACAACAGTTGAAAACAGTGCTATTTATTTGTTCCTCAGATGCATTTTATGAATTCCCTGGAGTCCTCACTGTACATGCTTAGTTCAGTGGTCATCCAGGATTAAGGGTGAAGTTTATCCGCACATTTTATGGCTCAATGCCTCTTAATTTCTAGTCACAAAATTGACATTTAGTCCCATCTTCTAATTCTGTCTTTTGATTATTCAAGATAAGAAGACTGAATGTGTCCTCAGAATATTTTTAAAAGCCACAATACACAATATCTCATATGCAGTTTCCATTCTTAAGGCTCAATCATCATATAATTCTTCCCTTTCTTTTTACATTCCAAAGCCTTTAGAGTGTGTGTGTGTGTGTTAGATTAGAATTCTAACCTAATTGCAATCTACTTCAACCCATTTCTTAACTGTAGAAATGATTTTTAGGTAAAGTTCTGTGTCAGTGCCTTCTAGCCAAAGACCATCAAGAATGAAACTGTAGTTGAACAAGTTGGGTTTCTTACATCTTGCAGACAGTGAAACTTCATTCACACTTTGTGAGATTCTTTGAAACATCTTAGTTCCAGAGTTTTCGAGACTTGTTATAGGACTTGAGCTTGTGTTAAGTGATTTTTAGTAGGGATTTTGGGAGCGCATCTTTTCTCTGAGCTGGATAGCTTCAGAAAGTGAAGGGGATACTGTGATCAGGTATCTTAATAAATCTTATATATGAAGAAGGAAAACTAGAGTGAAGGTGAAGTTGTAATTGGTAACAAAACAACAGTCACTCATATACGCTGGATGAGAGGGATGTATGATCATTTTATTGCTTGGACAATGTGTATTTCTTGTCTCCCTATATTCAGACATGACCCACCATGGTCATAGAAGGACTTTACCTTGGGTTAATCTTCTTGTAATTTCCTGTGCTCAACAAGTAAGCACCATGGTCTGGTATTGAATGCAAGTCAGCTTGTGTAACTTCAAGGCCTTGCTGTTAGTCCAGGTAGATAGATACATAAGATTATTATTGCTGAGTCATATAACTTCATATGAACCATTTTTGATAAACTGACAAGTTATTTTCCAAAGTTACTGTGCAGTTTTATGTTCACACTAGCAGAATACAAAAGTCCTTGTTTCTCCACAGTATGGTACTACTTGGTATTGTCAGTCTGTTTTATTTTAGCCCTTATAGTTTTAAGTTATTTTTGTTTTAATTTGCATTTATCTAATTAATAATTATTTTGAGCACTTTCTAAGTTTTCATGTCCATGTGTGTATCCTCCTGTGTGATGAATCTGTTCAAATTTTTCCATTATATTTCGAATAGTTTAGTCTTCATTTTATCTTTGTATATTTTATTCTGAACTAATTATAGATTCACCAGAAGTTGCAAAAATAATATAGAGAGAATACAGAGGACCCCTGAACCCTTTAGTTGGTTTCCCCAAATGGTAACATCTTATTACATTTATCTGTAGTACAATATCAAAACCATGAAATTGGAACTGGTAAGTTCATAGAGCTTACTGAGTAGTTTCATCCCTTATACTTGCATTGGTGTGGTCTCTGTGTGTATGTGCTGAGTTGTCATCTTAACAATACTGAGTTTTCCATTGATAAATGTATTGTGTTGACCAAAAAGTTCACTTGTTTTTTTCCATAAGATGACTCTAGTGGCATTAATTTTCTTGAAATTCATTAGAAACAATTGTGTTAGATTGTATTGTAACAGCTGTCATATCAGCATGCATTTAAAAAAAAACATCAAAATTAATGAATTTTTGTGGAGCCACTTTAAAATTGACAATGGAGGAAAATAAGCAACATTTTTGGCATGTTATGCTTTGTTATTTCAAGAAATGTAAAAACACAACTGAAACACACAAAAAAGAGTTCAGTGTATGGAGAAAGTGCTGTGACTGATCAAATGTATCAATAGCGGTTTGCGAAATTTCATGCTGGAGATTTCTCACTGGATGATGCTTCACTTTCTTTTAAGAAATCAGCTGACAGTACTTCCCTGTAGGAACTAACTTCTTTTCTCTTGCTGCTTTTAAGATTGTCTCTTTATCTTCAACCTTTGGCATTTTAATCATGATGTGCCTTGGAGTGGGCTTCTTTGCTTCCATCTTATTTAGTATTTTCTGTGCTTCCTGGACTTCTATGTCTATTTCCTTCACCAAATTATGGAAGTTTTCTTTCATTATTTTTTCAAATAGACTTCTAATTTCTTGCTCTTTCTTTTCTCCTTCTGGCACCTCTATGATGTGAATATTGGAACAATGAGGTTGTCCTCGAGGCTGTTTATATTATCCTCATTTTTTAAATTATTTTTTCTTCTTATTGCTCTGAATGGTTGTTTTTGCTTTTTTATGTTCCAAATTATGATTTGGTTCTTGGCTTCATTCAGTCTACTGTTGTTTCCCTGTAAATTGTTCTTTTTTCAATTAGTGTATCTTTCATTTCTAATTGGATCTTTTCTTATGTTGTTTAGGTCCTCACTAAATTTCCTGAGCATTTTTATAACCAGTGTTTTGCACTCTGCATCTGATAGACTACTTATCTCCATTTTGTTTAGTTCATTTTCTGGAATTATGATCTGTTCTTTCATCTGGGCCATGTTTCTTTGTCTCATTTTGGCAGCCTCCCTGTGTTTATTTCTATGTATTAGGTGGAGCTGCTATGACTACCTGTCTTGTTAGCTGTCCTAATATAGTAAGTGTCCTGTAGGGCCCAGTGGCACCGCCTCCCCTTTCACCCAAGCTGAGTAGTTGAGGTGTGCCCTTTGTGTGGGGTGAGTATACCCTCCTCTTATAGTTTAGCCTTGCTTGCTGTTAGCATGTAAATGGGAGGGATTTACTCAGGACAGTCAGTTGCAAGGATTGGCTGTGACCACTGACCACCCATCTCCTCCCTCTGTGGAGGATCAGCTGTGCATGGAAGGGTGGTGGTGCTCTGATGTGGTCTGAAACTGTCCCCTGGGTGCACGGGCCCTGGGCTTTTTTGATTGGTGCAGGCCAAGGTCAGCCCCAACCTGTGTTTTGTCTGGGGCCATCCTATCTGAGCTATAGAGCAGTCTGAGATGGTTGCTACTTGTGCTGGGTTTGGAGATTCCCAGGCAAAGCCATGCTTGAATCTAGGGTAGCTGCTTCTAGTGCCATGCCTGGGGACACTTAGTAAGAGGTACAGGAGCTGGGGGCTCACTGAGGCAGGCTATTGCTTGTTTGAAAGGATTTAGGAAGTTGTGAAACAAGAGCCAAGACCAGCCACTCATATGGAAAAGCCACTGTAACCACTGAAGGTTAAGTGGAGTAGAGCCTCAGGGGATCTTCAGGGTATAGCAAATAGTGTTAGCCAGGTTGATGGAGTCTCAGATATGCCACCTGCCTGCCAGCTCTGTAGGTCTGTCTACCTTTCTGTCTAGGAGAAAGTTGTCCCAGTTCTCTCCTTGATGCCAAACACTTCAGTTCCTCCCTGTATGCCACTGGTGGTGCCCTTCAAGCTGCTACCCTGGTGCTGGAGCTCAGAGGGAATGAGTCAGAGTAATGTGGGTCCTTTAAGAGGAATTCCTTGGAACTCAAGAAGTTTCTTCCACTAACTCAATCCATGATGGTTTTTTCAGCCATAAGTTATGGATACTTACCTTCCTGGCACTGGAATACTGTGCTTAGGGGCTTGGTATGGGACTGGGACTGCTTACTCCTAAGATATTCCCCATGAATTTTTATTCATCACACATGAATGTAGGGCCAGTCTGTTCCATATTTCCACCTCTTCCACCAGTCTAGATAGACACGGTTTCTTTAATTCTATAATTGTCAGACTTCCATTCAACTTGATATCTTCTGATTATGAGTGATGGTTCCTCTATAATTTAGTTGTAATTTTGATATGGTTGTGTAAGGAGGCAAGCTGTGTTTACCTATGCTGCCATCTTGTTCAGAAGTCTACCACATACATTTTTTTAGAATTTCACTTGGCTGTATACTTAGAAGTAGAATTTCTGGGCCATTTGGCAAGTATATTTTTTACTGCCCAAATATAATATTTTCCAGAATGACTGTATCATTTTACATTTCCATTAACAATACATGAGAGTTTCAGAGTTCCAGCTTTTCTACATCTTTAACTTTTTTCTTGCTTGTTTTTTGTTTTGTGTGTGTGTGTTCCATGATAAAGATGTATGCAGTTCTCGTTTTAATTTGCATTTACCTTAATTTATGCAATGACTACTCTTTCATGTGATTATTAAGCACTTGCATACCTTCTTTGGTGAAACATCTTGGGAAATCTGTAGTCCATTTTTTAATTAGGTCCTGTTATTTCTATTGGATTGTAAAAGTAGTTTATGTATTTTGAATCAATATATGAGTTATAAGTATTTTCTTTAGCTGTACTTTCTTCTTTCCCTGATGACCTCTTTTGGAGAGACAAATATTTTAATTTTGATAAAGTCCAATTTATTCATTTATATTTTTACAAATCATGGCTTTGATACGATACCTAAGAAATCTTTGTCCTATTGCATAAAAGTGAGAAAACAGAAATATTTGTCTTGTGTCCAATTAAAGAGTGATATTCAATCTTTCAACTTGAACCATGGTAATACTAGTGTGTTACACATACAGGTCTATCAGACTGAGAACTTCCTATTTCTGGTTCAATGAGAATGTGTATCATGGATCATTACCGGATTTTATGGAATGCTTTTTCTGTGATTATACATTTTTTTCTTTATATTCTACAAATTAGAATCTTTTAGATATTAACCTAAACCTGCATTCCTGGTTAATTCCTACTTAGTCATAGCATGTAATCACTTTTATATAATTCTCGATTTGGTTTGTTAATATTTATTAAAGTTTTATGCATCTATGTTTACTGTGATGTGATGTGATGACTTTGCTTGTCTTCGATGTTAGGATAATATTTGCCTCACAGAATGAGTTGGAAAGTGTTTTACCCTTATTATTTTCTAAAAGGTTTGTGTAGAATTAGTATAGAATTTATGACTGAAGCCATTTCACACAGTGTGTTGTGTGCATGTGTCTGTGAGAGAGAGACAGAGTGAGAAAGAAAGTGTGAGAGAGAGAGAGATGGCTCTGTTTGTGAATTGAGGAGCACATTTAGATGGAGGCAAATTTTAAGTTTCATTTGGTGTTACTTCCAAATCTATCTTTCGCAAGTCTCCTCAGCACATAGCCTTCCAGTCAACTAGGAATGTGATGTGAAGAAATTTATCACCACCCCTTTTGGAGCTCTCATTTTCAGGATTACACTTAAATTCTGGTTGGTATATCACTGATCCTTATTGAAACCTCAACCTCAGGCTAAAAGTGATGCTATTTTTACCTTGATTCCCTACCAAGTTTGCTATTTTAAAATGCTGCTGGGTGAGCTCTTTTTTTCCTGTCCTCTGCACCAGATCAAGAAGAACCACTCTAATATTAAATGTATTTGTTTTCATGGCCAAGAGTGCCCTTGTCAAATGACAGCATCCACGGAGCTAGGAGAGGCCATGTAAGCAGACAGGCAAGAAGACCATAGCCTCTCACTATCCTTACTTGATTTTATAGCAGCTTTTAATAAATGTTTCTCAATTTGTTTGCTTTTAATCAGTTTTCATAGCTCTGAAATGATTGTTTGGACAAATTGCCCAATTTTATACTTGTTTGAGGGGGATATGACTTAACCTATATCTTTTCTCTCCCACAGTCTCTTAATTTAGATTTGTCTACACAATTTTCTTTATTTTGTGTCTGATTTATCGCAAAGTCTAGCAATGACCCATGATAAACACTCTCATATAACTAAGAATACAAAGAGACCTTCTTAATCATATTAAAGCTATATGTATTTTTATATATATTAAAGCCATCTATATAAATATTTATAAAAGTTACATATAGGATCAATTCCATAATGGGAAGAACTCAGTTTACATTTTACACTAGTACTGCTAGTGAAATTTTTTCTTAATTATTATTTGAAAATGCCACACTTCATTTTGAAATACATTTTCTCTGCATATAGAATGGGAAGACAGTAGACAGCTTGTTTCAGCTTTGAATCTGTCATTCAATAATCTGGTTTCCATTATTTCTTGGAAAATCCATCATAAGTTGTATTATTGTTTGTTTCTTATTAATGCTTTTAAAATTTTCCAGTTACTTTTATGACTTTTGGGGATTTACAATGCTGTCATGATATAGTTTTATATTAATATTTATTGATGTCATGATATAGTTTATATGAATATTTATTGCATATAATATTTCTGGAGTGTGGGTCTCAAAAGTCTTGACTCATAATGCTGAGAGTAGAAAAAAACTGAAGTTTAGAAAAAAACTGAAAAGGAAATCAAGTAAGACTGATAATAAGATAAACTTTACTAATTTTTTGAGATAGTGTGAACTGGAAATTGATTATGTCTAAAAATAAAAAAACAGTGAAGTAATCAAAAAAAGTTTGATTACTCAAGCTTTTTGAGTAATCAAAAAAAGTTTTTTTTACAAAAAAGTTTTCAGGCTAACAAGGAAATAGTTCATAATTATTAGAATGTTCAGTTATTATTAACAATACAGGCAAGGCTGGGGGGTTTTTTGGTGTCTCATAATTAATTAATTATGTACATCTTTTTCAAAACTTCAATGCTTTATTTAAGTCTTTGCTTTAAATGCTATTCTAATATTTCTCTATTTAAAACTAATGATTTTCATGTATTGGTAAATTATAGAGATCTGCAGTGTGGAAAATTAATATGTAAATACGAACAAGAAAATGTACTTTTTATGACAAGTGCCACTATAACTTACACTAATATAAAGGGACAAATCTGCATCTCATTGGAGTATCCAACAGGTGACGCAAACAGTGCAAAGATGTGGGTAAAAGACGGAACTGTTTGTGGTCAAAATCAGGTATGTCGTCTTTCATTCCCAAATGACTTTCTAATTTATGCTCTAATTTTAAATGCTTGTTTAGTATCTGCCTCATAATTTAAGTGTACATTCAATTTCAAAATTAAGAAAGTAGAAATTTTTTAAGAAAAAACTTGAAAAATTAATCTGCATTCATGCATACATAGATGATATCACCATGAATATTTTATTGGCTTTTTTTCATAGAAATGATGTATATTCACTGATTTGAAAATCATTGTTCATTCCTGTGTTTTGCTAAATTATATTACATAGTATTTCTAATGTCATGAATTGTTCTTTTTATATAATTTCTTTAAAATAGCTGTTACATAATATATGTCCATTTTAGTCCTGAAAAATAAAGAACACATAGAGTTAAGAGAAAATTAATTGAAGGCACATATCTGAGGTGTAACTACTCTATTTTCAAAATCTTCAATATCTCTCTCTCTCTCTCTCTCTCTCTCTCTCTCTCTCTCTCTGCCCCTCTCCTCCAATTGACTTGGGAGCACAAAATTTTTTTGTAATGATTTTTGCAAAATGATTGTTTTGTAAAAATTTTATGTTTTGGTTGTAAGCAGGTATAAATGAAATCTCACATTTTTTCACATTTTAGTTAATATGTGTATGCATGTAGACATGTTTAAAATAGATTAATTTTACCTGATAATTATAGAAATATTTGTCATATTAAAATTTTATCACAATCTAACTTTGCTAATATTCGTTTAAAAATTAGGAAGTGAAAAGAAGTAAAAGAAAAATTGTCATCCCCAGCTCTTACACAAAACTGAATCACTTAAAACACTTTGTAATAAGTTTCTTTTCATGAAATTTTCTTTGCAAGTATTTCAACCATGGAAAACAAGCATGTTCATTCAAATTGTATATTCCTCATGTACTAAAGAATTTACTACATAATTTTTCAGGATCCCCTTGTCTGATGGGGATAATAATAGATACAGTAGGTCCTCAAACAACAAAGGTTTGAATTTACGCATATGCAGATTTTTTAAATAAATACAGCCAGCTCTCCATTTTCATGGGTTTCCCACCTGTGGAGTCAACTAATGGTTGATTGAAAACAGTATTTTTGAACAGCTGGGAAAGTGCAAATGTGGAGGGCCAAAGGTATGCATTGTTCTATACTATTTTATATAAAGAACTTGAGCATCTATTGATTTTGGTATCTACAGAGATTTTAGAACCAATATTCTTTGGATACCAAGGGCTGACTATAGTTAAGTTTTGGGGGACTCAAAAGAGAGAAACTAATTTTCCTTTTTTTTAATAGTTGTTCAAGTATAGCTGTCTCCATTTTCCTGCCACCACTTCCCCCCACCCCACCCACCCATCCCCGCCTTCTACCTTCAATCCTCCTTCCCTTTGGCTTTATCCACGGGTCCTTTATACATGTTCCTTGGTGACCCTTTCCCTTTTTTGACATTATCCCCTCCTACCTCCCTTCTGATTACTGTCAGTATGTTCTTTATTTCAAAGTCTTTGACTATATTTTGCTTGCTTGTTTGCTTTGTTGATTAGGTTTCACTTATAGGTGAGATCATCTGGTATTTGTCTTTCACTGCCTGGATTATTTCACTTAGCATTATGTTTTCCAGATCCATCTAAGCTGTCCCAAAGGGTAGGAGGTCCTTCTTTCTTTCTGCTGTGTAGTGTCCCATCATGTAAATGTACCACAGTTTTTTGATCCACTCATTTACTGATGGGCATCTAGGTTGTTTCCAGCATTTGATTAGTGTAAATTGTGCTGCAATGAATAGTGGGGTGCATAGATTCTTTTTAATTCATGTTTCAGTATTCTTATGGTATAATAATAGCAATGGAATTACTGGGTCAAAAGGCAGATCCTTTTTTAGTTTTTCGAGGAAATTCCATACTGTTTTCCATAGTAGCTGCACTAGACTGCACTGCCCCCAACAAGGTACTAGGGCTCCCTTTTCTCCACAGCCTTACCAGCACTTATTGTTTGTTGATTTGTTTATGATGGCCACTCTGACTGATGTGGAATATCATTGAGTTTTTAATTTGCATCTCTCCGATGACTACTGATGCTAAGCATTTTTTTATATGTCTCTGGGCCCTCTGTATGTCCTCCTTGGAGAAAGGCCCTCTGTATGTCCTCCTTGGAGAAAGGACCTGTTCAGGTCCTTTGCCCATTTTTTAATTGGACTGTTTGTCTTCTTGGAGTGGACTCATGTGAGTTCCTTATATATTTTGGAGTTCGCTCTCGTGTCTGAGATATCATTGGCAAATATGTTTCCCCACAGAATTGGTTCTCTTTTCATTTTGCTGGTGTTTTCTTTAGCTATGTAGAAGCTTTTTATTATGATGAAGTCCCATTTGTTTATTCTTTCCTTTATGTCCCTTGCTATAGGGGACATATCAGTGAAAACATTTCTGTGTGGAATATCTGAGATTTTCCTGCCTATGTTCTCTTCTAGACTTTTATGTTATCTTGACTTATATTTAAGTCTTTTATCTATCTTAAGTTTATTTTTGTGTATGGTGTAAGTTGGTGGTCATGTTTCATTTTGTTGCAAGTAGCTGTCCAGATCTCCCAACACTATTTGTTGAAGAGACTATTTTTACTCCATTTTATGCTTCTGCCCCTTTGTCAAATATTAATTGACCATAGAGACATGGGTTTATTTCTGGGCTCTCTATTCTGTTCCATTGGTCTATGTGTCTGTTCTTATATGAGTACCACTCTTTTAATTACAGTGGCCTTGTAATACAGTTTGGTATCAGGTATCATGATCCCTCCTACTTTACTCTTCTTTCTCAAAATTTCTGTGCTATTCAGGGTCATTTATGATTCCATTTAAATTTTTGAAGTGTTTGTTCTCTATCTGTGATATATGTCATTGGTATTTGAATAGAGATTGCATTGAATCTAGAGATTGCTTTGGGTACTGGGAACATTTTGATGATATTAATTATTCCAATCTGTGAACATGGTATATGTTTTCATTTGTTTGTGTCTTCCTTGATTTCTTTCTTCAATGTTGTATAGTTTTCTGAATGCAGGTCTTTTACCTCCTTGATCAGGTTTATTCCTAGGTATTTTATTTTTCTTTTTGCTATATCAAATGGGATTTTTTTTCTTGATTTCTCCTTCTGCTGTTTCATTGTTGGTATACAAAAATGCCTTTGATTTCTGGATATTGACTTTGTATCCTGCAGTTTGGCCAAATTCACTTATTAGGTCAAGTAGTTTTTTGGTGGAATCTATAGGTATTTCTACCCTATCATACACTATAGTACACTATCATGTCATCTGCAAACAGTGACAGTTTTACTTCCTCCTTTCTAATTTGAATGTCTTTTATTTCTTTTTCTTGTCTGATTGCTGTGGATAACATGTCTAATACTATGTTGAATAAAAGTGGTGGAAGCACACATTCTTGTCTTGTTCCTGATCTTACTGGGAAAGCTTTTGGTTTTTGCCCATTGAGTATGATGTTGGTTATAGGTTTTTCATATATGGCCTTTATTGTGTTCAGGTATGCTCCCTCTACTCCCACTTTGCCAAGTGTTTATATTATAAATGGGTGCTGTACCTTATCAAATGCTTTTTCTGCATCTATGGATATGATCATGTGATTTTTTCCTTTTGTTTACCTGATATATTAGGTTTATTGATTTGTGAATATTGTACCATCTTTGCATCTCTGGGATGAATCCCACTTGATCATGGTGTATGATCTCTTTGATGTATTGCTGGATATGATTTGCCAATATCTTGTTGAGGATTTTAGCATCTGTGTTGATCAGTGATATTGGCCTGTAGTTTTCTTTCTTGTGTCTTTATCTGGTTTTGGGATTAGGATGATGCTGGTTTCATAAAAAGAGTAGGGTAGTCCTCCCTCTTCATAGATTTTTTGGAATAGTCTGAGAAGGATAGGGGTTAGCTCTTCCTTAAATGTTTTGTAAAATTTTCCTGTGAAACCATCTGGTCCAGAGCTTTTGTGTGATGGGAGTATCTTTATTATTGCTTCAATTTCACCAGCTGTTATTGGTCTGTTCAGGCTTTCTGCTTCTTGATTCAATTTTGGAAAATTGTATTTTTCTAGAAATTTGTCCATTTCACTCAGGCTTTCAAATTTCTTGGCTTATACAATTGTTTGTAGTAATTTCTTATGATCCTTTGTATTTCTCTGGTATTAATTGTAATCTCTCCTCTTTCATTTGGGTTCTCTCTCTTTTTTCTTGATGAATCTGGTTAAAGATTTTGCTTATCTTTTCAAAGAACCAGCTCCTGGATTTATTGATCTTTTGAATTGTTCTTTTAGTCTCTATGTCATTTAATTCTTCTCTGATCTTCATTATTTCCTTCCTTCTCTTCACTCTGGGTTTTGTTTGTTGTTGTTCCTCCAGTTTTTGCAGATGTAGGGTTAGGTTGTTTATTTGAAATGTTTCTATCTTTTTTAGGTAAGCCTGTATTGCTATGAAATTCACTCTCAATCTGCCTTTGCTATGTCACATAGGTTTTGGACTGTTCTGTATTTTCAATTGTTTCCAGAAACTTTTTTATTTCTTCCTTGATCTCATTATTAACCCATTCATTGTTTAATAACATGCCATTCAGTCTCCACGAGTTTGGGTGTTTTTGAGTTTTTTTTTTTTTTTTTTTTTTTTGAGGTTGGTCCCTAGTTTCAAACCCTTATGGTCTGAGAAAATGCTTGATATGATTTAAATTTTCTTGGATTTGTTGAAACTTGTTTTGTGTCCTTTCATGTGGTCTATCTTTGAAAATATCCCATGTGCATTTGAAAAAAATGTGTATTTTGCTTCTTTGGGATGAAAGGTTTTATATATATATTAGTTAAGTCCATTTTATCTAATGTGCCTTCCAATTCCACAATATCCTTGTTGATATTTTGTTTGGAGGATCTATCCTTTGTTGACAGTGGGGTATTAAAATCCCCTACTATAACTATGTTGCTGTCTATGTGTTTCTTGAAGTTTTCCAAGGTTTTTCTTACATATTTGAGTGTTCCTATGTTGGATGTATATATGTTTACCATATTTATGCCTTCTTGATAGAGTCTTCCCTTGAGTATTATAAAGTGACCTTCTGGGTCTCTTTTTATGTCCTTTTTTTTTGAAGTCTCTTTTGTCTGATATAAGTATTGCTACCCAGGGTTTTTTTTGTTTTTGTTTTTCTGTCCATTTGCTTGGAATATTTTTGTACAACCCTTCACTTTCAGTCTGTGCAGGTCTTTGGTTCTGAGGTGGGTATCTTGTAGGCAGCATATGTGAGGGTCATGTTTTCTTATCTTTTCAACTACCCTATGTCTTTTGATTGGAGCATTTAATCCATTTACACTTATGGTTTATTATTGTAGACCCTAATTTTCAGCTGCAAGAGGGTCACTGCCTCTAGCTCTGAGTTGTTCAAGGAAGAACTGTATTGCTCCTACAACATGAGTTTATTGATGTTACCTCTTTTCCTTGTGCATAAAGTACTGAATATAAAATAGTATTTTTATGTTAAAACACACATAACATAAAATTTACCACTTTAACTATTTTTAAGTGTACAGTTCAGGGACACAAGTATGTTCACATTTTTGTGCAACCATCTTCACTGTATTTCTCCAGAATATTTTTATCATTCCAAACAGAAACTCTGTATACATCAAACTATAACTTCACAATGACCCCTTCCCATGGCCCCTAGTAATCACTATTTTACTTTCTGTTTCTATAAATTTCAATATCTAAGATACCTCATATAAGTGGAATCATACAATATTTGTCCTTTTGAGTCTGACTTATTTCACTTGCTGTAATGTTTTCAAATTAATCCACATTGTTGCTTGTATCAAAATAGCTTTCCTTTTTAAGGCTGAATAGTATTCCATTTGCTGTTTATATCATATGTTATTTATCTATTATTTGTCAATGGACATTTGAGTTATTTCTACATTTTAGCTGTTATAAATAATGTTGTTATTATCATTGATGTACAAATTTGTGTTCAGGTCCTTGTTTCAAATGTTTTAATTACATACCTTGAGGTAAAATTGCTGGATCATACAGCAATTCTGTTTAATTCTTGAGAAATTCTTATACTGTTTTTTACTTCTTTTCATTCCCACCATCAGTGCCCAAGAATTACAATTTCTCCATATCCTCACCAACATTTATTTTTCTGTATTTATTTCTAATAGCTATTCTAATGGGTTAAAGTGGTAGCTCAATATCAACTTTTATTTTTATTTCTCTAATGATTAGTGATAACTGCACATATCTCCATATGTTTACTAGACATTTACATTTCTTCTTTGAAGAAATGTTTATGCACATCCTGTGCTCTTTTTTAAAAAATTTAGTTGTTGAGATATAGGAGTTCTTTATATACACTAGATATTAATCCGTAACTACATATATGATTTCCAAATATTTTCTCTCATTCTATGGGATGCCTTTAACTTTGTTAATTGAGTTCTTTGATGCATGAAAGTTTTTTATTTAGATGAAGTACAGTTTATCTATTATTTTCTTTCTCCCTATGTCTTTTGTATTATATCTATGAAATTATTACCAAATTCCATGTCAATTACCCTGTTTTCTCCTAGTTTTATAGTTTAAGATCTTATGTTTAGGTGTAGGATCCATTTTGCTTTAATTTTCATATATTGTATAAATTAAAGGTCCAAGTTCATTTTTTTAAATTTATTCCCCTTTATCCTTGATGGCAGAGAATACTCTCATAGTACAGAAAGCATATGACTTGCTGAGTAGGCACTTTATTTATTGATTTATTGATTTACTAATTTTTATTTATATTTAGAGAGAGAGGAAGGGAAGGAGAGAAACATCAATGTGTGGTTGCCTCTTGTGTGCCCCCAAGTGGGGACTTGGCCTGCAACCCAGTCATATGCCCTGACTGGGGATCAAACCAGCAACACTTTGGTTCACAGCCCACACTCAATCCACTGAGCTATGCCAGCCGGGGCTCCAAGTTCATTCTTTTGTATGTGAATATTTAGTATGAATTTTTGTGACAACCTCATTAAAAATCATTTGACCATATCTTAAAGGCTTTACTTCTGGGTTCTTTGTTCTTCTCCACTGATTCATGTGTCTGTCTTTATGTAAGTACCACACTGCTTTGACTACTATAGCTTTTTTAATAAGTTTGAAATCAATAATTGGGTGTCCATTTTTTAAAAATTTGTTTTGCAACCTATTTCTATTTCTGTAAAAAAAGCATTGATATTTTATAGAGTTGTGCTGAATCTGCAGGCTTCTTTGGGTTATACTGACCACTTGATAATATTAAGTCTTCAGTGCATGAACGTGGGGTATCTTTCTATTTGTATCTTCTTTAACATCTTTCAGGAATGTTTTGTAGTTTTCATTATACACGTTTTTAAATTTCTTCATAAAGTTTATTCATAAGTTTTATTTTTTGATGCTATTGTAAAGAGAACTGTTTACTTAATTTCTTTTTCAAAATGTACACTATTAGTATTTAAAAATACAACTGATTATGTTGCATAATAAAAAATTCATGGACTTCTAGCCAAGATGGAGGCATAGGTGTTAGTTCTTCTTAACTAGTTCTTCTGGCTAACTTGCTGCAGTTTCTATATCAGCACTTGTGTTTTACCATGTACTTTGATGTTATGGAGATTGCTTATTTCTTTAATCTTCAATTAACCAACCTTTTCTAGCTTCACACTTCTTTTCTTTTGCTTCTTCACCTCTCTCAGCCTTCACAGAATTGAAGAGAGTTAGGTCCTTGCTCTAAATTAGGCTTTGGCTTAAGAGAGTGTGATGGCTTGTTTGACCTTCTATCCATACCACTAAAACTTTTTCCACATTAGTAATATTTTATTGCTTTCTCATCATTCATGTGTTCACTGGAATAGTACTTCTAATTGCCTTCAAGAACTTTTCTTTTGCATTCACAGCTTCACTAACTCTGGCACAAAAGGCCTAGTCTTTGATCTATATCAGCTTTTGATATGGCTTCTTCACTATGCTTAATTATTTTTAGTTTTTGATCTAAAGTGAGAGATCGGTGAGACTCTTCCTTTCACTTTAACATATAGAGGCCATCATAGGTTTATTAATTTGCCAAATTTAAATATATTCTGTTGTGTCTCAGAATATAGGGGTGCTTGAAGAGAGAAAGTGAGATGGGGAAACAGCCAGTCAACTAGAGCAGTTAGAACACACACAACATTTATTGATTACATTCACCATCTTATATAGGCATGTTTCCTGGCACTCCAAAACAATTGCGATGGTAACATCAAAAGCCACTGATCACAGATCACCATAACAAATATAATAATGAAAAAGTGAGATATTGTAAAAATTACCAAAATGTGACACACAGACACAAAGTGAGCAAATGCTATTGGAAAAATTGTGCTAACAGGCTTGCTCAACACAAGGTTGCCACAGACCTTCAATTTGTAAGAAAAAAAACATGAATTCTGTAAAGTGCAATAAATGAGCACAATAAAATGAGGTATGCCTGTATTGTATTTTTAGCATTTTAATTTGTTTTGATTGCTATATATCTTTGTTGATATTGTGATTTTCTGATTTCCTTTCATTCTTTATCCATGTTTTCATTTAGCTTCTTCAGCATTAGTACAGTCATTTAAAAAAACATCTGTCACTTTATTTTCTTCCTTTAAATGAGATGTGTTTTCCTGTTCCTTTTTATACCTTGTAATTTTTTTTAAACAGTCACTTCTCCCAGTGCTTCAGACTGGCTCTGTGCAGGGGCAGTTCTTTACTGATTTGCTGGGGACCTCTGAGCCTTGCAATCAGCCTGCAAGAAAACTTGTGGTCTTCTGGTATCTTTTGTGATGTGTGTCTTTCCAGGGCCTCTGTGAGGCTTTTTTGATTTCCCACATTCATGTATGTTTTTAAGTGTCTTATTTTTCCACATAGTCTCATGTAAGCATTTGTTTGGGGCTTAGATTGTCTATTGTATGTCTCCATCCATAATATCTTCCCCCAGATGTCTGCAGTCTTTGTCTCTCTTTAGCTTTCTTGAGCAGTGTCCATTGCTTCTTTCCAGCTAAGATTTAAGTTAAATAAATTAAGGAAAGTCCTTCAGGAACTTCTCAGTCAAGTTGCAATGTTGAAAATATGGTTTCCTCTGATCCCATCAGTTTAAGGGGCCAGGGGAGAATTGGGAACTGCAGCTGTCTTCAGACCAGGACTGTGCCATGCCAGAGAAGGAATGAGGCAAAGGTGAGCAAAAAGCCACAAACTTGTCTACCATTTTGGCTTTCTCTTCATGGAGATTTGCTTGGATTGCCTTAGACCATAGACTGCTTCCAGAGCTCCTATAAATTTCTTTCATTCCTTTCTTCCTCCCTTTTATCCTTCCTCCCTTTTTCCTCCCTTCCTTCCTTCTTTCCTTCCACTGTCCCCTCCCTCTTTCCCTCTCTCCTTCCCTCTCTTCCTTCCTTTCTTTCTTTTAAAAAATATTTCCAAGGAAGAACAGAACTTGGGGCTTCCTAGTACCCTATTTTACTGATTTCACTCTCCAGATTATTTTTTTCCAGGATTAGGTAAAACCTGCGTATAAGTATCACTGCTGTAGGGTACACATCATCATTTAAAAAATCCTATGTGTTTGGTCACTGATGGCCCCTGAAGTAATGCTGGCTTCAGCCTTTCATTCTATTGAGAGATCACATTGCCTCACTTTTTCTGAGCTTAAAATGACTTTTACTTTATCTCTAGTAACAACCATATATTTTAATAAAATAATATATACACCTTTTTTTGTTGTTTTATTCACTATTTTAGGTTCTCCACATAAGGTTTCTATAGAAACCTATTCTGGCCAAGTGACTGGAATAACAAGATGTACAATCTTTCTTATCTCATAGCAAATAAAAAAAAAATCTGTAGCAAAGAGCTTGGTGAAAAACCATAATTTTCTTTAAAATATTCTTAGTGGAGATAAATAATTTTTGTGGTTTTGTAGCTAGATTCCTACTTTGGATGGTGTTTCTCCCTAGCCTTCCTGCAGGGTGCAACAGAAGTAAGCATGTTAAATCAGAAAAAAGTAATTTCATTGCACAGAAGCAATACCAACAATAACAATAATACCTTCTCAACTTCTTTCTAGCCTGGCTCAAAAGATTTATTTAACAGTTCTGAGAATTAGGTTTATTTTATTCTGAACAACAGTTCTGCAAAGTATATATCTAACTTCTCTGTCCAAGTTCTAGTTAGATATTACGGGAGCATTCTGAAAGAACAGATAAATTTATTTTTTTAAAGATTTTATTTACTTATTTTTAGAGAGGAGAAGGGAGACAGAAAGAGAGGGAGAAAAACATCAATGTGTGGTTACCTCTTGCGCAACCCCCACTGGGGACCTGGCCTGCAGCCCAGGCATGTGCCCTGACTGGGAATCGAACTGGTGACACTTTGGTTTGCAGGCCGGTGCTCAATCTACTGAGCCATGCCAACCAGGACAGAACAGATATATTTCTAACTGTAGCAGCACTAGTCTGTACCTAGAGCTAGAACTTTTAGAACTTTTTAACATTTCATATAATAAGGGCTTGGTAATGATGAACTCCTTTAACTTGACCTTATCTGAGAAGCGCTTTATCTTCCCTTCCATTCTAAATGACAGCTTTGCTGGATAGAGCAATTTTGGATGTAGGTCCCTGCTTTTCAAGATTTCAAATATTTCTTTCCAGCCCCTTCTTGCCTAGAAGGTCTCTTTGGAGAAATCAGCTGACAGTCTGATGGGAACTCCTTTGTAGGTGACTGTCCCCTTATCCCTTGCTGCTTCTAGAATTCTCTCTTTCATTTTAATCTTGGCTAATGTAATTACGATGTGCCTTGGTGTGTTCCTCCTTGGGTCCAACTTCTTTGGGACTCTCTGAGCTTCCTGGACTTCCTGGTAGTCTATTTCCTTTGCCAGATTGGGGAAGTTCTCCTTTATTATTTGTTAAAATAAATTTTCCACCTGCTGCTCTTCCTCTTCCCCTTCTGGTACCCCTATAATTCAGATGTTGGGATGTGTCAAGATGTCCTGGAGGTTCCTAAGCCTCTCCTCATTTTTTTGGATGTTCCTTCATTCTTTTCTGTTTGGTTGCTTCTTTCTTCCTTCTGGTCCACTCCATTGATTTGAGTCCCAGTTTTCTTCCCATCACTACTGGTTCCCTGTGCGTTTTCCTTCATTTCACTTATTGTAGCCATCATTTGTTCATCTAATTTGTGACCAAAATCAACCAATTCTGTGAGCACCCTGATCACCAGTGCTTTGAACTGTGCATCTAATAGGTTGGCTATCTCTTGGTCACTTAGATGAATTGGCTCTGGGGCTTTGATCCGTTCTCCCGTTTGAGCCACTTTTGGGTTTGGGGGTTCTTTTTTTGTTTTTTGTTTTGTCTGATCGCAGCGGTTATGTAGTGAGGGGCAGAGCCTTAGGTGTTCCCCAAGGTGGGGCAGCCCAGTCTCTGGGTAGTGATGCAGTATGTGTGGGTGGGGTCCAAGAGTGAACAATGGCACTTGCTCTGCTCTCTCTCTCTGATTCCTTCCACTGCTTCCCATAAGCAAATTGGGCCTTTCTGGTGGCTGATTTCCATGTGGGTGGACTTGTGTACGTTCTAGGACCCTGCGGGTCTCTCCAAAGAACTCTCCTGTGAGGCTTAGAGTCTCTCCTGGCACCTCAACCCCCAGAAGTGTTGTCAGTTGGTGTTTTTAGGTTTTATTTCCTGGGGCTGGGGCCCTGGGTTGCGAGGTCTGTCCCACTCTCCGTTTTTGCCTGGATTATCTGCATGCGAATGTGGGACCACCTGGTCAGCCAGCCACCTTGCGTGGCCTCACTGGGTCTGCCTGTTACCACCTGGTGCCTGGGGTCCGCTAGCCGCTGCCTGTGCACCTGGGATCTGCCAGCCACTGCCTGCATGCCCGGGTCCACCAACCTCCACTTTTTCCTTCCGCAACTTCGCCCCTCTTACCGGTCTAGATGAATGGTTGCTGGACTTCAGTACAGTTCAATTTTCTATCAGTTCTGATTGTTTTCTTGTTTCTAAATCTTTGTTGTCCTTAATTTTGGTTTTGTGAGGAGGCACAGTGTGTCTACCTACACCTCCATCTTGGCTGGAAGTCCTCATGTCTGTACTTTCCATTCCACTAAAGCAGGAAAGAGGCTTTTACTGTTTTGTTTACTCTCAAATAATCAGAGTTGTATCTTGTGCTAGAAACATAGTAGCACTATAAATTAAGCACATGTTATTAGTATATTAATATTTATTGTTAAATCAGTACCTCCTTATTAGATGCCAAATACAGATGGCATTTCAGTTCACTTAGGCTTATTTTCTTTTTAGGTGTGCAAGAACAAGGAGTGTGGAAATAATTACTTGGCTTATGACTGTACTCCACAAAAATGCAGCTCTCAGGGTGTAAGTACCAGTATTCTGATGCAAGAATAGAAATCATTGCGGGTAATCCTAGGAAAGCACACACACAACTAAACACACACACAAGACACACATATGCTCATAAACCACATTGAAAAACTCAGCCTTATCTGACTTCAGTATAATTCTAAAATTCTGCTTGAACCTCAAAATTTTGAACTGTTTATGTTATGAGGTGACATTTCTCCCATTTTCAGGTATGCAACAATGAAAAGAACTGTCACTGTAACCCAGGCTATTTACCTCCAAATTGCAACACCGAGCAAGATTCATGGCCTGGAGGGAGTATTAACAGTGGCAATTTTCCACCTACAGGCTCCCGCAGTCCTGGTAAGTATTAGTAACAAATTAAAAACATAATTAAAACAATGTTTTCATTTATTAAATTAAAATAAATACTATTTTGTCTACCAATTTATATTTAGAAAATGTTTGGACATCAAATAATAAATCATATATAGCTATTTAATTTCTGTTTTTATTACAGAGAGTAATGTAATAGAACAAATTTAACTTATATTGTAGATGAGACAGGTCAGCAAGGGCCAGGCAGAAAGATAAAAATCACTTTAGTCTTATATACAGAAGAAATTTAATATAAAGACATAAGATGTAATGGCAGAGATAAAAGCTAATCAGAGAATGGTGAAGCAAACCAGAGATTAGCAACTGCAGGAATTCATTATCACTTCTTGGGTCTGGTGGGAGAATGAAAAGAGTTGGTATTTCTGAAACCAGAATCTGAGCCATGTACCTAGACCACAGGGAGAGGCACTGTTCAGCACAGGATGTAGAAGTAGTGAGCATTGAGCAGAAGGATAAATTCCATGGACATTTTACTCTTCTGACAATCTGAATTTCATCTAGTGCCTCCCATCTGGTAAATCTAAGTGGAAGACAGAAAGTCAAGGAGCTTGGGAGATATAGTTTCCTACAATGTTTTGTTCATGGTTAGGGCCTGACTTCTTTTTTATAAAAATTTAAATTTGTGTACAATTAAAGCAGGTTTTTCCAGATTTTGAGCCAAAGGTAGTTCTTAAGATTTCCACATTCATTCCATTGTTTAAGGTCATATGGTGATAGATTACTAAATTATAACATATTTAACCATTATCAACCTGCTTCCATTTTAGGAGTAACAATTAACTTTCAGTAGCTTATGTTCAAATCAGCTGTTATTAATTGCTTCTGTTCATGCACCCACATGCCATTTCCCCTAAGAACATAGGAGATTACTCCTTTCATACAATCCAGCCTGACCTTAGTGATATGATTAGTCAATAAAAATTACAGAAGTGAGATTCTGGGACTTCCATGGCCTTTCTGCAGATTATGACTGGGTCTTTTAGATTCGTAATTCTTGGAACTCTCCATATTGGAACACTTATTGTGTTGAAACTCATCTGTTCTGGATGAAATTTGACTACACTGAGACACAAAAACATAACTATACAACTAAGCCCTCCCCAAATTCATGACCCACAAAACGATCAAATTTAAATTATTATTGTAAATTACTAAATTTGTGGGTAGTTTCTTACACAGCATGCTCTCTCTCTCTTATATATGTATATATGCACATATGCATGTGTGTGTGTGTATATATATAAATCAAAACAATTTGCTACCAGAAAGTGTATTTATATAAAAGTATCTACAATAAAACATGGTATTAGCTTTGGAATTGGATGGTGTGTGGTAGAAAGACCTCTAGGAAACTGTTGAAGACTATTGGTATATGATAACATTGTCTTGAGAAGAGAGTTGGTGAGCAATTCAAAAGCATGTTATTATAAGTTGGAAAAATGAGTTTTATTATGAAGTGGTGAGTTATTTGGCATCATTACTTCCTGTGGTAATGTGGAAAGTAGAGTCCATGATTCTTGTTGGCAAGATTTTCAGATAGATCATAAAGATTTCCAAGTAGGTGACTTAAATTATTGACATCTGTGATTAAATATAAGAAGATGGTAAAAATTAATAAAGAAACAGTTCAATTTTCAAGTAAAATGTAGAGTAAATGTAAGAGAGCTAAATTTTTTGCTTGAAAATGAAAGTAGTTATTAGTCCCAGTCTGTTCCAGAAAAAAAAATTCTTAAAGTAATAAATGTCTAACAGCCAAATTTGAGATATTAAACAAAAGAATTTGATCTCAAAAAAACATTCAACCATGTGACTCTAAACCCCTCTACGAAAACCTCAAAAAACTTAAAGTGATGTCTCTTAGATATCTTCATCTAAACAAAATCCCTTGTACTAATAAGTATTGTGTTGGAATGCCTAATAAAAACTTTCAAACAAAAAGGCTACTAAGAATCTTAAATATGTTGTTCCATGGCAGCCTCACCAGCCCAATACAGAAAAAGGCTTATCTCAAAGAGAGTGTGAGTATGGCCTTTATTTAATGGGATTTATATCGTCATCATCATCATCATCTTAAATTTTTATAAATTTTTTTATAAGTGTTTATTTGAGCCAAACTGTCAAATATGCTGGAGAGCAAGATCTCAAACTGCTCTCTGGAGTGTACTTTTATTTTATATACAAGAAACTCACACATTTTTAAAGAAACTACATCAGCTCATAATTGAAAGTAATCTCAATAATACATATGCTCTTTGAGTCCCAGTTTTGGGAAAGAAGCTACTCAGATATAAGAAAGGTTATTCCTGCCCTGGCTGGTGTGGCTCAGTGGATTGAGTTCAGGCCTGCAAACCAAAAGTTTGCTGGTTCAATTCCCACTCAGGGCACATGCCTGGGTTGCTGGCCAGGTCCCCAGTAGGAGCACGTGAAAGGCAACCACACATTGATGTTTATCTCCCTCTCTTTCTCCCTCCCTTACCTCTCTCTAAAAATAAATAAAATATTTTGAAAAAGAGGGAGGGCTACTTTTAATAGAAAAGGAATTATAAATTAAAGGATATTACAAAAAAACTAGAAGTCAAAACTGCTTAGATCTGTGGGTTTATGTTTTTTTAAAAATCACCACCAGCAAATATAAACAAAATTAAATGTCTAGATGGTAAAAATACATATTAACTCCATTAATTTTTTTCACAAAAGACATACCATTTTATGAAACGGTGGTGGAAGGACTCCTGTCACCTCATTGCATGAGAAAAACATAACCCTGGTGCCAAATCCAGACAAGTTTAAAAAATTACAGAATAATTTCTTTTATGAATGTAGATGTAAAGGTTCTCCAAAAATATTACCCATATTTTTGAACCATAAGACACACCTAGGTTTTAGAGGAGGAAAATAAGAAAAAAATTTTGAAGCAAAAAATGTGGTAAAATATTTAATAATATAAATAACATAATATTTCACCAATGTAAATGCAAACAGAACTCAACAACAGCATTAACAACCATTATTCCTCCCAAATTTGGGGGGTGGGGGTAGGTGAGTCTTACAGTCCAAAAAATACAGTACTTCATATTATGTAGCTATATATATATTTAAAGATAATAATGCAGACTTTGTGAGGTTTATCATAAGAAAGCAAAACTTATCATTTGAAAGTCAATCAAGAACAATTCACTAAATTGATGAACTTTTTAAAGTACATAATTTTTTCATTTGATGCAGGAAAACAATTTGACAAAATACACCACCCATTCATCAATTTTTTTGTGGGGTGCAGGGGCACACAAACATTCGAACCATAACATATTTCTATTCCAGCTTGTATTGCTTCCAGAAGATACTGCCTAACATCTGTAGATACTAATTTAATTCCTGGGGGAAAAGTATGGCTTAGAATCGGTGTCAATCCTGGCCCAAAAACCAGTGGTCACAGGGCAGGGTCCCATATTACAGAAATCACTGCATTTGTCCAACTCTGCAAGAAGTGGGAAGTTCTCTGGAAAGGGGCATGCACTAAGCACTCACACTTTCTTCTACAAAGTACATCTTCCACATGCCACTGAACCCTGCCCAGGCAACTCTCCTACAGCCTGAAGGACTTTATGCCAGATTGTTTTAAAAACATTGCTTTCTGATGTACTATAATTGGTTTTGAGGGCACAGGCTATGACTTATTCATATTTTTATATCCCCAGTGCCTGGGATAGCACCTAACACAAATGGTTGTTCAGTAATGTTCATTTTAAAGTTTTGTTTATTTATTGTATTTTTCCATTACCATTTATCCTCCTTAGACTCTCTTTCCTCTCTCTCCACTCCTGCAATTACTATATAGTTGTCTATGTCCATGAATCCTTTTTCTTTTTGGCTCGATTTCTCCACCTACTAGCCGGTAAACTACTAACCTAAGTAAACTTCATCAATCTGATAAAAAGCATCAACAAAAAAACAGTTAATATACTTTATAATGAAGTACATTGTTTTTCCCAAAATATTTACAAGGGAATAAAGTCTGCTCTTATGAGGTCTATTCAGCATTTTACCAAAAGTCCTAGACAGTGCAGTAAATAACAACAAAAAATAAACATGGGAAATCAGGAGTATAAAGATTGGAAAGAATTAAGTGAATTTGCAGAAGTAATAAATGTTTTTGAAAATTCAAAGGAAAAATATTCAAAAATCCATAGTATCATTATGTAATAGCAGCAGTAAATGGAAATCAGTATCAGTATCATTTATAATACTGTAAAAATATAAAATATTAGGAACGTATTTAACAAAAGGTGTGCAGGACCTTTACACTGAAGCTAAAACAAAATGGAGGTAAATGTTAAACATACAAGTAAATGGAGAAATGTACCATATTTGCCTACTGGAAGGTTTATTATTGCTGAAATTTTAATTATCACCAAATTAAATCTACAGATTTAAAAAAATTATAAAAGCATGCAGCTTTTTAGATATTAACAATTTGATTCTAAAAACCAAAAGAGAGGCTAGAAGAGCCAAACAACCCTGAAAAAGAATGACAAAGAAGACAACTTAGGCTATTTGCCTTGTTGTCTTATATTGAATTTAATATAGTATAGATTTTGTATATAGTTACATAAATCAAGACAGTGTGGCATTTGTAAAGGATATACAAGTAGATCAAGAGAATGGAATAGGGAGCCCAGAAATTTACCCATTAATATAAATAATGTTAATCAATTTTTCAATAAAAATACAAAGATAGTTTAATGGGGAAGGAAAGACAGTTCAAAGCATTGTACTGTAACAACTGGATACCCAATAAGGCCAAAGAACTTCAAAAACCACAACTTATATAATAACTCATATAGGACAGATCATAGATCTAAAGGAAGATGCTAATACTGTAAATCTTCTTGAAAGGAACACAGGAAAATTTTTACATGATCTTTGGATTAGCAATAATTTCTTGGATAAAACGTGAAAATATATATCAATGCAAAAAGAAAAGATAATTTGGACTTTACTAAAATTTTATTAAATGTACTATATTTCTTATTAAATATAGAAATTGAGAAAAGCTCAACTTTTAGAAGGATTACAGTTTAACTTTTTTATCTATATTATCAGAGAGTTCTGAAAAGAGACTATATGGAATAGAAGGTTCTCAATCAAAACCAAGGGATAGAACTATTATTATAAGAGTTAGAAGAATGTCTTTGGGCACTCACACTATCAACTTATCTGTTTTATTAAAATGTTAATTATAAAATTATTAAATAGTTAACATTTTTTACTCTAATAGTTATATTAAAATACAGAAATGTCTTTGCTATGTTCCTTGTAATTACTTTTAAATCACTGGTGTTTTCTTTCCTAGAAAGACTTTATATTGAGAATGCTTACCCTTCCAGACCTATGAGATGGCCATTTTTCCTACTCATTCCTTTTGCCATTATTCTCTCTGTAATGATCACAACCCTGGTAAAAGTTTATTTGCAAAGGAAAAAGTGGAAAACTGAGGAGTATACAAGCGATGAGTATATCAATTTCATATTTAAGATTCATTAATTTTATAGCTGTTGATGCCCATAGTAATTTATTATTAAGTAACATTGTGATAACATTACTAGTAATAATTCATATTTAATTTTATCTTTATATGGAAATTCAGTACTTAATATGCTAAACTGTCAGCAATTTTAATCTTATAACAACTTGGACTCTGTTAAGGGTAAAATTAATTGAAAATGATTTCTAGTTAATGTTTACCTCTTTTTATTATTTGATCTTAATTATTGAATGTATACTAAGCATTACATTTTATTTTTAATATTTATACATTTCAAAATGTTTTTCATGCACTGTTTTATTAAAAAATACCAGGGAAATCCATGAGAATAGTTAGCCTTGTATGTAGTTCAATAAATTGAAAAATAAGCAGCCAGAAGTAGAAAAAAATTAAAAATTAATATATAATAATAGTAAGACTGAAAAATCTGGATCATAGCCATTGCTAACCTAAAGAAAAAATAAAACAAATAATTTTTCAATAAAAAGTTTAAAAATATCTGAAAGCATGCTTTAAAAATAAAAATAAATATTAAAATCAGTTTAAATCTTTTTAGGAAAATTGATATAAAATAATTTTTGCTTGTCCATATAAAAGAAATGTACAGCCAACATCATACTCAACGGGCAAAAACCAAAAGCTTTCCCACTAAGATCAGGAACAAGACAAGGATGTCTGCTTTCACCATTTTTATTCATCATAGTATTGGAAGTCCTAGCCACAGCAATCAGACAAGAAAAAGAAATGAAAAGCATTCAAATTAGAAAGGAGGAAGTAAAATTGTTACTGTTTGCAGATGCCATGATAGTGTACATAGAATACCCTATAGTCTCCACTAAAAACCTCTTCAACCTAATAAGTGAATTTGGCAAAATAGCAGGATACAAAGTCAATATTGAGAAATCAAAGGCATTTTTGTACACCAACAATGAAATATCAAAAACAGAAACTATGAAAAAACATCCCATTTACTACAGCAACAAGAAAAATAAAGTATCTAGGAATAAACTTAACCAAGGAGGTAAAAGACCTGTACTCAGAAAACTATGGAACACTGAAGAAAGAAATTAAGGAAGATACAAATGAATGGAAGCTTATACCATATTCATGGATAGGAAGAATTAACATCATCAAAATGTCTATACTACCCAAAGCAGTCTATAGATGCAATGCAATCTCTATACAAATACCAGTGACATATTTCACAGATATAGAACAAATATTTCAAAAATTTACATGGAACCATAAATGACCCCAAATAGCCTCAGCAATCTGGAGTAAGAAGGCAAAGTAGGAGGGATCACAATACTGCCATCAAACTATACGATAAGGCCACTGTAATCATATAGTTTGGTAGTGGCATAAGAACAGACACATAAATCAATGGAATAGAATAGAGAGCCCAGAAATAAACCCATGTCTCTATGGTCAATTAATATTTGACAAAGGGGACAGGAGCATAAAATGAAGTAAAAATAGTCTCTTCAACAAATGGTATTGGGAGATCTGGACAAGTACATGCAAAAAATATGAAACTAGACTGCCAACTTACAGCATATACCAAAATAAACTCAAGATGGATAAAAGACTTAAATATAAGATGTGACACCATAAAAGTCCTAGAGGAGGACATAAGCAGGAAAATTTCAGATACCCCATGTGGAAATATTTTCACAAATGCCTCCCATAGAGCAAAGGATATAAAAAAAAGAATAAACAAATGAGACCTCATCAAAATAAAAAGCTTCTGCACAGCTAAAGAAAGCATCAGCAAAATAAAAAGAGATCAACCATATGGGAAAACATATTTGCCAATAATATCTCAGACAAGGTTTTGATCTCCAAAATATATATGAAGAACTCATACAACTCAACACCAGGAAGACAGACAGTCTAATTAAAAAAATGGGTAAAGGACCTGAATAGACACTTCTCCAAGGAAATAATATACAGAGGGCCCATAGACATATGAAAGGATGCTCAACATCACTAGGCATCAGAAAGATGCAAATTAAAACCACAATTAGATACTGCCTCACACCAGTCAGAAGATCATCATTAATAAATCAACAAACAAGTAATGGTGAGGGTATGGAGAAAAGGGAGCCCTAGTGCACTTTTGGGCAGAATGCAGACTGTGGAAAAGAGTATACAGCTTCCTCAAAAAATTAAAAATTGACTCAGTGATTCCACTGCTGGGATTATACTCTGAAACATCAATTGAATCCTGAAACATCAATTGAAAAGAACCTATGCACCCCCTATCACAGCAGCAGCATTTACAATAGCCAAATCTTGGAAACAGCCTAAGTGCCCATCAGTAAATGAGTGGACAAAAAAACTGGTACATTAATACATAGAATACTACACAGCAGAAAGAAAGAAGAAACTCCTGCTTTTCATAACAGCATAGATGAAACTGGGGAATATTATGCTAAGTGTAATAAACCAGGTGGTGAAAGACTAATACCATATGATCTCACCTATAAGAGGAACTTAATGAATGAAATAAAACAAGTGAGCAAAATAGAACCAGAGACATGGAAATAAAGAAAAAACTGACAGTGACCAGAGGAGACAGGAAAGGGGGATAATGCAGGAAAGAAGGGGAAGGTTCAAGTCAAGGACCATGTATAAAGTACCCATGGACAAGGACAACAGAATGGGGATTGACTGTGGGAGCAGGGGTTGGGCTGGGTGGAGGAGAGCAAAGGGAGAAAATTGAAATAAGTGTAAATAAACAACAATAAAGTGTTTAATTTAAAAATCCTAATTTCTGCCTTTGCGTTTTATACCTGGGTCCTCCATTTCACTTAAATTGAAGTTTATTATAATATTTAAAGTTGAGAAAATAATATAAATTAAAAGTAAATATAATTCATAGAAATATTTTGAAAAGTTTGTGTAAAATTGCTTAAGTAATATGCAGCTTGTATAATAGTTAACTGTGTCAACATACAGTTAATACTGAAAATATACTAAAGGAATTTTTTATATTAAATACTTCATTGTGGCCCTGGCTGGCGTAGCTCAGTGGATTGAGCGCGAGCTGTGAACCAAAGGGTCACAGGTTCGATTCCCAGTCAGGGCACATGCCTGGGTTGCAGGCCAGGCCCCTAGTCGGGGCCACGTGAGAGGCAACCACACATTGATGTTTCTCTCCCTCTCTTTCTCCCTCCTTTCCCCTCTCTAAAAATAAATAAATAAAATCTTAAAAAAAAAAAACACAAAGAATAATTAAAAAATAAAAAAATAAAATAAAAAATAAATACTTCATTGTGGAAAAAATTGATATCACATATCTGATGGAAAATATAGTAAAATAGTAGAAATAAGTTGGGCAAGATTGAAAACTTAAATGTAAGATCTGAAACCATAAAAGTTGTAGAAGAAATCATAGGCAGTAAAATCTCTGGCATTTCTTTTGGCAATATTTTTCCTGAGATATCTCCCTGGTCAAGGGAAACAAAAGAAAAAATAAACAAATGGCACTACATTAAACTAAAAATATTTTGGAAACCATTAACAAACTAAAAAGACAACCTGAATGAAGTAAGATATTTGCCAATGATACATCTGATAATATCTAAAGTTTAGATAAATAAAAAATTTTATTTAAATAAAAAATTTGGACAACTCAACACAAGAAAAACAAACAATTCAATTTAAAAATGGGCAGGAGACCTAAGTAGATACTTCTCCAAAAAGGACATACCAATGACCAATTATCAGAGAAGTGAATTAAAACCACAATAAAATATTACATCACACCTGTCAGAATGGCTATCATCAATACATCAACAAACGAGTGTTGGTGAGGATGTGGAGAAAAGGGAACCCTCGCTCATTATTGATGGAAATGCAGATTGGTGCAGCCACCATGGAAAACATTATGGAGGTTCCTCAAAAAATTAAAAATGAAACTACCTTATGACCCAGCAATTCCATTTCTGGCTACATATCTGAGAAAACCCAAAACACTAATTTGAAATAATATATGCATCTCTATGTTCATTACAGCATTATCTATTGAACACAATAGCCAAGATATAGAAGCAACCCAAGTGCCCATCAACCCATCAATAGATGAGTAGATAGAAAAGTGGTGGGGGATGTGTGTGTGTGTGTGTATTCTATTATATATAGTATATTACTATAGTAATATATTATTCCTATACTAATAATATATCACTATGGTAACATATTAATATTAATAATATTATATATATTGCTATATATAGTAATATATTACTATAAATAGTATTACTTAATATCTATTACTATATAGTAATATGTATTACTATATAGTAACATATAGCATATATTACTATTAGTATAGTATATATATTATATAGTGTATATAGTGATATATTATGTACTATATATATATTACTGCAATATATATGGTATATATTACTATAATATATTACTATTAGTGTAATATATATTAGTATAATATATATTAGTATATTACTATTAGTACAGTATATATATATATTACTATAGTTATACATTATATATATTACTATATAGTATATAGTATAATATAATAGACTATTGTTTGCCATAAAAGCAAATGAAATTTTAGCATTTGCAATAGCATGGATGAACATAGAGGGTATTATGCTCAGTGAAATAAGTCAGTCAGAGAAAGACAACTACCATATTATTTCACAAACCTGTGGAATCTAAAGAACAAAATAAATAAACAAAATTGAAACATACTCATAGATAAAGCAAACAGACTAATAGTTGCCAGAAGGGTAGAAGTTGGAGGACTGGATGTAAAAGGTGAAGGGATTAAAAAGTACAAATTGGTCATTACAAAATAGTCATGGGGATGTCAAGTACAGCAAAGGAAACACACCCAATAATATTGTAATAACTGTGTATGGTGCCAGGTGGGCACTGGAAATATCAGGATAAAATACATAATTGTCTAACCACTATGCTGTACATCTGAAACTAATACAAAATAATACTGAATATAACCTGTAATTGAAAAAAGTTTTAAGTAAATAAATAAAAGAAATAAATAGGGCAGAAGATAAATGCTAAAAGAAGTTTAAAGTTATTTAGCTAATCATATTTTAAATATGAAAGTGTCCTGAGTTCTTTTTCAGGTAAACTTACATTACCATGCTTTTTTCTCTTGTTAGTCTTACTTACCAGCTGAAAGATAATTTCAGTGGTAAGGTAGTCTCAAGTACTGGCTGTTTCCAGATCTCAGATGGGAATTCAAAACTGTTTTAGTACTAACAGGTGGTACAGAGTTTTGTACAGCAATCTTTGAAGAAAATATAATTTTAAGTGATTATATTTGTTTTTAAATGCACAGGGAAGTTGAAAGTGAGACTGAAAGCAAAGAGTAACCTAGAAAACAGAGAATTGATGAGATCATAGTGAGTATCAAATATTTCATGGGTGAGATGGAGAGACAGAAAATTTAATGTATTGGATAAATATAAATAACATAAATGTATATTGAATGGTAGTAGTATACAGATGCATATAATGAAAATTAAATTGGATAATATTTTTCAATAATGTAAGCTACATTATACATTAGTAAACTATAAATGACATTCAATTTGTCCTTTAAAATTTCTTGCAGTGTTATCTTTTAAATTTTTTCCCTAATGTTTAAATCTTTAGCATTTGTGTATTCAAATGTTGGTTTAGAATAAATTACATTATAGAACTCTATAATAAGGTTCCCCTCATGCTATTTGTTGAATTAACCACCATTTTTAACTTGATTGAGCATATAGGTGACTTTTTTCCCTTTATTCTTCCACAGTAATTATCTTCGATGGACAGGAAAAATGGAAAAGAAAAAGTACATGTGTTGCCTGATTGCCTGGGATTCAAAACCTGCAAATTATTGTTTTGACCTGACAAGAAAAAAAATTAGAAGTTTTCATATATAATTTAGGTTATATCATACTATTTAAATTATATAACATATATATATATTTATTTAATTCCACAAACACTTATTTGTTTATGAGTGTTTATATTATATATTTTTAAAGCTATCTCATACTAATTCTGCTAATCAGTAGAAACAAACTGATAATTAGCAGACATGAGATGAGAAAATGTTATAATAAATGCAATGCCATGATTAAAAGCCACTATTACATTTTAAATTGCAAAATTATGTAGTTATGTTATTATCTGTTGGTCCACAACCACTCAAAAGAAAGCTTGATAGACTTTAATATTGAAAGCATTTGTAGAGATAAAGAATATATCATAATATAAATTGTCAGTTTAACAGTAAGCTACAATAATACATATGCATTAGTGAGCATTCTCCAGAGAAACAGAACCTATAGATGAAGATAGATCAATAGATTAGATAGATAGATAGATAGATAGATAGATAGATAGATAATAGATAGACGATATACAGCTGAAGAGATTTATTATAGAAATTGGCTTACATGGTTATAGAGGCCAAAAAGTCCCATAATCTGCCATCTACAAGTTGGAGAACAAGAAAAGTTGGTGATAGAATCAGTATGAGTTTGAAGGCCTGACAATTGGGGATCCTATGGTGTAAGTTCCAGTCTGAGTCCAAAAACCCAAAAACCCGGAGTGCCAATGGATATCCAAGGGCAGGGAAAAGATGGATGCCTCAGCTCGAGCAGAGAGCAAATTTACCCTTTCTCCACTTTTGTTCTACTTAGGCTCTCATGGGATTGGATGATGCCTCTTTGCATTGGTGATGATAATCTTCATTCAGTCTAATGATTCGAATATTAATCTCTTCCAAAGACATACTCATAGACACACTCAGACATAATGTTTTATCAGATATCTGGGCACCCCTAAGTTAACACACAAAATTAATTATCATAAGTGTACCCCTTGTCAACTTGGCCCCATATGCATCTCCTGAAACTATTAATCTCTAAATAGAGATATAACTCTGCCTAACATGACATGACTATCCTGCATGCAACCAGAAATGCACTAATTCTTTCCCCAGAAGAGAAAATACAATTCTTGAATAATGTTTACTCTTCTCCAGATATCTCTTAATTTAAATACCATGATGTAATGTTAACAATACTTAAATTCTGATATAAAGTCCATGCATTTTATGTTACATGGTGGAAAAATAAGAGAGGAAGGAAAACAAAGGTATTTCTTCAATATATGTATATACACACACAAGTATATTCATAACAAAACAAGGAGGAAATACGACATTACTCATCCTTTTTGTAACTGGTCATGTCATTGTAGCTGGTATTTATTCTACTACCTAATTCTACCTAATGCTACTACCCATTCTGCATTCCTTTTGACTTCAGCACTCACCTAAGCTGGTTTGGTGAGTCAAAACTTCACTTCTAAAGGCTCTGGGCCATTATTAGTCCTGTCTTGATTGAGTTGTTGTAGTTTTCCATTGACTTTAACTACAGGGTATGGTAATACAAAGAGACATCCTAAAAGATCTCCTATATTCCAGCCACTCTTTCTTACCTCATACTACTTACCACTGCAGAGTAGTCGTCCGGTTTCTTCTTGTTAGTCAAAATCAATCACCTTACAGCCAACACCTTAACTCTCTTCTTTGCCTGTTGAATCAGAGGGATGAGGAACCCAAAGTGGGTTCTTAACCAAGTGGAAGTCTTAACTTTCAGTTCAAGGAATCATTGTCTCCTGACAGAAACATTTCTCCTTCTGAAGCTAAGACCTCTAGGCCAGCAGAGCATAAAGTCATGAAAACAGGAGGCAAAAATTTTGCTATTTTGTCACTCAGGGTAACAGTGAGTGGTGCCACTTCTATTCTCACTGTCTGATTCCTGAACCCATGAATCCCATCTGTTGGAAGAGAACAATATATTGGACACTGATTCAGAGCATATACAGTCCTCTGGAGAACCTTGCCCCAGTCCTGGAAGCTATTGATACCTAGTGGGCATCACAATTGGGTGTCTGAAAGGCCATTCTACCATTCTTTCAACACAGCTGCTTCTGGTGGGTGAGGAACTTCTCAGGTGGGGCATCACCACACTTCTTTTGCTGTATAGTTAGTTTCTTGATCAGAAGCAAGGCTGAGCAGAATACCATGATGGTGGATAAGGCATTTGGTAAGTCCATGAATGGTAGTTTGGGCAGAAGCTTTGTATGTAAGGAAGGCAGATTTGAACCTAAAGTTTGTATTCCAATAAGGAAAAAACACTGCCCTGGCCACAATGGAAGTGGTCCAACATAATCAACCTGCCACCAGTTTAGCTTACTGATCATCCTGGTGAATGATGTTATATCTGGAGCTCAGTGATGATAGATTAGGAACTCAGCAGTGACTGTAGCCAGGTTAGGCTTGGTGAGTAAAATTTCATGTTGCTGAGCCTATCTATCTGTAAACTCCACCCTTGCCATTGTGACCACAGTGAGCTCACTGGGTGATAACATGTATTGCTAGGTATAGAGGCTTACTAGTACTCACAGAATGGGTCTTTCTTTCCACCTGATTATTGAAATCCTCCTCTGATGAGGTCACCCTTTAGTGAGCATCCGCATGGGACCTGACAGTGCTAGGTAGGTCTAGGAGGAATAGAAAATCACCTGGCAGGAAAACTGTACCATGGGAAACTGTAGCCTGGGAAAATGCCTGCCAACCCTACCCAGGACAAACACAAGCCTGGCTAAGATTAGGGTCTGAGGTTGGCCTATCTGGCATAACTGGATGTAGCTTTAACTTGAGGCTGACAAGATGTATCAAAAACAATGGTCAGCAGAAATGGCACCCAGCAACTAGCTCTAGCCAATCAGACTCTGACACCCCAACCAGTTACTCTTCATGAATTTTTGCACTTAAAAACCCTGCCCTAAGAACAACCAAGTGATTTTTAACCTCCCTTGGTTGGCTCCCCAACATCCCTCGGTTGGCTCCACGTTTCCTTCTTTTCCCCCTGCAGATAAATCCTTAGTTCCTTAGCTCGCTGCATCCATCTGGTTTCTTGAGTGACTCCGACCTAACAGGACCCAAATATCTTTAAGATCTTTGCCAATTCAGAGACCCCTATCCACGTGTTATTCTCACATTTTTGCCCATTCATAAGGATCTACCCACATACTTCCCCACCCGACCCCCAAATTTCTTTGTCACTTCCATTCATGTTTCTTCCAAGTCCCTGACCATCCAGCCAAACTACACTGACATATAATCACATGTCTGGCTATTTCTCTTATCAAGCAAGGTGCACAGCCATGTACACTGCCCGAAGTTCTTCCCTCTGGGGAGGATTTCCTTTCACCACTGTCCTTCAGGGATGTCTGAGAGGAGCTATCGTGCTGCCACTGTCCACTTTCAGGTGGTAACTGCATATCGTACAGAATCACCTGTAAACTAAGCTCAAATCTTCCTTTGTCAGTTAAAGGAAAAATTGTTATAAAACTCCCTATGAAGCCATAAATGCAAGCTGGGAGAATTTTGATTCATTCATATCAGATAGCTATTACTGTGTTCACTGCTGCCATTTCTTAATTTGACAGTTTAAGGAAAAAGAGGTCAGTGCCCCTGACTAAATAAGCAGGTGTTATGTGTTTTAAAAGTTCTTGTGGCACGCCAGTTGAAAATTGCTGGCTTAAAACTTTCAATTTTACAAACCAAAATAAATCACATAAGTGAAATCATGTAGGCTTGTGTCTGTTGATTCTTCCACCTGCTTGGAAGGTTTACTTCAGTAGAAAATAAGTGCTTTAGCCTCTTTTGAACCTGGGAGGCAGTAATGTCCAACATGAAAACATTTTATTGTCCACTGTGCTGCCCACCCCCAGATGCCTGTGGCCATGTCAACTGCTTCCATCTGAAGAGAGGACACCTAGAATCCACACTTCTAAGATAATAGCTCACGATTCACCTCCTTATTCATTCCAGACTTTGTATTTTGAAGTGCTGCTAGGTAAGGCCAGTCTCAAGCCCCTAGATAGTCTCTAGCATCCATTCCATCTTTAAGGAACTGTTCAAACTGAGTTCCTGGTCATTGGTAACTGTTCTGTCTCAGGCAACACTTCTGCAGCCTCATGTAATTTGAGATCGGGGATATATCTTTGCTCTTTAGGGGCACCCAGACTTGCTACTCTTTCTTTACTTGAAGCTGAGCTTTTCCAGGTGAGATTATCTTGCTTTATTAACCCCTCCCTGTGTTGCTCTTACTGAGCTAGATGCACTTCTGCACACTTCGAACCATTATACATGGACTGGAAAACCATCAGCCTACCTGGAGATAATCAGGACATAAAGATTATTCAATACACAAATATGTTCCTGGGTCAGCAGTGAGAGTACCTCACCACAGAGGTCAAGAGTTTCCTTTTCTAAATGTCCATCAACTAATGGATAGATTTTAAAATGTGTTTTATCTGTACAATGGAATATTTTCAGCCATAAGATGGCTACAAATGGATGAAACTTGAAACCATTATGCTATGCTAAATGAATAAAGCCAATCACCAAAACAAACAAACAAAAATACTCATATATTATTCACTTGTACGAAATATCCCAAACAGGGACGTTTATGGAGAAAAAGATCAATGTTTGTTTAGGGGTAGAACGGGGGCCTGGCGATGAAGAGCTGGGACGTGGGGTGGCAAAGGGTTTAAATAATGTAACTTTACCCGAACAAACCAACTGTAAACAAAAGCATACGCTCCTATCTGGGGTTTCCAGGCCCTGTGGCACGTGCCCAACCAATTAGGATCCCGAAGGGTGGACCAGCTAGGGGCAGAACGCAACTGCAGCGTTCACTCAGGGCCCTAGCACTGTGCGTTATTGTGCTGAGTACTTCTGCCCGCGAGCCACAGAGTTGCCCCAACGGCTTTCAGTCTGGGCGGCGACTCTACGCTCTGGCCGAGCCATGCTGCTTCTCCTTGCACTGCTTGCTGAGCTTGGAAAGCTGCACGCCAGTATGGGTAAGACCACGGAAGCCTGGACTACTTTTTTTGCCTCTGAGCAGGCTCTTTCTGGAGAACAATTTCCTGTAGCTCTGGGACCCCGTCACAACCCCTTCCTTGATCCCGGCTGATGCCCTCATCCATGTCTCCCCAGGGGACTGATGATATTAGCTAAGGAGAATGCTCTGCATCAGGGTCCAGGGTCTCTGCAGCTGAGCCAGCTGGTCTTCCTGGCTAACTCACTCAGGGCTGTTGGATTTAAGGGTATGTGTACTGCCCTCAATTTATTCCTCAGAGTACGGAGGGAAATAATCCCAACACAGTTCTGTAAGGAACAAGATGGTCCTGTAGAACTACAGTGCCCCATTTTTTATTGTTTCTGGCTTAGCAATTTTCAGTGTCCTTGAAAATGTAGTGAAAGCTTTGGACCAAGAAGGAGGGTGGACAAATACAAATTTTCTGACAGCTTTAGTCCCCACGGTGATGGACTCAGTGAAAAGCCCGTTCTTGACTGAGATTGTTGTTGCAAACATCCCCATTTTCTTACTGCAGGTTCTGAAGGAATATTCCTGCACCTCACAGTTCCACAGAAAATAAGGTCAAATGAGAGTGAAGGTGCAAAGAGGCAGGTAAATATTTGTTTTACATTTAAAAATTTTAAGACTATTTTAATCTACATCTGTATGAAGTCAGGTCATATTGATTTGTACTCATTGGCAAAACAAAATGTTTTCAAGACACTATTTTGCCTCAGTATATTTTGATCCTACACCTCTGCACTAATTCCTGTGACTTCCCTGTGTCTTTTCATATCTCAGACACACTCTGTCATAATTTTCAAGAAACTGCTGGTAGAAATACTACAGGAAAGTACTGGTAGAAAAAAATCAATATGAATAAACTTGACAGTGTTCCAGCAACAGAGAGATTGGTCTTGAGCAAAATTTAGACCAACAAAATTTTGACACAGAAACATCAGACTTAGTAGAAATATGGTCAAAGGAAGAAAAAAGAAAAGGAAAAATAAAACGTCACATTTTCCCTATTATGATGATATTACAATAAATAAATATTAACTGTAAAACAAACTTGAAAGAAATGCTTACTTGCCATATAAAAAATAAATTACATTGAAGGCATTTAGTCTTGAATATTTCAAATTGGTATAGGTATGTTTTATATTAGAAACCAAGAGTTATAATGCAGTTTAGATTTTCATGTAGTTAACTTGGTGTGGTCAATATCTGATAACTGTGAAAAAATAAGAATAAGTAAAAAACTAAGAATTCATAACTATTTTGTCATATAGTAATGGAACCTATATGATTTTGTTCTATTACTGAACAATAATAATAAAAGTAAAATGTATGTGAAATTATAATTGAAAATTACAATAAAATAATTTTCTTTGGAGAAATAGTATTTGTATGTACTAATCTTATTTAATTCTCAGATTAACCTCCTAAACAAGGATATGGATATATACATGATATAAATGATACACATATATCTCATATATGTATTTAATAGAGGATTAACAATATTAAGAGCATGAACACCACAACATTTAGGTCATAGAATTTAATTTTGAATTTATGACTCCAATTCCATTACAAGTACTACCTTCGGTTGAAAAATTATTTACAGAAAGATTTCTTCTTATTTATTTCTAAGAATTTGTACATTGTCATTTGTTTCCTTCAAATTGCCTTTCACAAAGCGTATAGCAACTATGCAGGACATGAAATGCTTTTACTATGAAGCCTTTAATACCTCTTTATGTTTTTTGAATTGTCTTTATGCAATTCCAGAAGCCATTTTCCTGTGACAAATATATGATTAATGTTCTCCTTTCTTTTCTTACAGTAGACCTCCCTTTACCTGTCTTGTTTCTTCCTTTGATTCCAGATTACCCCGTGTCTTTTTTGTGTTGTTAAACATACAAAAGATTCTTTTTTTATGGACTTTCAGTTTACCATGATTGATGCGGACACCGGCTAGCAGTGTCCACGTCATTATGAATGAAATAAAACATACATAAGGACTACTGAGTCCGGTGGAGGAAAAAGGACCACAGCGTGGCTTTTCTCTCAAGGGGAGCAAAAGCCGTGGCCTCAGCCATGACAGGCCTTTATTTCTCCTCCCCATTACAAGATGGTCCTCACTCACTATACCCCAGTTACAACAAAAGGAGCCAATACCCCTAATCACATCACAGAAGGAGGATATTAGCAAATGAAAAGGCAAAAGTGGTTGAGCCGGTTACACTGGTCCCTGCAAGGTTTAGCATTTGCAGGGTGAGGGAGTTTTCAGCAAAAAGCAGTTTAGGTGTATTGCAAATCTGATTACCCACGAGAGAACCTATCTGTGGGCGTGGGTCCTGTGCATCTCTGAGTGGGAGCTGGGCCCACGCCATGCAGAAGGGTCTGTCACATCTCCCCACTTTGTTTTAATAGAACTGCTATGATCCCACAAAGTTTGCTGTTTGCTGGTCTCCCACACAACCCTGGGAAGATAATTTGCAAATACATCAAAATATATAGAACATTATTATAATCAGTAAGCAACCAGTGGTTCCAAAGACCCACATTCTCAGATTAAGCCCAATCGATCATTGTCAGGCAGTAATGGTCAAATAGATAACATTCAAAGAACTCTGAGGGCCTATTTTGAGTCAGGGTCAAATAACCAAAGGGCCATAAAATTTGGGGTATACAAACTTATTTCAGGCTTGGACCCTTATCATTTAAATTGAGGGTGTCAGCAAAGTAGGTTTCATAGGATTTTATGCTTTCTTAGGCCTGATTGCACCCGGGGAACCTGCCCTTTCCAGCACAGGGCCGCACCTACCTCCAGCATTGTTTCAGGCTTAAGTGAGCTTTCTTGTTCTTGCAGACAGAATGAGGACTCAAGCTATGTCCAGATAGCTGGGGGGCGAGGGTCCATCACCCTCTTTTTGCTGTGGCCCCCCAAGGCCTTCCTTGAGGGCCATCCACATGGTCATGCCTGTCTTAGGTGACCCCCCCTCCCTTGAGGGAATCTTACCCATCATTGGCTAACTGACCAAGCACTGGAGGCCAGAGATGGATGAGGCAGAAGCAGTGCTCCTGCTCTGGAGATGGGCTCTGTCTCCTTAGTGGCTCAGGTCCTCTTGGCAGAACATACCCAGATGAACCGGGTCCCTGGGCTCTTACTCAGCCCACCATGGGGTTACAGCCTCTGAGACCAGGGAAGGCAGTTCCCAACATATAATGTCCCCACTTTTTCATTTGTAAATGCAATTGTAGCTGTTAAACCCGTGAAACCTATTTGCTGTTCCCGAATGCAATCTTAAGAGAATAACCTTTATATCTGTATCATAAAGCACAAATAAGGATTAAGACAAAGGGTGGATCCAAGGGCTGCTAAGACCCAAACTTGTAAGTTCAGTCCATTGAAACAGTTTTTAGGGTTCAACCATTGGACTTTATGGGGCATTGAAGGGTTGTTGCTCTCTGCAGGAGGCACCTGAGCCTCGGCCCCTATCATTGGGGCAGGCCCCATCCTCCTCCGTTGGCAGATCCAGGCCTGTGAGTGATGGTGTAAGTGTCCGTTTTCCTTCTGGTTGTTCAGGGTCAGCTGGGCCATCTGGTCTGTCAGTTGATTGATTCTCAGCTCCAGGTAGCAGAGCTTGGCGTCTGTCCCGCTCACGATAAGGCTTTACTCTTTTGGCTGGTAGCCAGGTAGGACCTGTAGGGATGGAAACACACACACCCTCTTCCCCAAGTTAAATGATCTACAGGGCCTTGCCAAGAGCCATCTCCCAGCGGATCTCTATATAAAACCTGAGGATAAGATGACTTTGGCTCCTTCTGAAAATGTTTCTCAATTGGAATACAAAGCGATTCATCACAATTTAGAAAATTATATGTAAACATGGCTAATGTAATCAAATTTTCGGGGGGAAGGACTCATGACTCCCCCTTTTTCTGTTTTTTTAAGAAAGCTTTTAAAAATGTGACGAGCTCATTCTACAATTTTCTGACCAGTTGGATTGTAAGATATTCCTGCTTTATGTTGGATATTCCAACGCTGAAGCAAAACCTGAGTAGAATGGGCAAGGTATCCAGGACCATTATCAGTTTTAATTTGCTGAGGCCATCCTAAATGATTAAAGGCCTCAAGCCAGAAGGCTTGTATATTTTCAGCTTAGCTTGGAAAGTCAGGCCCCTTGCTGTTTCTGAAAGCTGCAATGCATTCAGTTTTCAAGGAAAGTGGGAAAGATGAGGGGTGCTCTGAAAAAATACGTTTTAGACAAAAAATGGTTGTGCGCCAAGGGCCTTTTGTGACTCAACTGATTAACCGTTTCCTTCGGGAGAATAGCCAGTTCTTACCCAAGGAAACGATCAGTGTTTACAGGTACTGAGTTAAAAAAAATGGTACTTTGTCTTCCGTGGAAAAGGGCTAGTTTTACACAGAAGACAATATACCTATATTTCATTTTTACAATAAAGGTCACGGCTCTGGCATAAACAAAGAGGATTTTTAACATTTTTTAACACGTGGCACCCCCATCCCACTTATAGCATGCTTTAGATTGACAAATTTATGAATACATTCACAACTCTCAGAAACAGTTTTTTCTCTACTGGCAAATACATTTACTCTTTTAAAAAAATGGTTACAAGTGCATCAGTGTGTCCAGGCGCGGGGAAGGTCTCCCCCAGCATGCACCTGACTCAGGAGAAAAAGAGGCTAGGGAAACCAATCTCTTCTCCGTGCAGCTGCTCGGCCAGGCAAAGACACTCACCTGGTGGCATCCTGAGGCTAACTGCAGCTGGCTCAAACCCCGAGAGAACAGCCTAGCTAGTGTGCATCCGTCCCTTCCCTTGCATACTTCTAAAATGTAAAGATCCCTTATCTGGGAGAAAATCAGCAGCCCCAAGATGCTATTGAACCTAAAACATTGGTCTTGTTCTTAGAGAGCCTCTTCCTCGTGGTTGAGGAAGCGCAAAAACCTTCAAAGAAATTTTTTTAATGGGCCGCAGGATGCGGCTTAAAAGAAATAATTTGCTGAGATACCTGTAAACTGTCCTGTAACTAGTTGACATTTTTAAAGCTGATTAAAGGGGAAATCTTTGCTCTTTCTCCCAAGCCCAGACCTTGGTTGAGGTCACCTCCTGGCAAAAGCTTGGAAGAGGGAGAAAAACCTCTGCTTACTAAAGAAGGTAGAGTTGCAAAGCGGTTGCATGAGAGAGTGACCTAGGAAGAAAATCCTATTCCTCTGAATCCAACACACCCTACAGCATTCCCGAAAAGAACTCGGGGTCGTCCGCCCTTACCTGGGCTGATGTGCGCATACGCCCACCAAGTTGGTGTGTTGTCCATAATGACAATGGCTCGTGGCCTCTGGGTCCCTGTTCCTGGGCGCCAGCTGATGCGGACACCGGCTAGCAGTGTCCGAGTCATTATGGATGAAAAAAAACATACACATGGACTACCGAGTCCGGTGGAGGTAAAAGGACGACAGCATGGCTATTCTCTCAAGGGGAAGAGGCCTCTGCCATGACAGCCTTTTATTCTATTTCTCTTCACATTACAAGATGGTCCTCCCTCACTATTCCCTGCTTACAACAAAAGGAGCCAATGCCCCTAATCACATCACAGAAGAAGGATATTAGCAAATGAAAAGGCAAAAGTGGTTGAGCCGGTTACACTGGTCCCTACAAGGTTCAGCATTTGCAGGGTGAGAGTTTTTAGCAAAAAGCAGCTTAGGTATATTGCAAATCTGATTACCCAGGAGAGAACCTATCTGTGGGTGTGGGTCCTGTGCATCTCCAAGTGGGAGCGGAGCCCACACCACGCAGAAGGGTCTGCCACACATGATAACCACATATCCTGCTAAAGCAATGGCTTTTATTTTGGGATATTGCAGGACTTACGCAAGTGTCCAAATTTCTAAGGTTTATCTAAATATATTTGTGGAAGCTATTAGTGCTGCTATTGGTGTAACACTGAGAAGAAACTCCTCAGCTGAGGAAAGATGGCTGCCTTTCAATGCCTTCCTGCCAAAGGTCATTGGGAACACACCTGTAGTTACACAAGTTAGGTTTATTAATCGTGGCAGTGAGGGACAGCACACACCATGGAGAACCATGGAGCATCTCAGTGAGAGTGTGTTAGAAAGCCTTTAAAAGATCCCAGCTTCTGTTAAAGGATTTGTGCGATGTTTGAGGAAGCAGGCCTTTGCTCTGGTTTGGCTATGGTCAGTCAGGAAGTAAAGCTAATTCTATAATTGTGTATCTTAGTAAATCTTATCTGAGAAAAGACTAGAAAAATCCTACAGCTGTAATTGGTTAAAAAGAAATAACCACTCATATTAGTCCAACAAGGGCATAATTGCTCTTTTTTTCTGACTTAGAAAATATTTGCATTTGGTTTGTAGTCAAACATGATTATGAAGTGATCTTGTGTTTGTCTTGATGCCCAGCTTCTCACAGTGGCTGTGTGTGTGATGTGGATGTTCTGGAAAAGAGTTCACGTTCAACAGCAGAGCACCAAGGCTGGTACCAAGGCAACTCTTCAGCGTCAGGGGCTGCTTTTCTAGTTCTCACCCTTTGTATATTCCTCATATGTAATATAATAATAATAATTGTATGTATGTCAAAATTTATATAAATATACTTAGGTCGTTTTAAGCACTAATCAAGCATTTAAGGAGTTACTGATATCAAATGACAGCAGAAGACAAGTGAGATGTGAATGTGTAGATTAAGGTTAAGTTATCGTGGAAGAGTTTGAGAATAACCATCTAAACAAAATAGTTTTTCAGCTGATTGTTGACTTAATCTAATACATTTTGTATTTATACACTATTAGAGAAACTAAATAAGGAGGCCATTAGACCTAGGTGGCTCTGATGCCTTTAGTCACCTGCATAAGCAAACCCCACTTTAGAAACGACCTAATCTTATCTCTTCTACCACCTTTATGATGCAAAATCCTTAGCCTCTTGGCAAAAGAGTAAAGAGATATTTGGCCCGAGGGCTCTGGTGAAACCCACACAACCGAGATAGGCACCTGGAGAAAGGTCTAATTCTGAAGGAAGGGTGAGGAATATTTGCTAGGCCTGGTATTATATTTTCATTTCTGGGTTGTTAGGTATCTTAGTCTCTGAGTCTTGTACTTCCTGGGTGTTTCCAGACATAAGCAGCACTGGCCTCTCGCAAGCTCGCAGACTCTCTTCTCTCAAAATCAGAGATCTTTCTTAAAGTTGGTTTTTCTTGAAAAGAAATCATGGGTTTGCTGGCGTAGATGTCTGTCTGCCTTTGTGAAGACAGTCCTCTGACCCAGCTATTCCGGGATATCAACACATTAGCATGAGGACCACTGTTATTGTAACTGAACCAGGGTTTGGTTTCCTGCTGCAACAAAAGCCAAACTCGTGAGACAGGTGCTAGAGAAAAACAAAAGAAGTTTTATTCAAACTGCCTGCAATTCAAGAAGATGGGGAACTCATGTCCTCAGAAAAGTCCATTTTAAAATTTCAGTGCAGGTGGAACTTTTTATAAGAATGTAGAGGGAAAGCAGAGCAAAGAGATCACGGGAGGGAAAGCAGTGCTTCTCCTGAGAAGGGGGCGCATGGGAAAGGGAGGGGCTTCTTCCCCTCATTCAGGAGCTCTCTCTCTTCAAACAGGAATGTGTAGATTTACTTCAGAAACCTGTGAATTTTCATGGCTGGCACCAAGCATCTCTTCTCCTCCAAAGCCAACTTTGAGCTGTAAAAAAGGCTCCTCTAAGCTGTAAAAAAGGCTATACAAGGGGCGAAAACACAGGATTTTTTTTATACATCCTAAGAAAACAAAGGATGGGCTGTAGCCTTGAGAAAATGCAGTTTAATTGAAATGTTAAATTATGGTTACATCATAAATAGGTCTGTGTTGTATTAAAGCTCTTATTCCTGAAGCTGCAGCAGTTCTCACTAGCTTCAGTCTCTCAAGTCTATTCCTCATGGTTTTGTGTCAAGAAGACTGTGAAGTGGCTCCACGTATACTTGATAGTATGTATATAGGTATTGATAAATTTGTTTTATTGTGTTTAGCATAGAATTTTAGCCTGAAGCCATGGCTCATTCATCATGACTAGAAAATATATATATTTTTCAAATAGAAATGACTAATTTATGGTATTAATAATGCTAAAATTATCTTTCCAAAATGTGACCTTCAGTTTTTTCTTTTCAAAAAGCCATCCCTACATATTGAATTCATTACCCTAATCCTGAATTCATAATAATAAAAATTTCTTCTATTTTGAATCATAAATTCTGAAGAATATGTTAATTTTTAAAATGGACTAAGTCTTTTTTGACATAAGTGAAATGGTTTAAGTATGCATATATATTTTTTAAAGATTTTATTTATTTATTTTTAGAGAGAAAGGAAGGGAGGGAGGAAGAGAGGGAGAGAAACATCACATTAATGGGTGGCCTCTCATACACACCCAACCTGGGGACTGAACTCACAACCCAGGCATGGGCCCTAATTGAGAATCAAATCAGCAACCTTTTTCTTCGTGGAACAATGCCTAACGAACTTAGCCACACCAGTCAAGGCTACTTTGTATATTTTTGATTTATTAAATAATCTTTATTAATTTTTTGTTTTAGGTGATTTATATTATTACAATTGATGAAAAACCATACACTCTGCATCTCACAAAACAGTAAGATATGATTTTCCCTTAAAACTTAAATTTTACTTGTTATTATTTAAATATAATAATGAAGAAAAATGCACACTGTTTAATCAATCCATTTTCAATGTAGGATTTATTAGGTCTTGAATCTTAGATCTATGAGAATGTTGAATTATTCAGGTTTTTATTTTCAAATTTAGAAATGAGCTAAATACATATTTATATGTATTTACATATTTATAAATCTTTATATATTTATAAATCTTTAGTGGAGTTGTAAAGACACTGAACCCAAGAATTGTGATAGATATTAAGCATGTCTGATGGAAACTCAAACATAATGAACACATCAAGTGGTTATTGGTGGAAAATTCAACTGGTACCACACATCTTATGAATATTTAGTTATGTATGTATTTTTTACTTTATAGGGCACACTGTATATATCATAAAACTCAGTCAAGTGTACAGTTAAGTAACTTTTAATAATTTTATGTAATATTGCAACCATCAACCATAAATCATTTTTAGAACATTTCATTCCCTGCTTAAGATCCCTCACACCATTTCACAACTAATCTGTTTCCCATCACCACTTCAAGTAACAACCTGTAACTTTTTGTCTCCTATTTCGTATTTTCTCAACCTCTTATATAAATAGAATCAAATTGAGTCCTCTGTCTCTTTGAAAATAAATATTTATAACAACTTCATTTTGTCCACCTAAATCTTTATGGTTGCACAAGTCTAGAGAAAGTTATCCTCAGTTAATTCACAACTGTTCTCACCTAATTCATAATTATTAAATTTATGTTGGTCTTGAATGTCTCTACAACTCCATTAAAATTGTTTTTTAATAAGACCATCCATGATCATGTTTCTGAATGGCAGATAATTTTTAGTCTTCATTTTTCTTGACCAATTGGCAGCAGATAGGTAATCAATGTCTCCTACACAAAATACTTTCTTCATTCAGCTTCCAGAATACCGCAGATTACTTTTTTAGCTCTTACCATTGTTCTTACTCTTTCCCAGTATAAGTTTGTTTTTTCAGATTATTTTTTATCTCTCCAATCTCAGAGAACTCCATGGTACTATTATTGAATCTTGGTTTCTTCTTAGTTGTGTTCAATCACCTTGTTATGTCATCCAATCCCAGGGCTTTACATACAATGTATGTATTGATTATTCCTGAACTTATATCTATCTATACTTTATTCCTTTCCACTGAATACCATATTCACTTATCTGACTACTTATTTGATAACTAAGTGATCAACAGAATTTTAATACTTAACATATTTAAGCTGTCCTGATCCTCCCAAAATGTATCCTTTTCACAATCATCTCAGTAAATGGCAATTCTGTTCTTCCAGTTTCTCAGAAGGAAAACCTTGGAGTGACCCTTGACGTCTTTTTTTGTTTGTTTGCTTTTCCCCACATTCAATAGCTTATTAAATCCCATGTGTCCTGTCTTCAAAATAATTTCAGGTTTAGACCCCCATCACTGTTACTGTTCTAGTTCAAGCCCCTAAAATGTCTTGTTTGGATTACTGGAACAGCCAGACTGGTATCTCTCTTTCTGCAGATTCTCAACTAGCATTCAGTCTGATTCTATTAAAATGTTGGTCTGATCCGATCATTTACCATTCAGAATCTCCCAGGGGCTTCTCCTCTTTGTGACATCATCTCTTACGACTATTGCTTGTCTTCAATCCACACTTCACTCTAGGGACATTGCCCTCTAGGTGTTCTTTGTACACATAAAGCATATTTATGCCTCAGGGTCTTTGCATTTTCTCTTAACTCTGTAATAGCATTTCAGTGCAAATCCATGGGCTTGTTTTCAAGTTTTTAGTCATATAATATATCATAATATCTGTGAGCCTTCCATGACATCTGATCAACATTTCGAAACATACCTCCCTAGCCCCCGCTTTATTTATCATCAGCTCACACATTAGCAGTGTGTGTCCCTCACTATCATGAAGACCAGTGGTTTTTGTCTTTTGTTTACTACTTTATCCCAGTGCCTGAAAGAGGATCTGTCAGATAGGAGGCACTCAGTAAATATTTGTTGAATGAAGACTTACACAGGCACACACACAGATATTTGCTACAGAGGATTCAGAGTTTATTTCAGTGTTAAGGAAGCCTGATACAGCAGTTCTGTGAATTTAAACTGTTATTTCACATTAAATTACTCTCACTGAAACATATTATTATATGATTCTAATAAATTTCACATTTATTTTTATTAGTGTAATGTTTATATTCATATTAAATTCATGACTCAACCACTTTTAATTTTTGTTTTTACTTAGCTCATTCCTATCCCAGAATTTTTTGGTTTATACATTTAATGAAACTGGGTCTTTGCATACTGATTCTTCATATTCTAAGGTAAGACTCAGATGTCTGAGACATTTATTATCATATATGTCTCTATTGAAGTGTATATATCAGTACTATTGAGATATGTTCTATGTTTAAAGTTTAATATATAGATTTTATATCATATACTTATGGTGTGTCATGTGGTTGATTGTTGTACACAGAAATAAGATGAAATGTTGAGGCAATATTCATGGGCACTTACATGGTGTACAAAGTAAGGAGAGTTGTCAAAAATTTTTTTCTTTTAAAATGTACATGAATAAATATGCATAATACACAATTTTATTTTGAACTCTTCTAAGATTCTAAGGCATCTGTATTGTTTAGCCATCCATATTTTATTCATAAAGAATTTATTTATTTACTTTTCTATACTATTTTTCAGATTCATTGCTATTACCAAGGATACGTTGCAGATTTTCCAAATTCATTTGCAACACTCAGCATATGTTCTGGGCTCAGGTAATAACATCTTAGAGGATGTTTACACATGGAAAACTTAGGATATACTTTAATATGAAACTTAGTGCTAGCAGACACAAATCTGGGATGGTTTAAAGAGAATTGAAATTTTTTTAAAATTATTATTAGTATCTGGACCTAAGTACCTAGTCAAATTAAATCAACCCAGGGACATCTGATTGGAGATATTTTCAATATACTGTGCAGAAAAGAATAGTTTCAGTAAAGGAGAGCTTAAACGTCTTCTAAACTGAATTACTTCCAGTTATTTTAAAGAGTTATGGAAAAATACTTTAATTAGTATTTTAACAGACACATATTGTATGCTCACAGTTAAGGTGCACTCAGCATCAGACATAAAACTAATTAAGAAGGTACTTTAGAGAATTTGACAGACATTTGTCCAAAGACGACTTCCAGACGGCCAACAGGCACAAGAAAAGATGCTCAGCATTACCAATCATCAGGGAAATGCAAATCAAAACTACAATGAAATATCACTTTACAACTGTCAGACAAGCTATCACAAAAAAAATCAACAAATAACAAGTACTGGCAAAAATGTGTGAAAAGGAAATCATCACAAACTATTGGTGGGATGATAAATTGGTGCACCCACTATGGAAAACAATGTGGATGTGCCACAAAAAATTAAGCATTTATTCTCAAAGATACATGCACCCATATGTTCACTGAAGCATTATTTACAGTAGCCAAGACATGGAAATAATCGAAGGGTCTTTTGATAGATGATTAGATAAAGAAGATGTGGTAAAGCCCTGGCTGGTGTGGCTCTGTTGGTTGGAGCATCATCTGGAAGACCAAAAGGTCACGGGTTCAATACCCAGTTTGTGTGTTTGATCCCTGTTTGGGACGCATGCAAGAAGGCAACGAACAGATGTTTCTCTTTCACATTGATGTTTCTCTCTCTCTGTATCTCCCTCTCCCCCTGCCCACCTCTAAAAGCAATAAAAAAAAGTCCTCAGGTGAAGATTTAAAAAAATGTGATACACTTATACAATAGAATATTACTCAGTCATAAGAGAAGGTAAAATATGGCCATTTGCAATAACATAGATGTATCTTGAGAATATCATGCTAAGAGAAATAAGTCAGACAGAAAAAGTTAAAAACCATATCATTTCACTCATATGTGGGATATAAAACTGAAAGCAACAAATGAACAAACAAGAAAAACAAAAACTTCATAGACACAGACAACAGTACAGCTATCAGAGGGGAGGTGATGGGGGGCACAGTAAAGGGTAAAGGGGGTCAAATATGTGGCAATGGAAATGATTTGACTTTGGGAGACAGGCTCACAATGCAATGTGCAGATGATGTATCATAGAAATGTACACTTGAAACCTATATAATCTTATTAACCAATGTCACATCAATAAATTTAATTTAAATAATAAACATAGAGCTGCCATGTGACACAGAAATTTTACTTATGGCTATTTATCCAAAGAAAACAAAAGGCACCAATTTGAAAAGATACCTGTCTCCATGTTTATTTCAGCATCAATTTTAATAGCCAAACTATGGAAGCAACCTAAGTGTCCATCAATAAATGGATAAAGAAGATGTGGTACATGTACAATGGAACATTGATCAGCAATTAAAAAAAGAATGAAATCTTGTTATTTGTGACAATATGGGTGGATCTAGAGGGCATTATGCTAAGTGAAATAAGGCAGAAAGAGAAAGACAAATACCTTGTGATTTCACTTATATGCGGAATCCAAAAAAGCAAAACAAATGAGTAAACAAAGCAAAACAAACAAACCCATCAATATAGAGAACAAGCTGATGGTTGCCAAAAAAGAAAAAGGAAGGGGGAAGAATGAAACAAATTTTCCTCAGAGGTAAAGGGCAGAGAAAAGTGCTTTTCATCATTAAAGATGGCAAGAGGAAGGTGGTAAGTTTATCAGAGGAAGATGAGTCCAGAATAAATAAGACACTCTCTAACTTACTTTTGGTTCTTGTTTGCCTGATTTCCAAAATTCACTCATGTCAACTCAGAAAATTGGCATTCTCTAAATATGGTTTTTATTTATATCAACCTCTTTGGATATATCCTCTATATTTCTGCATTTCCTTATCTTAACCTTTGTAAGAACAGGAACTTTATTCTTGAAATTTTCAACAAATACCTTGTTTCCTAGCAAATACTTGGCCTTACATAATATATTTTGAATGAATGCTATCAATATACAGAAAATACAAAATACTTTTTAATATATGTAGTTCCTTAGTATGTGAGAAAAACTATGGCAGATGTGGTAACAGTTTTTAATTGTAGACCCAGGAAATGGGGAAAGGTAGGTTTAAAACATGTTCCTTACTGTACTTCATCATTTCATACAACATGTTAGATTATAGCTTTGATAAGATCATTAGTAGTATTTTGATATCATTACTTTCTAAATATTCAGGGGATTCCTTCAGTTTGAAAATATCAGCTATGGAATTGAACCATTGGAATCTTCAGCAAGATATGAGCACATAATTTACCAAGTGAAAAATGGCAATCCAGATATACCAATGTTAGCAGAAAATTACAGCAATATTTGGCAGAAAGACCAGACCTATAAAGTTTATTTAAGCTCACAGGTAACTGCAGTAATTCTGACCTTATGACATACCATGAAATTACTTCTGTAGAATTCTTTTAATTGTGAAAAGTAACTGCTTAGCAGTTGAGTAGGAAAAATGCATTTGGTGTCTTTTTTTTTCTACACATCTATAGATAATCATTTGTCTATATTAAAATCTCTTAATTTGCCTATAGGCTACATATAATTTTTGCTGGCTGGATACAGATTTTGTTGACAGGTGTTTTTCTTTCATCACTTTCACTATTTCAACTCACTCTCTGTGGCCTCCATGGTCTCTGATGAAAATCAGATATTATTAAACGTATTAAGGTTGCTTGTATATAATGAGTCCCTTCTCTGTTGCTTCTTTCAAGATTTTCTCTTTGTCTTTGTCTTGTAACAGTTTTCTTATGATGTGACTTTGAGTGGATCTATTTGAGTTGATCCTACTTAGAATTCATAGAGCTTCCTAGATGTTTTAATTAATGTTTTTCACCAAATTTGAGAAATTTTGCCCATGCACTTTCTGCCTTTTATCTATCTTCTTACTTTCTGATATTCCCATTATGAATCTGTTGGTATGTTTGATAGTGCCCACAGTTCTATTACTTTCTGATCATTTTTTTTCATTCTTTTTCTTTCTCTTCCTCCGAATATATAATCTCAATTGATCTAGCTTCTCTCTGCTCAAATTTTAGGATTCTGGTAGAAGAACTTCTTTCAACATTTCTTATAATGCAGGTCTTCTAGGGGTGAATTCTCTCAACTTCTTTTTGGGTAGGGTGTCTGGGGAAGTATTTCCTTCTTTCATATATAAAGAATGATTTTGCTAGATATATTATTTTGGGTTGGTTGTTTCTTTCTTTCAAACTTTCAAATATTTTTGTCCACTCTCTCCTAGCTTGTGAGGTTTCTACTGAAAAAAAGCAGATGATAGTCTAATGGGATTTTATTTGTAGATTACAATCTTTTAGCACCTGGATGCCTTAAGAATTCTTTATTTGTTATTAACTTTTGACAGCTTTAATATAATGTGTCTGGGAGAAGGTCTTTTTTGCCTCGAGGTAATTAGGTGTTCTGTTAGCTTCTGTATTCAAATCTCCAGCACATTCTATGGGTTCGGGAAGTGCTTATCAATTATTTCCTTGAATATGTTCTCTGTTCCCTTCTCCCTCTCTTTTCTTTCTGCTATACTCATTATTCGTACGTTGTTCTTTTTAGGTCAGGTAGTTTGTGTAGAGCTTTCTTACTTTTTCTTGTTGTTCTCTCTCTCTTTTTTTCTCCTGAAACATTTGTAAGTTTCTATCATCAAGCTCAATAATTTTTTCTTTGTTGTAGTCTGCTCATTTCCAATGCTCTCATGCATTATTCATCTCATTTATTGAGTTCCTTAGCCCCAGAATTCATTTGTGTTTTTCATAGTTTCAATCTCTTTGGTAAAGTGTTTCTTTTGTTCATTAATTTTGTTCTGAGACCACTGAACTGCCTTTCTGAGTTTTCTTGTATCTCATTGAGATTTTCGTAACTGCTATTTTGAATTCTGTCATTTAAATTCAGTGTTCCGTGTCTTTGAGTTTGGTTTATGGATATTTTATTTTTTTCTTTGCTAACTTGTTACCTTGGTTATTCATGAGATGTGATGGATTGTTTCTGTGCCTGTGCATTTGACATAGTGAACTCTTTTTCTTCTCCAGTTACTCTTTGCTTTTAACAATTCAGCAGGTTTCTGAACAGAAATTGTTTATTTTCAGTAGATGGTGCTATAGTACAAGTTTTTGTTTTATCTTTCCTGCAAGGCTGGCACCTCTAGAATCTTGGTGGGGTGGGGTGGCCTCTGTCATGGAAAATGCCCTGTATTTCCCAGGGTGTTGGGTGTCCCCTCTGTTTCTGGGTTGCCGTCATTTTGGGTCACCATCCTCATGGTGGGATGTGAGGGGCGGTGGGACTGTGGGCCTGGAAGCTTCTGGCTCTGCCTCCTTGTTACCAATGTACATCCCTGATTCTTCAACTAGGCTCCCTCTCTACTGGGTTCTGCTGCAATGGGTGGTCAAGGGGAGGCAGATATGTGGGTTTGAGGTTTTGCCTCTAAGTTAGTAACGACTATGACAAGACCACAGCTTTGCCTCTTTGTCAGCAATGACCACCACAGTGTCTCCACATCTCCACTATTGCCACCAGGTTCACCTCTATGCTTTTTTAGACAGGGGTGTTGCTTCCCCCAATTTATCTCCCTTACTTATTCCAGTGTGTCCACCTCCAGATGGACTGATGTGTGGATTTCTCAAATATCTCTGTGCATTGAACAGAGGATCCTTTGTTGAATTATAATTGTTCAACTTATTGTAAATTTAAGGGGTGATTAAAAGGGGTCCACTCACTACACCATGATGTTGATGCCCAGGTAGTTATGTTATTTTTAATCAGTGAACACATTTAAAAAGTTTTGATTTTGTTTAATTAGATATATATGTCATATGTCAGACTATATGTATTGATTATGTGCCAATTGATACACATCATTGATTAAAACCAACATGTAGTTTTGGAAGTAACTTTTGAGTAGAAGTATTTTTTGGTCTATCTAATAAAATTGAACTGAATAGCCAACTTAATAATTACATAATTTAAAGTATTTTAGTACCTCCATCCCCACTGCACATTATTTCATTTTGAAAAATAAACCCTACGATCACCATTGTTATAAGACTAGTAAATGTCTAATAAGAGTGAAGAGCACACCCTTTCCTACAAACTGCATATTTGCATTTGGTCAAACAGAGGGAATGACAACAACACATACAGGGTTATGCAAAAGTAAGTTCACAACTGTGAGTATGCGAAACACAGAATTTATTCTTGTATCATTATTTATTACTTACTATATTATTTTCCAAATGAACTTTTCCCCACCCTGTGTGTAGAACGCAAACACACTTTAATTTCCAAAGGGGGCATAAGCAAGCTTATTTAAACCTAGGCTCCACCCACTGAGTCTGTTTGCTTGTTTGCCTGTTTTAACCTAAGCTATTTTATGATAGACCCAATCTTTATACCCTCCCTAGTTGTATTAAGTGATCAACATACTTGGATAATGATGAACTTTTGGTTTCTTTGAAGTATGTGAACAGCATTTTAATATGTTTAAGATATAGCTCATATAAAAATGACCGTTAAAGTGCCAAATGATGATATAATAAATTGGTGATCTGTAGCTGACTTCTGGCATCATCAAGGATTATAACATCATACCAAAAGGGGTGTACAGCCTGTGCCCTGCAGCTACAGAATTATTTCTGATGTTTTGCGTCCTGTCCTTTCCCGTGTACCCATATGGTTAACAGTGCCAGCCACACTGTTTATGAATTTCTGTGAGGACTGTGATTTCTTAAGTTTTTCCTATATTTTTCTGATGAATGAATGGAAAATTTCCATTGTGGCACACTTGTAGTCTTCGGGAAGACAGCCCAGGAAGAACTCTCAGGTGTTTTTGAATAATGTGGATTTCTCATGAGATGAAGACAATAGAATATGTATATTTATATTCACTCTCTTTCTCATTCAGTGTTAATACAGAATACCTAGACTCCCACACTCCTGTCACAGGTTCACTGGGATTCTTTCAAACCTAGAATGTGTTTTCAAGTGAAGTTTATATTTGCAATTAATTTTATATTTAAGTCCTTATGAAGGGTGTCTGATTCTTTTTGCCTTCTTCACATGTTACTCTTTGTGTTTAACAAATTCAATACATGTAATCATTTGATCAATCTCTTTTTTTCCCCAGAAAAAAACTCTTTCAAAACTATTACCCCAATACCTGGAAATGCATATCATAGTGGAGAAAGCTTTGGTAAGTCACACTATCTCCTCCTTCCCTCTCCTCCTCCCTCCATCCTCTCACCCTGTCACTCTCTCTTTTGCTCTGCTCTTGCTCCCACTCTCCCTCTTTCTTCCTTTAAACTTAATGAGACTTTTTAAAATTTCAAAGCCACAATAAAATTTTGTTATCATTTCCAAATAAAGGTACTTCGTTTCAAATGTTAATTATTACTGAAATCCCCAACTAGCCTAGAATATCTTGCACTATCTGCCCCATGCTTGTCCCCAGCTCAGCCCAGGATCTCGGACCCCATTTTCTGAAAGCCTTGCCCTCGCCCCTCCCTTGGCCTACTGTAGCTTCTCTGATCACGTGCTTTCTTTGCACATGCCAGGTACTTACCATCTTACAAATTCACTTAGTATTTTTTTCAACATCATTGAGGAATAGTTGTCAAATGTAATTGTATATATTTATTTTTTATTGTTCAATTACAGTTGCCCCCATTTTCCCCCATTACTCTCCCCTGCCCTACCCCCCTAACTCCCACATTCTATCCTCCCCAACCTGTTGACTTTGCAATTGTGTGTATTTAAAGAGCACAGTGTGATGATTTGGATCGATTACCAAGATCAAGATAATAAACACACCCCTCACCTCACATAGTTAACTCTCTTCTTTCATTTGTGTGTGTGTGTGTGTGTGTGTGTGTGTGTGTGGTGAGAACACTTAAGATCTACTTTTAGCTACGATATGATGCCATGCAATTAGACTAGTCACTATGTTATACATTATATCCTTAGAACTTATTCTTCTTATGACTGAAAATTGGCATCCTTTCATCTATATATTCTTTATTTTCCCTTCACTCCAACCACCAGCAACCACCATTCTATTCTTTGTTTATATAGAAGCATGAATTTTATCAACTGCTTTTTCTCTGCACCCTATTGAAATGAATATATATATATACTTTCAAGATTTTATTTATTTCTTTTTAGAGAGAGGGAAAGAGAGGGGGAAATAGAGGAAGAGAAACATCAATATGTGATTATCTCTCACACACCCCTAGCTGGGGGACCTGGCCCACAACCCAGGCATTCCCATCCCCTGACTGGGAATTGAACTGGTGACCCTCTAGTTCACAGGTCAGCATTCAATCCACTGAGCCACACCAGCCAGGGCTGTGTCTTACAGCGCCATAAATAAAAAATAAATAAAAAACCACATTATTTTGTTAATATGTAATGGGTTCATTATTGTTATTTTAAATGTTCTTTAAATTCTTAGTTTTTTAAAAGATATAATATTTTTTAGAGTGGTTTTAGGTTCACAGCAAAATTGAGAGAAGGCTCTGGCTGGTGTGGCTTAGTGGATTGAGTGCCAGCCCACGAACCAGAAGGTTGCCGGTTCAATTCCCAGTCAGGGCACATGCCTGTGTTGCAGACCAGGTCCCCAGTAGAGGGTACATAAGAAGCAATGATATATTGATGCTTCTCTCCCTCTCTTTCTCCCTCCCTTCCCCTCTGTCTAAAAGTAAAGAAATAAAATCTTTAAAATAACTTTTTAAAAAGGATTTGGTAAGATTCCTTATTTTCTATTTGTCAAATTGGCAATTTTTATGTGGATATTAAGCATTTTCCAAATATGACTCCAAAGTACAGAAGTATTCACTAAGCTTCCAAAAAGGAATTTATAACTTCTCAAGAATTAGCAGTTATAGAGAACAATTTCTTTCCTCCCTTCCTTTACATTATTTCATCTTACTCTTTATCAAACATTTTTGAATAATATAATCCACATAATTTTTACTTTACATCATTATGATTTATTTTTTCCATAAATATATTTTAGCATTTTGATTACTTTTAATGTTTCTTTATTTATTTGTTCTTTTTTATTTATTAAGCATACAACCAGAAATAGTATGATGCCCTCTGTGCAAATAGAAAATTTCTAGCTCAAGAAATAAATCACTTTATAATAAGGAAGATGTAAAGTTACTTTACACCTTGCCTGAGAATTTTAAATATTTCTGTTCAAAAGTGTCTTTAAAATATATAACAAGTGAGACTCTTTTTTTCATTGTTGTTCAAGTACAGTTGTCTCCATTTCCGCCCCCCCAACACTCCCCATCACCCCATCCATTCCCACTTCCAACCCTCGATCCTACTTGCTTTGGCTTTGCCCATGGGTCCTTTATACATGCTCCTTGATGACCCCTCCCCTGTTTTCTTTCCTCCATTATCCTACATCCCCTCTGGTTACTGTCAGTTTGTTCTTTATTTCAATGTCTCTGGTTATATAACTAAAGACTCTCTTTTGAATACCCAAATATAATTTTTAGTTGTTGTTTGTTTTCTTTTATTATAAATGTTGTTGTCTTTATGTTAGTATGCTTTACATTATTTGATAAATCCTATGTTTTTCATTCTGATATCACCAAAATATATTCATCATTCAAAAAAATCACATTTTAAAGAAACCGTAAAAATATTTGTTTTTCAGTTTGATTATATGGGATCAGAAATTATGGCTGTAACACAGAAAATTATCCAAAGTATTGGTCTTGTGAACACTGTAAGTTTTAACTTTCTTACATTTATAATTTTATGAAAAGTCTTGGAAAATGATTTCCATTCTATTATAACAAGTTAATGTCTTAAAGACCATTAATTAGTGTAATATCCAAAATAGTCAACTAAATTTTTTCTTTATTTTTGTTAGTTTTGATGTAATAATTTGTTACTTCAATAAATATAACATAAATTTTACTTCTAGATGTTTGCTCAGTTCAAATTGACTGTGATCCTGTCCGCCTTGGAACTCTGGTCAGATAAAAACCAAATTTCTACCAATGGGGATGCTGATGATTTATTAAAAAGATTTTTGGGATGGAAAAGAGATTATCTTATGCTACAGCCCCATGACATAACATTCTTATTTGTGTGAGCATAATGTTCTACATTAATAGAATATGTATGTGAATAATACTATCAATTTGATAATGTAACTTTTTTATTGTGTTTTTTTTCAACTTTCTGTAGGCCCTTTTGCAAACATTAAATAAAACACAGCTGTTGCCATGGAGGTAATAGTGTAGTTAGGAAATGATTTAAAACTTTCTGTAAATGCATCAGTTATGTAATAATATATTATGGAGTTCATTTTATGTGAAAAGACTGGCCTTCCATGAATTTTTATGATATCAACTTCACTACAAAATAAATACATGAAAGCCTTATCTTATTAATGATGTAAAAATTGATCTATTCAGTTAATATTACCTACAATGTGTTCATACACTTTGTATGCACTATTTGACTAAGAGGAATTTAGTTTTTGGTAATTTTTTTAAATGCTTATCCTTAACAGAAGCAAGATGCTTTTCATCCACAAATTAAAAATCATTTTTGCTTTACCTTTTAGTGATCAAAACAGTGAGGACATAATAAGGAACACTGAGGAGAATTTGAGATAATAAAATTATATCAAGTCTAGGAGTTAGGTGAGGAAAGATATTTGGTATTGAAGTAAATTGTAATTTTCAGTGATTTGATCATCTTGTATAATAGATATTGTCCAGATCAAAATGTTGTATGCTTGATAAATCATTTTAAATTTTATGGAAGATTTAATTTAATAAATAAGTGAGTAAATTGTTCTGAATAACTATGCTAATAAAAAATCCATGATAATATAGTTACAGGAAACATCCTAAATACATGGGAGCAACATTTGCTGGCTCAATCTGCAATAAAAGCTATGATACCAATATTGCTGTGGTACGTAATATTTGTCCTTTTTTACATTTATAAGTATTATATATAGTTAAGTAATATATAATAGCTTGATTTTTTCTCTATATGTATATTATTATTTTGTTGGCACATTATTTTAGTCTCAGAAAGTTTATTTAAGTATAGATTTTAAGCTTAAGAAAAATGTTATTATTGTTAATATACTCATTAACCAAGTAGGCAAAATGGATACTAATATTTGCATCAGATTTTCTTTTTTTTATTTTTAAATATATTTTATTGATTATGCTATTACAGTTGTCCCATTTCTCCCCCATCATTCCCCTCCACCCTACACACCCTCTCCCACCCACATTCCCCCCTTCAGTTCATGTCCATGTGTCATAAGTTCTTTAGCTTCTACATTTCCCATACTATTCTTGCCCTCTCCCTGTCTATTTTCTACTCACCGTCTATGCTATTTATTCTCTGTACCTTTTCCCCCTCTCTCCTCCTCCCATGCCCCTGTTGCTAACCCTCCATATGATCTCCATTTCTGTGGTTCTGTTCCTGTTCTAGCTGTTTGCTAAGTTTGCTTTTGTTTTAGGTATGGTTCTTAATAGCTGTGAGTTTGCTGTCTTTTCACTGTCGTATTTTTATCTTCTTTTTCTTAGATAAGTCCCTTTAACATTTCATATAATAAGGGCTTGGTGATGATGAACTCCTTTAACTTGACCTTATCTGAGAAGCACTTTATCTTCCCTTCCATTCTAAATGACAGCTTTGCTGGATAGAGCAATCTTGGTTGTAGGTCTTTGACTTTCATGACTTGGAATACTTCTTTCCAGCCCCTTCTTGCCTGGAAGGTCTCTTTTGAGAAATCAGCTGACAGTCTGATGGAAACTCCTTTGTAGGTGACTGTCCCCTTATCCCTTGCTGCTTCTAGAATTCTCTGCTTCATTTTAATCTTGGCTAATGTAATTACGATGTGCCTTGGTGTGTTCCTCCTTGGGTCCAGCTTCTTTGGGACTCTCTGAGCTTCCTGGACATCCTGGTAGTCTATTTCCTTTGCCAGATTGGGGAAGTTCTCCTTTATTATTTGTTCAAATAAGTTTTCCACTTGTCGCTCTTCCTCTTCCCCTTCTGGGACCCCTATAATTCGGATGTTGGGACGTTTAACGATGTCCCGGAGATTCCTAAGCCTCTCCTCATTTTTTTGAATTCTTGTTTCTTCCTCGTTTTCTGTTTGGTTGTTAGTTTCTTCCTTCTGGTCTACTCCATTGATTTGAGTCCCAGTTTTCCTTCCATCTCTATCAGTTCCCCATGCATCTTCCTTCATTTCACGTATTGTAGCCTGCATTTTTTCATCTAGTTTGTGAGCAAAATCAACCAATTCTGTGAGCATTTTGATGACCAGTGCTTTGAACTGTGCATCTGATAGGTTGGCTATCTCTTCACTGCTTAGAGGAATTGGCTCTGGAGCTTTGATTGGTTCTCCGGTTTGAGCCATTTTTGGTGGTTTTTTTTTTTTGTTTTTGTTTTGTTTTGGTTTGGTTTTAGTCTGGTTGCAGCTGTTACGTAGTGAGGAGTGGAGCCTTAGGTGTTCCTCAGGGTGGGGCAGCCCAGTCACTGGGTTGTGACGCTATAGGTGTGCTCAGGGTCCAAGAGGGAACAATGGCGCCTGTTCCGCTCTCTCATGGACTCCGGTCCCTTCCGCCGCTTCCCCTTCGCCTGGATTATCTGCGCATGCTCGTGTGCTGTTACGTATGAGGGGTAGAGCCTCAGGCGCTTCCCAGTGCGGGGCAGCCCAGTCGCTGGGTTGTGACACTGTGTGTGGGGGCGGAGTCTGAGAGGGAACAATGGCGCCTGCTCCGCTCTCTCCTGGATTCAGTCCCTTCCGCCACTTCCCCTCTGCCTGGACCGTCTGTGCGCACGAATGTGGGACCACCCGGTCAGCCAGCCACCTTGCGCGGCCTCACTGGGTCTGCACAGTTGTCTCCCTGTGCCCGGGGTCCACCAGCTGCTGCCTGTGGGCCTGGGGACCGCCAGCCGCCACCTGTGCACCGGGGAACTGCCAGCCACTGCTGCTTGCGCTCCCGCGCCTCCACCTTCTCCCGCCGCGACTCCGCCCCTCCTACGGGTCTGGATGAATGGTTGTTGGACTTCCGTACAGTTCAATTTTCTGTGAGTTTTGGTTGTTTTTTTGTTTCTAAATATTTGTTGTCCTTAATTTTGGTTGTGAGAGGAGGCACAGTGTGTCCGCCTATGCCTCCATCTTGGCCGGCTGCATCAGATTTTCTAAAGAGAAAACATTAAAGCAAATTTGAATTCTCTTGTATGTCCCCTTCAAATTCAAGAAATAGCAAAAATCATTAATTTATGTTTGCCATTTTATAAATATTTTATACAATATATTGCTGTGGTTATATGTACCCATTAACTATATGTTGTCTGTATTGCTCTTATTTCACGTAGCATTTCAGAACTATTTTGAATAGTTCTTTTGAAAGACAGATGCATGTTAAAACATAACTCTACTACAATTACTATTACTTTAAAAGTGTTTTTAATCAAGTAATACACATATATTTATTATAAATACAAATGGTTTTACAAGATTAAATAAAGCTAAATCAATTTCCTGCAAAATCTATACTCTGCGAGTCCTCTCCCATTTTTTAAAACTTTTCTGCCTAGCACATAACTTTATGTTCATTTCTTTTTAAATAAAAGTTTTGTGGAAGTACATTATGTAGAGAGAACATTGCACAAGTCATAAGTTATAGCACAGTTCATTTTGGCCAAGTCAATACATAGGTATAAATATCACAGAGATCAAGAAATAGAATACTGTCAGCAATTCTGAAGACTCCTATGAGTCATGCTTCCTCCCATTGACCACCTACATCAAAGAATACCACGGTTCTGACACCTCTCACGATTGGCTATTTTGACCTCTTCTTGAGCTTTATGCAAATGATAGAATACATGTGTGTATTCTTCATCAGCCATTTATTTGCTCAAAATTCTGTTTTCAATGAAAGTTATGTTTGTATGTGTAGGAATAGTTTATTCATTCTTTTACTCTATATATTTTTGATTTTTTATTATTTGTTTATTCTGTTACAGTTGTCCCAATTTTTCCCCTTTGGCCTCTATGCCCATAAATTTTCTTGAATTTTCAAATTTAGACATTACTTATTGACTTCCTATTATTGAAGTAAGAATTTTACATCCTTATAGCTCATTATATCTACATTCTGCCTCTTCTATTCTTCCTCTGTAATTATAAAGCTTATTAAAATTATGTTCTAATCTCTGATGAGCCAAATAAAGAACTAAGAGGATCCATTTACCTGTATCCATTTGTATGTATTCCTTGGGAAAATGTTCATTCAGGCTCTTTGCCCACGTTTCAATCAAGCTATTTATTTATTCATGTATTCATTTATCATTTGTTTATATTGAGATCTAAGAGTACCTTATATATTTTTTATCTAATCACTTTTTGGATATTTGGTTTGCAAATATTTTCCTCCATTTCATCCGTTGCATTTTCATTTTGTTGACTGTTTTCTTTGCTATGTAGAAACATTTTAGTCTGATGTAGTTCCACTTGTTTGTTTTTGCTTCTATTGTCCATTCTTTTGGGGTATAACTAAAAATAAGCACTGCCAAGATGAATGTCAAGAAACTTTTCCCTATGTTTTCTTCTAAAAATTTTACACTTTAATTTTTTAATATTATTTATTTATTTCTAAATAGAGGGGGAAGGAGGGAGAAAGAAAGGGAAAGAAACATTGATATGCAAGAGATACATAAATCAGTTGCCTCTTGCACTCCACCCCCTACCCCTACACTGGGGACCTGGCCCACAACCCAGGCAATGTGCCCTGGCTGGGAATTGAACTGGCAATCTTTTGATTCACAGGCCAACACTCAATTCATTGAGCCACACCACCCAGGGCACAATTTACATTTTTAACCCATTTCGAGTTAATTTTTTTGAGTCATGTAAGGTGGGAGTGAAATTTCGTTATTTTTGCCCATCATAGCTCTTTTTAACCTGCAAGACCTGCAGTGATGTCCTCTTTTTCTTATTCTTGTGATTAATTTCTTTTACAACCTGTCCTCTCTTTTACTACAGTGTAACTAGGGAATATTTTATTCTGTTGCAAAAGACGTTATGCAGGGGATTTATTTTTTAACTGTATAATTATGGAGGTACAAGACTATGTCTCCTTTCTTTCACTGGCATTAAAAGTCTAGCTTCTGGGTTTTGCACCATGCCCTAAAATCCAGCAGTCAATGAGACGTCCTGGCTTCAACCTCCTTTCGCATTCTGATACTGGGATTTTTCCTTTCTTTCAAGCCTCTTTCCTTTCTTTCTTACATCTTTTAGAGTAACAGGAGACAGTACCTATTCACTCAATTTTCTATGTTCCTAGATGACAGTCTGTATTTTCATTCACGTACATGCACACATGTACACACAACCTTTTGGTTTTTGGTATGAATTACTTAAATTTTACTCACTATAAATTTCAATTCATGTGGAAAAATTAGGGAAGTTCTAAGAATTTTGCCTATAATCACTAAAGGGTTGAGAAAAGTATCACAGTCTGTTTATCAGAGTAAAATAATATGAAATGCCACTCTGCATTGCCAGCAACCTTTTAAAATAACTTCTTATTCCTTATTCATTTACCATGGCTTTACCTATATCTCTAACTTCTGTTATTTCTTCACTTCACTCACTACACTATAACCTTTGATTAGACTCCCACATAAGCAGCCTGCCCCTGTTCACACTACCGGGTCATTTCCCACCCTTGTGTGTCAGCCTAAATATCAACCCCACATAAATGCTTTTCTAATTCCTTTAACTAAGTAGTTACACCCTTTAAAATTCTCTGTGGGAACACTTCCATGTCTTCAGAGCACTTTTCACTTTCTCTTTGTATTTGGAAAGTTTATTATGAATTTCCTGTTTATTTTCTTTCTTCTCTTCTATAATGTAAGCTCCAGATGTGGACACAGTCCATTTCCTGCATGCCACTGTATGTCCACCTTCTGGCATAGTACCTGGTGCATGTGTGTACTGAGCTAATATTTGTTCATTAAATGAATTGTTTTAATGAGAAAGTTAACTAAATGAGTTATGTATTGATTGCATTGAAATTCTAAGTGTATTTAAGGCTACAGAATTTGAATGCTACAGAATTTAGGTATGTCAGATTTTATTTAATATTTTTATTTTTATTAATTTCAATTTTATTATATTTTTTCCATCACCATTTAGTCCCCTTCTACCCATTTCCAGCCCTGCAATCACCACACTGTCGTCCATGTCCAAGTGCTTTTTCTTTTTTGCTCAGTCCCTTCACCCCCTGCCCTCTCCCATTTAACTGTCATCTGTTCTCCATGAGCAAACTGAACTAATAAGCAAAAGATACTCATAGGGTATGTCAAATTTTAAACTAGAGAATATTGGTAGTTCACTTTTTACATAATTATATGCTTCTTTATGAACAAACTTATATGCATGTTCATTGCAATGACATATCAAGATAAAGTGTGGTAAAAGATGCTGAGGATAACAAGTATTTAAATATAATTATTTATAAAAATGAAAATATATTACTTTATTACCTGCTTTTGCTTTATTCTTAAAAATGATTTTCTCTTCAACATTCTTTGTTTTAGTACACAGATGCAATAACTTTGGAGGGATTTTCAGTTATTATAGCTCAACTACTTGGCCTTAAAATGGGACTAACATATGATAACATCAGTGAATGTTCTTGTCCAAGAGCTACATGCATAATGAATCACGAAGCAGTGTAAGGCATTTTTCCTTCTTAATTAATTTCACATATATATTCATGAGGTTGTTTACAGATGTGATGCAGTTTTTATTTTTTTAATAAACATTTTATTGTTTCAACTCCACATCAAAAATTGTTAGCTCCACATCAAAATGTGGTACATGATGCCCTATCTCAGTGACCAAATTTTTAAAGTGATATAAGACTTTAGAAAGTGGTCAGTCTCATGATTAAGATATATCCACTCAAAGGAATTAGAGGGAATTTTTAAAATAAATATGAAGACTATGAAATATTATATAAGCACATAATATTACGTTGCTTTGGTTGTAGTACTCAATGTTCATGGCACAGATGTGAAAAATCACCTTTGACAATATAACACAGTACTGTCAGTTTTGGCTAGTATTTTGAGGGAAAAAGAAAGGAGGAAGGATTTGAAGAGCGAAAAAATTGTCTTTATTTGCAGATATTATGATTAACTACTTATTTAATTCAACAGAATTAGATTATGGTTAGAACAACAAAAGCATCAAAAACTTATTAGGATGATCAGTCTGGAAAAAAACTTTGGTATGTGTATACCATCATTATGAAAATAGATAAGTTTTTATAACAATCACTTTTTTCTCCAGAATGGGTTTTTAAATTTATTACAGTTCCAATCAGTATTTTAGATTTTTTTAAGGAAATTGATAAATTCTATGAGTGGTTATAAAGTGGAGATGGTAAATATAGACAACCTTTTAAGGAATATGAAGTGGCTGGCCAACATGGAGGTGTAGGTGGACATACTGTGCCTCCTCTCACAACCAAAACTAAGGACAACAAATATTTAGAAACAAGAAAACAATCAGAACTGATAGAAAATTGAACTGTACGGAAGTCCAACAACCATTCATCCAGACCGGTAAGAGGAGAGGAGTTGCGGCAGGAAAAAGTGGAGGTGCGGACCCGGCAATGTGGGCAGCATCTGCTGGCAGTTCCCAGGTGCACAGGCGGCAGCTGACAGACCCCGAGCATGGGGTGGCAACTGTGCAGACCCAGTGAGGCCGCACAAGGAGGTTGGCTGACCAGGTGGTCCCACATTCCCGCACACACACAGTCCAGGTGAAGGGGAAGCGGTGGAAGAGACTGGAATCCAGAAGAGAGCGGAGCAGGCACCATTGTTCCCTCTCAGACCCTGCCCCCACAAAAGCGTCACAACTCAGCTACTAGGCTGCCCCGCACAGGGGAACACCTAAGGCTCCACCCCTCACTACTTGACAGCTGTGACCAGACCAAAACCAAAACAAAACAACAACAAAAAAAAAACAAACAAACAAAAAAAAAAACCCACCAAAAATGGTTCAAACCGAGAACAAATGAAAGTCCCAGAGCCAATTCCTCTAAGCCGTGAAGAGATAGCCAACCTATCAGATGCACAGTTCAAAGCCCTGATCATCAGGATGCTCACAGAATTGGTTGATTTTGCTCACAAATTAGATGAAAAAAATGAAGACTACAATACTCGAAATGAAGGAAGACGCATGGGGAATCAATAGAGATGGGAGGAAAACTGGGACTCAAATCAATGGAGTGGACCAGAAGGAAGAAACAAACAACCAAACAGGAAACAAGGAAGAAATAAGAATTCAAAAAAATGAGGAGAGGCTTAGGAACTTCCGGGACATCGTTAAACATCTGAATTATAGGGGTACCAGAAGGGGAAGAGGAAGAGCAACAAGTGGAAAACTTATTTGAACAAATAATAAAGGAGAACTTCCCCAATCTGGCAAAGGAAATAGACTTCCAGGAAGTCCAGGAAGCTCAGAGAGTCTCAAAGAAGTTGGACTCAAGGAGGAACACACCAAGGTACATCGTAATTCCATTAGCCAAGATTCAAATGAAGGAGAGAATTCTAGAAACAGCAGGGGATAAGGGGACAGTCACCTACAAAGGAGTTCCCATCAGACTGTCAGCTGATTTCTCAAAAGAGACCTTGCAGGCAAGAAGGGGCTGGAAAGAAGTATTCCAAGCCATGAAAGTCAAGGACCTACACCCAAGATTGCTCTATCCAGCAAAGCTTTCATTTAGAATGGAAGGGAAGATAAAGTGCTTCTCAGATAAGGTCAAGTTTAAGGAGTTCATCATCACCAAGCCCTTATTATATGAAATGTTAAAAGGACTTATCTAAGAAAAAGAAGATAAAAATATGACAGTGAAAAGACAGGAAACTCACAGCTACTAACCACCACACCTAAGACAAAAGCAAACTAAACAAACAACTAGAATGGGAACAGAACCACAGAAATGGAGATCACGTGGAGGGTTAGCAACAGGGGTGTGGGAGGAGGAGAGAGGGGGGGAAAAGGTACAGAGAATAAGTAGCATAGACGGTGGGTAGAAAATAGGGGGAGGGCAAGAATAGTGTGGGTAATGTAGAAACTAAAGAACTTATGACACATGGACATGAACTAAAGGGGGGAATGTGGGTGGGAGAGGGTGTGCAGGGTGGAGGGGAATGATGGGGGAGAAATGGGACAACTGCAATAGCATAATCAATAACATATATTAAAAAGAAAAAAGGAATATGAAGTGATATTTCTGATCACAGAGGAGTTTTATTGAAGGGAAACTACATATTGTCTATAGACTGATAGAAGTACAGAGAAGAGGGACAAAAGATGATGATGTTGAATATAATGATGATTTAGAAGCAAAATCATTTAGTAAATCAGAGAGGATAGGATCTAGAGCATAAGTAGAGGGGCTGGCTTTTATCAGAGCTGGGTAGGTAGAATTATTGCAATAGAATGGGAGAGTAGGTACGTAAAGATGTATGTAGTTTAGTAAGTAGAGGTGGTAAAGATGAGGACAGTTTCTTCTGATAGGAGGCTGAGACTCAGGAGTGTAAGAGTTTTCATAGTAGATGTGCAATGCTTGTCTTGAAGACTGGAAATCAGAAATGACTTAGGAAATGTCATAAGATTATAGATCTTTTTGTAGACATACTTAGAATTTGTAGTTACAAATTTCATATGAACTAAAATAGCAGGTTTGTTTATTTTGATCCACTTAATTTCAGCTACCGAAGTGCATATGTAAAGGAAGTGGATGAATACTTGAGGTTTTGCCAAGTTAATGTCTGTAGAATTCAGAATTAGGGCTGCAAGGGAAGCTGTGTTCTCTTGAAATAATTATTTGCATTTTTTCCTACCCCACACCTGGAGCTTTGGATAAGAAATTAAAATACTTTGAGACAGCTCTCTTAGCTCACTTCATTTTATAGTTGTCTTTAGGCCTGATGGTAACCTTCCCCACAGAACTCCAGTCACATAATATTTACATCAAAATGTCTTATGTGTATTAAAATTATATACATTATATTATATATTATGTAATGTGAGTATAGTATGTAATGTGATATATAATTAAAATATAAATTACTTTATGCCCACCTTAAACAAAAGTTCCAAGTTCTGATTAATACTTTTAATTTTCACTCATAAACCATGTGGCCCAAATAGAAAATAATCTGTTTCTGTCTATCTTTAAACTAATTTTGTGTAAAAAGATACCAGTGCTCAAAGTTTGTAGATTTTTGCATAAACTTGCTCTGCAATATCAGAGTGGCCCTGATACCTGTTAAAGTAGTTAAAAGTAATAGATACTTAATAATTATATTCCTTCATAATTTAATTCCTCATGATATTTGTCTTACTTTCTTTTATTTATCCCATTATACATTACCAGTGACTATGTGAGTGAAAGCTAAAGCATCTCTCTTTTTGCTCACACTCTCCCAGCTCTGAAACCTTAGCAGTTATACATTTATTTTTTTAGAGGCTCAGGAGACAACCCAGGACCCCTATCATCTTAAGTATAACTATTCAGGTGATACTATTTCGGACATAATTGCTTAGAGTGGCATTGGGCAGTAGAAATAAAATGCGGGCCATGTATGTAATTTTAGATTTTCTAATAGCTGCTTTAAAATATTAAAAGAACCAGATGAAGTTAATTGCAGTAATATATCTTATAATATATTTTACTTAACACAGTATATTCAAAATACAACTATTTCAACATGTAAAGAACACAAAATTTGTTAGTTGGAAATGTTATTTGTGTGGTGTGTTTATTGGTACAAAGTGTGAGAGAGAGAAAAGAGCCCAGGATCACACTAAGGTTAGTATGAGAAACCCTAAGAATGGAGTTGCCAGAAACTGAGTGCAGTGGATGAAGCAAATTTGGTTGATAAGTTCTATAGTTCAATATCCTACATAAGATATTTAAAATGACTACTGGACATCTATTAGTCATACCTATTAAATACTCCACTGGAAATATAGCTTTGAACATGAAAGTAAAAATTAAGGTCAAATGAAAATAAATTTAAAAAATACTAATAAAGTACTATGTAGAATATTGAAAATGGAAGTAGAATGTATGAGGGGACATAATTTCAGATGTCATCAAGAAAAACCTCTCCAAAAGCTGACATTTGAGCAGACATCTGACTGAAGGAAGGAAAGGGAGACTTGGATATATAAGAGAAGAGCATATTTGGTAGAGAGATAGGTGATGGATGGATGATGGATGGATGCATGCATGCATGCATGGAGGATAGATAGATTTAACTGTTACACCTTATTGCTTTCCTGGAAAGATACACTTTCAATGTATTTTAAAATGTTAAAGATAAATTAAAATTCAATCTTGATTGACTTTATTTCTGCTAAGGCACACATTTTTCATTTGAAACATCTCATAATGTATATCATAGTTTGGAGCATTATTTAGATGTGGTTGTATTAACCAGGTTTGTTTACATGAGGAATTTTATTTCATTTTAGAGGTTCCAATGGTATAAAGATTTTCAGCAACCATAGCATGCATGAATATAGATATCTTGTTTCAAAATTGGATGCTAAATGTCTTCAAAACTTTCCAAATTTGCAACCATTGTATAAAACTCAATCTGTGTGTGGCAATGGGATTTTGGAACTTAATGAAGAATGTGACTGTGGCAGTGAAGAGGTGAGTAGTGAAGATTGAAATTGGAGCACAATTTGTTGTGATTCTAATAAGTGATTGTCATGGTATGATATATATGGGATAATATTATCAACGATGTCTTCAATATAGAACCAAGATATGAAAATGGGAATAAGATACACAAATTACTTTCTCATACCGCTTCAGTTGAGAAGACAGATAAGTCATGAAAACTTGATTTGCACATACTGTTCCTAATTATCCTAGCAGAGAGATTTGGAAATTTAGGTTAAATAAATTCCTTTTTATCCACAACTTATTTCCTAACTCATATGACAGTTTCTATTTTCTCTATAAACTTTTCCTGAATTTGGTTCAAATTTTTCTGTCTCTCATGATTGCAAAAATGTCGAAACATAATGTTTTTTTCCTTAATCATTCTCAAACGGTCCTGTATTTCCAAGTTTCAGTACAATCAAACTGTTTTATGTGCTCACTTTTAAATATAGGTGTGCAGTCTACTATGGTTCCGCCAACTGCATATTCACAGCACACTGTTCTCAACAGACAGGACCACATATTTTATCTACTATAAATCTGTGAATTTTTAATATTTAACAGCCCTCTCTACTTAAAGTTTTTCATGATGACTCCCCAAGTTACTTCGATTTCGTATCCACCTACAAAAATAACTGACTGCCACTGTTTACATAACATTAAATTTCTGCTTAAAGTCTCTTCATCATCCACCACTCTCCAAAATAACAATGGAATGTAGATCCAGCATAGGAAAAATATTCAGTAATACCATAATAACTGTATTGTGACAGAAGTTTGCAAGACTTATTGTGATTATATAGTAAGGTATATACATGTCAAATCACTGTGTTGTACAACTGAAACTAATATTATAGTGTATGTTGACTATAATAAAAATTATTTTTTAAAAAATAGATAGCTTTAAGTTAAAAAAGATAAAATTGCTGTCCTGAGCTTTGGTATTTAATGATGAAATAATTAAAGTCACATAAAATGTGTTATCAACATATTAATATTCTGGCAAATAGTAAATTAGGAAAAAAGTGTTAAGAATATAAAAGTATTAAAGAATTTTAGCCTTGGCCAGTGTGGCTCAGTTGTTTGGACTGTTGTCCCATGAACCAAAAGGCTGCAAGTTCTATTCCTGGTTACAGTGCAGGCTAGTTTACAGGATTGGTCCCCTGTCAGGTTGCTTACGAGAAGTAACCAATTGATGTTTCTCACAACAATGTTTCTCTCCCCCTTTCTCCAAAATCAGTAAGTATGTCCTTGGGTGAGGATAAAATATATATAAATGATTTTTATAAATGCAATATATTTAGATGGAAACTATTTTATTAACATTATTAAAATTATCTAATTTAAATAACAATTGATTGTTATTTTACCTTGTAAAATATATATGTATCAATATATCCTTTTTACTTCCATTATAGTAAAACATGACACATGATTAATATACTAAATGTATTTTTATTACATATATTACCTAACTCTACTAACTTTATACACAGATGGAAATTTGAGTAAACAAATCACGAAAAAGACAATTAGGAAAAGTTCTCTTTTGGACTTACACATTTCCCCCCAAAGATATATATATTTATATATCTGTAAATACATGAGATACATATATTAACATATCTGTAAATATTTATATCTTTATATTTACATGGTGTCAATAAATTAATTAGTAATTTAATTATTTGCGAATATTTTAGGTAATATTGCTGGTCAACTGCTATTTTAGATGTTATTTATCTAGTTCTTATAGTTGGATATGCCTCTGGGTATTCTAGAAGTCGAAAAATTGTAAAGCTTCCTTGATGGTAGCTGTAGCATATAATTGAAAAACTGAACACAGAAAAGTATTAAATATAAGTTGAGATTAAGAAATAAAAGCTGTTTAATGATTGAACTAGAACAATATTTCTTCTCATGAAATTTTAGGACTGTCAGTTTAAGAAGTGTTGTGATTATAACACATGTAAACTGAAAGGCTCAGTAAAATGTGGCTCTGGACCATGCTGTACACCGGAATGTGAGGTAATTTTCCAATATTTATGAAAAGGAAATTGAATGTGATCATGGAAAGCTGTGTTGATTGAATTGATGTAGAATTGATGAAAGAATGTGGAAGTAATTCAGTGGAACAAATAGAGTGCATAAACAACCACAAGCGTGTAAAGAAAACTGCTATGAAATAAAGAAGTCATCTCAGATTGGTACTGATTACCCAATTGTGTTGAAAACAGAGTTTACTGTCTTCTAAATGATCAAATAAAGAGTAGAATAATCATATTCATTACTATATCAAAAAATCAACTCTCAAGGACACTGTAGTCAAATAAATGGTAAATTATTGTGAAAAACTGTAACATGAAAAACAGACAAATGTATATCTGTATGAACGCTCACATATGCTAAATAAAAGGCAAATCTCACACACACACAGACAAAGAAAGTGCTCAGGTAATTTACAACAATAAAAATACAATTGTTCAGTGTGTACATTGTTCTTCGGTAATTAAGGTGAACATAAATAAAAATAATAATGCAGTATCATAGAACAGACATCCAACTAGCAATCTTAAAAATAGCAATGTCGGATATTGACTAAGGAGTGGGGACAGAGATTTTTTTTTTGGATAGTGTTTGTGGAATTTTGAATAGCTATAATTCCTTTGGTGAACAATATTTGCATATTTTTCAATAGAATATGTTATCAAATTCATTGATCATCCTCATTATCTTGTTTATGTATATATCCTAGAATCATGCACATATGTGGAAAGCTCAGGAAAGAATATTAATTACAGAATTGTTTGCTGTAGCAAGTCATAAAAGCAAATTTAATATTTATTAGCATTGGAATGGTTACATAAATTATTGTAGATTGTACAAGAGTTAATAAGTTCAGACTAAATATACATGCAAAAATGTGATATTATCTTCAAGATATATGCTTGAATAAGAAAAGAATTTCATAATGAAAAATATTTTATGATTCCAATTCTGATAAATTACATCACAACTACTTCATATTATTTTAACCCAATTTTTAAATTCAGATACAATATCTTATAGTAAAATTATTTTAGTGAATACTTTTGAGTATTGTTGCAAACATATTTTGTCTTATAACTAGCACCACAATTAAGGGATGGATAATTTCATCATCATCTCCCCCCAAATCCTTGTGCCCTTTCGAAGTCAATCCATACCTTCACCCCCAGACCCTAGTAACTACAAATCTGTTTTCCACATTCCTAATTTTGATTTTTGAAAAAAAATAACATAAATTGAATCATAGAATATGTGTAAACATTGTCTTTAGGCATCTTCGTATAATGAATGCACTTGAGATTCGGTTGTGTTGCAGTGTTTACGTGTAGTGTATTTCTCTTTTGTTGTTGAGTACTCTCGCAAGTGTGGTGAGGATGTAGCACGGTTTGTTAAGACATTCTCCAGTTGAGGGACATTTGGGTTTTCAGTTTTGTGTGATGAAAATACAGCTGCTGTATGTGATTTTCATAAGCAGATTTTGTATGAACATACAGCCTTATTTCACTGAGATACCTGAAAGTGAGATGGTTGAGTCATACAGGAAACATATGCAGGACTTTACAGGAAACTGGAAACTGGTTTTTCAAAGTTGCTATACTATTTTGAATTCCCACAATGGTTTATGAGACTTACAGTTGCTCTGCAAACTGAACGTAAACTCTAAACCCACCCAATATATGGTTTCATTTTATCTTTGCTATTGGTTTATTATTTAAACTGTGGGGTTATTATTTATGCTTTAAAAATCATTTCACTGGTTGTCCCAGAGTTTGCAAGGCTTTGATTAATCAGTCTGATTTCACACAGTATACCACTTCATGTGCAGTAAATGGATCTGATTATATAATACTTGCATATACTACAAACACGAAATACATTGTTACAGCTTTTGCTTTATATGGTCTTACATTTTAGGGCAAGTAAATAAGAAAAAGGGGAACTTTATAATTAACATCATTTAGTCCCTTTCCAGCTCTCTCTACTTCCTTTTTTAGATTTCTGTTTGGTATACTATTTCTCATGCCTAAAGACCTCTCTTTACTATTTCTTTTAATTTAGGTCTGTTGAAAATGAATTTTCTCAATTATTATTTGCATAAGAAAGTCATTATTTCTCATTCATTTTAGAAATATTTACTTGTCAGGTATAAACTCCTAGATTGAAAGAGGTTTTTTAAATTACTTCGAAGATGCCATTTTATTCATTCATTAATAGTATTTGTCTCAATCTATTTAGTATTAATTAAACGTGATTGGAGTGTGTGTGTGTCTTACTTCAACATATATAGTGGGTCAGCCTTTGGACTTGGTGAATTTCATTGTGGAAGGCAATGAGTGACCAATTAAGACAGTGGGCCATAAAAATTCCACAATAACTGTACTATGTTTCTGAGATATTCAAGGAGGCCTTTCAACTCTTAGATAATAATAAATATTATAATTATGATGATGATAGATATTATACACGTTTATCTTATGTTGTTCTAAGTACAGTTTTTTTCTGAAGAGTCATTCTTCTTTTTCTCTTTTGTTCATGCAACTGCCTTGCTATTATATGTTTTAAATTCATTCAACAAATGCTTTAGCATTTGTTCTTTTTTGTTTTACCTGTTTTGTTTTATTTTTTAAATTATTTTATTGTTGTTCAAGTATAGTTGTCTGCATTTATTCCCCATCACTCCCCGACCCCAGCCATCCCCACCTCCTTCCCCTGCTTCCACGCCCCCCTTGGTTTTGTCCATGTGTCCTTTATAGTTGTTCCTGAAAACACTTCCCTCCAGTTATCCCCTCCCACCTCCCTTTCTGGTTACTGTCAGATTGTTCTTAATTTCAATGTCTCTGGTTGTATTTTGCTTGCTTGTTTGTTTTATTGATTAGGTTCCACTTAAAGGTGAGATCATGTGGTATTTGTCTTTCACCACCTGGTGTATTTCACTTAGCATAATGTTCTCCAGTTCCATCCATGCTATTGCAAAGGGTAGGAGCTCCTTCTTTCTTCTACTGTGGTACATTTACATGATAGTATTCCATCATGTAACTGTACCATAGATTTTTGATCCATTCATTTACTGATGGGCACTTAGGTTTCTTCCAGCACTTCGCTATTGTAAATTGTGCTGCTATGAACATTGGGGTAGATAGGTTCTTTTGGATTGGTGTTTCAGAGTTCTTAGGATATAATCCCAGCAGTGAAATTGCCAGGTCAAAAGGCAGATCCATTTTTAATTTTCTGAGGAAATTCCATACTGTTTTCCACAGTGCCTGCACCAGTCTGCATTCCCACCAATAGTGCTAAGTACATTTTACATTTAGTTTAATACTAACAAGAACCTTATAAGAGGATGATTATTACCCTGACTTTATAAATGAGCAACACAGAGAGATTGTGTCTCACCCACAGAAATAAGCTGGTAAAGTCTGACCAAGTGACCGAGACCAGGCAATTTATCTCCTGTGTCTCTCCAAGACCAAAAAGGTAGAGGCAATGTTTCTCCACTTTTGAGGAACTGGTATGTTTAAACTAATGTCTTTAGTCTTTCTCCAAATTCTAAGTGAGTCATCTTGGCTTCTGATAAAAACAAACTAGAAAGAGACATGACTTGGGGTGGTGAACACATAATACAACATACAGTTGATATATTATAGAACTGTACACCTTAAACCATATAATTTTATTTACCAAGGTGACCCCAGTAAATTCAGTTAAAAAAAAAAAAAAGACTTTTCACGCAGCAACATTTTTGCTGATATGTCCCCTAAAGCAAGGGACATAAAGGAAAGAATAAACAAATGGGATCTCATCAAAATAAAAAGCTTCTGCACAGCTAAAGAAAACAGTATTAAAATAAAAAGAGAACCAACTGTATGGGAAACCATATTTGCCAATGATACCTCAGACAAGCGTTGAATCTCCAAAATATATAAAGAACTTATACAACTCCACTCTAAGAAGACAAGCAACCCAATTAAAAAAATGGGCAAAGGATTTGAACAGACACTTCTCCAAGGAGCACATACAGAGGATCCAGAGACACAAGAAAAGATGTTCAGTATCGCTAGCTATCAGAGAAAATTAGGGTTGCAAATTAAAACCACAATGAGATTCCACTTGACACCGATCAGAATGGCCATCATAAACAAAGCAACAAGCAGCAAGTGTTGGAGAGGTTGTGGAGAAAAGGGGACCCTAGGGCACTGTTGGTGGGATTACAGACTGGTACAACCACTATGGAAAACCGTGTGGAATTTTCTAAGAAATCTAAAAATGGATTTACCTTTTGACCCAGCAATTCCACTGCTCAGATTATATCCTAAGAACCCTGAAACACCAATCCAAAAGAACCTATGCACCCCAATGTTCATAGCAGCACAGTTTACAATAGCCAAGTGTTGGAAGCAACCTAGGTGCCCATCAGTAAATGAGTGGATCGAAAAACTATGGTACATCTACACACTGGAATTCTATGCAGCAGAAAGAAAGAAGGAGCTCCTACCCTTTGCGATAGTGTGGATGGAACTGGAGAGCATTATGCTAAGCTAAATAAGCCAGGCAATGAAAGACAAATACCATATGATCTCACCTTTAACAGCAACCTAATCAACAAAACAAGCAAAATATAACCAAAGACACTGAAATTGAGAATAGACTGACAGTCACCAGAGGAGAGAGGAGAGGGAAATTCAGGGGAAAAGGGGAAGGGTTTACAGGAACAAGTTATAGGACACATGGATAAAAACTAGGGGGGCTGGAAATGGGAAGGAGGTGGGGAGGGCTGGGGCAGTGGGCTGGGATTGGAGTAAAACCCAGAAAACTGTACAAGAACAATTTAAAAAAAGTTATTGTCCATTAAAAAAAAAAAAAGACTAACTGGAACTTTAAAAAACACAGTCATTTGGGAGTGTTTATGGGAGAAACTAGGGCTGCTGGAAGGCTCCAATGCAATGGCAAACCTACATGAGGAGTCTAGAAGAAGAACTCTATGCTCATAATAAAGCTCGAGGGTTCTGACTTTCCCTTCCTTTAACTTGCTCTTCATTTGGATAAATACCACCCCATCCTGTTTCCACGGACAGAGTATGCATATGGCTTGTCACATCTGCATGTGCTGGATCAAAACCCTTCCCTTTCCCAAATAAATCCTTGTCAGTGAAAATAACATGTAGTTGATATTAATTTTCTGTCAGCACCACCTAAAGGACCTGGTATTTCCTTCAGTGACCTCTCTGCCTCAGTAAGTCTGTGACTCCCTCCAATACCAGTGATCAGACATATTTAATTTGATAAAACTCTTCACCAAGTAACTGAAGATAGTCATTTGCAGAACATGATTTTCTTTCTCTTTTCCTCCTAGATATCAGTAGTAGGCACTCCATGTAGAAAAAGTATTGATCAAGACTGTGATTTTACGGAGTATTGCAATGGAACTTCTAGTGATTGTGTTCCTGACACTTACGCATTGAATGGCCACTTGTGCAGGTTGGGAACTGCCTATTGCTACAGTGGACAATGCCAAACTATGGATAACCAGTGTGTTAACATATTTGGAACAGGTATTGTTCTTCCTCATATATTTATTTTACTTCTACTTTGGATCCCTCTGGAGGATATGATACATGTCACACAACTCAAGAAGTGGAAAAACATGAATCACAAGCTCAGTAAAGATTAAATTTAAATTAAAGAAGATTAGTTTTTACGGGACTGTTTGAGGTTTTCTAGGATATTCTTGTACTTTTTTTCCTCACAGTTTGATTTTTTGTTTTGGGTAATTAGCTATCTGGGTAAAAAATTGTGTTTTCAGCTCATAATTTATATGGATCTTTGGCAAATTGGTAGATGTTTTTAGGGCAGCTATCTTTTATTTATTTGTTTGTTTGTTGTTGTTCAAGTACAGTTGTCTGCCTTTTCCTTCCATTTCTCTCCCCCACCCCAGCCATCCCCACCTCCCTCCCCTGATACAAGTCATAAATTCTGAAATTTTACTTAATCCCCTTTTAACTCACATGTTCATGATTCAGTTTTAATGGCATGAAACTTAAAAATTCATAGTAAATTTCATGCACGTATAATTTTTCTTTTGGCTAAAGGGCTGCTAGGATAACAGCAATCATAGGCCACTGATGAAAGTTCATTTTTATATTTTGATTTTTAAGCGATTATTGAGAATTCAGTAAGACTCATGCTTGATTTTTAGGCAGTAGTTATTCATAATACCCAATATGATTTTATATTTTAGAATAACTGAATTAAATTTGAATATATCGAAATCACTGAGTACAATACATATATAGCAAATATAATTACTTACTAATTAAGTAAAGGTAGAAAGAACATAATGTCAGTTATTTGCCCTGTGGTAATGTAAAGAACACAATTTGTAACAAATGTCATGCTATGTGGTGCAAATTGTCTTTTTAGTTATTTGAAAGTTGTCTGTAGTAACAAGTTTCAGATTAGGTGTGACTTACCCTAGAGTCAACCAGACTGCAGAGCTGTGATCTCCTAAATCACAGGTTAGTGCTATTTTCTGTATGTTATATTTTCAGGATGCTATTTTTTGTTTTGTTGTTTGTTTTTGTTTTCCTTTTTCAATGTTTATTTGTTTTGGAAAATATTATTTGCCATAGCCACAGAAACTCTTGATCAAGGTTTGATACATCTTTCTAAAATAAAATTAAATAACACTCTATAAGATTCATTAAGGAGAATCTAGGATATATTCCTTTTTTTAGTGTATAAATCTTTGAGCCAGAATTGAGTTACTTGACATTTGACATATAAGTTCTAAATAAAGGTGGTTAGGTAAGATTTAATCATTCACATGTGTTTCCTCCTCAAATATATGCTCTAGTAGCTTCACAAAATGTATCCAAATGGGTTAAAAATTCAATCTTTTGATGAAATTCAGTCATTCATTCATTCCTCTTTTATTCATTTATTTAGCTTCTATCTAGAGCAGAATTTTGAGGGGAGTTAATTGAATTTATTGGAGTGACATTGGTTAATAAAACCATACAGGTTTCTAGTATAAAACATCATTTACATTCTGCATTGAGTGCTTACCAACCAAAGTCAAGTCTCTTCCTGTCCTCATTTACCACACTTTGTCCCCTTCTGCCTACCACATGCCTTTTTTTCTCTGGCTATCATTTTTTCTTGTCCTTATTTTACCAAAAACTGCAGCAAAAGGCTTATTCTAAAGTACTCTAATATATGAGATATACGAATTAAATAGTTTTAATGTTTTTCATTATTTAAAGTAAATTTAAACTTTTCAGGAACTATAGAAGTTTAATCAGAGTAATCGTATTTGTTATACACACACACACACTAAGTGCGCATGTGCACAGAGCTGTAATATTCAGCAAGGTGAAGTAGTCACATGGTTAATGTGCCATGGAGCTTATGATGAAGAGGTAAACATAATAAACAGATAAAAACCAAATATAAAACCTGTACTTTTGTTCAACGCAGTTTAAAGTAAAAAGAAATAGCATGTTGAAAGAAAAAAGGTTGTAGTGGACAAGAGAAATACTGCCAATTGTCTTCATTCTCAAGCTGTCAGCTCGATCATTCAGGGTTTGTCTCAGCTTCACAGACACACTTCACCCAAGGGCACACCCTTCCCAGGGCAACACATACTCAGGCCTGGACATCTGGGCCCAGTCGGGCACAAACCAGGCACAGTTTGTACTATGGCAGGTGATTTATGCTCCTCAGCTACCCGTGGGGCTGGTCGTCTTTGTTGGGTGTGCATCTCAGTTTGACTTCTCCTCTGCTCCGTCCTGCCTCCTTCTCATTTCCAGGTGTTCTGATCTTTAATAAATAGCTTGCATATCATGTTTCATCTGCATGTTGTGTTTAAGAAGTTCCAACCATGAACAGCTGGTACTGAGAATAGTATGGGAAAACAGCCTACAAGATAAATTTTCAAGACGACATCACCCGCTGTCAGTGAGCACCCCATCACTGGTGGAAGTTGGTAATATGTTCACCCAATAAGCTGGGATAGTAAACTAATGAAAGAGAATGCATCAGCTGTCACAGTTGAAATGTATGGCAGAAACAGTAAATACAAGCACAATGGAAGTGATTGGCTAGTAATAGCTAGCACAATTGAAATCTAGGAAAAGATAACCAAAAAGTATGTTTTTGAAGTGAAAGTGTAAGCTTTCCCCTGTTAACTTTCCCCTGTTAACATATAACAAGGCATCCTCTCTTAATAGAGGAGGTTAGAGACAATTGAAAACTTAATTATCAAATTGAAGGAACTCCAGAGAAGGTTATATTCTCAGTCAAGTCTGTTTTTCCAGGGTTCAGGTTCTGTGGAGAAAAGAACGGGACTTGCCCTTGGGGTGGGAACATTGAAAATGCTTCCCTCGAAATTTTTAGTCTCCAGACGTCTCTGAAACTTATAATTTATAGGATGGTACAGCCTTGTCACCTTCATACCACCACCAACTTTCAATTAAGAATGGTATGTGTTACCCTTGTCTGAAGATAATACAGAAGCCTATCATTCATAACACTAATTATATACTTGTTGTCTTTTCCTTACTCCTCCTGGCCACTAGCTGAAAATGGAGTTATGGCACAGCAGAAGAGAGCCCAGATGTGCTGGTAGTTAAGAGAGCAAAGAAACTGCCCTGTCTGGTGTTGCTCAGTGTATTGAGCACTAGATTGCAAAGCTAAGGGTCACCAGTTCAATTCCTAGTCAGGGTACATGCCTGGATGGCAAGCCAGGTCCCCAGTAGGGGGCGCACAAGAGGCAACCACACATTAATGTTTCTCTCCCTTTCTTTCTCCTTTCCTTCCCCTCTCTCTAAAAATAAATAAAATCTTAAAAAAAAAAAAAAAAAGAAAGAGAGAGAGTAAAGGAGTCTATACCCCCAATGGAGCCATATGTCCTAGCTAACAATTACTACCAGAATCAGTGGGATACACATGGAACTGGATGTGAGAGTGCTTGATCATAAAACTGGATGGGGAAATGTAAGATTGGATAAGAGAGAACTTATTGTATTGGGAGAACTCTTCCAGGATACAGGATTTAACATCCTGGCAAGAATCCTAGAAGATAGTATAGGTTTCCACCAAGATTGTTTCCAGAAACATGGGGGAAAAAAGCACAATGGCCCACTCTAAGTGAAGTTTACATGATGGAATTACCATACAGGTAATGGAAGAAAGGAAGAAAAGGCTAAGGGAATTGGATATACTGTAATGTGTACAGTATATGTGTTGGGCTAAATAATTAGACCCAACAGGGAGTGTGCTAGTGAGAAGGGTATCCAAATCACTATAAATTTCAGTCATGACCCTCTCCGTAGGCCAGGAGTGAATGGTAGGAGAGGGTATTATAGAAGTAGAATCACTGATAGCAATGTGCATTACAAGATCTTGAAAAAAATACCAAGGCCACATAGTAGTGCTTGACTACCAGCAACAAGATGGATTAAATTATTGTAGTGAAGAGGGACAGAGTAGAAGACATGGGTATCTGATCTATAAAACAGGAAAACACTTTATAGAATATGATTTCTATTCTATGTGTTCTATGGGCAACAAACAATAATATTACCTAGTGTGTACCATTAAAGGAAATAAAAAATAGATAACTAGGAGCCTGAAGAGAATTACCCTAGTGGATTTCATGATCCCATGTCCAAATTCTGAATCTAAGACAATTTTTAGTACCCAAACTAACTGACTTAAGGGGAGGTTAAAGGTCCAAAAGGAAAACTCCACAAAACCTTAGAAAATACTTGTGATAACAATGCCCCTAGTGATTCCCCAAATTATCTACACCTATTTAACCAGGTATCTGTACACTGGGGAAAGAGAAATGCCCAAGAAACTGGGGGACAAAGATTCTGAATTGCTATGGATACCCAGAACCCCAGTGTCGTCATGGTCTCTCTGGGAGAGTGAGGGCTTTCAGGACTCAGGGAGTAAATAGCATTCTTACCAAGTTTCAGTTTCTCGTGGGGACACTAGATCCATAAATTCATTTGATAATTACTTCTCAGTCCTAAAATTTTGTAGGAGAAAGTCTCTGTCCTCTTCCAGAAATTAGTACTGCCTTCAAAAATCTAAAGGATTCATAGGTGGTTGGCTGTATATCTACATTTAATTACTCATTCTGATCCCTGCATAAACCAGATGGTCCCTGGAAGATAATAGTTACCTATTGAAAATGCACTCAAGTGTTAGATTAAGTAATTGTGTCCACTGTGCCAGATGTGATGTCTAGACTAGAGCAGATTTAGCATGACCTCGGATATTGGTACAAGTATAGTCATCAACTTGGCAAATATATTCTTTTCTATCCCTATTTGAAAAGAGAATGAGAAAAAGTTTGCTTCCGATAGATGATGGCATTAACTTTGAGTTTTGCTCCAGGGCAGCGTTTACTCTCCTGCCCTCAGTCATAATGTAGTTGAAGACATTTGGAAATCCCAGAACATATGGCATTGATCTACACCAACAAGAGTTTTATACTAATCTAGCTAAATAAGCAAAGTATAACTAATATTTTGAAAGGCTAAGTAAAAGACACATGCTACATAAGGCAGTAGACAGACTCTGGGAGTATTCAGGAATGGTCACATCAGTAAAATTTTCAGAATTCCAGTGGTCAGAGGCATGACTTGACATGCCTGCAAAGTAAAAGACAAACTATACCTTGCATATACTATGACAAAGAAAGAAGTACAACACCTGGTAGGCCTCTTTGGGTTCTGGAGGCAGTATATTCCAAGTGGGGAAGTACTTCTTGATTCCATTTTACTGGAAGACATGCCAAGTTGCTAATGACGAATGAGGAAGAATATAGGAAAGGATTCTGCAGCATGTCCAGACTGAAATGCAACCAGCCCTCATTCTGAATCATAGGACACAGCAGACCTAGTAATATTAGAGTAGTAGATTGTGAGAAAAAAATTGCCGTGTAGGGCATGTACCAAGCCTCTTTGGGAGATTAACAGTACAGCTCCCTGGGGTCCTACAGCAAGGCTGTGCCATTGAAACTGGAGAATTACACCACTTTGGCAAAGCAACTGTGGGCACACTACTGGCCCCTATAGAGATGGAAAAATCTGACTTTTGGATACCAAGTGACTATGTGTTCAGAACTCTGCATCATAAGCTGTTATGTCAAAACCACTAAGTTAGTTCAGTTAGATAGATGGCATTCATTCATCTTGGTTCAAGCACATGCAAAAAGAGAAGGCAGAAGAAAAATCTATGAATAGTAAATCCATAACAATATGTCTTTTCCTCCCTTGTACCTTCGCTTCTCCATCAGCTCACACTTGTGGCTACATGGCTTGTTCTTTTTATGTCCACCAGCTGATATAAAAAGAACAAGCCTATGCTTCTTTTATAGTAACAGTTATGGCTCAGTAATTGGCTATAAACTGAAAAAGGACATTAGCCATACTCTGACCCCACTTAGGAGGATGCCTTGAATGATACTGACCACCTGGTCATTCATTTAATGTGGAAAAAAAGATGTGCAGAAGTTAGAGAATAGATGTACTAAAGGGCAGTGAGAAAGGGCCCAGCTGGTTGATGGGGAGCCGGATATAGGAAGACTGGAAAATTAGAGACGAGAGTTCTGAAATGTGGGTAGATAGGCACATGGGAAAAAACAAGAAGCGTGAAGATGTTTGTATTAATTAACTAGGTCAACACTCACCAAAAAGCGCTCACTGTGAAAGAGACACAAAACCACTGAACAGAAGTGATGACTTGGCCAATTTACATATGCCAGTGTCTGTCACCACCACTCCAGTGCCTGCAGGGAACTGAACTTTTTCTGTTTTTCTTATTACTGTTTCTAAAATAGCTGGGTCTTTCCTGAGTTTAAATTATGTTTCCCATCTTTTTGCCTAAGGCAACAAATTCATTAAGGCTATTATCTCTCATTAAATTACTTAAAAAAGTAGTTTTCTCAAATATTTCAACATCTCATATCATGCATTACTCTCCTTATAACCCTTGATAATCCTTTGTTTGTTTGGTTATTTGTTTTTTACCACCTACTGCCAGGCTCCAATTACAAAGCTGTAATATGTTAGGCATATTTTATAATAGAACTACACTTCTATGTACCAATTCCTGTGTTTAATAAAATGAAAATAACCCTCAGATCTCTTAGATTTACATATCCAACACAACCATTCTGCTGCTCCACATTGTCTTCATAATGACATAACACTGCCAAATGAGCCTCTATTTAAAAAATTACTTACCTGTCATAAGGGAAAAAAAAAGAATATGACACTCTGGGTACCAGCTCCACAAGTTTTTTCTCATCAGTGACATGTTTTAAATCTCTCATTTCTTTAAACAGAGCAATTCACAGAGGCAAGCCTGATAGCCCTTGGATTAGGAAGCGTGCATTACCACAAGGAGAGGAAACAGTATATTATTGTTTTTCACAATAATATATTTTACTATAATAGATACGATCTTTTTCTGTTTTCTGTTAGGTGAAACAATTGACAAGGCACACACAGGAAAGTAGTATGATCAAGATTATGGTATTTTGATTATTCAATGAGTGATTTATTAGCTTTTTTACTAATAAAATGTTTAATTTGGATTAAAAATAATTATTTAACAGATGTGTTTGCATTTTAAGGTGCTCAAGGTGCTCCATTTGCCTGTTTTGAAGAAATTAATTCTCTTCGTGATAGATTTGGAAACTGTAGCTTTAAAACTTCACAAACATTACCTTGTGAACCAAAGTATGTATGTTAAAATGATTGTTTCATTGAATTCTATAATGCTTGTCAAGAGACAATAACTAATAATGGACAGTAAATCATATGCCAGAAGAATATTTGAAATAACATTATATGTATTTTTCTATACAATTCAGTTTTCTTTCTCCCCGATAACTGTTCTAATAATGAGACTAGAATAAAAAAAAGCTGACATTTATTACCAGAGGTACAAAGTGGATGCAAACTGCTGAAAGAAAGAAAGAAGAAAGAAAGAAAGAAAGAAAGAAAGAAAGAAAGAAAGAAAGAAAGAAAGAAAGAAAGAAAGACAAGGAAAGGAAAAAGAAAAGAAATCAGAAACTCGAGCTCTATTTTGAGAATTAAAATGGAATTTTTAGATCATAAAGCAAGTGCTTTGACTTAAGATGGATTTTGCAAAGAACCGTTTTTTGTTTGTTGCTTGTTTTTACATTACTGATATGTAAAGTATGACAGTACCTATTAACGGTTAACTTTGTAATTCTGGACTATAGTGTCACTATAAGCTGTAGAGTAAAGGGATTTATGAAATCTAAAAAAAGAAAGTGCTTCCCCATAACACACACTTCCTAAATTTCATAGAAGTATTAAAAATAAAAGAATCACAAAAAATAGTAACAGGAGGTTGACCATGATGGCAATATAGGAAATTCCTGAATTCTCCTCTTTTCAACGGTACCTTGAATGTCCAGGTAAGCATGGAGTGATTGCCTCTGAAATAAATCCAGAACCCAGCTGAGTGACTACTATATAGCCACATTGAAACAGGTAGAGACATACTTTCACCATAAATCCAACTCCTGGCACAGCACTGTCACAAGTGAATATTTTGTCATACAGTCTTTCCTATAAGTCAGCCCTGGGTCCCAACTCTGGGCCTGAAGAACTGAAAGCACTGGGCCACCTGTACAGCCACCAGCCCTACAGGTCATACCGGCACTAAGGAATAACGATGAGTCAACACAAGTGGCTATGCTGTTCACTCAGCTTTATTAATGCAGATTCAATCAAACCTATAATAACCCAATAAAAATAATAATCATTCAGAAACAATCATCAATAACATCACACAAAAGGATTAGGGGATATAACAAACCCAAGTCCCAAAAGTCCAAATCAGGTCCAGGTCCAGGAGGCAACTGGGCCAGGTGGTCGATGTCTTGCAAAGCAGAGTCAGAGGGCTGGGATCATGGGGAGCACTTTCTCCAGAGGGAAAATGTACAGGACATCTCAAGGTGACTCGCTCTCCGGATGCGTCATCCATGATCTGAAGTCCTCTTATTTTATGCTTCTTTGGGTTGCAAACTCATGTTGTTTTTGCACAGTCTCTTGCATGTTTTCTAAATTTCGATAAATACATGTTGTTTTCCTCAGTCCTAGCAGGCACATGTTGATTACATCAGCTCTGATAGGCACATGCCACTCTCTGCCAGGGGGTGCTACCCTTCAGATAAGCACATGTTGTCTACCATGCTGTACTGTGCATGCTGAGGGGCTGCATCTTCCCCTGAATCATTGCTCTTCTGCACAAGGTCTAAACATGGCCTCAGGTCCTGTTCTCCACAGAACCATACAACTGAAATGGATCTTCCCATTTCCTGATTTTACCTGAGGAGCAAATGATTTGGACCCCGCATTTAGAGCCCCCAAATTTAAGACTCTCATCTGAAGAGCAGGATCATAAAACATCTATTTCTGAGAGCCAAAGGAGCTTCCAGCCATGTAATATGAAAAATAGAGACTTTTTTTGAAGAAAATACAAAGTACAAGAAATGCTGCACACGGGACAATGATGCCTCAGTCCCCTTCAAAGCAGGCATCTTGGGACCTCACACAGTTCTCCCAATCACCATCAGGTGTCCTATTGTATTTTCCTGAATCTCAAGATGGTCTGAAATCTCTTCCCTTTCAAAGGTGATTTTAGCTGGGGAAAAAACAGAAGTTGCAGAGCACCGAATCTGGGCTATAGTGGGGCTGAATCACCTGGGTGATTGATGTTGCACCAAAAAACTCTGCACAAGATGGGATGCATGAATGGTCGCATTGTCATGATGAAGCTGCCAACCACCAGTTGCCCATAGCTGTGGCCTTCTGGATTATCTGAATAGTTTCCGCAGAGGAAAGTTCAAGCTTAACACAAAATTTGATGCTGATTCATTGCTGCACTTCCTCAGTCATTTTGAATGCAATGACCTGAATGCAACATACACAAGCTCACTCAATGGTGTCTACCACCTCTACTGACTAGTACAATGAAGTCATCATTATTCACGCATGCACATTCCAGTCCATCCTCCTTGGCTGCCAGGTTACATTGATGTCGTACCAACTGTTCTCATTATATTAACAATGACTGGAATCTTTCCAGACCTCATATCATTCAGCTTGTGAAAAGAGGGAAATCGTGTTATTTGTGGCAACATGGGTGACCCTGGGGAGCAGTACACTCAGTGAAATAGCCAGACAAATACTGGTTAGTATCACTTATATGTGGAATATTTTAAAAAATGTCAAATGCATAAAAACAGAGATAGAAAAGTGGTTGCCAGTGGTAAATATAAAGAGGTTGATAAAATGATAAAAATTTTTATCTATAAATGATAACACTGTTGATAACACTGTATTATGTATTAGGAATTTGATAAAAGAGCAGAACTTAAATGCTTTCACACACACACACAAAGATAAGTATGTAAACTGATGAATGTGTTAATTAACTAGATGAGTGGAATTCTTTCACAATGTATACATATATCAAATCATCACTTTATACACTTTAAATATAATTTTGTCAATTATACCTCAACAAACCTGAAAAAAATAGCAGCAGATAAGTTCTGGAGATCTACTATACAACATAGTTTCTATAGCTAAAAGTATGATATTGTGTACTTAAAATTTGCTGAGAGGGTGGATCTTACATTGAGTGTTCGTACCACAAAAATAATTGTTATAATACAAAGGGTGGGAAGAAACTTTGGAAAGGGATTGATATGTTTCCATTCTTGATGGTGCTTCACAGTGTGAACTTGACCCCAAACTCATCAAGTTGAGTACATTACATTTGTACAGCCTTTTAGATTTCAGTGGGTTCTAAATAGAAACAGAGCCTAATTTGAGAACTTAATGAGGAACATATATAAAAACACTCAGAAAAGGTCAGGTGATCCAGGGAGAAGTAGGACTTTCTTCTAACCTCCAAGACACAGAAAAAATGTTTAATTCTCAGATAAGAACCACACTCAGCATGGTTAAAAAATGTGTTTCCTTTATGAAGATTTTTGATGGTAAAAATGTTTCAAGAAGGTGTCTAGTTGGGTGAGACTAAGATAGCATCCTCCACCACCTGTCACCATATAATTTTACTATGGCATGGATTAGATATGGTACAGTAAATAATGCAGAATATTCCACATGCCTCAGCACAGGAGCAATGGATTGAAAGAGGAGGTCTGGAATCACAAAGTGAATGCTGTATAATCTCTAAAAGCCACATTCTAATCAGCCACACTTTGTTACATACCAATACAGCACACCAGTGATCAGGAAGACTGTGTTATACCACAGTGGATGCAAACAAAGACAACAGATGGTAGGAAACCAAACACATTTTATCTCTCTCCTAGATGACCAGAGGCATATCTACTGCTCTTGGTCTAAGATTATCCATGAAAGAAGGAAAAAGAAAGGTGGAAGATAAAATTTAGCAACCATGACTTATCTGAACTTCATCTGAGCAGATAGTAGTACATAAATTTTCCTGAAAAAAGTTCTTAGATGAGACTGGAATTCTATAGCACAATTCTGTTCCAAGTGGATCATGATCCTTTTTTTAGGGAAAAAAAAAGCCAGTACCAAGAATTCAACCACAAATGCAAAATTTGAGAGAATGGACTTTGGAGGAAGAGTTTGTTCTGCATAGCCAGACTAGAAAGAGACCTACCATGCAAAGCTGGTTTAAAATATATTTTATAGAAACAGAGTGAAGCCACAATCAAAATGAATATCTAAATCTGATAAACTAGAACAATTATGCTCAGGGGAGAAAAGCTTGAAAAGAGATTTAGGTTTTGGCTCCCAGCTTCATTTCTGTCTTCACTTAATGATGCCTTTAAGCTAATCCTTGTGATATTGAAGAACCCAAGATGGCGTTTTAGGACAAATGGATAAATTTCCAAATTGGTAAGTCTATTAAAGGGAGACTTTTGGAAAAAATAACCATGACATGCTCAAAAGACACATATCGATAGCTAAGAATGGTTGTTTCCATTGAGGATGAGAGTTTATAGAGTTAAGTAATTTTGAGAGCAAGAAATATAATAATATAGATTATTTTTAGGACATAGATTAGGAATTTTGTAAGCATCTTAGAGAAGCCAGTATTCTACCTGATGATAGATTATAAATGGCTAAATAAACAGTTTATGTGTTAGCCTTTTGTATGCTTGTGGCATAAAGGGAATCTAAACATTTCTTAATTCTCAAGAGAGTAGTGCAAAACTACTGAAAGTATCAACATGTTGAAACAATATTGGTTCTTTATATATTTTGGAGATCAAACCCTTGTCTGAGGTATCATTGCAAATATATCTTCCCATACAGTTGACTCCCTTTTCATTTTGCTGATATTTTCTTAGCCATGCCCTAAAAATCCTCAAATACCAATTCAAAAGAACCTATACACCCCAATGTTTATACCAGCACAATTTCCAATAGCCAAGTGCTAGAAGTAGCATAAGTGCCCATCAGTAAATGAGTGGATCAAAAAACTGTGGTCCATTTACACAATGGAATACTACATAGCAGAAAGAAAGAAGGCACTCCTACCCTTTGCAATAGTGTGGATGGAACTGGAGAGCATTATGCTAAGTGGAATAAGCCAGGCGATGAAAGACAAATACCATATGATCTCATCTATAAGTAGAACCTAATCAACAAAACAAATAAGAGAGCAAAAAAGTACCACAGACATGGAAACAAAGAACAAACTGACAGTGACCAGAGGAGAGAGGAGTGGGGTAACGGGGGAAAAAAGCGGAAAGGTTTTCAAGGAACATGAATAAAGGACCCATGGACAAAGCCAACAAGGTAGGGCGAGGATTCATTGTGGGAGGTGGGGGTGGGTATGGCAGGGGGAAGTAATAAGGAGAAAATGAAGACAACTATAATTGAACAGTAAAAAAAGAGTTCGGTAAAAAAAAAAAAGAAAAGAAACAATGTTGAGATAAAAATATAGAGTCTGTATACTACAGAGTCATACTGACTAAAAACCAAGGCAAGGACCATGGACATGATCAGAATAGGCTCAAATGACAGACAAGGAATAAATGAATTCAGTCAGCCACTTTCAGCAAATGATGAGTAACAGATGTCCAGACTGGCCAAGCTATACCAAAGTAGGCACAGGTAATGAATTTCCCCCCCAAAAATGTAATAAGATATGATGATTGCCCTAATACAACTGGAGGCTAGAGAACAAAGTTGAGTTCTGAAATAAGAAATGATATTATGTCTGCACATTGAGTTGTGAATAATTTTGAATTCTGCTACAATGCTAATTAATCAAACTGCATTCAGTTGTACACCATGAGGTAATTATTTTGGCATTTTTTCCTGGTTTTATACTGTCAATTAAATAACATTTCTGTTACTACCCACATAATATAACACTTACTTGTAACTTGATATCATTAAAAAAAGAAATGATAAGGAATTTTCTCTTTCCATTTCTAGGGATGTTCTCTGTGGAAAATTAGCATGTGTTTGGCCACATAATAATACTTATAAAAGTAATGTTCAATCTGCAGTTTACTCATATACTCAAGGGCATGAATGCTTATCTATAACCACGGAGTCATCAGTAAGATCAGATGGAAGAGATTATGCCTATGTGGCTGATGGCACTGCCTGTGGAACACAAATGGTAACAAAACGTGTTTGTTTCTATATACCTGTAATAGATTATGTAATTATCTAATACTATATTCCATGAAGACTCTCACAATTATCAGGAATGGATTTAAACCTGGTGTTGTCACTTAGCTTCCATATGATAGTGGAAAGATAATTAAATTAAACCTCAGTTACCCAACTCCAATTTTTCAGTTAACCTGTCATTGGTCTTTATGTGAGGAGGTATGTAGGTGTTTTAAGCACAAGATTCCACTGACAGGTGATGTTTTTTAAAGACCTTTGCATTGTAACAGCTTTAAATCATAAAATTCCAATTTTTTAAATGTACAATTGGTTTGAATTTATTATTTTATTTATTTATTTTTAATTGAACTTATTGGAGAAGGTCAAAAAAATTACATGGGTTTCATGTGCACAACTCTACAACACACCATCTGTACACTGTATTGTGTATTCACCACCCCAAGTCAAGTCTTCCACCACCATTTATTCCCCCTACACCTTCCCCCACCTCCCTGCAATCCCTCCTCCTGGAAATCACCACATTGTTGTCTGTGTCCATGAGTTCTTTCTCTTTTGTGTTTTTTTTTTTTTTTCTCAATCCCTGCATGCCCCTCCCAAGTCACCTCCCACCCTGACAGCTGTCAGCTATCTATCTGAATCTTCTCTATTTTGCTTGATAGTTCATTTTATTCATTAAATTCCACAGATGAGTGAAATCATATGGTATTTGTCTTTCTCTGACTGGCTTATTTCACTTAGCACAATGCTCTTCAGGTCCGTCCTTGCTATCTCAAAGGGAAAACTTCCTTCATTTTTATGACTGAGTAGTATTCCATTGTGTAAATGTACCACAGCTTTTTTATCCTGTCATCTGCTGATGGACACTTGGGATACTTCCAAATCTTGACAATAGTAAACAATGCTGCAATAGACCTAGGGTACATATATTTTTTTGAATTAGTGTTTTGGGTTTATTCAGATAAGTTCCAGAAGTGGAATTGCTGAGTCATAAGGCGTTTCCCTTTTCAACTTTTGAGGAAACTCCACACTGCTTTCCACAGCGGCAGCACCAATCTCCATTCCCACCAACAGTGTACTGGGTTCCCCTTTCTCCGCATTCTCAACAACTCTTGTTTTTGCTGATTTATTGATGATAGCCACTCTGACTGGTGTGAGATAAAATTCCAATTTTGAGTTTTCAATTTTGCCTGCTTCACAAAGAAACATAATTGAGCCTTCATATTTTTTAAATCATCTACTAATATGTATGTCCAAAATGTATCTGTGAGAAGTTTGGAAAAAACGAGAAGTTTATTCAAAGAAGTATTGTTACAGTGACTTACAAGCTTATGTACATATGCATATATACATATATTTGAGCATTTACACTCCTATAGTCATAATATAAAGGGAAAACAAAAATGGTTCAGATGCTTATTAGCCTGAATGTGAGGGCACACATTCCAAAAATATAAGGCCTCTGAGATTTAAAGTAATTGTAAAGCAGTGTTTCATGTAAATAGTACTCAGCACTTGCCGAATTAAAAATAAAATTAAGCCTTGAAATGGTGAATCAATCAGCCAATTCTTATATCTGGACTCAGCAGTCCTATTCCCTTGGGAAACTTGCTTACTGTGGTAGGTAGTTTCATTTTTTATTTTTTATTGAGGTGACATTGGTTAATAAGATTATATAGGTTTCAAGTATACATTTATGATACATGATCTGTATATTGCATTGTGTGCCTACTACCCAAAGTCAAGTCATCTTCAGTCACCATATATTTGACCCTCTTCATCCTTTACTATCCCTCTGCTCCCCTTTCCTCAGGTAACCACCATACTGTTGTTTGTGTCTATGAGTCTTTCTTGTTTGTTTTTCTTATTTGTTCATTTGTTGCTTTTAGTTTTATATTCCACATATGAGTGAAATCATATGGTTTTTAACTTTTTATGACTGACTTCTTTCAGTAGACAGCTTCTAACGTGGCTCCAATGACCCCACTTCCTGGTATTCACTCCCTGAGTATTTTTAGGAAAATCAAAAGAACATAAACTTGGAGGCCATTAACAAAAAAGATAAATGGGGTAAAGAGTACATATCCTGGTAACTCATTACCACTCTATTATCCACTTTGATATAACAAGGGTCTAACAATAAGTACAAGTTAAGTTAAAATATTTCTTATCAGATTATTCTTATCATGAATATAGCAAAGATTTATGGTCACTTATAATCCAAAATATTAACTCATATTTAAATCCCAAACAAAATTAATTAATTGTCTTCTGATTTTTGAGGGGTAAATCATTAACATTAACCAATTATTTATAACAGAACATTAATATTATATAGAAAACTTTTGTGATGATGATTCTCTTTTTAAAATATATTTTATTGATTATGCTATTACAGTTGTCCCACTTTCCCCTGTATATTCCCCTCCACCCTTCATACCACCTCCCACCTGCATTCTCCACCTTAGTTCATGTCCATGGGTCGTACATATAAGTTCTTTTGCTTCTACATTTTCTATACTATTCTTAAACTCCCCTGTCTATTTTGTACCTACCATTTATGCTACCTATTCCCTGTACTTTTTCCCCCATTACTATTCTTCCCCTTCCCACTGATAGCCCTCCTTGTGATGTGTACTTCTGTGATTCTGTTCCTGATCTACTTGTTTCTCTAGTTAGTTTTTATTTTTGTTTTTTTAGGTTCAGTGGTTGATAGTTTTGAGTTTGTTGTCATTTTAATGTTTATACTTTTTATCTTCTTTTTCTTAGATAAGTCCTTTTAACATTTCATAACAAGGGCTTGGTGTTGATGAGCTCCTTTAACTTTACCTCATCTGGGAAACACTTTATCTGCCCTTCCATTCTAAATGATAGCTTTGCTGGATAGAGCAATTTTGGATGTAGGTCCTTGCCTTTCATGACTTCAAATACTTCTTTTGTGTTCTATGATCATTACATAAGAAGGGGCAGACCCTTAGGTGCTCACCAGGGTGGGGCAACCCACGTGGCTGCAGCTGTTTTGTGGCACTGTATGTGGGGGATGGTCCAAGAGGGAACGATGCTGCCTTCGAGGCTTTCTGCCGGCTTTCAGCCACTCCCTCCGTTAGCCACAAGCAAATTGGGTGAGTGGGTTTGTGTATGTTCTAGGACCCTGTGAGTCTCTCCAATGAACTCTCCTGTGAGGCTGGGAGTTTCTCCCACCACTGCAACACCCACACGTGTTTTCAGCCAGAGGTTTTGAGTCTTTATTTCCCCTTGCTGGAACCCTGGGTTGCACAGTCTGTCTTGCTCCACAGTTGTTCCTCCCAGTTTATCCACACACAAATGTGGGACCACCCTCTGCCAGCTGCCACCTCACCTGGTCCATCAGCCGCTGCCTTGCCATGAGTCCTCTTCACCTCAGCTGGCCATCTCTGCTCCTCCTACCAGTCTGGATGAATATTTCTTTAACTTCTTGGTTGTCAGACTTCCATACAGTTCAATATTTTGGAAGTTCTGGGTATTTTTTGCTTTTAAATTTATTGTTGTCCTTCTTTTGGTTATGTGAGGAGGCACAGTATGTCTAGCTAAGCTTCCATCTTGGCCAGAAGTCGGATTCTCAATTTAATTCCCAATTGTAAGTATCAAAACCAAAATTATATGATATCATTATATAAACTTTGTTAAAGCAAAACCCCTCATATTTTTAGAATTTAATATTGTATAGAATTTTGTATTGATATGTCAGTATCTTTTTACTAGAATAAGATTAATGTAGAATAAAAATTCTCAACTTGAGCACCTATTATACATAAGTAACAAATAATTTTTTCTCATATCAAATTTGTGAATGAGTACAAAATACTATGTTAGATTTTTTTTTTGTTTTAGTATTGTGAAAATAAAACTTGCAAAGAAGTTCCTTTAAAGGGATATAACTGTAATGCCTCCACAAAATGTCAAGGGAATGGGGTAAGTAACTTTTCTTTTTATAGTTCTAAAATGCATGTTATTTTTGTGGCTAATTCAAAGTAAAAAATATATCATATTTGGGAGAACTGAGAGTCTAGGCTACTTTTAAACTGACCTTGCCTAGGGCTAGCTAACTGACATAAAGAAAATCAGCTAAATTAATTCAAACATTATTAAACCAATTGTACAATACTATATATGTATTGAATCTATTGTAAACACCCTCAACTTATGCATTAGAATGTGTTTAAATTAAAAACACATATTCTTTCCTAATGCTTATAAGTGCATGTTTTATAACATATTTTGTTCACCCTCGTACTCTTAATTAAAATTTATGACTGTATAATATTTTACCAAGAGTATACTTAAAAAAAAAAAAACATGTTGCCAAATTAATAGAATTTTCGGCCTGTTCTTTATAAAGGGGTTTCTAATAGGTAATGTATTCTCATGTAAAAAAGCTTTTATTTCTTCTGTAGCATTTTATCTATTTTAACCTGGTAATACAAATTTTCATTATTTTTAGATTTAATTTTCATTTCTTAGTATTTATCATTTGGCCCTTTATATGTAGTCAACATCATTGTATTGATCCCACATTCACCAAATTTATCAGTACTCAACTTTCTAATTTTAAAGTTTATTATCTTAGAAAATCTAAAATGTTACTACATTGTCTATAATTTTGTATGCGCTGTTTAACCAAGAGGGTAGATACATCTTTATGTTTTGTTTTTCTATAGTTATACAATTGTTGACATAATCTTTGGCTTTCCTTTGTTCAGTGATCTATTATCAGCCATCAGCCTTAATATTTCTTCATAAAATCTCAAAAAAGTTATGTATTGTAGATAACGGATACTTTGTTTAGTTGAATAAAAATGTTTCTTAATGCATTACTGTTGCAGACCCTTCTGCATGGCGTGGGTCCAGCTCCCACTCGGAGATGCACAGGACCCACACCCACAGATAGGTTCTCTGGTGGGTAATCAAATTTGCAATATACCTAAGCTGCTTTTTGCTAAAATCTCCCTCACCCTGCAAATGCTTGTTGTAACTTCCTAAATTCCATGCTAAACCTTGCAGGGACCAGTGTAACCGGATCAACCACTTTTGCCTTTTCATTTGCTAATATCCTTCTTCTGTGATGTGATGAGCCAAAAGATTGGCTCCTTTTGTTGTAACTGGGGATAGTGAGTGAGGACCATCTTGTAATGGGAGGAGATATCAGAATAAAGGCCTGTCATGGCGGAGGCCGTGGCTTTTGCTCCCCTTGAGAGAAAAGTCATACTGTTGTCCTTTTTCCTCCACCGGACTCGGTAGTCTGTGTGTATGTTTTTATTTCATCCATAATGATGCAGACACTGCTAGCCGGTGTCCGCATCACATTACCATTTAAGTTCTATTTTTGTTATTTAGACTTTTTGAATGTAGTTTTTCTTTTGACAAAACTTTTATTTGAAATGACATAATAAATAAGATAAAACTTCTATATTTTTATTTTTCTATGTATATTGTATTTCACAATTAAATGTTTTAAAGAGACAACTAAAAGTAATCAAAATGTCATGTAAGATTTAACTGTAGCTAGAGGAAGCTGTGTAAACTTCCCAATGAATCTCAACAAATAGACAAGTCTACCACTTGGAACTGAGGGAGCTGATTTATGACTCCATCATTTACAACTACAGCTCAATTTTATAAGCACGTAGCTGTTCAGAAATCTCAGTAATTGTGAAATGTTGGTTGTTAATACGGCATTATTCATTTTTCATTCATGATATACCTTTTGTAATTAGCAAAACTATATTTTTAGAGCAGTTTTAGGTTCACAGCAAAATTAAGGGGAAAACAACAGAGCTTTTCCATGTATCTCTTGCCCCCACACATGCATAGCCTACCCTATTATCAACATTCTACATTAAAGTGATACATTTGTTGTAATTGATTAACCTACATTTGCACATCATAACCACCTAAAGTCCAAAGCTAACATTAGGGTTCACTTTTGGTGTTGCATATTCTATGAATTTGGACAAATGTGTAATTACATGTGCCCAAAGTTATGGTATCATAAGAGCATTTTCACTGGCCTAAAAATTCTCTGTTCTCCTCCTTTTTATCCCTTCCCCACCTTAGCCTATGGTAACCACTAATCTTTTCACTCCTGCCACAATTTTGCCCTTTCTAGAATATCATATAGTTGGAAACATATGGTATGTAGCCTTCTCAGAGTAGTTTCTTTCAATTAGCAATAAATATGCTTCTAAGGTTTCTTTATGTCTTTTCATGGCTTAATGGCCCATTTCTTTTTAGCACTAAATAATATTCCATTATCTACATTTACCACAGTTTATTTATTTATTCACCTACTATTTATTTCTTGCATTTCTCCTTTATACATTTTCTTGCATTTTTAATGAATTATTATTCAATTCCTTCCCTTACCCTGCCTTATCCAAATACAAAGGACATTCTAGGGTATAACTTTGTTTTTTTCCTACTAGTTACCAGTAATTTTAACATTTTTCTAACATCTTTATTCATGTATCCTTACACAAAACTTGAACAAAAACATCTATCTCTACACACAGTTAAATCTTTTCCATTTTTGTACTTTTCCATACCTTTCCCCTTTCACCTCTAGCTTGTGTTTTGTGTAGCTACTTTGACTTTGAGATCCCTGAGAGATTCTATGCATTATTTTGTTTTGTTTTTCTCATTTTATTATTGGTGACACTATTACAGATGTATCCATTCCCCCGTACCCCGCTTGCTTACCTCCACCCAGTCCTCAACCCCCCTTTCCTCTGGCTGTCACCACACTGTTTACTGTGCCTATGGGTTATGCATATATGTTCTTTAGCTAATTCCTTCACCTTCTTTTATCCAGTTCCCCCTCCCCCTTCCCTCTGACAACTGTCAGTCTGTTCCATGTGTCCATGCCTCTATTTCTATTTTGTCAGTTTATTTTGCTCTTTAGATTCTGCATATAAGTGAGATCATTAGGTATTTTGTCTTTTTCTGTCTGGTTTATTTCACTTAGCATAATGCTCTCCAGGTTCATCCATGATGTTGCAAATGGTAAGATTCCCTTCTTTCTTTATGGCTGTATTGTAGTCCATTGTGTAAATGTATCACAGCTTTTTTTATCCACTCATCTACTGATGGGCACTTGGGCTGTTTCCAGATCTTGGCTATTGTAAATAACACTGCTGTGGACATAGGGGTGCATCAATTCTTTCAAATTGGTGTTTCAGGGTCATTAAGATATATTCCCAGAAGCAGGATTACTGGGTCAAAAGGCAATTTGATTTTTAATTTTTGGGGAAAATTCCATGCTGTTTTCCACAATGGCCGCACCAGTCTGCATTCCCACCAACAGTGCATGAGGGCTCTGTTTTCTCCACATCCTCCCCAGCACTTGTTGTTTGTTGATTTATTGACGGTAGCCATTCTGGCAGGTGTGAGGTGATATCTCAATGTTATTTTTTTCAAAAACTTGTGTTAGAGAGGGAATTATAATTTATTTATATTCACTAGTCTGGGTAAAATATCCTTTCTAATATGATACTGTTTTTCTATTTTAATGGGAGAGGTGGGTGCTGGAATACTACTTTTTTCAAAAGTAAAGAAAAAGTGTATGAGATATGTACATTTAGAGTTGTTACATATCAGCAATGCAAAAATTTTATCATCCCACAAAAAATTCCCTTGCTGTCATAGGATTATGACATTTCAGTTCCCTGCTCCCCAAACTTTGTAAATGCTGTTACACTCTCTGTTGCGTTCAGTCTTGTCAGAGAGTGATGTGATGTGAGTTTAATTCTTACTTTCTGCAGAATGTTATAAGATTACTTTTTAAGCTTAAAAATAGTGCTGACAAGTGACTAAAATTTGTCATTTTTGCTTCATTTTTTCTATCACAATGTCAACTTTCACATCCATTTTGCTATATCAAGTCCTTCTTCATTTAAGAAAATTTGTATAATACTGTTTATATGGTTATCACTTCTGCTCTAGCTGGCCACCTTCTTCCACTAAATTAGTCAAAATACAATGAAAGTGTCCTCCATTGTCTTATCTTGCTTAGGTAATTATAAATTAATTCGGGAAAAGGAAACAATTATGGATTAGGTTTAAAATGATAAATCAATTATATTCCAATCTTAACTTCAAAACTTTGTATTCAAATATTTATGACCAGCGTACTAAACATCTATAGATATATAAAATACTTTGTGGAATTCAAGGCTATAATTCAAACTGATGTTATTGAAATCACTTTTGATATGTAGGAAAAAATGTTTAAAATTTTTAATAAACTTTAAGGCAAACAATTTAACAGTATGACTGTGAATGGACATAACACAATATCTGTAGAATTATATGAAATATCTATACAATTTAATATTATGAGTTTGTTTTTTAAATGTGCCAGTCATATTTTCTGCACATATAAATATGAAAGTAAGTTCATGGTATAACATCAGTGATATTAGTTTGGCAAAAACCCATTAGTGTCTGTTGATGTGTGTTTGTGGATGTGGGTATCTATGTTTACATATGAACATGTGAATGAAATGCAGAAAATGTTTAGCATTGGGGAGAGGGAGTTAGTGAGTGAGAACTCTTTCAGTTCTATGTGTTTTCATTATTTGAATTTCACAAAATTTTACTTACTTATTTTACTTTAAGATGAAAATTAATACTAAACCATCCAAATGAAGAAGCACAAATAACATGTAAAACTTACAGAATGTAAACTGCTAGCAATGCAAGCTTATTGTAAAGTTCTATTTCATAGTTCATTTAAAAAATTTTCTCCATCTATGTTATTTGATTTTAGAAAATGGATTCACTTAAAAAGTAAATACACATAGTTTATAAATAGTGTCAAATTTCTAAAAAGGCCTCAGATAGGAAATTAAAGTGGCTAAGTCAATTGATGATAATTTTATCACAATATTTTGTATGGAAATGAAAATGCATCAGTAGAAAAATGTGAAGTGGTAACAGCAAATATTTGAAAATAAATTGATATAATGTTTGTATAAAATTCTAAATTCACCCAATAAGGTGCTTTCTTCTGCAAATGTCATAGCCATAATTTTATTGACTCAGATGATTAGTAGAATTAGAGGGGTGGTCACATTGTAGGTTTAAAAGTATCAAATCAATATAATATACATCTGAAACTAATATAACCAATGAAAGATTGTATAGCAACAATAGTTAAATAGAAAATAAATTTATAAATATGATTGAGGATGGCAAAATTCTTATAAAAAGTCAAAAATATTGAGGCCAGAAATATAAGGTCAGTCTGAAGAAAGTCCAACCATTGTTAATATAACAAGAATGGTTTATGTAACATTGATGTAACCTGTTAGCCAAGGAGAGTGGACTGGAACGTGCATGCATGAACAATGATGACTTCACTGTACTGATCAAGGGAGGGTGGTAGATGCCATTGAGTGAGCATGTGTACTGTGCGGCCATTGTATTCAAAATGACTGAGCAATGACTAGAGTAACAAATCTGCTTCAAATTTTGTGTTAAGCTTGAACATTCCTTCAAAGAAACTATTTGGGTGATTTAGAAGGCCACAGCTATGAGCAATTGGTGAGTGGCAGCTTCATCATACAACATGCCCGCTCATGCATCACATCTCCTACAGACTTTTTGGCAAAACATCAAATCATTCAGGTGACTCAGCCCCATGAGAGCCCAGATTTGGCACTCTGTGGCTTTTGGCTTTTCCCCAAACTAGAATCACCTTTGAAAGGGAAGTGATTTCAGACTGTCAATGAGATTCAGAAATATATGACAGGGCAATTGATGGTGACTAGAAGATCTGTGTGAGGTCCTAAGGTGCTTACCTTGAAGGGGAGTGAGGTATCATTGTCCTATGTACAATGTTTCTTGTTTCTTATATTTTCTTCAATAAATATGTTTTTATATTAAATGGCTGGATAACTTCTGGACAGACTATATTATCATGTAGGTAGTGATTATATTATTGACTATACGGTGTCAAAATTTTCACTACTTTTTCTAACATATTTCTCAGATTCCAGTCATGTACCACATAACAACATTTCCATCAGTGACTACATATAGGACAGTGGTCCCATAAGATTAAGTGAAACTGAAAAATTCTTATCACCCATGACATTGTAGCTGTCTTAACCACTGTAGCTTCACTGCACCATGTATTACTCACATGTCGTGGTGTTGCTGGTGTAAAGAAATCTAATGTGCTACCAATTGTGTAAAAGTATAGCACGATTATGTAAGGTACATAATACTTGATATCATAATAAACAACTACATTACTGGTATATCATTTATTACACTATACTATTTTTAAGTGCACTCTTCGTACTTATAAAAATAGTTTGCTTTAAAACAGTTTGTTGTGTTACCCTAGCAGCAGCCTCATACATTCCATGTTTACCACATCTCTTGATCGCATCATTTTCTCTTGTGCTTGATTTAATCTCCTGTTGTTTTATACAGTAACATGCTATACAGGCTTGTAGCCTGAGAGTAATAGACTATACCATATAGTCTAGACATGTAGTAGGCTATATAACATCTTAGTTTGTGTAAGTGAACTCTGTGATGTTCACACAATGACAAAATCATCTAACCATGCATTTTCCAGAATATATTCCCATTATTAAGTGGAATACAACTGTATATATTCTTAACAAACTTTTAAAAATAGTGATTTTACTCTCTTGAATTTAGGTATTTATGAGACTAACATGATTTATAGTGATTATATGTTTTTTCTGTTTTAGATATGTAATAATTTGGGCAATTGTCATTGCTTTCCTGGCTATCAGCCCCCAGATTGTGAGTTCCAGATTGGTTCACCAGGGGGAAGTATTGATGATGGAAATATTCAGAAATCTAGTGAGTAGAATTTAAACTTTTAAAACAAAGTGAAATTTTGTTTTATGAAATCAATAAATGTACTACCAAGTCAAATCCTTCATTAACTTCTGTGGAATTAAGAGTTATCATGTTTTGGTAAAGATGGACATGTAGGTAAACATGGCTCATGTCCTTGAACAACCACATCAAAGTTACAACTAAACTATAGAACAAACATCACTTAGAACCGTCAGAAATTGAGTTGAATGGAAGTCTGGCAACTACAGAATTAAATAAACCACATCAATCCAGAAGGTAGGAGGGGCAGAGGTATAGAACAGGCTTGTTCCATATCCACATATGGTGGAAAAAAAATTTGGGGAGGGATATCTTGGGAGCGAAGAGTCCTATTCCTATAATTTGGTTTACCTGTGGGAGAATGCATGTGATGGTACCTGTAGGAAGCCATGGGAATTTGATAATAATGTTTCCAACTCAATAGAGACATCAAAATTGGTATTCATTAGTTAGTTTATAATGAAAGTAATTCATGGAATGATATAAATGTGTGAAATGAGATAAGATATTTGGATATAACTTCAGGAAGCTACTATAATTTAGAAACAGAATTTCTGAGATTACTAATGATTCTTAAAAGAAAGATCATCAAGAGGAGTATTCACAAGGACTTCTGCCATGTTAGAATAAAAATAATAGAAAATTACATGAGAGATTTTTCACAAGGTAATAGTATAAGATTATGATTCTAGAGATAAGAGAAACATGAAACTCATTATTGTACATTTTGTGAAAAACTATCAACCATTCTTGTGTATGTATTATAGAAAATTCAGATGAAAAGGAAAAAGAAAGAATGAAGGTATAGAAAAGATATTTTAAAAATAATTCCCCCAGATTTCCTAAACAACATGAAAAACATTAACACTCAGATAAAAGAAGCTAAGTGAACCTCAAGCAAAATAAAATTTTTAAAAATAGGACTTCCGGCCAAGATGGAGGCGTAGGTGGACACACTGTGCCTCTTCTCACAACCAAAATTAAGGACAACAAATATTTCAAAACAGGAAAACACCAGAACTGACAGAAAATTGAACTGTACGGGAAGTCCAACAACCATTCATCTAGAACGGTAAGAGGGGCGGAGTTGCGGCAGGAAAAAGTGGAGGTGCGGTCCCTGGAATGCGGGCAGCAGCGGCTGTCAGTTCCCAGGTGCACAGGCGGCAGCTGGCGGACTCTGGGCCCACAGGTGGCAGCTGGCAGACGCCGGACACAGGGTTGCAACTGTGCAGACCCAGTGAGGCTGCACAAGGCGGCTGGCTGACCAGGTGGTCCCACATTCCCACGTGCAGACAATCCAGGTGAAGGGGAAGCGGCGAGAGGGACTGGAATCCAGAAGAGAGCGGAGCAGGCGCCATTGTTCCCTCTCAGACCCCGCCCCCACAAAAGCGTCACAACTCAGCGACTGGGCTGCCCCACACAGGGGAACACCTAAGGCTCTACCCCTCACTACTTCACAGCTGCGACCAGACCAAAGACAAAACAAAACAACAACAAAAAACACCAAAAATGGCTCAAACCAGAGAACAAATGAAATCTCCAGAGCCAATTCCTCTAAGCCATGAAGAGATAGCCAACCTATTGTTGTATCCCGATTGCGAGACAAATGACCAAGTTGGAGACAGGTGAAAGTGAGGATGGGATTTATTAACCTGCGCAGGGGCGAACTCCCGACTGCCTAAGCAGGAGATACAAATGGGAGTCGTGCCCTGCACTTAGAATGAGCTCCTTTTATGCATGATTAGCAAGCAAGCAGTTTACAGAAGCAGAAGTTGCAGTTATTGCTAGGGTACACAAGGGTCCTGGCTTGTGTCCTAATTTTACCTTGGAAACGTAAGACCTGGCTTGTGTCCTGATTTTACCTTGGAAACATCTAGTTCCTTAGTATTGTTGTGTCAACGTTTCTCATTTCTTAGGGTTGCTGAGGCCATATCCTTGAGGTTCTGTTAGTTCTCCTTTGTTTCAAACCTAGGAGACCTTACCAAACTTCCTCCTCTATGGTCCTATGACTTCTATGAATGGGTCATTTGTTTGGAGGTCTGACAGTTTTAATTACTCATAAAACTAGCCTTCTACACTATCAGATGCACAGTTCAAAGCCCTGGTCATCAGGATGCTCACAGAATTGGTTGATTTTGCTCACAAATTAGATGAACAAATGAAGACTCAATACGTGAAATGAAAGAAGACACATGGGGAACCAATAGAGATGGGAGGAAAACTGGGACTCAAATCAATGGAGTGGACCAGAAGGAAGAAACAAACAAACAAACAGAAAACAAGGAAGAAATAAGAATTCAGAAAAATGAAGAAAGGCTTAGGAACCTCTGGGACATTGTTAAACATCCCAACATTCGAATTATAGGGGTACCAGAAGGGGAAGAGGAAGAGCAACAAGTGGAAAAGATATTTGAACAAATAATAAAGGAGAACTTCCCCAATCTGGCAAAGGAAATAGATTTCCAGGAAGTCCAGGAAGCTCAGAGAGTCCCAAGGAAGTTGGACCCAAGGAGGAACACAACAAGGCACAGTAGAATTACATTAGCCAAGATTTAAATGAAGGAGAGAATTCTAGAAGCAGCAAGGGATAAGGGCACAGTCACCTACAAAGGAGTTCCCATCAGACTGTCAGCTGATTTCTCAAAAGAGACCTTGCAGGCAAGAAGGGGCTGGAAAGAAATATTTGAAATCTTGAAAGGCAGGGACCTACATCCAAAATTGCTCTATCCAGAAAACCTGTCATTTAGAATGGAAGGGCAGATCAAGTGCTTCTCAGATAAGGTCAAGTTCAAGGAGTTTATCATCACCAAGCCCTTATTATATGAAATGTTAAAGGGACTTATCTAAGAAAAAGAAGACAAAAATATGACAGTGAAAAGACAGCAAACTCACAGATATTAACAGCCACACCTAAAACAAAAGCAAATTCAGCCAACAACTAGAACAGGAACAGAACCACGGAAATAGAAATCACGTGGAGGGTTAGCAACAGGAGTGGGAGGAGGAGAGAGGGGGAAAAGGTACAGAGAATAAGTAGCATAGACGGTGGGTAGAAAATAGGGGAAGGGCAAGAATAGTGTGGAAAATGTAGAAGCTAAAGAACTTATGACACATGGACATGAACTAAAGGGGAGGAACGTGGGTGGGAGGGGTTGTGCAGGGTAGAGGGGAATGATGGGGGAGAAATGGGACAACTGTAATAGCATATCAATATAATATATTAAAATATATATAAAAAATAAAAAATCCTGCTTTTGAAAAAAATTTTTAAAAATACATCTAGTGTGTAAGGAAAAATCTTTAGCATACACCACATATTAAGACAGAAAATAAGCCTTGATGAATTCAAGAAGTTTGAAATTATACCAAACATCTTCTCTGACCTTAATGGTATAAAACTCAAAATCAATTACAAGGGGAAAAAAACTGAAAAACACACAAACATATGGAGGCTAAATAACAATGAATTGGTCAACAATGATATGAAAGAAGAAATCAAAAGTTACCTTGAGACAAATGAAAATAAACACACAACAACCCCAAATCTATGGGACACAGCTAAAGCAGTTCTAAGAGGGAAACTCATAGCAACACAAGCATACCTCAAGAAGCAAGAAATATCTCAAAAGACAACCTAACCTTATTATACCTAAGGAACTGGAAAAGAACAAGAAACAAAGCCCAAAGTGACTAAAAGGAAGGAAATGATAAAGATAACAGCAGAAATAAATGACAGAGAGCATAAAAAGGAAATAATACAAAAGATCAATGAAACCAAAAGTTACTTCTTTGAAAAGATAAACAAGATCAAAACTCCTTTACCGGATTCATCAAGAAAAAAAGAGAGAGAGGAACCAAATAAATAAAATCAGAAATGAAAGAGAAGTAACAACTGGCACCACAGAAATACAAAGAATTTTAAGAAAATATTACAGACAACTATATGCCAATAAATTGGATAGTCTGGAAGAAATGGATAAATTACAAGAAATTTGCAATCTCCCAAAACTAAATGAAGAAGAAACAGAATGTCTGAAAAGACTAATTATAAGTAATGAAATTGAAGCAGTAATAATTTTTTAAAAAGCATCCAACAAACAAAAGTCCTGGACTGAATGGCTTCACAGGTGAATGTTACCAAATATTCAAAAAATAACTAACACCTATCCTAAAACTATTCCAAAAAAGTCAACAGGAGTGAGGGACTCCCAAGCTCATTTTATGAGGCCAGCATTACTCTATTCCAAAACCAGATAAAGACACTACAAAGAAAGAAAATTATAGGCCAGTATCCCTAATGAACATAGATGTAATAATCCTCCACAAGATATCAGAAAACCAAATTCAGTGCTTGCTTGTGCGGAGGAGTTACAGCATGGTAGGATCATAAAGTAGCAAGAGAAAAACTTGAATTATGGATTCAGGTTTTATGGATTATTTATTATTTTGATTGTTGTGATGGTTTCATGGATATATATATATATATATATAAAACAAAACCTATCAAATTGTACATTTTATATAGGTAAATTTATGCGTGTCAAAATACTTCAATAAAGCTGTTAAAATAATACAATTTAAATAACATAGAAGAAAATAGTCATACCCGTAGTCAAATTTCAGTCACTAGCTAAATCCATTTTATTTATTCATCACATAAAAAAAGTAAGACTTTTATACTAAGTGGAGAAAACCCATAGATTTCAAAACAAAAACAAAAAAATCTTTTAAAACATTATAATATCTTTTAAATGTTTGCCTCATTGAGTTGTGTGTTTGTCAAATCTGAATCATCTGTACAGTTAAAATGTTTGTATTTCATTGTACATAAAAATAACTATAATAAAAAGAAGAGAAATATCAAATATATGCACAACCAAAATTTTTTAACTAATAAAAATATAATTGTTACAATCACTTAGAAAAATCATTGGAATATTTACTAATGTTGAATATAGGAATATGTGGTGAATAGTCAAAGAATAACTATAATAAAAAGAGGGAAATATCAAATATATGCAATAACCAACACTTTTATTCACTAATGAAAATATTAATGCTACAACCACTTAGGAAAATCATTGGCATATTTGCTAAATTGAGTATAGGAATATGCTGTGAATAATCATTGCTACTCTCAAGGGCATCTATCTGAGAGATATGTGTACATACACTGACTAAGAGACATGTAGTAGAATATTCATAGCAGCAGTGTTCATAATACCAATAATTGCAAATTACCCAAATGCCTATAAGAAATAGAATGTATTAATGGCTGTTAAATCTATTCACAGATATAGTATGTAGAGATGAGAATGTACATTTTGTATCTCTAAGGGACAATATGGGTGAATCCAGAAATTAGATAATATTGAGAAAAAAACAGACATAAATACATAGATAAAATATAACTCTATCTGTATGAAGTTTAAAATCTGCCAAGGGTGATCTTTGCCGTTAAATGCCATAGTAGAGATTATCTTCAGGAAAAGTGGTGACTGGAAGAAAGCACAATGGGGTTTCTGGGGTGATATTTCCTGGTGATATCTTTCCTGGATTTAAGCTGTTCACATAGATATGTTCAATTTAGAAAATTCTTTGAGCTGGATAGTTACGGCATGCATGCATTTCTAACATATTATACTTCAGTAAAAGTTTAATCTATTAATAATAATGAAATTGTATAATACTTCCATTTTTTAAGTGTAAGAAATAATAAAAGGTGTAACATGTTTTACAAACTGATAATGAGGGGGAAATACACACATTACATATAGTTTTATAGACATAAATATGGAAGTATAGGTATAAGTAAGGATTTTATTTATACACATAAAATATAAATACTAGATGGAGAAACACAAGCCATTTAGAAATGGTTTCCTCCAAGGAGAGAATCTGTGATTTTTCCAGTGAAGAGGGTGGGGTTCTGTATAGTACATTCCTTTTCAATGTTTGATCTCAACCTTACCGACATATTCCCTTCTAAGACATCAATGTCATGAATAAGCTAACGGTAGCAAGCAATACTCAAAACATGTCTATAATACCAGAATCACTAAAGAAATATGCGTAAAATACAAATAGGAAATTTATTTTTAAAGTACCATTGTAATTTTGGGCTATGACTTAAATGTTCTTCTGTTTTCCCTATAAGAGATTGCAAGGTATCAAAATTTCAATTGTTTTATATATATGTATATAAATGCATATGCATGTGTATATATGTGTATATTACATATGCATGATCAAAGTGAAGTAAATATACATTAATTTAAATATTTGGTGAATATCCACTGATCTGTATGTTTTATTTCTACCTACAGTTTTTATTAAAAAGGACTATGATGCACATCAGTACAACTGGATTATTCTCAGTTTCTACATTGCTTTGCCCTTTTTAATAATTTTCATCATGATAGTCAAGAAGCTGAATGAAGTGAGAAAATCCTTCAACAGAGAGAATGCAAAATATGAGGGGTAAATATAATTATACAAATAATCTATCATAAATTATAGACGTCATTGACCATTGTCATAAATTTATATTTATAATATAAAACAATTATTATATTTATTCCTAAGTATATGTTATTTTTAATCTAATATAAATGGCAGTTTTACAATTTTGTTTTCCAGTAGTTTGTTCTTAGCACATGCATATATCTTTTGATTATATATACATGTATATGTACGCATGCAGACATATATATAATGAGAGATACAAATAAGACAATATCTTGAACTCAAGTGGGGAAACAACAGAACATTTCCGGTAGAAAGTGAATTGCATTTCTCAGAAATTTGTTTCAGTATAATGTATTTATTTATTTATATCGATCCACCTCTCTATCTGTTATTGAGTAACACTTTCTCAGCCTTGAGAACTGGATCATAACATAGTATTTTATTTTAAGCAAAATTGGGACATCGAATAATTTGCTAAGTAACTATTTAAGAAGAAATTATAAACTTCCAATTTTTTAATCTGGAATCACTAACATCTTCTTACATCTACATGTTTTAAGATAAAACTATAGACAGTTTCCGTTTCTGACGCAGGTTACTAAGTTTGTCTTGCAATGATTTTGCAAGTTTGTGTATTTCAAAGAACTGACAGATCCCATAAAACATACTCACATAAGGTTCTATTCAAATACAATGCATTATTGATGAAACAGAAGTTTCAGATATTCAGTTTACTTTATATGAAAAATGTTCAGTTGGTTCTCCACAAGGATTCATGAAGGTCATGTGTTATAGCAGTATGTGTTGTAAGTTGTAATTAGTTTTGTGTAAACAATTATCTTTTTAAAACAGCTTTATCAAAATGTAATTTTATATATCATACAATTCACTCATTTAGTTGTACGATTTGATGATTTTGCTTTATTCTCCTAGTTGTGCAATAATCACCACAATCAGTTTTAGAACATTTTTTAGAACACTTTCATCACCCTAAAAGAAAATGTTCTCATTAGAAGTTGCTCCCAGCAGTTTTCAGTGTCAAGGGATTGAAGGAAATAGTGAGATGCTGGTCTAAAGGTACAGATGTCCAGTTACAATAACTTGCAAATATTTTCTCCAGTGTCTTGGGTTATCTTTTTACTGTGTTAATATTTTGGTTATACATCCAACATAATTGCAAACAGATTCTTGACAAGATATTTGTACACTGATGTTCATCACAGCTTTAAGGGAACAAATTAGCTGTTAACGGATGTGTTCATCAATGGATAACTGGATACACAAAATGTGGATACACAGTGGAATATTATTCAACCTGGAAATGGAAGGAAATTCTGACACATGCTACAACATGAATGGACCTTGAGGACACTATGCTAGGTGAAAGAAGCCAGTCACAAAAGAGAAATATTGCAGTTCCACTTGTAAGAGATATCTAGAGTGGTCAAATGCCTAAATAGAGAAAGCAGAAAGTAGTTGCCAGAGTCTGGAGAAAGGAGAAACAAGAAGTTATTGTTTACTCTGTGCAGAGTTTCAGTTTTGCAAGAAGAAAAGAAATCCAGATGGCTGGTGGTGATGTTTGCACAACCATGTTACTATACTAATAACAATGAACTGTATACTTGAACATGGTTTAAGATGGTAAATTTTATGTGTATTTTACCCCAATAAAAATTATCATAAAATAAATTTTAAAAACAAATTAAGAAATCAACAACCTGTTGTCAAACATGAAATATAAGTTCCTTAATAAATTAACTCTGTTGACTTCCAATGTGTGAACTTCATATTAATTGGGAAAAGTTACTATTTAGCCTTTCACTCAGTTTCCCTAAGCTGTAGACTTTTCTAAGAATCAAACATGTAGAAAACCAAACAACTAAATGAATTTTGTTTTTTTAAATATTTTTATTGTTATTCTATTACAGTTGTCCCAGTTTCCCCCCATTGCTCTACTCCACCCAGCCCACCCCCACCATGTTCCCACAGTCAATCCTCACACTGTTGTCCATGCCCATGGGTCATTCATACATATTTTTTTGACTAGTCACTTCTTCCCCTTCTTTCCCACATTATCCCCCTTCCCCATTCCATCTGGTTGCTCTATGTTCTATGTTTCCATGGCTCTGGTTTTACATCATTTGTTAGTTTATTTTGTTCATTAAATTCCTCTTACGGGTGAGATCATATGGTATTTGTCTTTCACCACCTGGCTTATTTCACTTAGCATAATGTTTTCCAGTTCCATCCATGCTGTCATGAAGGGTAGGAGCTCCTTCTTTCTTTATGCTGCATGGTACTCCATTATGTGACACAGTTTTCTGATTCACTCACTTACTGAAGGGTACTTAGGCTGCTTCCAGCACTTGGCTATTGGAAATAGTACTGCTATGAATATTGGGGTGCATAGGTTCTTTCGGACTGGTGTTTCAGGATTCTTAGGATATATTCCCAGCAGTAGAATCACTGGGTCAAAAGGCAGTTCCATTTTTAATTTTCTGAGGAAATTCCATACTGTTTTCCACAGTGGCTACACCAGTCTGCTTTCCCACCAACAGTGCACTAAGGTTCCCTTTTCTCCACATCCTTGCCAGCACTTGTTGTTTGTTGATTTATTAATGATAGCCATTCTGAGCATTGTGAAGTGATATCTCATTGTGGTTTTAATTTGCATCTCTTTGATGGTAGTGGTGTTGAACATCTTTTCATATGTCTATGGGCTATTTGTATGCCTTCCTTAGGGAAGCGTCTATTCAGGTCCATTACCCATTTTAATTGGATTATTTGTCTTCTGAGTAAGTCATATGAGTTCTTTATTTATTTTGGAGATTAATCCCTGTCTGATGTATCATTGGCAAATAAGTTCTCACAGATGGGCCATTCCCTTTTAATTTTGATGATAATTTCCTTAGCCATGCAGAAGCTTTTTAATTTGATGTAGTCTCATTTGTTATTTTTTTCCTTTATTTCCCTTGCCCTAGGAGATATATTGGCAAAGTATTGCTATGTGGGATATCTGGAAATTTCCTGCCTATTTTCTCCTCTAGGATTTTTATGGTATTATTTATATGAATGTCTTTTATCCATTTTGAGTTTATTCTGGTATATGGTGTAAGTTTGTGATTTAGTTTTATTTTCCTTGTAGGTACCAATCCACTTCTTCCAGCATCACTTATTGTAGAGGCTATTTTTACTCCATTGTATGCTCACGCTCCCTTTGTCAAATATTAATTGGCCATAGAGACAAGTTTTGTTATATTTAAAGTACATTTTATTGATTATGCTATTACAATTTTCCCTTTTTTCTCCCCTTTATAACCCTCAGCTCTATACCCGCCATTTCTCCAACATTTTCACCCACCCTTTTAGTTCATGCCATGGGTTGTACATATAAGTTTTTTGGCTTCTCCATTTCCTGTACTATTCTTAACCTCCCTATCTATTTTGTGCCTACTAATTATGCTTATTCCCTGCACCTTTCTTCTCATTCTTTTTCCTCCCCCTCCCCACTGATAACCCTCTATGTGATCTCCATTTCTGTGATTCTAGTCCTGTTCTAGTTGTCTGCTAAGTTTTTGTTTTTGTTTTTTTAAGTCCAATTGTTGACAGTTGTGAGTTTGTTGTCATTTTACTGTTCATAGTTTTTGATCTTTTTCTTTCTTTTTTTTTAAAATTTATTATTTATTTATCTTTTAGAGGGGAAGGGTAGGAGAGAAGGAGAGGGAGAGAAATATCAATGTACGGTTGCCTCTCGTGTGTCCCCTGCCGGGAACTGGCCTGCAACCCAGGCATGTGCCCTGACTGGGAATCGAACCGCGATCCTCTGGTTCACAGGCCCGTGCTCAATCCACTGAGCTACACCAGCCAGGGCTTGATCTTTTTCTTATTCTTAGATAAGTTCCTTTAACATTTCATATAATAAGGGCTTGGTGATGATGAACTCCTTTAACTTTACTTTATCTGGGAAGCACTTTATCTGCCCTTGCATTCCAAATGATAGCTTTGCAGGATAGAGTAATCGTGGATGTAGGTCCTTGCCTTTCATGTCTTCTTTCCAGCCCCTTCTTGCCTGTAAGATTTCTTTTTGAGAAATCAGCTGATAGTCTTTTAGGAACTCCTTTGTGCTAATTCTCTTTTTTTTTTTTTTTTTTTTTTACTGCTTCTAAGATTCTTTCCTTATCTTTAATCATGGGTAACTTAAGTAGGATGTGTCTTGGTGCGTTTCCTCTTGAATCCAACTTCTTTGGTACTCACTGAGCATCTCGGACTTGTAAGTCTGGTTCCTTCACCCAATTGGGGAGGTTTTCCTTCATTATTTATTCATATAAGTTTTCAATTTCTTGCTTTTCCTCTTCTCCTTCTGGCACCCCTATGATTCAGATGTTGGAACATTTAAAGTTGTGCCAAAGGTTCCTTAGCTTCTCCTCATCTTTTTTTTTTTTTTAAATAATGGGGCATCCTAAGTCTAGCCTCACTTATCTGCAAAGTCTGCAATCCTGCAGGCGGTGGTTGGACACACCTGCCTATTAGGGGACTTGCATGTCTACACCAAATCTCAGGCATTCAGTGCCTGGCCATCAAGTTCCCAGCCTGCTGTTCTCTCAAGAGACTCAGGCCCAAACTCTCCATTATACATAGCCCCCTGCTTGTCAGCTGTGCTGGGTAAGGCCCCATAATACCTTTGCAGTGACACTTTCTGTTTTTCCTGTGAAGCTGGACTCAGTGAGACTGAATTGTTCTTCCACTCTGATTCCTTTGTTGGCATGGTAGCTGTGTGTATGTATGCATGTGTGCACGAGCATGAGGTCCCTGCCCAGGATCATATCAGCTCCCCTTTTAAGAGAGTCTGTATGTGACATGCACACTGCAGCACCAAGCCCTGGGCTGGTTTTCTGCACTCTCCACCTCCCCAAAAATCATAGTGTCTCTCAGTCAGAGTTGTCCACAGACTGCCAGTGCCTCCAACAGTTTTAGTAGATAGAGTTTCTCTCTGGAACTCTCCCAGTTGGTGCTGCAGCTATGTACATGCCACTTGCTGTGTGTGTAGCCTCAGTCTCCACACTTTGTATATCATTCCAAGTCTCTCCTGATTAGGGTTAGTGGTTTCCTGTATAGGACCAGGGTCCCCACTCTGGGAGGGGAGGGAGCCACTAAGCTGCATTTTATCTCTGATCTCTCCTCTGCTGCAGGCATCTCCCACAGGGCATTTCCTGCTCAATTTATAAAATCTCTTACTGGACAATTCAAAGCATTCTGTGTACTCAGCTTCAAAATTCATATTGGCTGAGATTCCACTGATTGTTCAGGTCACTTGTCGGAAGATCAGCCGAAAATCTGTGCTGTGAGCACAAGCAAGTGGGCTCAGCTTCCATTTACTCCGCCACCATTTTACCCTCCAGAATTTCCTTCTGTTTCAAGAAACATTTTAGTTGTGATTCTTTTGCTTCCTACTTCGGCTATAAATCAATGCTAAAGTAATAAAACCCAGATATACATTTAATACTTATAATAGCTATTAGGACTCCTTAGTTTTCTAAGAAGAGAAACGTATCTGTAATAGCATTGATTTTTTATTTTTTTAGTTTTATGCTTTTGTGTGCTTTGACCTAAGACTTAATTAGAAATCTGGCACTAGATATGGTTAACATAGACAACTGTCTGTTACTAAACATATCATGAATTTCTATTTTCTTCTTCCTTCACTGCAGTAATTCAACCATTGTACCAGAAAAGCTATGACATGGACTCTCAATGTTGCCAAGAACTTCATCCTCAATGGTCTGCTTCCAGAGGAGAAAGTGGCTTCATAACCTCATGTGACCCTGAAGGCCTTTGAAATGTCAGATTCAGGAAATAAAGCATGTGGCAGAAGGCAGGCTCTGGAGTGGGGGAGCTGGCTGCGGTGGGCAGGACCTCTGGTGTGGGCGGGAACGAGCAGCTAATCTTTCCACCCACCGCCACCATCTTGCTTCTGTTCCTTCCCTCAATCCCATTCACCCTGGCTTCCCAGCCCTCGAGATGGTGCGGTGCGGTGCACTACCCACCACAACATCCCCGCTGTGGGGAGGCCCACTTGCCTTGCAATGCTCTTTCTCTTGCTGATCCTCTCAGGTCTGGGCCAGCTGACATCCGCAGGCCATCCTAAGTGGAAGAACCTGTGCCATAGGAGGGATGCCGGGGTTGGGGGGCAGAGTCCCTGGGTGAGGCGAGTATCACCCTCCTTGCTCCAGAACCTGGACCATGTCGGGGATCGCCCAGGGTGGTGTCACAGTCCGCCTAGTTCTGTGGCACCCAAAGGTTGGAGAGCTCAGAGGAGGCCTGGGACAGTTGTTCCTCACTTAACCGAGGCTGCACTGGCAGGAGAGAGCGGCCTGCTTCTGGGGCGGTGGGGACAGAGAATCTGAACGGAGTCTGGGACCAGCACTTCTTCGTAGGTGATGTTGAGGTCAGAGTCCCAAGTTTCCTGTCACATGGAGAGGAGCCTCTTCCTCTTCCTGGAATCACACAAAGTGTGTGGTGTGTGTGTGTGTGTGTGTGTATGTGTGTGTGTAATGTTCACGCATGTTTTCCTTACTGCAGACTCTGAAATGTCACATCTGCAAATTACAGTGCCACAGAAGCTTGGGAGCCACACCAATGATGGCGATGCTTCAGAACTACTTCCAATTAGAAATTACTTTATGGGTATTCTTAACTGGACTACATGACCCAAATCAAGTCATTCATATCCATTTTTAAGAATGTTTGTGTTCAAATTTACTTTGTTAAAGAGCCATTTTGTATCACAGCAAGTGTTTTGATATTTATTTTCCAAGTAATATGCAATATAAACTATTTTTGATTTTCGAAAAATTATACATTCAGGGAGGAAAATGACCACTGACTTCTTACCTCTAAAATATTGGTAATTTAAATACTTACTCTTATATAAGTGAGATCATACTAATACAATACATTTGATGTGTGTCATAGGTGTGGTAGCTGTGCCCAGTTTAGTCCCACAGCACTGATTAGCAAATACTGAATTATTCTTCCCAGGGAGCACATGTCATATCTCATATAGATTATTATCTAAATCCATAAATTAGTTTATCCTGGAAACTCTATTTTCGCTACTTTGCAAAAGAGCAAAGCAAGTTCAGAATTGTCCAGTGACTTTCCTGGGGGCTACCCACTAACAGGTGCCAGAGTTGATGATATTCAAACCTCCTCCAACTACCCTGCCCCCGAACCTGAGTCATCCTTCTTTTGAAGTTTTGAAACAAGCATTGACTTCTCCTTAGTTATGAACGTCCTAGATGGCATCTTCTTCCAATATCAGCCTGTTTTGCTTGCATTGAAAATCTATTGTTTAGTGTAGCCACCATCAATATCTTAGCTAGATCTCATGATCTACATCAGCACTTGCTGCTTCACTTTGTACTTTTATGTTATGGAGATGGCTTCTTTCCTTAAACCTCATGAACCAACCTCTGCTAGCTTCAGACTTTTTTCTGCACTTCCGTCACCTCTCTCAACCTTCATAGAATTGAAGAGACTTATTAAAAAGGCATTACTCTGGATTGAAGAGAGTTAATAAGGCATTGCTCTGGCTAATTTTATCTTCTATCCAAACCATTAGAACTTTCTCTTTATCAGCAATAAAGTATTTTGCTTTCTTATAATTTGTGTGTTTACTGAACTAGCACTTTTAATATCCTTCAAGAACTTTTCCTTTGCATTCATAACTTGGCTAACTATTGGTGCAAGAAGCCTAGATTTTGGCATTCCTCACTAGGCTTGATCATTCCTAGCCCCCAAACAATTGAATTTATAACATCACTCATTACCACAGAAGTATAGGAAAAAGTTTGAACATTATAATTTGAGGATTAGCAAAATAATGACATGGAAACTCAAAATGAGGAAATACTATTGGAAAAATGGCACTGATAAACTTGCTTGATACCCAGTTGTTACAAATTATTAATATGTTTTTAGAGTGCAATATTTGTGAAGCACAATAAAGTGAACCCATGTTTTAAAAAATTAAGCTCAATAAAATGAGGTATGTCTGTACATTATGTTGTTTAAACAGATTTCTACCTTGAGTAATGGTATATGGTGATGCAATTACATTATATCCAGAATGTGGAGGGCAAATTATACATTTTTATATTGAAACAATAGGATAAAGGAAAGATACTGAAAGAAATATTTTATTGCTTTATTTTCTAAAGAGTTTGTAGTGAATACAGTTAGAAGATCCATCATGGAGTTAACTTACAAAAACAATCAATGTAGTACACCACATTAACAGAATGAAGGAAAACATGATGATCATCCCAATAATGCAAAAAAACCCCACATTTGATAATTTTAATATCCATTTATGACAGAAACATTCAACAGGTTAGGAACAGAAGGTAACGACCTCCTAATAATAAAAGGCATATGAACAGACCTCTAGCTAACATCCTACTCAATAGTGAAAGAGTGAAAAGATTTTTTCTAAAATCAGAAGGCAAGGATGCCCATCTTGCCACTTTTATTCAAAAGATTACTGGAAATTCTAGGGAGGACAATTATGCAAGAAAAAAAATAAGGCATCCAAACTGAACAAGAGAAGTAAATTATTTCTTTTCATGGATGGTATCATTTTATGTGTAGAAAACCTTAAAGATTTTACATGCACACACATTCCTTAGATACAATAAATTCAGCAAAATAGGAAGATACAAAATCAACACTCAAAATTATGTTATATTTCTATACATTTAACAATGAACGATTCAAAAATAAATTTTAAGAACTATTCTATTAACAATGGCATAATTGTTACAATGGCATAAAAATAATAAATTATTATCAGAAGGTGAAAGAGGTACAATGAAAACTACAAACAAATAACTAGAAAGATATCTCATGTTAATGGACTGGGAGAAATATTAAGATGCCAGTACTAACCTCAGCAACCTATATATTGAATGTATCAAAATATGAGAGAATTTCACAGAAATAGAAAAATCCATCCCAAAATTTATTTGAAATTTCAAGGAATCCTAAACAGTCAAAACAATTTGAAAAGGGCAAAATTGGAGGACCCACACTTTCTGATTTCAAAACTAATTACACATCTGCAGAAATCAAAGCATAATGGTATTGACATAAAGACAGGCATATGCACTAATGGATGAGATCAGAGAGTCCAAAAAGAAACTTTTATGAATGTGGTCAAATAATCTTGTGGAAGGACCACTCAATAGGGAAATGACCATCTTTTCAAGAAATGGTGCTGAGAAAACCGAATATTCATATGCAAAAGAATAACAATTAAACACTTTCCTAACACTATGTATAAAAATTAAGCCAAAATCAATAGAAGATTTAAATGTAAGCACTAAAACTATGAAAGTCTTCTTAGAAAACAGGATAAAAACTCCACAATGTGGATTGGGTTTGGAAATGATTTCTTGGATATGACACCAAAGACACAGGTAACAAAATAAAAACATTGACAAATTTCACTTTATGAAAATTAAAAACTTTTGTGCATCAAAAGATACTACAGAGTAAAAAGGCAACCCACACAATGGAAAAATATATTTGTGAATCACACATCTGTTTGCAAATCATAGTCTTATGAGAAATTAAGATCCAGAATATAAAGGAACTCCTAAAACTCAACAACAAAAAAAGAAGAAAGCAAATAATCTGATACAAAAATGACCAAAGGACTTGAACAGACCTTGTCTAAAGAGATATACAAAAAGCCACTAAATATATGAAAAGATAGTCAACATCTCTATCATTGGTAAAATGCAAGTCAAAACCCATAATGTTGTGGCAGACTCTGGCCAGCAGAGTCTGTGTGTTGTGGTTGAAGATGAGAACAATGCACACAGACTATGATAGTCCTGTGGAGAAAAAGGGATGGTCCAGGCACTTCCTTAAGATGAGAGTCCTATGGCTGCTCCTCTCAAGCAGAGAGTGCCCAGACCCTTGCCTAGACAGGCTTTTATTGTTTCTCTCAGGTCTTCCATCAAAGAAGGATTTATTATCTATTACGTAGAATGTTACTGTCTACACTTTAGGTACAATCAAGGAAATGAAAGTAAGAAATGCAAAAGGGAAAAGTGGCAAGCTAATTATGCTCCATCCTTGGGAAAACTCACACAGGCTTAGGGAATTACCTTGAAGATAGGTAATAAATATCTACTGTTTCAGACCAGGGTGAGGGAGTTTTAGCAAGAGCAAGCCATAACAGTCTGTATGCATTTTCTAGGCCTGGTTCCCACAGGAAAACCAGTTTGAGGGTCTGGCTCCTGCCCACCACTTCGCTCCTGTCAGCCTTTTATACAGGGCTGAGTCACATTTGCCACATTCAAACAAACCACTTCCCTACATAATGCCATACCACCTCACAACCATTATGTAGGGTACTATCAAAAACCCCATAAAATAGTAAGTGTTCGTATGGATGTATAAGAATTGGAATCTTTATGCACTGTTGGTGGGAATGTAAAATATGCAACCACTGTGAAAGAGTTACTCAAAAAAATTAAAAATAGCATTACAGTATGGGTTAGCACAATCCCACTTCTGGGTAAACACAGAAAGCATGGTCTCAATTAGCTATTTTTACACTAATGTTTACAGGAGCATTATTCATGATAGCAGCCCAAGACTGTGAAGAACACACATTGGGGAAAGTATAATCTTTTTAATAAATGGTTTCAGGAAAACTGTATATTCACATACAGAAGAATAAAGTTAGACCATGATTTCACATCTTACCCAGCCCAAATAAACTTAAAATTGATTAAAGATTACTTCCAGCCAAGATGCAGGCGTAGGTGGACACACTGTGCCTCCTTGCACAACCCAAATTAAGGACAACAAAGATTTAGAAACAAGAAAACAATCAGAAGTGAGAGAAAATTGAACTGTCAGGAAGTCCAACAATAATTCATCCAGACCAGTAAGAGGGGTGGAGTCACGGCAGGAAAAAGTGGAGGTTGGCGGATCTGGGCGCGCAGGCAGCAGCACCTGGCAAACTCCAGGTGCGCAGGCGGCAGCTAGCGGACTCCAGGCACGGAGTGGCAACTGTGCAGATCCAGTGAGGCCTTGCAAGGTGGCTGGCTGACGAGGTGGTCCCACATTCATGCACAGATAATCCAGGCAAAGGGGAAGCAGCAGAAGGGACTGGAATCCGAGAGAGAGCAAAGTAAGAGCCATTGTTCCCTCTTGGACCCCGCCCCCACATACAGCGTCACTACCCAGAGACTGGGCTGCTCTGCCCTGGTGAACACCTAAGGCTCCGCCCCTCACTACATAACAGCCCCCACCAGACCAAAAAAAAAAAAAAAAAAAAAAAAAGCACCAAAAATGGCTCAAACGGGAGAACAAATGAAAGCCCCAGAGCCAATTCCTCTAATCAATGAAGAGATAGCCAACCTATCAGATGCACAGTTCAAAGCCCTGGTGATCAGGATGCTCACAGAATTGGCTCATTTTGCTCACAAATTAGATTAACAAATGAAGGCTACAATAAGTGAAATGAAGGAAAACCCACAGAGAACCAATAGAGATGGGATGAAAACTGGGGCTCGAATCAATGGAGTGGACCAAGAGGAAGAAAGAAGCAACCAAACAGAAAAGGAAGAAACAAGAATTCAAAAAAATGAAGAGAGGCTTAAGAACCTCCAGGACATCTTTAAATGTCCCAATATCTGAATTATAGGGGTACCAGAAAGGAAAGAGGAAGAGCAACAAGTGGAAAACTTATCTGAACAAATAATAAAGGAGAACTTCCCCACTCTGGCAAAGGAAATAGACTTCTAGGAAGTCCAGAAAGCTCAGAGCGTCCCAAAGAAGTTGGACCCAAGGAGGAACACACCAAGGCACATCATCATTACATTAGCCAAGATTCAAATGAAGGAAAGAATTATAGAACCAGCAAGGGATAAGGGGACAGTCATCTACAAAGAAGTTCCCAACAGACTGTAAGCTGATTTCTCAAAAGAGATCTTACAGGCAAGAAGGGGCTGGAAAGAAGTATTTCAAGTTATGAAAGTCAAGGACCTACATCCAAGATTGCTTTATCCAGCAAAGCTGTCATTTAGAATGGAAGGGCAGATAAAGTGCTTCTCAGATAAGGTCAAGTTCAAGGAGTTCATCATCACCAAGCCCTTATTATATGAAATGTTAAAGGGACTTATCTAAGAAAAAGAAGATCAAAAATAGGACAGTAAAAAGACAGCAAACTCACAGCTATTAACAACCACACCTAAAACGAAAGCAAACTAAGCAAACATCTAGAACAAGAGCAGAAACACAGAAATGTAGATCATATGGAAGGTTAGCAACAGGAGTGGGAGGAGGAGAGAGGGGGAAAAGGTACAGAGAATAAGTAGCATAGCTGGTGGGTAGAAAATAGACAGGGGGAGGGCAAGAATAGTGTGGGAAATGTAGAAGCTAAAGAACTTATGACTCATGGACATGAACTAAAGCGGGGGAATGTGGGTGGGAGGGGGTGTGTAGGGTGGAGGGGAATGATGGGGGAGAAATCGGACAACTGTAATAGCATAATCAATAAAATATATTTTAAAAATTTAAAAATTTTGATTAAAGATTTACATTTAAGATCTGAATCTCTAAACTCAGGAGAAAAGCTTCTTGATTATGGTCCCAACCACAGAATATTTGTTTTTTATTAATATATTTTGTTGATTGTGTTACTACAGTTGTCCCATTTTCCCCCTTTATTCCTTTCCACCCTGCACCCCCTCCCATCCAAATTCTCCCACCTTAGCTCATGTCCATGGGTTGTGCATATAAGTTCTTTGGCTTCTACATTTCCCATAATATTTTTAACCTTCCCCTGTCTATTTTCTACCTACCATTTATACTACTTATCCCCTGTACCTTTTCTCCCCTTCCTTGCTGATAACCCTCCATATGTTCTCCATTTCTGTGGTTCTGTTTCTGTTCTAGTATTTCCTTAGTTCATTTTTGTTGTTGTTTTGGGTTTTTTTTAGGTTCAGTTGTTGATAGTTTTGAGTTTGTTGTCACTTTACTGTTCATATTATTGATCTTCTTTTTCTTAGATAAGTCCCTTTAACATTTCATATAATAAGGGCTTGGTGGTGATGAACTCCTTGAACTTGACCTTATCTGGGAAGCACTTTATCTGCACCTTCCATTCTAAATGAAAGCTTTGCTGGACAGAGCAATCTTGGATGCAGGTCCTTGCCTTTATGACTTTGAATACCTCTTTCCACCCCCTTCTTACCTTCAAGGTTTCTTTTGAGAAATCAGCTGATAGTCTTATGAGAACTCCTTTGTAGATAACTGCTTCCTTTTCTCTTGCTGCTTTTAAGATTCTCTCCTGATCTTTCATCTTGGCTAATGTAATTATGATGTGCCTTGGTGTGTGCTTCCTTGGGTCCAGCTTCTTTGAGACTCTCTGACCTTCCTGGACTTCCTGGAAGTCTATTTCCTTTGCCAGATTGGGGAAGTTCTCCTTCATTATTTTTTCAAATAAGTTTTACGTTTCTTGTTCTTCCTCTTCCTCTTCTCCTTCTGCCACCCCTATGATTCAGATGTTGGAATGTTTAAGGTTGTGCCAGAGGTCCCTAATCCTCTCCTCATTTTTTTATTGAGTTCTTGTTTCTTCATTCTGTTCTGGTTGCATGTTTCTTTCTTCCTTCTGATCCAGACCATTGATCTGTGTCCCTGTGGGGGAGCTTCACCTGGCAGTGCTCCCAGCTCTGCCAGCCACCCATGGATGATAATAAGTCTACCAAGACATAATCTGCTTGGGGAGAAAAGGCCAACCAGTCTCAAAGGAGAAAGGTCTCGAGCCTCTCTCTCAATGGGCTTTTATTGAGTTTAGCTTGCACAGGGATGTATATATCAAAGAAAGGAGGTATGGTTTACCGATAACATTTCTGAGATCACAGGGGTCCTTTTGAGTCAGGGTCTTGTAGACAGGGGGATATCAATTGGCCATAAAACCTAGGGAAACAAACTTATTTTGTGCTTTGACCCTTAACATTTAAATTGAGGGCATTCTTAGCAAAGCAGATTTTACAGGACTTAATGCATTCTATCTCAGGCCTGATCATCTCTTTGCCAGGAGCCACCGGTTCTAGCACAGGGCCACACCCCCTTTCAGCATTTTAACAGGCCTGAATCAAGTGGGGGAAGCAAGGCAGCCAAAAGGTAAGGAGACTTTTTACAGATAGAATGAGGACTCAAGCTATGATAAAGCTGAGGGATGTGGGTCTTTTGACCCTCCTCCACAACTTTCTACATCTGTCCCTGGGTGCTCCTTCATGACTGGGCCTGTCTTAGGTTGTTCCTTCCTTGAGGAATCTTACATGTCATTGACTATCCAGCCATGCTCCAGGGGCCAAGCAGGGTGAAGTAAAGGGGGCAAAGGCTGTGGCCCTGCTAGAAGGATAAGTTTTGTCTCTTCAGTGGTTTATGGTCCCAAAGTCCCCTAGTCATGGGCCCTTTTCACCTGTCAGTGGGGTTACAGCTTTTGAAACCAGGCAGCACAGTTCCAAACAAGTCCTGATTTACTTTCTGTCACTATTGGTTCCCTGTACATTTTCCTTTATTTCAATTTTCATAGCCTTCACTTTTTCCTCCATTTTTCAAGCATAGTCAACCAATTCTGTGATCATCTGATTACCAGTGTTTTGAACTGCGCATGTGGTACATAGGCTATCTCTTCATTGCTTAGTTGTATTTTTTCTGGAGCTCTAATCTATTCTTTCATCCGAGTCCTTTTTTTTTTTTTTTTTTGCCACAATGCATGCAATTTGTAGTAAGGGGCAGAGCTGTAGGTATTCACCAGAGCAGGGCAACCCACATGGCTGCATTGTGGTGCTGTATGTGGGGAATGGGTCTGAGAGGGAATAGTGTCACTTGCTTTGCTCCTGGCCAGCTTTCACTCACTTCCACAGCTACCCATAAGCAAACTGGGCCCTTCTGGTGCTCATTCCCAGATGGGTTGGGTTGTGTACATTCTAGGACCCTGTGGATCTCACCAATGAACTCTCCTGTGAGGCTGGGAGTTTCTCTCACCACTGCAACCCCCACAGGTTTCTTCAGTCAGAGGTTTTGAGGCTTTATTTCCCCACACCAAAACCTTGCGTTGCGCTGTCTGTCTTGCTCCCCAGTTTTTCTTCCCTATTTATCTGCACACAAATGTGGGACCTCCTGGTCTACCAGCCACCACCTCGGAAGGTCCACTAGCCACCACCTTGCCCATCCCAGTCCTCTAGCCACTGCCTTGCCATAAGTCCTCTCCATGGACTTATGCCCATGTCTGCCCTTCCTACTGGTCTGGATGAATGTTTCTTCTTTAATTCCTTCGTTGTCAGACTTCCATAAAGATCTATTTTCTAACAGTTCTTGTTGTTTTTTGTTTTTAAAATTGTTTTGTCCTTCTTTTGGTTGTTCAGCATGTATCTACCTAAGCCTCCATTTGGCCAGAGGTCCGACTACAGTATTTTGGCTATGATCCCAAAACACAGGTAGCAAAGGCAAAAATAGACAATGGTATTGCATCAAGCTAAAAAGCTTCCACATAGCAAAGGAAGCAGTTAGCAGACTGAACAGACTACTTATGTCATTGGAGAAAATATTTATAAATTGCATATCTGATAAAGGATTAATAACCAAAATATGTAAGGAACTCAATAACAAGAAAAGAAATGACCTAATTTAACAAATGGGCAAATTATATAGATATACTCTGGTATGAAATCTTCACTTAATAACAGATGTAAGTTCTCAGAAATCAAAATGCGAAACCATTTCCTCATTGTTTATCCCAGGCAGTCTTTAAGTCCTGACAATTTACTAAAATTACTCTGGCAAAAGCATCATTTACCTCTATAATTGGTGGACATTCAGAAAAGGAAACTCTTAGCCTCTGTGATGACATATTCCCACTTCTGACCCAGGAATATTTTTGTGTTTCAATGAAGAATCTTTAGGTCTTAATAATCTCCAGGTAGGATGATGGTTTTCTAATCTATGTATAATGAGTTGAGGTGTGCAGAAGTGGAATGGGGTGCAGAGCAGGGGTCCCCTAACAATAGGAGAAAACACCCACAAACCTTCACTGGGAGAAGTGGATGATATGGAGGTTAAGGTCCTTTGCATAGCAATGTCAAATTAATAGCAGGGTTTTTCTTGAAAGAAAGCAGACTCCTGCCAGAGCAATAGGTGTATGTGACTTTAAGGGTGTATAGTGATTCCTGACATAGCCAGGGGAGGCACATGCCCCAATGTCACAGGGAAACCTTATCCAGACTAAAGATGACAGCCAAAAAAGGTAAAAGATATAGTGGAACTGGCAAAAGTAACACATCATAGAGGGGCCAGATATATGGTCATATGAGGTCAGATATGAGGGCCAAGCATTTAAAATGGGGGCAGGCTAGAAGACAGGGAGACCACAAGAAGCCACACAGTCTTAAAGGCTGTAGGATGGGGTCCTGGTCTGTCGTGAGGTCTGGCATGTAGAGAAAGAGTCTGATACAAGGTCTGGTGTAGGAGAGGAGACCCACTGGGTAGCCTGCCTAAAGAAGACACTGGATTAGCTGATGGAGCTGTATATGGACCTGCCTAACCAAGCATTGATTCGTGGCAGATGCCTGAAGCTGAAATGTGACCCAGAATGCTGAGCTGCTACTGCTTCTCTGAAGGACATATGGAAAAGTCACTCTCTTGGGACATGTGCCTCCATGGACTCCATCATGATCCAGTGTAACATGGCACATGTTTTCTTGAACTATTACAGGGAGACTGAGAACATCATACCCCAGAGCCTGAAGGACAGAGCTCCTGAGAGAGGATGGTGACTTTGCAATCCACAAATGCACATTCTAGAGAGGATGGAGACCTGTTTTGCACAGCCAGCTTAAGAACAGATAAAGATATGGGGGACTTCTGGGCATGGTTTTGGCTTATTACCTTTTGGGGAGCAAGGGAAGTGCTGGGATTCATGAGAGAACAGGGCTCTGAGCAGGAGTGCTCTTAGCCCCCCTGAGTTGGGAATCCTGTAAATAAAAACCTGTTTCTGTCAACACTTATTGTTGGGTCATGTATCAAAGGATCACATGGCTGAGCCCCAGTTTGCTCAGTTGAGGCAGAAGTGCATCTATCTCAGTAAGGGCAACATAAGGAGAGGGGACATTAAAGAAAGAAAATCTTACCCAGAAAAGATCCCCTTCAAGTAAAGAAGAGCAGCAAGTCCAGGAGCCCTTTGGGGGTTCCTAGATATATCCTAGATCTCAAATTAAATGAGACCACAGAAGTATCACCTGGAGAGAAAACAGTTTCTATGACCACAAACTCAGTTTGAGCAATTTCTCAAAGATGGAATATCTGGGGACTAGAGATTGGCCTGACCTAGGAACACTTCCAAATCAAAACCCTGGAATGGATAGAGAGGGGAATCACAAGCTATGGAGAAGTGTGTACAGTAGTGTCCTCTCTTGAGATGGAAGCAGTTAGCTTGGCCACAGGCATCTGAGGGTGGGCAACTGATGTTGTGCACAGTGGACAATGAAATGTTTTCACCATGAGATGTAACAGCCTCTCGGTTCAAAAGAGGCTACTAAAGGACCAAGCAGGTGAGAGATAAAGAGACACAAGTCTACCCATTTTCATTCACAGGATTTATTTTGGTTTGTGAAATTGAAAGCTTGAGCCATGACAAAAGGAGAGAAAAGCAGATTTTTTCATTCTTGAATCAGGCCAGTTAGTGGTGTTTCTTGGTAATATCCTTTCTCCAATTTATGGCTTTTTTGACATTATTGTTTAGTCACTGTTGTAAAAGAAATATGGAAAATACAAATGTAAATTTTAATGAACACTGTCTAATTTTACTATGCAACTACAAGTATAGCATTTAATTAGTATAATAAGACACTGGTTATACTGCCACAAGTCTATGCCAGTGCTCCACGAAATTTGAAAACTGATTTCTTTTTCCTGAATCCTTTGTGATAGCCAGATTAAAAGGAAATATTATAAATTGGTATTTATAAATGTCTCATTTACACAGTGTCTATGTATGCCTCCCATGAATAAAAGAAAAGCACCAACAAGGAATCATAGGGGAAAAATAACAACAATATGTGAATAAAAAATGGCACTGCATCAAATTAAAAAGCGTCTACATGGCTAAAGAAAACATCAGCAAAATGAAAAGGGAACCAACCATATGAGAAAATATATTTGCCAGGGGTACTTTGGACAAGAGTTTGATCTTCAAAATATTTAGAGAACTCACATGACTCCACAGCAGGAAGACAAACAATTCAATTAAAAAATGGGCAAAGGACCTGAACAGACACTTCTCCAAGGGGGATATACAGAGGGCCCAGAGACATATGAAAGGATGCATCACTAGCAATCAGAGAGATGCAAATTAAAACCACAATGAGATACTACTTCATACCAGTCAAAATGGCCATCATTAACAAATCAACAAAAACAAGTGCTAGTGTGGTTGTGGAGAAAACAGAACCCTAGTACACTGTTGGATGGAATGCAGACTGGGGCAGCCACTGTGGAAAACAGTATGGAATTTCCTTAAAAAACTAAAAATGGAACTGCCTTTTGACCCAGTGATTCTACTGCTGGGATTATACCCTGAGAATCCTGAAACACCAATCCAAAAGAACTCATGCACCCCAATGTTCATAGCAGCATTATTTACAATAGCAAAGTGGTAGAAACAGCCTAAGTGCTCACCAGTAAATGAGTGGATCAAAAACTGTTGTACATTTATACTGTGGAATACTACACAGCAGGAAGAAAGGAAGAAAGAAAGAAAGAAAGAGCTTATACCCTTCGCAACAGCATAGATGGAACTGAAGAGCATTACGCTAAGTAAAATAAGCCAGGTGGTGAAAGACAAACACCATATGATCTCTCCTATAAGTGGAACCTAATCAATAAAACAAACAAATGAGTAAAATAGAACCAGACATTTGCAAATAAAGAACAAATTAACAGTGACCAGAAGGAAGGGGGAAGAGGGATAACAGGGGATAGAAGGGGGAAAGGCAAGCCAAGGAATATGTATAATGGACCCATGCACAAAGCCAAATGAGGGGAGGACTGAATGTGGGGGTAGGGGTGGATATGGCAGGGGAGGGTAATGGGGGAAATGAGGACAACTGTAATTGAACAACAGTAAAAATATGTGAATAAATAATAATGTTAATTGGTTTATTTTTATCTACAAAGGATGAGTACTTTCAAGAGGTCTCTGTGCGTATTCAACAGGTGTCCTACATATACATGTCCAAAACCAAACTCATTCTTCACTCCCATCCACATCATCCTTTGAACACCAAACTGGTTCTTTTGCTTGTTAATTAATTAATTTATTTATTTATTTATTTTAATTGTTGTTCTTGTGCAGTTTTCTGTTTTTTACTCCCCTCCCAACCCACCGCCCCAGCCCTCCCCACCTCCCTCCCATTTCCACCCACCCCCTCAGCTTTTGTCCATGTGTCCTTTATACTTGTTGCTCTAAACCCTTCCCCTTTTCCCCTGAAATTCCCTCTCCTCTCCCTTCTGGTGATTGTCAGCCTGTTCTGAATTTCAGTGTCTTTGGTTACATTATGCTTGTTTGTTTGTTTTGTTGTTTAGGTTCCTGTTAAAGGTGAGATCATATGGTATTTGTCTTTCACCAATTGGCTTGTTTCGCTTAGTATAAAGCAACAAACAGCAAGTGTTGGAGAGGTTGTGGGGAAAAGGGGACCCTAGTGCACTGTTGGTGGGATTGCAGACTGGTACAACCACTATAGAAAACAGTATGGATTTTTCTAAGAAAACTAAAAATGGATCTACCTTCTGACCCAGCAATTCCACTGCTCAGATTTTGTCCTAAGAACCCTGAAACACCAATCCAAAAGACCATATGCACCCCAATGTTCACAGCAGCACAATTTACAATAGCCAAGTGTTGGAAGCAACCTAGGTGCCCATCGGTAAATGAATGGATCAAAAAACTATGGTACATTTACACAATGGAATTCAATGCAGTATTTTTATCATTGGCACTGTTACAAACATCCCTATTCCTCCCACTATTTGCCTTCCTCCACCCAACCTGCCCCCATTCTTTCTAACCATCACCACACTGTTGTCTGGGTCTATGAGTTTTGCATACATATTTGGTAATCCCTTCACCTTGTTTCATCCAGTCCCTTCTGCCTGCTACCCTCTGAGAGCACTCAATCTGTTCCATGTGTCCAGGCCTCTGTTTCTGTTTTGTTGATCAGTTTATTTGTTTTTTTAGATTCTACGTATAAGTGAGATCACGTGGTATTTGTCTTTCTCTGACTGGGTTATTCCACTTAGCATAAGGCTCTCCAGGTCCATTCATGCTGTTGTGGAAAGTAAGATTTCTTTCACTTTTATGGCCATGTTGTATTCCACTTTGTAAATTTACCACAGCTTTTTTATCCACTCATTTACTGATGGGCACTTTGGCTGTTTCCAGATTTTAACTACTATAAATAACACCGCTATGAACCTAGGGCTAAACATATTCTTTTTTTTTTTTAATTTTTATTTTAATTGTTGATCTTGGCCCTGGGAGACTCAATGCAATTCCAATTAAAAGTGCCAATGGCATATTTCACAGATCTGGAACAAACATTCCAAAAATTTATATGAAAACAAAAAAGACCCCAACTAGCCTCAGCAATCTTGAGAAAGGAAAACAAAGTTGGATGGATCATAATATCGGATATCAAACTACAGTACAAGTCTACTGTAACCAAGACAACTTGGTACTGGCATAAGAACAGGCATATAGATCAATGCAACAGAACAGAGAGCCAGAAATTACTCATGCCTGTATGGTCAATTAATATTTGACAAAGGAGACAAGAGCCTTGGGAAAATTGGACATGACATGCCAAAAAATAAAGCTAGACCACCAACTTACACCATATTCAGGAAAAAACTCAAAATGGTTAAAAGACTTAAATGTAAGTCATGAAGCCATAAAAGTCCTAGAAAAAAAATAAGCAGTAAAATCTCAGACACCAAACTAGTTTTCACCCTACTGCACAATATTTCATTAGTAAAAGGTGCTACTGTCCATTGGGTCAGAAGTATCCATCGTTTCAATACCCATTGTGTCAGAAGTGTTTGTTATTTGACCCCAAAAGCATCCATCAGTTACCACTTAGTTATTCTACTTCCACATATCTCACAAAACTTTTGATCTTTTCCTCTCTTCCAATCCTGATCTCATCACACCTGTCTTGTGTACTCCATACTCTCATATCTGTTTCACTCGTCTCCAGTTCTGGCTTGAATCTGACTGAATTTTCCCCTACTTCATTCCAGCAACCCATATCATGCTAACTCACTCCTATACTATTTAAAAATACTTTACATTCCCATTCATATATGAGAATATTTAACCCCCTTATGTATACATATCAGCCATTTTTCTGGGCTCATGATTTCCTATGTATATTTTATTTCTCAATGTTCAAAAATTTTAAAATGTATTAGGAGAACAAATTTAGAAACAAGTCCAGGTTTACATTTTAGCCTTGCTATATTCCTGCTTTATATCAGTAAACATTATTTAAACCTGTTTCTTATACTCTGCATACAAACTGTCAGTTCATTCTGTCAGTTCACCTTAAAAATTTATTCATATAGCCATTTTTAGTACTTCTGGCCTGAGGTACCATCTTGGTTTCTCCTAGATTATTGGAGTAGTAGTCCACTAGCTGGATCCTCCACTTTTACTGTCATTGTTACAGACTACTTTCAACAAAACTGCCTTTGTAAGTGTAACCCATGTGCCCTTTTGCTAACTCTGCTCCAAATAAACTGACATCACTGTTATTTATTGAACATTCTTGACTTTTATTTTTCATTGGATCATTCTTGTTTGGAAAGCTCCCGACCAGGTCCATGCATGGATAGCTCTACCAGCTGTATCTCTGTGTAAGCCAGTGTTGATTTATAGTTGCAGTAGAAAAAGCTCTATCTTTATCCCTAGGAAAGGCTGCATGTCTGCTTTCACTTTTTGCCAAGATAAGGGCACCGAGACTGATTATTACATCAGTTATTTAAAATTTTACACAAAAGAACCTTGAGACCTTGTGCATGTGGTGTCTCTCTGACCTCTTCCATTGCTTGTCTGCACTCTCTCTTGCTGTGCTATATCATTTGCATTGAATTAAAAACCTTGTATGAGATGACCCTGTGAGTCCAGGTCACTTCTTTCAAATATCTAAACTGTATAAATATTTGCACCTCCTTCATGTATTTGCTTACATATCACTTGCTCAATAAGGCCAACCGAATCAACTATATATTTGTTTAATTTATTGGTGTGGCATTTGTTAATAAAGTTATGTAGGTTTCAGTTATACAATTATACAACACATCTGTGTATCATATTGTTTGTTCACCACCCCAAATCAACTCTCTTTCCATCATCATTTATCCCCCTTTTATCTGGAAAGCATAATGGAGTCAGCTATATTTTTAAAAATTGCTATCAAATTCCTTCATCAGCATCAACTCTTCTGCCCTAATCTTTTCCATATGATCAATCAGTTTGAATACATTATACAATCAATATATGAAATGTGTTTATTGCTTATGGCCTGACTGCCTAACTCACTATTTCAAATTCTTGAGGCAATATCTTAGTGTAACCATAAAGTACGGATGGCAGGAGAAGGCTATGGAAAAAAATGTATAACAAAGCAAGATACTGAATTTGTGACTTAAGTGGTAGAAGAAATCAGATAAATAGCAAGATAATGACATTGCTCTAGAAGAAAATGACTGAAGTAGGGAGGCAGTGAAGAGTCCAAGTAAAGATAACTAACCATGAGGACGAGACTATTATTGAAGGACATGAGAGGAAGACCACAAATACCATAACCCTCACTTATGAGGTGGATTCTAACAGAGTAGTCAGTGAAGCAGGAGAGATTGGTCTAGTAGGAAATAAGACTAGTTTACATTCAGGGTAGAAGTTGTGTGTTCTCTGGCTGCAGATAAGGTAACAGGTCCACTGACTTAACTTTTACTCAAAGTCAAAGATGGATGAATGGGAGCTAAATTATGGGATGAATTCTGACATCAATCCTGGTTGAATTTTTGAATTTTTCCATTGAGTCCAAATGATAGGTCTAATAGGAAAAATATCATGATTTCTTTACATGTATGAGTTAAAAATTTGAAAAATATATACAGATGCCTACGTTATTCCATCTTATAGTAAATAATCATCCTTCTGCCTTGGTGGGAGAGTACATTTAACATTTTCCTTGGCATCTAATACATCTTCAATAAATGTAAATTTTATTCTTCATCTCTAGTTATATATCAGTCTTTCTGTGTCAAAACTGTGGGATTATTAGGAGTTTAAACCCTGGACCTGATTGTCTTAAAGGCCAATCCCCAAATTTACTAAAATTCTATACTCATGAAGAATTATTCAAATTCTTACATCTGTTTTCTCATTTATAAAAATAAGAATAACAATAACCGTGGAATCTTAGTGAGGAAAAAATGTAAATGTTTGGAAACCATGTAAGTCTATCAATTAGAACCTTAAATAAATGAAGAAGATGGATGATAACTCGTAATTATTATAAGAATCCATTTAAATCTCTTCAAAGTCACTACTCTTTTATAAAGGTTGATGAATAAATCTCTAAGACTGGTTAACATTAAGTATCTCTAAAGAGTATAAAACAAAATTTGAATTTTTTTTAAATATGAAACTGACAAATAGGAGTGATGATGATAAAACATGTACATAATAGGTCTCATACTGAGGTTAAAGTTTTTTAAAATATATTTCAGAAATGATATTTTGTCAATAGTTTAATCCCTTCCATTTACCTTTAACTCTGTGTATGACTTGTTGCTGTCACTACTGCTTTCATCTGATATGGATCTGTATAAAAGAAATAACATTAGTTTTAGGGTTGGGAAAAATTGCAATCTTAAGCAAAATCAAGAAAAGTAATAAAGCTATGTCTGTACTCATTACTCAAATAATACATACCAAGATCCACTTTGCTTCCTATATTCCACTCAGTGATCCTATATTTAATATTTGGTCCCTCTACTAAATATGTTAATCATATATAAATTTCACACTAAAAACCAATTTATTATTTTTCTCCTATCTTCTCTACAAGGAAAACAAGATGTATATTAATACGTCTATGATAATGCTCCTCCAAAGTTGAGAAGGTAATTTACATGAAAATAGTCAAATTCTTAAATTATCATCTGTACAGTTAGGATATCTCTATCAAAAACTATGTAAGTAACTGTTTCACTTTCATTAATGAGTCCTCAGTGAGGTCTCTATGTCTTTCAGCTTCATTTAGTTACATTTGGTGGTAACAATTTAGCTTCACTTGTTCCTGGGCCTATATGCACATGAAGGATACCTACCTGCTTGAACTCTAGAAAAAAAATCATATACTAAGACTCAATATTTTTATATACTAACCCAATCCACCTGAGAATTCCTACTTGTAATATTCAGAATTACTTTTGAATTGTTCCCATAGTGCATTTTAATATAAATATAAGAAATAACAAGTTTACTTACCCTTCACTTACTGTTTCCTCTCTCACACAAAATTTTATCGTATTCCGTTTCAGAGCAAAGATGGCAATTAAAATAAGGAAAGGTAGAAAAATGCAAAAACTGATCAAGAGGCCATTTTTTCGAGCAGCAGCACGTGATCTTCTTTTTGGCAGGTTCACAAGTTTTACTGAAAACATGAAAGTACCTTTTATTTTTTTTTCAAAAATGATGTTCAAAGTATATCAGAATTTTAATTTATAAAAATATGGGCTTCAAATAATGTGGTCATTGAATGAATAAAATTAAATTTAAGTGTTTTCCAGTATTCTGTGACTATGCCACAAAGTGTTTTTATTATGTTCCTTTCACTCAGTATATATCAATATCATTGTCATACTTTATTTTAAATCATTTATGTATAATCTTTATTTATGTGCTATATATTAATGCATTTTATCTTATTTCCATCTGTTAATTGCTGCTCAGAATACATTAAACTGATATTACTATCTAATAAGTTCTTTGATTTAAAATACAGAGCAAACAAAAGAACTGTTTTAAAAAATTATTTAATGAAAAATTATTAACGTATTAGAAGGTTAATTGTAAAGCACAATTAATGATAGCAAACTAGGCTAAATTTCCAATTATCTTTATAAAGTGACATTGTCCTAATTTTGAATACATTAATTAAAATAATAGATATTCTTCTATGTGTTTTAAGATATTACAGAAAAATTTAAAAATCTATGGAAGCTTGGTCTAATTAAATGACAGAAATAATCCAGACAACTAAAATACAGAAAAATAAATTAAGCAATCAGAATTACCACCAACATAACTATGATAATATTAAGTATAAATGAAATTAATGCCCCCCAAAAGAAGTTCAATAACTTTAAAACACACACATTCCAATTCCATGTTGATAAGAAGTGATTTACCTAAAATAAGGTGATCCAGAATGCTTCATGTTTTATAAGAAATAAATTGGCAACTATATGAAAAATACTAAAATTAAGCAAATATGCAGCAGTATGACACTATGGGAGAACTCAACAGTTTTAAAACTCTTCTTTCCCTGCTTCATCCATCAGAAAAGGTCAGCTCTCCATTAGTCCACCTTCACTCAAAATATCATATTGGAAGTAGAGGTTCCTTCTACTGTACTTAAAGGCTGATTAAAGAAATGGCACCTATTTATTATTGGGTTGACAGATATCCATTACCCTATGGAATGAAGGTAGGGCTTCCACCCCAGATATGACAAATTTTTTCCATTAAAAGGTGCCACACTAATTCTCTTATAATAAAAACAAAAAACAAGACAATATACATAAGAGAAATAACTTCTAGAAGTCAACAGGAAATGCAAAACCACAATATCTGAGAGAAAATATGTTGATTTTAGATTTCGAATATGGTGGTGTCGTAGGAGGGAGCAGATTCCACTTCCCCCTACACACGGGAGAAAAACCTGGCTGATCTATGGAAGAACAGAGCAGACAAGGAACAGTAACACAGCATATTTGAGAACAGGAGATCGAAAATTGAGCAGACATTGAAAAACCAGTGGGTAAGGAGAGTACTTCAGAACAATAGGAGCCCAGGGATCAGCACAGAGACCAGGACAACTGAGGCCCTGCCAGCCCAGCGCTTGCCAGGCCTGCCCCAAGGCTCTAAGGAGTGAGCTGGCTCAACCGCTGAAACGGGCTGAGCAATTGAGGTCACCGGGAGACTGCGGGCCAAGTGGTTGTGGTTGCCCCGCAACAGCCGGCTGAGCCAGATCACGGCGCTACTGCGAGCTGAGTGATCACAGTTGCCATGCTACTGCAGACAGATGTGAGTGTGAACTGAGATGGCTGCATGAAAATAGGCACACACACATGAACACACTCGGTCGCGGGAGAGCATAGGTGCTTGCCACTGGAGACAGCTGCGGGTCCACAGTCTCCAGCGTATGCATGTGCACGCTTGCACCAACACAGATAGCTCCAGGCCATAGGTGCAGGCTCGAGAGGGCTGCAGGATCGTAGGCCCCAAGAAACCACAGAAAGCTTCACAGGGGCCAATGGAGATGGCTATGCACGACCTGAGACACGAGCTCACATCCATAAACTTGGGAAAGTGCGCACACACCAGGAGGCTCAGAATACACACCAGAAGCCCTGTGGGGAGAGGCGCCAGACTAACTCTGGGGACAGTAGCACAATAATGACTGAGTGCTGAACACAGAGAAAAGCAATACCATCACCCCTCGGCCATTGCAGCCAGCAAGACCAGAATATCTGTTGGGGGTTTTTTCTTTTTTTTTTTTGGTTTTGTTTGTTTGTTTGTTTGTTTGTTCATTCATTTTATGTTTTGTTTGTTAATTTGTTTTTGTTTTTTTGTTTGTGTGTCTGTTTATATAATTGGTTTTAATTATTATTTCTTTATTACTTTTATATTCTTTTTTACTCCCCAACTCGTTTTGCCTCTCTTTAATTCTTCCTTGTTTTATTCCCTCTTCCTTTCTTTCCAATTTTATCTCTTCTATTTTCCTCTTTTATCTTCTTTCTTCTTCTTTCATTTTTTCCCTCTTTTCTCTTTTTAAATACCCACGAGTGAGACAAAAAAAAACAAACAAACCTGAAACTGAAAAAAAACAGAGTTGGTACCAAAAAGAGGGTATCTCAGCAGAAGAGACAGTGGAAGCTGTGAACACCAGGAAACCCGAAGGAGACTGCACCACTGGATCTCACAGGTATTCTACCACAGAAGGTCACATCACAAACCCAGGGTGCCAGAACAGATCAATTTAAGAAGATGAGGCTAACAACAAGAGTCTTACAAACAATGGGAAGACAAAGAAACAATCCCCAAATGAAAGAAAAGGAGGAAGCCCCAGAAAGACTGCTAAATGAAACAGAGGCAACCCAACTATCAGATATTGCATTCAAAGCAATGGTTGTCAGGAAGCTCCATTAGCTCTCAATGAACTACCAGAAACTACAGGGAAGATATGATGAACTCACTGCAAACGATATCAATATAAAAAAGGAAATAGAAACTATCAACAAGGGCCAAGAGGAAATGAAGAACACAATCTCTGAACTGAAGAACACAGTAGAAGGAATGAAAAGCAGAATCGATGAAACAGAAGATCGGATCAGCGAGTTGCAGGACAAAATAGAAAAAAAATACCCAGAAAGAGCAAGCAAACGAAAGGAGGCTCAGAAAGAATGAAGAGGGATTAAGAGAAATGCAAGACAACATGAAACGTAATAGTATCCGTATAATAGGGACACCATAAGGAGCAGAAGAAGAGCGAGGATAGAAACCCTATTTGAAAAAGTAATGATGGAAACTTCCCTAATTTTTTTAATTTAATATATTTTATTGATTATGCTATTAAAGTTGCCCCATTTCTCCCCCATCATTCCCCTCCACCCTGCACACCCCCTCCCACCCACATTTCCCCCCTTTAGTTCATGTTCGTGTGTCATAAGTTCTTTAGCTTCTACATTTCCCACACTATTCTTGCCCTCCCCCTATCTATTTTCTACCTACAATCTATGCTACTTATTCTCTGTACCTTTTCCCCCTCTCTCCTCCTCCCACTCCCCTGTTGCTAACCTTCCATATGATCTCCATTTCTCTGGTTCTGTTCCTGTTCTAGTTGTTTGCTTTTGTTTTAGTCGTGGTTGTTAATAGCTGTGAGTTTGCTGTCTTCTCACTGTCCTATTTTTTATCTTCTTTTTCTTAGATAAGTCCCTTTAACATTTCATATAATAGGGGGTTGGTGATGATGAACTCCTTGAACTTGACCTTATCTGAGAAGCACTTGATCTGCCCTTCCATTCTAAATGACAGCTTTGCTGGATAGAGCAATTTTAGATGTAGGTCCCTGCCTTTCAAGACTTCAAATACTTCTTTCCAGCCCCTTCTTGCCTGTAAGATCTCTTTTGAGAAATCAGCTGACAGTCTGATGGGAAATCCTTTGTAGGTGACTGTCCCCTTATCCCTTGCTGCTTCTAGAATTCTCTCCTTCATTTGAATCTTGGCTAATGGAATGATGATGTGCCTTGTTGTGTTCCTCCTTGGGTCCAACTTCTTTGGGACTCTGAGCATCCTTGACTTCCTGGAAATCTATTTCCTTTGCCAGATTGAGGAAGCTCTCCTTTATTACTTGTTCAAATAAGTTTTCCACTTGTTGCTCTTCCTCTTCCCCTTCTGGTACCCCTATAATTCGGATGTTGGGACGTTTAAAGATGTCCTGGAGGTTCCTAAGCCTCTCCCCAATTTTTTGAATTCTTGTTTCTTCCTTATATAATGGGCATGAAAGACTTGATTATTTTTACCTTTCTATAGTATGGCTAACTTTAAAGATGTAACTTCATTACAAACTTCACATCACAATAGTTAACATCCTTGGAATATAGACTGTATAATAAAACTATCACTTATTCTGTAATTTAATAACACCAATCTAGAAACCTCTGCTGTATCAGTAGAAATATTTGGGGAACCATGGTTAAAATTAAGGGAGAGCCTATTAAAATGTTCACTTCTGGATTTGAATTAAAAGTGTACACAAAATTTTGATTGACAGTATGATTTAGAACTGCACTGTTTAATATAGTAGCCACTAGTCACAAGTGGCTATTTAAATTTAAATTAAACACAGTAAAATAAAATGAACATTTTAGTTCCTTCGTTGCACTCTCCACCCACCAGGTGCTCAACAACTACATCCAAATTGGAGTTGTAAAACATTTCTAGAAATGTAGAAAGTCCTAATGGAGCACACTGAGCTAGATACTGACCTTCAGCCAAAATCCAAAACCCATCATCCATGCTTCCTCCTGGGGATGATGGTGACACTTCACAAGAAGGAGGGGCATATCCAACATCACACTGACAATTGCCTCTACTGTTACAAATCTCAAATCAAAACCAAATGAAAAATGAGAACATTATATATGCGATATAAAAATTGAATACACTATTTGTCATTGTTAGTCAATGTACATTATTAAAGTATTAGAATTTAGTATGTTATAGGTAATGTTTATTTTAATGCAGAAATAATTCTTAAAATAAAATTTGATAGAATACATGTCCATGCAATATCTTTTCAAATGTCACAGGGATTTCCTGTTGTCTCTTGTCTTGCTAAATAATAGTAGATAACATGGTTGATACAATTGAAATAGCTTATTCTAGAAAGGCATAGAAATTATGAGGCCAGAAATTATAAAACTGTGGGAGTTTAAATTTATTATGAGTTGTGCTAGATAAGAAAAACTAGCTATGACCAGAGCCAACCTTTACAAAAAAATAGGGAGGAGCAACTAAAGGAAGCACTTGCTTAAACAGACGCAGATAGCAAAATTTATTTTGCTAGAAAATAAGAAGCCTATAAAATAACTACATATGTGCCCTGGCTGGTGTGGCTCAGTGGGCTGGAGCATGATCCCATAAGCAAAAGGTTGCGGGTTTGATTCCTAGTCAGATCACATACTTATGTTGAGGGTTCAGTCCCCAGTCAGAGCATAAATGGGTGGCAGCCAATTGAACTTTCTCACATCAATGTTTCTCTCTATCCCTTCCTCTCTCTCTAAAAGCAATGAAAACAAAAATGTCCTCCAGTGAGGATAAAGAAATAATAATAATTTTAAAAAGTACTTATAAATGTGATATGGTAGATGAATTGAAAGAAGGGTCAGAAGCAGAATAGAGAATCTAGACATAGGTTCATGTGAAAATTTAATTAAAATTAGAAAAGGAAAGAAACAGAAAATAAACTGTAAATAATAGGACATTTTAGCGATGGGGGAAGAAATTTTGAATCCAGACATACAGACACATTACTTTTTCCTGGATAGCATATGAAGCATCAGTATGGCAGAAGACACTAGTTACAATTTAAAGCCAAAGGTACGCTTGAAAACCTTCAAAATTTACATTTCTATAACCCAGTAGATAATTTCACAATGGATGGACAAATAGAAGTGCAAATGGCAAATGTTACCATACATACATACTTAAGAACTAGTCAGGCCAGAGTTTGAGGAAATGCACCTTTTTGTACATGGTAAGTGGAGGTAAAAACTGGTATACTATTTCTTGACAATATAATATTACCAAAAATTTTAATGATGCATACATTTGGTCCAACAGATTTTATTGCTGACAATTTAAGAAATCAGACAAATAGGAAAAGGTGAATTCACAACAATGTCCATTGCACCCCTATTTGTAATAGGTAAGTAAAATTTAATATATTATACCCTAGTCCATTAGTGAATGACTTCAAACACTATGTGGAACATAGACATACAGGCTACAAATTGAAGCCATTGAAGAGTGCAACAGATCAGAACAGACCAGAAAGTCTGCCCTCACAAGAATAGTAGACTATAAGTAATATAAGTAATTAAATATATTCCACATATTTAAATACATAATAGTAAACATATACTCAATCATAAATAGTGTTTATATTTATGTATAAATATATATGATTCATCTTTAATAAATCCATTCCCAAAATTTCACAGTCTTGATCTAATGTTATATTTGTGTTGCATTTTATACAAAGTTTTATACGGCATTTTGCACAAAGTTCAAAGCTCATAACTAACAAGGCCTGTAATGATCCAACTGAATGCATAATTCATGTGTATGTGTATAAATAATTCCTTATTTGACAGCAACTTTCCATAAGAAATTTCTTCATCAAATAATTCTGAACCCTATTACCTTGGAAATGTTACTGACGTGAATTCTTTTTAAAACTATACATAAAAATAGAGTAACCATTACATACCCCATGTCCATGGCATTTCTCTGTTGAATTACAGGTTACTGGATTGTGGTAATTAATGGTAGGTTTGCAACTTCTTCCCTGACAAAACTACAATTTTAAAGACAAGTGTCAATAAAATACATGAAATATGAAGGGTGGGCGATCATTCTTAGTACAAAACAGAGGTACACACTTTGTTGGTACAGGGGTTGGCAAAAGAAGGTTTCCAGTGGTTTGTATGGAAAAAGACCTGCAGGTTAGGATTATTTACATTATGTACACATTCTTGTAGTTTACTCTGTTTCACATACTCACAACTGTTAACTTACTTTTGCCCACCCCTGTGTATATAAAACAGATGAATCTGGAGTTTATGACATCTATTCACTCAATAAAACAACTTATGTTACCAAATATGAAATACTGAGAATCAGATACTATTTTTTCCTTGAGGGAGCAGAGCTGTGACTTTGATACTAAGTGGCACAAAAGTGAAAACAGCCAACCTGTACTGATCATTTGCTAGGATGTATCTTAGCACTTTTTATGTGTTTTTATAATATACTTGTATATTCATATTGACCCTATGAAAGAGATGTTTTTATACTTATGTATATTTCATAAGAATTAATTTTACGCTTCCTAGGCCACCCAATGAGATATTAACTGGGCCCATATTCAGTGCAAGAACTATTTTACACACAGAACCTAAGGGATCAATGCTAAATTCTAGGATTCCTGTAATTTTTACATTTTTTCAAACTTTAGTAACAATATCTCTAATCTTTGGATGTGAACATGTGTGTGCATACACATACATGCATATACACATGTATGCGTGTACAACTTTACTGCTTTTTTTCTAATTAATGAACAATTAGATTAGTTAATAAATTTATGTATTTACTCTGCCATATTTGTTGTAAACAATTTTCACTTTGTTTTAAATGATCTTGGAAGGGAAGACATATTACTTTATAATGTTGTGGACAAAAAAAAGAGGGCCACATACTAAACCTGGCAAGCTCAGGGAAGGTCTGTATGGTGGGCCTTATACACTTGGAGACCCAAAGTAACCACGTAAGATGGTCTGCAATTAAAACTTCCTAACTAAAAGCCAGTCATGGTAGGTAGTCATGGTGTAGGCCCCTAGGTGGCATCTTCCTAGACAAAAGTCAGTCTTTATCTTAACTGAGCCTGTAAGTGATCCTTTTGCATCTAAGATAACATACCCATGCAATGTCAGAATAACCACAACCACTGCACCACAGAATGTGACCACAAAACCCCTCAATGGTATCTTGTTCTTCCACATACCATCTCTATGTGCTGTAAATGTTCAATGTTAACTATCCTGTACCCACCAATGCAAAGCCAGTGTGTGTCTATTTATTTTACTTTTTACCCAGCCTTAGAGATTTCCCAGCTTTGCTTTTTCCAGCCTCCCTAATCTACCACCAATGGATATTATGTCACCACCCCTACAACTTCTCCTGTGGTTCTCATGCATAAAATAAGCAGTAAATCTACTATTCTCCAGAGCATTTTATCAATCCATTGAGCTTTTACTGCCCAGCAATTGTTGTCAGTTTGGCTCAAATAAATTCTTATAAGACTTTTCCTTAGCCTAGGCATTCTTTGTTGACGATGTAGTCAATACCAAAATGTCCCTTTGTGATTATTATTTTATTTGAAAATGACTTTTCCCATTCTAAAATAGAATAAATTTTAATAATAAAATAAAATAGAATAGAAAGCTCACTCACTTCCTTTTTCTTATTTTTCATTTCTTAAAATGCTGTTTCTCAATGTGAATTATTTTAATTGAAATGTAAGATAATTATGTACTTTTTTACTCAACTATTTTGGTGGTAATAGTTTAAAAATCATTAGTACATAATATTACTTAAACTTAACAAAAGTAATTAAACAAAACTTAAACTCTGTTTTATTACTGTTCTTTGTAAGAGGGCCCAATTTTAAACAAGTATACTATGCTTTTGGGGAAAGAATGAGGAGAATAGGCTGATAAGTAAATGTTTTACTTTTGTTAAAGCCAAATTAGTTCTCATCAATTACTACAAGACTAAACACTTGGGGATTTGGGGGTTTGTTTTTGTTTATTTGTTGTTGTTCTTATTATTCAGATTGTTCTATTCTACTATTTCAGTGTGTTATTTGATTTTTTCTCTTTTTTTTTGTTTTTTTATTTTAATTGTTGATCTTGTACAGTTTTCTGTCTTTTACTCCCACCCCAACCCACCACCCAAGCCCTCCCCACCTCCCTCCCATTTCTGCCCCCCATAGTTTTTGTCCATGTGTTCTTTATACTTGTTCCTGTAAACCCTTCCCCTTTTCCCCTGAAATTCCCTCCCCTCTCCCCTCTGGTGACTTTCAGCCTATTATCAATTTCAATGTCTTTGGTTATATTATGCTTGTTTGTTTGTTTTGTTGATTAGATTCCTGTTAAAGGTGAGATTATATAGTATTTTTCTTTCACTGCCTGGCTTATTTCACTTAGCATGATGCTCTCAAGTTCCATCCAGGCTGTTGCAAAGGGTAGGAGCTCCTTCTTTCTTTCTGCTGCATAGAATTCCATTGTGTAAATGTACCACAGTTTTTTGATCCACTCATTTACTGATGGGCATCTAGGTTGCTTCCAACACTTGGCTATTGTAAATTGTGCTGCTATAAACATAGGGGTGCATAGGTTCTTTTGGACTGCTGTTTCAGGGTTCTTAGGATATAGTCCTAGCAGTGGAATTGCTGGGTCAAAAGGAACGTCCATTTCTAGATTTTTCAGAAAATTCCATGTTGTGGACCGTTCAGCCTGGTTTCAGGAGTTGTAACCCTCACCCCATGGAAGGCTGTGTAAGAGCCCAAGGGACCCACTTCATCTGAGTCTGTTCTCTCACAAGGATGTGACCTACTAAGGAGACAAAGCTTATTTCCCTGGCAGGAGCACTGCTTTTGCCTCATCAATCTCTGGCCCCATTGCTTGGTTGGCAGTCAATGACAGGTAAGACTCCTCATGGGAGGGGTAACCTAAGCCAGACGCAACCACTTGGGAGGCCTCATGTAAGGACTCGGGGGATTGCAGCAAAGAGGACGTGATGGACCCTCGCTCCCCGGCTATTGTGACATAGCCCGAGTCCTCATTTCCATCTGGGAGATGTCTCCTGCTTCCTAATTGCCTTAAAGCCTGAAACTGTGGGGGTGAGCAGTGCAGCCCTGTACTGACCAGGACGGCTCCCTAGGTGATTGGGCATAAGAAAGAATTCCTAAAGTCCTGTGAAACCTGCTTTGCTAAGCGTGCTCTTCCTTAGGTGATAAGTGTCCCAGGAGGAAATGATTATGTGTCCCAAAGTCTGGCAACCCCCTTTCCTGACAAACACTGGCTCAGATTAAGCCCTCAGATTTCTTTGACATGTTAAACTTGTATTCCCGTGTATTGGAGCCCAATAAAAGCCTAGTGAGGAAGGGGCTCTGGGTCATTCTCCTCTGAGAGTTTGACCCCTTTCCTCCCCAAGCAGAAGATGTCTTGGTAGTTTTTATTTTCATCCGTGACGGAGGGATGGGGCTCTGTGGGCAGGCGCCCAGGACAGGGACCCCCGCAATTCCATACTGTTTTCCATAGTGGTTGGACCAGTCTGCACTCCCACCAACAGTGCACTAGGGTCCCCTTTTCTCCACAACATCACCAACACTTGCTGTTTGTTGATTTTTTTATGATGGCCATTCTGACTGGTGTCAAGTGGTATCTCATTGTGTTTTTAATTTGCATCTCTCTGATAGTTAGCGATATCGAGCATCTTTTCATATGTCTCTGGATCCTCTGTATGCCCTCCTTGGAAAACTGTCTGCCCAAGTCCTTCGCCCATTTTCTAATTGGGTTGCTTGTCTTCTTAGAGTGGAGTCGTGTAATTTCTTTATATATTTCGGAGATTAAATCCTCATCTGAGGTATCATTGTCAAATATGTTTTCCAACACAGTCAGTTCTCTTTTTATTTTAATACTGTTTTCCGTGGCCATGCAGAAGCTTTTTATTTTGATGAGATCCCATTTGTTTATTCTTTCCTTTATGTCCCTTGCTTTAGGGGACATGTCAGTACAAATGTTGGTGCATGAAATATCTGAGATTTTCCTGCCTATGTTCTCCTCTAGGACTTTAATGCTGTAACAGCTTATGTTTAAATCTTTTATCCACCTTGAATTTATTTTTGTGTATGGTGTAAGTAGGTGCTCAAGTTTCATTTTCTTGCACGTAGCTGTCCAGTTCTCCCAACACAACTTGTTGAAGAGGCTATATTTACTCGATTTTATGTTGCTGCTCCCTTTGTCGAATATTAATTGATCACAGAGACTTGGGTTTATTTTTGGGCTCTCTGTTCTATTCCACTGGTCCACGTGCCTGTTTTCATTCCAGTACCAGGCTGTTTTGATTACAGTGGCCTGGTAATACAGTTTGGTATCAGGTATTGTGATCCCACCTGCTTTGCTCTTCTTTCTCAAGATTACTGTCACTATTCTGGGTCATTTATTGTTCCATATAAATTTTTGAAGTGTTTGTTCTATGTCTGTGAAATATGCCATTGGTACTTTAATAGGCATTGCATTGAATCTGTAGATTGCTTTGGGAAGTATAGACATTTTGATGATGTTAATTCTTCCGATCCATGAACACAGTATGTGTTTCCATTTGTTTGTCTTCCTTGATTTCTTTCTTCAGTGTTGTGTAGTTTTCTGCATACAGGTCTTTTACCTCCTTGGTCAGGTTTATTCCTAGATACTTTATTTTTCTTTTTGCTATATTGAATGAGATTTTTTCTTGATTTCTGCTTTCTTCTTTCATTGTTGGTATACAAAAATGCCTTCGATTTCTGGATATTAACTTTGTATCCGGCTGCTTGGCCAAATTCATTTATTAGGTTGAGCAGTTTTTTGGCCAAGTCTATAGGATTTTCTATGTACACTATGATGTCATCTGCAAACAATGATAGTTTTGTTTCCTCCTTTTCGAGTTGGATGCCTTTTATTTCCTCTTCTTGTCTAATTGCTGTGGCTAAGACTTCCAATACTATATTGAATAGAAGTGGTGAAAGTGGACAGCCTTGTCTTGTTTCTGATCTTAGTGGAAAAGATTTTACTTTTTTGCCTGTTGAGTATGATGTTGAGTATGACGAGGATGCCTGAAGGAGACTACATCACTGAATCTCACAGGTATTCCACCACAGAAGTTCACACCATAAACCCAGGGAGCCGGAACAGATCAATTTAAGAAGCTGAGGCTTACAAGAAGAGTCTCACAAACAATGAGAATAAAAAAGAAACAATCCCCAAATGAAAGAAAAGGAGGAAGCCCCAGAAAGAAGCCTAAATGAAACAGAGGCAACTCAACTATCAGATAAGGAGTTCAAAGAAATGGTTGTCAGGAAGCTCCATGAGCTCTCAGTGAGCTGCCAGAAACGACAGGGAAGCTACGATGAACTCACTGCAAACTATATCAACATGAAAAAGGAAATAGAAACTATCAAAAAGGGCCAAGAGGAAATGAAGAACACAATTTCTGAACTGAAGAACACAGTGGAAGGAATGAAAAGCAGAATCGATGAAGCAGAAGATCAGATCAGCGAGTTGGAGGACAAGATAGAAAAAAAACACCCAGAAAGAGCAAGATAAGGAAAAGAGGCTGAGAAAGAATGAAGAGGGGTTAAGAGAAATGCAAGACAACATGAAAAGTAATAATATCCGTATAATAGGAATACTAGAAGGAGAAGAAGAAGAGCAAGGGATAGAAAACCTATTTGAAAAAGTAATGATGGAAAACTTCCCTAATTTGGTGAGAGAAAAGGTCACACAAATCCAGGAAACACAGAGAGTCCCAATCAAGAGGAACCCAAACAGGCCCACTTCAAGACACATCATCATTAAAATGGCAAAATTCCAAGACTGAGAGACAATTTGAAAGGAGCAAGGGAGAAAAAGGAAGTAACAAACAAGGGAACCCCGATAAGGTTAACAACTGACTTCTCAATGGAAACGCTCCAAGCCAGAAGACAATGGCAAGAAATATTCCAAGTAATGAGAACCAAAGGCCTACAACCAACACTACTTTATCCAGCAAGGCTTTCAATCAAGATAGAAGGACAAATAAGGAGATTCCCAGACAAAAGAAGTCTAAAAGAATACACCTCTACCAAACCAGTTCTGTAAGAGATACTAAAGGGACTGCTTTAAGGAACGAAAGGAAAAGACAGAGAGAGGAATGCAGGTACAAAAATGGCAATGAATCAGTACCTATTAATAATAACCTTAAATGTAAATGGATTAAATGCTCCAATCAAAAGGCATAGAATAGCTGAATGGATAAGAAAGCATGACCCACACATATGCTGCCTACAAGAGACCCACCTCAGGACAAAAGACCTACACAGACTCAAAGTGAAAGGCTGGAAGCAAAGTTTCAAAGCAAATGGACAGGAAAAAAAGGCCGGGGTAGCAATACTCATATCAGACAAAATAGACTTCAAAAGAAAGGCTAAAAAGAGAGACCCAGAAGGTCACTTCATAATACTCAAGGGAAGAATCCACCAAGAAGACATATACATTGTAAATATATATGCACCCAATGGAGGTGCACCTAAATACATCAAGAAAATCTCAGAGGACATCAAGAAAGATTTTGACAGCAACACAATTAGAGTAGGTGATTTTAACACCCCACCGTCAAAAATGGACAGATCTTCCAAACAAAATATCAACAAAGATATTGTGGCATTGAACAACACTCTAGAGGAAATGCACTTAACTGATATATATAGAGCCCTTCATCCCAAAGAAACTAAATATACTTTCTTTTCAAATGCACATGGAACATTTTCAAAGATAGACCACATGATAGGACACAAAACAAGCCTCAACAAATTCAAAAAAATTGAAATCATACCAAGCATTTTCTCTGACCACAAGGGACTGAAACTAGAAACCGACTTGATGGGGAAACTCCCCAAACTATCAAAAACATGGAGACTGAATAACATGCTATTAAACAATGAATGGGTCAAGAATGAAATTAGGGAGGAAATCAAAAATTTTCTAGAAACAAACGATAATGAACTCACATCGACCGAAAACTTATGGGACACAGCAATGGCAATCCTCAGAGGGAAGCTTATAGCGATATAGGCCTACCTAAAAAAGATAGAAACATTTCAAACAAACAACCTAACCCTACGCCTACAGGAAGTCGAGGAACAACAACAAAGACAGCCCAGAGCAAGTAGAAGGAGGGAAATAACCAAAATCAGAGCAGAATTAAATGACATAGAGACTAAAAGTACAGTCCTAAAGATTAATGAATCCAGGATCTGGTTCTTTGGAAAGATCAACAAAATGGACAAGCCTTTAAGCAGGCTCATCAAGAAAAAAAGGGAGAGGACTCAAATAAACACAATTAGAAATGAAAGAGGAGAGATTACAACTGGCACCACAGAAATACAAAGGATTGTAAGAAATTACTATGAAGAACTGTATGCCAAGAAGTTTGAAAACCTAGGTGAAATAGACAAGTTTCTAGAAAAATATAATCTCTCAAAACTCAAAGAAAAAGAAACAGAAAGCCTGAACAGACCAATAACAGCGGATGAAATTGAAGCAGTAATCAAAAAACTCCCGACACACAAAATCCCTGGACCAGATGGTTTCACAGGAGAATTCTACAAAACATTTAAGGAAGAGCTAACCCCTGTCCTTCACAGACTATTCCAAAAAATCCAAAATAATGAAGACTCCCAAACTCTTTTTATGAAGCCAACATCATCCTAAACCCAAACGAGATAAAGATACAACAAAGAAAGAAAACTTCAGGCCAATATCACTGATGAACATAGACGCTAAAATCCTCCACAAAATATTGGCAAATCCCATCCAACAATACATTAAAAAGATCATACACCATGACCAAGAGGGATTCATCCCAGGGATGCAAGGATGGTTCAACATTCACAAATCAGTAAATGTAATACATCATATAAACAAAAGCAAAGACAAAAATCACATGATCATATCAATAGATGCGGAAAAAGCTTTTGATAAAGTACAACACCCATTTATGATAAAAACACTCATCAGAGTGGGAATAGAGGAACCATTCCTCAATATAATAAAGGTTATATATGAGAGACCTACAGCCAACATCATATTCAATGGGCAAAAAGTGAAATCTTTCCCACTAAGATCAGGAACAAGACAAGGCTGTCCACTTTCACCACTTCTATTCAATATAGTATTGGAAGTCTTAGCCACAGCAATTAGACAAGAAGAGGAAATAAAATGCATCCAAATTGGAAAGGAGGAAATGAAACTATCATTGTTTGCAGATGACATGATAGTGTACATAGAAAATCCTATAGACTAGGCCAAAAAGCTGCTCAACCTAATAAATGAATTTGGCCAAGCTGCCAGATACAAAGTCAATATTCAAAAATCAAAGGCATTTTTGTATACCAACAGTGAAACAGCAGAAGCAGAAATCAAGAAAAAAATCCCATTCGATATAGCAAAAAGAAAAATAAAATACCTAGGAATAAACCTAACCAATGAGGTAAAAGACCTGTATGCAGAAAACTATACAACACCGAAGAAAGAAATCAAGGAAGACACAAACAAATGGAAACATATACCGTGTTCATGGATCGGAAGAATTAATATCATCAAATTGTCCATACTACCCAAAGCAATTTACAGATTCAATGCAATACCTATTAAAGTTCCAATGGCATATTTCACAGACATAGAACAAACACTTCAAAAATTTATATGGAATCATAAACGACCACGAATAGCTGCAGCAATTTTGAGAAAGAAGAGCAAAGTAGGAGGGATCACAATACCCGATACCAAACTGTATTACAAACCCACTGAAATCAAAACAGCCTGGTACTGGCACAAGAGAGCCCAGAAATAAACCCAAGTCTCTACAGTTAATTAATATTCGACAAAGGGGGCAGCAACATAAAATGGAGCAAAAATAGCCTCTTCAACAAGTGGTGCTGGGAGAACTGGACAGCTACATGCAAAAAAATGAAACTCGAGCACCAACTTACACCATACACAAAAATAAATTCAAGGTGGATAAAAGATTTAAATATAAGCCGTGACACCATTAAAGTCCTAGAGGAGAACATAGGCAGGAAAATCTCAGATATTTCACACAGCAAAATTTTACTGATATGTCCCCTAAAGCAAGAGACATAAAGGAAAGAATAAACAAATGGGATCTCATCAAAATAAAAGCTTCTGCACGGCCAAGGAAAACAGTATTAAAATAAAAAGAGAACTGACTGTGTGGGAAAACATATTTGACAATGATACCTCAGATGAGGATTTAATCTCCAAAATATATAAAGAACTTACACAACTCCACTCTAAGAAGACAAGCAACCCAATTAGAAAATGGGCGAAGGACTTGGGCAGACACTTTTCCAAGGAGGATATACAGAGGATCCAGAGACACATGAAAAGATGCTCGATATCTCTAGCTATCAGAGAGATGTAAATTAAAACTACAATGAAATACCACTTGACATCAGTCAGAATGGCCTTCATAAACAAAGCAACAAACAGCAAGTGTTGGTAATGTTGTGGAGAAAAGGGGACCCTAGTGCACTGTTGGTGGGATTGCAAATTGGTACAACCACTATGGAAAACAGTATGGAATTTTCTAAGGAAACTAAAAATGGACATACCTTTTAACTCAGCAATTCCATGGCTTGGATTATATCTTAAGAACCCTGAAACACCAATCCAAAAGAACCTATGCAACCCTATGTTCATAGCAGCACAATTTACAATAGTCAAGTGCTGGAAGCAACATAGGTGCCCATCAGTTAATGAATGGATCAAAAAACTGTGGTACATTTACACAATGGAATTCTATGCAGCAGAAAGAAAGAAGGAGCTCATACTCTTTGCGACAGCATGGATGGAATTGGAGATCATCATGCTAAGTGAAAGAAGCCAGGCAGTGAAAGACAAATACCATATGATCTCACCTTTAACAGAAACCTAATCAACAAAACAAACAAACAAACATAATATAAACAAAGACACTGAATTTGAGAACAGCCTGACAGTGACCAAAGGAGGAGGGGAGGGAATTTCAGGGGAAAAGGGGAACGGTTTAGAGCAACAAGTATAAAGGACACATGGACAGAAACTAGGGGGGGTGGAAATGGGAGGAAGGTGGGGAGGGCTGGGGTGGTGGGCTGGGGGCAGGGTAAAAGATAGAAAACTGTACAATATCAACAATTAAAAAAATACTGATAAAAAACACTTATATAAATAGACAGGCACACAAACAAACAAACAAAAAAAAGAACCACAAACTAGCAAAACAAAAAAACAAACACACACACAAGAAAACAACCTAAAAAAAGGAACAAACAAAACAAACCAAAACAAAAAGAAAAAAACCCTCTTGTTGTTTTCAAACTTGCCGAGCCAGTTTTTCTGGTCTTGCTGGCTGCAATGGCCGAGGGGTGATCTTGTTGCTTTTCTCTGTGTTCAGAACTCAGTCCTCATCGTGCTAGTATCCCAGCATTAGTAGGCGCCTCTCCCCACAGGGCTTCCAGCATGTGTTCTGAGCCTCCTGGTGTGTGTGCACTTCCTCAAGTTTATGGGTGTGTGCTCGGTTCTCCAGTCATGCGCAGCCACCTGCCTTGGCCCCTGCGCAGTTTTCTGTGGTGAGTCGGGGCCTGTGCTCCAGCAGCTATCTCGTGCCTGCGCCGATGGTCCTGAGCTGTCTGTGTTGGAGTGCCTGCCTGTGCACTGGCAACTATGGCTCCACAGCTGTCTCCAGTGGTCAGCACCTATTTTTTCACGAATGCCCACGATCCCTCAACCGTGTGCATTCCCTCACCTGTGTGGGTGCCTATTTTCATGCAGCCATCTCACTTCGCAGCCATCTCACTTCACACGCACCTCCGTCTGAGATCTGGGCCACCACAAAAACTCGGTTCAAAGCGCGGAGCACCCACTTTCGCTCAGCCTCAGTTGCTCGGTGGCCCCTGAGATCTCGCAGCTGGTTCAGTGGCTGACCCAGCTCCCTCTCTAGAACCCTGGGGCAGGCTTGGTGGAGTGCTGGGCCGGGGCCTCAGCCACTCTGCTCTCCGAGCTGATCCCTGGGCTCCTATTGTTCTGAAGAGCTCTCCTTACTGCTGGTTTTTCAATGTCCGCTACAATTTTCGACCTCTTATTCTCAAATATGCTGTGTTACTGTTCCTTGTCTGCTCTGTTCTTCCGTAGATGGGCCAGGTTTTTCTCCCGTGTGTAGGAGGGAATGGAATCTGCTCCCTCCTACCACGCCGCCATCTTCCCTCTCCTGATTTTTTCTTTTTTTGTTTACACAAATTATAGCAGACCAAATCCTAGCCTAATGAAGAGGCTTAGATTCTCAAGTGTGAGAAAACAAATTTAAATATCTATAGCTAAGTTTATAATAAAAATGGTAGGAAAGAAAGTTTCCTTTGACTAAAGAAATCTTGACCTTTGACACTCTCTCATGCACACACACACACTAAATAGAATCAAGTAAAATTTATATTTACCATGTTATCACCACATATAGTGCCATCACCTACATAGGTTCTTGTTTCAGGAGTAGGATCTCTCATATTTGCTGATATACATACATGGCCTCCATAGTAAGTATATTGCATATCATAAGCTGCCAATGGTACCGCTGTAAGTGTATGCATCCAGTGACAAACTAGCTTTCCACAAAGGGTATCTCTGGCAATATAAAGCAGAGAAAATTTCCTGTATGTCAATTCAGGACACAATGTATTAGGTAAATAACAATTCAAAATATGAGGATAATTCAAAATGTTACTCAGACCATAGCAGTAAAGCTATTCAGAACATATACCATTTTGTGAAATGCTACATACAAATTCATCTGTATGTATCATGTTCAGCTCTCATTTGAATTTAGTGGCTCATTGGAGAAAACACATACACAAAAAAAATACACATGCATTCAGAAAATGGATAGTTTTCGAAATACACACCTAAATGAACATGCCCCTCGACAATTTCCATACGCATCTCCATGAATATTCACTTCTTGTAAACATAGATAATCGCCACCTTTAGCAACTGAAAACATAAAGTTCCAATTACTCATCTTAAAAAACAATTAAAACTAAAAGTGTGGTAAATTCATACAGAGATATATAGACAGCAGCAATGCCTGGTCAGTGCCATCTACTAAAGACTTTTGATGTCATCTCCTGGCTATTAGAGAAGGAGAAACACTCCTTAAAAACTACCAACTTCGGAAGAGAAAAATTGGTATTCTGCAGAAATGGTGAAGAAATCAGACATTGCCTTTTTTATCTACAATTCTAATAATCTATTTCCTTTGCACCTATCACCTAAAATTTTACTAATGTTCTATTCTCTTTGTCCTATAATTATTAAGCCTATTTTGCCTTGACATAATTCAAAGTGCTTTGATTTGCAATTTTATTTTCAAATTTGAATTTGAATACATAATGCCTTTCATTGTGGCTTATAGGGTGGAATACTAACTTTAGAAATACAGTTTAAAAACAAACCCCAGAAAAAACATATGGCTATTACATTTTCCAAATAACTCCATACACTGTCTGTCTGGATCTTGGCATTTTCCCCCAAAGCAATAGGTGGTCTTATTGCTACATGGTTGTAAGTCAGCAGCTTTCATATCTGGCATACAAAACTCAGATAATCCACTGCAATATTCTGGAAAATCACATGGATCTATGCTTTTCCGACATATTTTTCCTCTATCAACAACCTGTGGTAAAAAGAGAAACAAATATATATTTTTGTAAGACATTTTATCCAAAGACTTTAAAGTGCTTCACACTACAATTAAGTCTTACCACACTACTCCAAGCAAAATATTATTATCTGATATCATAATTTATTTATTTTTTTTAAAGATTTTTTTTTTTTTATTTGTCTTTAGAGGGGTAGGGGAGAGGGAGAGGGAGAGAAATATCAATGTACGGTTGCCTCTTGTGTGTCCCCTGCTGGGAACTGGCCTGCAACCCAGGCATGTGCCCTGACTGGGAATCGAACCGCGATCCTCTGGTTCACAGGCCCGCGCTCAATCCACTGAGCTACACCAGCCAGGGCTGATATCATAATTTAGATAAACTGTCACTAGAGGTAAGAATGATGAGAGATTAAATGACTTGTCAAAGATCACATGTTAGTTCAGTACTGGAGTGGTATAACTCAGACTCCTGACTGATGCTATTAACATTAAGCAGAGCCACTGTGCATATTGTCCACTGAGCATAGCACCCTTCTTTTGAAATGATTTACTACATGCTGACCTATTATGAAATTTAAGTGGACATGAACAAAATGGCATCAGATCCTGTACTCATACCCAACATGAAACTCCCAGGCAAGTATGTATGTAATTTTCTGAAAGATGGGGAAATGTTAAACACACAAGTTACTGTATTTTTTTAATCAGAAAATGTTGCAGTGCCTTTAAAATAGTGTTGAGCTCTCTCATTGTTCCTAAGAACTTCCAATGTGAGAACAATGGAAAACCGAAAGTGGTTTGCACTGATAGAGTAAGTGGGTGCTGTGACCAAAGTAGAGATTCTAGGATGAAGTCTTTTCACAAGGCTGTTGCTCTGATTTCATGATTGCACCTAACTGTTTGAGACAAAGGACACTGTTGATTTTCTATTTTGATCTTTCTGAAACAAATATTTTTTAAAGAAGTAAACCAAAAATGTAAAACGATGAAATAAGAGCATTGTGCTGGTAATCATCATTTAGATTCTATTTCATTTTAACTACTTAAAGATAATTACAAATTTACTCAAAAGTTCTAGAGAAATAGATCAGAAAGAACCCAAATGCCCATCAATAAATCAATAGATAAACTGTGGTAGTTACATGCAATGAAATATTTCCATCCATATATAGGAATGGAAGACTGACATATGCTAAAGGTGAAAAATCTTTGAAGATACTTTATTAAATAACATCTGACACCAAACATCACATATTGTCTGGTTCTACTTATAGGAAATATCCAGAATAAGTAAACCCATAAAGACAGAATGCAGATTGGTGGTTGCCAGAGCCTGACAGGGAGGAGAAAAGGATAGCAAATGCTTAATGGGTTAGGGGTTTTCTGTTTGGATGATGGGTGTGTTTTGGAACTAGATAGAGGCAGTAGCGGCACAGCATTGCAAATGTACTAAATGTCATTGAATTGTTCACTTAAAAATAGTTCATTTTACCTTATGTGGTTTTTACCTCAACTGTTTTAAAAGGCTGTAGTGAAAGCTCTCATAGTTACAATGCCACGGTTATACTACATATTTACTTCAAGATAAAAAGAAAATATCTGATATCAAGCAATGCATATTTGTTTTTCAACTGTTGATTCTTGGGGACTAATTGCACTCCTGAAATGCAGTACTAACTCAGATGCTAGTCTTCAACATATTTCTAAAATATTACTTAATGCACATCTTTTTCATTTCAAGTAATTTTTCTTTCAGGGCCTACTCCACCTCTGCTATGAGGGGGTTATAAATCATGAATCTGCTTCTGACTCAGGAGGACCATCAGAACACTTCTCCTTAGACACAGTGAATGGAACAGTGGTGGGAAATTTAACTTAGCCAGATCAGTCATGGTTTTCTCTAGCACTGAGCATTGAGGCAGTTGTTGAGAAAGAAATGGTCTCTCTACTCCTGAAATATTGTTCTATGGACTAGAAAGGCCAGGAAGTGCAATGAGCTATCTGTATTACACATAGTGGAACTTTCATTGAGACCTGTCCACAAAAATGCAAGGATACTCAATAGATGTATAGAATAAGAATTCTCTTTTTTTCTGTTTTAAATGTAGATTCACCTGAGCATGAAGTTAGACTCATCTTTTACTTAAGCTTCTTAAGTGTTTGTTTTCCTTTGCATGGCCATTATCAAGATACATCTTACAACATCACGAATGGCCCTAGAGAGTATTATGCTAAGTAAAATAAGCCAGTCAGAGAAAGACAAATACTATATGATTTCACTTATGCATAGAATCTAATAAACAAATTTTAAAAAGCAAAATAGAAACAGACTCATGAATACAGAGAACAGATTGACAACTGTCAGAGGGAAGAGGGTCTAGTGTGTAGGGTGAAAAAGGTGAAGGGATTAAGCAGTACAACTTGGCAGTTGCAGAATAGCCACAGAAAAGTAGTTTGCAGCATGGGGAATGTAGTCAATACTGTCGAGATAACTGAGTATGGAGCCAATGGGTACTTGCGGCAGCAAGGTGACCACTCATTACAATGTATGGTTGTCTGGACGTTTACTGTGCATCTGAAAGTAGTATGGAATAGTATTGATGTAAACCGTGGCTGAAAAAGTAATAAAAATAAAATAAAGACTGGAGTGGTAACTATGAGCTACAGATTTTCTTAATACAGCCAACTCTAGATTGTTTTGATATTTTAATTTTTAACTACTATTTAGAAGAAAGAGCACTTTCACTTATTCTTCTAAAAAGTGAAGTCATGTAATGTCAAATGATATTTCAGTCACCTGGCATTTTATTAACAAAAGCTACATATCTAGAAGTTTTCACCTTTGTTGTTCCACTATGCCTTTAAAATTATAGCATATCTAAGGTGTGACAAAAAAATAGTATCAGGAACTAGCTTTACTTCAAATTTTTAGTAGGCTTGAGTCTGAAGTCTACATATAGTAGGAAATGTCATATCTTTAAATGTATTTTACATATAAGTAAAGTATATGTATAAAAATTCATAATAAACATCATTTTGCACAAATTCAAGAAAAGACACAACTGACGAATACATAATTGGTATTATACAGTACCAATTAAAAATTTTTAAAGATTTGGTTTATTTATTTTCAGAGATTGGGGAAAGGAAGAAGAAAGACAGAAACATCAATGAGCAAGAGAAACATGGATTGGTTGCCTCTCACACGCCCCCCAACTGGGGACATGACCTGAAACCCAACCATGTGCCCTGACCGTATATCAAATCAGCAAACTCTTGGTTCACAAGGAGGTATACAATTCACTGAGTCACCAGCCAGGGCCCAATTACGATTTCTTAAAGTGCAGGTGGAAATGTCTAAACACTAGTTAGAAACAAGTTATTCAGTTATGTTTCAGTGAAACACTGGTTAAACTATTGTTTTCCATATCTTTGCACTTGGATTTGTGTCTATCTAAATAGAAATGTTATTTTTCAAATATTGGGGCAAACTGTTAAACTTGAGAAAAGAATTAGTGGAAACTAGCCTAGTTAGAAGTAGACAGAGAAGAAAACAGAAAGCCTTTTATGCTTATGGCCAATAATGAAAGAAAGCAGAGTATAAGATACTTGTCAGCCTTAAATGACATCAAAAGCCAAATTCCATGCTATAACACCCAATAAAATTAATGTAAACTAACATTGTATACTTAGCTGTTGACCTGAAGCCCTCCTTTACAGCTTTTACTGTGAATTTTCACCCAACCAAATGAAGTGATTAGATAATCACTTTATTTTATTAATATATTTTATTGATTATGCTATTACAGTTGCCCCATTTCTCCCCCATCATTCCCCTCCACCCTACACACCCTCTCCCACCCACATTCCCCCGCTTTAGTTCATGTCCATGTGTCATAAGTTCTTTAGCTTCTACATTTCCCACACTATTCTTGCCCTCCCCCTATCTATTTTCTATCCACCGTCTATGCTACTTATTCTCTGTACCTTCCCCCCTCTCTCCTCCTCCCACTCCCCTGTTGCTAACCCTCCACATGATCTCCATTTCTGTGGTTCTGTTCCTGTTCCAGCTGTTTGCTTAGTTTGCTTTTGTTTTAGGTGTGGTTCTTAATAGCTGTGAGTTTGCTGTCTTTTCACTGTCCTATTTTTGATCTTTTTCTTAGATAAGTCCCTTTAACATTTCATATAATAAGGGCTTGGTGATGATGAACTCCTTGAACTTGACCTTATCTGAGAAGCACTTTATCTGCCCTTCCATTCTAAATGACAGCTTTGCTGGATAGAGCAATTTTGGATGTAGGTCCCTGCTTTTCAAGATTTCAAATATTTCTTTCCAGCCCCTTCTTGCCTGGAAGGTCTCTTTGGAGAAATCAGCTGACAGTCTGATGGGAACTCCTTTGTAGGTGACTGTGCCCTTATCCCTTGCTGCTTCTAGAATTTTCTCCTTCATTTTCATCTTGGCTAATGTAATTACAATGTGCCTTGGTGTGTTCCTCCTTGGGTCCAACTTCTTTGGGACTCTCTGAGCTTCCTGCACTTCCTGGAAGTCTATTTCCTTTGCCAGATTGGGGAAGTTCTCCTTTATTATTTGTTCAAATAAGTTTTCCACTTGTTGTTCTTCTTCTTCCCCTTCTGGGACCCCTATAATTCGGATGTTGGGACGTTTAAAGATGTCCTGGATGTTCCTAAGCCTCTCCTCATTTTTTTGAATTCTTGTTTCTTCCTCATTTTCTGTTTGGTTGTTAGTTTCTTCCTTCTGGTCCACTCCATTGATTTGAGTCCCAGTTTTCCTTCCATCTCTATCAGTTCCCCATGCATCTTCCTTCATTTCACGTATTGTAGCCTACATTGTTTCATCTAATTTGTGAGCAAAATCAACCAATTCTGTGAACATTTTGATGAGCAGTGCCTTGAACTGTGCATCTGATAGGTTGCCTATCTCTTCACAGCTTAGAGGAATTGGCTCTGGGGCTTTCATTTGTTCTCCGGTTTAAGCCATTTTTGGTGGATTTTGTTTTGTTTTGTTTTTAGTCTGGTTGGGGCTATTCCGTAGTGAGGGGTGGAGTCTTGGGTGTTCCTCATGGCGGGGCAGCCCAGTCACTGGGTTGTGATGCTGTACGTGGGGGCGGGGTCTGAGAGGGAACAATGGCGCCTGCTCCGCTCTCTCCTGGATTCAGTCCCTTCCGCCACTTCCCCTTTGCCTGGACCATCTGTGCGTGTGAATGTGGGACCACCTGGTCAGCCAGCTGCCTTGTGTGGCCTCACTGGGTCTGCACAGTTGCCCCCCTGTGCCCGGGGTCTGCCAGCTCCTGCCTGTGGGCCTGGGGACCACCAGCTGCCGCCTGTGCACCTGGGAACTGCCAGCCACTGCTGTTTGCATTCCTGGGTCCACACCTCCACTTTTTCCTGCCACGACTCCGCCCCTCTTACTGGTCTGGATGAATGGTTGCTAGACTTCCATACAGTTGAATTTTCTATGTTCTGGTCGTTTTCTTGTTTCTAAATATTTGTTGTCCTTAATTTTGGTTGTGAGAAGAGGCACAGTGTGTCCGCCTACGCCTCCATCTTGGCCAGAAGTCCTAGATAATCACTTTAAAGAACCATTTTAAAGAACTATCCTTTGGGATATAGGTAAAGGACAATGTACTATTTAGAAATGTCTTACTGCTCAATGCCACTGATTTGGAGACAAAGGTCAAGATGAGGGCTCTTAAGAGGGAAAACACAAGATTTATTGCTAAGAAGTAGAAATACTACACTGGCCCTCTACATTCATGTGCCATGAAAACAAATGGCCATTAGCTCTAATTACTAATCCTTAAGGTAATAAAGAACACATACTGGACAAAGTAGAATAATGTTGGGAGAGAGTTCATTGACAGAAAGAAAAGTAAATCTGACAAGCAAAATATCTCATTGATTAGCTTTTACATTTGTCATAGACTCCTGAAAGTGACACAAAATGAAGTGCTATAATAATGCAATCCCCAGAAGACAAATTCTAACCAATCTCCTCTCAGATGTGGCTATAGAGAAAAACTGAATGAAAAACTCCCCAAGGATATTGACTTTGTATCCTGCTGTTTTGCCAAATTCACTTCTTAGGTTGATTAGGTTTTTTGTGGAGTCTATAGGATTTTCTATGTACACTATCATGTCATCTGCAAACGGTGACAGTTTCGATTCCTCCTTTCCAATTTAGATGCCTTTTATTTCTTATTCTTGTCTGATTGCCATAGCTAGGACTTCCAATGCTATGTTGAATAGGAATGGTGAAAGCAGGCATCCTTGTCTTGTTCCTGATCTTAGTGGGAAAGCTCCAAGTTTTTGCCTATTGAGTATGATGTTGGCTGTAGGTCTCCCATATTATGGCCTTTATTATGTTGAGGAATGCTCCCTCTATTATCACTTTTCTGAGTCTTTTTATTATAAATGGGTGCTGTACCTTATCAAATGCTTCATGCTAATTGACATCAGCTAGGCCATGATGGACAAATACCACATGATCTCAACTTTAATTGCAACATAATCAACAAAAGAAAAAAGCAAACAAAATATAACCAGAGGCATTGAAATTAAGAACAATCTAACAATAACCAGAGGGGAAGGGGGAGGGGACAATGGGGGGTAGGGTTCCCAGGAGCTAGTATAAAGGACACATGGACAACTCCAAGGGGGAGGTGGGTTTGGCTGGGGTTGGGGGGGGGCGTGGTGGAAGGAAAATGCTCACAACTGTAATTGAACAACAATAAAATAATTAAAAACAAAACAAACTCCCCAAGGAAAGTCGAAGATTCAATCCACTTCTAGGCTAGAAATCCTTGCCAAACTAAACTTCATTATTTTATATGCTATTCCATATAAATTCTTTTTCTGTTATTTTCAAAATTAGAGTCTTAAAAATTACTGTCATTTATTTGAGCATTGCATGTCACATGTGTGCTGAATGGCTTATTTATAATTTTGTCATGTTTCATGATGAAGAGCTTCATTCAGGGCTAAACAAGAACTACTACCCAAATAGTACCCAAATAATCTGGGAGTGTTATTAGATGCAGTAACTGGATGGGTCTTGAGTAGAAATTGAAACAATACAGTGATCGATGGAGTTGAAAAGTAGGCAGAAAAAGAACTAAGGACATCATCTAAATTCTAAATCAACTGTGTATGAATTGAGTACATAAAAAACATTGGAAAGATGTGCAAACACAAGATTTTTAAAAACTAAAATGCAATGAATACATGAGAATACAAAGAAATCTATGTAGGAAAATAAGTAATATTTTGAAAGTTTACCAGACAAGACTTTTTATCGCAGCATGGTCCAGTGCCACATTCTGCATTTCCAATCAGTGTACAAGTACTAGGATCACAGCACTTTTTAAAGGTGCATGTCTAAAAGCAAATACAATCAAGTTAAATAATAGGAATTTTTGATCAAATAAATAATTTTGTCAAAATATACTAAAGTTTGTCTCTCAGTTAATTACAATTATAGTATAATTTTTACATCTGTATTTAGTATACACTCAATACACTGCTTCATTTAAATTTAATATATTTTCAGTATAGAAAACAATGAGAATAAATTATTCATGATTTCATGTTCAAGAAATTGAACTCTTAATAATTTAATGAAATTCCTTTCAACCCTCTTTGGTTTTGCAAACATGCACAATGAATTTTTAGATTTTTTTCATTGACTACATCATAAGTACTTTTCCATATTATCAAGTCTCAAGAAATAATTTCGGGGATATATAATAAATTATGATTGCCACAAAGTACAAGTTTCTAAATTATAATATTTTAGTATAATAAAAATGTTTCAAATATTACTGTTATTATTCTTAGCTCTACAAGTTTATATTAAAAATTAATTCAAAAAGTTATTGGAGTCATGGAGTACAAAGATAGTAACTGCTCTTTATAATGCTATAGTTTGTTTTATACAGTAGTCTACACAGTGCACAAATGAAGTTTTACTAGACTGATTAGGCTTAAATAGTAATATTTAAAATTTACTAAAGCTTATAGACAAGATAATTAAGCATTTATGTCTATTTCCATTTATTATTTTTATTAATAATGAGTTGAAAATTTAACATAGATGCACATTCTGGTTTATTTTATATTTCCATTTATATATTTTGGTTAAGGTATTCTTCTGCTAATTTCCTTTATTTGTAAGCACTTGTATATTAATCATACGCAATTCAAAAACTCTGCTAGTCAAAAGAAAAACAATATAAGTGAATATAACTCAGAATGCTTTGGTGACTTGGTCCAGATTACCACCACTGCCCTTAATCTAAGGGCTGGATACCCATTCATTCAGGAAACTTATTCTGAAGCTTGCTGGCATTACAGGTGGTAGACACCCTTTGCCCAAGATAAACTTTTGAACAATGATATGCTTCCAACTTCCTTCAGGCCCGTAGCTTCTACTCTGATTGCTAGATCGGTCATATCACTGACTCACTGGCTGAAAATCATTAGCTGCTCCTTTCAGAACATTGATTCTCTCCTACAGCGTTCCTTTGTGTATTTATGTTTTTCCCACATTAACAATCCCTACTTTCCATCTTTTAAGACCTGGATCATGACCTCATGTCAGCCAAATGCTGCTGAGGTTGCTACAAATGTCTTCATGGAAATTATTTTGTCCAAATGGCCAATGAATTGGACCTATATGTGCTGTGATGGCAAAATTGCTCTCTTCAGAAAAATTGCAATCTGTTTAGCAGGAAATCTTTAAATCTATTCAAGAAATTTGTTCATCACAAAGACCTCAGAATTGATTCAGTATGACTTTAATTCTCCTATTTCTGTTATAAAAAATTAACATAAACTTAGTTCTGGAGGTCAAAAGTCCAAGAGAGGCCACATTGGACTAAAGTGAAGATTTTGGAAGTTCTTCATTTCCCTGGAAGCTCCAGAGAAAGTCCATATCCCTGACTTTCCAGCTTCCAGAGACCATCTGCATTCCTTGGCTCATGGATTCTTTCTCCATCTTCAAAACCAACAGAATGGCATCTTCAAATATCACTGTCACATGGCCTTTGAGTCTAACCTGCCTGCCTCCCTCTAAGGACCCTTGTGACTGCACTGGGCCCACTCAGATAATATAGGATATCTCTCCCTCTCAAGATCCTTAAATTGGTCATATCTTCAAAGTCCTTTTTGCCATGTAAAGTAACACATTCACAAGTTATGAGTATTAGGACATGGGAAACTTTAAGACTTATTCTAGCACATTTCACCACCTGATCACCAAAGATTCATCACATTCATCTCCTAAGCAAAGAACTGCACTCCATCCCAACATCCATAAAATCATAACTCATGACAGCATTAACTTAAAGTTGCCGATCTGCTGACTTGTCTCAATGGAGTTAAGGAGCAGTTGGGTCTGCAATTGCTCTTCCTTCCCCCTGCATCTTCCTTCAGCTTTTCTGACTCCTGGGCTTGGTGAGAGTGTGTTCAGCCCCATGACAAAGCCTCCATTATTGTGTGAACCAATTCCTGTGCTGGCTCTCCCTTTCTATCCGTACTCATATAATATAAATACATATGCATGTGTATACATATATAAGCACATAAATATAAAAAATAAAAGTACTCAATAATAATTTTATATAGATTACATGTTGAAATAATACTATATTGGATCTAATAACTCAAAATGTATAAATTAATCTCACCTCTTTCTTTTTATTTTATAAATGTAGCTACTTAAAAATATAAAGTAAACATGTGATTCACATTATATTTCTAATAGGTAACATTGATCTAAAGAAACACTAATGGAATTAATAACTGAATTCAGCAAGATTGCTGTAAAAAAGTCAAAATAAAACTATCTAGTGCATTTTAAAATCTGATTAATAAGACCAAATTTTTAAGTGCATGATTTAAACTACCATAAAGAGATTTTTAAAAAGCAATAAAAATTGAAAAGTTTACCAGTGAGAGACCGTTATGCTGAATACTAGGAAATACTTTTGAGAGAAATTAAAAGAAATAAAAAATGGAAGCAAAGACCTCCATTTTATCTAAACTCAAATTTTCATTTGTTTTTAATTTTAATTGTTGTTCTTGGACAGTTTTCTGTCTTTTACTCCCATCCCAGCCCACTAACGCAGCCCTCCCCACCTCCCTCCCATTTTCACCCCCCTAGTTTTTGTCTATGTGTCCTTTATACTTGTTGCTCTAAACTTTTCCACTTTTCCCCTGAAATTCCTGACCCTCTCCCCTCTGGTCACTATCAACCTGTTCTCAATATCAGTGTCTTTGGTTATATTATGCTTGTTTGTTTCTTTTGTTGATTAGGTTCCTGTCAAAGGTGAGATTATATGGTATTTGTGTTTCACTGCCTGACTTATTTAGCTGAGCATGATGCTCTCCAGTTCCATCCATGCTGTCGCAAAGGGTAGGAGCTCCTTCTTTCTTTCTGCTGCATAGAATTCCATTGTGTAAATGTACCATAGTTTTTCATCCATTCATTTACTGATGGGTACCAAGGTTATTTCTAACACTTGGCTATTGTAAATTGTGCTACTATGAACATAAAGGTGCATAGGTTCTTTTGGATTGCTGTTACAGGGTTCTTAGTGTATAGTCCAAGCAGTGGAATTGCTGGGTCAAAAGGTAGGTCCATTTTCAGTTTTCTGAGGACATTCCATAGTGTTTTCCACAGTGGTTGTACCAGTCTGCAATCCCAGCAACAGGGCACTAGGTTTCCCTTTTTGCTACAACCTCTCTAACACTTGTTGTTTGTTGCTTTGTTTATGATGGCCATTCTGACTGGTGTCAAGTGGTATCTCATTGTGGTTTTAATTTGCTCATCTCTATGATAGCTAGCAATACTGAGAATCTTTTCGTGTGTCTCTGGATCCTCTGTATGTCCTCCTTCGAAAAGTGTCTGTTCAAGTCCTTTGCCCATTTTTTAATTGGGTTGCTTGTCTTCTTAGAGTGGAGTCGTGTAATTTCTTTATATATTTTAGAGAGATTAAACCCTTGTCTCAGGTATCATTGTCAAATATGTTTTCCAACACAGTCAGTTCTCTTTTTATTTTAATACTGTTTTCTTTAGCTGTGCAGAAGCTTTTTATTTTGATGAGATCCCATTTGTTTATTCTTTCCTTTATGTCCCTTGCTTTTGGGACATATCGGTAAAAATGTTGCTGCGTAAAATACATGAGATTTTCCTGCCTATGTTCTCCTCTAGGACTTTAATGGTGTCACGGCTCATATTTAAATCTTTTATCCACCTTGAATTTATTTTTGTGTATGGTGTAAGGTGGTGCTCAAGTTTCATTTTCTTGCACGTAGCTGTCCAGTTCTCCCAACACCACTTGTTGAAGAGGCAATTTTACTCCATTTTATGTTGCTGCACCCGTTGTCGAATATTCATTGACTATAGAGACTTGGGTTTATTTCTGGGCTCTCTGGTCTATTCCACTGGTCCATGTGCCTGTTTTCATTCCAGTACCAGGCTGTTTTGATTACAGTGGCCTTGTAATACAGTTTGGTATCAGGTATTGTGATCCCTCCTACTTTACTCTTCTTTCTCCAAAGTGCTGCAGCTATTCAAGGTCGTTTATAGTTCCATATAAATTTTTGAAGTTTTTGTTCTATGACTGCGAAATATGCTGTTGGTATTTTAATAGGTATTGCATTGAATTTGTAAATTGCTTTGGGTAGTATGGACATTTTGATGATGTTAATTCTTCTGATCCATGAACAAGGTATGTGTTTCCATTTGTTTGTGTCTCCCTTGATTTCTTTCTTCAGCGTTGTGTAGTTTTCTGCATACAGTTCTTTTACCTCCTTGATTAGGTTTACTCCTAGGTATTTTATTTTTCTTTTTGCTATATCAAATGGGATTTTTTTCTTGATTTCTGCTTCTGTTCTTTCATTGTTGGTATACAAAACTACCTTTGATTTCTGGATATTGACTTTATATCTGGCTGTTTGGCCAAATTTATTTATTAGTTCAAGCAACTTTTTGGCTGAGTCTATAGGATTTCCTATGTACACTCTCATGTCATCTGAAAACAATAATACTTTTGTTTCCTCATTTCCAATTTGGATACCTTTTATTTCCTTCTCTTGTCTAATCTCTGTGCCTAAGACTTCCAATACTATATTGAACAGAAGTGGTGAAAGTGGAAAACCTTGTCTTGTATCTGATCTTAGTGGAAAAGATATTAGTTTTTGCCTGTTGAGTATGATGTTGACTGTAGGTCCCTCTTATATGGCCTTTATTATGTTGAGGACTGCTCCCTGTATTGTCACTTTGCTGAGTGTTTTTATCATAAATGGGTGTTGTACCTTAACAGATGCTTTTCCACATCTATTGATATGATCATGTGATTTTTGTCTTTGCTTTTCTTTATGGGAGGTATTACATTTACTGATTTGCAAATGTTGAACCATCCTTGCATCCCTGGGATGAATCCCATTTGGTCATGGTATATGATCTTTTTAATATATTGTTGAATACGGTTTGCCAATATTTTGTTGAGGATTTTAGCATCTATGTTCATCAGCGATATTGGGCTGAAGTTCTCCTTCTTTGTTGTGTCTTTACCTGGTTTTGGAATTAGGACGATGCTGGCTTCATAAAAAGAGTTTGGGAGTCTCCCACCATTTTTTGATATTTTTGAATAGTCTGTGAAGGACAGGGGTTAGCTCTTCCTTAAATGCTTTGTAGAATTCTCCTGTAAAACATCTCGTCCAGGGCTTCTGTGTGTCGGGGGTTTTTTAATTACTGCTTCAATTTCATCTGCTGTTATTGGTCTGTTCAGGCTTTCTGCTTCTTCTTCACTGAGTTTTGGAAGATTATATTTTTCTAGAAACTTGTCCATTTCACCTAAGTTTTCAAATTTCTTGGCATACAATTCTTCACAGTAATTCCTTACAATCCTTTGTATTTCTGTGGTGTCAGTTGTAATCTCTCCTCTTTCATTTCTGATTGTGTTTATTTGAGTCTTCTCTCTTTTTTACTTGATGAGCCTCCTGAAAGGCTTGTTGACTTTGTTGAACTTTCCAAATAACCAGCTCCTGGATTCATTGATCCTTCGAATTGTGCTTTTAGTCTCTTTGTCACTTAATTCTGCTTTGATCTTGGTTATTTCCTTCCTTCTACTTGCTCTTGGCTGTCTTTGCTGTTGATCCTCGAGTTCTTGGAGGCATAGGGTTAAGTTGTTTGTTTGAAATGTTTCTATCTTTTTTAGGTAGTCCTGTATCACTATGAACTTCCCTCTGAGGACTGCCTTCACTGTGTCCCATAAGTTTTGGGTTGTTGTGAGTTCATTTTCATTTGTTTCCAGAAAATTTTTGATTTCCTCCCTAATTTCATTCTTGACCCATTCATTGTTTAATAGCATGCTATTCAATCTCCATGATTTTGAGGGTTTTGGGTTTTCCTCTTGGGGTTGGTTTCTAGTTTCAGTCCCTTGTGGTCAGAGAAAATGCTTGGTATAATTTCAATTTTTTTGAATTTGTTGAGGCTTGTTTTGTGTCCTATCATGTGGTCTATCTTTGAAAATGTTCCATGTGCATTTGAAAAGAATGTGTATTTAGTTTATTTTGGATGAAGGGCTCTCTCTCTCTCTATATATATATATCAGTTAAGCCCATTTCATCTAGAGTGTTGTTCAATGCCACAATATCTTTGTTGATATTTTGTTTGGAAGATCTGTACATTTTTGACGGTGGGGTGTTAAAATTGCCTGCTATAATTGTGTTCCTGTCAATATCTTTCTTGAAGTCCTCTAAGAGTTTCTTGATGTATTTGGGTGCTCCCATGTTGGGAGCATATATATTTACAATGCTTATGTCTTCTTGGTGGATTCTTCCCTTGAGTATTATGAAGTGACCTTCTAGGTCTCTCTTTATGGCCCTTCTTTTGAAGTCTATTTTGTTTGATATGAGTATTGCTATCCCGGCTTTTTTTTCCTGTCCATTTGCTTGGAAAACTTGTTTTCAGCCCTTCACTTTGAGTCTGTGTAGGTCTTTTGTCCTGAGGTGGGTTTCTTGTAGGCAGCATATGTGTGGGTCATGCTTTCTTATCCATTCAGCTATTCTATGCCTTTTGATTGGAGCATTTAATCCATTTATATTTAAGGCTATTATTTATAGGTACTGATTCATTGCCATTTTTGTACCTGTGTTCCTCTCTTTCTCTCTCTGTCTTTTCCTTCCTTTCCTTAAAGCAGTCCCTTAAGTATCTCTTGTAGAACTGTTTTGGAAGAGGTGTATTTCTGTATACTTCTTTTGTCTGGGAGGCTCCTTATTTGGCCTTCCATCTTGATTGAGAGCCTTTCTGGGTAAAGTAGTCTGGGTTGCAGGCCTTTGGTTCTCATTACTTGGAATATTTCTTGCCATTCTCTTCTGGCTTGGAGCGTTTCCATTGAGAAGTCATCTGCTAACCTTATCGGGGTTCCCTTGTATGTTACTTCCTTTTTCTCCCTTGCTGCCTTTAAGCTTCTCTCTTTGTCTTGGAATTTTGCCATTTTAATTATGATGTGTCTTGAAGTGGGCCTCTTGGGGTTCCTCTTGATTGTGACTCTCTGTGTTTCTTGGATTTGGGTGACTTTTTCTGTCATCAGATTAGGGAAGTTTTCCATCATTACTTTTTGAAACAGGTTTTCTATCCCTGTCTCTTCTTCTCCTTCTGTTATCCCTACTATATGGATATTACTATGTTTCATATTGTCTTTCATTTCTCTTAATCTCTCTTCATTCTTTCTGAGCCTCTTTTCGTTTTCTTGCTCTTTCTGGGTTTTTTTTTTTTCTATTTTGTCCTCCAACTCGCTGATCTGATCTTCTGCTTCATTGACTCTGCTTTTCATTCCTTCTACTGTGTTCTTCAGTTCAGAAATTCAGTTCTTCATTTCCTCTTGGCCCTTGTTGATAGTTTCTATTTCCTTTTTCATGTTGATGTAGTTTCATCGTATCTTCCCTTTAGTTTCTGGTAGCTCACTGAGAGCTCATATAGCTTCCTGACAACCATTGCTTTGAACTCAATATCTGATAGTTGAGTTGCCTCTGTTTCATTTAGCATTTATTCTGGGTAAACTCAAATTTTATCTAAAATTTCAATGCAACATCTCCAATCATTTTGTTGGCAGAAACTGAAAAAACAGATCAGATATTCTTACTAAAATGTAAAGGGCCAAAATTACCTAACATAATCATGGATTGGAACAATAATGCTGGAGAATATATAATATCATATTGCATGAATTAACAGAAATCTATAGTAATTAAGATAGTGACATTAGAGTACAAAGAACAAAAAAAAAAAAAACTCATAAATATTTACTTGATTGATGACCAAGACTGATTCATAGCAGTGAGGGAAGGCCAGTCTTTAAATAAATTGTGATTGTTTAAGTTGATATTCTTATAGCATATATAAAAATAAAGTACATGAAAGAATGGCATTAGAGGAACAGTGGCATGAGAAATGCCCTTGGTCTCAGCCCTTGAAGTTTCACCAATTTAAATAGCTATGACTCAACAAAGGATTCTCTGCTCAATGCACAAACATGCCTTAGAGATCCACACATTGAAACATCTAAAGGTGGGCAAGTGAAAGCAAGTGAGAGAGATGAGAAAAGAAAAGAGAAGGGCTGAGAGGAGCCAAGGACACAGTCCAGTGGTGGGGAGGTCACTGGGGACTCAGCCAAAGAGGGGAGTAAACAGGTTGTGGTGGGTACTCCCCTCAGCCAGGAGAAGCAAAGATGTGAAGGGGAAGGGTCTTCAAAGAACCTGTATAAAGGACCCAATGACAAAGACACCAGGGTTGTGGGTGGGGATTAAATGTGGGAGGTGGGGGTGGGTAGGGTGGGGGAGAGTAATGGGAGGAAATGGGGGCAACTACAACTGAACAATGACAAAAAAATACATGTTTAGGTAATTAAGAAATTGCAAAGTGCCTATTTTCCACAGACCTGCCTAATCACTACACTAATAAAAACAAATCTAAAAGTTAAAAAAATAAAAAGATATGGTGGGCGTTACTGCAGGAGTGAGCAGTATGAGCTGTGGCTGAGCCCACAGAATTGGGCAAGGACACAGCAGGGGAGTATGTCCACAGTGGTCAGGCAGCTGGCATTTCAGACAGAGAAACAAAGCCAGCAATCCCTGTCCCCCGAACCCCATAACCTCCAAGAGTTTGCCACACCTCACCCTTGGTGTCAGGTTGGCCATTTGTATGCCTCCTTGGGAGAAGTATCTGTTCAGGTCCTCTGCTCATTTTTTAATTGGATTGTTGGTCTGATGTTGAGTTGTATGAGTTCTTTATATATTTTGCATATTAACCACTTGTCAGAGCTGTTGTTTGCAAATATCTTCTCCCATTTGGTTGGTTGCCTTTTTGTTTTGCTGGTGGTCTCTTTTGCTGTGCAGAGCTCTTTAATTTGATATAGTCCAGGAGTGTCAAACTCATTTTCACCAGGGGCCACATCAGCCTCATGGTTGCCTTCAAAGGGCTGAATGTAATTTTAGGACTGTATAAATGTAACTAGTGCTTAACAGTTAAGCGAGAGTTTGGTGCTTTTGCTGGGTAGAAACAAGGTGTTGGGCCAGATAAAACAAGGTGGAAGGCCAGATTCAGCCCACAGGCCTTGTATTTGCCACCTGTGATATAGTCCAATTCATTTATTTTTCCCTTTACTTTCTTCACCTTGGGGTCAAATTTATTAAGTCTTCTCTAAGACCAAGAGCCATACATTTAGTACTTATGTTTTCTTCTATGTAATTTATTGTTTCAGGTCTTATGTTTAGGTCTTGGGATTTTATGGCCCAGTGATATGTTCTGCAAACGTGTATGTTTAATCTTATTAAACACTGGAATAAACTTAGCCATTAGTTTGTTTTTCATGCCTTTCATATGTTCTCTTAGTCTTTATCATATTATAAATTTGTTCTTGTTCTCAGAGATAATGTATGTTTCTGGCTCCTACAATAATTGAATATATTAAGAACTGACTACACTCCTACAACATTTTGAGTTTGTAAAATTTTGCACACCAGAAAAAAATAATTACCGTCTGGCTAAAGAAAAGTCATGGGTAATTAGAGCCTTTCATTATACTAGTGCTATTAAATAAGAAGTGAAACCATTTTTCCACAGTGACCGACAAACTAAAAAATAATTAAAATAATTTTCACACTAATATCCTTTGATACATAATGCAAATTGATTAAAAAAACTGCTGATATTTCATAGCAGTGAATACTGATGAAAATGTGTAAAAGATATGACAAGATCACTCAGACATTAAAAAAAACCCTAAATCACTAAGACATCTGCAATTCTAAGTTTGATGTGCATATATATCTCTTGACAGAGCACATTCACTTATAGGTAGGAACATGTGCAGGGGCAGAAATGTGCAAGAGCAGTCATAACTGCATGAGTCTTCATAGTCAAAAATTGAAATTGAAATTTTCATTGACACAGAGTGGGTAAATTATAATATTCATATAATTAATACTAAAAACAATTGAACTATAACTGCATTCGAAAACTGATGAACTTTACAAGTACAATACTGAGTAAAAGACCAATTTACAAAGTGATTTAAACCATAATATTGTAACTTATACAAAGACAGAAAACAATCAACCAGATTGCATTGCACAAGGATGCTAAAAAATGGGATGTAAAACTGTGACAAATAGCAGAGCACTAACATGATTACCATTAAATTCTAAATGATGGTTGGAAGGAAGGGGCATGTTATTGAGAGAGGACATACAAGGAACTTCATTGGCATAAGTAAAATTTGTTTTGGCTTGAGTGCAAATTATTCAGGTGCTTGTTATGTATTACACTCATCCATATTTCATGTATATACTTCACGTGAATTACACATTACAAAGAAATGACAAGAATGATAAATATTTACTGCTAAACAAGCGTAGGTAGAAGACTGTCTTATCAAGAAAACTGTTGTCCTAAGATATATTTTAAGAAAAAAAAATAAGTCAAAAGGAAATTATTTTAGAAGCAACCTTTGACATAAAAAATCCTCAAACACAAAGGGAATAGTAGGTAAAATAAAGCAACTATCTCCTGCATAAAGTCTTCATGCACTTTTTACTGTAAAATGTAAAGGTGACAGAAATAAAATATTAACAAAAATCTTATGTAAGCTAATTGAGTTGCAGACTCGGTTATTTTGGAGAAGGTAGCTCAGATATAATCAAAACCTAAGTAGGCATGATAAAAAGGTAATCAGTAAAGGAAAAAATATACATATCTGCTAAATCACTGAGAGAAATAGTGGGGAAAAAGAAAAAGAAAACACAGGTCAAAAGAAATAAGCTAAAATTCAATTAGAAAACAAGTGTGACAAAATGAACATAGAAAATATAAAAGTTTTGAAATAACTAAACATAAAAAACTCATTCTAGAGCAGTGTAAGGAGTCATAAAAACTAAATATAATAAGGTATCTAGGAAAGAAACCATTAGGTAAAAACAGACAAAATCTGAATAAACTAGGGACTTTTACACCAATCCAAAAGAATCTATGCACCCCTATGTTCATAGCAGCACAATTTACAATAGCCAAGTGCTGGAAGCAACCTAGGTGCCCATCAGTTAATGAATGGATCAAAAAACTGTGGTACATTTACACAATGGAATTCTATGCAGCAGAAAGAAAGAAGGAGCTCCTACCATTTGCGACAGCATGGAAGGAATTGGAGAGTATCATGCTAAGCGAAATAAGCCAGGCAGTGAAAGACAAATACCATATGATCTCACCTTTAACAGGAAGCTAATCAACAAAACAAACAAACAAGCATAATATAAACAAAGACACTGAATTTGAGAACAGTCTGACAGTGTCCAGAGGGGGAGGGGAGGGAATTTCAGGGGAAAAGGGGAACGGTTTAGAGCAACAAGTATAAAGGACTCATGGACAAAAACTATGGGGGGTGGAAATGGGAGGAAGGTGGGGAGGGCTGGGGTGGTGGGCTGGGGCGGGGTAAAAGACAGAAAACTGTACAATATCAACAATTAAAAAATACTGATTTTTAAAAAAATAATAATAATAACTATTAAAAAAATAAATAAAATAAAACCAGACCTTAAAAAAAAACAACAACAACAAAAAAAAAAAGTATGGAAATATATTAATCACAATAATGTCTAAGAAGATGGATTCTAAATCAAACACAAGTCATAATGAATTAAAACAATGCAGATATTGACATTAATAGTATAGAAAAGTTAAGTGAAAATAGAGAAGTATCAGAGAAATGCTGAATGAAAGAAAGCTAGACTGTGCACAGAGATAGAGATGGAGATGAAGATACAGATGATAGAGATGGAGATAGAGATGATAGAGATGGAGATAGAGATTGAGATGGAGGTGCAGATAGAGATGGAGCTAGATATAGAGATAGAGATGGAGACAAAGATAGAGATTGAGGGAGATAGAGATGGAAACAGCTGTAGATACATCAGACCAAACAGACTTTAAAACAGAAAGCAATATTAGAGATAAAAAGATTCACTATATGGAGGTAAAAAGTTTCTAGAAAGGTAAAACAATTGTAAATAAGTTAGCACCACATAAAACAGCTTCAAAATATAAAGAATGAATTGAGTAAATTATAATGAGATTTAGGCAAATCCAACTAAATCTTTGGAGGCATCAATATTATTTCTCATAAGTCGTGACACCATAAAAGTTTTTTCACGAGAACATAGGAAAATCTCAGATATTCTAAACAGCAACATTTTCACTTATATATCCCCTAGAGCAAGGGACATAAAGGAAAGAATAAATAAGTAGAATTTCATCAAAATAAAAAGCTTCTGCACAGCTAAAGAAAATAGCATTAAAATGAAAAGAGAACCAACTGTATGGGAAAACAAATTTGCCGATGATATCTCAGACAAGGGTTTGATCTCCAAAATATATAAAGAACTTAAAACACTCCACTCTAAGCAGACAAGCAACCCAATTAAAAAATGAGCAAAGGACTTGGACACTTCTCCAAGGAGGACATACAGAGGGTCCAGAGACATATGAAAAGATGCTCAGTATCGCTAGCCATCAGAGAGATGCAAATTAAAACCACAATGAGATACCACTTCACACAAGTGACAATGGCCAGCATAAACAAATAAACAAACAACAAGTGTTGGAGAGGTTATAAAGAAAAGGGAACCCTAGTGCACTGTTGATGGGATTGCAAACTGGTGCAACCACTGTGGAAAACACTATGGAATGTCCTCAGAAAACTGAAAATGAAAGTGCCTTTTGACCCGGCAATTCCACTGCTAGGATTATATCCTAAGAACCCTGAAACACCAATCCAAAAGAACCTATGCACCCCAATGTCCCTTACAGCACAATTTGCAATAGCCAAGTGTTGGAAGCAACCTAGGTGCCCATTAGCAAATGAATGGATCAAAAAACTATGCTGCATTTACACAATGGAATTCTACATAGCAGAAAGAAAGAAGGAACCCCTACCCTTTGTGACACCATGGATGGAACTGAAGAACTTTATGCTAAGTGAAATAAGCCAAGTGATGAAAGACAAATACCATATGATCTCATCTTTAACTGCAACCTAATCAACAAAACCAACAAGCAGGCAAAATATAACCAAAGGCACTGAAACTGGAAACAATCTGACAGTAACCAGAAGGGAGAGGGGAGGGGATAATACAGGAAAAGGGGGAAGGGCTTACAGGAACAACTATAAAGGACACATGGACAATCAGGGGGGTAGAAACAAGGGAGAGAGGTGGGCAAAGCTGAGATGGTGGAGTGGAGTGAGGGGGAAAGGCAGAAAACTGTACTTGAACAACAATAAAAATCAAAAGTATTTTTAAAAATTTAAAAAATATTTCTCAAGTGCCGAGAGGTCAATCACAATTAATAAAAATACAGAACATTTGAGTCATTCACTCACAATTATAACGTAATCAAGATATACAGAATTTTGTTCCTAATAATTAGAGGCCTTTTATATTTTCTAGAAAGTACGTGTCATTCAAATAACCACCATGCATAAGTATTAAAAAGCAGGCACAACAAAAGTCAGTGATTAGTTATCTTGCAAAGCACAACTGAAAAAAGATAATAGCAAAAACCTAAATACAACAATAATTAACCATGAATTATGACTAACTCAATTCTGTGTAACCAACTTAAAGTAAGTGATGTTCCCCAAATGCAAGGACTGAAATCAAGAGATGAGGTAAGCAACACATTTTACAACTTAGGGAACTAATGTAGTCACTTGGGAAGAATTCAGGAGACAACTTAGGTGATGATTATATTTTTAATGGTACAGATATTTATGACACAAAAAGATGAGCATTACTATCAATGGTTACACAATGGAGAAAATCATATTGAATCCATGCTATGCTTACTCCATACTTAAATCCTTCAAATGCTTCAAATTCAGGATAAGTCAGTTCTCCCATGTCCCTTATCTCTGCATCTTAGATATTTGATAAAATGGTGCAGTATTTGAGAAAAAGCTCCCCCTTTGGTATCACATCTATATTTATAGTATGATATGAGAAACAATAAAACAAACCTTTAGGTAAACTATCAAAGTTTGTCACTCACCTCAAGAAAGCCACAATCACATTGCTCTCCAGTTTCTAGCTTTCCATTGCCACACGTTGATTGCCTTCCTTGGACAACCAGTTTTGAAACAGTTTGATTCTGAAGACATTTTAATTCTGGTTGTGAAACTTTATGTTTAAATGCATCCACACTGCAACTGCTAAACAACTTTACACCATGGAAGCGTCTAAAATTAAATTATATTCTTCAGATAAGTGGAATAAAGTCACTATCAAATTAACACTGTTCTGAATAACACTGTTGATTCTGTACAACTTCAATTACAGGGAAGCCAGGAAGGAGGAGAGAGTGCTTTTATTTTTAATACAAGTCATAAATGGAAGGAACGGGTTCATTTATATTGTAATTTAATATAATGGACATCTAGCAAGCAGAGGAAGTTTAAGGTGACATGAGGGAGAATATATTAAAACACAACTGCTTGGCACACAGAAGGTCTATTTAAGTATGTCTCATCATTCGTTATTATTATTATTGTCAACATCACAATTACAATCATTATTATAGACTACTAATTATCATTAAGAATAAGAAGCCCTGGTTGGGTGACTCAGTTTGTTGGAATGCCCTCTCATACATCATTAAGAATATGATTAGGTTCCTGTTAAAGGTGAGATCATATGGTATTTGTCTTTCACCTCCTGGCTTATTTCACTTAGCATAATGCTCTCCATTTCCATCCATGCTGTTGCGAAGGGTAGGAGCCCCTTCTTTCTTTCTGCTGCATAAAATTCCATTGTGTAAATGTACCATAGTTTCTCGATCCATTCATTTACTGATGGGCACCTAGGTTGCTTCCAACTTGGCTATTGTAAATTGTCCTGCTATGAACATTGGGGTGCATAGGTTTTTTTGGATTGGTGTTTCAGGGTTCTAATCAACAAAACAAACAAACAAGCAAAATATAACCAAAGACACTGAAATTGAGAACAGGCTGACAGTCACCAGAGGGGAGAGAAAGGGAATTTCAGGGGAAAGGGGGAAGGGTTTAGAGCAAGTATAAGTGACACGTGGACAAAAACTAAGGGGGGTGGAAATGGGAGGGAGGTGGGAAGCTGGGGGGTGGGCTGGGAGTAAAAGACAGAAAACTGTACAAGAAAAACAATTAAAATTTAAAAAAAGAAAAAAACGAAAAAAGAATATGCAATGTACTAGGAAATTTACATGGAAACCTAAAGAAATAAAAGATAGCTGACTGTGTTAGTGAAAAAATCAGAAATACTTGTTCTATGGTAATGATCAATTAAAATATCTCAACATTAAGTATATAGAATGTATACACCTTAGATTATTTTTTATTTTTAAATTTCTACATTTCTAAGTGTACTGTTGAATGGGTTTTTGTTTAATTTTGTAGCCATCTCAAACTTAGAAAAATGATACAAATAGAGCCCTAAAAATAATTTTTTCCCGATGCAGTTACCTGTAAGTTGTCATCAAAATATTTTGATAACTCTAAATATTTTAATGTATAATTCTCACATAGAAATTAATTCTCCTAAAACGGATATTTTAAAAGCTGGAAATAGTGACACATTATGAACACCTAATCCTAATATTTCATTCAGAATTTCCCTTCAGCACAATATTGTAACTTTTATAGCAAAAGGATAAAGCTCAGAATCAACCATCTTTAGTTCTCTTGTCTCCTTAGTCTAGTTACTTATTTTTTTATTGGATTTCATGACCTCAAATGTTTCATTATTACAGGTCGATTATTCCATAAAATGTCCCTCAATTTTGATTTATGAAATGCTTCCTCATAATTAGACTGAGGTGATGCAACCTTATCACAACAGTGTTGTTGAGTTTATTTCACAACACCCTAACAAAGGCACACGATTTTTATTTGTTATATTACTGACAGAAATTACTTTTATTAGCTGATTAAAAGTATGTCTGCCAGTCTGCATTCTAAAATTACATTTTTTCCTTATCAGTTAATAATTATTTGTAGGGAAGTACTTTGGTTTTATGTAGATATCCCATGTCTAACTTTCCAATTTATTTATTCATGTATTTATGTAATTGTGGAATCATGTTTTCCTACAGTATTATATTAAATGGCTTAAAATATATTACCATCCTTATTATTTATGACACTCGAATGGTCACATGTTGGGCTATAAGGAGCCCCTTAGAACTGGCTTTTGAGTCCCTAATAACTCTCCGTAGTTCGTTGAACAGCACCTCATATTCGAACAGGATGTTCCAGGCTCGTTTGTGTTTTCTCTGCCTTAGCCCTGTAATCTATCATTTCTGCAAGGTGCCCCAGGTTGTCCTAGTGTGGAATAGTATTTTAAAATATTATCTGAGTGCTACACATCCTCATTGTTATTGGATTTGTTTTAAAACACCACTTTTTTTAAATTTTTATTTTAATTGTTGATCTTGTACAGTTTTCTGTCTTTTATTCTCACCCGAACCCACCACCCCAGCCCTCCCCATAAAACACCACTTTTATTTTAGAAAATTTTCACTTGAAAATATTTGTACTTTTCTAGAAATATTGTTACTTGTAAATATTTTAGCATATCATTTGAAGTAAATGGTAAAACTCATAGTCAACTATTATTATATCTGACCTATACTTTTTTCTTTATTCTTATTGCTAACACTATTACAAATGTCCCCACTACCCCCACCTTTTGCCCGCCTCTACTCTGTCCCCACCATCCCCCTCCCTCTGGCCATCACCACATTGTTGCCTGTGTCTATGGGTTAGGCAAATATGTTTTTGCCTAATTCCTTCATCTTCCTGCATCCAGTCTCTGCTCTCCTCTGACAGCTGTTAGTCAGTAGATTTCTAAAGCACAGAGACACAGGCCACACCAGCATCTTAAGAAATGTTCAGTCTGTTTGCAATCACCTGCAATTTGCACATCCCCACAAATTTGGGCTCCTATAATGGCATGAGTTTACTGATATTTCAGCCTCAGGGGGGACAACGTTTTGGCATGTAGATTACTCAATGATTTCTCAGCTCCCAGGTTTGTCAGCATTTTCCGAGGTCTTATTGTGTTAATTTATTTCCTCATACACAGTTATTTACCTCATGCGGATGTTATTTTGTCAATAGACTGTCCCTACCTGCTATTTTTGGTGCATTCCAATTTTGGAAATGGAGAAGATGCTTTTGCTTTTTTTGTTTGTTTTTATAGTTTTACTCTTTATTTAATCACAGAATTGGAGGAGACTAAAATGCCATGCTGATACTTTTACCATTTTACTTCCATCATTTCCCTTATTCTTTTTTTTTAATCCATACCTGAGCATTCATTTATTGACTTTAGAAAGAAAGGAAGTGGGGCTGGGGGGGGGGAGAGGTGTTTATGTGAAAGAGAAACATGGATCAGTCGCCGCCCGTACATGCCCTGACCCAGGACTGCACTCGAAACCTGTGTCGCACCCAAAACCTGGGTATGTGCCCTGACCCAGAATGGAACCTGCGACCTTTTGGTGTACAAGACAATGTTCAACCAACCGAGTCACCCCAACAGGGCCTCTCCCTTATTCTTAAAACATAGTCCTCCCTAGGTAAGGATACATCTTATCTTGGTTCTTATTTTAAGATTTTCTTCCTTTCTATGACAAGTATGCAAAGTTACATCTTAAGGCACCTCTTTTCACTCTTCTCAACTTCTTTCTAAATCATCATTTCATGGTTTTAATTCCCATCAATATGCTGATGGCTCTCACACTTTGGATTCCTTGTCCTCTGAGATCCTGACCTATGTAACTGTGCACTTAATGACTAACGAATGACTCAGAGCCCCCAGTATAACATATACTAACCTCCTCAAGATTTCCCATCTTCTCCTTTTTCAAGAAGAAAATAGCATAGATGGTGGGTAGAAAATAGACAGGGGAGGGCAAGAATAGTGTGGGAAATGTGGAAGCTAAAGAACTTATGGCACATGGACATGAACTAAAGGGGAGGAATGTGGGTGGGAGAGGGTGTGCAGGGTGGAGGGGAATGATGGGGGAGAAAAGGGACAACTGTAATAGCATAATCAATAAAATATATTTTAAAAAAAGGAAATATTTGCCTTTTTTCAATATCTGTTAAAAGTCATGATGTTCAAAAATCTACAAATAATTCCTGCCATTTCCTTCTCTCTCAATCTTCATAAACTACTGTAATTATTGTGAGATTCATCTTGCAAATATTCCTATATTGTTGTTCCCTCTGATATAGTATTCATTCATTCAAAGATTATTTCTATTCTCCATTCTGCATAAATCAATTTAAAGTGTGGTTTCTTACATTGATCATCAACTTCCAACTCTCACGTCATGATTACATGATCAGGATCTTTCCTGTGTACCCTGTGTTAGTCACCTCCTGGACTTCTTTCCCTCACTCATTGTTCTGTTGCCTCATTGTACTCTACTTTCGTTCCCTTATGCCTTTTATATATCTCCTTATAGTCACAGCTATTTCTTTTGTTTTTCATTTTTATCCCTCTTCCCCTGCAGTCTCCTCATTCCTGCAGTCACTCGAACTCCTCAAGCTTCTTGCTATCCATGCATCATTCCCTTGCTTACCCTGAAAAACTATTCAATAAGTTTTTTTAAGACTTTATTTATTTATTTTTAGAGGGAAGGGAAGGGAGGGAGAAAGAGAGAGAAAACATCAATACGTTGTTGCCTCTTATACACCCCCAACTGAGGACATAGCCTGTGACCCAGGCATGTGCCCTGACTGGGAATCAAACTGGAGACCCTTTGGTTCACAGGCCAGTGCTCAATCCCCTGAGCCACACCAGACATAGTTCAACGAGTTCTTTATATGACCACATTCATTCCTTCACTTCCAGGTCACAACATAATTATTTCTTGGACCACTTTAATAGAAAGTTTCCTCTCCCAATCTATTCCATATTTATCTCCTTCTTAAAACACTATCATAAGATGTTTATATTTTGTTTATTCTATGGCCACTTTTTAATTTTCTGTCTCTAATGGACTAATATAAGATAGGTAGGACTTACCTATCTTGTTAACTATTGATAGGACAAACACACACCATTCTGCAACACAGTCAGTGTTTGTGACATATATTTATAATGAATAAATACATTTTGCCTCAAGACTCTAGTAAATCCCGGAAAGTCATTATCAACAAACACTTTCTCTGTAAACTATAATATTGAATATAGAAATATTAGGCACCATTTTCTGCAATATCCAATACTCATTTATTTAATAAGCTTTAAATGAGCATATATATATTTAATAAAAAATCATCTTACTCAAATTATATTGCAACTGATTGTACATTAAGGACTACTACAAACATTTCCCCCCAAAAGATACAGATTTGTCAAAACAACACCTTACATTGCTTGAGGATTCATAATGCATGTAGCTCCTGGACAGTAACAATTATAGATGTCATCATATGTGAATCCCAGATTAATTCCAAGCAACTGTGCCATAACAACTGAAAATGCCTCTGAAGTTATCCTGTTTGGATACTAAACACACACAAAAAATGTTGCCTAAGTTATTTCTTCACCCCTCTGATCTTTACATAAGTAATCTGTGGGCATACTACCTAAATGCAAATACAAGTGCAAGAAAATACTATTCCAAAGCTCAACATTTTCTTAGAAATATGAGAAACAAAAATATGGTAAATTTTGAAAAATGGTATTTTAAATCAAACAGCATTGACATTCAACACATAAAACTAATGCTATTTTATCTTTTTATTATATTACTGATTTAAATACAAATAACTTTAAGTTTTTTAGAAGAATAAACATTGTTTTAGTAATTATTTTTTCCCAGTGAACTCTAAAAAAATACACAAATTCTTAAGGATTGAATTGAAAATCAGTTTTGACTTCAGAAATAGTTTTAGGAGTCTTCCCTTTTCTTGGATTTTTTTATGTCTCCATGGTCAATTAATATTCAACAAAGGAGCAGAAGCATAAAATGGAGTAAAAATAGCCTTTTGAACAAATGGTGTTGTTAAATCTAGACAAGTACATGCAAAAAAATAAAACTTGATCACCAGCTTACACCATACACAAAAATAAATTCAAAGTGGATAAAATATTTAAATATAAGTCATGACACCATTAAAATCCTAGAGGATAACATAGGCAGGAAAATCTCAGATATTTCACATAGCAACATTTTTACTGATATATCCCCTAAAGCAAAGAACATAAAGGAAAGAATAAACAAATGGGATCTCATCAAAATAAAAAGCTTCTGCATGGCCAAGGAAAATAGTATTAAAATAAAAAGAGAACCGACTGTGTGGGAAAACATATTTACCAGTGATACCTCAGATAAGGGTTCAATCTCCAAAATATATAAAGAACGTACACGACTCCACTCTAAGAAGACAAGCAACCCAATTAAAAAATGGGCAAAGGACTTGAACAGACACTTCTCCAAAGGAGGACATACAGAGGATCCAGAGACACATGAAAAGATGCTCGATATCTCTAGCTATCAGAGAGATGCAAATTAAAAACACAATGAGATACCACTTGACACTGGTCACAATGGCCTTCATAAACAAAGCAACAAACAGCAAGTGTTGGAGAGGTTGTGGAGAAAAGGGGACCCTAGTGCCCTGTTGGTGGGATTGCAGACTGGTACAACTACTATGGAAAACAATATGGAATTTTCTAAGAAAACTAAAAATGGACCTACCTTTTGACCCAGCAATTCCACTGCTTGGATTATATCCTAAGAACCCTGAAACACCAATCCAAAAGAACCTATGCACCCCTATGTTCATAGCAGCACAATTTACAATAGCCAAGTGTTGGAAGCAACCTAGGTACCCATAAGTAAATTAATGGATCAAAAAACTGTGGTACATTTACACAATGGAATTCTATTCAGCAGAAAGAAAGAAGGAGCTCCTACCCTTTGCAACAGCATGGATGGAACTGGAGAGCATCATGCTAAGCGAAATAAGCCTGGCAGTGAAAGACAAATACCATATGATCTCACCTTTAACAGGAACCTAATCAACAACAGAAACAAACAAGCAAAATATAACCAAAGACACTGAAATTGAGAACAGGCTGACAGTGACCAGAGGGGAGAGGGAAGGGAATTTCAGAGGAATAGGGGAAGGGTTTAGAGCAACAAGTATAAAGAACACACATGGACAAAAACTATGGGGGGGTGGAAATGGGAGGGAGGTGGGGAGGGCTGGGGCGGTGGGTTGGGGGGGAGTAAAAGACAGAAAATTGTACAAGATCAACAATAAAAAAATACTAATTAAGAAAAAAAAGAAATAAAAAAAAAATAGGCATAGGACCTGAACAGGTACTTCTCCAAGGACTACATTCAGAGGGCCATAGACATATGAACATGCTGAGCATCACTAGCCATCAGAAAGACACAAATTAAAACTGCAAAGAGATATCACCTCACACCTACCAAAACAGCTATCATTAATGAACCAACAAGCAATAAGTGCTGACAAGGATGTGGAGGAAAGGGAACCCTAGTGCACTGTTTCTAGGAATGCAGACTGGAGCAGCCACTGTGGAAAACAGTATGGAATTTCCTCAAAGAATTAAAAATGGAACTGCCTTTTGATCCGGCAATTCCACTGCTAGGATTATATCCTAAGAACCCTGAAACAACAATTCAAAAGAACCTATGCGCCCCAATGTTCATAGCAGCACAATTTACAATAGCCAAGGGATGGAGGCAGCCTAAGTACCCATCAGTAAATGAAGAGATCAAACAACTACGATACAGAATTCTGGCCAAGATGGAGGCATAGGCAGACACACTGTGCCTCCTCCCACAACCAAAAGAAGGGCAACAACAATTTAAAAACAAAAAACAGTCAGAACTGACGGAAAATTGAACTGTATGGAAGTCCCACAACCAAGGAGTTAAAGAAACAGCAATCCAGACCAGTACAAGGGATGGAGATGGGCAGCCTGGTGGAGAGGATTCCTGGCAGAGCAGAGGTGGAGGATCCAGTGGAGCTATGGATTGTGGAGCTGGAAGGGCAATGCTGCAGCTAGCCAGCAAGGCAGCAGCTGGTGAGGCTGGCGGTTCCACATTCACATAAGGACAAACCAGAAGGAACAGCTGGGGAGTGAGACAGACCTCTCAACTCAGGGTCCCAGCAGGAGAAATAAAGCATCAAACTGCTGATTGTAAACACCACTGGGGGTTGAGGTGGCAGCTAGAGAAACTTCCAGCCTCACAGGAAAGTTCATTGGAGAGATGCACAGGGTTCTAGAACTACAAAAGCCCACCCACCCAGGAATCCGCACCAGAAGGACCCACTTTGCTTGTGGGTAGCAAGGGAAGTGACTGAAATCCAGCAGAGAGCAGAGCAAGCACCATCGCTACCTCTCCGCCCCTTCCCCACATACAGGGTCACAAAGCAGCGATGCGGGTTACCCTGCCTGGTAAAAACCTAAGGCTCCACCCCTTATACACGGGGAACCCAGACAAAAAAAAAATGGCCTCAATAAAAGAACACATCAAAGCTCCACAACAAATACAACTAAGCAATGAAGAGATAGCCAACCTATCAGATGTACAGTTCAAAACACTGCTACTCAGGCTGATCACAGCATTGGTTGAAGTTGGAGGCAAATCAGATGAAAAAATAAAGGCAATGCTAAGTGAAATAAAGGAAAATGTACAGGGAGTCAATACTGATAGAAAGGAAACTGGAACTCTAATTAATGGTGCGGACTAGAAGGAAGAAAGAAACATTCAACCAGAAAAGAATGAAGAAACAAGAATTCAAAAAAAAAAATGAGGAGAGGCTTAGGAACCTCCAGGACATCTTTAAATGTCCCACCATCCAAATTATAGGGGTACCAGAAGGGGAAGAGGAAGAGCAACAAGTGGAGAATTTATTTGGACAAATAATAAAGGAGAACTTCCCCAATCTGGCAAAGGAAATAGACTTCCAGGAAGTCCAGGAAGCTCAGAGAGTCCCAAAGAAGTTGCACCCAAGGAGGAACACAATAAGGCACATCAGAATTACATTACACAAGATTAAAATGAAGGAGAGAGTATTAAGAGCAGCAAAAGAAAACAGTTACCTACAAAGGAGTTCCCATAAGGCTGACAGCTGATTTCTCAAAAGAGACCTTCCAGGCAAGAAGGGTCTGGAAAGGAGTATTCCAAGTCATGAAAGGCAAGGACCTACATCCAAGATGACTCTATCCAGCAAAGTTTTCATTTAGAATGGAAGGGCAGACAAAGTGCTTCTCAGATAATGTCAAGTTAAAGAAGTTCATCATCACCAAGCCCTTATTATATGAAATGTTAAAGGGATTTATCTAAGAAAAAGAAGATAAAAAATATGAACAGTAAAATGACAGCAAACACAGTTATTAACAACCACACCTAAAACTACAACCAAAGCAAACTAAGCAAACAACTAGAACAGGAACAGAAACACAGAAATGGAGATCATATGGAGGGTTAGCAACAGAAGAGTAGGAGAAAGAGGGGGAAAAAGGTAGAGAGAATAAGTAGCATAAATGGTAGGTAGAAAATAGACAGGGGGAGGCTAAGAATAGTATAGGAAATGTAGAAGCCAAAGAAATTCCATGTATGACCATGGACATGAACTAAAGGGGTGGAATGTTGGTAGGAGGGAGTACGCAGGGTGCAGGGGAATAAAGGGGAGAAATGGGACAACTGTAACAGTGTAATCAATAAAATATATATTTAAAAAACTATGGTACCTTTACACAGTGGAATACCATGCAGCAGAAAGAAAAAAGGGGCTCCTACCCTTCACGAGAGCATGGATGGAACAGGAGAGCATTATGCTGAGTGAAATAAGCCAGGCAGTGAAAGACAAATACCATATGATCTCACATATAAGTGGAACCTAATCAACAAAACAAACAAATGAGTAAAATAGAACCAGAGACTTAGAAATAAAGAACAAGCTAAGAGAGAGAAGTGGGGAAGGGGATAACAGGGGAAAGAAGGGGAAGGGGCAAGCCAAGGAACATGTATAAAGGACCCATGAACAAAGCCAGCTGAGGGGAGGACTGAAGGTGGGAGGTGTGGGAGGTGTGGGTGGCTGGGGCAGAGGAGAGTGGTGGGGAAAAAATGGAGACAACTGTATTTCAACAACAAAAAAGTAATAAAATAAAATAAAGAAATAGTTTTAGGAGAGTAAGTAAAATCATTTTTTTTCTGAAGGCAGAATACTATAACACCTTGAAAGGAACATTTCTTTTTTCTTGAAAAATAAAATTTGAGAAGTAGTAATGTCAGGAATACATAAACTCCTGACAACCAATGAGCTTTCCACTGTCCGCATAGCTTTTCCTTTTCCGTAATGTCATGTATTTGGAATCATATGCTATTTGGCCATTTCAGGCTGGCTTCTTTAACTAATGACTTAAGTTTTCTCTATGTCTTTTAGTGACTCAATGGCTGATTTTAAAGTACTGAATAATATTCCAAATAGGGATTTACCTCAGTTTGTTCATCCATTCACCTACTAATGGACATCTTGGTGGCTTTCAATTTGTGTCAATTATGAATACAGTTGCTCTAAACATTCATGTGCTGGTTTACCAAACAACATAAACAAATAAACAACAACCAGCAAAATCCCAACTACAACAACAAAAGAGAAAAAATAAGAGAAAAGGAAAAAGAAATATTAAAAGAAAAAAGAATATGAGAAGACAAAAGAAAACAAAAAAGAATATCACAGGAAAGATGGAAGAGAAAAAGTAATAAGAAATAGAAAGAGAAAAACAGAAAAAAGGAAGTAAAATAACCAAAAGAAAAAAAGAATAAGAAATGGGGAGAGTAAAAATAGTAAAGAATATGAAAGAAATATGAAATAGCAAATATGAAAGAAAAAATAGCAAACATGGAAAAATTAATAAAGCTATGAACAAGAAAATAATGAGGAAAAAAGTGGAACTTGTCTCAGCAGAGTTTAGTGCCTGCCTGCTGCGATCTCCCTTTGGATACTGCTCCAATGTTGTCTGAAGCTGATGTAAGCCAATGTCGGATGCTGTCTGTATACCTAGCCCTCAGCAGCCTGTTTGAAGCTACAAGCGATCCAGAGTTTGGGACTGATTCCTCTGGGCTTGGCCACACCCAGGATGAGCCAAGTTGCTCTACAAAGCTGGCTTTTATCAGCACTGGGTCCAGGGGTAGGTAAACAAAAGTCCCAAGGCACCACAGGATCCATCTCTGCCTGTCTCTGCCTGCCAGATGGCTGTCAATCTGTCACTAAAACAGCTGTTTCTGAAATGGCTTCTGGAAGAATGGAAGGTGGGACCGCTAAATCTCCCATGAAGGAGAGGTGCTATTCAGACTTCAGGAAAGATGGTGGGAGTCTTCCTTGGTCCAGAGCCACACATCTGAGTCTATCCTGGATTATTTCCCTGAACTCTGCAGGGTGAGGCCCCTAGCAGGCATGTGGGCATGACCTCCAGAGCCCAGAGTTTGGGTCTGCCAGAAACCAGGAGGGTGTTTCTATCAGCTTTGCCATGACGGGGAAGTGCCATCCAGTTCCCATGGAAGTGTAGAAAAGCTGCAACACAAAGCCAGTCTCTGACACCCCCTGAGTCTGCCTATACGGCTGTCTCCACTGCAGGACTTAAGAGGCAGGCTGGGGCAAGTGAAATTCTAGAGGATGGAGTGAGTGAGATTTCAACAGGTAGGGAGAGCAGGTATCCCAGAGGATGCGATAATTTCTTTCCCCTCAGGTTGATTCACTGGGAGGGCCTTGCTTTTCTCAAGAAGAAATGGCTGCTGCAATATTGGACAATGACCCAGCACAGGGATTCCACCAACCATTTCCCTATGTCTCTTCTCAATGCCTCCCACTTCAGACTCTCCTCAGGTGATTCCAGTGTGCACCACCCTCCCTTTGCCAGAACCCAGGGGGCTTTGGTCCCTTAAAAAAGTGGCTTTGTCTTCAATGGGTTCCTTCTCTCTCAGTGGATAGAAACTGCCATCTTTCACCAATGGATACTACTACATGGGCGGCTGATCCCAGCTTTAGCACTCCCAGCTAGGGAGCCCAGTCTGGGGTCCATGAATCCCTCCTCTCAGGGGGAAGCTACTGCATCACTGCTACCCCTCTTCAACCCCAGCTGCCACCTCTGGGAGCGGGACTATCCTGTTTCACCACCTCATCCCTCCTACTGGCCTCAAGGTGGTTTCTGTCCATCCTTGGTTAAAAGTCTCCTTTTCAGATAGTCTTCACTTGGTAATTCAGGGTGACTGTTCCCCAATTCAGTTTTATTTCCACTTTGGTTCTGGAAGGAGGTACAAAAAAGATCCTCCTATTCCGGGACCATCTTGCAACCCCTTTGATTCCTGAATTGCTTAAACCACGTAGAGCTGGCAATAAATTCAACATTGTGGTTGGGTACAGTTTTGTTCAGCATCACAAACTTGTAGTTTTGGCCATCATCACTGTGATGCAGAGAGATGCACTCCTGTGTCTGGTCTTCATTGCAGGTCTTTAGAATATTCTCCATGTATGACATAGGCCCTTCTTGAATTTGTTAGTTTTGTTCCATTCAGTGAAGAGATCCTTCAATAGCTTCTGTCACTTTGTTCTTTATTTTTAAGATTGTGGCTATCTATAGCCCTGGAGTTCCAGCTGGTTATGAGCCCAGTCCCCCAGTCCTCCCACCTCTTCTTTCCTTTCAACATGACAGACGCTTCTGTGTCTTTCACCAAGGACTTCCTGGCAGGTGGATTGGCTGTGGCCATCACCAAGACAGTGGTAGTGCCAATCAAGTAGGCCAAGCTGCTGCCGCAGGTGTAGCATGCCAGCAAGCAACTCACCATAGACAAGCAATACAAGGGCATCACAGACTATGTGGTTTGTATCCCCAAGGAGAAGGGAATCCTGTACTTCTGGTATGGTAACCTGGCCAATGTCGTCAGCTATTTCCCCACCCAGGCTCTCAACTTTGCCTTTAAAGATAAATACAAGCAGATCTTCCTGGGTGGTGTGCATGAGAGAACACAGTCTTGGTGCTTCTTTGCAGGGAATCTGGCATCAGGCGGTGCTGCTGGGGCCACCTCACTGTGTATTATATATCCTCTGAATTTTTCCCATACTCGTCTAGCAGCTGATATGGGCAAAGCTGGAGCTGAAAGGGAATTTGAAGACCTCAATGACTGCCTCATTGAGATCTACAGTTCTGGTTGGATTAAGGGTCTGTACCAAGGCTTTAATGTGTCTGTGCGGGGTATTATCATCTACGAAGCTGCCTACTTCAGTATCTACGATGCTGCAAAGGGAATGCTTCCAGATCCCAAGAATACTCACATCTTCATCAGCTAGGTTGGATTCCTATTCATTTGACACTGTTTGTCAGTGCATGATGATGCAGTCAGGGTGCAAAGGAACTGATATCATGTACACAGGCACGCTCAACTGTTGGAATATTGCTGGTGATGAAGGAGGCAAAGCCTTTTTCAAGGGTGCATGGTCTAATGTTGGCAGAGGGATGTGTGGTGCTTTTGTGCTTGTCTTGTATGATGAAATCAAGAAGTTCACACAAATTATTTCCTAGTCTTCCCTCCCCTCAACCTCCAACATGAACAGACATGTTGCATTATGTAACATATCTTGAGCATTCTTGACAGACTGTTGGCTATCTATCAATGGTAACTATTTAGTGGTTGAAAAGAAGAAGCAATAATATTCATCTGATCAGTTTTCTTTTAAAGTCATTTCCATGATGATGATGGGACTCAATTAAATTTTTTCAGTCACTCTTGATAAACAACTAATTGGAAGAAATAAAAATATCTAAGATATATCTCATATATATATGATATATGTGATATATACACATACACACACACACACAATGAGAGAGAGAGAGATCGTGGCCATGGTGAAATAAAATATGCCTGGCTCACAAGCATGCACTGACTTTCCTCCTTTGTAGTACTTAATCACTTTTAATTTTGTCTCTTCACAGTTATCACTCAAAGTGGTCACTTATTTGCAACAGTGATTTTGTATGCTTAGGGGCCATGATGAACAAAACAACACAAGATTAGACAAACTACAAAATAAAATGATAAGATCAAGAGATGCAATAAACATAAGATGTAGGAGGCTGCTGTAATATGATATAACATAATCTTTTACAACAAACTTATTTTTATAAGTAGAAGGAGTACACTCTAAGTAATGATAAAAAGTATGACCATCATTAACAAATCAACAAACGAGTGCTTGTGAGGTTATGGAGAGAAGAAAACACTAGTGCACTGTCGCTGGGAATGCAGACTGGTGCATCCACCATGGAAAATAGTATGGAACTTCCTAAAAAATTAAAAATGGAACTGCCTTTTGATCCAGTGATTCCACTGCTGGGACTACACCCTAACAATCATGAAACACCAATTCAAAAGAACCTATGCACCCCAATGTTCACAGCAGTGTTGTATACAATATCCAAGTGCTGGAAACAACCTAAGTGCCCATCAGTAAATGAGTGGATCAAAAAACTGTGATCTATTTACATAATGGAATATTACACAGCAAAAAGAAAGGAACTTCTACCCTTCACCACAGCATGGATAGAACTGGAGAGCATTATGATAAGTAAAAATATCCAGGTGATGAAAGACAAATACCATAAGATCTCACCTATTAGTGGAACCTAATCAATAAAACAAGCAAGCAAAATAGAACTTGAGACATGGAAATAAAGAAAAAATTGACACTGACAAGAGGGAAGTGGGGAAGGGGATAATGACGGAAAGAAGGGGAAGGGGCAAGCCAAAGAACATGTATAAAGGACCCATGCACAACAGGGTGGGGATTGACTATGGCAATGGATGGGGGGTGGGCAGTGCAGGGGAGAGCAGTGGGGAAAAGAGTGGTGTAACTATAATTGAACAACAATAAAAAATAATTAAAAAATAAAAATAGTATAGTATAGTAAATACATAAACCAGTAACATAGTCATCTATTATCATTTTCAAGTATTATGTACTGTATATAATTGTATTTCTACTTTTATATAACTGGCAGTGCAATAGGTTTGTTGACACCTACATCCCCAGAATCACATGAGTAATGTGTTGCATTATGAAGTTATGATGGCTACAACCTTACTAGGTGATAGTCATTTTTCAGATCCATTATAATCTTCTAGAACCCCCACCAAAGAATGGTCCATTGTCGATCTAGATAACATTAGATGGTATATAATTGTATTCATTACGCTTGAGACCAAGATTCACCATCTTACTATATTCAGGTTATTAATAAGCTAGAAGAAAAGGATACATATAACCCATCAAGACTGAATAATGAAGAAAGAAAAAATCTGAAGGACAAATAACTAGTAAGGAGATTGAAGCAGTAACCAAAAACCTTCCAAGAACAACAACAAAACCCAGGACGTGGTGGCTTTGAATCAGGCTTTTAAATCAGAATTTACCAGTGATTCAGGCTTTGGAGGAAGTAAGTAAAATTCTCTCTGTTCACAGCTGACATGATCTTGTTTGTAGAAAGCACAAAAAATCCAGCATAAAAGAAGCAGAATCGTAGATACAGAAAACATTTTGTCAGTTGCCAGATAGGAGAGGGGTCAGGTGGATGGGTGCAAAAGGTAGAGAGATTAATAAGTACAAATTGGTTGCTTCAGAATAGTCACGGGGACATAAATTACAGCATAGGGAATACAGTCAATAATAGTCTAATTACTATGTATTGTGTCAGGTAATAAGATTTATTGGGATGATCATATATTAAGCTATGTAATGTCTAATTCACTATTATATTAGTGAAACTAATAAAATAATGTATGTCAACAGTGATCGATAATAAAAATGATAAAAATGAATAGAATAAAATATGAACTAAGAATTCGAATAGCTATTTCTCCAGAAATGATGTACAAAAAGCCAAAATGCATGAAGAGATGCTCAGTATCACTAGTAATCATAGGAATGCAAATCAAAACCACAATGAGATATTACCTCATACCAATTAGGATAACAGGTATTTTTTAAAAAGTACAGAAAAAAAGTATTGGTGATGTTTATATGAATACAATGCGAACTTGGGGATTATAAAATGATGTCAGCAGTATGACGATTTCTCAGAATATTAAAAATAGAACCATATTTTACAGTGAACCTACTTCTGAGTACATATGCCAAATAATTGACATTGAAGTGATATCTGCATTCCCATTTATCTATTCTACCACAATAAAAATCCTTTTAAAACTATATCATTTGAGTTTCAAAATCTCTAAAAAAGCATCTTTTAAAAATCTGTCAAAATAGTATGGTAAATACACTTATACAGACTTTATTTCCTTGAAGTGGTTGTTAACTTTCAAATGGTATATAACTGCTGAAGACATGGGAATAAAACACATACCAGAGCAATTCCTGCAGCAAGTTTTGGATCGCATGCCATTCCATGATATGTTGCTCCCACATAATTAGAATGATTCCTGTAACTAAATAATAAAATTTCTCTTTTGGATAAATGCATTTATCTATTTATTTATTTATTTATTTATTTAAATATGTTTATTGACTTTAGAGAGAGAGGGATGGAGAGAAACAGTGAGAAATATCAATATGAGATAGAAACATCGATTGGTTGCCTCCTACATGAGCCCCAGAGAAGGAACAACCTAGGTATGTGCCCTGACCACGAGCTGAATTCCCAACCTTTTGGTGTGTGGGACAATGCTCCAAACAACTGAGCCACACCAGTCAGTGCTGATGAATGCATTTTTAATTATTAACATTAATGACCTTTTAAGACTTGGATATTTCAAAAGAGCTATGTTTTTTTTACAACGTGAATATTACATATCATGTCCAATTCATTTAATCATTCTGTGTTTGGCTAATCTCCCATAATTCCTACAAAGCTAGGTTTTAAAGGATACTTTAACTTTATGTGACACATATCCCAGAATCCAGCAGTATCTAATCCATCCAAAAAATTAATCAGCCCTGGACAGAGTGGTTCAGTTGGTTGGAGTGTCATCCTGTAGACTGAAAGGTCACAGGTTCCATTCCTGGTCAGGGCACATACCCAGGTTGCAAGTTTGATTCCCATGTGGGGTCCACACAAGAAGGCAACCAATTCATGCTTCTGTCTCACATCAATGGTTCTCCTCCCTCTTTCTTTCCCTTCCTCTCTCTTAAAGCATTGAAAAACTGTCTTCAGGTGAGAATTAAAAATATATTAATCAGCACTATTGTCAGGGCTGGATGGATATAATTTTTAGATGTAAAAGTCAGGACAGCTTCTTGCCATGATTTACACATGACAAACCTGCAAAGTATGTAAAAACGTCAATTGGAAGACAAATAGAGACAATATGCAGTAGACTCACTAAGGAAAAAATAGATAGGATGTCCAAACTGTCCTTACTCGTTTTAGCTCTTAGTTCATTTTACTCCCAAATCCCCAAACCCGACCTCCCATTCCACAGGAGACACCAATAGATTTATAAATGTATTCCACATTGCTTATAATTTCAAAATTATGTTTTTTGTTTTTTCCATCTAAAAAAATCAAGTTATTAAAACTAAGTCTACATAGTCTTTTGAAAGATAAACTGCAGGTAATTAATTAGCTACCACTTGTGCCAATAAAGAAATATCAGAAGGTGAGTACATTACAATTTACTGTTTTGTATTGTAACCAGCATTATATGGAGTTATTACATTCTGTTAACTTATTTGTACTTTCTTTAATGTTAAAATGATGCTATAAATTATTCACATCTAAGAAAATCTTTAAAACCACAGAGGCCCATGTTTATCCCAAGACGTTCTATATTTTCCAGTTCATTCAGTTTTCATGGGTAAATAGTCCACTCTGAGAATAATGGCCTACAATGATTTATCATGTTCCCTTGTTATGTTATTTTTTTTATTTTGTACTTTACAAACACTGTATTCATACACTATTTTTGTCATTATACATATTAGATTTTATATATAATTGTGATAGCTAACACATCAAATAATTTGAAAAACCACATATTAAAGCAAATAAGGTACTTACACTAATAAAAATGCCATATCACGGGACCTTTGAAACAAAAATTTTTCTTTCCATGACACAAATCTTTGCAGTACTTCATTAGCATCCCCATCAGATAAAATCTTATTTTCATCAGACCAGAGCTCCAAAGATGTTAACATAAAAGTCACTTTTAGCTGGGAAAACATCTGAAATTGAGATACATGATATATAGTTTAGGTAATCACAAATAGAACATTACATCTCTATACAAAATGCTAATCTATTCAACTTACTGTTATTTGGAGATAAAATCCATTGGTGACTAAAGCTGATTGGTAGGACTATACTTTCAGAGAAATGTTATTGCATTAATAAGAATATTTCTTATTTAAAATATGAATCATAACCACTTACAGTGTTGATGAGACCAAAGATATGGACAACCTTCTCCACTGCCACTGCCACTTCAGAGCCCATATAATCATACTGAAAGGCAAATTCTGTTTCTTAAGCACCAGTCAAAATTAATGAATTACCACATTTTAAATACATAAAAAATATTACAATAAAAGCTTAGGTGAAAAGACAAAAGCAGAATTAAAATTTATCACATTTTAATGTTTTAAGCATAAACTCAGGGTCTTTATGTACTAATCAATAATGTTGAAATGATAGAGTTATGATTATCTTTCTGTTTACATATCTAGAAATTAAGTGTTCAATGTTAAGTTTCCAAGATTGTATAAATACTAAGGGTAAAAACCAGAATGCAAGTCTGTAACTAAACTAATAAGTCGTTTGGTCTAACAGAGAGGTCTGAGTACCACAACAGTGAACAATTTTAAGAATATGTCCTGCTCTGGCTGGTGTGGCTCAGCTGGTTGGAGCATTGTCCCATAGATTCAAAGGTCACAGGTTCAATTCGAGGCCAGGGCACATACCCAGGTTGCAGGTTCAATACCTGGTTGAGGCATGCATGAGAAGGCAACCAATCTCTCTCCCTCTCCCTCTCCCTCTCCCTCTCCCTCTCCCTCTCCCTCTCCCTCTCCCTCTCCCTCTCCCTCTCCCTCTCCCGCTCGCGCTCTCTCTCTCTCTCTCTCTCTCTCTCTCTCTCTCTCTCTCTCTCTCTCTGTGTGTGTTTCTCTCTCCCGGCCCCCCACCCTTTTCCCTGTCCAACTCCCTTTCTCTCTAAAGCCAAGGGGAAAAAATATCTTCAGGTGAGGATAAAGAAAAAAGAATATGTCCTTATTTAAGGGAACAAAAATCATAATTTTCTGCAAAATAATTCTAATTGTGTATTCACATACATTTCTGTTTGTGAAAAGCATAAAAAGTGACAGCTTGAGTTTTTCAATAATCTCCAGCAAGTCAGCAGAAGATTACTGACAGGAAACACAATGAACAGAGTTCTCTGATTTAGACATAAGAGATGCTATTCTCCTAGTTCCTTAGAAACTGTTTAGACTTTGCTATTTTTCTGTATGTGACCTTTTCCAATAAACCACACTGTATATTCACACAATGCAGCATATATGTGGTATGAGTGAAGGTGATCCGTTGTGAGCCTAAACTTATGAAAAATAAGAGAAAACAAATAAAAATATGGTTATGGAAATGAGCTCACATATGTCAATAATCACTAATTATCAATAGCCCAAATGACAAAGATTGTTTAATTAAAGCCACTATGTGCAAATTAAAATTTTAAAACCACTACATTAGGAGGACAGAAATATTAAGAGGTCACAGCATGAAAATATTTATCAAGACATTACTAGACAAAAAGCAGATGTCATATATTGAGATAGCTACATTAATATGAGTTACATTAATATTGAAAAGCTTAAATCTAAATATATCTGTATTACAAAAAGGTCTGTTTCTTTTTCTTATTCCTTTGTATTTAAACACAAAAGAAATATATGATGAAATGCATACCAAGGCTTTATCCATAATGATTTGTATTTTCAGAGCTTTTTTCAATAGCACAACATCTGATTTTTTCTGTGAAATAGAGAAAATGAATTAAATAAAACATATTTAAAATTCTTATGTTGTTTGTAATTATGTACATAATATGTGTACACACAGAGAGGCATAGACAGAGAAATAGATAAATATAGATACATAAAGTTATACGGATTATAAGAAAACAAAAGGATGGCTGCTGACTGAATAAATGAACAGGTGAGATTCCAAATACATATTTTAGAAATTCAAGTCAGAAGCTTTTATTTGATATTCTTAGTAAACAGTTACTGCAGTGCTGGAGAACCCATCTATCCTTCCTCTCAAAATCTTCCTCTAGGATCCTCCTCCAACCTTCAGGCTAACAAACTCACATCACCTTTCCCCCAAACACTGCCTCTCATTTTCTCATTATTTTTATACCGTAAATTATTTAGATTGACTTCATTGTGGCTTACACTCAATAAAATGCATCCATTTTGAGTATACAGTTATATGCATTAGTATTAATGTATGTGGCCATGTAACCATTTCCATAAGTAAGACAAAGAATGTTCCCATCACCCCCTTCCAAGGCACCCCCACGGGGCTCAAGGCAACCAATGATCTGCTTTTTTTCAACTTGGGTTACAATGATCTATATTAGAATTTCATATACATGGAATCATAGGGCATGTATTCATTTCTGTTGGGCTTCTTCCATTCAGTAGTCCCCATGTTGTTGCTCTCATTATTAGTTAATGCATTAGCTTTTTTCCATGTTGTGTGCCATTGAAGACACGCATTGCAGCTGGTATATGCAGTAACCTGTTGATCATGTGCTTATTTAGATATTTTAACTATCATTTAAAAAGCTGTTATAAGTATTATTGCACAGGCCTTTGTGCAGTTTTTTTTTTCTTTCCTTTTTCTTGGTACTTAGAAATGAAATATCTGAGTCATACAGTAATTGTAGGTGTGTAAAAGTGGCTTGAAAGTGCCAGATTGTTTGCTAAAGTCATTTGATCATTCTGCATGTTTACCAAGAATTAATAAGTGCCAATTGTTCCACATTCTTGCCTGCATTTGGCAATGATGCTAATACTAGAATTGTTGAAAGAACTGCAAATAAGGGCTACATGTAACAGCACTTAAAACAATATGTGGTACCTATGAGGCAGTACATGAACATCAAATAACATCAACATTGTTTTTCATTCACTCTGAATGTTGCATTTTCCTATATTGTCTATATTTATATTCATTCATATAGGTCATGTCTATTTCTTCCTGATAATTGTTTTTATTTTAGAATACATGCAGTTCTTTCAAGTCTAAGAAGAGTTTAGTGACATATTATACTTTGTGTTATAGTATAAGAAAAGGCCAATTATCCAAAAATGATATTGTTCTCTCTCCAAGAGAAGAGATACCAATGAAAAGCAGCTATTCAAGCTCACCTGTACCAATGTGGAGACATACTAGTTTCCCTTTACTCTTGACTAGATTTATGTAGTCTAGGGAGGGACTCTTAGGGACCTTGAGGCAAAGCCAGGAAGGGAATCAACCAAAATTTCATCCACCTTGGACTCTGCATAAGCCGTATGTTACACCACTGAGAGTGGGACATTCATTGCTTTAAAATTTAATGGCATTTGTTATAACCATGATATACTAGAATATACTCCAGTATATATACTGGAGGCAAGGTTGGTACAATATCTGCAAATCAATAAACATGACACACCACATAAACAAAATAAAGGACAAAAACCACAGGATCATATCAGCAGATGCAAAAAAGTTTTGATAAAATCCAGCACCCATATATGATAAAAACTCTTGGCAGAGAGGGAATACAAGGAACATACCTCAGTGTAATAAAGGCCATATATGATAAACCCCAGCCAACAACCACACTCAATGGTCAAAAAATAAAAACATTTCCCTTAAGATCAGGAAAAAGACAGGGGTGTCTGCTTTCACTACTCTTAGTCAACATAGTACTGGAAGTCCTAGCCACAGCAATCAGACAAGAAAAAAAAATAAAAAGCATTCAAATTGGAAAGGAAGAAGTAAAACTGTCATGGTTTGCAGATGACATGATATTGTACACAGAAAACCATAAAGACTACACCAAAAAGCTACTAGATCTAGTAAATGAATTCAGCAAAGTAGCAGGTACAAAATTAATATTCAGAAATTAATGGTATTTCCATACAATAATAACAAACTATCACAAATAGAAATTAAGAAAACAATCTCATTTCTTATGCAACAACAACAAAATGAGGTACCTAGGAATAAATTTAACCAAGGAGGTAAACACCTGTACTTGGAAAATTATAAGACATTGTAGAAAGAAATTGAGGAAAATACAAATAAGTAGAGGCATTTACTGTATTTGCGCATTCAAAGAATTCTCCAAAGAGGACATACAGAGGATCCAGAGACACATGAAAAAATGCTCAGTATCTCTAGCTATCAGAGAGATGCAAATTAAAACCACAATGAGATACCACTTGACACCAGTCAGAATGGCCATCATAAACAAAGCATCAAACAGCAAGTATTGGAGAGGTTGTAGAGAAAAGGGAACCCTAGTGCACTGTTGGTGGGATTGCAGACTGGTACAACCACTATGGAAAACAGTATGGAATTTTTCTCAGAAAACTAAAAATGGATCTGCCTTTTGACCTGGCAATTCCACTGCTAGGGTTATATCCTAAGAACCCTGAAACATCAATCCAAAAGAACCTACGCACCCTAATGTTCATAGCAGCACAATTTACAATAGCCAAGTGCTGGAAGCAACCTACGTGCCTATTAGTAAATGAATGGAACAAAAAACTATGTTACATTTACACAATGGCATTCTATGCAGCAGAAAGAAAGAAGGAGCTCCTACCCTTTGCTATAGCATGAATGGAACTGGAAAGCATTATGTTAAGTGAAATAAGCCAGGCAGTGAAAGACAAATACCATATGATCTCACCTTTAACAGGAACCTAAACAACAAAACAAACAAACAAGCAAAATACAACCAAAGACACTGAAATAGAGAACAGGCTGACAGTGACCAGAGGGGAGAGGGGAGGGAATTTCAGGGGAAAAGGAAGGGTCTACAGGAACAAGTATAAAGGACACATGGAAAAAAACTAGGGGAGATGTGGAAATGGGAGGCAGGTGGGGAGGTCTAGGTTGGTGGGCTGGGATGGGAGTAAAAGACAGAAAACTATACTTAAACAACAATTAAAATAAAATAAAATAAAATAAAATAAATGTTTTTTAAAAATTATTAAAATGCCCATACTACCCAAGGCAATCTATATATCGAATGCAATTCTTATTACAACACAAATTTCATGTCTCACAGATCTAGAACAAATACCTAGAAATTTATGTGGAACCAAAAATGACCCAGAATAGCCTCAGCAACTTGAGAAAGAAGAACAAAGTTGGAGGAATCACAGTACCTGATATCAAACCACACTACAAGACCATTGTAATCAAAAGAGCCTGGTAATGGCATAAGAACAGGCATATTGATCAATGGAACAGCACAGAGAAATCAATCCACACCTTTATGATCAATTAATATTTGACAAAGGATGCAAGAGCATATAATGAAATAGAGAGTCCCTTTAATGGTGTTGGGAATATTGAACAGGTACGTGCAAAAATATGAAAGTACAACCAACTTAACTCCACAAGCAAGAAAATACTCAAAATGGATAAAAGACTTAAATGTAAGTTGCAAAACCACAAATCCTCTTGAAGAAAACATAGGCAGTAAAATCTCAGACAACTCTTGAAATAATGCTTTTGTCAATATGTCTCCTAGGGCAAGGCAAACAAAGGAAAACATAAATAAATGGTACTACATCAAAATAAAAAGCTTCTGTACAGCAAAGGAAAACCTCATCAAAACGAAAAGGGAACCCAGTGTATGGGATAACATATTTGGCAATGATACATCTGATAAGGAGCTAATTTCAAAATATATAAAGAATTTATACAACTCAATACCAAGGAGACAATCCAATTAAAAAATAGGCAAAGGATGTGAATAGACATTTCCCCAAACAGGACATACAAATGGCCAACAGATACGTTAAAAAAAAAAAAAAAAAGTTCAACATATCTAATCATCAGAGAGATGCAAGTTAAAACCACAATGAGACATCACCTCACGCCTACCAGAATGGCTACCATCAATAAATCAACAAACAACAAGTGCTGACTGGGATGTGGAGAAAATGGAACCTCAGTGCACTGTTGGTGGGAATGCAGACTGGTGCAATCACTGTGGAAAACAAACAAAAAAAATTCCTTCAAAAAAATTAAAAATGGAACTCCCTTTTGACCCAATGACTCCCACTTCTGGGAATACATCCTAAGAATCCCGAAACACCAATTCAAAAGAATATATGCCCCCTTATATTCATGGCAGAGTTATTTACAGTAGCTAAGATTTGGAAACAGCCCAGACACCCATCAGCAGATGCAAGACATGACTGGATAAAAAAGCAGTGGTACATTTACACAGTGGAATACTACATGGCTGTAAAAAACATGGGACTCTTACCTTTTGCAACAGCATAGATGGATCATTATGCTAAGTGAAATTAGCTAGTCGTAGAAAGACAAATACCATATGATCTCACTTATTTATATGTGGAATATAATGAACAAAATAAACTGACAAGCAAAATAGAAGCAGAGGCATGGACACATGGAACAGACAGATAGCTGTCATGGTAGGGAGGAAGGGAGGAACCAGATGAAAGAAGGTGATGGGATTTGCCAAAGAACTTATATGCATAACTCACAGACACAGACAACAGTATAGTGCTAGCCAGAGAGAAGGGGGTGCAGGGTCTGGGTGGAGGTGGGCAACAGGAAGGAAAATGGGAACATCTGTAATACTGTCAACAATAAAAATAAAAATTTAGTGGCATGTATTACTCATAATAATACTCTTCTACAAAGAAAAATATGTATTGGCAAAATAATACTGACAAAATAATAATCAGTGAATTCAGGTAGCATTCTATTACTAGGATGCAAATTCGGTAACAATGCAACTATGTACATATGTATAAAAATGCAATTAGGAAAATGTAAGAATGTTCACCTTGAAGTATATGTGTTTATACCTATCACATTCTCTAGACTTTATAGGAATAAACATTTTTATTTATACATTCATATAATATTTAAAATAAATATCTTACAAGAGGTTTTAATATAATCAGTATCAGTTTAAATTTGTTTTCCAAATATAACACATTTCAGTGTAAGTTTATCAAAATCAGCAAAAATGAAGATTTCAGAAAATGGTTGCTTACTTCTGACTTCACAAGAATCTTATAGGGCTGATTTGCAGTTTGGATCGTAGGATGGCTTTCTTGTAAAGAAAAAAAATCAATTTCATTGTTCTTTATTTGATAAAGTATATGTTCATACATAGCTGCTGATTCCAATGGTTCAATTCCATAACTGACATTCTCTAACTGCAATAATCCTCTGAATATTTAAACAGATAAAAATCAAATGATAGTAATTAATACAGGTTTCCACTGAGCACTGTAAATCAAACGAAGTAAAAATATTTTATAGAAACTTTATATAAGTCCTTATGATCTAATTTAATCTAAGAATAGTCCAATTTTATTCAAATTAACTCCAATCCAATCTTACACCTTCTGTCTACATGGCATTTATGAATCACTGTGGTTCTAGGTGGTTAATAAATGTGAACATTCTCTATATTAGTGGGCTTATTGGTAATAAATTTTATGACTCTAAGCTAGGATAGAGACAAAAATATATAAAAAATGATAAGAGGAGAACAAGGAAAACAATATATATATGAGAAGAAACACAATCAAAGTCTATATTTTCTCTGCATCCACTCTACAATTCAAGAGATTTCTAAAAATTAAAGTGTTACACAAGATAGTTTATCATGCACATCTCTAGAATATATCATTACCTGAGTCCAGAACAGGTGTTAAGTGTCACGACTGATTTTGGAATCTCTGCAGCATATCCTTGATAATAGCAATGGCCCTAAATGGGAATAAAGTCATGTTCATGAATGAATTGTAAAGTTTTATCATCATTTTCTAGACATGAAATGTGCAGATTTAGCCACTAACCAATATTATTCACCAGACATTCCATTCCCTTTTTATCTACCTACAACGTTTTCTTCCTAACTCTCTTCTGTCTATGAATCCACCCCCAAAAATTCTTGCTATAATTCTAACTCCTATAATTTTGACAGAAGCTGTTATAATCAAAGGACGTATAGTTTCCCAAACAAGAAAAAGCTAAAGGAGTTTAGTAACTACCAAACCAGTATCACAAGAAATGTAGGGTCCTACTAAAGAAGAAAAAAAGATAAAAAATGAAATGATAAAATGGCAATAAGTACATACCTATCAATAATTTAAGCTAAAAAACAAAATAATGAACAAGCAGAACAGAAACAAAAAAACCTTAATGTAAGCTACAAGATTTAATTAATAGTAATATACCAATATGGGCCCATAAATTATAACCCAAACACCATACTAATACAAGATGTTAATAACAGAGTAACCAAGGAGTTGGGAGGGTGTAGGGGAACTTTTTGGACTTTCCACTTCATCTTTCTTAAAGGTAAACTCCTGAAAATAATAAGGCCTATTAATATTTTTAAAGATATTGTTGAGGAAGCAAAACGGCAAGCCATGTAATATATGAAATAATGCAGAGTACATATATTTTATTCCATATATTTATTTTTTAATTTAAATTTTCTTTTTCTTTTTAATTACTTTTTATTGTTTATACTATTACAGTTGTCCCAAATTTTCCCCCTTTGTACCCCTCCACCCAGCTCCTCCCACTCTGTCAGGCAATCCCCACACCACTCTCCATATCTGTGGATCCTACATTTATTTTCTTTGGCAACTCTATTCCCTATGCTGTACTTTACAGCCCCATGACTATTCTTTAATTACAAATTTGTACTTCTTAATCCCTTCACCTTTCTCCCTATCCCCCAACTCCCTCTCATCTGGCAATCATCAAAATATTCTTTTATCAGATTCTGTTTCTGTTCTGCTAGTTTATTTTGTTGGAGTTTTTTTTAGGTTCAGTTGTTGATAGAGAGGTATTTATTGCCATTTTATTGTTCATAGTTTTGATCTTCTTCTTCTTCAAGACGACCTTTTCACATTTGCTGTAATACTGGTTTGGTGATGGAAAACTCCTTTAGCTTTTCCTTGTCTGGGAAGCTCTTTATGTGTCTGTATATTCTAAATGATTGCTTTGCTGGGTAGAGAGATCTTGGTTGTAGGTCCTTGCTTTTCAGAACTTTGAATATATCTTGCCAATACCTTCTGGCCTGCAAAGTTTCTTTTCAGAAATCAGCTGATAGTCTTTTGGTGGCTCCCTTGTAGGTAATTAACTGTTTTTCTCTTGATGCTTTTAAGATTCTCTCTTTGGCCCTGGCTGGTGCAGCTCAGTGGATTGAGTACCAGCCTGTGAAACAAAAGGTAGATGGTTCAATTCCCAGTCAGAGCACATGACTGGGTTTCAGGCCAGGTCCTCAGTAGAGGGCATGCAAGAGGCCATCACACATTGATGTTTCTCTCCCTCTCCTTCTCTCTCCCTTCCTCTCTCTATAAAATAAGTAAATAAATAAAATCTCTTTAAAAATAGAATAAAATAGAACTGCCTTTAAAAATGATTCTCTTTTTGTATTGAATATTTGGTGTTTTAATTATAATGTGTCTTGGAGTGGGCCTCTTTGGGTTCATCATGTTTGGGACTCTCTGTGCTTCCTGGATTTGTATGTCTATTTCCTTCACCAAGTTAGGGAAGCTTTCTTTCAAATAGATTTCCATTTCCTCCATGGTGTGAATGTTGGTATGCTTGGAGTTGTCCCAGAGGCTCTTTATGCTATCCTCATGTTTTTTATTCTTTTTTCTTCTTGTTGTTCTGATTGGTTGTGTTTTATTTCCTTATGTTCCAAATGGCTGACTAGTTCTTGCCTTCATCCACTCTACTGTTGATTCCCTGAAAATTATTCTTCACTTCAATTAGTGTATCCTTCATTTCTGACCTGTTCTTTTTTATGCTGTTGAGGTCCTCACTAACTTCCTTGAGCATCCTTACAACCATTGTTTTGAACTCTGCATATGATAGATTGCTTTTCTCCATTTTGTTTAGTTCTTTTTATGGAGTTTTGTTCTATTCTTTCATTGGGCCATGTTTACTTGTCTCCTCATTTTGGAAGCTTCCCTGTGTTTGTTTTTATGGATCAGATAGAGCTACTGTGTCTCTCAGGGTTGATAGAGTGGCTTAATGTAGTAGGTGTCCTGTAGAGTCTAGTGGTATAGCCTCCCCTACTACCTTAGCTGGGTACTCAACATACGGCCACTGTATGGAGCTGTATACATCCTCCCTTTATAGTTGAGCTCTGATTGCTATCGCCATATCTAAGGCCAGCCACCACCAATGTTATACCCGGGTCACACAGCATTAACTACAACACAATCTACAGATGGCTGCTACTTGTGCTGGGCTTGAAGGTACCCCAAAGAGGCAAAGCTGTGAACCAAGGCCAGTTGCTGCTAGTGCTGTACCTGGGACAACACAGAAAGAAGTATGGAGCCTACTGAAGCCAGGTGTTGCTTGTTCGAAAGAATTTAGAAAAACCTGAAGCATGAATCAAGACAAGCGATTCATATGGCTTTTCCATGTGAAACAGCTTATGTCGGCCTGAAAAATGAATGGGTCAGGGCCTAAGGGAATCACTAGGGTTGGGCAAACAGTGTGAGCCAGGTTGACAGAATCTCAGAAATGGCACTTCCCTTCTTGTTATGTGAACGTAGGGCTCAGAAAGGGAACAATGACCTCTGCCAGAACTTCTCTTTGAGAAAAAGCTGCCCCCTACCTCTCATCCTGATGCCACACAATTCAGTTTCTCCCTGTATGTCTCTGATACCTTTCAGCCTGCTGTCCCAGCATTGGAGCTCAGAAGGAGTGAGTCCAAGTAAGTGTGTGCGCAGGCCTTTTAAAGGAACTGCTTGGGTTTCCAGACATTTCTGTCTTCTACAACTTCAATCCCGGCTGCTTTTTACAGCCATAGGTTATGGAGACTTAACTTCCTGGCACTGGAACCCTGGGTTGGGGATTTTGGTGTGGGGCTGGGACCCCAAGCTCTTGATATATCCCTCCTGATTTTTATCTGTCACACTTGGGCATGGAAACAGCCCTTTCCAGGTCTCTGTCTCTTCTACCAGTCTCAATGTGATTTTTCTGTAATTCTATAGCTATAGGACTTCCATTCAACTCAGTCTGATGATCTGAATGACGGTTGTTCTACAGTTTACTTGTAATTTTGATATGTTTTGTGTGAGGAGGTGAGCCTTATTTGCTTACCCTGCCATCTTGACTGGAAGTCCTCTCATTTGATTTTGATTTGAAAATTTTATTTTTAATTACATTTTACATTAATATTATTTTACATTAGTATCAGGTATATAGAATACTGGTTATAATTTGTGATGTGTTTTCCATTAAATTTTCAGTACCCACCTGACACCATATATACTTATTACAATATTATGGACTATATTTTCTATGCTGTATTCTATATTCCTGGGATTTTATTGTAACTATAGATTTCTACTTTTTAATCCTTTCATCTTTTTCATCCAGTCCCCCAAACCCCTTCTCCTCTGGCAACCATCAGTCTATTCTGCATCTATGTATATTACATATATTTTAAAAAGGACTTGCACCCAAGATATAAAAAGAGCTGCTATAACTCAGTAATAAAAAGATATATTAACCCAATTAAAAGTGACTAAGACTTTATGATAATAAAAACTTACTATAAAGCTACAATAATCAAACAGAGTGTTACTGTAATATAACAGACACATAGACAAATGCAATAGAATTAATAGTTTAGAAATAAACTTTTACATCTATAGTTAATAAACATTTTTAGCAAAATTTCCAAGGTTATTCAATAAGGAAAGAATAGTTGCTTCAACAAACTGTGCTAGGAAAACTGAATACCCACACAAAAAAGGTAATATTAGATCATTACTTTATAGCATATATAAAAATTAAGTTCACATGGATCAAACATCCAAACATAAGAGCTTAATTATAAAACTCTTACAAGAAATTATAGGCATAAATCTTCATAAATTTGGATACGGCAATGGGCAATGGTTTCTTAGATCTGACACCTAAAGTAAAAACAACAAAGGGAACAATAGACAAGCTGGAGTTCATTAAAATTATAAAAATTTTTGTATATCACAGGACATTATCTAGAAAGAAACAACTCACAAAATGGAGGAAATATTTGCAAATCATATCACTGATAAGGCTCTAGTGTACAACTCAACATCAAAAAGCCTTATACGTAATTAAAATATGCAAAAGACTTAAGTAGACATTTCTCCACAGTATGTATACAAATGGCCAAAAACACTTGAAAAGATGCTAAGTATCAGTCATTAGGGAAATGCAAATAAAAACCAAAGTGAGTTACCACTTCACACGCACATGAATGAACAGATAAAAGTACAAAAATAATAAGTATTAGTGAGGATGGGAAGCAACTGGAACTCCTGTACACTGCTGATGGGAATGTTAAATACTGCAACCAGCTTGGAAAACAGTTTGGAGTTTCCTCATGAAGTGGAACAGAAAATTAACATATGATTCAGAAATTTCATTTCTAAGCACATACCCAAAAAATCGAAAGCAGGTTTTGTAACAAAAATGTGGACACAAATGTTTATAGCAATACTAATAAAAATACATACACACATACATACATATATCTATGCATATAATATTGACAGAAGCTTTTTCATCTTTCCTTTCTCAGCTGCATTACTGGAATGGTATGGTCCATAACTGCTAACTTGATGTAATTAATAACGTTATTTATACCTCAACTGTGAACATCTCACTTGTTTTTTCTGTTACTCAACAATACCTTAATTGAGTTTTCCTCTTTAATAGTTCACCATACTTAGCACAAACTCTCATCCCCATTGACTTTCACCGCATGTCCTCCCAGATTCTCCCCTGATATTCTCTTTTAGTCAATCTTTCCTTCTATTCCCTTAAAAATCTAGTGATATCTAGAATCAGTCCTGTTCCTTTGTTAATCTGGTGCTATTGAAACTTCAGTATAATCACATTCTCTCCTATGAATTTGCTTATGCATTTTAAGTTCCCAGAGATACATATGCATCAGTAACTATTTGCATCTTCTCAAAACTAGGCTTAACCGCAGAAGCTGAACACACTCTGCTCCATACCAAACAACAGCCACAGCTGCCTCCACTTGCACTGGTGTCAACAGCCATTGTAGCCTCAAGCCCTTCACAAAGTAGGTTTCTTGAATCCTACACAGCAGCAGAGGGCAATTAAACTGTGCTAGCCTTGAATGCAGTCAGAGAAAATTATCCTATGAGAGATTTTCCAACATCTCTATCTCTAAGCAGTGCACAGTGGCCCAGTAAGGATCTGTCTTAACCAGAAGACACTAGCAGAGATCAAATGAGAAACACACTGACATCCAGTGGCTGGAGAGCAGCCACAGAAAATGCTCTTCATCTCACAGGTTCTTCATCACCCAACTGCAACACTATACTTAAGATATTATTGCCAGTCAGAGAGCCAAGTTGAATGTGAGACTCACCTTCTATGCCTCCTTTCTCTGACAGAAAATTCCTCATCTGCCTGTTGTCAAATGTCTAAAAACAGGTGCCTCATGTACAGTATTTTGTTATGCTTTCTACTTGTAGATGGTGAGTACGACAGATGCTGTATCAGTTACCATATTTGTAATCTCTCAACCACATGAAAGAAATAGAGTCCACCAATCACCTGTCAAACATTTGTTTCTTCCAAATCATATGTTCTGGCAAAATAAGAATCATACAGACTAAAGCTAACTTTCTCACATACTTTGAAAAATTCATTGACTCCTACCTGTGTTTTATTTTATTTTTTTAACAGGAGAAAAGCATATGAACTTTATTGAAATTTCTCATGTACATGAGGGCCTTCACAAGAGGATGAAGACCCCAAGAAGTGACCAGAGCAGCAAGCTTTAATATCTTTTAGAAAAAGAAACAATAAATATGTGAAGAACTGACCAGATAAAGAGGTTTGGACCATGGGTACTAAAAGGTGGAGAAGTAACAAAGTTTATTCATACACCTTCTTGGCCTTAAATTCTCCCCCTCCCATCTTTCTCCAAGGATGTGTAAGGATGTCTCTCTTCCTTCTGGTACAGGGAAGGTTCTTTGTGTTCAAGAATACAATTCAAATTTCTATGTTTCACATGTTAACATATTCAGTTGCTGTACTCAACATGCTTTTGTGTCTTCACATTCTCAGTGGTCATTCTGTAATTGGCACCATTCCTTCCACCACTCAGATACTATGATACATCAATTTATACTACTCAATGTGTGTAGGACTTCTTAGCTCCTTCACACATTTTGTGTTTGTTTCCTGTCAAATTACTACTAATACATCTAGGTAGTTTAAATGACCTTTTAGATAAGTGATTCCTGAATTTTAAATTTAAAAAGTAATTCTCCTAGCTCTGGCCAGATGGCTCAGTTGGAGCATCATCCCATACACCAAAAGGTTGTAGGTTTAATCCTCAGTCAGCGGCCATACAGGAGGCAACTGATCAATTCTCTCCCTCTCAAACATCAGTAAACATCCTCAGGTGAGGATTAAAAGAAAAGTAGGATTCTGTTGAAGATGATTCAATTATAATTTCCACACTATATTTGTATCTGTGATTCATTTGCCCAATAATTCTGTGCAGTACAAAACAATCTTTTTTCCCCACCAATGACACCTTGTTGACATAAAAAATATAATCTACATAGAGGAAAGAAAAACTTACCTTTATAAGTGAAGAATCTGGATATAATGTTCCTGATTTGCTGTATGAGTATACCAGGAAATGAGGGTCTAAAAATGACCTAATTCAACCAAGATAATGACACTTCATTGTAATAATTTCATTAATGAAAGTAATTTACAGAATGATGAAATTAAACAAAATTTACTTTCAATTGTATAAGCTCAAATTTCCAAGAATTAAATGGGTTCATCTCTCCATTATTTAATTTGCTTTCTGATAGCATATTGTGCATATAAGAAGAAATAATAACCAGTACAACCAGATACCAGTATGGATGCTGTAATGACACAGCTTTAGCTGTAGTAAAAAACAGAGTTTTCAAATCCCCACAACAAAGTTTTCTTTTAGATTTAACCATCAATGAATTTAATAGCATAAATATCGTACTTAATATTTGCTAACAAGTACCCACTGATTAATAAAGACAAAAAAGATATATGCTTTTATTGTTACTTTTCATGAAGTGAAGCTGTGGTAAAAACAGCCTGTCTTTTCATTGTCCTAACGTCATGACACCTCTTACCCACCCTCCCTGTTCACCCAATCTCACCCTAGGGGATTTTTTTGTTTCCCCTGATGAAAAAAAGTCCTCAAGGGAAAATGTCATTGTGGAGGAAGTGAAACAAAAAATCGCAGAAGCACTAAAATGTATCAAAATCGACAAATTCGAAAACTGATTTCAGCAGTGAAGAAAAGTCTCCATAAGTGTATTGCATCAAATGGAGAGTACTTTGAAGGTGACTCAAGTTGAAACATGTACAAATAAATACATAATTTTTTATGAATTTAGAGTTTTTTGTGTCCCCCCAAGTATGACAAAGAATGAAGATACAAGGAAAGGTAAAGAACTGGGGTCACCTTTGTGGCCTGCCATATTATGATCAATAAATTGTCTGATGTAATTAAGTCTTTATATCTATAAACCAATACTCAAAATATTATTATTCATCTCTGGGCACAAAGATGAATGAAGAAAAAAATATGACAGAACAATATGTGTCAATATCACAATTGTGATTAGCACTGGGGATTGAGAGAAATGAATAGTTCTGAGTACGGGAATAACAGATTTCGTTATATCGGCTATGTGCACTTCTTTTAAAATAGTGGAGACACAATGCTTACATGTATGTCACTAGTTGTTTAAATTATTCTCATGATTATCCAATTTATTTTATATCATTCAAAAGAAAAAGCCAGACAAATACCATATGATCTCACCTTTAACAGGAACCTAATCAACAAAACAAACAAGCATAATATAACCAAAGACATTGAAATTGAGAACAGGCTGACAGTCACCAGAGGGGAGAGGGAAGGGAATTTCAGGGGAAAAGGGGAAGGATTTACAAGAACAAGTATAAAGGACACATGGACAAAAACTATGGGGGGTGGAAATGGGAGGGAGATGGGGAGGGCTGGGGTGGTGGGCTGGGGTGCGAGTAAAAAAAAAACTGTACAAGATCAACAATTAAAATGTAAAAAAAGGAAAAAAAGTAAAAAAAGAAAGAAAAAGCCAGTATAAAAATATCGCACTAGTATAAACTATGGACTTTGGGTGATAATGATATGTTGATTTGGGATAAACAATTATAACAACCTATCATTTTGATGGGAGATGTTGATAACAGGGGAGGTTCTACATATGTGAGGTAGGAAGCATATGGGAAAACTCTATACATCCAGTCAATTTTTTTGTAAACCTAAAATTGCTCCACAAAATAAAGAATATTAAAATAGTAATGAGAAAACTATATGAATAGGTAAGCCTTATTCAGGTAAATGCAAATAGCCAATAAATGTTCAGACTAATTTTTAGGGAAATACAAACCGATGTTGAGATGAGATAGAATATTTTAGTACATCACGCAGACTTTGGAAATGTAAATTGCTACCATCTTTTCAGAAAGACACTGGCAATGTCTCTCAAAAGCTTCATATACTATAAAATGTGAGTAATAAAGAGTGCCTACCTTAGAGGTTTCTGTGACAATTACATTAGTCACTACGTGCAAATTGCTTGCAAATATGCCCAGCAAATGGTGTGTGTTCAATAAATGTTATCTTAATTATTTTGTTATTATTTTCAATATTATCATTAGTATTCATACTTCTTGATCCAGAAACCTATTTCTTGATATCAAGGCTACAAAACAAAATCTGTATTACATAAGAATATACATATAACAATGTGTATTGCAGGACTTAATCGTGACAGTCCCTGGAAATAACTTCATTACCTATCACTATTACAAAGTATGCAATGCTGTCTATTAAAGAATGAGTTGTAATATACACACACAGCAAGAAAAAGTCACCATTATTTAATATGACCTGTCATTTGCAATACTCTATTTCCATTTTTGTAAAAACAAAAATTTGCGTAGGTTTTATTTAAGGGAAATATAAAATTTTAATAGAAAATTGGGGAAATAGACACATAAAATTGTTAATATTGATTTTCTAGAGTAAGATAAAATATTTAAGACATTAAAAATACTACCATAGCACAATGAGAAAAAATTATTGTAGAATATCAAGTAATATGCTTAAAATCACATCAGTATGTGAAATAAGATGAAGACAAACAAAGCTAAACATGGACAAATAAAATTATTCCTTTAATTGTTGCAGTTGTGGTTACATTAAGGAGTTACATGGAGTAATTTTGATCTGTCCAACATAACTTAATATTTACATCATTAAATTAAAATTAGGCTTAAACATTAGATTTCAAAAACCCAAGAGGAAGACAGAAATTCCAGTCTGACATGAATCACAAAGAGGATATGACATGTTAAATAAACATAATAGTCACACTTTTGTTTAGTCTCAATATAGGGTAGTGACTGTACAAATTTGAGGAACTGAAAGCTGTATGGAAAAAATGGCCACTTACTGTTGTTCAAGATGAAAAGTGTATGTTTCTCCGTCAATTTTGATAGCATAAGTGACCTAGAACAAAGTATTCAGAGACAAAGTAATTATTAGAAATTTAAAATGTTTAAAAGTCAAAAGCCATAATTTTTTCAATGTACTTTTTCACAAACAGATTATATCCCTATGTCTCAAAATTATATGTACATATAGAAGTCTACTGCCATTTTTCTTTCAGTGCAGGATGTATGACAAAAATCAAGAAATCTAAATCTTTTTCAAATTAAGAGCACTAGTCATTAGCATTTATTAAGTATCATCACGAATTTGAATTTTAATTTAAAATGATTACATTTATAAATGCTGAATAAACTTGAATTTTATTATCCTTTTTCTACTTTCCTACTTTGCAGTTATATATATACCTATATACATATACAAATATGTAAATTGTACAAATATGATGCCTCTTTGCTGTCTGCCATGCCACAGAGAAAAGTTTTTTAAATAGAACAGGGATCCCCAACCCAGGGGCAGGGGAAGGTACTTGTCTGTAGCCTGTTAGGAAACAGGCAGCCCAGCAGGAGGGGAGCAGCTAGGGAGTGAATCTTGGGTAGCATTACTGCCTGAGCTCTGCCTCCTGTCTCCTTTATTTCCTTCCCACCCCCGCACCCTGGCCTCAGCCCCATCTGCAGAAAAACTGTCTTCCACAAAACCAGTCCCTGGTGCCAAAAAGTTGGGGGCCATTGAAATAGAGGGTTTCATCCTGAGTAGTGTGTCTCAGTTGATTGGGCATCAACCTGCAAAGAGAAAGATCTTTGGTTCAAATCCCAGTCAGGGCACATGTCTAGGCTGCTGGTTCTGTCCCAGGTTGGGACAAGTCAGGAGGCAACCAATGATGTTTCTCTCTCATATCGATGTTTCTATCCCTCTTTTTCACCCTCCCTTCCCCACTTTCAAAAAACAATTTAGGGTATTCTACTAAAACAGAGCTAAAATATCTCATGAAAAATTTACAGTGGCTCTTACACACGTTAGAATCACCTGTTCAGATATCAGTAATTCATTACAGAGCTCACACAGTGCAGAGGAACAAATGTTCTAAAGACAATAATTTGGCAGATAGAGCTGCAAATGATGGTATTAAAACATGGCAGGCTTCACAACAAACAACAAGTGTTGGAGAGGTTGTGGAGAAAAGGGGACCCTAGTGCACTGTTGGTGGGATTGCAGATTGGTACAACCACTATGGAAAACAGTATGGAATTTTCTAAGAAAACTAAAAATGGACATACCTTTTGACCCAGCAATTCCACTGCTTGGATTATATCCTAAGAACCCTGAAACACCAATCCAAAAGAATCTATGCACCCCTATGTTCATAGCAGCACAATTTACAATAGCCAAGTGCTGGGAGCAACCTAGCTGCCCATCAGGTAATGAATGGATCAAAAAACTGTAGTACATTTACACAATGGAATTCTATGCAGCAGAAAGAAAGAAGGAGCTCCTACCCTTTGCGACAGCATGGAAGGAATTGGAGAGTATCATGCTAAGCGAAACAAGCCAGGCAGTGAAAGACAAATACCATATGATCTCACCTTTAACAGGAAGCTAATCAACAAAACAAACAAACAAGCATAATATAAACAAAGACACTGAATGTGAGAACAGTCTGACAGTGACCAGAGCGGGAGGAGAGGGAATTTCAGGGGAAAAGGGGAATGGTTTAGAGCAACAAGTATAAAGGACTCATGGACAAAAACTATGGGGGGTGGAAATGGGAGGAAGGTGGGGAAGGCTGGGGTGGTGGGCTGGGGTGGGGTAAAAGACAGAAAACTGTACAATATCAACAATGAAAAAATACTAATTAAAAATAAAAAATAAAAATAATAAAACATGGCAGGCTTCAAACTTATTGTAGGAATTCCGCTTTGAATACAATGAAAAACTTCCATTCACATTCAAAAGTATGCTTTTTGAAACAAAATAAACAAATGGACTATAAAATGAACTAGAAGTAATTTGACAAGGCTATGGGAATTACATAACAAAATAATTCCTTTGCTGCAGATCTTATTTCCTTGGTTAGTGTTGTGTCGTAAAAAATAATTAAAAATTAAAAAATAATTGCCTGAGCCCTGGCTGGTGTAGCTCAGTGGATTGAGCGCGGGCCTGCGAACCAAAAGATCGCGGTTCGATTCCCAGTCAGGGCACATGCCTGGGTTGCCAGGCCAGTTCACGTCAGGGGACATACAAGAGGCAACCGCACATTGATGTTTCTCTCCCTCTCTCCTTCCCTTCCCCTCTAAAGATAAATAAATAAAATCTAAAAGAAAAAAAAATCTTTAAAAAAAAATAATAATTGCCTGAATAAAAGAAGGATTTTATTTTTTAATTACTTTATTGTTGTTCAAGTACAGTTGTCTGCATTTCCCCCCCACCATTTCCCACCACCACAGCCAAACCCACCTCCCTCCCTCGTTTCCACCATCCCCCTTGGTTTTGTCTATGTGTCCTTTAGAGTAGTTCCTGAAAACCCTTCTCCCTACTGTCCCCTGCCCCCTCCACCCTCACTATTATTAGATTGTTCTTAATTTCTATGTCTCTGGTTATATTTTGTTCGCCTTTTTCTTTTGTTGATTAGGTTCCAACTAAAAGTTAGATCATATGGTATTTGTCCCTCGCCACCTGGCTTATTTCACTTAGCATAATGCTCTCCAGTTCCAACCATGCTGTTGCAAAGGGTAGGAGCTCCTTCTTTCTTTCTGCTGCATAGAATTCTATTGTGTAAACGTACCATAATTTTTTTATCCACTCATTTGCTGATGGTCACTTAGGTTGCTTCTAGCACTTAGCTATTGTAAATTGTGCTGCTATGAACATTGGGGTGCACAGGTTATTTTTTTTTTTTTTTTTTTTTTCCACACAGTAGGTAGCCTTTTTATTTTTTTTTTTTTCCAGTATATGATTTAATTTTTTTTTTTTGTTTGTTTTCAATGAATTTTTTTTTAATCAGTATTTTTTAATTGTTGATATTGTACAGTTTTCTGTCTTTTACCCCGCCCCAGCCCACCACCCCAGCCCTCCCCACCTTCCTCCCATTTCCACCCCCCCATAGTTTTTGTCCATGAGTCCTTTATACTTGTTGCTCTAAACCGTTCCCCTTTTCCCCTGAAATTCCCTCCCCTCCCACTCTGGACACTGACAGACTGTTCTCAAATTCAGTGTCTTTGTTTATATTATACTTGTTTGTTTGTTTTGTTGATTAGCTTCCTGTTAAAGGTGAGATCATATGGTATTTGTCTTTCATTGCCTGGCTTATTTCGCTTAGCATGATACTCTCCAATTCCTTCCATGCTGTCGCAAAGGGTAGGAGCTCCTTCTTTCTTTCTGCTGCATAGAATTCCATTGTGTAAATGTACCACAGTTTTTTGATCCATTCATTAACTGATGGGCACCTAGGTTGCTTCCAGCACTTGGCTATTGTAAATTGTGCTGCTATGAACATAGGGGTGCATAGATTCTTTTGGATTGGTGTTTCAGGATTCTTAGGATATAATCCAAGCAGTGGAATTACTGGGTCAAAAGGTATGTCCATTTTTAGTTTTCTTAGAAAATTCCATACTGTTTTCCATAGTGGTTGTACCAATCTGCAATCCCACCAACAGTGCACTAGGGTCCCCTTTTCTCCACAACCTCTCCAACACTTGCTGTTTGTTGCTTTGTTTATGAAGGCCATTCTGACTGGTGTCAAGTGGTATCTCATTGTAGTTTTAATTTGCATCTCTCTGATAGCTAGAGATATCGAGCATCTTTTCATGTGTCTCTGGATCCTCTGTATGTCCTCCTTGGAGAAGTGTCTGTTCAAATCCTTTGCCCATTTTTTAATTGGGTTGCTTGTCTTCTTAGAGTAGAGTCTTGTAAGTTCTTTATATATTTTGGAGATTAATCCCTTGTCTGAGGTATCATTGGCAAATATGTTTTCCCATACAGTTGGTTCTCTTTTTATTTTAATACTGTTTTCTTTAGCTGTGCAGAAGCTTTTTATTTTGATGAGATCCCATTTGTTTATTCTTTCCTTTATGTCCCTTGCTCTAGGGGACGTATCAGTGAAAATATTGCTGCGTGAAATATCTGAGATTTTCCTGCCTATATTATCCTCTAGAATTTTAATGGTGTCATGGCTTATATTTAAATCTTTTATCCACCTTGAATTTATTTTTGTGTATGGTGTAAGTTGGTGCTCGAGTTTCATTTTTTTGCATGTAGCTGTCCAGTTCTCCCAGCACCACTTATTGAAGAGGCTATTTTTGCTCCATTTTATGTTGCTGCCCCCTTTGTCGAATATTAATTGACTGTAGAGACTTGGGTTTATTTCTGGGCTCTCTGTTCTATTCCACTGGTCCACGTGTCTGTTCTTGTGCCAGTACCAGGCTGTTTTGATTACAGTGGCTTTGTAATACAGTTTGGTATCAGGTATTGTGATCCCTCCTACTTTGCTCTTCTTTCTCAAAATTGCTGCCGCTATCCGGGGTCGTTTATGATTCCATATAAATTTTTGAAGTGTTTGTTCTATGTCTGTGAAATATGCCATTGGAACTTTAATAGGTATTGCATTGAATCTGTAAATTGCTTTGGGTAGTATGGACATTTTGATAATATTAATTCTTCCGATCCATGAACATGGTATATGCTTCCATTTGTTTGTGTCTTCCTTGATTTCATTCTTCAGTGTTGTGTAGTTTTCTGCATACAGGTCTTTTACCTCCTTGGTTAGGTTTATTCCTAGGTATTTTATTTTTCTTTTTGCTATATCGAATGGGATTTTTTTCTTGATTTCTGCTTCTGCTGTTTCACTGTTGGTATACAAAAATGCCTTTGATTTTTGGATATTGACTTTGTATCCGGCTATTTGGCCAAATTCATTTATTACGTCGAGCAGCTTTTTGGCCGAGTCTATAGGATTTTCTATGTACACTATCATGTCATCTGCAAACAATGATAGTTTTGTTTCCTCCTTTCCAAGTTGGATGCCTTTTATTTCCTTTTCTTGTCTAATTGCTGTGGCTAAGACTTCCAATACTATATTGAATAGAAGTGGTGAAAGTGGACAGCCTTGTCTTGTTCCTGATCTTAGTGGGAAAGATTTCAGTTTTTGCCCATTGAGTATGATGTTGGCTGTAGGTCTCTCATATATGGCTTTTATTATGTTGAGGAATGCTCCCTCTATTCCCACTTTGCTGAGTGTTTTTATCATAAATGGGTGTTGTACTTTATCAAAAGCTTTTTCTGCATCTATTGATATGATCATGTGATTTTTGTCCTTGCTTTTGTTTATGTGATGTATTACATTTATTGATTTGCGAATGTTGAACCATCCTTGCATCCCTGGGATGAATCCCACTTGGTCATGGTGTATGATCTTTTTAATGTGTTGTTGGATGCGGTTTGCCAATATTTTGTTGAGGATTTTAGCGTCTACATTCATCAGTGATATTGGCCTGAAGTTTTCTTTCTTTGTTATGTCTTTATCTGGTTTTGGGATTAGGATGATGCTGGCTTCATAAAAAGAGTTTGGGAGTCTTCCATCATTTTGGATTTTTTGGAATAGTCTGTGAAGGATAGGGGTTAGCTCTTCCTTAAATGTTTTGTAGAATTCTCCTGTGAAACCATCTGGTCCAGGGCTTTTGTGTGCCGGGAGTGTTTTGATTACTGATTCAATTTCACCAGCTGTTATTGGTCTGTTCAGGCTTTCTGTTTCTTTTTCATTGAGTTTTGGAAGGTTATATTTTTCTAGAAACTTGTCCATTTCACCTAGGTTTTCAAATTTCTTGGCATACAGTTCTTCATAGTAATTTCTTACAATCCTTTGTATTTCTGTGGTGTCAGTCGTAATCTCTCCTCTTTCATTTCTGATTGTGTTTATTTGAGTCCTCTCTCTTTTTTTCTTGATGAGCCTGCTTAAAGGCTTGTCGATTTTGTTTATCTTTTCAAAGAACCAGCTCCTGGATTCATTGATCCTTAGGATTGTGCTTTTAGTCTCTATGTCATTTAATTCTGCTCTGATCTTGGTTATTTCCTTCCTTCTACTTGCCCTGGGCTGTCTTTGTTGTTGTTCCTCGAGTTCTTGTAGGCGTAGGGTTAAGTCGTTTGTTAGAAATGTTTCTGTCTTCTTTAGGTAGGCCTGTATTGCTATGAACTTCCCTCTGAGGACTGCCTTCATTGTGTCCCATAAGTTTTGGGTTGTTGTGAGTTCATTTTCATTTGTTTCCAGAAACTTTTTGATTTCCTCCTTAATTTCATTCTTTACCCATTCATTGTTTAATAGCATGCTATTCAATCTCCATGATTTTGATGGTTTGGGGATTTTCCCCATCAAGTCGGTTTCTAGTTTTAGTCCCTTGTGGTCGGAGAAAATGCTTGGTATGATATCAATTTTCTTGAATTTGTTGAGACTTGTTTTGTGTCCTATCATGTGGTCTATCTTTGAAAATGTTCCATGTGCGTTTGAGAAAAATGTGTATTTAGTTTCTTTGGGATGGAGGGCCCTATATATATCAGCTAAGTCCAATTCGTCTAGAGTATTGTTCAATGCCACAATATCTTTGTTGATAATTTGTTTGGAAGATCTGTCCATTTTTGACAGTGGGGTGTTAAGATCTCCTACTATAATTGTGTTGCTGTCAATATCTTTCTTGAAGTCCTCTAAGATTTTCTTGATGTATTTAGGTGCTCCTATATTGGGTGCATATATATTTACAATGTTTATGTCTTCTTGGTGGATTCTTCCCTTGAGTATTATGAAGTGACCTTCTGGGTCTCTCTTTATAGCTCTTCTTTTGAAGTCTATTTTGTCTGATATGAGTATTGCTACCCCGGCCTTTTTTTCCTGTCCATTTGCTTGGAAAATTTGTTTCCAGCCTTTCACTTTGAGTCTGTGTAGGTCTTTTGTCCTGAGGTGGGTCTCTTGTAGGCAGCATATGTGTGGGTCATGCTTTCTTATCCAGTCAGCTACTCTATGTCTTTTGATTGGAGCATTTAATCCATTTACGTTTAAGGTTACTATTGATAGGTACTGATTCATTGTCATTTTCGTATCTGTGTTCCTCACTCTCTCTTTTCCTTTTTTTCCCTTAAAGCAGTCCCTTTAGTATCTCTTGTAGTACTGGTTTGGTAGAGGTGTATTCTTTTAGACTTCTTTTGTCTGGGAAGCTCCTTATTTGGCCTTCTATCTTGATTGAAAGCCTTGCTGGATAAAGTAGTCTTGGTTGTAGGCCTTTGGTTCTCATTACTTGGAATATTTCTTGCCATTGTCTTCTGGCTTGGAGCGTTTCCATTGAGAAGTCAGTTGCTAACCTTATCGGGGCTCCCTTGTATGTTACTTCCTTTTTCTCCCTTGCTGCCTTTAAGATTCTCTCTTTGTCTTGGAAGTTTGCCATTTTAATGATGATGTGTCTTGAAGTGGGCCTGTTTGGGTTCCTCTTGATAGGGACTCTCTGTGTTTCCTGAATTTGTGTGACTTTTTCTCTCACCAAATTAGGGAAGTTTTCCATCATTACTTTTTCAAATAGGTTTTCTATCCCTTGCTCTTCTTCTTCTCCTTCTGGTATTCCTATTATACGGATATTATTACGTTTCATGTTGTCTTGCATTTCTCTTAAACCCTCTTCATTCTTTCTGAGCCTCTTTTCCTTTTCTTGCTCTATCTGGCTGTTTTTTTCTACTTTGTCCTCCAACTCACTGATCCGATCTTCTGCTTCATCAATTCTGCTTTTCATTCCTTCTACTGTGTTCTTCAGCTCAGAAATTGTATTCTTCATTTCCTCTTGGCCCTTTTTGATAGTTTCTATTTCCTTTTTCATGTTGATATAATTTGCACTGAGTTCATCGTAGCTTCCCTGTAGTTTCTGGTAGCTCATTGAGAGCTCATGGAGCTTCCTGACAACCATTTCTTTGAACTCCTTATCTGATAGTTGAGTTGCCTCTGTTTCATTTAGCATTCTTTCTGGGGCTTCCACCTTTTCTTTCATTTGGGGATTGTTTCTTTGTCTTCTCATTGTTGGTGAGACTCTTCTTGTAAACCTCTGCTTCTTAAGTTGATCTGTTCTGGCTACCTGCGTTTATGGTGTGAACTTCTGTGGTGGAATACCTGTGAGATTCAGTGTTATAGTCTTCTTCAGGTATCCTGGTGTTCACAGCTTCCACTGTCTCAGCTGTGGGAATACCCCCTCTTTTGGTCCAACTCTGGTTTTTTCACAGTTCTAGGATTTCTTTGCCTCACTCGTGGGTATTCAAAAAGAGAAAAGAATAAAGTGAAAAAAAGAAGAGAGAGAAAAAAGAGAAAAAAAAAGAAAAAAAAAAAAAAAGGAGGGAAGGAGAGATAAAATTGGAAAGAAAGGAAGAAGGAATAAAGCCAGAAAGAAGTAAAGAGAAGCAAAAGGAATTGAGGGATAAAAAAGGTAGAAGTAATAAAGAAATAAAAAATATATAATCAAAACAAAACAAAAAGAACCCCACAAAAATGAAAAATGAACCAAAACAAACAAACAAAAAACCCAACTAAGCAGACAAAAAACAACTATCAAAAAAAAAAAAAAAACCCACAAAACAAAACAACCCCCCCCCCGGAAAAAAAAAAAAAAAAAAAAAAAAAAAAAAAGAATAAGAAGGGAAAAAAAAAGAAAAAAAAATCTCTTGCTATTTTCACACAGGCCAAACTGGATTTTCTGGACTTGCTGGCTGTAGCAGGCTGGGAGGCGACTCGTACCACTTTTCTCCCTGTTCCTCACTCAGTCAGCTTTGCGCTACTGTCCTCAGTGCCGGCCCAACACTGTCCCCAGGGCTAATGGCGTACTGTCCATGCAGGGCCTTGGGTGTGATTTCTGAGCCTCCTGCAGGGGGCGAGCTTTCCAGAGTTTATGGGTTTCAGCTGGAATCTCTTACAGATCCATCCCTCCCCGAGCCTATTGCTGTGAGCTCCGGGTCTCCTACAGGGCGCAGGCGCCCGCCTGAGACTACGGGCGTGGGCTCCAAGAGTTTCCCGAGTTGCGCGCACTCACCCCAGTATCACAGATGTGAGCTCCGGGTCTTCCAGAGTCCCCTTCTCTAGTTGCAGGGTCGCCTCCGGCCGCAGGGCTGCTTCCAACCCGGTTGCAGAGCCGCCTCCGGTCGCGCGACCTCCTCCGGTGGGTTGCAGAACCCCCTCCGGTCCCGCGGCCGCCTCCGGTCGGTTGCGGAGCCGCCTCCGGTCGCCGGGCCGCCTCCGGTCGTTTGCGGAGCCGCCTCCGGTCGCGCGGCCGCCTCCGGTCGGTTGCGGAGCCGCCTCCGGTCCCGCGGCCGCCTCCGGTCGGTTGCGGAGCCGCCTCCGGTCCCGCGGCCGCCTCCGGTCGTTTGCGGAGCCGCCTCCGGTCCCGCGGCCGCCTCCGGTCGGTTGCGGAGCCGCCTCCGGTCCCGCGGCCGCCTCCGGTCGTTTGCGGAGGCCCCTCCGGTCTCGCGGCCGCCTCCGGTCGTTTGCGGAGCCGCCTCCGGTCGCCGGGCTGCCTCCGGTCGGTTGCGGAGCTGCCTCCGGTCGCCGGGTCGCCTCTGTCCCGTCTCAGGGCCACCTCCGGTCGCTCGGCTGCCACGTCTAGTTTTCCAATGTCTGCTATGGATTTTGATCTCCTATTTTCATATATACTGTGGTATTGTTGGCTATCTGCTCTGTTCCTCTGTAGATCAGTTAGGTTTTTCTCCCATGTGCAGGAGGAAGGACAATCTGCGTCCTCCTACCATGCCGCCATCTTGAACCCCGGTTATTTTGAATTGGTGTTTCAGGACTCTTAGAATATAATGCCAGCAGTGAAATTGCTGGGTCAAAAGGCAGTTCCATTTTTAGTTTTCCGAGGAAATTCCATACCGTTTTCCACAGTGGCTGCACCAGTCTGCATTCCCACCAACAGAGCACCAGGGTTCTCTTTACTCCAAAATCTCTCCAACACTTGTTTGTTGATTTATTTATGATGGCTATTTGGACTAGTGTGAAGTGGTATCTCATTGTGGTTTTATTAATTTTCATCTCTCTGATGACTAGTGATGCTGAGCATCTTTTCATATGTCTCTGGGCTCTTTGTATATGTCCTCCTTGGAGAAGTGTCTGTTCAAGTCTTTTGCCCATTTTTTAATTGGGTTTTTTGTCTTCCTGGAGTGGACTCCTTTGAGTTCTTTATATATTTTGGACATCAAACTATTTTCCGAAGTATTTTTGGCAAATATGTTTTCCCCTACAGTGGGTTCTTTTTCATTTTAATGCTGTTTTCTTTAGTCATGCAGAAACTTTTTATTTTGATGAGGTCCCATTTGTTTATTATTTCCTTTACATCCCTTGCTCTAGGAGACAAATCAGTGAAAATATTGCTGCATGGAATATGAGATTTTGCTGTTTATGTTCTCCTCTAGGACTTTAATGGTGTCACGACTTATATTTAAAACTTTTATCCACCTTGAATTTATTTTTGTGTATGGTGTAAGTTGGTGCTGGAGTTTCATTTTTTTGCATGTACCTGTCCAGGTCTCACACCATTTGTTGAAGAGGCTATTTTTATTCCATTTTATGCTGCTCCTCCTTTGTCAAATATTAATTGACTGTATTGACTTGGGTTTATTTCCAGGCTCTCAGTTCTGTTCTATTGGTCTGTGTGTCTGTTCTTATGCCTGTACCAGGCTATTTTGATAACAGTGGCCTTGTAATAAAGGTTGATATCAGGTATTGTGATCCCTCCTACTTTGCTTTTTTCTCAAAATTGCTGCAGCTATTTGGGATCATTTATAGTTCCGTATAAATTTTTGAAATATTTGTTCTATATCTGTGAAATATGCCATTGGTACTTTAATAGGTATTGCACTGAATCTATAAATTAGTTTGGGTAGTATGGACATTTTGCTGTTAATTCTTTCAATCCATGAACATGGTATATGTTTCCATTTGATTGTATCTTCCTTAATTTCTTTCTTTAGTGTTGTGTAGTTTTCTGAGTACAGGTCTTTTACCTCCTTGGTTAGGTTTATTTCTAGGTATTTCATTGTTCTTCTTGCTATATAAAATGGGATTTTTTTCCTGATCCTGTTTCTGATGTTTCATTGTTGGTATACAAAAATTTCTTTGATTTCTCAGTATAGACTTTCTAACCAGCTGATTTACCAAATTCATTTATTAGGTAAAGTAGCTTTTTGGCCGAGTCTATAGGATTTTCTATGTACACTATCATGTCATCTGCAAACAATGATAGTTTTGTTTCCTCCTTTCCAATTTGGATGCCTTTTATTTTTTTTTTCTTGTCTAATTGCTGTGGCTAAGACTTCCAATACTATATTGAATAGAAGTGGTGAAAGTGGTCATACTTGTCTTGATCCTCATCTTAGTGGAAAAGATTTTAGTTTTGGCCCATTGAGTCTGTTGTTGGCTATAGGTCTCTCAAACATGGCCTTCATTATGTTGAGGAATGGTCCCTGTATTCCCACTTTGCTAAGTGTTTTGATCATAAATGGGTGCTGTACCTTCTCAATTGCTTTTTCCACATCTATGGACATGATCATGTGATTTTTGTCTTTGCTTTTGTATATGCGATGTATTACATTTATTGATTTGCGAATATTGTACTATCCTAGCATCCCTGGGATGAATCCCACTTGGTCATGGTGTATGATCTTTTTAATGTGTTGCTGGATGTGGTTTGCCAATATTTTGTTGAGGATTTCAGCGTCTATGTTCATCAGTGATATTGGCCTGAAGTTTTCTTCCTTCCTTGTGTCTTTATCTGGTTTGGTGATTAGGGTGATGCTGGCTTCATAAAAGGAGTTTGGGAGTCTTCCATCTTCTTGCATTTTTTTGGAATAGTCTGTGAAGGATAGGGGTTAGCGCTTCCTTAAATGCTTTTTAGAGTTCTTCTGTGAAACATCCATCCAGGGCTTTTGTGTGTCGGGAGTTTTTTGATTACTGCTTCAATTTAATCTGCTATTATTGGTCTGTTCAGGCTTTCTGCTTCTTCTTCGCTGAGTTTTGAAAGGTTATTTTTTTTCTAGAAACTTGTCCATTTCACCTAGGTTTTCAAATTTCTTGGCATAAAGTTCTTCATAGTAATTTCTTACAATCCTTGGTATTTCTGCGGTGTCAGTTGTAATCTCTCCTCTTTCATTTCTGATTGTGTTTATTTGGGTCCTCTCTCTTTTTTTTCTTGATGAGCCTGCTTCAAGGCTTGTCGATTTTGCTTATCTTTTCAAAGAACCAGCTCCTGGATTCATCGAGTCTTGGACTTGTGCTTTCAGTCTCTATGTTGTTTAATTCTGCTCTGATTTTGATTACTTCCTTCCTTCTACTTGGTCTGGGGTATCTTTGTTGTTGTTCCTCCAGCTCTTGTAGGTTTGGGTTCAGTTGTTTATTTGAAATTTTTCTTTTTCTTTTCTTTTCTTTTTTTTTAGGTAGGCCTGTATCACTATGTACTTCCCTCTCAGGACTGCCTTTCCTGCATCCCATAAGTTTTGGGTTGCTGTGAGTTCATTTTCATTTGTTTGCAGAAACTTTTTGATTTCCTCCTTGATCCAATTCTTAGCCTACTAATTGTTTAATTGCACGTTATTCAATCTCCATGAGTTTGAATGTTTTTGAGTTTTTTCCTTCGGGTTGGTTTCTAGTTTTAGTCCCTTGTGGTCAGAAAAACATGCTTGATATTATTTCAATTTTCTTGAATTTGTTGAGACTTGTTTTGTGACCTATCATGTGGTCTACCTTTGAAAATGTATATTTGAAAACAATGTGTATTTTGCTTCTTTGGGATAAAAGGCTCTGTATATATCAGTTAAGTTCATTTTATCTAGGACATTGTTCAATGCCACAATATCTTTGTTGATATTTTGTTTGGAAGACATATCCACTTTTGACAGTGGGGTGTTGAAATTCCCCACTATAATTATGTTGCTGTCAATATCTTTCTTGAAGTCCTCCACGAATTTTCTTATATATTTGGGTGATCTCATGTTGGGTGCATATATATTTACAATGTTTATGTCTTCTTGATGGATTCTTCCCTTGAGTATTATGAAATGACCTTCTGGGTCTCCTTTTATGGCCCTTTTTTTGAAGTCTATTTTGTCTGATATGAGTATTGATTGCTACTCTGGCTTATTTTTCCTGTCCATTTTGTTGGAAAATTTGTTTCCAGCCCCTCACTTTGAGTCTTTGTAGGTCTTTTGTCCTGAGGTGGGTCTCTTATAGGCAGCATATGTGTGGGTAATGCTTTCTTATCCATTCAGCTCCTCTATGTCTTTTGACTGGAGCATTTTATACATTTATGTTTAAGGTATTATTGATAGGTACTTATTCACTGCCATTTTTTCATACCTGTGTTTCTCTCTCCCTCTCCCTCTCCCTCTCCCTCTCCCTCTCCCTCTCCCTCTCCCTCTCCCTCTCCCTCCCTCCCTCCCTCCCTCTCTCTCTCTCTCCTCTCTCTCTTCCTTCTTTTTCCAAAAGCAGTCCTTTTAGCATCTCTTGCAGAACTGGTTTGGTGGAGGTGTATTCCTTTAGACTTCTTTTGTCTGGGAAGCTCCTTATTTGGCCTTCCATCTTAATTGAAAGCCTTTATGGGTAAGGTAGCCTTGTTTGCAGGCCTCTGATTCTCATTACTTGGAATATTTCTTGTCATTCTCTTCTAGCTTGGAGCATTTCCATTAAGAAGTCAGCTGCTAGCCTTATTGGGGCTCCATTGTATGTTTCTTCTTTTCTCTCCCTTGCTGCCTTTAAGATTCTTTCTTTGTCTTGGAATTTTGCCATTTTCATTATGATGTGTCTTGAAGTGGGCCTCTTTGAGTTCCTCTGTATTGGGACTCTCTCTATTTCCTGTATTTGTGTGACTTTTTCTCATCAAATTAGGGCAATTTTCTCTCATTAGTTTTTGAAACAGGTTTTCTATCCCTTCTCTTCTTCTTCTCCTTCTGGTATCCCTATTATACAGATATTGTTAAATTTCATGTTGTGTTGAAGCTCCCTTACCACCTGTTTGTTTTTTCTGAGTCTCTTTTCCTTTTCTTGCTCCCGCTGGGTGTTTATTTGAGTCCTCCAACTTGCTGATTTGATCTTCTGCTTCATCCAGCCTGCTTGTAATTCCTTCTAAAGTGTTTTTTATATTTGAGATTTTATTGTTCATTTGTTCCTGGTTTTTGTTTATAGTCTCTTTTTCCCTTTTCATGCTGATGTAGTTCTTATTCAGTTCATTGTAGTTGTCTCTGAGTTCCTTGAGCATCTTTATTACCATTAATTTGAATTCTATATCTGGTAGTTTGATTACCTCCATTTCATTTAGCTCTTTTAGTGGGGAGTCTTCCATTCCTTTTGATTGCATGTTCTTTTTTTGTCTCCCTATTTTAGGTGACTCTTTTTGTTTGTTTGTTTTTGTTTCTGTGCTCCTGGTACTTCAATTTGCTAGCTGTTTTTGTAGGGCAAACTTCTATGTTCTGAATTCTCTGAGGTTCAGTGGTGTGGTCTCTTTGATCTCCTTGTCTGGACACTCTAGGTTTGCCCTTCTTCTGTTTGTGTGGTCTCTCTTGTTGTACTTGGGTTTTTACCTTTTAGTGGTTCCTTTGTTGGTGATTTTTCTCCTTCAGCAGGTATACTGATGTTCACAGCTCCCACCTATTCTTCTATGTGATCAGTGGCAGGGGGCAGGCAAAATGTATTAAGACAGCAGGAGAGTATTTTATGGGATTTAAAGTTCCAGCAAGTAGAGAAGTGGTAAGAGATTCTTTGGATCAGTGTAGCATTAACCATGATATTTCATCTAACTAGCCACTTTTTATAGAAGGTGAAAGAGAGATAAGACTCTTGTTAGAGGAGAGGATGATTGTGAGCTGAATCCAGAAAACAGAGTGCTTGTGCAAGGTTAGATGCTAAGATATAGTGAGAATAAAGGACAGAAAGTAGGCATAGTGTGAGAGAGAGCAGAGTTAACCACAACAGTAATAATGCTCAGGAATAAAGTGAAGAGGGCTAATATCAGGGAAGGTTGCTGTGCAGAATGTACAATTGTATCGAATGACAATTATTTACAATAGCACTGGAACAACAATAATATGACAAGAAATATACGATTTGGATAACTAGAAAAGAAAGTACCTGATCAAGAGTTGTGTGTTATTGGAACACAGGTGAAGTTAAAGAAGGAAAATTAAAGTACAATAAAAAGATAATAAGGAAAACCAGTCAAACAATATAATTAAACAGAGAAATAAAATGAGGAAAACTAAACCTAAGGAAGAGAAATAAAAAACATACTAATAAAATAAAAATGGTAAAAATAATGACAAGATAATAATAATATATGTACACAATAAAATGCCAGCTCTTTAGGATAGAAAAGTGACATTTGTCTCAGTTTCTCAGTTTTTGGAGTTAGCCTTGTGCTCCCCATTTCAAGCTGTTTCTGGACCATTTCAGAACTCTGCATCTTATTGTCTCGCTTGGGAAAAGGAAAAAAAGGGGTGAGGGAAGAAAGAGGATACAAAAAGAAAAAAAGAAGAAGCCTCCTGCTGACTGTAAACCTGTTCAGCAAGTTCTGCTGGTCTTCCTAGATGCCATAGGAAGAGTAGGGCTGGGTTTCACTTTTCTCCTTTCCTTTGGTTCTGAGAGGATGGGGACCAGGTCTGGGTCGCAATATTCACAGTTTCTCTGCCTCCAGCCTAGGTCTTCCATGAGCTGCCAGGCTCAAATCACTCACCCAGTGTGTCTCTTACTTTGTCTCTATTTCCTCCAGGGACTTCCAGCAACCAGGTCCATCCTGCTGCCAGGCTGCCCTACCTGCCCTGGTAGGAGAGGGAGCTGATGCTCTAACTCTCCTCTCTGTATCCTGCAGCAGGTGCTGGGTCTGAGGCACAGTAGCCTTCATCCTGGCACAGATCCCAGGGGCCTTACTGTCCCAGTGCACTCTCCTCACCCTCTGTTTCTCAATGCCCTCTGCAGTTTTTTGCCTCCAGACTTCATATGAGCTGGGATTCTGTTGGTTATTTACTCTGTTCCTCAAAAGATCCGCTAGGTGTTCCAGCTGGACACAGTGAGAACTGGGCTCCACTCCCAACTACCTTGCCACCATCTTCCCTCCCTGTTATAGCTTCTTCATAAAGTAAGTTATTTATCATTGTGACATACAACTATTTATCCTGATAATATCCTTATTCAACAGGCTATTTCTCTAATATCAATTTATCAGCTCACACTTATTTTTGATTTGGGTTATAATGAAAAAATTTACATTGTTTTATTTTACTCTATTTGTGTCTTATATTTAAAGAGTATTTCTTGTGGACAATATTCAATTTTTTCACCCAAAGTGATAATCTCTGACATAGTCGCAAAGTTTACACCAATTACTTTTTATGAAATTTATATATTAGACTATAAGTCAACTCTCTTACTGTTTGTTTTTGGTGTATCAGATATTCTAACCATCCCCCCATTTTTCTTTTCCTCATGGTTTTAGTATAAACACACATGCATATTTATACACATTCACACACATGTGCACACACACCTTACATCATGTTTGTGTGTATACACACACCTATTTTCTGGCTCAGGCCACTAAATTACATATAAGCAGTGAAACCCTAGTAGCAATTAGCATACTGAGCATGCAGATATTGAATTCTAACCACCATTCTCCTCTCCCCACTTACTGGAAACAGGCTCTTTAATTGAAAAAATAGCTAAAATCCGATTAACAAATAGATTGGATAGTGAAAAAGAAAACATGTTAAGAACTGAAAATGTGACAGAAACAAAGGACATATAGAGATAATAAAAACTGATAGGTTTAAACTCACTCAACCAAGAATTTCAATTTGTAATTATAAATCTTCTCACAGAATATCTCCAAGTCCAGCAATACCCATTCAATGGTGAACTGCACTAAACATTTGAGTAAGGAAAAATACTAATCTTACAGAAATTCATAAAATATACAGTTAGAATAATCCCCAACTAATTTTATAGGTAATGTAATCCAGATACTGCAACAAAACAATTATATTCTGAGGAAGCAAATCACTTCTCATGATCACAATTTCAAAGCCCTTAACAAAATACTCACAAATTAAATCAAACACATATGCAATATATCACAACAAAATAGCCATTGTACCAGAGATGAAAGGCTCACTCACGGCACTGACAGGAAATGTATACATGTTGGGAACCGCCCTGCCTAGTTTCAGGAGTTGTAAACCCACCCCCCCGCCATGGCTAAGGCTGAGTGAGAGAATGTAAGCCACTGAGACAAAGCTTATCTCCACTAAGTGGGCAGGAACACCACTTCTGCTTCATCCATAACTGGCCCTCAATGCTTGGTTGGTTAGCCAATGACAGGTAAGTTTCCCTCAAGGGACGGGTTGCCTAAGACAGGCACGATCACATGGAAGGCCCTCAAGGAAGGACTCGTGGGGTCACAGCAAAAGGGGGTGATGGACCCTAGTCCTCCGGCTATCCTGACATAGCCTGAGTTCTCAACCTGTCTGGGAGAAGTTTCCTTATCTCTTGGCTTCCTGGCTGTGCTCCACTTAAGCCTGAAATATTAACAGAGGGCAGTGCAGCTCTGTGCTGGATAGGGCAGGCTTCCTGGGTGACCTGGCATAAGAAAGAATTCATAAAGTCCTGTGAAATCTGCTTTGCTAAGAATGCTCTCATTTAAATGATAAGGGTCTGAGCAGGAAATGAGTTTGTCTCCCAAAGTTTTGTAACCCCTTAGCTGACAGACCCTGACTCAGATTAAACCCTCAGAGTTCTTTGAGATGTTATCTGTTGTTTGATCCTTGCTGCCTGACAATGATTGATGAGCTTTACCTGTATTCCTGTGTAAAATGCACCTAATAAAAGCCATTGAGGAAGAAGCTCTTGGTCCTTCTCCTTTGAGAGATTGGCCACCTCTCCTCCCCAAGCACATCATGTCTTGGTAGTCTTATTCTCATCTGTGGGAGATGGGGTGGCTCTGTGCACAATGTTCCCCCACATATATGTACGTGCACGCAGGGATATGTACACTTGTATACATCTGCAGACAGATTGCTCTTTCAAAATAAAAAGCTTCCGAAAAACTAAGGTCATTTATGAAATCTGCAGCCAATGTCATACTTATTTTTAAAATATTGATAGTTTCTTCCTAAAGTAAAAACAAAACAAACACAAAAAGCATCCATAAACTGGATGAACTATTACCTACTACTCAACATCATATGGGATTCCTCGATAGTACCAAAAACAAAAATAGGAAAGATAAGCATTATAAGTACCATTTACCAAAGCATCAGAAAAGCATAAAAAGAAACTTAGGGCTCAACATAAAAACTGAAAAACATGGAAGAGAAAATTAAAAAAGATCTAAATACATGGAGAAATGTACCAATACCATGAATTGGAAATACTGATGATCCCTTTTTTTTTTCAATCAAAATTCAATTGTAGTTTGAATATTATTCAGCAGCTAATTTGTTAAATTTAGCAAGATAATTTTCAAGATTATATATAAATGCAAATGAACTATACTACACAAAATAATTCTGAAGAAAAGCAAAAAGAAAAAAGACTTTTAAGTCCTAAATTTCAAGTCTTATTATAAAGGTACAATAATTAACATAGTGAGCCATTTATGTAAAAATAATATCACCTGGAAAAAAATTGAGTTTAGAAAAAATCCACAAAAGATAATATTTTGAAGGGGGTGCCTATTTAAATTAATGGGAAGAGGATATTTTGAATAGATGGAGGTAAGTCAATAGATACACATATGAAAAAATTATCCTTGACTCCCCAGCACAGAGGTGTCAAACTCATTCTCACCAAGGGCCACATCAGCCTCATGGTTGCCTTCAAAGGGCTGAACATAATTTTAGGACTGTGTAAACATAACTACTCCTTAACAGTTAAGGAGTTGAAATTACATTCTGCCCTTTGAAGGCAACCGCTAGGCTGATGTGGCCCCTGATGAAAATGAGTTTGACACTGCTACCATAGCACGTCATAAAAAATTAGAAATGATCACAGATATAAGTGTGAAAATTGATATTATGAAGTTTCTGGGTGAAAACATAGGAGGATATTCCCATGACCTGGTGTTGGCCAATAATTATTAAATAGAAGGTAAAAAGAATACCCATAGAATAAATAGGTGATTAATTAAACACCATCAAAATTAAAAACTGTTGTTCATCTAAAGTCATTATGAAGAATGTTAACAGGCAAAGAACCTATGCACCCCAATGTTCATAGCAGAACAATTTGAAATAGCCAAGTGTTGGAAACAACGTAGGTGCCCGTCAGTAAATGAATGGAACAAAAAACTATGGTACATTTACACAATGGAATTCTATGCAGCAGAAAGAAAGAAGGAACTCCTACCCTTTGCAACAACATGGATGGAACTGGAAAGCACTATGCTAAGTGAAATAAGCCAGGCAGTGAAAGACAATTACCATATGATCTCACCTTTAACAGGAGCTTAACCAACAAAACAAACAAACAAGCAAAATATAACCAAAGACACTGAAATAGAGAACAGGTTGACAGTGACCAGAAGGGAGAGGGGAGGGAACTTCAGGAGAAAAGGGGAAGGGTTTACAGGAACAAGTATAAAGGACACATGGACAAAAACTGGGGGCGGGTGGAAGTGGGAGGGAGATGGAGAGAGCTGGAGGGTGGGCTGGGATGGGAGTAAAAGACAGAAAACTGTATTCAAACAACAATAAATAAAATTAAAATAAAATTAAATAAAACAAATAAAATAAAATATATAATGTTAACAGGCAACCCAGACTAAAGAATGATATTTGCAATTCATATTTAGTTGGCCTATCAATATTCCACAAGTCACTCATCATCACTATTCATGGGATGCCAAATAAACCAAAATAGGGAAAGAAGAATACAATTAACAAAATTGCAAACAACAAAGACTGAGAATGCCAAATGTTGATGAGGATATGGAACAACTGCAACTCTCATACACTGCTAGTGGAAATAAAAAATATTATAACCGGACTTCCGGCCAAGATGGAGGCATAGGTGGACATGCTGTGCCTCCTCTAGCAACCAAAGTTGAGGACAGCAAGTGTTTAGAAACAAGAAAACAACCAGAACTCATAGAAAATTGAACTGTACGGAAGTCCAACAACCATTCATCCAGACTGGTAAGAGGGGCGGAGTCGCGGCAGGAGAAGGTGGAGGTATGGACCCGGGAACACAAGCAGCATCTGCAGGCGGTTCCCAGGTGCACAGGGGGCGGCTGGCGGTCCCCAGGCCCACAGGCAGCAGCTGGTGGACCCCGGGCACAGGGAGGCAACTGTGCAGAACCAGTGAGGCCGCACAAGGCGGCTGGCTGACGAGGTGGTCCCACATTCGAGCGCGGAGACGGTCCAGGCAAAGGGGAAGTGGCGGAAGGGACTGAATCCAGGAGACAGCGGAGCAGGCGCCATTGTTCCCTCTCAGACCCCGCCCCCATATACAGCGTCACAACCCGGCGACTGGGCTGCCCTGCCCTGAGGAACACCTAAGGATCCACTCCGCACTACGTAATTGCTGCGACCAGACTAAAACCAAAACAACAACAACAACAAAAATCCCACCAAAAATGGCTCAAACCGGAAAACAAATAAAATCCCCAGAGCCAATTCCTCTAAGCAGTGAAGAGATAGCTAACCTATCAGATGCACAGTTCAAAGCACTGGTCATCAAAATGCTCACAGAATTGGTTGATTTTGCTCACAAACTAGATGAAAAAATGCAGACTACAATACGTGAAATGAAGGAAGATGCATGGGGAACTGATAGAGATGGAAGGAAAACTGGGACTCAAATCAATGGAGTGGACCAGAAGGAAGAAACTAACAACCAAACAGAAAATGAGGAAGAAACAAGAATTCAAAAAAATGAGGAGAGGCTTAGGAAACTCCGGGACATCGTTAAACGTCCCAACATCCAAATTATAGGGGTCCCAGAAAGGGAAGAAGAAGAGCAACAAGTGGAAAACTTATTTGAACAAATAATAAAGAACTTCCCCAATCTGGCAAAGGAAATAGACTACCAGGAAGTGTAAGAAGCTCAGAGAGTCCCAGAGAAGTTGGACCCAAGGAGGAACACACCAAGGCACATCGTAATTACATTAGCCAAGATTCAAATGAAGGAGAAAATTCTAGAAACAGCAAGGAATAAGGGGACAGTCACCTACAAAGGAGTTCCCATCAGACTGTCAGCTGATTTCTCAATAGAGACCTTCCAGGCAAGAAAGGGCTGGAAAGAAATATTTGAAATCTTGAAAAGCAGGGACCTACATCCAAAATTGCTCTATCCAGCAAAGCTGTCATTTAGAATGGATGGACAGATAAAGCGCTTCTCAGATAAGGTCAAGTTGAAGGAGTTCATCATCACCCAGCTCTTATTATATGAAATGTTAAAGGGACTTATCTAAGAAAAAGAAGATAAAAATATGACAGTGAAAAGACAGCAAACTCACAGCTATTAACAACCACACCTAAAACAAAAGCAAACTAAGCAAACAGCTAGAACAGGAACAGAACCACAGAAATGGAGATCATATGGAGGGTTAGCAACAGGGGCGTGGGAGGAGGAGAGAGTGGGGAAAGGTACAGAGAATGAGTAGCATAGATAGTGGGTAGAAAATAGACAGGGGGAGGGAGGGCAAGAATAGTATGGGAAATGTGGAAGCTAAAGAACTTATGACACATGGACATGAACTAAAGGGGGGAATGTGGGTGGGAGAGGGTGTGTAGGGTGGAGGGGAATGATGGGGGAGAAATGGGACAACTGTAATAGCATAATCAATAAAATATATTAAAAAAAATAAAACCTAGCAATCTCTCTAAAAAAAATATTATAACCATTTAAGCGAACAATTTACCAGATTTCTATAAGTTTAAATAAGCACTCACTATATAAATCAGTATTTCACCACTAAAAATATGTGCATGAAAACATATGTCAACAAAACATGTTTTTCTTTAGAGCAGATTCACTCATAATGGTTACAAACTGGAAACAATGCTCACTACCAGGTTAAAATTTTAGCTTTTAGTATACTAGATAGCTTTAAAAATTATGAACTAAATCACATATGAATCTACTTGGCTAAATCTCAAAAATAGAATGTTGGAGCAAAGATCCCAGGTACAACAAATATAAACTGCCAGATGATTCCTTTCATATTAAGGGCAAGACAATGAAACAGACAAGTAGGAGGTGATGGCTAAAAAAAGCACGAAGGAACTTTCTGACCTGGGTAAGGATACACAGGAGTTTAGAAGTACAAAAAAATTCCCATTTGTATATTTTGATATAATCACAAACATTTTTCTTTCTTTTTAAAAATTTATTGGGTTGACATTGGATTAAAAGATTACACAGGTTTCAAAAGCAGCATTTCTCTGATACATGGTCTTCATGCTGCATTGAGTGCCGGCCACTCAATGTCAAATCATGTTCTCTCACCATGTATGTGCCCCACTTTGTCCCTTACTGCCATTGCACTCCTCTTCCCTTTGGTAACCTCCATACTGTTGACTGTGTCTCTGAGTTTTTGTTTGTTTGTTTTATTTTTTCACTTTCAGTTTTATCCACATATGAGTGAAGTCATATGGTCCTTCACTTTTTCTGTCTGAATCCACATATGAGTGAAGTCATATGGTCCTTCACTTTTTCTGTCTGAATTATTTTGTTTAGCATGAAATCCTTCAGGTCCATCCACTTTGTATCAAGAGGGAGTATTCAATCTTTTCTTGTGGTCAAGTAGTATTCCATTGTATATATGTACCCCATCTTCTTTATTCTATCATGGGATCAGTTGAGCTTGTAATTGTGGGGAAGGGGGGCTCTTACGATTTTTTAAATGTTTTAGTTTCTTTATAGGAAAAGTGTATTAGTGCTGTTTGTTTCATCTTAGGTCACTCTCCTATACTTTTATGAATTTAACTATTTTGTTTGTGACAATTATAAGTATATACTTTTGATATGTTATTTAGTCCTTTATATAGCTCTCATTTCTAATATTACATAGTTTTCCTCTTCTTTCCATTTTCCTTAGTCTACCTCATCAAAACATCTGTCCTATACTTTTTTTCAGAAATCAACTTTTGACATTGTGAATCCAGGCTATTTTAGTTTAATTTTCTCTTTCATTAATTCTACATCTTAAGTTTAGTTACATCTTTAACTTTTTTAAGGTTATATTTAATTTTAACTTCTAATTTTCAGGCTTTTTATTTTGCTTATTTAAGTATTTGTAATAATAAACCATTCCTTACACCATCTAAGAGCATGGCTCAAATTTCGTTTTGTAATTTTTTCATTCTTGACCATTATTTATTATTTAATATCCATTACAATTAACGGTTTCTCCTTTAACCCATGAATTATGTACAAGTATATTTTAAATTACCAAATACATTTTCAGTCTTTTTGATAAATTTTAAATTGATTAAATTGTTACCAGATAATGAGTTCTGTACCATTTGATTTTTAATTTTTTTACTTGCTCTTGTCAGTTTTGTTGAATGACCTGTACATTCTTGAGAAGCATGTGCATTATTTACTGTAGGGACAGAGATGACTTAAGCAGGATTAGAAAAGCTGAATGTTTCTGACTCAGTTAAAACAAGGGCTCTGAAATTTATAATGTAGTGTTTAGGGTTCGAAACTCCCCTGGCCACAGTTAGCTTCCTTAGTGTATTCCTACCTGGATAGACTAGGCTTGCTTGGCTTCTTAGAGTCACAGAATGTTTTTTAAGGAATTCCACCAAGGCCAAGATTCCTCCCATAGGTCTTGTTATTTCAAACCAGACTCAGCATGATTGAAGAACAGAGATTGGGTTCATGGGGACCTGACTGCTGATGTTCTTGGATCCTGATATTTGTCTCAATTCTCATTCTCTTCCTGCATCAAATGCTTCATCATTAAAACATCTCATGTGTGGGGTCTACTGAGTCCTAACAAATACCAAAAAGGGGAAAACAGTGTATTCACTCTGGGGGGTCACTTCTATAAATATATAGTCAAAAAATAAAACGTTTATTCTTGTTGTTCAAATTGTCTTTATGTCTTTATGATGTTTCCTCCAACATTTGAAAATAACATTTTTTCTCTGAGTTTTTTAATGTTTATTTTTCAATTACTGTTGATATTTAATGATATTAGTTTCAGGTGTACAGCATAGCGATTACACATTTATAGGAAATGAATCCCTGGATAAGTCTAGGACCCACTTGACAATATTATTGACTGTATTCCTTATGCTATATTTTACATACCTGTGACTTTGTTGTGACTACCAATTTGTACTTCTTAATCCCTTCACCTTTTTTACCCAACCTCCCTCCAGCTTTCCTCATATCCAGCAACCATCAGTTTATTCTCTGAATCTATGAGTCTGTTTATGTTTTCATTTATTTTGTTTCTTCATTTATTTCTTCATTTTTTTCTTCATTTCTTTTGCTCTTTAGACTCCACATGTAAGTGAAATCATGTGGTATTTATCTTGTAGCATTATTTACAATAGCCGAGATATGAAAGCAACATAAGTTTCCATTAATAGATGAATGGAGAAAGATGATGTGGTACTACAGGGATGGGCAAGAGTGGGTTTATAAAGACCTCATGCCAGAATGTGTTTGAGTACAGCCAGGAGACTGCAAGAATTTATAAGTAATGAAGGCCAGCAATTTCAGCACTTAGAAGATTGTACCTAAGTGCACTATGTAATTGTAACATCTTTTTGAGTTGATAATAATGAGTTAATATTAATAAGCCTACTTTTGCCCACCCCTGTGTATACAATGGAATATTACTTGGCCATAAAGGAGAACGAAATCTTACCATATGCCACCACATGGATGGACCTAGCAGGTACTATACTAAGAAGAAAATATTTTATGGATTCACTATGAAAATGGATTTGAAATTTCTCCCTTTAGTGCTGTCAGTTTTTATTTTACATGAGTTGAGGTCATTTCATGAAATTCATGCAAATTTAGAATTGTTATATGTTCCTAGTGAACTGCATATTTTAAGAAATAATGCTTACCTCTCACAATGTTGTGTGTGTTGAGTGTGTGTAGTATGTTAGAGGGAACTAAATGTTTTCTGGTTTTTTCTACTATTATTATGGATACCCCTATTTTCTTTTCATTCACATCTTCCTAAGATATGTCTTACTCTCTTAAATATTTTAACTTGTGGATATTTATATTTTTGTTCTTTTTTTATTTTTAATCAGTATTTTTTAATTGTTGATATTGTACAGTTTTCTGTCTTTTACCCCGCCCCAGCCCACCACCCCAGCCCTCCCCACCTTCCTCCCATTTCCACCCCCCATAGTTTTTGTCCATGAGTCCTTTATACTTGTTGCTCTAAACCGTTCCCCTTTTCCCCTGAAATTCCCTCCCCTCCCCCTCTGGACACTGTCAGACTGTTCTCAAATTCAGTGTCTTTGTTTATATTATGCTTGTTTGTTTGTTTTGTTGATTAGCTTCCTGTTAAAGGTGAGATCATATGGTATAGCTGCTATAGATACATAATCACTGGATTTTGGTTGATGCCATACAGTGAGAAAATCAGATGGCTCATGCAGTCTATAAAACCTGGCTCAGTGTCTAATAGCTCCTCAGTTGGCAATTTGCTGTTCCTTCCCAACCCTGCTACTGAGGTTCCAATCTTTGAAATCCTTTCAGATCACTGCGTATATTTATAATTTCATAATGAGCATATATCACTTGAGAAATGAAAACAATCAAAACACTTGCTCTCATTGAGAAAAAAAAATGACTCTTTTAAATTACACAGTAACTAGAACACAAAATTTCCCAAAGGGATATTCAAGAATTAATTAATTCAAGTCCAGTAAAAATAAAACACTCATTTAAAAAAAAAAAAGTGATTTCTTAATTACATGTGTTTCTGAAGCATCGCCATCATTGGTGTTGATCCCAAGCTTCTGGGGCACTGTAATTTGCAGATGTGACGTTTCAGAGTCTGCAGTAAGGAAAACATGCATGAGCATTCCTAACACACAAACACACATGCGCGCACGCGCACACACTTTCTGTGATTCCAGGAAGAGGCTCCCCTCTATGTGACAGGACACTTGAGACTCTGACCGCAACCCCACCAAGGTGAAGAAGTGTGGACCTGGACCCCATCCAGGCTCTCTCTGTCCCCTCAGCCCCAGGAGCAGGGCGCTCTCTCCTGCCAGTGCAGCATCAGTACGGAACAACTGTACCAGGCCTCCTCTGAGCCCTCCAACCCTTGGGTGCCACAGGACCCTGAAATTAGGCAGGCTGTGACAGCACCGTGGGCAATCCCCCGCCTGGTCCAGGTTCTGGAGCAAGGAGGGCCATGCTCTGGCCCCTGGCGGCCCTCCTATGTCCCCAACTTACAAAGGCCTGCGGATGTCAGCTGGCCCAGGCCTGAGAGGATCAGCAAGAGAAAGAGCATTGCGATGCAGGTGGGCCGCCCCACAGAGAGGACGGTTGGTGGTGTACCCGCTGCTTCTCGCGGGCTGGGAGGCGCGGGTTGGGGTCAAGGCAGCTCACCCCACCCATGCCAGAGGCCCCGCCCACCACAGCCGGCCCCCACATGCCTTCTGCCATGAGCTTTATTTCTCTGAAGCTGACATTTAAATGGCCTTGCAAGGGTCACAGGAGGTTGTAAAGCCGCTTTCTCTTCTGGAAGCAGGCTCTTGGAGGTGAAATTCTTGGCAACATTAAGTGTCCACGTCATATCTTTCTGGTACAGGGGCTGAAAAGGACAATAGATTAATGGAATATTTAGTGGTAAGCAATTGTTTCTTTTAACCATATCTATTGCCAGATTACTATGTAAATCTCAGGTTTAAACAAGTACACATACACCCGTGAACATGAAGAGATGTTGTAAAAAACTAAATGTAAACCAATTAATTGCACATAAATTTGTTTCTTAGATAAATCTTTGGTTATACAAACTAAATGGAAACCTCAATATGAAATGTGTGTATGTATTTGTTTTAATCTCCAAGTATGGAGTTACAATTTAAGTATCAGGGAGAAAAAAACACAAGTATGAAGTGATCCTGTAAATACAACTTTATGTTCTCATTAATTATTCTGTGTGGATAGTTTTGTTTCTGTGGCTAAGCAGACTAAATAAAAGATATACACTCCCCTCAATCCCCAGTGTGGAGTTCACTCTGGACAAGCAATGTAATTAATTAACTTGGAAACAGCTTTCATTTGATGGCTTAATAAACAGATTAGTGAAGTATAATTTTAACTTTGCAATGACATTTTTTATTGTTGTTCAAGTACAGTTGTCTGCATTTTTCCCCCACCCCAGCAATCCCCCCTCCCTCCCCTGATTCCACCCCACCCAATTGTTTACGTCCATGTGTCCTTTATAGCTGTTCCTGAAATCCCTTCCCCCCTGCCCTCCCATCATCCCCTCCCACCTCCCCTCCATTAAGGTCAGATTGTTCTTAATTTCAGTATCTCTGGTTATATTTTGCTTCCTTGTTTCTTTTGTTGATTAGGTTCCAGTTAAAGGTGTGATCATATGGTATTTCTCTGTCACCACCTCGCTTATTTCACTTAGCATAATGCTCTCCAGTTCCATCCATGCTCTGCCAAAGGGTAGGAGCTCCTTCTTTCTTCTGCCACATAGTATTCCATCGTGTAGATGTACCATAGTATTTAATCCATTCACTTACTGATGGGAATTTAGATTTCTTCCAGCAATTGGCTATTATAAATTGTGCTGCTAGGAACATTGAGGTGCATAGGTTCTTATGGATTAGTGTTTCAGGGTTCTTACGGTATAATCCTGGCAGTGGAATCTCTAGGTCAAAAGGCAGTTCCACTTTTAGTTTTCTGAGGAAATTCCACACCGTTTTCCACAGTGCCTGGACCAGTCTGCATTCCCACCGACAGTGCACTAGGGTTACCTTTTCTCCACAACCTTTCCAATACTTGCTGTTTTTTTAATATATTTTATTGATTATGCTATTACAGTTGTCCCATTTCTCCCCATCATTCCCCTCCACTCTGCACACCCCCTCCCACTCACATTCCCCCCTTTAGTTCATGTCCATGCGTCATAAGTTCTTTAGCTTCTACATTTCCCACACTATTCTTGCCCTCCCCCTATTTTCTACCCACCATCTATGCTACTTATTCTCTGTACCTTTTCCCTCTCTCTCCTCCTCCACTCCCCTGTTGCTAACCCTCCATTTGATCTCTCTGTAGTTCTGTTCCTGTTCTAGTTGTTGGCTTAGTTTACTTTTGTTTTAGGTGTGGTTCTTAATAGTTGTGAGTTTGCTGTCTTTTTACTGTCATATTTTTTATCTTCCTTTTCTTAGATAAGTCCCTTTAACATTTCATATAATAAGGGCTTGGTGATGAGGAACTCCTTGAACTTGACCTAATCTGAGAAGTGCTTTATCTGCCCTTCCATTCTAAATGACAGCTTTGCTGGATAGACCAATCTTGGACATAGGTCCTTGCCTTTCATGACTTCAAATACTTTGTTCCAGCCCCTTCTTGCCTGTAAGATCTCTTTTGACAAATCAGCTGACAGCCTTATGGGAACTCCTTTGTAGGTGACTGTCCCCTTATCCCTTGCTGCTTCTAGAATTCTCTCCTTCATTTTAATCTTGGCTAATGGAATTATGATGTGCCTTGGTGTGTTCCTCCTTGGGTCCAACTTCTTTGGGACTCTCTGAGCTTCTTACACTTCCTGGTAGTCTATTTCCTTTGCCAGATTGGGGAAGTTCTCCTTGATTATTTGTTCAAATAAGTTTTCCACTTGTTGCTCTTCTCCTTCCCCTTCTGGCACCCCTATAATTCGGATGTTGGGACATTTCAAGATGTCCTGGAGGTTCCTATGCCTCTCCTCATTTTTTTGAATTCTTGTTTCTTCCTTGTTTTCTGTTTGGTTGTTTGTTTCTTCCTTCTGCTCTATGCCATTGATTTGAGTCCCAGTTTTCCTCCCATCTCTATTGGTTCCCTGTGCATTTTCCTTCATTTCATTTATTGTAGCCTTCATTTGTTCATCTAATTTGTGAGCAAAATCAACCAATTCTGTGAGCATCCTGATCACCAGGGCTTTGAACTGTGCATCTGATAGGTTGGCTATCTCTTGTCACTTAGATGAATTGGCTCTGAAGTTTGATCTGTTCTCTCGTTTGAGCCATTTTTTTTATTTTGGGTTTTTTGTTTGTTTGTTTGTTTGTTTGGTCTGGTCACAGCTGTTACATAGTGAGGGACAGAGCCTTAGGTGTTCCCTAGGGAGGGGCAGCCCAGTCTCTGGGTTGTGAAGCTGTATGTGGGGGCATGGTCCCAGAGGGAACAATGGCACTTGCTTGCCTCTCTCTGGGATTCCAGTCCGTTCCGTGTCTTCCCCTTCGCCTGGATTATTTGCGCATGAATGTGGGACAGCCTGGTAAGCCAACCGAGTTTCACGGCCTCACATAGGTCTACCCATTGCCACCCTGTGCCTGGGGTCCGCTAGCCACTGCCTGCTCACCTGAGATCTGCCAGCCGCTGCTGCCTGTGAACCCAGGTCCACCAAACTCCACTTTTTCCTGCCACAACTCCACTCCTCTTACTGGTCTGGATGAGTGGTTGTTGGACTTGGTCCAGTTCAATTTCTATCAGTTCTGATTGTTTTCTTGTTTCTAAATCTTTATTGTCCTCAATTTTGGTTGTGCGAGGAGACACAGTGTGTCCACCTATGCCTCCATCTCAGGCAGAAGTCTGCTCTTTGTTGATTTGTTTACAATGGACATTCTCACCAGTGTGAAATGGTATCTCATTGTGGTTTTAATTTGCACCTCTCTCATGATTAGTGATGCTGAGCATCTTTTCACATTTCTCTGGGCCCGGAGTATGTTTTCCTTAAAGAAATATCTGTTCAGCTCTTTTGCCCATTTTTTTCATTTTTTTAATTGTTCTTGTACAGTTTTCTGTCTTTTACTCCCATCCCAGCCTACTGCCACAACCCTCCCTACCACCCTCCCATTTCCAACCCCCCCCAGGTTTGTCCATGTGTCCTTTATTCTTGTTGCTCTAAACCCTTCCCTTTCCCCCTGAAATTCCCTCCCCTCTCCCCTCTGGTGACTGTCAGCCTGTTCTCAGTTTCAGTGTCTTTGGTTATATTACGCTTGTTTGTTTGTTTTGCTGATTAGGTTCCTGTTAAAGGTGAGATCATATGGTATTTGTCTTTCACTGCCTGGCTTGTTTCACTTAGCATGATGCTCTCCAGGTCCATCCACCCTGTTGCAAAGGGTAGGAGCTCCTTCTTTCTTTCTGCTGCATAGAATTCCATTGTGTAAATATACCATGGTTTCTTGATCCATTCATTTACTGATGGGCACCTAGGTTGCTTCCAACACTTGGATATTGTAAATTATGCTGCTACGAACTTAGGGGTGCATAGGTTCTTTTGGATTGGTGTTTCAGGGTTCTTAGGATATGATCGTAGCAGTGGAATTGCTGGGTCAAAAGGTAGATCCATTTTTAGTTTTCTTAGAAAATTCCATCCTGTTTTCCACAGTGGTTGTACCAGTCTACAATCCCACCAACAGGGCACTAGGGTCCCCTTTTCTCCACAACCTTTCCAATACTTGCTGTTTGATGCTTTGTTTATGATGGCCATTCTGACTGGTGTCAAGTGGTATCTCATTGTGGTTATAATTTGCATCTCTCTGATAGGTAGCAATGCTGAGCATCTTTTCATGTGTCTCTGGATCCTCTGTATATCCTCCTTGGAGAAGTGTCTGTTCAAGTACTGTGCCTATTCTTTAATTGGGTTGCTTGTCTTCTTAGAGTGGAGTCGTGTGCGTTCTTTATATATTTTGGAGAGTGAACCCTTATCTGAGGTATCATTGGTAAATATGTTTTCCCATATAGTTGGTTCTCTTTTTATTTTAATACTGTTTTCTTTGGCTGTGCAGAAGCTTTTTATTTTGATGAGATCCCATTTGTTTATTCTTTCCTTTATGTCCCTTGCTCTAGGGAATGCATCAGTGAAAATATTGCTGCGTAAATATCTGAGATTTTCCTGCCTATATTCTCCTCTAGGACTTCAATGGTTTCATGGCTAATATTCAAATCTTTTATTCACCCTGAATTTATTTTTGTGTATGGTGTAAATTGGTGCTTGGGTTTCATTTTTTTACACATACCTGACCAGTTCTCCCAACACCACTTGTTGAAGAAGCTATTTTTACTCCGTTTTATGTTGCTGCCCCCTTTGTCAAATATTAATTGACCATAGAGATGTGGATTTATTTCTGGGCTCTCTGTTCTATTCCACTGGTACATGTGCCTGTTTTTATGCCAGTACCACGCTGTTTTAATTACAGTGGCCTTGTAATACAGTTTGGTATCAGGCATTGTGATCCCTCCTACTTTGCTCTTCTTTCTCAAAATTGCAGCAGCTATTTGGGGTTGTTTATGGTTCCATATAAATTTTTGAAGTGTTTGTTCTATGTCTTTGAAATATGTCATTGGTACTTTAATAAGTATTGCATTGAATTTGTAAATTGCTTCAGGCAGTATGGACATTCTGATGATGTTAATTCTTCTGATCCATGAACACGGTATATGCTTCCATTCATTTGTGTCTTCCTTGATTTCTTTCTTCAGTGTTGTGTAGTTTCTGCATACAGGTCTTTTACCTCCTTGGTTAGGTCTACTCCTAGGTATTTTAGTTTTCTTTTTGCTATATAGAATGGGATTTTTTTTCTTGATTTCTGCTTCTGCTGTTTCATTGTTGGTGTACAAAAATGCCTTTGATTTCTGGATATTGACATTGTATCCGGCTGTTTGGCCAAATTCATTTATTAGGTTGAGCAGCTTTTTGGCTGAGTCTATAGAATTTTTTATGTACACTATCATGTCATCTGGAAACAATGATATTTTTGTTTCCTCCTTTCTGAGTTGGATGCCTTTTATTTCCTTTTCTTGTCTAATCACTGTGGCTAAGACTTCCAATACTGTATTGAATAGAAGTGGTGAAAGTGGACAAACTTGTCCTGTTCCTGATCTTAGTAGAAAAAATTTTACTTTTTGCCCATTGAGTACGATGTTGGCTGCAAATCTCTCGTATCTGGCCTTTATTATGTTGAGGACTGCTCACTCTATTCCCACTTTGCTGAGTGTTTTTACCATAAATGGGTGTTGTACCTTATCAAATGCTTTTTCTGCATCTATTGACATGATCATGTGATTTTTGTCTTTGCTTTTGTTTATGTAATGTATTACATTTACAGTTTTGTGAATGTGGAACCATCCTTGCATCCCTGGGATGAATCCACTTGGTCATGATGTATGATCTTTTTAATGTATTATTGGATAAGGTTTGAATATTTTGTTGAGGATTTTAGCATCTATGTTCATCAACAATATTGGCCTGAAGTTTTCTCTTTCTTGTGTTTTTATCTGGTTTTGGGATTAAGATGATGCTCGCTTCATAAAAAGAGTTTGGGAGTCTTCCATCATTTTGGATTTTTTTCAAATAGTCTGTGAAGGATAGGGGTTAGCTCCTTCTTAAATGCTTTGTAGAATTCTCCTGTGAAACCATCTGGTCCAGGGCTTCTGTGTGTCAGGAGTTTTTTGATTACTGCTTCAATTTTATCTGCTGTTATTGGTCTGTTCAGGCTTTCTGCTTCTTCTTCATTGAGGTCTGGAAGATTATATTTTTCTAGAAACTTGTCCATTTCACCTAGGTTTTCAAATTTCTTGGCATACAGTTCTTCAGAGTAATTTCTTACAATCTTTTCTATTTCTGTAGTGTCAGGTGTAATCTCTCCTCTTTCATTTCTGATTGTGTTTATTTCAGTCCTCTCTCTGTTTTTCTTGATGAGCCTGTTTAAATGCTTGTCAACTTTGTTTACCTTTTCAAAGAAGCAGCTCCTGGTCCTGATTCATCGATCCTTAGAATTGTGCTTTTAGTCTCTATGTCATGTAATTCTGCTCTGATCTTGGTTATTTCCTTTCTTCTACTTGCTCTGGGCTGTCTTTGTTGTTGTTCCTTGAGTTCTTGAAGGTGGAGGGTTAGGTTGTTTGTTTGAAATGTTTCTATCTTTTTTAGGTAGGCCTGTATTGCTATGAACTTCCCTCTAGGGACTGCCTTTGCTGCGTCCCATAAGTTTTGGGTTGTTGTGAGTTCATTTTTGTTCATTTCCAGATACTTTTTGATTTCTTCTCTAATTTCATTCTTGACCCATTCATTGTTTAACAGCATGCTATTCAATCTCCATAATTTTGAGGGTTTTGGGTTTTTCCCCTTGGCATTGATTTCTAGTTTCAGTCGCTTGTTGTCAGAGAAAATCCTTGGTATGGTTTCAGTTTTCTTGAATTTGTTGAGGCTTGTTTTATGTCCTATCATATGGTCTGTCTTTGAAAATGTTCCATGTGCATTTGAAAAGAATGTGTATTTAGCTTCTTTGGGATGAAGGTCTCTATATATATCAGTTAAGTCCATTTCATCTAGGGTATCGTTCAATGCCACAATATCTTTGTTGATATTTTGTTTGGAAGATCTGTCCATTTTTGACAGTGGGGTGTTGAGATCCCCTAGTATAATTATGTTGCTGTCAATATCTTTTCTGAAGTCCTTTAAGATTTTCTTGATGTATTTGGGTGCTCCCATGTTGGGAGCATATATATTTACAATGTTTATGTCTTCTTGGTGGATTCTTCCCTTGAGTATTATGAAGTGACTTTCTGGGTCTCTCTTTATGGCCCTTCTTTTGAAGTCTATTTTGTCTGATGTGAGTATTGCTATCCTGGCTTTTTGTTCCTGTCCATTTGCTTGGAAAACTTGTTTTCAGCCCTTCACTTTGAGTCTGTGTAGGTCTTTGGTCCTGAGGTGGGTTTCTTGTAGGCAGCATATGTGTGGGTCATGCTTTCTTATCCATTCAGCTATTCTATGTCTTTTCACTGGAGCATTTAATCCATTTATGTTTAAGGTTATTATTGATAGGTACTAATTCATTGCCTTTTTTGTACCTGTGCTCCTCTCTTTCTCTTTTCCTTCCTTTCCTTAAAGCAGTCCCTTTAGTATCTCTTTCAGAACTGGTTTGGTGGAGGTGTATTCTTATAGACTTCTTTTGTCTGGGAAGCTCCTTATTTGGCCTTCTATCTTGATTGAAAGCCTTGCTGGATAAAGTAGTCTTGGTTGCAGGCCTTTGGTTCTCATTGCTTGGAATATTTCTTGCCATTCTCTTCTGGCTTGGAGCGTTTCCACTGAGAAGTTAGCTGCTAGCCTTATCGGGGCTCCCTTGCATGTTACTTCCTTTTTCTCCGTCGCTGCCTTTAAAATTCTCTCTTTGTCCTGGAATTTTGCCATTTTAATGATGATGTGTCTTGAAGTGGGCCTCTTTGGGTTCCTCTTGATTGGGACTCTCTATATTTCCTGGATTTGGGTGACTTTTTCTCTCATCAAAGTAGGGAAATTTTCATCATTACTTTTTCAAATAGGTTTTCTATCCCTTGCTCTTCTTCTTCTCCTGCTGGTATCCCTATTATATGGATATTAGTATGTTTCATATTGTCTTGCATTTCTGTTAATCCCTGTTCATTCTTTGTGAGCCTCTTTTCCTTTTCTTGCTCTTTCTGGGTGTTTTTTTCTACTTTGTCTTCCAACTCGCTGATCCAATCTTCCGCTTCATTGATTCTGTTTTTCATTCCTTCTTCTGGATTCTTCAGTTCAGAAAATTTCAGTTCTTCATTACCTCTTGGCCCTTGTTGATAGTTTCTATTTCCTTTTTCATGTTGATATACTTTGCAGTGAGTTCATCGTAGCTTCCCTGTAGTTTCTGGTAGCTCATTGAGAGCTCATGGAGAACCATTGCTTGGAACTCAATATCTCATAATTGAGTTGCCTCTGTTTCACTTAGCATTCTTTCTGGGGCTTCCTCCTTTCCTTTCATTTGGGGTCTTCCCATTGTTTATGAGACTCTCCTTGTTAGCCTCAGCTTCTTAAATTGATCTGTTTTGGCTCCCTGGGTTTATGGTGTGACCTTCTGTGGTAGAATACTGGTGAGATTCAGTGGTGCAGTCTCTTTTGGGTATCCTGGTGTTCACAGCTTCCACTGTCTCATCTGTTGGGATGTCCCCTCTTTGGGACCCACTCTGTTTTTTTCACAGTTCCAGCATTTTGTTTTTGTGTTTTTGTTTTTGTTTTTGTTTTGTTTGCTTGTTTGTTTTGTCTACCTCATGGGTATTTAAGAAGAGAAAAGAGAAAGGGAAATGAAAAGAGAAAAAAAGAGGAAGGAAGAAGAGACAAAATTGGAAAGAAAGAAAGAAGGAATAAAACAAGAAAGAAGTAAAGAGAAGCAAAAGGAATTGAGGGGTAAAGAAGATAAAAATAATTTTAAAAATTAATTTAAAAAAAACTCTTGCTGTTTTCAAACTTGTGAAGCCGGTTTTTCTCATCTTCGTGGTTGCAACGGCAGATGGGTGATGGTATCGATTTTCTCCCTGTTCAGCACTCAGTCAGGGTTGGGCTACTCTCCCCAAGGCTAACCCGGCGCCTCTCAGAGCAGGGCCTCGGGGCGTAGGCTCTCGGCCTGCTGCCGAGTGCAGGCTTTCCCCGAGTTTGTGGGTGTGAGCTCTGGGTTACCTAGGGGGTACACACACCATCCTTGTTTTATGGGTGCGGGTTCCAGGTTCCCTATGGAACATGTGCGCTGCCATAGTTTACAAGTGTGGACTCCATGGGTTTCCTGTGTTGTGCGCGCTCACCCTGGGTTGACAGGGGTGAGCACCGGGTTTCCCATGGATTGTGCGCACTCCCCAGGTTGAGGAGAATGAGCTCCAGTTCTCCTATGTAGCACGCGCACTGCCTGAGTTTACGAGTGTGGGTTCCAGGTTCACATGCATGGGCTCTGGTTCTTCCACAGATCACTCTCACTCCCTGGGTTCCCGGCGTGGGCTACAGATCTTCCACAAAGCCCCCTCGTCACACGGGCTCCAGTATGGACTCCACCCAGGGCTGTGCATGGGTGCTCACAGCCCCAGCACCTTTGACACTCAGACCTTAACTTCTCTCTCTGCAACTCCAAGCAACCAGGACTCTCCCGTTACTGCTCTACCCTTGTTTGGCCAGGGAGCAAGCGGTTGACCTGGCTCTTCCGCTAGAGCCCTGTGGCAGACCCAGCAAGCACCGCCCGGGGCTTCAGCTGCCCTGGTCTCCACACTGATCCCTGGACTCTTATTGTCCTGAAGAACTCTCCTTACCATCTGGTTTTCCAATGTCCACTACAGATTTTGATCTTCTATTTTCGTATATGCTGTGGTACTGTTGGCTGTCTGCTCTGTTCCTCTGTAGATCAGCTAGGTTTTTCTCCCGTGTGTAGAGGGAAGTAGAATCTGCCTCTTCCTACTGTGCCACCATCTTCTGCCCATTTTTTAATTGAGTTTTTTGTCTTCCTGGAGTGGACACGTTTGAGTTTTTTATATATTTTGGAGATCAAACCCTTTTCCAAGGTATCTTTGGCGAATATGTTTTCCCATATTGGTGGTTCTCTTTTAATTTTAATGCTGTTTTCTTCAACCATAGAGATACTTTTTATTTTGATGAGGTCCCACTTGTCTATTCTTTACTTTATGTCCCTTGCTCTAGGGAACATATCAGTGAAAATATTGCTGCGTGGAATATCTGAGATTTTCCTGCCTGTGTTTTCCTATATGACTCTTACAGTGTCATGACTTAAATTTAAGTCTTTTATCCACTTTGAATTAATTTTTGTGAATGGTGTAAGTTGATGCTCAAGTTTCATTTTTTTTGCATGTAGCTATCCAGGTCTCCCAACACCATTTATTGAAGAGGCCATTTTTACTCCATTTTATGCTTCTGCCCCCTTTGTTGAATATTAATTGAGTGTAGAGACTTGGGTTTATTTCTGGGCTCTCTATTCTGTTCCATTGGTCTATGTGTCTGTTCTTATGCCAGTACCAGGCTGTTTTGATTACAGTGGACGTATAATACAGTTTGATATCAGGTATTGTGAGCCCTCCTATTTTGTTCTTCTTTCTCAAAATTGCTGCAGCTATACGGGGTCATTTATGGCTCCATATAAATTTTTGAGATGTTTGTTCTATGTCTGTGAAATATGTCATTGGTACTTCAATAGGGATTGTGTTAAATCTATAAATTGCTTTGGGCAGTATGGACATTTTGATTATGTTAATTCTTCCAATCCATGAACATAGCACATGCTTCCATTTGATTGTGTCTTCCTTAATTTCTTTCTTCACTGTTGTACAGTTTTCTGAGTACAGGTCTTTTACTTCCTTGCTTAGGTTTATTCCTAGGTACTTTATTTTTCTTGTTACTATATCAAATGGGATTTCTTTTCCTCAATTCTGTTTCTGATGTCTCATTGTTGGTGTACAAAAATGTCTTTGATTTCTGAATATTGACTTTGTATGCTGCTGTTTTGCCAAATTCACTTACTAGGTTGAGTAATTTTTTTCATGGAGTCTATAGGATTTTCTATGTAGACTATCATGTCATCTGCAAACGGTAACAGTTTTGTGTCCTCTTTTCCAATTTGGATGCCTTTCATTTCTTCTTCTTGTCTGATTGCCATGGCTAGGACTTCTAATACTATGTTGAATAGGAGTGGTGAAAGCAGACATCCTTCTCTTTTTCCTGATCTTAGTGGGAAAGCTTTTAGTTTTTGCCCTTTGAGTCTGATGTTGGCTGTAGGCCTCTCATCTATGGCCTTTATTATGTTGAGGAATGCTCCCTTTATTCCCACTTTGCTGAGTGTTTTTATTATAAATGGGTGCTGTACCTTATCAAATGCTTTTCCCCCATCTATTGATATGATCATGTGATTTTTGTCTTTGCTTTTGTTTGTGTGATATATGACATTTATTTCTATGTAATATTGTATCATCCTTGTATCCCTCGGATGAATCCCACTTGATCATAGTGTATGATCTTTTTAATGCATTGTTGGATGTGGTGTGCCAATATTTTGTTGAGGATTTCAGTGTCTATGTTCATCAGTGATATTGACCTGAGTTTTCTTTCATTGTTGTGTCTTTATCTGGTTTTGGGATTAGGATGATGCTGGCTTCATAAAAAAAGTTTGGGATTCTTCCATCATCTGGGGTTTTTTGGAATAGTCTGTGACAAATAGGGGTTAGCTTTCCCTTAAATGCTTTGTAAAATTCTCCTGAGAACCTGTCCAGTCCAGGGCTTTTGTGTGTCAGGAGTGTTTTCTTCATTACTGCTGCAATATCATTACCTGTTATTGGTCTGTTTAAGCTTTCTGCTGCTTCTTCATTCAGTTTTGGAAGATTATATTTTTCTACAAATTTTCCACTTCACCTATGTTTTCAGATTTCTCAGTATATAATTCTTCTCAGTAATTTCTTATAATCCTTTGTATTTCTGTGGTATTAGTTGTAACCTCTCCTCTTTCATTTCTGAATGTGTTTATTTGTGTCCTCTCCCTTTTTTTTCTTGATGAATCTGGTTAAAGACTTGTCAATTTTATTTACCCTTTCAAAGAACTAGCTCCTGGACTTAGTGATCCTTAGAATTATGCTTTTAGTCTCTGTGTCATTTAATTCTGTTCTGATCTTGCTTATTTCCTTTCTTCTACTTGCTCTGCGCTGTCTTTGTTGTTGTTCCTCCACCTTTTGTATGTGTAGGGTTAGGTTGTTTATTTGAAATGTTTCTATCATTTTTAGGTAGGACTGTATGACTATGAATTTCCCTCTCAGGACTGCCTTTGCTGTGTTCCATAAGTTTTGGGTTGCTGTGCATTCATTTGCATTTGTTTCCAGAAACTTTTTTATTTCTTCCTTGATCTCATTCTTGACCTACTCATTGTTTAATAACATGCTATTCAATCTCCATGAGTTTGAATGTTTTTGAGTTTTTCCTTTAGGTTGGTTTCTAGTTTTAGTCCCTTGTGGTCAGAAAAAATGCTTGATATGATTTCAATTTTCTTAAATTTGGGGGGCTTGTTTTGTGACCTATCATGTGGTCTGTCTTTGAAAATGTTCCACGTAAATTTGAAAAAAGTGTATTTTGCCTCTTTTAATTAAAAGGCTCTATATATACCAGTTAAGTTCATTTGATCTAGGACATTGTTCAATGCCACAATATCTTTGTTGATATTTTGTTTGGAAGACCTATCCATTTTTGACAGTGAGGTGTTGAAATCCCCTACTATAATTGTGTTGTTGCCGATCTCTTTCTTGAAGTTCTACAAGATTTTCCTTGTATATTTCGGTGATCCTATGTTGGGTGCATGTATATTTACAATGTTTATGTCTTCTTAATGGATTCTTCCTTTGAGTATTATAAAGAGACCTTCTGGATCTCTTTTTATGACCCTTGTTTTAAAGTCTATTTTGTCTGATGTAAGTATTACAAACCTGGCTTTTTTTTCCCTGTCCATGTGGTTGGAATATTTGTTTTCAGCCCTTCACTTTCTTTTCTTTTTTTTTTCCCACTTTCAATCTATGTAGGTCTTTTTTTCTGAGGTGGGTCTCTGGTAGGCAGCATATTCGTGGATCATGATTTCTTATCCATTCAGCTATTCTATGTCTTTTGGTTGGTGCATTTAAACCATTTACATTTAAGGTTATTATTGATAGGTACTTATTCATTGTCATTTTACTTCCTTCCTACCTGTGTTCCTCTCTCTCTCACTGCAATGACATTTTTACCAGACAGTTCTTATGTTGTTCTTCCATGGAATACTCTTCCTTGCATTCCTTAATTGCATTATTCATACAAAAATCAAATGATTATGTTTTCCTACTATGTAAAATACAGCAAAATAGGTAAATGAATAAGGCTAGGCTTTTATTAAAAAGTACCTTTCTTCATGCTTTTTAAAAATTATTTTAGTGTGATTTATCAAAAAAAATTCTACAAGTGCTAAATATTAACACAAGATTTTTCTGCTTCCACACAGGCAAATATATACACAGTATTTTACTAATATATGATTTAGATTTGTTGTGATGCATGTTCATTAACATACTCATTGATTTCACTAATTTTACATACTATAAAATTAGTATTATCTTTTGCAAAATTATATGAATATTGAAAGATTTAATATATCAAGATTGATATGCTGCTCTTAAAATAAAATGTCTCTTTGATTGTCTAAAACCTGATCAAATGTTGAAGTCTACAATGTGTCACTGAAGGCATGATGAGTTTTAAAACGTTGTTCATGGTTCTACTAAAATTTTCTGTTGTTCAGTCAAGTAACCAAAAGGTGAGATAGGTATTTATTATTTAAATTTATTACTTTATTTTCATGATTGGTAATAACTGCTCAATTTTTAATATGCATGACTTATAGGCATTCAAATCATTTGGGTTTATATCTTCAGTTATTTTTTACAAGCTTACTAGAAACCTGGAAGTAAGCTGATATCAAAATATGTAAGACACTTTCTATTTCCACATACTACATCAGAGATTGAAAGAAAACTGGAAATATACAAGAGAGGTCACTGCTAGAAGCGAAAAATCCTTGTCAGAAGGATGTTCAATATTCTTTGATTAAAGCGATGAGGGCTGGAAGTTGTAACTTCATGAAGGAGAATTTTCCCTAGTGTAGACCAGTACTGTCTACATCCTCAGGAATAGAAAGTGGGGGAAAAGTTAAAATAGTAAAGTTTTCCTGAGAGATATTTTGAAAGAATAATAGGCTTGTAAATTATTTGATGTGGAGGTGGTTGAAATTGTGGATATGACTTAAGGAGCTGGGATGAGAGGAGGGTGCTGATGTTGGAAGAAGCAGATTTAAACAGGGAATGAAAAATACTCCCTGTTCAGTTAAAGACATGTGGAATTGGAGGTGCCTGTGGAATAGCTTGTAGAGGAGTAGTCAGAAATTTCAGTCTGACACATCAGACTGGACTTGAAAAATATAGATTTGTGAACACATTAAACAGCATGAAGGAAAAAAATGTGTGAATAGGAACATCAATGAAGAAACATATGGAAAGAAAAAGGAGGTCTGACATAGAATTATGGGCAAGACAGCTGTTTGAGGGATTAAAGAAAAAGCATCCAGATAGAAGATAAAATGATCAAACATTAAAATGGTAATAGTGATTAAAAATCAAAATAAAACAGAATTACAGGATGAAACACTATTCAAGGACTCCAAGTGCATCTCAGAAATCAAGTAGAATGAGAACTGAGAAAGTGATGATTGTATCGGTGGCAATAGGTCAATAATGAACCTCCCCATTGTGTTCTCCAGGTATCAGATGCTGAGGAAGAATCAGAGAGCAAAATATTTTTTTAGACAGTAACACTGTGGAAAAAAAAAGAAGAAAACAAAATTGGGTAAATAGGGTCTAGGACAGTAATAAAGACCTGACAAAGTTTCTGCCAAACAAGACAGGTTGCTCCAGAGCTAGGGAGCACCAGAGAAAAGATTGTTCAATAAAGGAGACAAAATTGACGACTTTGTACCACTGGCTTGTTCAGTAATTGAACTGATGCTCATATAGTTGGCTAAGGCAGATGGTAAAACAGCTAAGAATTTGAATCTATCAGTTAACCATACTCCTCCTTGAGTAGCAAATGTTTCTTTGAAGGAGGATCTGTGTGGTGCATTTTTCTGCTCACCAAATAGACCTTCCTAGAAACTGGCAGAACAGCAGGGACAGAAGCCATCGTGCAGAAAATTAGAAAGGAAACTGAAGCAAGATGATGTAGATATTAGAAGAGGTAGCCTGTTTTTTAGCAGAGCCAAAGAAATTTCCAACTAGAGAAGCAGCAACTTAGCAAGGGTGAAGGTTGATGAAAAGGAGTGCTTAGAAAATAAAACATGAAAGTAAGAAGAAATTAAATCACACTTTGAAAGAGACAGAATTAAACATTAAATTAATAACCTTTTTTAAATTTTAATTGTTCTTGTGCAGTTTTCTGTCTTTTACTCCCATCCTGGCCCACTGCCCCAGCCCTCCCTACCTCCCTCCCATTTCAACCCCCCCAAGTTTTTGTCCATGTGTCCTTTATACTTGTTGCTCTAAACTGTTCCCCTTTTCCCCTGAAATTCCCTCCCCTCTCCCCTCTGGTGACTGTCAGCCTGTTCTCAATTTCAGTGTCTTTGGTTATGTTATGCTTGTTTGTTTGTTTTGCTGATTAGGTTCCTGTTAAAGGTGAGGTCATATGGTATTTGTCTTTCACTGCCTGGCTTGTTTCTCTTAGCATGATGCTCTCTAGTTCCATCCATGCTGTCTTAAAGGGTAGGAGCTCCTTCTTTCTTTCTGCTGCATAGAATTTCACTGTGTAAATGTACCATAGTTTCTTGATCCATTCATTTACTGATGGGCACCTAGGTTGCTTCCAACACTTGGATATTATAAATTGTGCTGCTATAAACATGGGGATGCATATGTTCTTTTGGATTGGTGTTTCAGAGTTCTTAGGATATAGTCTTAGCAGTGGAATTGCTGAGTCAAAAGGTAGATCCATTTTTAGTTTTTTTAGAAAATTCCATACTGTTTTCCATAGTGGTTGTACCAGTCTGCAATCCCACCAACAGGGCACTAGGGTCCCCTTTTCTCCACAACCTCTCCAATACTTGTTGTTTGTTGCTTTGTTTATGATGGCCATTTTGACTGGTGTCAAGAGGTATCTTATTGTGGTTTTAATTTGTATCTCTCTGATAACTAGCGATACTGAGCATCTTTTCATGTGTCTCTGGATCCTCTGTACGTCCTCCTTGGAGAAGTATCTGTTCAAGCCCTTTGCCCATTTTTTAATTGGGTTGCTTGTCTTCTTAGAGTGGAGTCGTGTAAGATCTTTCTATATTTTGGAGATTAAACCCTTGTCTGAGGTATTATTGGCAAATATGTTTTCCCATACAGTTGGTTCTCTTTTTATGTTAATACTGTTTTCTTTAGCCGTGCAGAAGCTTTTTATTTTGATGAGATCCCATTTGTTTATTCCTTCCTTTATGTCCCTTGCTTTAGGGGACATATCAGTAAAAATGTTGCTGCGTGAAATATCTGAGATTTTCCTGCCTATGTTCTCCTCTAGAACTTTAATGGTGTCATGGCTTATATTTACCTTTTGCAAATTAAAGAAGGGAGAAATATTCTGCCAAAAGATGTAAGATTTAGAGTGATAAAAGTAATAGTCCAGACATTAAGAGGCATTGTTTACTGTGGGACACAGACGATAGTCATATTTTCCAAATTTGATGGTAAGCTACAGAGGGCAGGGAGATCTCTATTTTCTTTTAATGTCTATTTTTTCTCTCTACCCAGAACAATGTCTAACACATAAGTATTCCATAACAGGCTGACTGAATAAATATTTGTTGAACTAGCTAATGAATCAGCTGCACAGTTTATTAAACTGTGTGACATGCAAGGGAAAAAAACAGTGTGAGATAAACAGTAAGAGCACCTTATAGAACACTACTATATGTGCTGTAGCAATTTCCCAACAATCTTCAGTGTATGAAAAATGGAAGCATTGCTATGGACACAAAGCACATACACTTGGTAGTGAAAATAGTGGAAAAATAGAATGTTGCTTAAGAAATGCTTGTGTGAATGTAGGCCCTCCCTGTGGTTGGAGGTGCAAACAAGTGGGGCCACTTCTACTTCCATCCCTATATTCGCAAGTTTTTCTATTAGCAACATCTTAGGGATGTCTAAATTAATAAATATGCAAGGTAGGGCAAAAGTAGGTTTAAAGTTGTGAATACATGAGACAGAATTTATTCCTGTATTATTACTTATTATTATACTATTTTCCATACAAACAACTGTAAACCTACTTTTGCTCCATCTTGTGCTGTATGCTAAGGATGTTGCATTTGTCAGGGTTCTCCAGAGGAGCAAAACCAGTACAAAATACACGATGGATGGTTAGATGGATAGAGAGAGGTATTTTAGGAATTTTGCTCATTTGTCCATGGAGGCCAAGAAGACCCATGTCGATTCTAGATCTACAAGCTAGAGAACCAGGAAAGCTGGTGATAAAATCGGCCCGAGTCTGAGGGCCAGGAAATCTGGTACTGATGATGTAAGCATTGGATCTCAGTCTGAAAGCCCAAGAATCAGGAGCACTGATGTCCAAAGACAAGAGAAGATGGATGTCTCAGCTCAACCAGACAACGAATCACTCTCACCGTTTTGTTCTGTTCAGGCCCTCAATTTGTCAGAATGATGCCCACTCACTTTGGTGAGAGCCATCTGCTTTACTCAGTTCACCAATTCAAATGCTAATCTCTTCTGGAAATATACTCACAGACATACCCAGAAATAATGTTTTACCACCTATCTGCACATAGAGCTCAGTCAAACTGACACATAAAATATACCGTCACAGATAGAATTCCATTGCTTTAAAATACCTCCTTCAAATTGGTGCTTCATTTCACCTATTAGAAAAGCTATTCAAAAGTTCTATGAGGCTAGGTGGTGCATCATGAGAAACAATCAGCAGTGGATCTCATGGTCATTTGCTCGCTCCCACACTTCCTTTACTATGAAGTGGGTTCCCTGGCCAGATGCCATGCAATGTGGGATTCTATGTCTGTGTATTTCAACATGTTAAGAATTATATCAGTTATCCCATATGTAATAGTGCTGCCTATGGCTCTGCAAGTGGGAAAGGCAAAGCAATAACTGAATAGGTATCCCTTCCTAACAGAACAAAACTTTGGCCCCTTCCAGATTGGAAGAAGTTCTGATATGATCAACTTGCCATCAAGTGAGAGTTGCTTTCCCTTGAAAAAAATATGTGTATGTGGGTGAGGTGGGGGTAGTACTATATTCGAGCGCAATGATAGTCTCTGCTTCTGACAAGTTAGGCATTTGCCATTCAGAAGCAGAAGTAAGAAAGAAGTAAGTAAGTGGGAGGGAGTTCATGCTATTAGGCAATAGCGACTGTGTTCATGCCATTAATATACCCATTATGACATTCCTGAGAAAGACAATAATGGTTGACTAAAGTCAACCGACCAAGTTGTTTTGTCTATGTGGTTGTTTACTGCCTTTCCTGTGGTAGATGTTTTCCAGTGGGCATTGGCATGTGATACAAAAACATTCATACTTGGTGCCCATTCCCATAAGTCCATCCACACACTTCTATCCCAGAGCCCCTTGTATCTATAACCAGAAGACCAGACCAAACCATCCATAAACCAACTCAGTCTTTTCCTTCACTTTCAGCTGGTCATATGAATAGTATGATCTGTTGCCTCTCAAGTCCAAATTCATTATTCACTATTTGATCTGCAATAATGGATTGAACTCTAGACACTTTCTCCATTATAGTAGGGTGATGCTAAAATTTGCCAGTACAGTGCACCAAAGGGACGTTGGAGGAACAAGAGACCCTCGGTGTATACTGTGCTTTACCTTTGCTATTCCTGCTGCACTGGAAATTACCTATGCCACATGTGAGGACATGCCGTGGTGCTGTACTTCTTGCAAGCATACTGCCAGAATACATTGGCCTGCAGTGATCTTGCGAGCCTGGCCTGGATCCACTAATCACATTCTTGTGATCCTGCTGACATGGACATCATGGACTTCAGGCCGTGGCTCCTGCAGCAGCATCCCACCACACTCTGTGCAATCTTATACCAGCTGCAACTTACCTGTGCCCATCCTAACCTGGACACTGTGCACTCCAGCCCTCGCACATGAAGTGGCGTTGATTCTCTCAGCAACACTAGCTGGAGGTGTGATTTCTGCTTTCTCCGTGTCTATGGACCAGTTCTGGTCTAGTGGTCAAGTAGACATAAATCACATCTTGTCCATTGAAGTCTGAACTCCAGCCTTACAGAGTGGCCACCCTTACAAATGCACCTTCTTTGAGAACTATCCTCAGACCTAGGGTACCACAGAGTACTCTTTATGTCATTATAATTACTTGCCTATTGTAGCTTATTATCCAACTTTTCTTATTTAAATTACTGTGTGACTTCTGTTCCCTGATTGAACCCAGACTATCTGGCTCTCAGATATAGCCAGTAACTGCTTGTTATCAATCTTCAAACTCTTATTATCCCTCTACAGAGGGCATCAGTAAAACTTAGTAGTGGCCAGCTAACTCTGCTGACTTCAATGCCTGCTTTATCTCATCTGCCACAACATTTCCCTCTACTGGGACAGTTTTCCTCATTGTCATACAATTTTTAGAATTGTACTACCACCTTGTGATAGGAACTATTTGCACCCTTCTTCCCACAGAGATCCTGTCCTTGTTGCTGCAGGACTAAGTGAACCAAGCCAAACCCACATCTTACTACTCAGCAGTTTACACCAACTGCTCTCATTATTAATTGTTTTAATTTGAATCTCCTGAGAAGCAGATACCAAGACAGGACTAAATATGCAGGAATTTCACTAGAAGGAACACTACTGTATGAAAAATGGAGGGAAAGATGAAAGGCTGAGAAACCTGTCAGACAGCAAAGCAAATCTGACCACTCTGTTTGCACACACTTACCTGCTTCCAGCCTGCCCAACTTTTAGAAATGGCTATAGGCCTTATTAGTGAATCAAGGACACTTTTCCAACATCAGTGTACCTCTTAGGTTAATTTGGCAGTCAACTTGGAAACTAGCAAACTGATTCTACAAGGACTCGTAGAGGTGGGGGCGGAGGGGCACTAGCCAAATCAATGACCACAACCCTGTCAAAGAATGCTTTAGAAGGTCTTCCATCATGGGAACTATGGCAGTTCTACGCCTAGTCACACTTGGCACAGGCTTCGTGTTTTCTATTTTGTTCACAGCATGGTAGAGAACGTAAGTAGTGCTCACCAAATATTCCATGAGTTCTCCTGATGTTTTCTAGACCCTAGATGAACTCAGAAAAGAATACAATATTAGGTCCATGACATTGAAAAGAACCTAAGCAAGCAAGTGGCTCTGGTGCTTTTTCTTCCTTAGCTTCATGATGTGTCTACTCTTGATAACAAATATCTCAATACACTAAAGAAGGATATACAGCTCAAAGAGAAGCAGTGACAAGAGAAGGATTGTATTCAGATCTTACTTGAGTAAATACCATTGGGACAAGTCAAAGGCCAGCTGAAGGCTAGGAGCTCTGAAGGGAAAGAGGAAGGTCAGATGGAGGGAGGGAGAGTCAGGTCAACCAATAGGGTAGAAGGGAAAAGAGATAGTCTCTCTCTTTGGGTCAGGAGGCTAGACCAGCAGTCCTCCATGGCTTCAAGGGATAAGGATCTGAGGCTGCGTTCTCCTGATTCAGAGCCTCTTCTGGATTCAAGTTGGAAAGAGGGTGAAAGCTGAGACTGAAAATACAGTAGACAGCAGGCATGATTCAGGTGCAGATTATTTATTTTATCATAATTTAAACCTTCAGTAGTGACAACACAAGTGAGGAATAAATTATGGGTTTTTTCCTTCTTGGTTTAAAGCCAATTTCTGATTATTTATTTGATGTCATCCTCTCTTCAGGCCAAGGTTGTTAGAAACTGTTGCTGTAAGAGAAAACAAAACAAAACAACCAGAGTTGCTTTTTTTCTGAGCTAACATATTTCTAACACAAGTAATTTAAAAGGCACAGGTAATCAAAAGGAAAGGGTCAAGAAAATGAAAACTAAATACAGAAGAAAACAATTATCCAGTTACCTAAATGACAGATACTCTTAGTCTTATAATAGAAGCAGTTCTCTTAAATGCTGTTTGTTTATCCATATTTAGTAACTAATTAGGTCAATAAAGCAAGTATCTTGATACTTCCATTCTAAGTATATGAAATGATTTTAACTCAGCAAAAGGAGGCTTTGTGATAATTCTAAGTACAACCACATTTTACTTAGATGCACACACCAATATACAAGCACACACGTATATATCTATATATTGAAATATTTTAACAATGACCATCATTTGTGCTAAGATTAATGATAATGATTATTTAATTATTTTGCATACCTATATTCTTTAAATGAATGCTTATTACTTGTTACATAATAACAACAGAATGATTCATACACTCAGATACATATATAATTATTTGAATGAATTAAGAAAGGAGAGTCAAGGCAATATTTGGGCATTTCAAGGACTCTGGATGGGAAAGGATCTTAATGTTCTTTAAATCTAAAACCACCCTTCAGAATTATGGAAAATGAAACCAGTTAAGCATTAAATAAAGTTAGAATTTTTGTTGTAAACGTAAGTACAAAAGCAAAAATCCCAAAAGTATTTTTGAAACCAAGATAAATAATATTTAAAAAACAGGAATTTATTAACACTGTGCTAAATCTAAAATCCCAACTTACATAACAGAAAAATCAGTGGAGTAAGAGATGGAAGAAGGTAAAAATATATTAAGGATCCCTGGTACTGAAGGGAGCCTCCAACATGCCTCTAATTCCACATGATTATATTGTGTACTTTCTGTGCTGTTCTCTGTATAGAAATAGCTCAATACTAATGACATAGAGTAAAATTACAAAGAAAATTCCATAGGATAGTGAAAAATAACAAAATTCAAAATATGCTATCAGAAAATATACCACTCACACATTCAACTCATTAAAAATAAATAACTTATGAAGTTACAACTTGATGCAAACAGATTGGTGATGATCATTACAAGTAATTTGGCAATAGATACCAAAAAAACAATTAGTGCATACACTATATTTATGCTTTGATCACTCTCTTCTAGGGATTTATCCTGAGGCTATAATTGTATAATTATTTCAAAATGTATATACATTTCAGGATATTATTTACAGGGAATTTGTAAAAATGAAAAACTGGAAGTTGCCCTGGCTGGAACCAAAGGGTCACCTGTCCAATTACCAGTGAGGGCACATGCCTGGGTTGTGGGCCAGGTCCCCACTAGGGGGCACATGAGAAGCAACCACACATTCATGTTTCTCTCCTCCTTCTCCTTCTCATCCCCTTCTGAAAATAAGTAGATAAAATCTTTAAAAAAGAAAAGAGTTGTTTTAAAAAAAACTGGAAGTAGTTTAAGTATTCATAATAATGAAATTTTTTAAATATTTTTTGTTTTTAAATTGAACAGAATATGTCACAAAAGAATGATATAGGCCTAATTTTAAGATATGAAAAGTTGTCCATAAGAGTTTTTAAGTTTAAAAAAATTTATATTTATTTAGAAAAACATTTAAGAATATTTATATCTATATATTTTTTAATAAATTACTTTATTGTTGTTCAATTACAGTTGCCTGCATTTTCTCCCCACCACTCCCCCTGACCCCAGCCAAATCCACCTCCCTCCCTTGCTTCTGCCCTCCCTCTTGGTTCCTTTAGAGTAGTTCCTGAAAACTCTTTTCCCCACTCTCCCCTTCCCCCTCCCCTCTGGCTATTGTTATATTGTTCTTAATTTCAATGTCTCTGGTTATATTTTGTTTGTTTTTTTTCTTTTGTTGATGAGGTTCCAGTTAAAGGTGAGAAGGTATGGTATTTGTCCCTCACCACCTGGCTTATTTCACTTAGCATAATGCTGTCCACTTCCATCTATGCTGTTGCAAAGGGTAGAAGCTCCTTCTTTCTCTCTGCTATGTAGAACTCTAATGTGTAAATGTACCATAGTTTTTTGACCCACTCATTTGCTGATGGGCACTTAGGTTGCTTCCAGCACTTGGCTATTGTAAATTGTGCTGCTATATTATTAATGGAAATCATCTTTGTGTATTGATTTTGAAAATTTACCCTTAATCCATATATCAACCAAGGTAATTTAGATATTTTAATAAATATTTGATAACACATTAACAATAAAAAGATGTAGTTTGAAAATAAAATGATCTATATTTTAATTCATTGTTAGTTTAGTTCTAATACCAAAGTTTACCTGTATATCCGTTTTCCTTTCATATAAATTTCAAAATCTTTTTCTCAAGTTTGGTACTCACATGTCCAAAAAATAATTTGAGTGAATTTATTCAAAAATACAGAAAACTGTACTTGACAAACGATTAAAATAAATAAATATACATATATACAGAAACATACATATACATACATAGTTTATTAATGTTGGAAAAGAAGAAAATAAGCTTTAAAGTTAAAAGATATAAAAGGAAGAAGACAGTCCATTTCAAGTTAAGTGGAAAATAAATATATTTTAGATAATCAGACTCAAAAATCAAAAAAATTTCCTTTGGGGAGAGGGAAGATGGCTGCATGGTAGGAGGGAGTAGATTCCACTTCCCCCTATACATGGGAGAAAAACCTAGTGGATCTAAAGAGGAACAGAGCAAACAGCCAACAGTACCACAGCATAGATGAAAATAGAACAAAAATTGTAGCGGACATTGAAAAACCAGATGGTAACAAGAGTACTTCAGGACAATGAGGGCCCAGGGATCAGTGTGGAGACCAGGGAGGCTGCAGGCCCAGACCCGGTGGTTGCCGGGTCTGCCACAGGGGTCTAGGGAGGGAGCCAGGTCAACCGTTCCCTCACCAGCCAAACAAGGTTTGAGCAGCACTGGGAGAGACCTGGTTGTTTGAAGTCTCAGAGAGAGAAATTAGGACTGAGTGGCAAGCACACAGGGGCTGTGAGCACCCACGCATAGCCCTGGGAGGAGTGCGGCCAAGCCTGTGCAACCAGAGGTGGCCTAGCCAGGAGCCGGCAACCAGAGCAGGGGACTTTGTAAAAGACCTGAAGCCCACACCTGTGAACCAGAGGTAAGCGCGCAACACAGGAAACCCGGAGCCCACACCGGTAAACTCTGGGAGCATGCACGAGCTCCGTAGGAGACCCAGAGCTCACACCCGTAAACACCGAGAGTGTGCACTATCCATTGGAGAACCACAGCCCATGCCCATGAATCCGGGGTGGGCTCACACACCTCAAGAAACCTGGAACCCACACTCATAAACTTGGGGAGGGTGCACGTGCCCCCCATAGGAGACCCGGAGCTCACACCCGAAAACCCAGGGAGTGTGCACAATCCGTGGGAAACCCGGAGCTCATACCCGTGAACCCAGGGTGAGTGCACTCAAGGCAGGGAACCCGGAGCCCATACCGGTAAACTTGGGGAAGGCGCGACCAGTGGGAGACCCAAGCTCACACCCGTAAATCCAGGGACTGTGCAACCAGTGGGAGACCCGAGTTCACACCAATGAACCCAGGGAAGGCTAATGTTCCGCAAGAGGCCCAGAGCCCACACCAGAGGCCTTGTGGAGAGGTGCCGGGGTAGCTCTGGGGAGAGTATCCCAAAGCTGACTGAGTGCTAAACAGGGAGAAAAGCAATACCAGTCGCCCCTCAGCCTGCAGCAGCCAGCAAGACCAGAAAACCCGGTTTGGCCTGTTTGAAACCAGCAAGAGGTTTTTGTTGTTGTTGTTGTTGTTGTTGTTTGATTTTTTAAGTACTGTTTTATTTTTATTATTTTTTTATCCCTCAATTCCTTTTGCTTCTCTTTCCTTCTTTCTTGTTTTATTCCTTCTTCCTTTCTTTCCAATTTTATCTCTTCTTCCTTCCTTCCTCTTTTTTGTTTTTTCACTTTTTTCTCTTTTTAAATACCCACAAGTGAGACTAAAAAAAAAAAAAAAACCGGAACTGTGAAAAGAACAGAGTTGGACCCAAAGAGGGGGCATCCCAACAGCAGAGACAGTGACACAAATATCACTTTGCTATTACAGAGAACCTGCAAGTTATTGCATATTTGTTTTATTATTTTTCATTATTCTTACATCTTTTATTTGAATAGTATTTTTGTATTCCTCTTCTCTCTGTTTAGTCTTCTTTGCTTGGCTGGTTATATTGTATTCTTTGACAGGTTTCTCCTTTTCTCTCATCCATAGTGTATTCCTAATTTACTGTCCTTCATTCCACTTGTGTTCCATTAGGACACTACTCAAGGTCCTATATTCCCTATTCTTGTTATCTAGACCTCATAGATTCTGTCACATGATGGTTGCTCTAATAGTTGTTCCATACAGTTGTAAATACTACAGAACACCCCTCCCAGATCTTACCCCACTTCACGGTTTCCTGAACTCTATTATTGTAGTGGTTAACTTTTTTCTCACACACAGCACCTATTTTCTATCCTTTCCTCTCACCTTACCTCAGAATCTGACCTCCCACAACCTCACTGTTTTTTAGATCCAACTCACAATACTTCCCTCACCAACAAGAGTCTCATCTTCGTTCCATCCTTTCTAAAAAGTGCCTAGTTGGATGGTAGAACACAGTTAACACTATACATAGCCAAAGGATCTCCTACCTCTTCTCTACCACATGCTACTGTAAATATCATAAAATACTCTTTTAAACCATTTTCCATTACCCCTCCAATTGATCACAAAAAAGAAGAGATAGAAACTGTGAACACCAGGATGACCAAAGGAGACTGCACCACTGAATCTCATAGGTATTCTACCACAGAAGTTTACACCATAAACCCAGGGAGTCAGAACAAATCAATTTAAGAGGCTGAGGCTAACAATGAGAGTCTCACAAACAATAGGAAGACAAAGAAACAATCCCCAAATGAAAGGAAAGGAGAAAGCCCCAGAACGAATGCTGAGTGAAACAGAGGCAAGTCAACTATCAGATATTGAGTTCAAAACAATGGTTATCAGGAAGCTCAATGAGCTCACAATGAGCTACCATAAACTATAGAGACACTACAATGAATTCTATCAGCATCATAGAGCAAACTATATCAACATGAAAAAGGAAATAGAAACTATCAACAAAGGGCCAAGAAGAAATGAAGAATACAATTTCTGAGATGAAGAACACAGTAGACGGAATCAAAAGCAGGATCGATGAAGCAGAAGATTCGATCAGCGAGTTCAAGGACAAAATAGGAAAAAACACCCAGAAAGAACAAAAAAAGAAAAAGAGGCTCAGAAAGAATAAAGAAGGATAAAGAGAAATTTAAGACAATATGAAACATAATAATATCCATATAGCAGGGATACCAGAAAGAGAAGAAGAGCAAGGGATAGAAAAACTATTTGAAAAAGTACTGATGGAAAACTTTCCTAATTTCATGAGAGAGCAACTCCTACAAATCCAGGAAACACAGGGAGTCCCAATCAAAAGGAACGCAAAGAGGCCCACTTCAGAACACATCATAATTAAAATGGCAAAATTCCAAGACAAAGAGAGAAGCTTAAAGGCAGCAAGGCAGAAACAGGAAGTAACATACAAGGGAGCCCCAATAAGGTTAGCAACTTACTTCTCGATGGAAACGCTCCAAGCCAGAAGAGAATGGCAAGAAATATTCCAAGTAATGAGAATCAAAGGCCTGCAACCAAGACTACTTTACTCAGCAAGGCTCTCAATCAAGATAGAAAGCCACATCAGGAGCTTCCCAGACAAAACAACTCTAAAAGAATACACCTTCACCAAACCAGTTCTGAAAGAGATGCTAAAGGGACTGCTTTAAGGAAAGGGAGGAAGAGAGAGAAAGAGGGAAAGGGAGGGAGAAAGAGAGGAACACAAGAACAAAAATGGGAATGAATCAGCACCTATCAATAATAACCTTAAACATAAATAGATTAAATGCTCCAGTCAAAAGACATAGAATAGCTGAATGGATAAGAAAGCATGACCCACACATATGCTGCCTACTAGAGACCCACCTCAGGACAAAAGACCTACACAGACTCAAAGTGAAGGGCTGAAAACAAGTTTTCCAAGCAAATGGACAGGAACAAAAAGCCGGGATAGCAATACTCATGTCAGACAAAATAGACTTCAAAAGGAGGGCCATAAAGAGAGACCCAGAAGGTCACTTCATAATACTCAAGGGAAGAATCCACCAAGAAGACATAAACATTGTAAATATATATGCTCCCAACATGGGAGCACCCAAATACATCAAGAAAATCTTAGAGGACTTCAAAAAAGATATTGACAGCAACACAATTATACTAGGGGATCTCAACACCCCATTGTCAAAAATGGACAGATCTTCCAAACAAAATATCAACAAAGATATTGTGGCATTGAACGATACCCTAGATGAAATGGACTTAACTGATATATATAGAGACCTTCATCCCAAAGAAGCTAAATACACATTCTTTTCAAATGCACATGGAACATTTTCAAAGACAGATCATATGATAGGACACAAAACAAGTCTCAATAAATTCAAGATAACTGAAATCATACCAAGGATTTTTTCCAACAACAAGTAACTGAAACTAGAAACCAATGCCAAGGGGAAAAACCCAAAACCCCCAAAATCATGGAGATTGAATAGCATGCTGTTAAACAATGAATGGGTCAAGAATGAAATTAGAGAAGAAATCAAAAAGTATCTGTAAATGAACAAAAATAAACTCACAACAACCCAAAACTTATGGCCCACAGCAAAGGCAGTCCCTAGAGGGAAGTTCATAGCAATACAGACCTACCTAAAAAAGATAGAAACATTTCAAACAAACAACCTAACCCTACACCTCCAAGAACTCAAGGAACAACAACAAAGACAGCCCAGAGCAAGTAGAAGAAAGGAAATAACCAAGATCAAAGCAGAATTAAATGACATAGAGACTAAAAGCACAATTCTAAAGATCAATGAATCCAGCAGCTGGTTCATTGAAAAGATAAACAAAATGGGCAAGCCTTTTAGCAGGCTCATCAAGACAACAAGAGAGAAGACTCAAATAAACACAATCAGAAATGAAAGAGGAGAGATTACAACTAACACAACAGAAATAGAAAGGATTGTAAGAAATTACTATGAAGAACTGTATGCCAAGAAATTTGAAAACCTAGGTGAAATGAACAAGTTTCTAAAAATATACAATCTTCCAAAACTCAATGAAGAAGCAGAAAGCCTGAACAGACCAATAACAGCAGATGAAATTGAAGCAGTAATCAAAAATCTCCCAACACCCACAAAAGCCCTGGAACAGATGGTTTCACAGGAGAATTCTACAAAGCATTTAAGGAAGAGCTAACCCCTATCCTCTACAGACTATTCAAAAAAAAAAAAAAAACCCAAAATGATGGAAGACTCCCAAACTCTTTTTATGAAGCCAGCATCATCCTAATCCCAAAACAAGATAAAGACACAACAAAGAAAGAAAACTTCAGCCCAATATTTGATGAACATAGACGCTAAAATCCTCAACAAAATATTTGCAAACTTCATCCAACAATACATTAAAAAGATCATACACTATGACCAAGTGGGATTCATCCCAGGGATGCAAGGATGGTTTCACATTCACAAATCAGTAAATGTAATACATCACATGAACAAAAGCAAAAACAAAAATCACATGATCATATCAATAGATGTGGAAAAAGCATTTGACAAGGTACAGCACCAATTTATAATAAAAACACTCAGCAAAGTGGCAATACAGGGAGCATTCCTCAACATAATAAAGGCCATATATGAGAGACCTACAGCCTACATCATACTCAACAGGCAAAAACTAAAATCTTTTCCACTAAGATCAGGAATAAGACAAGGTGGTCCACCTTCACCACTTCTATTCAATGTAGTATTGGAAGTCTTAGCCACAGCGATTAGACAAAAAAAAAAAAAAAAAAAAAAAAAAAAAAAAAAAACGGAAATAAAAGGCATCAAACTCGGAAAGGAGGAAACAAAACTATCATTGTTTCCAGATGACATCATAGTGTACATAGAAAATCCTATAGACTCGGCCAAAAAGCTGCTCAACCTAATAAATGAATTTGGCCAAACAGCCGAATACAAAGTCAATATCCAGAAATCAAAGGCATTTTTGTATACCAACTATGAAACAGCAGAAGCAGAAATCAAGAAAAAAATCCCATTCGATATAGCAAAAAGAAAAATAAAGTACCTAGTAGTAAACCTAACCAAGGAGGTAAAAGACCTGTATGCAGAAACTACACAACACTGAAGAAAGAAATCAAGGAAGACACAAACAAATGGAAGCATATACCGTGTTCATCGATCAGAAGAATTAATATCATCAAAATGTCCATACTACCCAAAGCAATTTTCAGATTCAATGCAATACCTATTAAAGTACCAATGGCATACTTCACAGACATAGAACAAACACTTCAAAAATTTATATGGAACCATAAAAGATCCCGAATAGCTGCTGCAATTTTGAGAAAGAAGAGCAAAGTAGGAGGGATCACAATGCCTGATACCAAACTGTATTACAAGGCCACTGTAATCAAAACAGCGTGGTACTGGCATAAAAACAGGCACATGGACCAGTGCAATAGAACAGAGCCCATAAATAAACCCAAGTCTCTACAGTCAATTAATATTTGACAAAGGGGGCGGCAACATAAAATGGAGTAAAAACAGCCTCTTCAACAAGTGGTGTTGGGAGAAAGTGGACAACTACGTGCAAAAAAATGAAACTCAAGCACCAACTCACACCATACACAAAAATAAATTCAAGGTGGATAAAAGATTTAAATATGAGCCGTGACACCATTAAAGTCCTAGAGGAGAACATAGGCAGGAAAATCTCAGATATTTCATGCACCAACATTTGTACTGACATGTCCCCTAAAGCAAGGGACATAAAGGAAAGAATAAACAAATGGGATCTCATCAAAATAAAAAGCTTCTGCACGGCTAAAGAAAACAGTATTAACATAAAAAGAGAACCAACTGTATGGGAAAACATATTTGCCAATGATACCTCAGACAAGGGTTTAATCTCCAAAATATACAAAGATCTTACACGACTCCACTCTAAGAAGACAAGCAACCCAATTAAAAAAATGGGCACAGTACTTGAACAGACACTTCTCGAAGGAGGACATACAGAGGATCCAGAGACACATGAAAAGATGCTCGATATCGCTAGCTATCAGAGAGATGCAAATTAAAACCACGATGAGATACCACTTGACACCAGTCAGAATGGCCATCATAAACAAAGCAACAAAGTTGAATGATGTTGTTCCATGTAAGTGGAATGATGCAGTTATTTGTCCTTCGGTAACTGGCTTATTTCACTTAGTATAATGTCCTCACATTCCTCTATGTTGTCGCATGTGCAGGATTTCCTTCTTTTTTATGGCTGAACAACATTCCTCGGCATGCGTATACCCCATTTCTTTATCTGCTCATCCACTGATGGACATTTAGTCTGTATACACATCTTAGCTATTGTAAACGGTGCTGCAGTTAACATGAGACTGCTAATGTCACTTGGAGATCCTGACTTCAATTGTTACAAACATCTTCAATAGTGGGGTTACCGGTTCATGTACTAGTTCTATTTTATAATTTTTTAAAGAGTTTTCAGTAGTTTTGCTTAGTGGATGCAATAATAATTTGCATTCCCACCAACATGCTTTTGTTTTTTGTTTTCTGATGACAGGCATTCTAACAGGTAGTCATTATGCTCTTGACTTGCATTTTCCTGATGATTAATGACACTGGTCATATTTTCATATGCCTGTTGGCCATCAGTATGGCATTTGGGAAGAAGTGGCTGGTCAAGTCTCTAGCTCACAGGTGGCAAACACAAAGCCCACGAGCTGAATCCAGCCCTCCTCCTTGTTTTATCTGGCCTGACACCTTGTTTCTACCTGGTGGCAGTGCCAAGCTCTCGCTTAACTGTTAAGGAGAAGTTACTTTATACAGTCCAAAATTACATTCAGCCCTTTGAAGGCAACCATGAGGCTAATGTAGGCCCCTGGTGAAAATGAGTTTGACACCCCTGCAGCCCATTTGCAAATCAGGTTATCAGGGGGTTTTTTGGTATCAATGCTAGATGTTCCTTATGTATTTTCACAATTAACCCTTTATTTGATATATGGTTTACAAATATTTTCTCTGATTCTTTAGGTCATCTTCCATTTTGTTGAATATTTCCCTTGCTGTACAGAAACTTTTTAGTTTGATACAGTCCCACTTGTCTATTTTTTGCCTTTCTTGCCTCTATTTTTGGTAACAATCCAAAAAAAAATCATTCCCAAGGCCAAGGTCATAAAGTTTTTCCCTGTGTTTTCTTCTGTGATTTTTACTGTGCTAGGGCTCACATATAAGTCTTTAATGTATTTTGAGTTGAGTTTTGTGTATGGTTTAAGGTAAGAATCTAATTTCATTCTTTTGTATGGGTATATTCCGTTTTTCCAATACCATTTGTTCAAGAGACTATCCTTCCCCCATTGCGTATCCTTGGGCACCCTTTTGATCATACGTGTATGGACTGAGTTCTGGGTCTCTATTCTGTTCCATTGGTCTTTATCATTTTTATACCAGTACCATAACTGCATAGATGTATTTCATCTAAAAAGTTTAATTTATTGATTTTAGGTTGTTACTAGTACGCTCTTTTCTTCTACTGTCCAAAATATCAAAAAATATAATTTTAATCCCTGATATTGATCATTTATAACCTTTCTTTTTTTATTTTAAGTAATTTTTATCACTTACATTATTAGTGATATAATATCACTAATTCCTTTATTTTTCCTTGATTATTTTTGTTATTTTTCTGTTGACTTTCCTTTTCATTTATTTCTGTTCTTTCCTTAATTATTTATTTCCATCCACTGCCTTTGAAGGCAATGATGTCTTCTATACCTTTGATAGAGATTATAATGGAAAAAATACATTTGATTGTTCTCTGTCCTGTAATATGCATTTCATTGTGATTAAAAGGATAAAAGTATACTTCTCCTAAAAAAAGTAGAGATATGCCTAATCTTTGTAGAACCTAAAACAGTCTGCCTTGACCATAGGATTAAGATGGTATTGTCCATACTTAATAGTGCTCTTAAAATTAGGATTTCTGGACTTCCGGCCAAGATAGAGGTGTACATGGACACACTGTGCCTCCTCTCACAACCAAAATTAAGGACAACAAATATTTAGAAACAAGAAAACAACCAGAACTGATAGAAAATTGAACTGTACGGAAGTCCAACAACCATTCATCCAGACTAGTAAGAGGGGTGGAGTCTCGGCAGGAGAAAATGGAGGTGCGGGCACAGGCACGCAGGCAGCAGCGGCTGGCAGTTCCTAGGCATGCAGGTGGCAGCTAGCAGACCCCAGGTGCACAGGTGGCAGCTAGCAGACCCCGGGAATGGGGTGGCAACTGTGCACACCCAGTGAGACCACGCAAGGCGGCTGGCTGACCAGGTGGTCCCACATTCACATGGGCAGATAATCCAGGTGAAGGAGCAGCAGCGGAAGGGACTGGAATCCAAGAGAGAGCAGAACAAGCATCATTGTTCCCTCTTGGACCCCGCCCCCACATACAGCATCACAACTCAGTGACTGGGCTGCCCCGCCCTGGGGAATACCTAAGGCTCCACCCCTCACTACATAACAGCCTCGACCAGACCCAAAAAAAACAAAAAACAAAAACAAAACACCAAAAGTGGCTCAAACTGGAGAACAAATCAAAGCCCCAGAGCCAATTCCTCTAAATGACAAAGAGATAGCCAACCTATCAGATGCACAGTTCAAAGCCCTGGTGATCAGGACGCTCACAGAATTGGTTGATATTGCTCACATATTAGATAAAAAATGCAGGCTATAATACGTGAAATGAAGGAAAATGCATGGGGAACCAATAGAGATGGGAGGAAAACTGGGACTCAAATCAATGGAGTGGACCAGAAGGAAGAAAGGAAGAACCAAACAGAAATCAAGGAAGAAACAAGAATTGAAAAAAAAGGAGGAGAGGCTTAGGAACCTCCAGGACATCTTTATACATCCCAACATCCGAATTATAGGGGTACCAGAAGGGGAAGAAGAAGAGCAATGATTGGAAAACTTATTTGAACAAATAATAAAGGAGAACTTCCCCAATCTGGCAAAGGAAATAGACTACCAGGAAGTCCAGGAAGTTGAGAAAGTCCCAAAGAAGGAGGAACATGCCAAGGTACATCATAATGACATTAGCCAAAATGAGAATGAAGGAGAGAATTCTAGAAGCAGCAAGGGATAAGGCCATAGTCACCTACAAAGGAGTTCCCATCAGACTGTCAGCTGATTTCTCAAAAGAGACCTTACAGGCAAGAAGGGGCTGGAAAGAAGTATTTGAAGTCTTGAAAGGCAAGGACCTACACCCAAGATTGCTCTATTCAGCAAAGCTGTCATTTAGAATGGAAGGGAAGATAAAGTGCTTCTCAGGTAAGGTCAAGTTAAAGGAGTTCATCATCACCAAGCCCTTATTATATGAAATGTTAAAGGGACTTATCTAAGAAAAAGAAAATAAAAAATATGACAGTAAAAAGACAGCAAACTCACAGCTATTAACAACCACACCTAAAACAAAAGCAAACAACTAGAACAAGAGCAGAAACACAGAAATGGAGATCATATGGAGGGTTAGTAACAGGGGAGTGGGAGGAGGAGAAAGGGGGAAAGGGTACAAAGAATAAGTAGTGTAGACCGTGGGTAGAAAATAGGGGGAGGGCGAGAACAGTGTGGGAAATGTAGAAGCTAAAGAACTTATGACACATGGACATGAACTAAAGGGAGGAATGTGGGTGGGAGAGGGTATGCAGGGTGGATGGGAATGATGGGGGAGAAATGGGACAACTGTAATAGCATAATCAATGAAATATATTTTAAAAAATGTAGGATTTCTCTCAGTCAGGCATGTATCTCAACATTTGTTATATGAATATCCGTCAGTACTGCAAGAATGAAGAGAGAACTTGAAAAGTAATCGTGGATGCTATTGAAATATTCTCTCTTTTTATATACAATCAATCATTCGCAAAGGGAAATTTTTTATACTGATAATAAAAGGGAAATGTCTAATTTTATAAAATGATGTGTTTGATTATTTCATAGTCTGATCTCTAAATTTACCTTCCCTGATGAGTTAATGCAGTAAAATCAAAGAATACTCCAAGGCTCTATCTTATTAACAGTAATTTTTTCTGAGGTAATAATATAAGTATGTGTAGCATACCTTAAAATATCAGTTCTCTTTTTATGTGGCAGTAAAATGTCACTTAGAAAATTCCATATTGTTTTCCATAGTGGTTGTACCAGTCTGCACTCCCACCAGCAGTGCACTAGTGTCCCCTTTTCTCCACAACCTCTCCAACACTTGCTGTTTGTTTCTTTGTTTATGAGGGCCATTCTGACTGGTGTCAAGTGGTATCTCATTGTGGTTATAATTTGCATCTCTCTGATAGGTAGCAATGCTGAGCATCTTTTCATGTGTCTCTGGATCCTCTGTATGTCCTCCTTGTAGAGGTGTCTGCCCAAGTCCTTTGCCCATTTTTTAATTGGGTTGCTTGTCTTCTTAGAGTGGAGTCATGTAAGTTCTTTGTATATTTTGGAGATTAAACCCTTATCTGAAGTATCATTGGCAAATATGTTTTCCCACACAGTCGGTTCTCTTTTTATTTTAATACTGTTTTCCTTGGCCATGCAGAAGCTTTTTATTTTGATGAGATCCCATTTGTTTATTCTTTCCTTTATGTCCCTTGCTTTAGGGGACATATCAGTAAAAATGTTGCTGCGTGTAATATCTGAGATTTTCCTGCCTATGTTCTCCTCTAGGACTTTAATGGTGTAACAGCTTATGTTTAAATCTTTTATCCACCTTGAATTTATTTTTGTGTATGGTGTAAGTTGGTGCTTGAGTTTCATTTTCTTGCATGAAGCTGTCCAGTTCTCCCAACACCACTTGTTGAAGAGGCTATTTTTAAATGGATCTACCTTTTGACCCAGCAATTCCACTGCTAGCACTATATCCTAAGAACCCTGAAACACCAATCCAAAAGAACCTATGCACCCCTATGTTTATAGCAGCACAATTTATAATAGCCAAGTGTTGGAAGCAACCTAGATGCCCATCAGTAAATGAATGGATCAAAAAACTGAGGTACATTTACACAATGGAATTCTATGCAGCAGAAAGAAAGAAGGAGCTCATACCCTTTGCAACTGCATGGATGGAACTTGAGAGCATCATGCTAAGCGAAGTAAGCCAGGCAGTGAAAGACAAATACCATATGATCTCACCTTTAACAGGAAGCTAATCAACAAAACAAACAAACAAGCATAATATAACCAAAGACATGGAAATTGAGAACAGGTTGAAAGTCACCAGAGGGGAGAGGGGAGGGAATTTCAGGGGAAAAGGGGAAGGATTTACAGGAACAAGTATAAAGAACACATGGACAAAAACTATGGGGGGGTGGGGAAATGGGAGGGAGGTGGGGAGGGCTGAGGTGGTGGGTTCGGGTGAGAATAAAAGACAGAAAACTGTACAAGATCAACAATTAAAATAAAAATTTAAAAAAAAGAAAAAAATGTCACTTAGATATAAGTGCTTCTTACTAATACTCAAAAAAATCCCATAATGTATGTGCTCATAGATATTTGCAAGGGTACTCGAAAGTCACTCCCTTAGTACAGGTCAAGGAAGAGAGGGTGAGATGTCATAAAACCTAATTTTATTGTTAAGGGTTAAAGTAGCTCACAATGAGAACCACAAAGAATGGTTATGAACAAATGATTTGGTTGCAAAGGAACAGTTCTTATGTGCTCACAAACATCATGACCAAAACACACAATGGAAAATGATTAATGACATTGCTCCAACTCACCTCTCACTGGGGGACAAATCGATGTCATCACTGCTTTCTTCTGACATAGATCTAGAAAATTGATAAAACTTCTTTTAAAGTGGGGAAGTTTTAAAATCTTAAATGACTATTTGAATAAAGAAGGTTTTCAAAGAAACAGGGTGACATTACATTAAACATCTTCTTCCAACAAAATAAAATAAGAACAAAATAGATGCTGTCTCAACGTTGGAACTAAGGCCATCGGCCACCTTGCTTTGTTAACACTTCTCATCCTCATTTTACATTTATCCAAGTGTTTATGTTACAAGCTCACATTTGTCCAGACAGGTCCCCTGATTCTATATTATCCCTAACTCCTCAAGTCAGATTAAGCCAAAACCAGTAAGCAGTTGTCAAAAATTTCAGTTAAATTTTCTATCTATGTATACATATTTCTTCCTCTCATAACATATATTCATGTATGCTCTTCCTATCAATTTTTGGAAGGTAAAACTAGAGGTAAATATTTCCCTGGGGAAATAATGTGAATTATTAATAAGGGTCTCAATAGTGATGTTTCAATGCTTATGTGACTCTGGTGGCAGAGCTGCACAGTGGGAGCATGATGGGCCCATAAATATTCATGTAACTGAGTACAGACAACAGGGGATATTTCACTTACTGATTTGGTGTACCTGAAATGTTTATGATACATTGGAAAGCTATTATTATCTCCCATTTTATAGAGTTATGGAGAATAATTTTAAGAACATAAAGATCAAATCACTTGTTCAAGAAAGCATAGTTTTTACATGCCATATTTAGGAGTTAAAATTAGGCTTTCTGTGGCTAAATGTAATTCTGTTCCCATTTCATAATGCTACTTCCTGCCTTCTAACCTGACAATTTGAACTATGTAATTTCTACTTTAGGAATGATTTTCCAAATTACCAATATCAATGTTTAGGAAGATACATATTATGGAGGCAAGTTTGCAGATATTATCTCTAGTTGAAAAGGGCAGTAAAATTATTTAGCACTGATCTGAGACTATATATCTAAAACTTTTATTTTTTTAAAGTTCCTTTGAAGTGTGGTGCCACCTATTCTCATGAAGCCTGTGACAACATAACTATTTAGACAGGGGCAGTGGACTAAGAGACTGGATAAACCACAATATTCAAGGCACCCATAGGTCCCTGTAAAATGATTCCAGTGGTAAAATGAGTCCACCTAGAAAATCACAGAGAGCACCAAACCAGTTTGAAATGTATCCTTGGGCCTCTCCTCATATTGTCTTATCTATAATCTTAGGTTATTCTTGATGAAACCTAAATACATTTTTTCTTGGCTTCCTTAGTAAAAATTTTATATATTTATAGATACCTCTCACTTTCTGTTTCACCTCTGTTGCATAGCTCTCTTATTTTATCCTGCTTTATTAAAACAGCAGCAGTGATGATGAGCACAGGTAAAGAAATATAGAAAACGAGTTGATATTGGCGTTTTGGGGTAGCAGTAGATCTCTGGTCTGATAAACTTCTACCTACAATAGAAAATATCCATTCCAAATTATGTCACAGATGTTACTAACCAAATGAAAAGGTGGAGAGGCTATCATTACCAATACTATTCCCAAACACTAAACATTTCATTCATGTATATTATGAGTATAATAGTTCCAGAAACTAATGTACAAAATGAGCTGGTCCTAGTGTTTTACTGATGATTTTGCATTTGCAACCTTCCACCATATGGTGATTTCTTTGACTGAAGGTAATGTTCCTTCATGAAGCACATGTTCAATACTTACAAACATGTCTTCAGTTCTTTTCTGACACAGCTTCTCCAAAGTTCAAATATCCATATCACAGAGATTATTGGGATTATACCTGGGAAATGTGGCCTTTGATTTCTCAAACATTACTACAAATTTTTCTAAAAATTAAAAATTAGCAGTCACTAAGTTAAATAACTAAGTTGTTTAACCAAATATGTAATAATATGAAATTAAAATGGCTCTAGTATAGAATGCATCAGTAAGCCTGGCATTAACCCATTTTTTTACTCACTAGTGCTAGTATCTACATTTTCCTCCCCAGTTCTTATTCATTCTCAGTTGAGAATATGGCTCCTCTTTGTATATACCAGCCACCTTTCTGGAACAATACTATGTCAAGTTCACTTTCTCCATGGTTTGCTGGCCTGCCTCCTTTTACTGGATACTGAGGAGCTCTGTTCCCTCTCGTCTCTGCCAGTTAGAACAATGGAGGAGCTGACAGGCAGAGGAGCCACTCTCTAGCTACACTTACTGATGATCTTTGAGTCTCAGTAAAATCCCATGATACCTGCCCCCAGAGCAGTTATATTCCCCTAAGAATTTTTAAGGGAGTACAAGGTACAAAGTTCAACACTTTGTTTTATTTCCACATGTGGTTGGGGTTCCCAGTATTATTAGGATGAGGATTACATTATATTTGTAATCAAAAAGCCACTGAATCAGATGAAGAGATCAGCCTCTTTGGCTATACACTGCGGATTGATTCTCAGCTATTTGTATAGTCTTTAGTGTCATCGATGGTACTACATGGGTTATTTGCAAAGAACATAATATATTCCCAGGTGGCCTCAGAAGCATGAGTAGGATTTCCAGAAACCAGAAAAATGGGTCTCACTTCTTTCCTTTATACTACTGTCTAGTTTTAACAAGCACTACTAATAACAGCTAAGAAGGAATATTTTTCTAACTCGCCTTTCAGTTTGGTCTTTTCATTTAATTAATTACTTTGAGTTTCCATTTTCCATTGGTTAAAACTAGTCCACAGTAATCTGCCTCGATGCTTCCTCTACTTCATTCCATAGATGCTTTGGTGAATCATCAAGGCCTTTAAGTCTTCATGGTTTTTCACCTTCTCCCTTTTACTACAGCGAAGTGTTTTAGCTTTTCTTACTCCAGGGTTTAATCATCAAATCAGACTCCCTAAAACATAAATCTTATCCACACCAAGCATTATAGTCAAACATCAGATAAAGAAAAAAGGGCCTTTCCCCCGGAGGAGCCTGAATCCATCCGCTGCACCTCCCAAAGGTTTCCCTTGCCCCCCTGCCCTCAGCATTCAAACTGGCTTTAGGAAAAAAAAAAAAAACAGATGAGAATTTTGAATAAAGTAGAAATAATATTGCTCATAAAGGAAGCTACCTCAGTTTTGTACTCTTAAAAACACAGCTTACATGACCACCTAGCTTCTCCAACTAACTATCCCATCATGAATCAATAAATTCCAGGTTTTTAAATGAAGATGGCAGCACAGTAGGAGGAGGCAGATTCCACTTCCCTCTACACATGGGAGAAAAACCTAGCCGATCTACAGAGGAACAGAGCAGATAGCCAACAGTACCACAGCATATATGAAAATAGGAGATCAAAATCTGTAGTGGACATTGGAAAACCAGACATGGTGGCTGAGCGCCCAGATGCAGCCCTTGGGACCAGGACGGAGGCTGCCAAGCAATCAGAAGCGGCTCTGTGACCCACCGCAGGCGACCCTGCAACCAGAGGTGGCCAAATGCCCAGAGGTGCCTGAGCGCAGGGAGGCGGCCCGGGGATGGGAGGAGGGGGCTTTATAGAAGACCCAGAGCTCACACCCATGATCCTACGGTGAGTGCACACAACTCAGGAAACTCGCAGAGCCCACACACATAAACTAGGGTAGGCGCATGCACCCTGCAGCAGACCTGGAGCTCGCAACAATAAACTCGGGGAGTGCTCGATCTGTAGGCGATCCCAGCTCACAACCATAAACTAGGAAAAGCACTCGCTCTGCAGGAGGTTCAGAAACCAGGCCCAAGGCCCTACATGGAGAGTACACTACTAGCCCTGGGGAGAGTGCCCAGCTGGCACTGAGGAGAGTAGCCCAAAGCCGACTGAGTGCAGAACAGGGAGAAAAGTGAAACAAGTCACCACTGAGCCTGTTGTAGCCACCAAAACCAGAAAAACCAGTTTGGCCGGTTTGAAAACAGCAAAAGGTTTTTTTGGTTTGTTTTGTTTTAGTTTCTGGGGGTTTTTTTTGTTTGTTTGTTTTTGTTTTTTGTTTTGGTTTGTTTTTGTTTTGTGGGGTTTTTTGTTTTGTTTTGTTTATATATTTTGTTTTTAATTATTTTTATCTTATTTATCCCTCAATTCCTTTTGCTTCTCCTTACTTCTTTGCTTTATTCCTTCTACCTTTCTTTCCAATTTATCTCTTCTTCGTTCCTCTTCTTTCCTTCTTTTTTTCATTTTTTTTTACTTTTCTCTTTTTAAACACCCATGAGTGAGACAAAAAAAAACCTGGAACTGTGAAAAAACCAAAGTTAGACCCACAGAGAGGGCATCCAAACAGCGGAGATAGTGGAAGCTGTGGACACCAGGAAACCCAAAGAAGACTGCACCACTGAATCTCACAAGTATTCTACCACAGAAGTTCACACCATAAAACCAGGGAGCCAGAACACATCAATTTAAGAAGCTGAGGCTAACAAGAAGAGTCTCACAAACAATGGGAAGACAAAGAAACAATCCCCAAATGAAAGGAAAAGACGAAGCCCCAGAAAGAATGCTAAGTGAAGCAGAGGCAACTCAACTATCAGATATGGAGTTCAAAGCAATGGTTGTCAGGAAGCTCCATGAGCTCTCAATGAGCTACCAGAAACTACAGGGAAGCTACGATGAACTCACTGCAAACTATATCAACATGAAAAAGGAAACAGAAACTATCAACAAGGGCCAAGAAGAAATAAAGAACCGAAATTTCTGAACTGAAAAACCCAGTAGAAGGAATCAAGAGCAGAATCGATGAAGCAGAAGATCGGATCAGCGAGTTGGAGGACAAACTAGGAAAAAAACACCCAGAAATAGCAAGAAAAGGAAAAGAGTCTCAGAAAGAATGAAGAGGGATTAAGAGAAATACAAGACAACATGAAAGGTAATATTATCCGTATAATAGGGATACCAGAAGGAGAAGAAGAAGAGCAAGGGATGGAAAACTTCCCTAATTTGGTGAGAGGAAAAGCCATACAAACCCAGGAAACACAGAGAGTCCCAATCAAGAGGAACCCAAACAGGCCCACTTCAAGACACATCATCATTAAAATGGCAAAATTCCAAGACAAAGAGAGAAGCTTAAAGGCAGCAAGGGGAAAAAGGGAGCAACATACAAGGGAGCCCTGATAAGGTTAGCAGCTGACTTCTCAATGGAAACACTCCAAGCCAGAAGACAATGGCAAGAAATATTCCAAGTAATGAGAACCAAAGGCCTACAATGAAGACTACTTTATCCAGCAAGGCTTTCAATCAAGATAGAAGGCCAAATAAGGAGCTTCCCAGACAAAAGAAGTCTAAAAGAATACACCTCTACCAAACCAGTTCTGCAAGAGATACTAAAGAGACTGCTTTAAGGAAAGGAAGGAAAAGACAGAGAGAGGAACACAGGTACAAAAATGGCAATGAATCCGTACCTATCAATAATAACCTTAAATGTAAATGGATTAAATGCTCCAATCAAAAGACATAAAATAGCTGAATAGATGAGAAAGCAGGACCCACACATATGCTGCCTACAAGAGACCCACCTCAGGACAAAAGATATACACAGTCTCAAAGTGAAGGGCTGGAAACAAGTTTTCCAAGAAAATGGAGAGGAACAAAAAGCTGGGGTAGCAATATTCATATCAGACAAAATAGACTTCAAAACGAGGGCCATAAAGAGAAATCCAGAAGGTCACTTCATAATACTCAAGGGAAGAATCCACCAAGAAGACATAAACATTGTAAATATATATGCACCGAACATAGCAGCACCTAAATACATAAAGAAAATCTTAGAGGAATTCAAGAAAGATATTCACAGAAACACAATTATAGTAGGCGATTTTAACACCCACTGTCAAAAATGTACAGATCTTCCAAACAAAATATCAACAAAGATATAGTGGCACTGAACAACACTCTAGATGAAATGGACTTAACTGATATACATAGAGCCCTTCATCTCAAAGAAACTAAATATACATTCTTTTCAAATGTACATGGAACATTTTCAAAAACAGACCATATGATAGGACACAAAACAAGCCTCAAAAAATTCAAGAAAATTGAAATCATACCAAGCATTTTCTCTGACCACAAGGGACTGAAACTAGAAACCAACCCCAAGGGGGAAAACCCAAAAACCTCAGAATCATGGAGATTGAATAGCATGCTATTAAACAATGAATGGGTAAAGAATGAAATTAGGGAGGAAATTAGATTGTTTCTGTAAACAAATGAAAATGAACTCACAATGACCCAAAACTTATGGGCCACAGCAAAGGCAGTCCCGACAGGGAAGTTCATAGCAATACAAGCCTACCTAAAAAAGATAAAAACATTTCAAGCAAACAACCTAACCCTATGCCTACAATAACTTGAGGAACAACAACAAACACAGCCCAGAGCAAATAGAAGAAAGGAAATAAACAAGATCAGAGCAGAATTAAATGACATAGAGACTAAAAGCACAATTCTAAGGATCAATGAATCCAGGAGCTGGTTCTTTCAAAAGATAAACAAAATGGACAAGCATTTAAGCAGGCTCATCAAGAAAAAAGAGAGAGAGGACTCAAATAAACACAATCAGAAATGACAGAGGAGAGATTACGACTGACACCACAGAAATACAAAGGATTGTAAGAAATTACTATGAAGAACTATATGTCAAGAAATTTGAAAACCTAGGTGAAATGGACAAGTTTCTAGAAAAATATAATCTTCCAAACCTCAATGAGGAAGAAGCAGAAAGCCTGAAAGACCAATAACATCAGATAAAATTGAAGCAGTAATCAGAAAACTCCCAACACACAGAAAACCTGGACCAGATAGTTTCACAGGAGAATTCTACAAAGCATTTAAAAAGAAGCTAAACCCTATCCTTCAAAGACTATTTGAAAAAATCCAAAATGATGGAAGACTCCCAAACTCTTTTTATGAAGCCAGCATCATCCTAATCCCAAAACAAGATAAAGACACAACAAAGAAAGAAAACTTCAGCCCAATATCACTGATGAACATAGATGCTAAAATCCTCAACAAAACATTGACAAACCACATCCAACAATACATTAAAAAAATCATATACCATGACCAAATGGGATTCATCCCAGTGATGCAAGGATGGTTCAACATTCACAGATCAGTAAATGTAATACATCACATAAACAAAAACAAAGACAAAAATCACATGATCGTGTCAATAGATGCAGAAAAATCATTTGATAAGGTACAACACCCATTATGATAAAAACACTCAGCAAAGTGGCAATAGAGGGAGCATTCCTCAACATAATAAAGGCCATATGAGAGACCTACAGCCAACATCATACTCAACAGGCAAAAACTAAAATCTTTTCCACTAAGATCAGGAATAAGACAAGGTGGTCCACCTTCACCACTTCTATTCAATGTAGTATTGGAAGTCTTAGCCACAGCGATTAGACAAAAAAAAAAAAAAAAAAAAAAACGGAAATAAAAGGCATCAAACTCGGAAAGGAGGAAACAAAACTATCATTGTTTCCAGATGACATCATAGTGTACATAGAAAATCCTATAGACTCGGCCAAAAAGCTGCTCAACCTAATAAATGAATTTGGCCAAACAGCCGAATACAAAGTCAATATCCAGAAATCAAAGGCATTTTTGTATACCAACTATGAAACAGCAGAAGCAGAAATCAAGAAAAAAATCCCATTCGATATAGCAAAAAGAAAAATAAAGTACCTAGTAGTAAACCTAACCAAGGAGGTAAAAGACCTGTATGCAGAAACTACACAACACTGAAGAAAGAAATCAAGGAAGACACAAACAAATGGAAGCATATACCGTGTTCATCGATCAGAAGAATTAATATCATCAAAATGTCCATACTACCCAAAGCAATTTTCAGATTCAATGCAATACCTATTAAAGTACCAATGGCATACTTCACAGACATAGAACAAACACTTCAAAAATTTATATGGAACCATAAAAGATCCCGAATAGCTGCTGCAATTTTGAGAAAGAAGAGCAAAGTAGGAGGGATCACAATGCCTAATACCAAACTGTATTACAAGGCCACTGTAATCAAAACAGCGTGGTACTGGCATAAAAACAGGCACATGGACCAGTGCAATAGAACAGAGCCCATAAATAAACCCAAGTCTCTACAGTCAATTAATATTTGACAAAGGGGGCGGCAACATAAAATGGAGTAAAAACAGCCTCTTCAACAAGTGGTGTTGGGAGAAAGTGGACAACTACGTGCAAAAAAATGAAACTCAAGCACCAACTCACACCATACACAAAAATAAATTCAAGGTGGATAAAAGATTTAAATATGAGCCGTGACACCATTAAAGTCCTAGAGGAGAACATAGGCAGGAAAATCTCAGATATTTCATGCACCAACATTTGTACTGACATGTCCCCTAAAGCAAGGGACATAAAGGAAAGAATAAACAAATGGGATCTCATCAAAATAAAAAGCTTCTGCACGGCTAAAGAAAACAGTATTAACATAAAAAGAGAACCAACTGTATGGGAAAACATATTTGCCAATGATACCTCAGACAAGGGTTTAATCTCCAAAATATACAAAGATCTTACACGACTCCACTCTAAGAAGACAAGCAACCCAATTAAAAAATGGGCACAGTACTTGAACAGACACTTCTCCAAGGAGGACATACAGAGGGCTCAGAGACATATGAAAAGATGCTCAATATTGCTAGCCATCAGAGAGATGCAAATTAAAACCACAATGAGATGCCACTTGACACCAGTCAGAATGACCATCATAAACAAAGCAACAAACAGCAAGTATTGGAGACGTTGTGGAGAAAAGGGAACCCTAGTGCACCGCTGGTGGGATTGCAGACTGGTACACCCACTATGGAAAATAGTATGGAATTTTCTAAGAAAACTAAAAATGGATCTGCCTTTTGACCCAGCAATTCTACTGCTACGATCATATCCTAAGAACCCTGAAACACCAATCCAAAAGAGCCTATGCACCCCAATGTTCGTAGCAGCACAATTTACAATATCCAAGTGTTGGAAGCAACCTAGGTGCCTGTCAGTAAATGAATGGAACGAAAAACTATGGTACATTTACACAGTGGAATTCTATGCAGCAGAAAGAAAGAGCTCCTACCCTTTGCCACAGCATGGATGGAACTGGAGAGAATCATGCTAAGGGAAATAAGCCCCGCGGTGAAAGACAAATACCATATGGTCTCACCTTTAACAGGAACCTAATCAACAAAACAAACAAATAAGTATAATATAACCAAAGACACTGAAATTGAGAATAGGCTGACAGTGACCAGAGGGGAGGGAATTTCAGGGGAAAAGGGGAAGGGTTTACAGGAACAAGTATAAAGGACACATGGACAAAAACTATGGGGAGTGGAAATGGGAGGGAGGTGGGGAGGGCTGGGGTGGGTAGGCTGGGATGGGAGTAAAAGACAAAAAACTGTACAAGAATAATTAGAATAAAATTTTTTTAAAAATTAATTCCAGGTTTTCAAATAATCTATGTGTACAGATAAGTACTTCCTGCCCACAATATTTTATAGAGAGGGACTCTTAACTACTACTGCCAACAAATACTACTAATTTGTGTGTGGTGGTTAACTTATGTGTCATCTTGACTTGGCCATGTGTGCCCAGATATTTAGCCAAATATTATTCTGGGCATTTCTGTGAGGGTGTTTTGGAATGACATTAACATGTATAATACATTGGTAGACTGAGTAAAGCAGATTGCCTTCTCTAATATGAGTAGGCCTCATCCAATCAGCTACAGGTCTTAATAAACAAAAACACTGATCTTCTCGAGAATAGGAGACGATGCTTTCTACCTGAGGAACCTTAGTGGAGACATTAGCTTTTCCTGTGTATGTATTTGGAAAACCTGCCAGCCTTTGGACTGTAAATATACCATCAACTCTCCTAAGGCTCCAAGCATGACAACTCACCCTGCAGATCTTGGGACCTGTCAGCCTCCATAATCACATGAGCCAATTTCTTATAATATCTCTCTCCTCTCTCCACTCTCTCTACCCATATATATATATACACATACATATTCACACATACACAAAGATCCTATTGCTCCAGTTTTTATGGAGAACCCTGGTACAGATTTTGGTACTGAGAATTAGGCTGCTGTTGTAACTATTACCTACCAATGTGAAAATGGCTTTGGAACTGGATAATGATAGATAGAGCTGGAGAAATTTTGAGGTACATTTTAGAAAACCATAGATTTACTGTAAAGGTAAAATTATAAAAATATGTAATTTTAAATAAGTATCTATTTTTACATATTTATGAGAAAATAATAATGTATGTGTAAAATTATATGGTATATGTTAAATTATTATGCTTTTATTTTAGTCTGACACACAGTCTGATATAGCTTTGTGTTAGCTCTCTAAAAAGTTGTTCACCCCAAGTATGACCACTGCCTGGTATCAAGCTACAGATAAGTCTGTCCAGGTGTTTCGTTATCACTTTGCCCCAAAAGAAAGGAAGTAAGGGTAGATAGCCCTTTTCTGCTCCCAGGTTATTTTAGGTGGGCTCCCATACACTCTGGAACAGGGGGTGTCCCTAAGTTGTTCCCATTCTTATCCAGACTTGCTTAATCTCAGGATAATGCTCAGGAACCCCAGGGTTAGGGAGAGTGGATTCTAAACTGAAAATTTCAAAAAAATTAAATGAGAAGCCTTATAATTGAGAAGTAAGTATTAAAAAGCAGTCTGAAAGATTACGGCAGCATTACTATAACAATGAGTTATACACCAGGGATACATGAGACAGTCCAGAGTGAACAATCTAAATTAACTAGTCAAATTATATGCACTGGCATTTCTAATACCATTTATGCACTGGCATTTAAAAGTGCCTAATACTGACTATACTTTCTGTTGGTAAACAATGTCAATGTTGACATAGAAAGGAGAGTACAAACGTATAGTCCAAGATTTTTTCAGCCTTTCATATCAAATAGATATGTAGCCTAATAAACACATTCTGCAAAAACTCCAAAAAAATAAAACTGTGTTTTTTTGGCTTTACTTGTTTGGCCATCTAGCTTGTAACCTATACTTTTATTCTCTTTCATATTATCTTTCATTAATGAAATTTGAAAGATACTAACTTGATTCGCCTCGGTGCCCATCATCAATACTTCCAAACTGTCCTTTCAATTCTGTGCAGTTAGGAGGAGCAAACCCTTTGTCACAATGGCAATGATCAAAATTGTTGCAAATCTGAAATAATCAAAATATAGAATAAATTTTATGTACATAGATGGTTCTCAATAGAGACCAATGAATATCCTATACTTATGCAACAGATAAGTTATTCCAGAGAAATTAGCCATTCTAGAGGATTTACCTTAAATAGACAAATTCAACAAATTTTCACCAATTTTCTCTTGAAATTATCTATACCTTAAAATGTACATCTAGCCACCTTTGTCAAATATCAATTGATCATACAGGTGTGGGTTTATTCCTGGGCTCTCTGTTCTGTTCAATTGATCTATTTGTCTGTTCTTGTGCCAGTATCAGGCTGTTTTGATTATAGCGGGTTTATCATAGAGTCTGATATCAGGAGTTGTGATACCTCCAGCTTTGGTCTTCTTTCACAACGTTGCTGAAGCTTCTCAGAATCTTTTACGTTTCTGTATGAATTTTTGGAATATTTGTTCTAGTTCCATGAAGTATGCCATTGGTATTTTAATAAGAATTGCATTGAATCTATAGATTGCTTTGGGCAGAATGGCTATTTTAATGATGTTAATTCTCCCAATCCATGAACATGGTATATGCTTCCACTTATTTGTATCTTCTTCGATTTCTTTCTTCAGTGGCCTATAGTTTTCCAAGAACAGGTCTTCTACCTCTTTGGCTACAATTATCTCTAGGTACCTTTTTTGTCATAATAGTAAATGGAATTGTTTTCTTAGTTTCTCTTTCTCATAGCTCATTATTGGTGTATAAAAATGTCATCAATTTCTGTGTATTAATTTTGTATCTTGCTACTTTGCTGAATTCATTAATTAGATCTAGTAGTTTTTTGTTGGAGTCTTTAGGGTTTTCTATGTATAATATAACATCTGTGAACAATGACAGCTTTACTTCCTCCCTTACAATTTGGGTGTCTTTTATTTTTTCTTGTCTGATTGCTGTGGCTAGGACTTCCAGGACTGTATTGAAGGAGAGTGGTGAAAACAGACATCCCTGATGTGTTCCTGATCTTTAAAAGTGTGGTGAAAGCATACAATGGAACAAAGACAGTCTCTTCAATAAATGATTTGGGGAAAACTGGACTTAGATATCCAAAAAAATTAAACTAGAGCACAAACTTACACCATACACAAAAATTTAAAAAATGGATAAAAGACTTAAATGTAAATCACAAAAAACCATAAAAATCTTAGAAGAAACATAGGTAGTTAAATCTCTGATATTCAATGTAGAAATATTTTTTGCCAATATATCTCCTAAGTCACAGCAAAGAAGGCAGAAAATAAACAAATATGACTAGATCAAATTAAAAAACTTCTGCACAGCTACACAAACCATCTGCAAGACAAATAGGGAACCCACTGCATGGGAGAACATTTTTGCCAATGATATATCTAACAAGGATTTACTGTCCAAAATATACAAAGAACTAATACAACTCAATGCCAGGAAGACAAACAACCCAATTAAGAAATAGGCAAAAGACCTGAATAGACACTTCTCCAAAGAGAACATGCAGAGTTCCTATAGACATGTGAAAAAATGCTCAACATTGCTAATCATTAGAGAAATGCAAATTACAACCTCAATGAGATATCGCCTTACATCTGTCAGAATGGCTGGCTATCAATAAAACAACAAAAACAAGTGGTGGCATGGATGTGGAGAAAAGGGAACCCTAGTGCACTGTTGGTGGGAATGCAGACTGGTGCAGCCACTGTGGAAAATAATATGGAATTTCCTCAGAAAACTAAAAATGGAACTCCCTTTTCACCCAGTGATTCCACTTATGGGAATATACCCCAGGATCCCAAAATACCAATACAAAAAAACATATGTACCCCTATGTTTATGGCAGCAGTATTCAAAATAGCCAAGATTTGGAAACAGCCTAAGCGTGCCCATCAGTAGATGAGTGGATTAAAAAAAGCTGTGGTACATTTATATGGTGAAATACTACACAGCACTAAAAAAGAAAAACCTCTCACATTTTTTCAACAGCATGGATGGACCAGAAGAAAATTACATTAAGTGAATTAAGCCAGTCAGTGAAAGAAAAATACTACATGATCTCACTTATTTGTGGAATGTAATCTAATGAATACAATAAACCAATGAACAAAATAGTAATAGAAGCTTAGACACAAAAACACATTGATGCCTCCTGGCTGTTGTGGCTCAGTGGATTTAGTGTCGGCCTGTGAACTAAAGGGTTGCTGATTCAATTCCCAGTCTAGGGCACAGGTCTGGTTTGCCAGCCAGGTCCCTAGTAGGGTGTACATAAGAGGCAATCGCACATTGATGTTTCACTCCCTCTCTTTCTCCTTCCCTCCTACCCTCTAAAAACAAATAAATAAAATTTTAGAAAAAACAGATTGATGCCAAAAAAGTAGGGGGAATGAAAGATGGTGAAGGGTTTAACCAAGAACATTTATGCACAACCCATAGACACAGACAATAATATCGGGATTGGCTTGGGAATGAGGAGGTGTTAGGTGGCGGTGGGGAAAGGGAGAAAAAGCAGGAACTATAATGGCATAAAAAATAAAAATTAAATTCACAGAAAATAATAGAATTCCAAAATAAATAAAAATTGCATGTAGCTTCTGTTGCCAAATCATTTTTTTAATTCTTTCAACTCTCCCCACAGTCAAACCCAAGAATCAGTAATTACCAGTAACACACCATTAACTGTCATGTGCTTGGCAGCTTCACAGCACATCCCAGACTCTAAATTAACAACTAAGACTACCAAGAAAATTCTAATAACCTTTATTTACCAGTTTCTGTCTTCACTCTGTGAAAATATGATGATTTTGGTGACACGGTAACAAATGGTGTGTATAGTACATCCACCTCACATATTTAACTTTTTATACATCCAGAACCATCTTAAATGTTTCTACTTTATCTTTTCTAATAAATAGTTTGGCAAGGTTTCTTTGCAAAATAACATTAAAACTATAAATTATAGACTGTTAAGTAACACTAAGTAGTATGAAAATGATAAAAAAATTCAAATAACTTTGCAAATCTTCAAACTGTTTATTGAATTTTCAAAGCATGTTGCTTAAAATGAAAATTGAAATTACTTACTCCACGGCCATTGCAATGTCTAGAACTGCGGCATACACGTAGATCAATCATATATTTAATCTCTCGGCACTTAAATCTGACACACATCTAAAACAAAGCAAAAGGAAGAGAAATATAAAGTCAGCCAAATTATCAGATCGTATGTATTGGTAATACATAAGAAAAATTGAAGAAAATCCCAGAATTCATATTACCAAAGATTGGCATAAAAATCTAAATAATAAAGTAATAGTGAGTACACTGAAATAAATATAAAATAAGTTATTTATCTTCAGATTATAAAGATGTAATCATATATAAGAGGTTGGAATTTTTATTTTCTTATTGTCTAGTACCAAAAATCCTCTTAGGAAGATAAATTTCTGGAAAAATAATTTCATTAGGTCCTTGAGGAACTTTTTTTTAAGTGTCCAGGCTGGGCTCCACCCAAGACCATTATATTAAAATCACTAGGGGTGGAGTCCAGGCAATTATTATGAGCAGTCAGTATTGAGTACTGTCTGATGGGGAGTTCAAGTCTTACAATCACTGGTGTGAGGATACTCCCATAACAGGATACACCAAAATCAGAAGTGTCTGTAATCTGGCTGAATGGAAGTCCTAGCACAAGGGATGTAAAGAAGAAGCTACACTGAGACTGTTAGGAGAGGTGGAGACATGGAACATGCTGGTCCCACACCCATTTGTGGTAGATAAACACAGGAAGTCATATCTCAACTGCGGAGGTCCCACCTGAGGAGCAAGGGGTCCCAGCCCTACACCAGGGCCCCCAGTCCAGGGTTCCAGTGCCAGGAGAAGTCCCCATAACTTCTAGCTGTGAAAACAAGCCAGGATTGTGTCTGAGTGAGACAGAGGGCTTCTGGAATCCCAGGCAGTTTCCCCTAACCTAAAGGAGGTCGCAGCTGATATGAGAGATACAAACAAAATCTTTTCTTAAATACTGTTACATATATTAGGTGCAAGGTAATGACTAGCTTAAACATTACCGCTTAACATCAGTCACATACAAATACACCCAATATATGTAACAAGTAACAATATTTAAGAAAAGAGTTTGTTTGTATCTCTCAGATCAGCCACAACTTCCGCCAAGGTAAAGAGCCCACAAATGGACTTACTCAGACTTACTCCCCCTGAGCTCCAGCACTGGGGCAACAGCTTGAAGAAAAACAGGGACAAACAGGAAGAAACTAAATTGTCGAGCATCATGTTGAGAGCTAGAGTCGGGGCGGGGGGGCAGCTTACTACCACACTAAAGTGCTAGCAGAGGCCATTGTTCCTTTCCTGAGACTGGCCCCGCCCACAGGGCTGGCAGGCGGGCACCATATCTGAGTCTCCATGAACATGGCTCATACTGCTCACCCTGCCCTGGGGATTCTCTGAGACCCTGCCCCAACCAGCTTGCAGGCCCACCCAAGCTGTTTCCAGGGACTTTTCCATACAAATGGCCTCCCTTGCCTCATGCTGTGGGCTTCCCTAAAATCTCTCAAACAAGCAGCATTTGGCCTCTGATACCTCTTGCTAAGTGGCCCAAGGCCTTACACTGGCAGCAGCCAACCTTGGCTTGCAGCTTGGCTTCTCCTGGGCACCTCGAAGCCCAGCACAAGTAACAGCTACTGTCACTGTCAAGAGGACCCTAAGTACACACAACCAGTAAATGCAAAGTGATATGCTGGGTGCAGTCCTAATAAAGGACATTAAATAAAAGCTCCTAAGGAAACCTGAATGAAGTATTAGATTTAGTTAATAATAATGTATCAACATCAACAGCCCTGGCTGGTGTAGCTCAGTGGATTGAGCGCAGGCCTGTGAACCAAAAGATCGTGGTTCAATTCCCAGTCAGGGCACATGCCTGGGTTGCAGGCCAGTTCCCAGCGGGGGACACATGAGAGGCAACCATACATTGATATTTCTCTCCCTTTCCCTCTCTCCTACCCTTCCCCTCTAAAGATACATAAATAAAAATTTTAAAAAAAATAATGTATCAACATCGCTTCATTGATTATGACAAATGTATCAAAGGATTCATGGACATGGACAACAGTGTGGTGGTGATTGTTGGGGGGAGGGGAGTATAAGGGCACTAAATGGTAATGGAAAAATGCAATAGAGATTAAATCAAAAATAAATATTCTCAGGTTTTACTGTTGTCAGAGGCAAAGCCTCGTTTTTAACAATAAAAAAGGCTTTCACAAGTTGTGCTGATGGATTTCAGCCCAGCCTTGTTACTAAATTCTGTCATGGCAGCAGGGAGCTAAAGTAACCCTTTTAAGGTAGATAACTAATACTCTACCCAACACATTTACTTATGATAACATTTGGTCCTCACTAATGCTGCAAAAGAGATTGCTGATGACTGATCTAAACTGTTAAAAAGTCCAAAAACTCTTTTTAAACTTAGAAAATCAGTAGGTGGCACTCTCCCATAAAAGGGTAACTCTATAAGGCCTCGACCATTATAAAAAATATATATATCATATTAGTGTTAGATGTTAATAATGGAGGAAACTGGGTGTGTTGCCTACAGGTAGGGATGGGCAAGTGGGCAAGTGGGCAAGGGGAAAGAGGTGATGGTTTGCTGTAACATTGGATGGTTGTGTAACTCTGTAAGTTAATCAAAAGCAATGAATTGTACACTTACACCATAGGTGAATTTTATGGAAAAATGATACTTCAATCAGGTTGTTGTTAAATGCATTGGTTGGTATACTGTTAAAATGAGTATAACCATAAAAAAGTATTTAAAGCACTTATAATTCTGTACATTTAATTACCATCTCAGGACCACACGTAGTGCCATCTTCTACAAAGGTTTCATCTCTGTCTTCAGGTTCAGTATATGTCGTCTTTGTACTTTTAAGTACTCTGTCCGAGTGTAAGTATGTAGATACACACATTTCTTCTCGTACATGTGCATAAATCACAGACAAATTTGGACGTGATACTAATGCTTTATGTGGCCAGGAACAAACTAATTTTCCACACAGTGTATGACTAGAAGCATAAGGCATAAAAAATTCTTTTATTATTAACAAAGACTGCTGATACATCTAAGTTAAAAACATATTTTACCAATTTAAATCTATGTTTCAAGAATTTTCTCTCAGTAAAGTTTTCTGAACACACCAACTTATGTGTGATATGGCTCTTTTGTTTAATGAGGCAATGCAGCAAGGAAAAAATTAATGATTTTTGCAATCTGACAGACCTCGCCTCTCTTATATTACCTTCTGATATTTAAGTAAATGGTTGCTGGGCTTCAAATTTTTATTAGTGAAAAACAGAATAACTCTTACTATATATGTTTGATGTATTAAACATATTTATAATATACACTGCATATAAACTACTTCTAGCTCATTACAACAATAAACGGGCAATTTTTATGGTCATTGTAATATTATACACTTGTGTTATTTATAGGTAGTGGGTAATATGCTGTTCTGAGACCATGGAACAAAGAAAACTTGGTATAAAATACCATTTTAGTGAGCATGTAATAGTATATTCTAGGCTCCTAAAAACATATAACCTACATTACAAACAAATTAGAATTGTCTAAATACATACGGAAATTGACAATAGAATTCGCCACAGTTTCCAAATTTATCTCCTCCTGAATTTATTTCTTCATAGCAATGAAATGGAGCACCTCTAGAAGCTAAAAGAAAAAATAAGTAGATTATAATACATAATTCCAATTATCATTAAAGAAATAATAGACTCACTCTGGAAATCATAATGTGATCCCTAGGGAGACTTATAATTACCTAGCATTAAATAGTGGCTTGGGGTAGATCAAGGATTAAATTAAGATCCCCTCATTTTAAGCCTGCTATACTTTCTTCTGCACCAAACAAAACAGAAATGAAGTAATATCCATAATGAAATATTGATAAGAAGCCCAAAGATCACTTAATTCTTCTTCTTCCATACTAGATTCCTCATCTCTGTTCCCACGCATCCTAACAAACACTAAATAAGAACGGTTGGGTTTTAAAATTAGGAAAACATCAATGTTTATCTACTTAGGCACTTTTACATATTTAGTTATGTCTAATTTTAAAATCATTAATAATTCAAATGTGTATGATAGCTGCTTCATTCTGCAGACTTGGTGATTCAGAGGCTCATTGGGTTGATCATGTCAATCACATGTGATAAGAACAATCTTCTGTTGCTACCACTATTAATTGGCAAGGGACCGCCCTTTAGCAATTTCACACATTTTCATAGTTGGAGAACACTATCTAAGACTTTTACTATCTCTCCTGAAAGATATAATCCACACATATTCAGGGTGCTACAAAAGAGTCAAAATAGATGTGTGAGCAGAATCCACCATAATCAGCCTTTTTTCTTTTGAAAAGACCTACTCTTGAACTCACCCGATAATTAGCTTCTGTTTGCTTTACTCCAATCAAAATACTCTTTTGATTAAATCTAATTTAAACTTGACAATTCTCCCAAACTCTATATGGGACCAAGATTGGGATGGTAGAAAATTTAAGGGGGTAGGGGAACAAAAACATAATAATCCAATAACATCTTAATGCATTAAAAACATCAAACTTGATTGCAAGGAAAATCCGTAATGAACAAAACACTAAATTTTAGATAGGGACAGGTCATTGCTGTATGAAACTTTGCTCTACAGTGCCATTTAAAAGACCTTTCCAATCCTTCCTCAAGTGCGTAGGGAAGCACATCAGAAAGCCACCACTCTGCACAACCCAACATCCTCAACAGTGGCCTTTCCAGTGCAACTTTTGAGGCTCAGGATGGCAGGTATTTCTTCATTGTTTTCTTGACACCCAAGGTCCACTGCCCTGGTAGACTTACTCCTGGGCAGAATTTCCTTTTCCTGCCAAAATTATGCCTGCTGTAGTTCTATCACCCAATTTTCCTGGGGCCTGAGAGATTTAAGCATATAGGTATCAATTTTTCTGTTCTTGCCTACATTTGGCAGGCTTCAAAATGGGGTCACCATAAAACCCAAGTAAACAAAGAAAGATAGAGATCAGAAGTTTGGGACACTTTAGGACAGAAATTTGATACTCTTACAGCAGCACTTAAGTTAATGGGGTTCCCTAAACTCTGAGGGTGGAAGTTCCTTGACAGACTATGCCAACATCTGGTCACATCAGGAGTGGCAATGACCTGCTATGGGTGGGAATGGTCTCGAAGGAGATTCTGAAAAGGTAGTGAGATCAAGAGAATGCATTTTTTACCTGATAGGGCCAAGTAAAGGTCAATAATTGAGGGGTTTCATTTGTTTTGCAGGAGGCACTTCTGTTTGGTTTGTTCCCTAAGTGGCAAGAAGACTCTAGAAGTAAGGCATTAATTTTGTGTACTTTTATATACTTGTTCACCTTCATTGTTAATCCCTTGTGTTTTGTAATTCACAGTCTTTCCCACCACATTTTATTACCAGAAGCAGGGCTGCAATAAAGGTAACCGAGTATTTGTGTTTCTGTTTATGGGTAAGGAAACCCAGTGTCCTGCACTTTGTGACGTTGATCTCAATGCTCAAGAATATTACAAGCAGCTATTCCTAAGTCTCACCAGCAGCTGAAGTATAAAGTATAATCAAAATAACATCTTAGTTCCCTGTGGTTATATATATGAGACAGGGAGAGAAAAGGTCTAATTCCATAAAATGCTTCCATGTTAAATACTCCAAGTGCCATCTGTCACTGTTATGTCTAATGGAGCTTAGGAATAGCAAAATATAATAAAACAGGCTCTGGCTGGGGAGCAGAGGGTCTGATAAATACATCTCCTAGTGTAAAATAGAGGCTGCAGCCAAATGGAGACCTGGGCACTTGGGTGCCCAGGCTGAAGCTATGACACTCAGTAACACTGTTGACGGGAATGTAAACTGGGGCAACTACTATGGAAAACAGTATGGAGGTTCCTCAAAAATTAATAATAGGACTAAATAGATCCAGCAATTCCACTTCTGGGTATATATTCAAATGAATTGAAATCAGGATCTCAAAGAAACAGCTGCATCCCCATGTTCATTGCAGCCTGATTCACAATATCCAAGATGTGTAAACATCAGTGTCCACCAACAGCTTAATGTAAAAGACATTGTGTGTGTGCATGTATATATACAATTCAGCCATGAAAAGAATGAATTCCTGACATTTGACACAACACATGGATGAATTCTGAAGGCATTATGCTAAGTGAAATAAGTCAGAGAAAGACATATTATATAATATCACTTATTTGTGGAATCTAAAAAAAACAGACTCAGAGAAACAGAGAGTAGTGTGGTAATTATCAGGGTAGTGGAAACAGGGAGATATGGCCAAAGGGTAAAAAGTTCCAGTAACAGTGTTTACAAGTTCACAGGATCTAATGTGCAGCATAGTGGTTATAGCTAATAAAATTGTATTATATACTTGAAAGCTGCTAAAAGAAAAAAATAAGATTTCTTACTACAAAAAATGGTAATTACATAACAGGATGGAAGTATTAGCTAATCCTATGGTGGTAATCATCTAACAATGTGTACATATCAAATAAACATGCTGTAAACCTTAAATTTACATAGTGTCATATGTCAAGCATATCTCAATAATGTAGGGGTGGGGGAAGATATTCCAGAAGGAGAAAGATACCAACAACATTATAGTGCAGGAAGTACTAGTGAGTCCTCCCCTCTCACAAATGCATAGATTCAGCAATAATTCATAAATATATTCCCTTTGTGATGAATCCTAAACTAAATGAAAGTCTCCTTTACTCTGGGAGAATATAAAACCAGACTGACCAGAGCCAGTAGGGAGATTCAGGACAACTTCTCAATAGAGACCCTATCTTGTCAGTGCCTTTCAAGCAGGAAGAGACCATCTACCTCCTATTTTCACCCAGGAGAAGGAAGGGCTTTATGTGCATGCCCAGGACCTATACATTTCCAAAAGGGCTGCCCAAAGATCTGGAATCTGTCTTGCCAATTATTGGAGCTTTGGTGGGTATGGGCAATCTTCCTGCCCAGGAACCAACACGGGTAGCAGCTTGAGCTAGTGGACACCAATGGGACCCCTCCGGCTCAACACACAGTGAGTGCATGAATAATCCCAGATCTCACTTTCTGCCTTGGGGAGGTTGGAGGAAGAGTAAATCAGTTTCCTCTAGAGCTCCTAGTACCAAACAGAAATCATGGCACTTACAATATACTAATTTTTTAAAATGCACTAAAGGGATTCAACATCAGACTACAACAACCAGAAGAAAGGATCAGTGAACTCTCAGAGAAGTCACTGGAATTTATTTAGTAAGAGCAAATAAGATAAAAGAATGCAAAATAGTAAAGAAAGCTTAGACTTATGGGCCACAACCAAGGGGACTAACATATTCATTATGGGAGTTCCAGAAGAAAAAGAGAAAGGAAAGGATCAGAAAGCATATTCAAATAAATAATGGCTAAAAATTCCCCAAATTGGAGGGAAGATGGACATCCAGGTCCAGTAAGACCCAACAAATTCAAATAAATTGAACCCAAAGAAGTCCACATGAAGACACATCATAATCAAATTGCCAAAATTCAAACACAAAAAAAGAATTTCGAAGGTAGGAAAAAAAGTAAGTTGCCACATATAAGAGATCCCCTATATGAAAAATTTACACTACAAGTGGATTTTTCACCAGAAACTTAGAGTCCAGAAGGTGGTAGAATAATATACTCAAAGAAACAGCTGCACCCCCATGTTCACTGCAGCCTGATTCACAATATCCAAGATGTGTAAACATCAGTGTCTACCAACAGCTTAATGTAAAAGAAACTGTGTGTGTGCATGTATATATACAATAGAATAGAATTCAACCATGAAAAGAATGAATTCCTGAAATTCAAAGTGCTGAAAAGGAAAAAAATGCCAACAAAGAATACTATCCTGGGCAAAACTACCCTTCAAAAATTAAGGAGATATACAATCAAAAGCTGAAGGAGTTCATAACCAGTTGACCACCTTACACAAAATGCTAAAGTGAGTGACATCAGCATTGTGGTGGCACAGATAACTCTCCTTTCAAAAAAATCCACATGTATTTATTATGTATTCGGTCTGTTTTATTTGTTCAAGGAAGAACAGAAGACAGGAAAAATAGCTTCCTAGCTTCAAGAAATTAAAGATTTAGATGTAAATACAGAAAACATGATGTTAAAAGAGTAAAACACTACTAGCTGATGGGCTTCAGAATAAGTAAATAATGCAATGAAGCTTTTAAAAATTTTAGCTGGGTTATTTTAAAGAATCTTAGAGATAGCTTCTAAACACCAAATGAATTAGGTATTTTGTTTGGTCTTCCAGATTTCTTACTGTGTTAAAATATACATAATACAAAGTTTACCATCTAAAGCATTTTAAGTGTGCAGCTCAGTGGTGTTAAATACATTCACAATGCTGTGGAGCCATCACTACTATCTATTCCATTACTCTTTTCATCTTTTAAAACTGGAACTCCAGACCTACTTAAGAATGACTCCCCCTTTCTCCCTTCCCCAAGCCACATGCAACCGCCATTCTATTTTCTGTGACTATGATTTTGACTATGCTAAGTACCTCGTATCAGTGAAATCACACGTTTCCCTTTTTGTGACTAGCTTATTTCATTTAACACAATGTCCTCAAGGTTCATCCATGATGTAGCATATGCAAAATTTCCACCTTCTGAAGGCTGAATAATAGTTTGATATATTTTTGTTTATATGTATTTGTCACATTTTGCTTTATCCATTTATCTGTCAATGCACCCTTGGGTTGCTTCCAAGTTTTTGCTCTTGTGAATAATGCTCTTGACGTGGGTGTACAAATATCTCCTACAGACATTACTTTCAGTTTGGGGGGGTACATACCAGAAAAAGAATTACTGGGTCATATGCTAATTCTATTTTTAATTTTCTAAGAAGCCCCACAGTATTTTCAACAGTGGACGTACCATTTCATATCACCACCACCAAGGCACACGGGTTCCCATATCTTGACATCCTCACCAACACGTCATTTTTTGTGTTTTTTTTAACAGTAGCTATTGTAATGGGTGTGAGGTAGTATGTTATTGTAGTTTTGATTTTCATTTCTTAATTAGTAATGTTGAACTTCTTTTCACGCACTTATTGGCCATTTGTATATTTTCTTTGGAGAAATGTCTATTCAAGTCTTTGCTCATTTTTTAATTGAGCTATTTGTTTTTGTTGTTGAGTTTCAGGAGTTTTCTATATATTCTGAATATGAATTTCTTATCAGATATATGCTATGCAAATATTTCCTCTCAATGAAATTACAAAACAGCCAGAAAACAATAAGATGGCATTAGTAAGCCCTTACATTTGGAGCCAGATAATTTTTGTTGTGGGGAATGTTCTTTGCATTGTGGGACATTAAACAGCATCCCTGATTGTACCCACTAGAGACCAGTATCAATTTCAAGTTGCTAAAATCAAAAATGTCTTCAGGCATTGTATCTAGTAAGCAAAGGCCAAGGATGCTTCAAGTATTCCACAATGCACAGGACAATCCCTCTTGCCCCCACCTCCCACAACAAAGGAATGTCTGGACTTAAATTATCAATAATTCTGAGGTTGAGAAACATTGATATAACTGCTGAATGAGTACTCACATACCTTCAGGAGCCACACAACTCCGTTTGGTGACAGGTCTCCTTATTAATGTCTGTCACTTTAACTAATTAGATTTTGACTTTCTAGAGGATAGTCATCACCACCAAATTAATGACACAAAAACTTTAACATTTATTTTATGCCTAGAAGAGGGAGTTTCTTTAAGTTAAGAAATAACACTGAAGAACATGCTGAAGCTGCCAGACTTTTACAGAAACAAAATTTGGTAAAGAACATAGAAAAAGGTGATACATTTCCACTTGAGGTATATTACTGATCTAATTTTTAAAAAGACTTAATGCCTAAATTTAAGGTCCGTTGCCATATGTTTCTCTACTTTGGATGATATTGCTTCATGCAGAAGCTGTCTTTCAACATTATGCCACAAGCATATTTTGTCCAGAAACCAATAATTTGGTGGAATAATGATTTGTATTAAGTCTGTGAGATGAGATTTTTCTTGGTTGTTGCCTATAAATCATAACATGTGGTTTTTACATTGGAAAGCTAATGCCTACTCCAGAATTACATAAAACCCTCCACAAGACATTTCTAGTACCTTGTGTCTGTGACAGGCCTCCATAAATGACCTAGTCAAAGAATTACAGGTAATTTAGATTGAAATACTGTGATGGAGGCAAATTTACTTTTTTAAAAATTATTTCATTATTGTTCAAGTACAGTTGTCTGCATTTACCCCACCACCACTCCCCCCCCGACCCCAGCCATCCCCACCTCCCCACTTTGATTCCACCCCCACCCTTGGTTTTGTCCATGTGTCCTTTATAGTTGTTCCTGGAAACATTCCATCCCTTTCCGCCCATTATCCCCTCTAACCTCTCCTCTGGTTACTGTCAGCCTGTTCTCAATTTGGTTATAGTTTGCTTGCTTCTTTGTTTTGTTGATTAAGTTCCACTTAAAGGTGACATTTAGTGTTTGTCTTTCACAGCCTGGATTATTTCACTCAGTATAATACTCTCCAGATCCATGCATGCTGTTGGAAAGGGTAGGAGCTCCTTCTTTCTTTCTGCAGCATAGCATTCCATTGTGTAAATGTACCATAGTTTTTTGGGTGTTTTTTATTGCAATCTTTATTTAATTTCATTTTATTCATTTTTTAATTTTTATTTTAATTGTTGATCTTGTACAGTTTTCTGTCTTTTACTCCCATCCCAGCCCACCACCCCAGCCCTCCCAACCTCCTTCCAATTTCCACCCCCCAGAGTTTTTGTCCATGAGTCCTTTATACTTGTTCCTGTAAACCCTTCCCCTTTTCCTCTGAAATTCCCTCCCCCTCCCCTCTGGTCACTGTCAGCCTGTTCCCAATTTCAGCACCTTTGGTTATATTTTGCTTGTTTGTTTGTTCTGTTGATTAGGTTCCTGTTAAAGGTGAGATCATATGGTATTTGTCTTTCACTGCCTGGCTTATGTACCATAGTTTTTTGATCCACTCATTTACTCATGCGAACTTAGGTTGCTTCCAGCACTTGGCTATTGTGAATTGTGCTGCTAGGAACATTGGGGTGCATAGGTTCTGATGGATTGGTGTTTCATGATTCTTAGGATATAATCCCAGCAGTGGAATTGCCAGGTCAAAAGGCAGTTCCAGTTTCAGTGTTCTGAGGAAATTACACACTGTTTTCCACAGTGGTTGCACCAGTCTGCATTCCCACCAACAGTGCACTAGGGTTACCTTTTCCCCACATCCTCTCCAACACTTTCTGTTGGTTGATTTGTTTATGCTGGCCATTCTCACTGGTGTGAAGAGGTTTCTCATTGTGGTTTTAATTTGCATCTCTCTGATACCCAGTGATGCTGAGCATCTTTTCATATGTCTCTGGGCCCTCTGTATGTCCTCCTTGGAGAAGGGCCTGTTCAAGTCTTTTGCCCATTTTTTAATTGTTGTTTTTTGTTTGTTTGTTTGTTTGTTTTTGTTTTTTGTTTTTGTCTTCCTGGAGTGGACTTGTGAGTTCTTTTTATACTATGGAGATCAAATCCTTTTCCAAGGAATCTTTGGCAAATTTGTCTTCCCATACAGTCAGTTCTCTTTTAGTTTTAATGCTGTTTTCTTTAGCCATGCAGAAGCCTTTTATTTTGATGAGGTCCCATTTATTTATTCTTTCCTTTATGTCCCTTGCTCTAGGGAACATATCAGTGAAAACACTGCTGCGTGGAATATCTGAGATTTTTCTGCCTATGTTTCCTCTACAACTCGCATGCTGTCATGACTTATATTTAAGCCTTTTACCCACCTTGAATTTATTTTTGTGAATAGTGTAAGTTGGTGGTCTACTTTAATTTTTTGGCATGTAGCTGTCCAGATCTCCCAATTTGTTGAAGAGGCCATTTTTACTCCATTTTATGCTTCTGCCCGCTTTGTCCAATATTAATTGACCGTAGAGACTTGGGTTTATTTCTGGGCTCTCTGTTCTGTTACACTGGTCCATGTGCCTGTTTTTATGCCAGTACCAGGCTGTTTTGAATACAGTGGCCTTGTAATACAGTTTGATATCAGGTATTGTGATCCCTCCTACTTTGTTCTTCTTTCTCAAAATTGCAGCAGCTATACAGGGTCATTTATGGCTCCATATAAATTCTTGAAATGTTTCTTCTATATGTGTGAAATATGTCATTGGTACTTTCATAGGGATTGTGTTAAATCTATAAATTGCTTTGAGCAGTTTAGATATTTTGATGATGTTAATTCTTCCAATCCATGAACATGGCGCATGCTTCCATTTGTTTGTGTCTTCCTTAATTTCTTTCTTCAGTGTTGTATAGTTTTCTGAGTGCAGGTCTTTTACCTCCTTTGTTAGGTTTATTCCTAGGTACTTTATTTTTCTTGCTGCTATATCAAATGGGATTTTTTTCCTGATTTCTGTTTGTGATATTTCATTGTTGATGTATAAAAAATGCCTTTGATTTCTGAATATTGACTTTGTATCCCACTATTTTTCCAAATTCACTTATTAAATCAAGCAGTTTTTTCATGCAGTCTATAGGATTTTTTATGTACACTACCATGTCATCTGCAAACAATGACAGTTTTGCTTTCTCCTTTCCAATTTGGATGCCTTTTATGTCTTTTTTTTTCTTTTTTTGGTCTGATTGCCATGGCTAGGACTTCCAATACTATGTTGAATAGGAGTGACGAAAGCAGACATCCTTCTCTTGTTCCTGATCTTAGTGGGAAAGCTTTTAGTTTTTGCCCATTGAGTCGGATGTTGGCTGTAGGTCTCTCAGATATGACCTTTATTATATTGAGGAATGGTTCCTCTATTCCCACCTTTCTGAGTGTTTTTATCATAAATGGGTGCTCTACTTTACCAAATGCTTTTGCTGCATCTATGGATATGATCATATAATTTTTGTCTTTCCTTTTGTTTATGTGATGCATTACATTTATTGATATGCAAATATTGTATCATCCTTGCATCCTCAGATCAATGATCAATTCCATTTGATCATGGTGTATGATCTTTTTAATGTATTGGTGCATGCAGTTTGCCAATATTTTGTTGAGGACATTAGCATCTATGTTCATCAGCAATATTAACCTGTAATTTTCTTTGTTATGTCTTTATCTGGTTTTGAGATTAGGATGATGCTAGCTTCATAAAAAGAGTTTGGGAGTCTTCCATCTTCTTGAATTTTTTGGAAGAGTCTGTGAAGGATAGGTGTTAGCTCTTCCTTAAGTGCTTTGTAAAATTCTCCTGTGAAACCATCTGGTCCAGGGCTTTTGTGGGTGTCGGGAGTTTTTTGATTACTGCTTCAATTTTGTCTGCTGTTATTGGTCTGTTCAGGCTTTCTGCTGCTTCTTCATTCAGTTTTGGAAGATTATATTTTTCTAGAAATTTGTCCATTTCACCTAGGTTTTCAAATGTCTTGGCATACAGTTCTTCATCGTAATTTCTTACAATCCATGGTATTTCTGCGGTGTCAGTTGTAATCTCTCTTTTTTCATTTCTGATCGTGTTTATTTGAGTCCTCTCTCTCTTTTTCTTGATGAGCCTGCTTAAAGGCTTGCCCATTTTGTTTATCTTTTCAAAGAACCAGCTCCTGGATTTATTGATCCTTAGAATTGTGCTTTTAGTCTCTATGTCATTTAATTCTGCTCTGATCTTGCTTATTTCCTTCCTTCTACTTGCTCTGGGCTATCTTTGTTGTCATTCCTCCAGCTATTGTAGGTGTAGGGTTAGGATGTTTGTTTGAAATGTTTCTATCTTTTTTAGGTAGGCCTGTAACACTATGAACTTCCCTCTCAGGACTACCTTCGCTGTGTCCCATAAGTTTTGGATTGCTATGAGTTCAGTTTCATTTGTTACCAGGAACATTTTGATTTCTTCCTTGATCTCAATCTTGACCCATTTATTGTTTCATGGGAGATTGCTTCAATCTCCATGACTTTGAGTGTTTTTGAGCTTTTCCTTGAGGTTGGTCAGTTTCAGTCCCTTGTGATCAGAGAAAATGCTTGATGTAATTTCAGCTTTCTTGAGTTTGTTGAGGCTTGTTTTGTGTCCTATTATGTGGTCTATCTTTGAAAATGTTCATGTACATTTGAAAAGAATGTGTATTTTGCTTCTTTGGGATGAAGGGCTCTCTCTATATATATCAGTTAAGTCTATTTCATCTAGGGCATTGTTCAATGCCACAATATCTTTGTTGATATTTTGTCTGGAAGATCTGTCCATTTTTTACAGTGGGGTGTTAAAATCCCCTACTGTAATTGTGTTGCTGTCAATATCTTTGTTGAAGTCCTCTAAGATTTTCTTTATATATATTTGGGTGCTCCTATGTTGGACGCATATATATTTACAATGTTTATGTCTTCTTGATAGATTGTCCCCTTGAGTATTATGAAGTGGCTTTCTGGGTCTGTTTTTATGGCCCTTGTTTTGAAGTCTATTTTGTCTGATACGAGTATTGCTACTCGGGCTTTTTTCCCCTGTCCATTTGCTTGGAAAATTTGTTTGCAGCCCTTCACTTCGAGACTGTGTAGGTCTTTTGTCCTGAGGTGGGTCTCTTGTAGACAGCATATGTTTGGGTCATGCTTTCTTATCCACTCAGCTATTCTATGTCTTTTGATTGGAGCATTGAATCCATGTATGTTTAAGGTTATTATTATAGGTACTTATTCATTGGCATTTTACTTCCTTCATACCTGTTTTCCTCCCTCTCTCACTCTTTTTTTTCTTTTTCTTAAAGCAGTCCACTTAGTCTCTTGCAGTGCTGGTGGAAGAGGTGTATTTTTCAAGGCTTCTTTTGTGAGGACAAATTCTCAACAGCTGCCTATGACGTCCAAGCTCTGCAGGAAGCTTCAGAAAAATGGGGCTGTGTTTCAAAAATAAGTACAACAGTTGCCTGACAACCAGGCCCAGACTTGTCCTGTCTTAGACGCGTTAACACAAGTGATCACTTGGATTGTACAGACATTCATTCAAAATCAAGATGCTCTAGATGTTATGCTTTCCTCCAAAAAGAAAGTTGTACTATTTTAAGAGACAATGATTTTACTTATTCACATACAGTTTCTCCTAGAGGGCTTTAAAAACACTGCTAATACTAAAGAAACATTAAATAAAAAAAGTTACCTAAATAAAATAAACACCTAGGTAACTAACATCTCACTATCTAACATTAAAAATATCTGTCCAGCACAGAGACTTATTTTCCTGGTTTTACATGGGGGAAAGGTTGAATCTGGAACATACTTTTCTGTTTTTCCTGATTTTACTTGTAATTTATTATTACCTCAATATTTATGTTTTAAATACTATCCTAATGCAACCAGTGTCTTGACAGATGGCACAACTATGACTCTATAGAAATAAGAACAAAATTATAATTACCAAAACCTCTATTTCATCTCCTTCTTAAATTCCTGGCATTCACATTGATCTAGATAATATTTAGCATTTTCTCTTCTGATCTAAGGAAGGCATAAAGAGAGGACTGACAATAAAAAATTTCTCTCTCAAAGGATATAAACTGTATATGTGCAGGAAAATGTACAGTATTTCAATAAAGCCAATGGCCCACACATATATAGGAACCTGTCAAGCTGGACTGGACTAGTGAAAGCCCTCACTCTTCAGCAAGCCTCCTCGGACAGATCCCGTCTTGAAGGGCACATAATCAGTGACTAGCCCTGCTTTGTTCTAGTAAAAACTCTTTTTTTCACTTAAGTCTAAATCACACTCCATCACTTCAAATTCTATATAACATTTTGAGAAGTTGCATTTCTAGTGGAGGATTATTCCACTTGCAAATAAGAATTCCATATAAATTCACAGGAGTTTCTCTGTTTTTTTTACATAATCAAGAAAGTTTTATTCCCCTTAATAATAATATATGCCAGGCAAGATTTCCCTCATTAAGAAATTTCAACTACATTTTTGTTCTGTAGAGTTGAAGAACAGACCTAAAATAACTTAGAAACTAAGAAGAAAATATGGCCATTACCTCCTCCAATTAAAGTTTTACACTGTTTATCAAATGTCCGACATTTTCCTCCAAAACAGTGGGCTTCACCTGAACTACAACTTTGTCCATTGCGTGCAAAAGTGTCAGGCACACAGTGTGAGTCATATCCATTGCAATAGTCAGTAAAGTCACATTCTTCATCAACTGATTTCCTGCAAACTGTGCCACCTGGTTTTAACTAGAAGGAAAAAGAAACGTAAGATTACATGTCAATGATACTCAAGTTTTCTTTCCCTTCAGGCTTTGAATTTCCATCCAATTTTTTTTCTAAATTGCTAAGATCAATGAAGAAATTCTTCTTCTTAACCACCTAAGCACTGCATGGACTTTACTGTGCAAAAATGAGTGCGTAATGCTTCTCAGAGATGTGATGAACTCAAAGATAATCAAACCTCCATAATTATGAAAAAGAAATAAAGTAAAACTAAGGAATTAATATAAAAATTACTTGTAACCCATCATGGCTATGTTCAGATATGCACCCTTTGGTTCCTCCATATGCCATCCTTAAAGCAGATATCAGCAACCATTTACAAAACAAAAAAATATATACACCATAATCATTTAGAAAAAAGTTTGTAGATTTTCAAAGAAGAAAATTTAAGGAAACAGGAAATTCATTTCATATGCCACATTGCAAACAACTGTAAATAAAGTAACTTCTCCAATTAAAGTAACTTCTTCAGTGCTTACTCTTTAGCTGATAGCTTCCGGAGTTCCCTTTCTGCATGCCTGCCTTGGGCAAGAAACATAGAGCTTTCCTTACAGAAAACCCTTCCTTCAATTCAAACCCCAATTTCTCATGGCTATCATCATTATCCTATGCAAATTAAATCAAATTTGTTGAAGATTTCCAAGGTCCTAGAGGTCCAGTTTATATAAAACTCACACACATCCCCACCCCCAGAATAAGTTTTCTGTATACTCTTTCTCACGTTTTCAACATGTATTTGCTACCTGTACAAATTTTCCAAGTGATGGATAAAAGACAAAACACAACACATAATGGGTTGAACAATCAAATCAAAACCAGTAATCAGAATTGTTGGTAGAGGAAAATACATATAAATACAATGAAAAAGTGTTAACATTTGTTTCTTGAGAATATGTTTCCTTTTGTAAATATGCATATATGGCAATTTTAAAGTTATTTTAATTTAATTTGCTATTAAAATTTAATTTTTTACAGCAGTTTAAGTATCACAGAAAATACAAGGGGAAAGTATGGAGATTTCCCTTATAACCCCTGCCCCACACAAGCAAAGCTTGTGCCATTATCAACCTCTCTGACTAGAGTGGTATATTTGTTACAAATGATGAACCCACACTGGTGCACTGTAGAGGGTAAAAATAACAGTTTCACTTTACCCACATCACCCCTCCTGCAAGGTGCCACAGCACAAGCCCAACAGAGACCCTCTTGGGCTTGCGATTTCTCCAACAGGGATAGTGGAAGTAATATGAGAGGCTGGTTGCCCTTGAGACACTGTCCAAGAGGTACATTATTGTTCTGCCCCACCCAGAACACTCAAAAAATTGGCACAGTTGGACACTTTGAGGACACCTAGGAATGGGGAAAAGGAATGGGGTCTCACAGCAATCAGTGTGTAGATTGCAACAGTCAACCCCATATCCTGTTAACTTGTTCAGGATACCACCAAGAGCCCCAGTCATGAACCAATAGGATCCCCTCAAGTGAGGACACCCACAGTAGCCAACAAATACCCCTAGTACTTGAAACACATACCCTAGAGCTGGCACCCAATCTCCCCAGCCAGTGGTACACATAGGCCATCAATAGTATACACAATCCTGCACTCACACATGGATATCAGCAGCTGGCTTGACTCTCCTGTACTGGGAAAAGTTAGACAACCTTGAACACTTCAGGGCACTGCCTTAGGGGAAGCAAATGGGAGCCTCTCTGCCTCTGGATTAGCTTTGGGGGATTGAGAGAAGGCATACAATCCTAATTTCTCCACAAATTATGGAATAAGATTTCAGATATTATGGAAAATATCTGAGAGACCCCCAACACCATCTAGACTGACTTGATGACTGGCTTCTTAATCATCTTATTAATCATTTTGAGCTCAGTGGGATATAAGAGAGAACAGATAGACAAATAAATAAAAATCAGGAAAATAACACATGTATAAAATGAGAAGTTTAATAAAGAGAGAAATGGTTTTTCAAAAGAACCAAATAGAAATTCTGTATCTGAATAATAAAATGACTAAACTAAAAAATTCCATATAAAGACCTTCAAGAGTACAGTTGATCAAGTAGAAGAAACAATGGACTTAGAAACAATCATTTGAAATTATCCATTCACAGAACCAGAAAAATTAAAAAAGGAAAACCTACAGTACTTGTGAGATACCATCAAAAGAAACAGTATACCCATTATGGGAGTCCCAGAAGGGGCAGAGAAAGAAAAAGGAGCAGAAGCTTATTTAAAGAAATAATGACAGAAAATTTCCCAAATCTGGGAAAGGAAATGTACACAAAGCCAAAAGAACTCTAAATAGATTAAACATAGGGAGGTATTCAAAAGACACGTTACAAATAAACTATCAAAAGTCAACACAAAGAGAACATTTTGAAAGCAGTAAAAGTAATTATTGCACAAATGGGAACCCATATAAGAGTATAAGTAGATCACTCAGCAAATCTTTGCTGGCCAAGAGAGAGTGAGATGATATTTTCTAAGTGCCAAAAGAAAAATCACTTTCCAACTAATAAAACTACACCTAGTAAAGATGTCCTTCAGAAATGAAGAAAAGATAAGACTTCTCCAGAAAAACAAAAACTGAAGGAGTTCATCGTCATAGACCTGTCTTTAAAAAATGCTATCTTCAAATCAAAATAAAAAGATGCTGATTATCAATATGAAAGTATAAAAATCATTAGTAATGTTAAGTATTGTGAAATTCAGAGTACTCCAACAGTGTAATATATTGGTATGGAAATCACTTTAACTCTAATGTAAAATTTACAAGACAAAAGTATTAAAAATAACTATAGCTGCAATTACTTGTTCATGGATACAAAATATAAAAACATATTAAAATAAAATATCAACAGCATAAAATAGGGGGCGAAGTAAAGGTGTAAAGTTTTTGTATGAGATCAAAGCTGTTATCAGCTTAAAACAGACTATTATAATCTTAAAGTGTACAGTGTAATCTTTGTAGTAATCATAAAGAAAATACAGGTAGTTGTACACAAAGATAAAGATAAGTGAATCAAAGCATATCACCATAAAATATCAGCAAACCACAACATAAGACAATAAGAGAGAAAAAGTGAGATAAAAGAACGAAAAAAATGAACAATATGGCAGAAGCAAACTTTCCTTGTCAATAATTACTTTAAAAGTAAGATCCAACCATATGCTATCTGCAAGAAACTCACTTAGCATTCAGGAAACACAGAGACTAAAAATGACGGGATAGAAGAATGAAGGTATGGAAAAATGCAATTGGCAATCAGAAAGAGCAGGGAAGGCTACCTTTATGTCAGATAAAATAGATTTTAGGTCAAAAACCATCACATTAGTAAAGAAGGTTCTTAGATAATGAAAGAGGTTAATTCATCAGGGAGATATAACAATTATAAATATATTATGCACTCAACATCAGAATACCTAATATACAAAGCAAATATAATCATAATTGAAGAGATAGTCACCTAAAACCACAACAATAATAAATAGAGATGATAAAAACAATAGAAAACACCACTGAAAGTAAGAGCTGTTATTTTGAAAATAAAATAAAATTGTCAATTTTATCAATAAAATTGACAAAACTTTAACTGGGCTAAGAAAAAGGAGAAACCAAGTAAGTTATAAATAAAAGAGGTGACGTTACAACAGATATCACAGAAATACAAAATATCACTAGAGGCTACAATCATATACAAACAAACTGCATAACCTAGAAGAGATACATCAATTCCTAGAAACAAATTAACAAGATTAAATCATAAAAAATAGAAAATCAGAATAAACCAGTAATGATTAAGGAGACTGAATCAGTTATCAAAAACCTGGCAACAAAGAAAAGCCCAAGATTAGATAAATCAGGTAATTAGATTATCAGGTAAATTCTAACAAACATTTCAGAAATAACGCCAATTCTCAATTTCTTCAAAAAAAAACTGAAGAAAAAGAACCACTTAGAAATTCATTTTAAAAGGTCAGATTGACCCTGATATCAAAGTCAGACAGAACATTACAAGAAAATAAAACTATACACCAATGTAGTACCTTGATCTCATGAACAAGCCTGATGAACATAGGTATAAAAATTCTCAACAAAATACTAGCAAGCCAAATTCAACTGCACAGTAATAGGATCATACACCAGGATAAAGGGGGATTTTATCCTTAGGATGCAAGGATGTTTGAACACACGCAAATCAATAAATGTTATACATCACTTTAATAGACTGAAGGGTAAAAATATGATCATCTTAATAGATGAAGAAAAAGCATTTGACAAAATTCAGCATACTTTCATGATAGTATATCAACCACTTTTACAGAGAAGGAATGCACCTCAATATAATAAAGGTTACATATGACAAATCCATAGCTAACATGACAAGGGTGCCCTCTTTTACCACTTCAGTTGAACTCACTACTAAAGTCCTAGTCTGAGCAACTAGGCAAGAAAAAAAAATAAAAGTCATCCAAATTGGAAAGTAAGAATTCAACACATCTCTGTTGAAGGTGACAGTACCGTACATATAGAAAACCCAAGGAGACTGGAAGGTGGCAGCCAAGTAAGTGGAAGCTGAGCCCACTTGCTCATGCCCCCAGCACAAATTTTTAGCTGATCTTCCAACAAATGACCTAAACAATCAACTGACAGGCTCACAGTTCTTCTTGTCATCTGAGGCTCACAGGCTTCTTGTGAGCCTCAGCTGACAAGAAGAAAATCCTGTCTGCAGATGACATAATCTTATTTGCAGAATATCTTAAAGAAGCCACCAAAAAACAGAACAGAGAAAAAATTCAGTAAAGTCATAGGATATGAAGTCAGACTATAAAAATGTCTGCATTTCTACACATTTACAGCAAAATGTATAGAGATTTTTTTCCTTTTTTAAAAATTACTTTACTGTTGGTCAATTACAGTTGTCCACATTTTCTCCCCACCACTCCCCCCCACCCCAGCCAAACCCACCTCCCTCCTTTGCTTCCAACCTTCCCCTTGGTTTTCTCCATGTGTCCTTTATAGTTCCTGAAAATGCTTCTCCCCACTGTTCCCTGCCCTCTCCCCTCTGGCTATTTTAGGTTGTTCTTAATTTCAATGTCTCTGGTTATATTTTGTTTCCTTTTTTCTTTTGTTGATTAGGTTCCAGTTAAAAGTGAGATCATATGGTATTTGTACCTTACCACCTGACTTATATTACTTAGCATAATGCTCTCCAGATCCATCCATGCTGTTACAAAGGGTAGGAGCTCCTTCTTTCTTTCTGCTGTGTAGAATTCCATTGTGTAAATGTACCACAGTTTTCTGATCCACTCATTTACTCATGGGCACTAAGGTTGCTTCCAGCACTTACAATTGTAAATTGTGCTGCTAGGAACATTGGGGTGCATAGGTTGTTTCGGGGCTCTTTGGGTATAATCCCAGCAGTGGAATTACCAGGTCAAAAGGCAGTTCCATTTTTAGTTTTCTGAGGAAATTCCATACTGTTTTCCACAGTGGCTACACCAGTCTGCATTTGCACCAACAGTGCACTAGGGTTACCTTTTCTCCACAACCTCTCCAACACTTGTTTGTTGATTTGTTTATGATGGCCATACTGACTGGTGTGAGTGGTATCTCATTGTGGTTTTAATTTGCATCTCTCTGATAGCCAGTGATGCTGAACATCTTTTCATATGTCTCTGGGCCCTCTGTATGTCCTTCTTGGAGAATTGTCTGTTCAAGTCCTTTGCCCATTTTTTAATTGGGTTTTTTGTCTTCCTGGAGTGGAGTTGTGTGAGTTTTTTATATATTCTGAAGATCAAACTCTCATCAGAGGTATCATTGGAAAATATGTTTTCCTATATAGTTGGTTGTCTTTTCATTTTAATGCTGTTTTCTTTAGCTGTGCAGAAGCTTTTTAATTTGCTGAGGTCCCATTTGTTTCTTCTTTCCTTTATGTCCCTTGCTTTAGGGGACATACCCATGAAGATGTTAGTTCGTGGAATGTCTGAGATTTTCCTGCCTATGTTTTCCTCTAGCACTTTTACGGTGTCACGACTTACATTTAAGTCTTTTATCCACTTTAAATTTATTTTTCTGTATGGTGTAAGTTGGTGGTCTACTTTAATTTTTTTGCATATACCCATCCAGATCTGCCAACACCATTTGTTGAAGAGGCTATTTTTACTCCATTTTATGCTTCTGCCCCCTTTGTCCAATATTAATTGACCATAAGGACTTGGGTTTATTTCTGGGCTCTCTGTTCTGTTCCATTGGCTATGTGCATATTTTATACCAGTACCAGGCTGTTTTGATTACAGTGGCCTTGTAATAAAGTTTGATATCAGGTACTATGATCACTCCTACTATGTTTTTCTTTCTCAAAATTGCAGCAGCTATGCAGGGTCATTTACGGCTCCATATAAATTCTTGAAATGTTTGCTATATATCTGTGAAGTATGTCATTGGTACTTTAATAGGTATTGCATTGAATCTATAAATTACTTTGGGCAGTTTGAACATTTTCATGATGTTAATTCTTCCAATCCATGAACATGGAACATGCTTCCAATTAGTTTGTGTCTTCCTTAATTTCTTTCTTCGGTGTTGTATAGTTTTCTGAGTGCAGGTCTTTTACATAGTTGATTAGGTTTATTCTGAGGTAGTTTATTTTTCTTGTGGCTATATCAAATGGAATTTCTTTTCCTCAATTCTGTTTCTGATGTCTCATTGTTGGTATACAAAAATTAATTTGATTTCTGAGTACTGACTTTGTATCCCACTGTTGTGCCAAATTCATTTATTAAGTCAAGCAGTTTTTTGGTGGAGTCTACAGGATTTTCTATGTACACTATCATGTCATCTGCAAACAATGACAGTTTTGTTTCCTCCTTTCCAATTTGGATGCCTTTTATTTATTTATTTTTCTTGCCTGATTGCTGTGGCTTGGACTTCCAGTACTATGTTGAATAGCAGTGCTGAAAGTGGGCATTCTTGTCTTTTTCCAGATCTTATTGGGAAAGCTCTAAGTTTTTGTTCATTGACTATGATGTTGGCTGTAGGTCTCTCAGAAATGACCTTCATTATGTTGACGAATGGCCCCACTATTCCCACTTTTCTGAGTGTTTTCATTGTAAATGGATGTTGTACCTCATCAAATGCTTTTAATGCATCTATTGATATGATCATGTGATTTTTGTCTTTCATTTTGCTTATGTGGTGTATTATATTTATTGATTTGCAAATATTGCACCATCCTTGGATCCCTGGGATGAATCCCACTTGATCATGGTGTATGATCTTTTTAATGTATTGTTGGATGCAGTTTGCCGATATTTGATTGAGGACATTAGCATCTATGTTCATCAGCAATATTAACCTGTAATTTTCTTTCTTTGTTATGTCTTTATCTGGTTTTGAGATTAGGATGATGCTAGCTTCATAAAAAGAGTTTGGGAGTCTTCCATCTTCTTGAATTTTTTGGAAGAGTCTGTGAAGGATAGGTGTTAGCTCTTCCTTAAGTGCTTTGTAAAATTCTCCTGTGAAACCATCTGGTCCAGGGCTTTTGTGGGTGTCGGGAGTTTTTTGATTACTGCTTCAATTTTGTCTGCTGTTATTGGTCTGTTCAGGCTTTCTGCTGCTTCTTCATTCAGTTTTGGAAGATTATATTTTTCTAGAAATTTGTCCATTTCACCTAGGTTTTCAAATGTCTTGGCATACAGTTCTTCATCGTAATTTCTTACAATCCATGGTATTTCTGCGGTGTCAGTTGTAATCTCTCTTTTTTCATTTCTAATTGTGTTTATTTGAGTCCTCTCTCTTTTTTTCTTGATGAGCCTGCTTAAAGGCTTGCCCATTTTGTTTATCTTTTCAAAGAACCAGCTCCTGGATTTATTGATCCTTAGAATTGTGCTTTTAGTCTCTATGTCATTTAATTCTGCTCTGATCTTGCTTATTTCCTTCCTTCTACTTGCTCTGGGCTATCTTTGTTGTCATTCCTCCAGCTATTGTAGGTGTAGGGTTAGGATGTTTGTTTGAAATGTTTCTATCTTTTTTAGGTAGGCCTGTAACACTATGAACTTCCCTCTCAGGACTACCTTCGCTGTGTCCCATAAGTTTTGGATTGCTATGAGTTCAGTTTCATTTGTTACCAGGAACATTTTGATTTCTTCCTTGATCTCAATCTTGACCCGTTTATTGTTTCATGGGAGATTGCTTCAATCTCCATGACTTTGAGTGTTTTTGAGCTTTTCCTTGAGGTTGGTCAGTTTCAGTCCCTTGTGATCAGAGAAAATGCTTGATGTAATTTCAGCTTTCTTGAGTTTGTTGAGGCTTGTTTTGTGTCCTATTATGTGGTCTATCTTTGAAAATGTTCATGTACATTTGAAAAGAATGTGTATTTTGCTTCTTTGGGATGAAGGGCTCTCTCTATATATATCAGTTAAGTCTATTTCATCTAGGGCATTGTTCAATGCCACAATATCTTTGTTGATATTTTGTCTGGAAGATCTGTCCATTTTTTACAGTGGGGTGTTAAAATCCCCTACTGTAATTGTGTTGCTGTCAATATCTTTGTTGAAGTCCTCTAAGATTTTCTTTATATATATTTGGGTGCTCCTATATTGGACGCATATATATTTACAATGTTTATGTCTTCTTGATGGATTGTCCCCTTGAGTATTATGAAGTGGTTTTCTGGGTCTGTTTTTATGGCCCTTGTTTTGAAGTCTATTTTGTCTGATACGAGTATTGCTACTCGGGCTTTTTTCCCCTGTCCATTTGCTTGGAAAATTTGTTTGCAGCCCTTCACTTCGAGACTGTGTAGGTCTTTTGTCCTGAGATGGGTCTCTTGTAGGCAGCATATGTGGGGGTCATGATTTCTTATCCATTCTGCTATTCTGTGCCCTTTGATTGGAGCATTTAATCAGTTCATGTGTAGGATTATTATTGATAGGTACTTATTCATTGCCATTTATTCATACCTGTGTTGCTCTCTCTTTCACTGTTCTTCCTCCTGTTCTTAAAGCAAAACCCTTTAGCATCTCTTGGAGAACTGGTTTGGAGGAGGTATATTCTTTGAGGCTTCTTTTGTCTGGGAAGCTCCTTATTTGTCCTTCCATTTTAATAGAGAGCCTTGCTGGATAAAATAATCTTGGTTGCAGGCCTGTGGTTCTCATTACTTGAAATATTTCTTGCCATTCCCTTCTGGCTTGGAGCATTTCCCTTGAGAAGTGAGCTGCTAACCTTATCAGGGCTCCCTTGCATGTTACCTCCTTTTTCTCCCTCGCTGCCTTTAAAATTCTCTCTTTGTCCTGGAATTTTCCCATTTTAATGATGATGTGTCTTGAAGTGGGCCTCTTTGGGTTCCTCTTGATTAGGTTTCCTGGATTTGGGTGACTTTTTCTCTCACCCAATTAGGGAACTTTTCCATCATTACTTTTCAAACAGGTTTTCTATCCTTTGCTCTTCTTCTTCCTCTTCTGGTATCCCTATTATATGTATATTATTATGTTTCATGTTGTCCTGTATTTCCCTTAAACCCTCTTCATTCTTTCTGACCCTCTTTTCTTTTTCTTGTTCATTCTGGGTGTTTTTTTCTACTTTGTCCTCCAGCTTGCTGATCTGATCCTCTGCTTCATCTAGCCTAGTTTTGATTCCTTCTACTGTGCTCTTCCATTCAGATATTGTATTCTTCATTTCCTCTTGGCCCTTGTTGATAGTTTCTATTTCCTTTTTCCTGTTGGTATAGTTTGCAGTGAGTTAACTGTAGTTTCCCTGTAGTTTTTGGTAATTCTCTGTGAGTTCATTGAGCTTCCTGAAAGCCATTGGTTTGAACTCAATATCTGATAGTTGTGTTGCCTCTATTTCGCTTAGCATTCTTTCTGAGTCTTCCTCCTTTCCTTTCATTTGGGGATTGTTTCTTTGTCTTCCCATTGTTTGTGAGACTCTTCTTGTTAGTCTCTGCTTCTTAAATTGATCTGTTCTGCCTCTCTGGGTTTCTGGTGTGAACTGCTATGGTAGAAGACTTGTGAGATTCAGTGGTATAGACTCCTGGACCTCCTGAGCTTGCTGGTCTTGGGCTGTCATTTATGTTGGCTCTCTCCGTATGTCTTTGGGTTGTGATTGTTGTTGGGGGTTTCCTTTGGAGGGTCCTTCCCTCTAACTGGTTAACTGAGGGTCACTCCATCCACCACCTCTTGTATTCTGTTCTGCAGGTGTGGGCCGGTTGCATTGAAGCTGGTTCTTCTGTGTGTACAAGGTTTTGAGGAGTCTCTCTTGCTCTTGTTCAGTTGTTTGTTTTTAGTAATTTCTCCACCATTTAGTTTTATTTCCAGATAGATCCTCGGTTGACTTAGTGTGTCTTCCACTCCCTCCTTCACCTTCTTCTGTTGTTATCCATTGGTGGTTCCTTTGTTGGTGGGTTTCCTTTCCCAGCAGTTCTCCTGGTGTTCACAAATTCCACCTACTCTTTTTTGTGATGAATTGGAGGGGGAAGGCAAAATGGTTTAAGACAGCAGGAGTGTATTCTATGATTTCAAAGTACCAACCCATAGAGAAGAGATAGAAGATCCTTTGGCTATGTATAGTGTTAACCATGATATTTCACCCAACTAGCCACTTTTTAGAAAGGGCCGAAAGAAGATAAGACTCTTGTTGGGGGAGAGAGGATTTTGATTTGGATCTAGAATGCAGGGTGCTTGTGAGAGGTCAGATAATAAGATAAAGTGAGAGTAAAGGATAGAAAATAGGTGTACTATGTGAGAGAACAGAGTTAACCACAACAGTAATAAAGTTCAGGAAACACTGAAGAGGCCTACATCTGGCAGGGGTGCTGTATAGTATTTACAATTGTATGGAACAGCAGTTATTTACAATAGTAATGGAGCAACAATCATATGACAGAGTCTATGTTATGTGGATAACAAGAATAGAAAACATAGGAAGGACCTAGAGTAGTGTGCTTATGGAACACAAGTGAAATAAAAGACATAAATTAAAAACACACTATGAGAGAAGATGGCAGTGTGATAGGAGGGAGCAGACCCCATCTCCCCTCTACACACAGGAGAAAAACCGGGCCAATCTACGGAAGATCAGAGCAGACAAGGAACAGTAACACAGCATATCTGAAAACAAGAGGTTGGGAATTGTAGCGGACACTGAAAAACCAGCAGTAAGGAGAGCTTTTCGGAACATTAGGAGCCCAGGGTTCCAGCTTGGGCGGAGAGCCAGGCGGCTGAGGCCCTGGCCCGGCACTCCACCAAGCCCATCCCAGGGCTCTGGGGAGGGAGCTGGGTCAGCCGCTGAACCGGCTGGGAGATCTCAGGGGCCACCTCGAGCGGCAGAGCGAAAGTGGGTACCCCCGCGCCAGGTCACTGCGTGACTTTGAACCGAGTTTTCGTGGTCGCCGGGCGACTAGGAAAGCACAGTCGCTCCAACCGCTGACAGAGGTGCGTGTGAAGTGAGACAGCTGCATGAAAATAGGTACCCTCAGGGGACCCCACACGGTCGCAGGATAGTGAAAACATAGGCACTGGCCACTGGAGACAGCTGTGGAGCGCCCGTGCCAGATCACAGGCCCCGTGCTTGAACGCAGACAGCTCAGGTCCAAGGCGCAGGTGCGAGAAAGCCGCTGGAGTGTAGGCCCCGCTCAGGGGCAAAGACAGGCTGCCCCGAACACAGAAAGCCTCCCAGGGCAAAGGCAGGCAACTGTGAACAACTGGAGAACCTAGCACACATCCATAAACTCGGAGAAGTGCGCGTACACCAGAAGGCTGAGAACACACGCTGGAAACCCTGTGGGGAGAGGCGCCCACTAACACTGGGATACATAGCACAATGAGGACTGAGTTCTGAACACAGAGAAAAGCAATAAGATCACCCCTCGGCCACTGCAGCCAGCAAGACCAGAAAAGCCGGCTCTGCAAGTTTGAAAACAACAAGAGGTTTTTTTTTTGTTTTTGTTTTTTTAAACATATATTTTTATTTTTTATTTTATTTTTTTCTTTTTTAATATTTTGTTTTGCTTTGCTTGTTCTTTATTTTTTTTTTTTTGGCTGTTTATATTTGTGTGGGTGTGTCTGTTTTTTGTTTTGCCAGTTTGTTTGTGTCTTTTTGTTTGTATGCCTGTCTATTTATATGAGTTTTTAACTATTCCTTCTTCTTTATTTTTATCTTCTTCTTTACTCCCCAACACCTTTTGCCTTCCTTGAATTCCTTCTTGTCTTATTCCATCTTCCTTTCCTTCCAATTTTATCTCTTATACCTTCCTCTTTTTTCTTATTTCTTCTTTTTTTCATTTCCCCCCTCTTCTTTTTTTAAATACCCACGAGTGAGACAAAACAAACAAACAAGCAAGCCTGGAACTGTGAAAAAAAACCAGAGTTGGGCCCCAAAAGAGGGTATTCCAGCTGATGAGACAGTGGAAGCTGTGAACAACAGGATATCCAAAGGAGAATCCACCACTGAAACTCACAGATATTCTACCACAGAAGGTCACACCACAAACCCAGGGAGCCAGAACACATCAATTTAAGAAGTTGAGGCTAACAACAAGAGTCTTACAAGCAATGGGAAGACAAAGAAACAACCCCCAGATGAAAGGAAAGGAGGAAGCTCCAGAAAGAATGCTAAATGAAACGGAGGCAACTCAACTATCAGATACAGAGTTCAAAGCAATGGTTGTCAGGAAGCTCAATGAGCTCTCAATGAGCTACCAGAAACTACAGGGAAGTTATGATGAACTCACAGCAAACTATATCAACATGAAAAAGGAAATAGAAACTATCAAGGGCCAAGTGGAAATGAAGAACACAATCTCTGAACTGAAGAACACAGTAGAAGGAATGAAAAGCAGAATCGATGAAGCAGAAGATCAGATCAGCAAGTTGGAGGACAAAATAGAAAAAAACACTCAGAATGAGCAAGATAAGGAAAAGAGGCTTAGAAAGAATGAAGAGGGTTTAAGAGAAATGCAAGACAACATGAAACGGAATAATATTCGTATAATAGGGATACCAGAAGGAGAAGAACAAGAACAAGGCATAGAAAACCTGTTTGAAAAAGTAATGATGGAAAACTTCCATAATTTGGTGAGAGAAAAAGCCACACAAATCCAGGAAACACAGAGAGTCCCAATCAAGAGGAACCCAAACAGGCCCACTTCAAGACACATCATAATTAAAATGGCAAAATTCCAAGACAAAGAGAGAATCTTAAAGGCGGCAAGGGAGAAAAAGGAAGTAACATACAAGGGGGCCCCAATCAGGTTAGCATCTGACTTCTCAGTGGAAACGCTCCAAGCCAGAAGACAATGGCAAGAAATATTCCAAGCAATGAGAACCAAAGGCCTGCAACCCAGACTACTTTACCCAGCAAGGCTTTTAATCAAGATAGAAGACCAAATAAGGAGCTTCCCAGACAAAAGAAGTCTAAAAGAATACACCTCTACCAAACCAATTCTTCAAGGGATACTAAAGGGACTGCTTTAAGGGAAGAAAGGAAAAGACAGAGAGAGAAAGAGAGAAACACAAGTACAAAAATGGCAATGAATAAATACCTATCAATAATAACCTTAAATGTAAATGGATTAAATGCTCCAATCAAAAGACATAGATTAGCTGAATGGATAAGAAAGCATGACCCCCACATATGCTGCCTACAAGAAACCCACCTTAGGACAAAAGACATACACAGGCTCAAAGTGAAGGGCTGGAAACAAATTTTCCAAGCAAATGGTCAGGAAAAAAAAAGCTGGGGTAGCAATACACATATCAGACAAAATAGACTTCAAAAGAAGGGCCATAAAGAGACCCCAGAGGGTCACTTCATAATACTCAAGGGAAGAATCCACCAAGAAGACATAAATATTGTAAATATATATGCACCCAACGGAGGAGCACCTAAATACATCAAGAAAATTTTAGAGGACTTCAAGAAAGATATAGACAGCAACACAATTATAGTAGGTGATTTTAACACCCCACTGTCAAAAATGGACAGATCTTCCAAACAAAATATCAACAAAGACATTGTGGCACTGAACAACACTCTAGAGGAAATGGACTTAACTGATATATATAGAGCCCTTCATCCCAAAGAAGCTAAATACACTTTCTTTTCAAATGCACATGGAACATTTTCAAAGATAGACCTCATGATAGGACACAAATCAAGCCTCAACAAATTCAAGAAAATTGAAATCATACCAAGCATTTTCTCTGACCACAAGGGACTGAAACTAGAAACCAACCCCAAGGAGAAAAACCCAAAACCCTCAAAATCATGGAGATTGAATAGCATGCTATTAAACAATGAATGGGTCAAGAATGAAATTAGGGAGGAAATCAGAAAGTTTCTGGAAACAAACAATAATGAACTCACATCGACCCAAAACTTATGGGACACAGCAAAGGCAGTCCTCAGAGGGAAGCTTATAGTGATACATGCCTATCTAAAAAAGACAGAAACATCTCAAACAAACAACCTAACCCTTCGCCTACAAGAACTCGAGGAACAACAACAAAGACAGCCCAGAGCAAGTAGAAGGAAAGAAATAACCAAGATAAGAGCAGAATTAAATGACATAGAGACTAAAAGCACAATCCTAAAGATCAATGAATCCAGGAGTTGGTTCTTTGAAAAGATCAACAAAATCGACAAGCCTTTAAGCAGGCTCATCAAGAAAAAAAGAGAGAGGACTCAAATAAACACAATCAGAAATGAAAGAGGAGAGATTACAACTGACACCGCAGAAATACCATGGATTGTAAGAAATTACAATGAAGAACTGTATGCCAAGACATTTGAAAACCTAGGTGAAATGGACAAATTTCTAGAAAAATATAACCTTCCAAAACTCAATGAAAAAGAAACAGAAAGCCTGAACAGACCAATAACAGCCGGTGAAATTGAATCAGTAATCAAAACACTCCCGATGCACAAAAGCCCTGGACCAGATGGCTTCACAGGAGAATTCTACAAAACATTTAAGGAAGAGCTAACCCCTATTCTCCACAGACTATTCCAAAAAATCCAAAAAGATGGAAGACTCCCAAACTCTTTTTATGAAGCCAGCATCATCCTAATCCCAAAACCAGATAAAGACACAACAAAGGAGAACTTCAGGCCAATATCGCTGATGAACATAGATGCTAAAATCCTCAACAAAATATTGGCAAACCGCATCCAACAACACATTAAAAAGATCATACACCATGACCAAGTGGGATTCATCCCAGGGATGCAAGGATGGTCCAACTCTGGTGTTTTCATAATTCCAAGTTTTATTTATCTCAGTTGTTGAAGAAGAAGAGGGAGAAGGAGGAGGAGGAGGAAGTGGAGGAGGAGGAGAGGAAGAAAGAAGAGATACAAAGGGAAAGAAGAAAGAAAGAAGGAAGGAAGGAAGGAAGGAAGGAAGGAAGGAAGGAAGGAAGGAAGGAAAGAAAGGAAGAAGGAGTTAAAAGAAAAAATAGGACTTCCAGACAAGATGGAGGCATAGGTGGACACACTGTGGCTCCTCTCACAACCAAAATTAAGGACAATAAATATTTAGAAACAAGAAAACACCCAGAACTGATAGAGAATTGAACTGTACGGAAGTCCAACAACCATTCATCCAGACCAGTAAGAGGGGTAGAGTTGCGGCAGGAAAAAGTGGAGGTGCAGACCTGGGCATGCAGGCAGCAGCGGCTGGCAGATCCCAGATATACAGGCAGTGGCTAGGACACTCCAGGTGCACAGGCCATGGTTAGCGGACCCTGGGCACAAGGGGGGCAATTGTGCAGACCCAGTGAGGCCGCATAAGGCGGCTGGCTGAAGAGGTGGTCCCACATTCATGTGCAGATAATCCAGGCAAAGGGACTGGAATCCGAGAGAGAGCGGAACAAGCACCGTTGTTCCCTCTTGGACCCTGGCCCCACATACAACGTCACTACTCAGTGACTGGGCAGACCGGCCCCCCTCCACCCCAGGGAACACTTAAGGCTCCACCCCTCACTACACAACAGCTGCGACCAGACCAAAAAAAAGGCTCAAACAGGAGAGCAAATCAAAGCCCCAGAGCCAATTCACCTAAGCAACAAAGAGATAGCCAACCTATCAGATGCACAGTTCAAAGCCCTGGTGATCAGGATGCTCCCAGAATTGGTTGATTTTGCTCACAAATTAGATGAAAAAATGCAGGCTACAATATGTGAAATGAAGGAAGATGCATGGGGAACTGATAGAGATGGAAGGAAAACAGGAACTCAAATCAATGGAGTGGACCAGAAGGAAGAAACTAACAACCAAACAGAAAACGAGGAAGAAACAAAAATTCAAAAAAATGAGGAGAGGCTTAGGAATCTCCAGGACATCATTAAACGTCCCAACATTCGAATTATAGGGGTACCAGAAGGGGAAGAAGAAGAGCAACAAGTGGAAAACTTATTTGAACCAATAATAAAGGAGAACTTCCCCAATCTGACAAAGGAAATAGACTTCCAGGAAGTCCAGGAAGCTCAGGGAGTCCCAAAGAAGTTCGACCCAAGAAGGAACACACCAAGGTACATCATAATTACAGTACCCAAGATGAAAATGAAGGAGAGAATTCTAGAAGCAGCAAGGAATAAGGGCACAGTCACCTACAAAGGAGTTCCCATCAGACTGTCAGCTGATTTCTCAAAAGAGACCTTACAGGCAAGGGACTGGAAAGAAGTATTCCAAGTCATGAAAGGCAAGGACCTACATCCAAGATTACTCTATCCAGCAAAGCTGTCATTTAGAATGGGAGGGCAGACAAAGTGCTTCTCAGATAAGGTCAAGTTCAAGGAGTTCATCATCACCAAGCTCTTATTATATGAAATGTTAAAGGGGCTTATCTAAAAAAGGAAGATAAAAAATATGACAGTAAAAAGACAGGAAACCCACAGATATTAACAACCACACCTAAAACAAAAGCAAACTAAGCAAACAACTAGAACAGGAACAGAAACACAGAAATGGAGATCACATAGAGGGTTAGCAACAGGAGAGTGGGAGGTGGAGAGAGGGGGAAAAGGTACAGAGAATAAGTAGCATAGACGGTGGGTGGAAAATAGACAGGGGGAGGGCAAGAATAGTGTGGGAACTGTAGAAGCTAAAGAACTTATGAGATATAGACATGAACTAAAGGGGGGGAATGTGGGTGGGAGGGGATGTGCAGCGTGGAAGGGAATGAAGGGGGGAAATGGGACAACTGCAATAGCATAATCAATAAAATATATTTTAAAAATACTTTTAAAAAAAGCCTCTTGCTGTCTTCAAACTGGTTAAGCCAGTTCTGCTGGTCTTCCTGGCTGCAGCAGGCTGAGGGGAAATTGGTTGTTCTTTTCTCCCTTCCTGAGTGGCACTGGCCCAGCCTCCAGTCCAGTTCTTCAGTTCGCTGCTGGGCCCCCATTGCCCTTCTGCACCGAGCCTCAGCCTTCAAATCCACCAGTTGCACTGTCCTTGAGGTGCACCAGTTAGGGGCAACTCACACACCAACTTCTTGCTCTTTGCTGTCCTAGATGCAAGGGACTCTTAGCACCCCTTTAGGGTAGTTCAGGCCCCACACTGAGTTAAGTCTTTCTGTGGATTGCTGGCTCCTTGAGCCCTGCAGTTCTCCTCTCTAGGGGCATCTCTGCCCTCTTCTTAGAGAGCCAGTCAGCCCTGCAGGGCAGGCGTGCTGCTGTGGCTGCCCCTGCAGATGCTGGTGTGCACCTCCTCTGCTGCTTCTCTGGGGGCACAGGGGTTGGGTGCCCGGTGCCTCTGGGCTGCAGGTTCAGGAGCACTCTGTCCAGGGCCTGCAGGTATGGTAGGACAGCCAGCCACCAGACCCACAGGTTCGGGTGCACACTCTCCCTGGGGCTTTGGGTGTGAGCACAGGGGTAGGGGTGCAGGAGACGAGGTGGCTGCTGCAGTGTCCACAGTCTCCATTGGTGCACACAGCCCCCCTGTGTTTGCCATTTTGTCCTTATTCCCCTCCCTGCAACTTCAAGCAAACAGGTCTCTCCTGGTGCTGCTCAAACCTTGTTTGGCAGGGGAGGGAACTGTTGACCTGGCTCTCTCCCAAGAACCCTGGGATAGACTGGGTGGGTGCCAACCTGGGGCTGCAGCTTCCCTGGTCCCTGTGCTGGTCCCAGGGTCCTTATTGTCCTAAAGCACTCTCCTTACCATCTGATTTTTCAATGTCCTCTACAATTTTTGGTCTCCAATCTTCATATCTGGGATACTGTTGGCTGTTGGCTCTGTTCCTCAGAAGATCGGCTCAACAAGAGATTTTTTTTTTTAATTCCACTTATGATAGTATCAGAAAGGATAAAATACTTAGGGAATAGATTTAACCAAGACGGTGAAAGACATGTCCATGAAAAACATATGACATTGATGAAAAAATTGAAAGGGATACAAATAAATGAAAAGATGTTCTGTGTTCATGGATAAGAAGAATTAATATTATTGTAATTTCCATACAACCATAGGTACTTTGGAAAAAATTAAAAATAGAACTACCATTGATCTGAGAATCCCATTTATAAGTATGTATCTGAAGGACATAAAATTTTCATGGGTTACGTGTACCTCCATGTTCACTGCAGCATAATGCACAACAGACAAGACATGGAAACAACTTTAAGTGTTCATCACTGGATACATGTGTTTGTAAAATGTAGTATATATACACAATGGAATACTATTTGGTCATGAAAAAGAAGGAAATCCTGTCATTTATGATAACACAGATAAAATTTGAGGGTGTTATTCCAAATGAAATAAGCCAGACAAGAGAAAGACAAATACTTTATGATCTTGTATGTGGAATATGTTTTTTTTTTAAAAAAGACACCCAAACTCACCCAAACAAAAAGGTAGAATAGTAGTTCCCAGATAGCAAGGTGGGGAAAATGGGAAGATGTTGGTCCAAGGTGCAAATTTTCAACTATAAAATAAATAATTCTGGGTGTGTATTGTACAGCATGGTGACTCTAGTTAATAATGTTTTATATATTTGAAAGTTGCTAAGATAGTAAATCTTAAATGTCCTCACTATATGAAGTGGTGGATGTGTTAACTAACTTTATGTGGTAGTTATCTTGCAATATATACTTATACCAAAACATTAAATTTATATAGCGTTATATGTCAATTGTATCCCAAAAAAGCTGGGGGAAATTTTTTTAAAAAGATAAAAGCATACTGTTTCTCCAATTCACAGATGTTTGCCTTTAACCTTGTTCAGAAGTCCCTTCTTTCCTTCCTTTTTTCCTTTCCTTTCCTTTTCCTTTTCCTTTTCCTTTTCCTTCCTTCCTTCTTTCCTTCTTAGGATTCCAGTGAATTGTACTGGATATGGGGCAATTACTGAGGAATTCTCTACTATAAAGGACACATGGACAAAACTAAGGGAGGGAGGTGGGTTTGGCTGGGGTGGGGAGTGAGTGGTGGGGAGAAAATGCAGACAACTGTAATTGAATAACAATAAAGTAATAAAAAAACAAGAATTGAATGATTGCAATGATAATTGAATAAATTACAAAGGAATAGAGGACTTTACCAGAAGATAGTGAAGAAAATTTAGCCAACAAATGAAACTAACCTTTCTGACCTTATATGGGTAAGGTAGGGTGTTAGAACATAGGATCATAAGGGGGTTGCTCCAGATGTATGTCAGTCATTGAGAAGTCTCAATGGGTATAAGAAAGATTTGTGATGAGGTCAAGTCAGGAGAGAAGCATCAGGTATTATATCCATGAGAGTTCTATAAATGATAGCTAGCCCAGTGGACTGAAGTGAGAGAGCAGGTCCAATATTACCTGGACATAATACAATGAGAAGGGTGAAATATTTTTCTGTCTTCTATAAACAAGAATGTCAAGAAATTAATTCTGAGCTATTATAAAATACAGATGGCCTCTTACCTTGCAGTCTTTTGTGCAGCATTCCCCAGAACCACACTGTTTCTCAGGTTTCAATCTACATGATGTAGCATCGCAGCAGGTTTTGTGTGTGCAATCCTGTAAATAAATGCTGTTACTCAATCACATATGATTAGCTACCATCAAATAAAACTGCCACTCAGGATTTCTTTACAAAGTCTGAAGCTTTTCTTAAATTCCCAGTTTTAGTAATCCCATTCTTTATATGAAATTTACAGAAATCAACATCTTATTCACTAATTTGTAAAAGGGTGTGGTTTCACTACATTCCATATAATCTGAACAATATTAACATACTCCTGTGAAATCAAAACCTTAGAGAAAATACTCACTAGATACCTTGCTAACTACCGTTCTCTTCAAATTTTTTCTCATGTTCTTGCTTTTATAATTAATTGTATAAGCCAAATTTGTTCACATGTAGAACTTCTTTGATGTGAAGTTATCAAAAGCAACATTCTTCTCTCTCTGAAATGGCAAAATCCCCAAAACCACCCTAAAAAAGGTGGTCCCAGAAGTCAGGTGCATCTATTCAGACATCTGATTTCACTGGGATGCTGGCCCTACAGATACTTGTATTTTATAAGATTCAATGCCTCCAGTTCATCATTTTTACTCCTCAGTAGCAAGTTTGTTTTAAATTATGTCGTCTATCAGTATCAGATGTTTTTTTCTGGGTGATGTATTTTTTGTTACTGATAATTCTTATTACTATTTTCAATGAACAGCTTGACCATAGACTGTGGTACTATACTTTTAAAAAGTTATTTATGAGACCCAAGATGGCAGAGGAATAAATGGAAGCTACTCTAACCTCCTCCCTGGACCAAACTGGGATTACAACTGAATTGATAAGAAATCAACTGAACTCTAGCTAGAGAGAAGCCTTATAACCAAGGACAGACAGAAAAAAACCACACCCCCAAAACGAGACTGACAGGGACTATGAAGGAGGCATGAAAAGGCTGGCTGGGCTCCCACGGGCAGCAGCTTAAATTCTGAAGGGATATTTCAGTGGCTGGGAGTTTCCCCAAGTGTGAAATTTAAATCCCAAGCTGGGCTACCCAGCCTACAGCACCACAGCCGGGGGGGGGGGGGGGAAACAGTAACACCCAGCCGTGAAAAGTAGCAGTGTTTCTGTCCACCAGGAAGACATGGTTGGATATGTAGAGGCCTCTTAAATGGACAATGCACAAAATTTTGTTTGCAGCCACTTACACTGGGCTCCAGGAGAGGGAGGGCAGAGTGGACTAGAGATGCATGAGGAAAGTCTGGTGTTGGTGGCTCTGGAAAGAGAACTGAAAGGACAGCCTCCAGGATCCCTTTGCTGAGTCATTTCCCATATGGCAGAGGCTATCTTTCCCAGGCACAACACTCTCCCTCTCCAAGCAGTATCAGCCTGAGGGGAAGCAAAAGCCCACTGGAATTACTCTACTCCACCCTGTAGAGCTTAAGCCAGGTCACTGAGAAGTACTTCTGGAGGTTATCTATATGATTAAATTTAACAATTAAGGTAGATATCTGGGAGCTCTAAGACTTCAGCTGATCTGCCCCAGTGCCCAGATGCTGGTAGAAGCTGGCCATGGTGCACATTCTGGCCCTTTCAGCATACAAACAGGCCCAGTAGAGAGAGCCACAAGCTGTGGCTTGCTGATAACTCCAAACAGGTTGCCCAGGGCCAGTCACAGGCAGCGTCTGACACAGGTCTGAACCAGACACTTTGCAGATGTATCTAATAATAGAAACAAACACAAAGAGGTGGCCAAAATGGGAAGACAAAGAAACAGGCCCCAAAAGAAAGAACAAGAGAATACTCCAGAAGAACTAGGTGAAAGGGAAGCAAACAATTTATCAGATATATAGTTTAGAATAATGATTATAAGAATACTCAACAGCATGAAAAAATATACATAAACAATTTTTAAAAAAGGACCAGTCATAAATAAAGAACGTATTATCTGAAATAAATAATACACTGGAAGGAATAAACAGTAGATTAGATGAAGCAGAGGATCAAATCAGTGATTTGGAAGATAAGGTAAGAAAAAATACCCAAGAAGAGGAGCAAAAAGGAAAAACAATTAAAAAGAATGAGGAGAGCTTAAGAAACTTTTGGGACAACATGAAGTATAACAGCATCTGTATCATGGGAATACCACAAGAGAAAGAAAGTGAAAAAGGGATTAAGAACCTATTTGAAGGAATAATGGCTGAAAACTTCCCTAGTCTGGTGGGGAAAAAAAGGCACACAAGTCCAGGAAGTGCAAATAATCCCAAACAAGATAGACCCCAAGAGGCCTGTACCAAGAAACATCATAATTAAAATGACAAGGCTAAAGACAAGGAAAGAATCCTAAAACCCACAAGAGAAAAGCAGGTTGTTACCTACAAGGGAGCTCCAATTAGACTGTCATCTGATTTCTCAACAAAACATTTCAAGCCAGAAGGGACTGGCATAAAATATTGCAAGTGATGAAAAGCAAGGCCCTACAACCAAGGCTATTTTACCCAGCAAGGCTATCATTTAAAATTGAAGGAGAAATAAAGAGTTTCCCAGACAAGAAAAAGTTACAGGAGTTTATTAACACCAAACCAGTACTGCAACAAGTGTTCAAGGGTGAAGAAGAAAGGAAGGAGGAGGAGGAGGAGGAGGAGGAGGAGGAGGAGGAAGAAGAAGAAGAAGAAGAAGAAGAAGAAGAAGAAGAAGAAGAAGAAGAAGAAGAAGAAGAAGAAGAAGAAGAAGAAGAAGAAACAAAAAAAAGAGTTTAAAAATAAAACAGCAATAAATAGCTATCTATCAATAATCCCCTTAAGTGTAAATGGCTTAAATACTTCAACCAAAGACACAAGGTTGCTAAATGGATAAGAAAACAAGACTCACATATATGCAGTTTCCAAAAGACTCGCCTCAGATCAAAAGACACAAAGACTAAAAGAGGTGGAAAAGGGTATTTCATCCAAATGGAAAGAAGAAAAAGCTGGGGTATAGCAACATTTATATCCAACAAAATACACTTTAAAACCAACGCTATAGTAAGAGACAAAGAAGGACACTACATAATGATAAAGATAACAATCCAATGACAGAATATAACCCTAGTAAACATTTACACACCCAACATAGCAGCACCTATATAGGTGAAGCAAATTTTAAGGGATACAAACTGAGAGATCAACAGAATATAGTCATAACAGAGGAAGTCACATTCCATTGGCTTCAATAGATAGGTCTTCCAAGTGGAAAATCAACAAGGAGACATCAGCCTTAAATGGCATCCGAGAGCAAATGGGTTTAATTGATATCTTCAGAGCATCTCACCCTGAAACAGCAGAATATACATACTTTTCAAGTGCACATGGAATGTTTTCTAGGAGGGACCACATGTTAAGACACAAAACAAGTCTCAATAAATGTAAGAACACTGAAATCATATAAAGCATTTTCTCTGACCACAATGCTATGAACTAGAAATCAATCACAAGAACACTGAAAAATACAAAAAGATGTAGAGGCTAATAATATGTTATTAAACAATGAATGAGTCAACAATGAAATCAAAGAAGAAATCAAGATACCCTGAGACAAATGAAAATAAGAATACAACAATCCAAAATCTGTAGGACACAGATAAAGCAATCCTAAGAGGGAAATTCATAGTATAACAGCATATCTCAAAAAAATAAGAAAAAGCTCAAATAAACAGTCCAACTTTACACTTAAAGGAACATGGAAAACAACAATAAACAAAGCCCAAAGTGAGTAGAAGGAAGAAATAATAAAGATCATAGCAGGAATAAACAAAATAGAGTCTAAAAATGATACAAAAGATCAATGAATTCAGGAGCTGGTTCTTTGCAAAGATGAACAAGATTGAAAAACCTTTAACCAGACTCATCAAGAAAAAAATAGAGAGAACTCAAATAAATAAAATTAGAAATGAAAGAGAAGAAATAACAACTGACACCAAAGAAATACAAAGAATTGTAAGAAAATATGAACAACTATATGCCAACGAACTGGGCAACCTGGACAAAATGGATAAATTCCTAAAAACACACAATCTTCCAAAACTAAGTCAGAAGGAATCTGAGAATCTGAATAGACAGATTATACCTAGCAAAATTGAAACAGTAATCAAAAAACTCCCAACAAACAAAAGCCCTGGATCAGCTGGCTTCACAGGTGAATTTTACCAAACATTCCAGGAAGAAATAACACCTCTTGTTCTCAAGCTATTTCAAAAAAATGCAAGAAGAGGGAAGGATCCTAAGCTCATTTTATGAGGCCCACATTATCCTAATTCCAAAATGAGATAAAAAACACTACAAAAACAGAAAATTATAGGCCAATATCTCTTATGACCATAGATGCTAAAATCCCCAACAAAGTAATAACAACCCAAATTCAGCAATACATAAAAAGATCATACGCCATGATCATGTGGGATTTATTCCAGGAATGCAAGGTTCATACATTTGCAAATCAATAAATGTGATTCACCACATAAACAAAATGAAGGATAAAAACTACATGATCATATCAATAGATGCAGAAAAAGCATTTGATAAAATCTAGCACCAATTTATGATAAAAAAAAACTCTCAGCAAAGTGGGATTAGAGGGAACATACCTAAATGTAATAAAGGCCATATGTGATGATCACATCATACTCCACAGGCAAAAACTACAAGTGTTCCCCTTAAGATTGGAACAAGACAACGATGTCCGCTCTCACCTCTCTTATTCAAAATAGTACTGGAAGTCCTGGCCACAGCAATGAGACAAGAAGAAGAAATAAAAGGCATCCAAATTGGAAAGGAAGAAGAAAAACTGTCTTTATTTTCAGATGGCATAATACTGTACATAGAGAAGCCCAAAGATTCCACCAAGAAGTGATAAATGAGTTCAGTAAAGTAGCAGATATAAAGAGGTTAAATGGTAATGGAAAAATACAATTTAAAAAAGTAAATAAAACTGAGCCATGGAGAGCAGAAAAAAAATTAGTGGTAACTAAAAAAATGTTATTTCATATATTGATTCATTTTGATTCATATTGATTCAAAATATTCTTTTGTTAGCTTTTCAAATATTATGCCTTTTAATCAAATATGTGATTATTCTTTGATTTTTTTTACAATACACTTTGTGAGGGCAAACCTTCTTAAGAAAAATAGAACTTTCTATTTCAAAATGGTTCCTTTCACCTTACCTTCTTGCAGAAGCATGAGAATAATTTTCCCCAGTATTCTCATAACAACCAGTTTGAGCTCCTAGAAATAAAACTTACAAAAGTGTGGGGGAGCGTCCCTATGAATGAGTCCCCATAGAATTGTTAACTATCAGAGTTGTCCACATTGAGCCTCCAGCAATTCATCGATTACAGTTCAGGTTGTCCTATTCAGGCACTGATTTCCAAAAGATCTCAGCTTGTGGGCTGCTACTCCAGTAAGTTGTGATTCTCTGTTATTTGCCTATCAGTCCTTCCAGGCTAAGGGAGCAGGACCATGATTTACTCTAATACCTCATTTCTCTGATGGATCTATGAAGTGTTGTTGCTTCCTCAATTTGTTAAGCTTTTGTTGTAAAGACTTAGTGGTGACTTCTTAACTACTCACATGTCAGACCAGAAACCACAATATTTAAGTGTCTTTTTGTATTTTTAAATTGGTTTTTGAATATTTTTATATATCTGAATATATATGAATTGTAAATATTTTCTCCCATTCTGGAGCCTTGCTATTTTATTTTTCTTAACAGAGTCTAAGAGAAAAGATTTCTAAATTTGATGAAGTACAATTTATCATTTTTTAAACCTCATTCTTATTTGCCATGTCTAAGAAATTTTTGCCTACCACAGGGTCAAAAAGATTGTCTCCTACATTTTATTCTAAAAGCTTTAGAATTTTAGCTGTTATATTTAGGTCTTTGATTCATTTCAAGTTAATTTTTATTTATGTAGAGAGTTAAGGTTTATTTACATGGATATCCAATCCAGTTCATACAAGACTTTTGTCAAAAGATTTTCTTCACCCATTGAACTGCCTTGACAGATTGTCAAAAAATCAGTTGACCATATACATATTATTTTATATCTGGATTCTCCATATTGTCCCAGTAAGGTATATATTCATGCTCTAGCCAATACCACATCATCTTGATTATTGTAGCTTTATAAAAATTTTTCAAATTTAAAGAAAATTAATCTATGTGTTCCACCCTTTTTAAGAAAAAAGGCTTTGTCTTTTGCATTTCCATATAAATTGTAGTATAGATTATCAACTTCTACAAAAAGATGGGTGAGTTTGGGTTGGGGTTCTGTTTAATAAATATATAGTTTATACAGAGCTGACTTCTTACCAATATTGTGTCTTTCACTCCATGAAAAGTGAGTATGCCTTCACTCATTACAATCTTCTTTCATTTGCTTAACTATGTCAGTTTTTATTGTACAGATCTTGCACATATTCTGCTAAGTGTATGAATATATTTCACATCTTTGAAACAATGTTTATGGAGTTGTACTTTTTATTTTATTTTCCATCTTTTATTGCTTACATTAGAAATCCAATTGAATTTTGTACACTGCCCTTGTATCTAGTGACTTCAATTCACCAATTAGTTTTAGTAGCCTTTTCGGGAGAGATTGCTTAGGATTCTCGAGTCCTGTGGCTGAGTTGAATTTGATTAAAGGTAGTTTGACATCTTTTTTCCCAATCATCATGTGCTTCTTCATATTGCCTTACTACAATGGCTGTAGCATCTACTGCAATGTTAAATGGAAGAGATGAGAGTAACATCTTTGCCTTGCTCCAGGTACAGGGGGAAAACTTTGAGTCTTTTGCCAGTAATTATGATGATAGTTGTAGATTTTTCAGAGGTGTACTTTATTAGAGTTAGGAGGCTCCCTTCTATTCTTAAAGTACTGATATTATAAATGAATTGGTACTAAATTTTCTTAAATGTTTTTTCTTCGTATATTCTATTATGTTGAATAACAATGAATGACTTTTTTTTTATAAATGTAAAAATGTGTTTATTCACAGTCCTTGAGAAGTTTCATATCTTAAAACAACCCTGTATTCTTGGGATAAGCCCCACTTAATCAAGACATTAAATTATTTATATACTGTTCATGGGGTATATTGATGGGATTTTCTTATAATTTTTCATCTGGTTTTGACTTCAGACCAAGAGCCATTTTATGAAATGAGTTGCAAAATGCCTCCCCCACCCATCCCCCTCTTCCTTCCAGTCCTCTTTTGGCTTTGTCCACAGGTCCTTCATACACGTTCCTTGATGACCTTTCTCCTTTCTGTCATTATCCCCTCCACTCTGTTTACTGTCAGTGTGTTCATTATTTCAATGTCTCCAGTTATATTTTGGTTGCTTGTTTTATTGACTAGGTTCCACTTAAAGGTGAGATCATATAGTATGTGTCTTTCAGTGCCTGGATTATTTTTTTAATATATTTTATTGATTATGCTATTACAGTTGCCCCATTTTTCCCCCATAATTACCCTCCACCCTGCACACCCCTCCCACCCACATTCCCCCCCTTTAGTTCATGTCCATGTGTCATAAGTTCTTTAGCTTCTACATTTCCCACACTATTCTTGCCCTCCCCCTGTCTATTTTCTACCCACCAACTATGCTACTTATTCTCCATACCTTTTCCCCCCTCTCCTCCTTCCACTCTCCTGTTGCTAACCCTCCATGTGATCTCCATTTCTGTGGTTCTGTTCCTGTCCTAGTTGTTTGCTTTTGTTTTAGGTGTGGTTGTTAGTAGCTGTGAGTTTGCTGTCTTTTCACTGTCATATTTTTTATCTTCTTTTTTTAGATAAGTCCCTTTAACATTTCATATAATAAGGGCTTGGTGATGATGAACTCCTTGAACTTGACCTTATCTGAGAAGCACTTTATCTTCCCTTCCATTCTAAAAGATAGCTTTACTGGACAGAGCAATCTTGGATGTAGGTCCTTGCCTTTCAAGACTTCAAATACTTCTTTCCAGCCCCTTCTTGCCTGTAAGGTCTCTTTTGAGAAATCAGCTGACAGTCTGATGGGAACTCCTTTGTAGGTGACTGTCCCCTTGTCTCTAGGTGCTTCTAGAATTCTCTCCTTCATTTTAATCTTGGCTAATGTAATTCTGATATGCCTTGGTGTGTTTCTCCTTGGGTCAAACTTCTTTGGGACTCTCTGAGCTTCCTGGATGTCCTGGTAGTCTATTTCCTTTGCCAGATTGGGGAAGTTCTCCTTTATTATTTGTTCAAATAAGTTTTCCACTTGTTGCTCTTCTTTCCCTTCTGGTACCTCTATAATCCGGATGTTGGGACATTTAAAGATGTCCTGGAGGTTCCTAAGCCTCTCCTCATTTTTTTGAATTTTTGTTTCTTCCTCATTTTCTGTTTGGTTGTTTGTTTCTTCCTTCTGGTCCACTCCATTGATTTGAGGCCCAGTTTTCCTCCCATCTCTATTGGTTCCCCATGCACTTTCCTTCATTTCATGTATGTTGCCTGTATTTTTTCATCTAATTTGTGAGGAAACTCAACCAATTCTGGGAGCATCCTGATGACCAGTGCTTTGAACTGTGCATCTGATAGGTTGGCTATCTCTTCATCGCTTAGAGGAATTGGCTCTGGGGCTTTGATTTGTTCTCTGTTTTGAGCCATTTTTGGTGTTTTCGTTTTTGTTTTTGTTTTTTGGTCTGGTCAAGGCTATTATGTAGTGAGGGGTGGAGCTTTAGGTGTTCCCCAGGGCGGGGCAGCCCAGTCACTGAGTTGTGACCTGTATGTGGGGGAGGGGTCTGAGAGGGAACAATGGTGCTTGCTCTGCTCTCTCTTGGATTCCAGTCCCTTCCACCACTTCCGCTTCACCTTGATTATCTGTGCACGAATGTGGGACCACCTGGTCAGCCAGCCGCCTTGCACGATCTCACTGGGTCTGCACAGTTGCCACCCTGTGCCCGGGGTCTGCTAGCTGCCACTTGTGCACCTGGGGTCTGCTAGCTACCGCCTGCATGCCTGGGAACTGCCAGCTGCTGTTGCCTGCGTGCCCGGGTCCGCACCTCCACTTTTTCCTGCCACGACTCTGCCCCTCTTACTGGTCTGGATGAATGGTTGTTGGATTTCTGTACAGTTCAATTTTTTATCAGTTCTGGTTGTTTTCTTGTTTCTAAATATCTATTGTCCTTAATTTTGGTTGTGAGAGGAGGCACAGTGTGTCCACCTATGCCTCCATCTTGGCCGGAAGTGCACTGCCTGGATTATTTCACTTAGCATAATGCTCTCCAGTTCCATCCACACAGTCACAAAGGGTAGTTCTTTCTTTCTTTCTGCTGCATAGTATTCCATTGTAAATGTACCACAGTTTGTTTTTTAAATATTTTTATTTTAAAAATATTTTATGCTATTAGTGTTTTCCCAATTTTCCCGTTCTATCCCTGCTCCATCCTGCCCTCGAACCCTGCAGCATTCCACTCCCCTTAGTTCATGTATATGGGTTACACATTAAGTTCTTTGAGTCCTCTGTTTCCCATACCATTTTTTCTCTCTCCCCATCTACCTTATGCCTACTAACCATGCTTCTTCTTCCCTGTACCTTTCCCTGCTATTCCTCCCTTCCCCCTCCCCACTGAAATCCCTCCATGTGAAGCCCATTTCTCTGATTCTATTCCTGTTCTAGCTGTTTGGTTAGTTTTTTTGTTTTTCTTCCTTTTTTTGTAAGTTCATTTGTTGATAGCTGTGAGATTGTTGTCATTTTACTGTTCACATTTTTTATCTTCTTTTTCTTAGATAAGTCCCTTTAACATTTCATATAATAATAGCTTGGTGATGATGAACTCCTTTAACTTGACCTTATCTGGGAAGCACTTTGTCTGCCCTTCCATCCTAAATGATAGCTTTGCTGGATAAAGTAATCTTGGATGTAAGTCCTTGCCTTTCATTACTTGGAATACTTCTTTCCAGTCCCTTCTTGCCTTCAAGGTTTCTTTTGAGAAATCAGCTGATAGTGTTATGGGCACTCCTTTGTAGGTTACTCTTTCCTTCCCTCTTGCTGCTTTTAAATTCTCACTTTGTCTTTAATCTTGGGTAACTAATGATGGTGTGCCTCGGTGTGTTCCTCTTTGGGTCCAACTTCTTTGGGACTCTCTGGGCTTCCCAGACTTCCTGAAAGTCTATTTCCCTCAGTAGAGTGAGGGAGCTTTCCTTCATTATTTGTTCAAATAAGTTTTCAATTTCTTGGTCTTCCTCTTCTCTTTCTGGCACCCCTATAATTCGAATATTGGAACATTTCGAGTTGTCCCAGAAGTTTGTAAGAGTCTCTTCACTTTTTCAAATTCTGTTTCTTCATTTTGTTCTGGATGGATGTTTATTTGTTCCTTTTGTTCTAAATTGTTGCTTTGAGTCCTGGTTTCCTTCCTGTAACTGTCGGTTCCCTGAACATTCTACTTTATTTCACTTTGGGTATCCTTCATCTTTTTTTTCATTTTTTGACCAAGCTCAATCAGATCTGTGAGCATTTTGATTATTAGGGCTTTAAATTCTCCATCAGATAGCTTGGCAATCTCCTACTTGCTTAGCTCTCTTTCTCAGGCTTCACTCTGTTCTTTCATTTGGGCCATATTTCATTGTCTTGGCCTGTACCACAGTTTTTTGATCCACTCATGTACTGATGGGCACTTAGGTTGCTTCCAGCACTTGGCTATTGTAAATTGTGCTGCTATGAACATTGGGGTGCATACGTTCTTTGAATTGGTTTTCAAGATTCTTAGGGTATAATCCCAGCAATGGAATTGCCATTCAAATAGCAGTTTCATTTTTAATTTTTTGAGGAAATTCTATACTGTTTTCCTTTGTAGCTGCACCAGTCTGCATTCCCAGCAATAGTGCACTAGGGTTCCCTTTCCTCCACAACCCCGCCAACACTTGTTGTTTGTTAACTTGTTAATGATGGCCAGTCTTTCAACATGTCTGCTTCACTTTGTTGTTAACACCTCCTCTATCATCTTTCATCTTTGTATTGGTTTAATCTTTACTGCACATTTTTATATTTTCTACAAGTAACAAATTTCATTTTAAAACACTTCAGTGGGCATAACCTGTCAATACAAATCTTTTTCTCATATTATCAAACAAGGTCTATTCCACTGCCAATAGTCTATATACTTCAGATGTCCTTATCTGTTTTTGTTACTGCTTATTGTTAAATATATTTCTTCAACTCCTTCAATACTCTTTGTGGTCACTAATTCTAAGTGTGAAGCTGATGCATACACTAAAAAAAAACGTCAAAAGACAATATCTGAAGATAAACATTATATTCAGAACCTTTGCTCTCCATTTCCAAAAATAACCAAAAATTAGAAGACTTAAAGGCTGCCATCTTCTACAAAATAGGTATTTTTTGACATTTATTTTTCTAAAGAACAAGGTCTTTATCTTTTTCCCCGCATATTATACACATATATAGAAAATAAAAAGTTTCTGACAATTTTCTACTCACACGTGCCGTGCCACAATCACATTGTTCACCCGCTTCCAACTTCCCGTTGCCACACACCTTCTTTGCTTGTTTGTAAACTGGAGTAACAGGAAGGGTGTTATGAAGACAATCAAAGCCAGAATTTGAAGCGAAGTATTTAAACTCATCCAAGCTACAGGTGCTAAAATCCTTTACACCCTGAAAGTGCCTAAATGATTAAAAACATGGGTATGATAAAAATTATTGCTATATATCTCCACATTTACCCTAATGTATGGCATTTCCAGGAGAGATTTAAAGAGCATTATTTTTCACAGAAAACAGAAGGCACATTTAAAAAATATTCATTGCATTGCTAATATGTTTAACACACTTTTTAAGCTTCAGCAGAAAACTAATGGGACTGAAAAAAACAGGAACTGTGTTATTCTTTGTTACTTTCCCAGTACCAACAACTGAATTAAAAAATTCTGGCTTCAGTATTTAATGTACTCTTAATCTATTTAATATTATTTTTATATTTTCTATAAATGCCAGAATGAATACACTTAATGGTATATTTATTAACAGCATTTATTATTACTATTTTAATAGTAACTTTAATAGCATTTTTTAGAGCTTTTCTACTCCTCATAATTAAACATTTCTCAAATAAAAATTGGTTGTTTGAGCTCTTTGGGAGAGGCAGTAGGAAGACCTGTCCTGACAGAATAAAAGCTGTTAGAACTTTTGTAACCTTGGCATTCAACTAAAACACTAGAAATAATATGACTTAAGAGATTAAAGATTGTGCCCTAGATCATGGATTGAGGAACTTTTTTTATGTAAAGGGCCAAGTAGTAAATAGCATCAGCTCATGTACTGTATATACTGTTAAAACTAAGAAATCAGCTACAGTAGTACTAAAGAAGCCATAAACAATATATAAACCAATAAGCCTGGAAGTATTTCAGTAAGATTTTATTTACAAATCATGCAGCCAGCCAAATTTGATCCCTGGATTGTTGTTGTCTGGCTGCTGCCCTATACTACAATCTATATCAATTCTCACAGAGTCTAATTCAAGTTCTGACAGGATCCCCAGAGGAGACCAAGTTGGAAAAACCTTGAGTTTTCCTATATCCATATTAACAAAGCATAAAAGCAAGCAAATAAAATTCAAAATGATTAGCCAGTAGTTGAATTGCCTGGTAAAAGAAAAAAAGAAAAGAATCAACGTTTTTCAGAGACAGATAGGAGAATCCATACTTTCTATTGTATAACAACAATATCCAATGCAATGATGATGATAATAGACATAAACTAAATTAGAAAATGTAATCCATAGCCAATATAAAAGCAATCAATAGAAATCAACACTGAGATGGCCCAAGTATTTGATATGGCATGCAAATACTTAAAAGAAACTGATATTATATATTCAAATAATCAAAGAAAACTGTTTAGTTAATTCAGAGAAATTACAGTCTTATAAGTAAACACTCAAAGTATAGTGCAGGAGACCATTCTGTGTGGCGGGGGCCCACCTCCCACTCAGAGATGCACAGGACCTACACCCACGGACAGGTTTTCCTGTGGGGAATCAGGCCTGCATTTGTACCTGGGCCGCTTTGAGTCTTGTTTTTGCTAAAAACTCCCCAATATGGAGTGTAGCCAGTTCAACCACTTTTCCCTTTTCATTTGCAAATATCCTTCTTCTGTGATGTGATTAGCGGCATTGACTCCTTTGTTGCTGTAAAAGGTAACCACCTAAAGCGAACCGGTGCATAGTAAATGAGGACCATAATGTGCTGTGGGAGAAACTGAAAAAAATGGCCTGTCATGGTGGAGGCCACGGGCTTTTGCTCCCCTTGAGAGAAAAGCCATTCTGTCCTTTTTTCTCCACCAGACTCGGTAGTCCGTGTGTATTTCTTATTTCATCCATAATGACAGAGACGCTGTGGGCTGGTGTCTCCATCAGTATAGTACATATTCAATTTACATAAAATTGTAGAGCAAGGTAAACTAATTGTAATCATAGAAATCAGATTAGTTGGTGACTGGGGCAAGGGTGGTAGGTAGAAGGAATGCCAAGGGTCACAAAGGACCTTTCTGCGGAGACAAACACTACATAACCTGATGATACTGTAGTTCGAAGATTGATATATATTTGTCAAAAGTGACAAACTTACCCACTTAAAGTATGTCAATTTTATTGTGGACAAGTTATACATCAATAAAGTTGGTTGTTTAGAAAGTATAAACACTCAAAAACATGGTGAGAATATTTTTCTGAGAAACTATCATGAAGAAGAAGAAATAAATTTATTTATCTACTTTTTGTTTTTTTTTTTAATTAAATAATGGGAAAATATCCTGAGCTGACTAGATCATTATTTGCAACAGATTTACTGAGCACTCTTCTAGGCAACATTATTTGATAAAAAGTAGACCAAGTGTCTGCTAGGAGCAAAAAGTAAGAATACCACGAAATAAATATGTAAAATTAATCAGATTGTTATTGGAATGATGAAGAACAAAACTAAAGCACTATATTGTACAAGGGAATAAAAGATCATATTTTAGAAGAAAGAATGTTTATTTTTTTTAAATCTGTAGCTAACATCATACTTATGGTGAAAAGTGAATGCTTTCCCCTTAAGATTGAAAAGGCAATAATATCCACTCTCACCACATCGATTCACATTGAGCTGAAGTTATTTTGAGTGTAATTGAGCAAGAAAAAAATTAAACACAAAGAGATGAAAAGGAAAAATAAAACAGTTCTTATTCATGAATGACAGGATCTTGTTTATAGAAAATGTTACAAAATCAACAAATAAAAATCTTCTGGAACTTCTAAAGTGTTTAACAAGTTTACAGCACCCAAAGTCAATGTACAAAAATCAATTCTATTTCTATGCACTAGCAATGAATAATTTGAAGATGATATTAAGCCCTGACTGGTGTGGCTCAGTGGATTGGACATTGTCCTGCAAACCAAAATGTCTCTAGTTCAGTTCCTGGTCAGGACACATGACTGGGTTTCGAACCAGGTCCCCAGTTAGGGGTGTGCAAGAGGCAACCAATCAATGTGTTTCTCTTGCACATCAATGTCCCTCTTCCTCTCTTTCTTCCTACTTTTCCCCCTCTCTAAAACTAAGTAAATACAAACTATGAAAATGATATAAAGTAAACAATTCCATTCATGAAAGCAAAAATAATAGTTAAAAGATAAATTTTATAATGCTTAAAGATAAACTTAAGAATACTTAAGGATAAACACTTAAAGATAAATTTAAACTGTAAAACACAATTATACTGCTAAGAAGAATTAAAGATGATCTAAATAAATGAAGATATAAATCATATTCAAGTATAAAAATACTTAGTATTATTAAAATGACAAGTCTCCCAAAATTGAACTATGCAATTAAACTATACAATACTTTTCAAAATTTCAGAAGTTTTTGTAAAAATTAGGGAGTTGATAAAATATCTATAAAATTGCAAAGGACCTAAAATAGGTGAAAAAACTTGGGTGCCTACACTACCTGATTTCAAAATTCAATATAAAGCTACAGTAATAAAGGCAGTATGCTTTTCCATAAGGGTAGACATACAGGTTAAAAATATAAAATAGGGATTCCGATAAAAAATCCACACATATGTAGCCAATTCATTTTTGAAAAAAATGCCAAGGCAATTAAATGAGGGAAAGGATAGTCATTTTAACAAGAAGAAATGGAATAATGGCAAATCCATATGGAAAAAATAAAAATAAACTTAAACACATATACCATAATTAACTCAAAGCATATTATAAACATGAATACAAGAGCTATAAAACCATGATGCAGAAAAGAAAAAAATGATAAAGTGTACCTCGTCAAAATTAAAAACATTTTCTTAAAAAATTCATTATATGGAGGAAATCATGTATCTGATAGTGAGAATAAATAATCCTTACAACTCAATAGTAGCATGAAAATCTTCTTGTTTTTAAAAATTAAAAATATAGATTTGAATAGGTTCTTCACCAAAGATGATATACAAAGCTATTAAGCATGGAAATATGTTCAACATCATTAGCTCCTACGGAAGTGTAGATTAAAACCAATAAGAGATAATACTACATACGCAGTAAAATGATTCAAATTAAACATACTGAACATACCAACTCTTGGTGATGATGTCAAACAACCTGGACTGGCTACAAAAATGGAAATGTAGGGCCCTTTGTTTATAAATGGTACTAAAATTAAAAACTTTTTCCTTTCTTCAACAGTCTGTCTCTCTCAATGGGTCATGGTGTTCTTTATTCACAATTTAATGTCTTTTTAAATAAAAATTTTGATTAACATGAATTGTACTGTTCATCTTTATATTCAACAATGCCAGTTTACTGCAAATATCAGAGCATTTAACTTCATGCAGAATCACTGAAATTATACAATTCATCTGGCTTGTCCCTAAATGAAGCTTTCAAGCAGGCCAGGAAAAAAATAAAAGCCAGATTCTGGAAGGTAGAAAGGAGGAAGAGAGTTTCCCCAGACATGGAGTGCTAGGGAAGAACTGGACCTGTTTTGGTGTGTGTTTCCATCTGCACTTGAAAAGAATGTGTATTCTATATTTGTTAGATATAGCGTTCTATAATTGTCAATTACTAAGTTCCTAACCAAAAATTTTCTTAAAAGGAATTACAGGTATTTCATGAAGTTATCTTACATTGCTTCTGGTGACATTGTGCAAACATCTCCTGAACAGTAGCAGGTGTTGGTGTCATCAAAACTCAGTCCCATATTAAGGCTGAGCATCTGCACGATGCTGACAGTATAGAACTCCAAAGATGAACCTTCTGGATACTAAATATAAGAAAAATAAAGGAAAAAGATTCAGCTAAGAATCCTATTCAATTATTTTTTTAAAAGCAATACTTACTATAATCAAAAATTAGTGTATGAAATTCATTTTTAAAATATATTAATACATCCAAGGTACCTTGTCAATGCAATTGGAGTAGTTATGTAAGCATATGGATGATAGATTTTTTAAACATGGACAAACAATTAATTAAAGTCTCATTTCAAAATACTATTACTTAATGACAACAGCAGCTATCTTAGAGCATTAAATACCACATTATGTTGCTTCTTTGAATTATTTTGAACAAAATGTCTCTCACCTTTTAATAACCAATTCTACATTTTATTTGTAGAAAGCAGCCTCTAAATGGGTTTCAATGATTTCTTCCTTCTGTTATTTGTGTCCTTGAGTATAAGCTACATTTATGCACATACTTCTAGTTAACTGAATACAGTAGAAGGGATGGGTCATCTTTTCCAAGACAGGTTAAAAAGACTGACTTCTTGGATTCTGTGAATCACTGTCCTCACTCTGGGGGAAGCCAGCTAGCTACTACATCATGAAGTAGGCCTATGGAGAGGTCCACATGAGGTCTTCCAATAACCAAATGTCTAAGCTTGAAAGCAAACTCTCTCTGGGTTCAGCCCTCATATAACTACACCTCTAGCTGAAACTTTGATTTTGCCCACTAAGCTACTCCTAGAATTTTAACCCATAGAACTGCATTTTTACATCTGCTAAGCTTTGGTATAATCAGTTAGATAGCAATAGACAACTCTACACCCTCATTAGGTATTGTTGTTCTCCTTTGTATCATTCCCAGTTTCTTCACACAGATGTTTATAGCAGCTTTACTCATAATTGCCAAAACTTGAAGGCAGCTATGATATGTATCCAAACACTAGGAGAATGGAGATGTAAACTCTGGCACATTTAAGACAATGGAATATTATTCAGCACTAAAAAGAAATGAACCATAAAGTAATAAAAAGAAATGGAAGAACTTTAAATGCATATTACTAAGTGAAAGAACACAATCTGAAAAGGCTATATACTATATAATTTCAGCTATATGAAATTCTGAAAAACACAAAGTTATAGAGACTATAAAACAATCCATAATGGTTGCTGGTAAGGAGGGGAAAAATTAATAAGCAGAGCCCAGAGGATTTGGGGGGGCAGTGAAAATGTTCTGTATGATACCATAATGATACCATAATGCGTATTTATGTGTGTGTGTGTGTGTGTGTGTGTGTATATATATATATATATATATATATATATATATATACACAAACAACATGGATGAATCTTGAGGGACCATGCTAAGTGAAATAAGTCAGACAGAGGAAGACAAATGCTGTATAATCTCATTTATATATGGAATCAATCAAACTCAGACGCAAAGAACAGCTTGATGGTTGCCAAGGGTGGGTACTGTGGGGTGGCAATGAGTCAAAGGGTACAAACTTCTAGTTTCTGGAGAAGCAATATACAGCATAGTGACTAGAATTAATGATACTGTATTGTATATTAGAAAGTTTCTAACAGAACAGACTTAAAGTTTCTCACAACAAACACATACAGAAATACCAACAATGTGAGATGATGGATGCATTAACCTTATTGTGGCAATCATTTCGCAATATATACACATACTAAACCATTACACTGTAGACCTTAATGTCACATAATGTTATAACAAGTATATACCAGAAGTGAGTTTAATCTTTTTAATCTGTCAATGGCAATTTGTTTCATTTTAGTTGCTACTAAAAGCCAACCAACTGCACAAATTGGTTGGTATGAAAATCACAGTACACTCATCTTTTTCTGAAGCACTCTCAAGTTAGTTCCTTTTCCTACTTTTTATATAACTTGTTGTAAATGGAATATAACTCTATCATAAGAGCTCATTCTCACTTTCCTCAGAAGTCAGTAGATTATGAATATTTGATAGCTGTTTTTTTCCTACAAGTCTTCCCCTCCCAAACATAAATACTTAAATGCAATAATAAAATAAAATAAAGTAGAAAATAAATATTGATGAAAGCATACCATTGTTCAAAACAAATTTTGCCTTACAAAGGTCAAATATATTTTTAAAAGACAATATTACATTATGATCACTTCAATTTTTAAATGTTCTATTTTTTTTAAGATTTTATTTATTTATTTTTAGACAGAGGGGAGCGGAGGGAGAAAGGAAGGGAGAGAAACAACCATATGTGAGAGATATGTTGATCTGTTGCCTCTCCCACACCACTAGCTGGGGACACAGCCCACACTCCATGCATGTGCCCTGACTGGGAATCAAACTGGAGACCTCTCAGTTTGCAGGCCAGCACTCAATCCCACTAAGCTACACCAGCGAGGGTTAAATGTTCTACTTTTTAAAAGCAATTATAAAGTTTAATTTTATGCTTCAAAATTAGTAATTTAAAATACTATTAAAGAATGAGTAAACTATGTAATATATTTATTTATTCTTTAAAATATTTAGGAAATTTTGAAACATGAAAATAATGAGAGCAAACTGGATAATAATTACATACCAGAGCAACTCCTGCAACATAGTCCTTATTACATACTTTTCCAGGAAGTATAGCTCCTATAAAACTCAATTGTTTCTTGAAGCTAAAAAATAAGAATTTCCTCATGATTGCATTTAAGAGTGGTATTATTGATAAATTTTCATAGCAACAAACATTAGTGAACAATTACTATGTCCTAAGAACCATGCTACTCTGAATTAAGCTAATTTAAACATATTTTTCTCATACCTACAATGTTAAGAATATTTCAATATATACTTGTAACTTTCTTATTTGGTAAATACTCAGAAGTATAATACGGATAAAACCTAACAGATATGCCAATGCCAAATGCATTTGCACTAATAGTTATAGTTTTTATTCTGGTTCCCTCTACATTTACATCCCTGAACACTAAATTTTCTGTGACTTTCTTATTCATTTATTCACTAAATATGAATAGATTTTTCTGTGCATAAGATTCCAGATGATGAAACAATTTAATATATTTTTATTAGAAAATAAAAACAAAAATTAATGATATGAAAAAACAAGATGTAGAGATAATATAACAGGTAGTAAAGTTTACAAGCCAAGCAACATCAAAGAAATTGTATCACACATAATTAATCTCTTTTAGTTATTTCAATGCTTTTATGTAACTTCACTTTTATCAGGTTATTTTATGTCAGTTGACAGAAGTTTTTAAGTCTCACTTCACATTAGGTCACTGAGGACAAGAACTATAACTTACATTTTTTTCCCCATACCAGTCATGTCTACTGAATATATGGAATGCAGTATGTATTAAATAAGTTCTTCTTTTTCATAATTAACATGTGAAATCATTTCCCATTATTTCTTTAATTCTATTCAAATACAGAATACTATACTCACGCAAGTAAGTATGCAGCATGAGGAGTCTGAAAGACATGTTTGGTTTTCCAATCTAAAAATCTGAATAATATATGATTAGGATGTCCAACAGTAGAAATTTTGTTTTTATTTGACCAGATTTCTATGGCAGATATTATAACAGTCAGTTTTAACTGAGTAAGCATCTAAAAAGAGAAGGTAAATGAAAAATTTTTAATAAATTTGATTATATTAAACCTTTATAAAATACATTTAAGACATTTAGTTGCCCTGCCCTGGAGAATACCTAAGGTCCCAGCCCCTTATAACTTAACAGGTGACCCAAACAAAGAAATAGGGCCAAAATGAAAGAACAGAGCAAAACTTCAGAGAGAGCGCTAAGTGATGGGGAGAAAGCCAACCTATCTGATGGAGAATTTAAAGCCCTGGTAATCAAAATGCTCACAGAACTAATTGAACTTGGCTGAAAAGTGAAAGAACAAATGAAAGATACCCAAAATGAAATAAAGCAAAATATTCAGGGAACCAACAGTGACAGGAAGGAAACTGGTACTCAAATCAACAAATTTGGAACAAAAGGAAGAAATAAACATCCAACCAGAACAAAAGGAAGAAACAAGAATTCTTCATTTTGAAGAATGATTTCTCCCTCCCTTCATTTTGGCCTCTTCCTTCATTTTGAAGGGGAGGGAGAAATAGGGGGAAAAGGTACAGGGAAGAAGCATAGTTGGTAGGCATTAAATAGAAGGGAGAGGTCAAAAATGGTACAGGAAACAGAGAATTCAAAGGACTTGTATGTATAACCCATGGACATGAACTAAAACAGGGGGTGCAGGGTAGAGAGGGGATAGAGCGGGAAAACGAAAAAACTGTAATAACATAATCAATAAAATATACTTTAAAAAAGATTTAATTTGGTAGTGTGATTATGGAAAGTCTTCAACAGCACAACCAAATACTACATACATCGAAACATATTACATATACTTTTACAAAGTATGTAAACAAAAGGTGATTTAAACACTTACAGTGTTAACAAATCCAATTATCTGAATAACCTTCTGTGTTACAGCCTTTACATCAGAGCCCATGTAATCAAACTGAAAAAGATAAATTATTTTAAAAAACTAGTGAATGCCATTAATATATCACATACCCTTTATATATACAATAGACTATATTCTAAATTAGTGATAGAACTACATTCCAATTGTAATACAAGAAATAAATAATGGTGTATAAATAATGATTTCTAAAAATAAATCATTTCATTTTACTATAATGGATATAATAAAAACATTTAATAACACAATTTTGGTTTTTGTCTTCTTTGGTGATACTGTTATTTTTTGAAAACTTTAATGATAGTTCTAAAGTTATACATTTTTATTAAATTTATTGGGGTAACATTGGTTAATAAAATTACATATGCTTCAAGTACACAATCCTATGAAGTGCCTGACTAGCTCAGTCAGTAGAGCACGAGTCTCCTAAATACGTGACTGTAAGTAATGTTTAATGCACTAACTTGTGTCATTAATTATTATTTATGAAAACTGAATCATAACTTTTTTAATGGGGTATTTTATAAATAAGTGAGAATATATCAAACTAAAAAGCTTCTGCATGGAAAAGAAACCACCAACAAAACAAAACAATACAAAACAAAAATACCAACTAAATGGGAGAAGGTAGTTGCAAACAACAGTCTGACAAGGAGTTAATATCCAAAATACATAAAGAACTCATACAACTCAATGCCAAACAAGAAGACAATGCAATTTCTGCCTATATTTCTACCTGAACAGACACTTCTCCCAAGAAAACATTCAAATGGCCAACAGATAAATGAAAAGATTCTGTCCACCACAGTGGAAAGAAGGGGAAGGGACTAGTCAACGAACATTTTTGAATGACCTATGAACATGGACAACAGTGTGGGGATTGGTAGGGGTGGGCTGGGCAAGGAAGGCAAAGGGGGAAAATTGGGAGAACTGTAGTAGAATAACAATAAAAAATTTTAAAATAAATAAAAAGATTGTCAACTTCACTAGCTATTAGGGAACTGAAAATTAAAACTACGAGATACCACCTCATACCTGTTAGAATGGCTATCATTAATAAGACAAGTAAGAATTAGTGTTGGAGAGGTTGGAGAGAAAGAGGAACCCTCATTCACTGCTGGTGAGAATGTAAACTGGTACAGCCACTATAGAGGTTCCTCAAGAACTTAAGAATATGTGGGATATAAAACAGAAAGCAATGAATGAACAAACAAGAAAACAAACAAAAACTCAGAGACACAGACAAAAGTATGGTGGCTACCAGAGGGAAGGAAGGTGGGGAGGGTAATAAAGGATAAAGAGAGTCAAATATATAGAGATGGAAGATGATTTGACTTTGGGTGGGGGGCAAACAATGCGATACACAGACCAAGTATCGTAGACTCGTGCTCTTGAAACCTATGTAATCTTATTGACCAACATCACCCCAATAAATTTAATAAAAAGAAAAAAAGAAAGAACATAGTTACCATATGACCCAGTAACCCCTCTTCTGGGTATCTACCTGAAAATTGTAAACACATTTATAAAGATATAATACCTCTATATTCATTGCAGTACTATTCATGGTGGCCAAGACATGAAAACAACTGAAGTGTCTTTGATAGATGATTGGATAAAGATGTGATATATCTATACCCAGCCTTAACCAAAGATAAAATACTGTCATTTGTCTTGCTTTTAATCTTTATCTTTGGTTTTATTTATTTACTTACTTGTTGTATTTTTCCATTACCATTTATCCCCCTTATAACCCCTTCCCCCCTGTAATCACCACACTGTTGTCCATTTGCATGAGCCTTTTTTCCTTTTTGCTCCATCCTTCTACCCCCTAACCTCTCCCACAGCCGTCATCCTGCTCTCTGAGTCTGTCTCTATTTTGCTTATTAGTTCAGTTTGTTCATTAGATTCCACATATGAGTGGAATCATTTGGTATTTGTCTTTCTCTGACTGGCTTATTTCACTTAGCATAATGTTCTTCAGGTCCATCCATCCACAAATGGTAAAATTTTCTTCTTTTTTATGGCCAAGTAATATTCCATTTTGTAAATGTCACATAGTTGTGTTATCCACTCATTTACTGAAGGACACTTTGGCTGCTTACATATCTTAGCTATTGTGAATAACATTGCAATGAACTTAGGGGTGCTTATGTTCTTTCAAATTAGTGTTTTGAGTTCCTTCACATATGTCCCCAGAAGTGGAATCGTTGGTTCAAAAGGCAGATCAATTGTTAGTTTTCTGAGGAAATTCCATACTGCTTTCCACAGTGGCTGCACCAGTCTCCATTCCCACCAACAGTGCAAAAGGGCTCCCCTTTCTCCACAACCCCACCAGCACTCACTTTGTTTTCTAATTGCAGTATTTATTCCCTCTATATCCACTAAAATTACTTTTATATTTGAGTGGAAATCTTTTATCTTAACTTTAGCTTTTAAATTTATTCCATATTTATGAAACAAATGTTTAATGTGTAATGTTTTTCTTCCCTTTATTGCCTTCTTCTTGTTTATTATGCTTAAAATTCTGATTACCAACTTCTAAGTGTTTTGTAACTTTACAGAAATATGATTTTAGAGCATGCGTTGGCTTTGCACAGCATCAACTTAGCTATAATAAAAACTCTCCAACTCTTTTGTGAGCCAGGACCTTCAGTTCTTTAGCCCTGACAACAGTTATATTTACACTTCCCTGCCTCATTTTCACTTCTTTGAGAATCAACTGATTTCCTTTTGAGAAAAATATTTTTATTTATAATAATAAATATTAAAATATTTTTGTTAATATTTATAACATATGTATTGACATATTAACCGCTGAATTTTTGTGGATCTAAACCTATTATTTTTTGTTTTGCTAACCTTGTTCACTGTGGCTAATTTTCTCATGGATTTGGAGCTTATACATTGTTTATAGTAATCTGTGGGAATCCTGTTTGAAGTAGCATTCCTCCAGGGAGAAATGCCATTTGTTTCCATCATGTGCCCTCAGATCCTACCAACCTAGGACAAAGCTTCATCTCCTAGAGTAATGGTGGGGGGAAGGGAGGAATGGGGACAACTGTAACTGAACAAGAAAAAAAGAAAGAATCCCCTAACCACCTATGTTGCATGAATTCAAAATTTAAACACAAGATCTGAAGAATAGTTGTGAATTCTTGGTATGAAAATTTTGTTTATTTGTTTTTCTGTCATTTTATTTACTTAGAACTGAAAACAAAATAGATATGCTGTTTTCTTCCTTTGCTTGAAAGGGGTGGCGTGTGTGTTTAGTAGACAACCCTACCAATCAGGCTGAGGCAGCTAAATATTATTGCACATGGGGTTGAGGGTTTGGGGAAACTCTAATCTATACTTTCATTGAGACTGTAGTCCTTTTGGGGGGAAAAAGGAAAAATAACATCAAGGTTTAGAAAATAAAAAGATGCTTCACTTTACAAAAGCAGTTGGAGATTACACATACAAAATAAACAAATCAACAAAAACTTGACTTATTCACAATTTTAAGAACTTACTAACTGCTCAAAAAGCAAAATAAACATAAAAATTTGTTTAAAATTGGTATTACATCATTGAAATCAAGTTAGAGACAAATGTTAAATAATTTTAAAGTAATAATGTAGAAACAAGGACCTACCAGATTTTTATCCACGACAATATATATTTCAAGGTATTGAGGGGATAACTTGAAAAATTCAACTCTCTGAAAAGCACACAACATGAACACTGAGAAATTTCTGAAAATGTATCCTTTATTGAAATTATATTCAAAGATAGATTGAGAGACATGCTGCTACCAGTTATATAACAAGGCTATTTTCAAATACAAAATTCAGGTACTATTAGGAAAATTCCAATACAAATGTACCTGGTTAAAAAGAATTTTTACTGAGATCACAAGCTACATAAGAACCCCAGTTCTTTTGATTTTAGCAATAGCTGAAATTGGAAATATTAACTTTATAGCATATAGCCTTTCTTTCCTTAGTCTTGTGATAATTTTCATAATAATCTTCCATATAGGCAGATTTATTAGTTTATTGGGAAACTACTTCTGGCAAACAATAAAGTTTTAAAAATATTACTAAAGCATGATTAAAGGTGTTCACAAGGGCTAGGGATGTTATTTATGGCAGTTTGCAGGTGTTTGTGGAAGAGAACTAACCACTTCGCTTTACATATACTTTATGTAAGCCACGGATGTTATTCATTTCTGAACCTTTGGGAAACACAGACTTAACTTACAAAGTCAGATCGCATAATATTTATACCATGTAAATTATCAGACAATTGAGGAAAAGGAATAACTGACATTAATTACCCAAATGCCCACATGTCAAAATTAATTTTCTGGTTTATTTAATCCTATATTCACATATCTGTTTCCAATTGTCAATTACTATGTTTTTGCTAAACTTTCATCTGATAACAAGCATAACAAAGAACTTAATTTCATTTTCTATTTATTTTAAAATTCATGTAGGTACCTCTTGAAGAAGTAAAATCTAATATTTGCAAATCACCAAATTTTGCTCTGAAATTAATTTTATTTCACAAAATTATACTAAGTAGATTAAAATTAAAAAGTCAACACTTACTTCTGATTTTTTTCTATAGTGATACTCTGAATTATTATAAATGTAAATATCACTGTCTCTTAAGAGAGGAAGGTTAATGTTATAACCTTTGTCTTCATAAATTATGTGCACGAATTCTGACACAGTCTCCACAGGTTCTATTCCATATGAGATGTTTTTGAACTGCAACGTTCCCCTGAATGTTGAAATAATCAAAACATCTAAAATGATTCTACCAACACTATAATCTAATATTCTAATGAGAAATGTTGGTCAGGGTTTTTTTCCCCATTAAAAGTCACCTTATTTTTTCTACTTTACCTCTTTATTTTTGATGTGTTCCCCAGAACTGGGCCAGTAATACCACAGGATATGTATTATTTTATATTATAAACATTCCAAGAAAAATATTTTAAAGAAATCATGATGGTGGCGTGGAGCCACATGCTGAAACAGGTTAAGACCCCTCCCTAGGTACAGACTTCCTAAGCCAGTCTGCAGGACCTACAGGTACTCTTTCCTTTGCTCTTAAGTCCTCACCCTCTTTTTGAGACACCTAACTCTCCCTGACACTTGACGCCCTAAAAAATTTGTGTGGGCTGAACTGGAGACACCACCTGGCTAAAAAGGATTAGAGCTAAGCCAAAGTATCTATCAGATTGAGGCTTTCTACAACTGTCAACCATCCTAGGAAATTATGAGAAAATAAAACACTGGGGAAAACTAAAATGCAGAGAGATCCAGCAACACCCCCTACGCTCAAGATTGCTCAAAGCCTCAAGCAACAGATCCCATCAGAATCAATAAGTAGCCTCCCATCAGGAACAGAGGCTGTCAGCGTGACCATCTATTTTATCAGTAGTTCTTGCTCACTTCTTAGGGAATTAAAGTAACGAAGGTGACTGTAGAACCAGAAAAGATATGGGGAGGATCAACTCATACACTAGCAGGATCTAATACTGGCAAATGAAGTTTATTTCCATTAGTTACAACCTGAGTCCTGAACAAGTGTTGAGTGACACAAGAGAATTTGGAAAGCCTGCAATATATCCATAGTAATTGCAATCCATCTGAAAAAAATACATGAAGAAAAACAAATGAATAATGTATTTTAAAATAGATACTGCATATATGTCATTTTCATGTATTATCACATTAGCTACCTTAGTACATTAATATGAATGGCAACTACCTAATGAAGCTGTGCCAGTTAGAAAAAAAGAACCAGTCCAGATTATTCATTTTAGTGAATGTATAAAATTATATTCTAATAATTTCAAAGTGTTCATATTTTTAAAGGAAATTCAGAGTAACACATCTGTACAAAAAAATAACTTAAGTCTTACCTGATCTAACAAAGGGTTAGCCTTCTGGATGTCATTTTGGTCATAAGAATAAACAACAGAAACTGATGATAAAAATGATCTAGGCAGAAAGCAAAAAAAACATGCTCAAGTTGTAAAACAGAAAACATGGAAAAATATTCTTCATAATAAGCTTTTCATTTTACTGGAGAATTTAAAGTAGTACCAATTATCTTGGCATAACCTATTTTCCAAATACTTGTCTATCATTTACAGTAAATTAGGCACCGAGGGAGGCATTTTAACTATAGTGACATATACTACCAAAATTCATGCTAATGAACAACCCAAATTCCTGGGAATGTCAAACAGCAAAACAATGTAGGTCCCAATTTCCAGCACAGAATTTTCAAATCTTTGTCTTGATTCCTCACTGACTCCAGATTTTAAATCTGAATCTCAAAATTAAAATGTAGGGTTAGAGTATAATCTAGAAAGATTTCCTTGACATCGTGACAAACTCATTCACTAAGCTTAGCTAAGTCCCAAGTTCTTCTCCATAAACTTGATCAGAATTTTCTTTCCCCTCAGTAACTATTTAGAAACTTGGCACCACCCCTGTCAATCATCCCACACAGTCTCCATGTCACCTCACTTTCAGATAACCTCTACCCATCCTCACCTCTTACCTTTACCTCCAGAAGATGACTACTTTGGTTCAAAGCAAATACTATACTTGTGCTGTGGATCCTATTCTGTGCCATATGTTGAAGATGCATATTTTTTTCAGTCCCATCATTTTAAACTCTTCCTCTCTGTCTTTTATCCTAACACTATTTAAAAAACTGTATTATCAAGTCATTACTATCCTAAATAACTCTCCTTTGATCACGTGTCCTACTATAACTATTCCCCATATATTTCCAATCTGTGGCCTATTTTTAATACTTCATTTTATTGTGTTTTTTCTATTACCATTTATCTCCCCTATACCATCTTCCACCTCCACCTAGCCCTTTCCCCCAAACTGCAATCACCACACTGTTGTCCATGTCCAACTTTTTCTTTCCTTTTTTTTTTTTTTTTTTTTTAGAGATGGAGAAAATATCGGTGTGTGAGAGAAACACCAACTGGTTGCCTCTCTCACATCCCCAACTAGGGATCTGGGCTAGGCTGCAACCCAGGCATGTGCCCTGACCAGGAATCGAACCAGCAATCTTTCAGTTGACAGGGTGATGCTCAACCCACTGAGTCACACCAGCCAGCACTCTTTTTTCTTTTTTGAATCCATAGCTCCTCCCCTCAATATCACCCCAAAGCTGTCAGTCTGCAACCTATTTTTATCAAGTAAGTAACATATACCCAGTTTCTCCATTTTGTCAATATTTATTCACCATGAAACTGCTCTAAAAAGATTCATAGCCATCAGAATGTCAAATCCAAAAGGCAATTTTTAAACAATCATTGTACTGGACTTCTAGCATCTTTTTTGGAATCTGTGCACACTCACTCTAATCACACATCACTCTTCTGCTTCTCTTCCAGCAGTCAGCCAACAATAATCCATGGGCCAAATTTGGCTGGCTGCCTGTTTTATAAATAAAGCCTTATTGAAATACAGCCAGGCTTATTGGTTTACATCTTGTTTACGGGTGCTTTTGCATTACAGTACAAAGTTGCTTAGTTTCAACAAAGTATACAGCATATTAGCTAATAATATTTACTGAGTGGCTCTTTACAAAAGAAGTTTGTCAACCCCTGGTCTAAGAGGGCATAGTCTTCCATGTTCTTTTTTGTTCTATCTGTCCCAAAATATTGGTCTTTACCAGGATTCAGTCTTCAGCCACCAATCTATTTATTAGCACTCTATAAACTCTCATTTAAAAATACAGCCAAACTATTGATTAATGCAAAATCTATATCCCAATTACTAATCTCTGCTCAGAGATTCACATTCCTACATTCATATACCTAGTGGAAAACCCACTAGGATATCATAGAGGCACTGCAAACTAAACTGAATGCTTTCCTCACATAAAGATCTCCCTTGTTCATATTTCTCAATTAATTACACTAGAACTGACCCATCTTCTTAAGCAACAACTAATTTATCCAAGATTCCTCACTGTTTGCCAGTCACACTACTAAATCTGTCTTCAAGGTCTACTGAATGTTTTATTTCCTGTGCTGTAACCTATAGCATACATTAAAGCCACCAATCATCACTCATCTAAACAATTATATACCCTACCTCTACTTTTCCCCCCTCAAAATCAGCCTGCAAGACTCAATGAGCCTACATAAGTGTATTCTTACAAACATTTTGGCTTCCAACATCCTTACTGTGGCATGACAGATCTACAACCTGGTTCTACCTACTACCCTTCCAAAATCTTTTACTCCTATCCTCCACAAAATGTGTTCTTTAGTAATTCACACTGACTTTTTGCACACCACAGAATCTACTTGGTCTCACATCTCCACATTTTACACATGATTTTCTCTAAACAGAATAACCCCCTACACTACCCTACTTCTTTTCAGAGCTAAAGGTATCTTCCCTCAAGATACAAGCCATCTCTTACCTCTTTCTGAAAAGCCTTCCTTGATTTTCAGACTGCTGTTTACACATGTATCATAATACCATGTTATAATTAAATTGTCCATTTTTCTATTAATCGTTGGAATGTATCTTTCTGAAGTATGTTATTTAAATGTGGATCATATTTTATTGTCTTTAGTATGCCTAAAACTTTACCCAATAACTAGTACACAATAGATATCAAGTGCATATAGATATCAAATATACACCTGAATCTAAATGCTCCTATTCATAGCTATTTTTATAAATCAAGAAACCACAACATTAAAATTTGAAAGGATAAAATAATTACTTACTGCTTTGTGAGATAGACAAAATATGGTTTTCCTTTTATTGTAATCATATAAGCAACCTGTAACATGAGAATTCAAAATATTTTCAATAATACTTGTAAATAATATGTTAAATGATGTTTCCTGTCAGTTATACTTTTACAATGTTGTTAAAATTAATAACAATATATAATCATTACATATACTTCCCTTCTCACATGGATATTTGAAGCTTCAGGATTCTGAAGTGAGAACAAGGTGGTAGAGCCCCCACATGCCTGCTAGACACCATTACTCATATTTCTGAGAGAGAAGTTTACCTGATGGTTGCTATATTTTGGCTTAGACACATACCACCAATCCACCATGGTGAAGGTAAACACCAAAGGTGCCTACTTCACTTCAGAGAACCTTCTGCTTGCTTACTTCAAGCCATCCTGGGAAGTAAATTTCCCTGCTTATTGGAAGAGACACTCCCAAAAGAAAGAACTACAGGAATGCACTACACCTCTAGCAACATAACACAGCAACTACCATTGTTTGCTTATCCACCTAAACAATGAAACTCCTCTGGAATAAAATGTAGGAGAACAGAGAGACAGCAGACACATGTAAGGGGAACTCTCTAGAACATATGGAAAATTTGAGTCACTCAATTATTTATTTGATTACTATTTAAAGATTATTTTAGCCAGATGAATAGCCATTTGAACATTTTCAGTTCCTTAACTTTGTACTATGGCAGAAGCAGATTCTTTGCAACAGATAAATGGTCTAAGAAGGGCAACCAGGTGGCACACTGCAAAGAAGTGGAGTCTTCAGGGAACCTTGCGAAATGTGCCCTCTAAAAATCCATTGTTATTCAAGAAACATGAAAAATAAAGGGCCATATGATAGCAGCAATAAAATTTTAAATCTACATATCTTACCAAGAAAAGAAACCACTATGTAACTAACAAGAAATGGACAAAATTGATGTCCAGAGTTTCTACAACTTTACATGCACAACATCCAACTGTGTGGGCTAAACTGTATCCCTCTAAATTTATATGTGAATTTCTAACCCCAGGATCTCAGAATGTGACCTTACTCAGATAATGAAGTTACACAGATAATGACGTTAAAATCAGGTATCATTAGTGTGGGCCCTAATCCAATGATTGCGATACGGGTCAAGAGTAAATGTGGACACAGACATACTCAAAGGCAGAATGTCATGTGAAGATTCATAAGAAGTACACATTCATCTATAAACCAAGGATAGGGACCTACAGCAGATCCTTCCCTCACAGTCCCCAGAAAGAATTACTGTCACTAGCACTTTGAACTTCCACTTCTAGACTTCAGAACTGTGAGACAATAAATCTCTGTTGTTTAAGCCACATCATTTGTGTTACTCTGTTATAGCAGCCCTACAAAACTAATATAATAAATTTCAATAAAAAAATAAAAGAAATGCTAAAGAACAGGATCAAATTATCCAAAAGATAAAAAATTGAAATAACAAAGCCACAGATAATATGTGTAACAACCATGATTAAAATGAGATAATGATGAAGAATTTCAGTAGAAGTGTAGCACCACTTCTATACTCAATTGCTGAAAAGTAAATATTCTTTTCAAGTACATATGGAACATTATCACAAAAAAGAGCATATGTTGGGTGATAAAGCAACTCCCATCAAATTTTATAAATAAACATTATATTTATAGACAAACAACTAACAATTAGAAAACAAGCTTAAGGAAAAATTACCATTTATTATACTGTTAAAATTTGTCAAAAAAAAGAGAATAAATTTTAAAAAAGATTTTCAAGAAATCTGCATAAAAACTACCAAACCTTACTGAAAAAAAATTTAAAATATGTAGTCAGATATGTGATGGACATGAACTGAAAGTCTCAGAAAGAATGCTAAATGAAATAGAGGCAACTCAACTATCATATATGAAGTTTAAAGCAATGGTTGTCAGGAAGCTCCATGAGCTCTCAATCAGCTACCAGAAACTATAGGGAAGCTACAATGAACTCACTGCAAAGTATATCAACATGAAAAAGGAAATAGAAACTATCAAAAAGGGCCTACAGGAAATGAAGAACTGAAGTTTCTGAGCTGAAGAACACAGTAGAAGGAATGAAAAGCAGAATCGATGAAGCGGAGGATCAAATCAGTGAGTTAGGGGACAAAGTAGAAAAAAGCACCTAGAAAGAGCAAGAAAAGGAAAAGAGGCTCAGAAAGAATGAAGAGGGATTAAGAGAAATGCAAGACAACATGAAACGTAATACTATCTGTATAACAGGGATACCAGAAGGAGAAGAAGAAGAGCAAGGGATAGAAAACCTGTTTGAAAAAGTAATGATGGAAAACTTCCATAATTTGGTAAGAGAAAAAGCCACAAAAATCTAGGAAACACAGAGAGTCCCAATCAAGAGGAACCCAGAGAGGCCCACTTCAAGACACATAGTAATTAAAATGGCAAAATTCCAAGACAAAGAGAGAATCTTAAAGGCAGCAAGGGAGAAAAAGGAAGTAACATACAAGGGAGCCCCAATAAGTTTAACAGCTGACTTCTCAATGGAAACGCTCCAAGCCAGAAGACAATGGCAAGAAATATTCCAAGTAATTAGAACCAAAGGCCTGCAACCAAGACTACTTTACCCAGAAAGGCTTTCAATCAAGATAGAAGGCCAAATAAGGAGCTTCCCAGACAAAAGAAGTCTAAAAGAATACACCTCCACCAAACCAGTTCTGAAAGAGATGATAAAGGGACTGCTTTAAAGAAAGGAAAGAAAAGAGAGAGAGAGAGAGGAACACAGGTATAAAAATGGCAATAAATCAGTATCTATCAATAATCACCTTAAACGTAAATGGATTAAATGCTCTAATCAAAAGACATAGAATAGCTGAATGGATAAGAAAGCATGACCCACATATAGGCTGCCTACATGAGACCCACCTCAGGACAAAAGACCTACACAGATTCAAAGCAAAGGGCTGCAAACAAATTTCCCAAGCAAATGGACAGGAAAAAAAAAGCTGGAGTAGCAATACTCACATCAGACAAAGTAGATTTCAAGAAAAGGACCATAAAGAGAAACCCAGAAGGTCACTTCATAATACTCAAGGGAAGAATCCACCAAAAAACATAAATATCATAAATATATATGCACACAATATAAGAGCGCCTAAATACATAAAGAAAATCTTAGAGGACTTCAAGAAAGATATTGACAGCAACACAATTATACTAGGGGATTTTAACACCCTACTGTCAAAAATGGATAGATCTTCCAAACAAAATATCAAGAAAGATATTGTGGCATTAAACAACACTCTAGATGAAATAGACTTAAATGATATATACAGAGCCCTTCATCCCAAAGAAACTAAATACATATTCTTTTCAAATGTACATGGAACATTTTCAAAGATAGACCTCATGATAGGACACAAAACAAGCCTCAAAAAATTCAAGAAAATTGAAATCATACCAAGCATTTTCTCTGACCACAAGGGACTGAAACTAGAAACCAACCCCAAGGAGGAAAACCCAAAAACCTCAAAATCATGGAGATTGAATAGCATGCTGTTAAACAATGAATGGTTAAAGAATGAAATTAGGGAGGAAATCAAAAAGTTTCTGGAAACAAATGAAAATGAACTCACAATGACCCAAAACTTATGGGCCACAGCAAAGGCAGTCCCGAGAGGGAAGTTCATAGCAATACAGGCCTACCTAAAAAAGATAGAAACATTTCAAACAAACAACCTAACACTATAGCTACAATAACTTGAGGAACAACAACAAAGACAGCCCAGAGCAAGTAGGAGGAGGGAAATAACCAAGATCAGAGCAGAATTAAATGACATAGAGACTAAAAGCACAATTCTAAGGATCAATAAATCCAGGAGCTGGTTCTTTGAAAAGATAAACAAAATTGACAAGCCTTTAAGCAGGCTCATCAAAAAAAAAAAAAAAAAAAAAAAAAAGAGAGAGGACTCAAATAAACACAGTCAGAAATGAAAGAGGAGAGATTACAACTGATACCAGAGAAATACAAAGGATTGTAAGAAATTACTATGAAGAACTGTATGCCAAGAAATTTGAAAACCTAGGTGAAATGGACAAGTTTCTAGAAAAATATAATCTTCCAAAACTCAATGAAGAAGCAGAAAACCTGAACAGACCAATAACAGCTGATGAAATTGAAGCAGTAATCAAAAAACACCCAACACACAAAAGCCCTGGACCAGATGGTTTCACAGGAGAATTCTACAAAGCATTTAAGGAAGAGCTAACCCCTATCCTTCACAGATGATTCAAAAAAATTCAAAATTAAGGAAGACTCCCAAATGCTTTTTATAAAACCAGCCTCATCCTAATCCCAAAACCAGGTAAAGACACAACAAAGAAAGAAAACTTCAGGCCAATATCGCTGATGAACGTAGATGCTAAAATCCTCAACAAAATACTGGCAAACCACATCCAACAATACATTAAAAAGATCATACACCATGACCAAGTGGGATTCATCCCAGGGATGCAAGGATGGTTCAACATTCACAAAGCAGTAAATGTAATACATCACATAAACAAAAGCAAAGACAAAAATCACATGATCATATCCACAGATGCAGAAAAAGCATTTGATACGGCACAGCACCCATTTATAACAAAAACACTGAGAAAAGTGGGAATAGAGGGAGCATTCCTCAACACAATAAAGGCCATATATGAGAGACCTACAGCCAACATCAGACTTAATGGAAAAGAAACTAAAATCTTTCCACTAAGATCAGGAACAAGACAAGGTTGTCCACTTTCACCACTCCTATTCAACATAGTATTGGAAGTCCCAGCCACAGCAATCAGACAAGAAAAAAAATAAAAAGCATCCAAATTGGAAAAGAGGAAACAAAACTGTCATTGTTTGCAGATAACATGATAGTGTACATAAAAAATCGTATAGACTCCACCAAAAAAACTGTTTGACCTAATAAATGAATTTGGCAAAACAACGGGATACAAAGTCAATATTCAGAAATCAAAGGCCTGTCTGTATACCAACAATGAAACATCAGAAACAGAAATCAGGAAAAAAAAAACCATTTGATATAGCCACAAGAAAAATAAAATACCTAGGAATAAACCTAATCAAGGCTGTAAAATCCCTGTACTCAGAAAACTACACAACACTGAAGAAAGAAATTAAGGAAGACACAAACAAATGGAAACATATACCACATTCATGGATTGGAAGAACTAACATCATCAAAATATCCATACTACGCAAAGCAGTTTATAGATTCAATGCAATCCCTATTAAAGTACCAACAACATATTTCACAGATATACAGCAAACATTTAAAAATTTTATATGGAACCATAAACAACCCTGAATAGCTGCAGCAATTTTGAGAAAGAAGAGCGAAGTAGGAGGGATCACAATACCTGGTATCAAACTGTATTAAAAGGCCACTGTAATCAAAACAGCCTGGTACTGGCATAAGAACAGACACATAGACCAATGGAAGAGAACAGAGAACCCAAAAATAAACCCAAGTCTCTATGGTCAATTAATATTGAACAAAGTGGACAGCAGCACAAAATGCAGTAAAAATAGCCTCTTCAACAATTGGTGTTGGAAGACCTGGATAGCTACATGCAAAAAAATGAAAGTTGATCACCAACTTACATCATACACAAAAATAAATTCAAGGTGGATAAAAGATTTACATATAAGTCATGACACCATTAAAGTCCTACAGAAGAACATAGGCAGGAAAATCTCAGATATTTCACACAGCAGTATTTTCACCCATATGTCCCTTAGAGCAAGGGACATAAAGGAAAGAATAAATAAATGGGATCTCATCAAAATAAGAAGATTCTGCACAGCTAAAGAAAACAGCATTAAAATGAGAAGAGAACCAACTGTATGGGAAAACATATTTGCCAATGATACCTCAGACAAGGGTTTAATCTCCAAAATATATAAAGAACTCACACGACTCCACTCTAAGAAGACAAGCAACCCAATTAAAAAATGGGCAAAGGATTTGAACAGACACTTCTCCAAGGAGGACATACAGAGGGCTCAGAGACATATGAAAAGATGCTCAATATTGCTAGCCATCAGAGAGATGCAAATTAAAACCACAATGAGATACCACTTCACACAGGTCAGGATGGCCATCATAAACAAAGCAACAAACAACAAATGTTGGAGAAGTTGTGGAGAAAGGGGAACCCTAGTGCACTGTTGGTTGCAATGCAAACTGGTGCAGCCACTGTGGGAAACAGTATGGAATTTCCTCAGAAAACTAAAAATGGAACTGCGTTTTGACCTGGCAATTTCACTGCTGGGATTATACCCAAAGAGCCCTGAAACACCAATCCAAAAGAACCTATGCACCCCAATGTTTCTAGCAGCACAATTTATAATTGCAAGTTCTGAAACAACCTTAGTGCCCATGAGTAAATGAGTGGATCAGAAAACTATGGTACATTTATACAATGGAATTCTACACAGCAGAGAGAAAGAAGGAGCTCCTACCCTTTGCAACAGCATGGATGGAACTGGAGAGCATTAAGTGAAATAAGCCAGGTGGTGAAAGACAAAGACCATATGATCTCACCTTTAACAGGAACTTAACCAACAAAACAAACAAGCAAGCAAAATATAACCAAAGACACTGAAATTGAGAACAGGCTGACAGTGACCAGAAGGGAGAGGGAATGGGAGTATAGGGGAAAAGGGGAAAGGGTTTGCAGGAACTACTATAAAGGACACAAGGACAATAAGAAGAGGGGGTGGAAACAGGGGAGGGAGGACTGGGGTGGTAGAGGGGGGTAGGGGCAAAGACAGAAAACTGTACTTGAACAAAAATAAAAATGTTAAAAAAAGAAAAACCTTGTAATTTTTTATTTTTGGAATTTTCCATTTAATATTGTTCCACAGTTGACCGTGAATAATTGAAACCACAGAAAGCAAAATTGTGGATGGGGAGGAACTGCTGTAGCTCTGGAATCATCCAGGCCAGGACTTGGGGGCCAGAAAACTCAGTAATAAACACTTTGAATACACTATTTTAAATAACCAAAATTAATGCAAATTTTATGAAACAAAAATACCGAAATTTTAAAGGAAGACAGCATCTGACCCTGACTCACCTCACTTGCCTCACCCTCATCTTGGTCCTAGGGGAACCCCAGGTTTCTGCCACCCTCTTAAATTGTGCACCTGAGTCAAGCTCTTTGCTTGCCTCTTCCTAATCCTGGTCCTGGTGGCTCCTATCCTTAAAATCCTTCATCCTAAACAGAAACACACACACACACAGAGTCACACATTGTCATACACATGAAAACGCTCCATGTTGTGATTCTGGTCTGAACTGCCAGCTCTGCCTCCATGAACCGAGTTCCTGCCTACGTTCAGCAATGCTGGTCTTCACAGTAAAGACAACACATTTAAGATATACAAATATTATTTCCCATTACATTGTTTTTTGGATCTTTTTCGGTGTCAGAAGATGAAATCTTTTCAGGAACTGTGGTCTGCAGAAATGTTTTATGAGGATCTAAAATAAAAATAAGCAAAGTTATTTTGGTACTTGTTATCTCACATTATCCATTTCTAAACCCAATTCTGCACTTGTTTCCTTATATTACAAAAAAATTATGTATTATGTATCTACTCTTCTATGTATCTACTCTTCCTTGTCACTGTCTTTTCTGAAATTCTTACTACATATTTCTTAACCCTTGCCAAGATCTCATGATTTTATTTTCTCTTTATCTATCTCTATACATACATACACACACACACTCACACACTGATTAGGCAGTTCGACAATTGGACTATGTAACACTGAGTAACAAATACAATGTTACTGTGTGCCAAAGAAGTGTGGGGATGGGAACAACACAGGTACATTGAGAAAAAGGGATCATTTTAAGGGAAAAAACAGAATATTGAACACAAGGGTGACTTGCAACTTCCAGTGGAGCAGGTTGAAGACAGTCAGCCAATCAGGAAAGTCATAGATAAATAGCTTCTTTATGGCAATACAATTATTTTTACAACAGCAGAATTTTGAATGTGGGAAGTACCACGTTCCATTTTTGTCTGTTTTACAGACAAGGAAACAATTCTAGAGAGGGGAAAAGATTAGACCCTGAAGGAAAGGGCAAGGATAAAGTGGGTGGGGCAAGCAAGGGGCCTGGTTAAAGGACTGGGCATCAATTCTGAAACAAAAAAAAATACAGCCCCCTAAGCAAAGTCCCCTTAGAAGCCTGGGTAGTCTGGCCTGGGAGGAGGAACAATGATCTGTACTTACTGGGGCCTGCCTGCAGACCACTAAGTCCCGTGAGAAGGACCAGAAGAAAGAACATGGTTCCGTTGTCTTGGAACCCCGCTGGCCGAATAACAACCGTTGAGACGTTGAGGCCAGTGAAAGTACAGCTCGCGCAGGGTCGCAAAGCCAGATGTGCCAAACGGGGTGGGAGAGTAGGTGGCAGCCGAGAGGGGCAGAGCTCTCTGCTGCCTCTGGAGGTGAGTTGGAATAACGCAGGTGGGCAGGTGAGGGCTCCGTGAAGACTCAACATTCACACACATTCAATTTATTTTTAAGGAAGGAAAGGCTGTGTGATTTTCAGTCCTCAGATTAGGGTGGTGTTTAATGAGGCTTTTGTTTGTATCATTTACTTAGGATAAAGAAGAGGAGGAACAAAGATAAAAATGTTCAAGTTACTCATAGCAAACAAATTTCTGCCTATTATATTATCACACTGCCCAAACAAGAAAAATGCATTATTTGCAAAAACTGTTGCAAACAGTTACTTTTCTAAATTTAACTCTTGAGTACTCCATTACCGGACACCTATTTTATGCAGAAAACCCTCATAAAATCCCCATTCAAATATAGATGCTTAAAACATACACACACACAAACTTCTCTAACCCTGGCTGTGTGGCTCACTGGACTAAGTGCTGGCCTGAGAACCAAAGGGTTGCTGGTTCAGTTCCCAGTCAGGGCATGTGCCTGTGTTGTGGGCCAAGTCCTCAGTGGGGGGGCACATGAGAGGTAACCACACATTGAAGTTTCTCTCCATCTATTTCTCCCTCCTTTTCTCTAAAAATAAATAAATGAAGTCTTAAAAAAAAACCTTCTCTAATATCGCATTATTATTGCCACACTGTATAATAATGCAGGCCTTAGGTTTCAGTTCTTTATGTAATAAAATGGCAACAAGCTCCTTGAGTTTTCTTTTTGCCTCATATATTCCAGGTTGGGTGCTACAGAAGCCAATGACTTGGAAACACCGAGAGCAGACAAAAGAAAAAAATAAACAAAAAATCCCCTCCTCTCCCTAGCTAAAGGACCAAAAAAAGGGGCAATATAGCAAGATAAAAAACTTTAACAACTTACCTACTTGCTAAATACCACAGGAAAGAACCATAGATCCATTCTAACTCCATCTGCAAAGGCAGAGTAGGGAGCCTAGACTCCCACCCTGCTGGCTCTAACAAGATGCCACTCTCCCCCAAGCACCAGGGTAGTCTCAGAAATGACCAAGTGGGTAGATGGAACTTTTACACCTACCCACAATGCCACCTAAGTTGCTGTTGGAGACTTTTTTAAGGAGTCTCATGAGATAATAACCAAAATGCGAAACCAGGAACAAGGATATCAAACTGAATTACAAAAGATAACAAATAGCCAAAAGATGACAGAGAGAGATGTTGGAATGATCTGATGACGATTTTAAGGAAGCCATCATAAAAAGCTTCAGTGCGAAATTAACAACATACTTGAAACCAATGAAAAAATATAAAGCCACAGCAAAGAAATAGAAAATACAAAGTAAAACCAAATGGAAATTTTAGAACTGAAAAATACAATACCCAAATAAAAAGCTCACTGGGTGAGTTCAACAATAGAATGGAGAGTACAGAGATAAGAATTGATGAACTTAAGACTTCCAGCCAAGATGGAGACGTAGGTAGACACACTGTGCCTCCTCTCACAAACAAAATTAAGGACAACAAATATTTAGAAACAAGAAAACAACCAGAACTGATAGAAAATTTAACTGTACGAAGTCCAACAACCATTCATCCAGACCGGTAAGAGGGACAGAGTCGCAGCAGGAAAAAGTGGAGGTGTGGACCCGGGCATGCAGGCAGCAGCGGCTAGCGGACCCCAGGTGCACCAGAAGCTGCTAGTGGACCCCGGGCATGGGGTGGCAATGGTGCAGACCCAGTGAGGCCACACAAGGTGGCTGGTTGACCAGGTGGTCCCACATTCTAGCACAGATAATCCAGGCAAAGGGGAAGTGGAAGAAGGGACTGGAATCTGAGAGAGAGTGGAGCAGGGCCATTGATCCTTCTCAGATCCCACCCCCACATACTGCGTCACTACCCAGAGACTGGGCTGCCCTGCCCTGGGGAACACCTAAGGCCCCACCCTTCACTACGTAACAGCCGCAACCAAACCAAAACCAAAACAAAACAAAACAGACCCACCAAAAATGGCTCAAACCAGAGGAAAAATCAAAGCCCCAGAGTCAATTCCTCTAAGCCGTGAAGAGATAGCCAACCTATCAGATGCATGGTTCAAAGCCCTGGTGATCAGGATGCTCACAGAATTGGTTGATTTTGCTCACAAATTACATGAAAAAATGCAGGCTACAGTACATGAAATGAAGGAAGACGCATGGGGAACCAATAGAGATGGGAGGAAAATTGGGACTCAAATCAATGGAGTGGACCAGAAGGAAGAAACTAACAACCAAACAGAAAACAAGGAAGAAACAAGAATTCAAAAAAATGAGGAGAGGCTTAGGAACCTCCGGGACATCCTTAAACATCCCAACATCAGAATTATAGGGGTACCAGAAGGGGAAGTTGAAGAGCAACAAGTGGAAAACTTATTTCAACAAACAGTGAAGGAGAACTTCCCCATTCTGGCAAAGGAAATAGATTACCAGGAAGTCCAGGAAGTTCAGAGAGTCCCAAAGAAGTTGGACCCAAGGAGGAACACACCAAGGCACATCATAATTACATTAGCCAAGATTCAAATGAAGGAGAGAATTCTAGAAGCAGCAAGGGATAAGGGGACAAAGGAGTTCCCATCAGACTGTCAGCTGATTTCTCAAAAGAGACCTTACAGGCAAGAAGTGGGTGGAAAGAAGTATTCCAAGTCATGAAAGGCAAGGACCTACACCCAAGATTGGTCTATCCAGCAAAGCTGTCATTTAGAATGGAAGGGAAGATAAGGTGCTTCTCAGATAAGGTCAAGTTCAAGGAGTTCCTCATCACCAAGCCCTTATTATACGAAATGTTAAAGGGACTTATCTAAGTAAAAGAAGATAAAAAATAGGATAGTAAAAAGACAGCAAACTCATAGATATTAACATCCACATCTAAAACAAAAGCAAACAGCTAGAACAGGAACAGAACCACAGAAATGGAGATCACATGGAGGGTTAATAACAGGGGAGTGGGAGGAGGAGAGAGGGGGAAAAGGTACAGAGAATAAGTAGCATAGACAGTGGGTAGAAAATAGACAGGGGGAGGGCAAGAATAGTGTGGGAAATGTAGAAGCTAAAGAACTTATGACACATGGACATGAACTAAAGGCAGGGAATGTGGGTGGGAGGGGGTGTGCAGGGTGGAGAGGAATGATGGGGAGAAATGGGGCAACTGTAATAGCATAATCAATAAAATATATTTTTTTAAAAAAAGTGGTTGAGCTTTTTTTACACTGGTCCCTGCAAGGTTTAGCATGGATTTTAGGAAGTTACAACAAGCATTTGCAGGGTGAGGGAGTTTTTAGCAAAAAGCAGCTTAGGTATATTGCAAATCTGATTACCCAGGAGAGAACCTATCTGTGGGTGTGGGTCCTGTGCATCTCCAAGTGGGAGCTGGGCCCACACCACACAGAAGGGTCTGCCACATCTCCTCCCTTTTATTTTAATAGAACCACTATGATCCCACAAAGCTTGCTGTTTGCTGGTCTCCCACACGACCCTGGGAAGATAATTTGCAAATATATCAAAATACATAGAACATTATTATAATCAGTAAGCAACCAGTGGTTCCAGACTATGTCCAGAGAGCCGGGGGGTGAAAGTCTATGGCCCTCTTTTTGTTGTGGCCCCTGAGTCCTTCCTTGTGGGCCATCCACGTGGTCATGCCTGTCTTAGGCGACCCCTCCCTTGAGAGAATCTTACCCATCAGTGTCTAACTGACCAAGCATTGGAGGCCAGGTATGGATGAAGCAGAAGCCACACTCCTGCCGGGGAGATAAGCTTTGTCTCCTTAGTGGCTCAGGTCCTCTTGACAGAACAGACCCAGATGAAGTGGGTCCTTTGGGCTCTTACTCAGCCCAGCCATGGGGGGTTACAGCCTCTGAGACCAGGCAGGGCAGTTTCCAACATCTAATCTCCCTGCTTTTTCGTTTGTACATGCTATTGTAGCTGTTAAACCCGTGAAACCTATTTGCTGTTCCCGAATGCAATCTTAAGAGAATAACCTTTATATATGTATCATAAAGCACAAATAAGGATTAAGACAAGGGGGGATCCAAGGGCTGCTAGGACCCAAACTTGTAAGTTCATTCCATTGAAACAGTTTTTAGGGTTCAACCATTGGACTTTATGGGGCATTGAAGGGTTGTTGCTCTCTGCAGGAGGCACCTGAGCCTCGGCCCCTGTCATTGGGGCAGGCTCCATTCTCCTCCATTGGCAGACCCAGGCCCGTGAGTGATGGTGTAAGTGTCCGTTTTCCTTCTGGTTGTTCAGAGTCAGCTGGGCCATCTGGTCTGTCAGTCAATTGATTCTCAGCTCCAGGTAGCAGAGCTTGGTGTCTGTCCCTCTCACAATAAGGCTTTACTCTTTTGGCTGGCAGCCAGACAGGACCTGTAGGGATGGAAACACACACACCCTCTTCCCCAAGTTAAATGATCTACAGGGCCTTGCCAAGAGCCATCTCCCAGCGAATATCTATATAAAACCTGAGGATAAGATGACTTTGGCTCCTTCTTCTGAAAAATGTTTCTCAATTGGAATACAAAGTGATATATCACAATTTAGAAAATTATATGTAAACATGGCTAACGTAGTCAAATTTTCAGGGGGAAGGACTCATGACTCTCCCTTTTTCTGTTTTTTAAGAAGGTTTTTAAAAATATGACGAGCTCATTCTACAATTTTCTGACTGGTTGGATTGTAAGATATTCCTGCTTTATGTTGGATATTTCAACGCTGAAGAAAAACCTGAGTAGAATGGGCAAGGTATCCAGGGCCATTATCAGTTTTAATTTGCTGAGGCCATCCTAAATGATTAAAGGCCTCAAGCCAGAAGGCTTGTATATTTTTAGCTTAGCTTGGAAAGACAGGCCCCTTACTGTTTCTGAAAGCTGCAATGCATTCAGTTTTCAAGGAAAGTGGGAAAGATGAGGGGTGCTCTGAAAAAATATGTTTTAGACAAAAAATGGTTGTGCGCCAAGGGCCTTTTGTGACTCAACTGATTAACCGTTTCCTTCGGGAGAATAGCCAGTTCTTACCCAAGGAAACGATTAGCGTTTACAGGTACTGAGTTAAAAAATGGTACTTTGTCTTCCATGGAAAAGGGCTAGTTCTCCCCGGGAGACCGTATACCTATATTTCATTTTTACAATAAAGGTCACGGCTCTGGCAGAAACAAGGAAGATTCTTAATATTTTTTAACACGTGGCATCCCCTATCCCACTTACAGCATGCTTTAGATTGACAAATTTATGAACACATTCACAACATTCAGAAACAGTTTTTTCTCTACTGGCAAATACGTTTACTACTTTTTTTTTTTAATGGTCGCAAGTACACCGGTGTGTCCAGGTGTGGGAAAGGTGTCCCCCACCGCACACTCAACCGGGGAGAAAGAGAGGCAAGGAGACCAATCTCCTCCACGCAGCTGCTCAGTGGAGCAAAGAGACCCACGCAGCGGCAGGTGACGGCGAGCTGTCCTTCTGATCACCGCCAGGGGCATGGGTCCCCAGGGCACGGTGCAACTAAGCCTCAGCACGAGCTGGCCCTAACCGGGAGGGGAGATGGGTGGGGAAGAAACCCCATGCTGCCCCAGGCCGCATGCAGCACAAGGCTAACTGCAGCTGGCACGAACCACGAGAGAAGGGCTTAGCTAGTGAGCATCCGTCCCTTCCCTTGCATACTTCCAAAATGTGAAGATTCCTTATGTGGGAGAAAGTCAGCAGCCCCAAGATGCTGCTGAACCTAAAATATTGCTCTTGTTCATAAAGAGCCTGTTCCTCAGGGTTGAGGAAGCGCAAAAATATTCAAAAAAAATTTTTAATGGGCCGCAAGACTCGGCTTAAAAGAAAGAATTTGCTGAGATACCTGTAAACTGTCCTGTAACTAGTTGACATTTTTAAAGCTGATTAAAGGGAAAATCTTTGCTCTTTCTCCCAAGCCCAGACCTTGGTTGAGGTCACCTCCCGGCAAAAGCCTGGGAGAGGGAGCAAAGCCTTTGCTTACTAAAGAAGGTAGAGTTGCAAAGCGGTTGCAAGAGAGAGCGACCTAGGAAGAAAATCTTATTCCTCTGAATCCAACACATCCTACAGCATTCCTGAAAAGCACTCGGGGTCGTCTGTCGGCCCTTACCTGGACTGATGCGCTCATACTCCCACCAAGTTGGTGTGTTGTCCATAATGACGATGGCTCATGGTCTCTGGGTCCCAGTTCATGGGTACCAGCTGATGAGGACACCTCCTAGCAGTGTCCATGTCATTATGGATGAAATAAAAACATACACACGGACTACCGAGTCTGGTGGAGGAAAAAGGATAGCGTGACTTTTCTCTCAAGGGGAGCAAAAGCCATGGCCTCTGCCACGACAGGCCTTTATTCTATTTCTCTTCACATTACCAGATGGTCCTCACTCACTATCCCCAGTTACAACAAAAGGAGCCAATACCCCTAATCACATCAGAGAAGGATATTAGCAAATGAAAAGGCAAAAGTGGTTGAGCTTACACTGGTCCCTGCAAGGTTTAGCATGGATTTTAGGAAGTTACAACAAGCATTTGCAGGGTGAGGGAGTTTTTAGCAAAAAGCAGCTTAGGTATATTGCAAATCTGATTACCCAGGAGAGAACCTATCTGTGGGTGTGGGTCCTGTGCATCTCCAAGTGGGAGCTGGGCCCACGCCACGCAGAAGGTTCTGCCACAGGAGGACATATAGAGGGTCCAGAGACATATGAAAGGATGCTAAGCATCACTAGCCATCAGAGAGATTTAAATTAAAATCACAATGAAATATCACCTCTCATCTGTCAGAATGTCTATCATCAATAAATCAACAAACAACAAGTGCTGGCAAAGATGTAGAGAAAGGGGAATCCTTTTGCATTGTTGGTGGGAATGCAGCCACTATGGAAAGCATTATGGAGATACTTCAAAAAATTACAAATAGAACTGCCTTATGACCCTGTAATCCACTTTATACAAAGAAACCTGAAGCACTAACTAATTCAAAAGAATATAAATATCCCTATCTTCATTGCAGCGTTATTTACAACCGGCAGGATATGGAAGCAGCCCAAGCCCCCATCATTAGATGAATGGACAAAACAACTATGGAACATTCCTAGAATGGAATACTACTTGGCCATAGAAAAGAAGAAATGTTACCCTTTGCAACAGCATGGATGGACCTGGAGAACATTATGCTGAGTGAAATAACTAGAGAAAGACAGACACCATATGATTTCACTCATACATGGAATCTAATGAACAAACAAGCAAGATAGAGACAAACTCATAGATAGTGAGCAGGCCGACAGCGCCAAAGTGAGGGAGGAGTGGGTAGAGGGTAGAGGGTAGAGCCAAAAGTAAAAAGGACTCATGGACATAGACAACAGTGTGGTGATTGCAGCAGTGGGATTGGGGGAGGGAGTTACAAGGGGGATAAATAGTAATGGAAAAAACACAATAAAAATTAAATAATACTAATAATAAAAGGCAGAAATCGATGAAGCAGAAAACAGAGGTGCAACAGAGAAAAACAGCAAAACCAAGATGTGGCATGAAGATACTAGATTAATTATATGGAAAAACTCTTATCAAGATTGATCAGAGAGAATAAGTATCAGCATGATCGGAAATGAAAGAGGGGCCATAATTATAGGTCCTACAGACATTAAAAAGGATGTTATGAACAACTTTATGCCAAAAGATTGATCATTAAATGAAATGGATAAACTCCTTTAATATTATATCTTAAATTATCACAAGATAAATGGAAAATCTGAATAGTCCTCTGTTAAAGAAATTGAATCCATAATTTAAAATTTTCCCACAAATAAAACCCTAGTTATGTTGGTAAATTTTTCCAAATACTTAATTGAAAAACCAAACAACTTTATACAAACTCTTTCAGAACACAGAAAATGAGAGAACTGCCCTGGCCAGTGTGGCTCAGTTGGTTGGGCATCATCCCACAAACTGAAAGTTCTTGGGTTTCATTTCTGGTCAGGGCACATGCCTGGGTTACAGGTTTGGTCCTCAGGGCACATGCAGAAGGCAACTGACTGATGTTTCTCACATCAATGTTTCTCTCCCTCTCTTACCCTGTCTCTGAAATCAATAAAAGAAAAGAAAATGAGAGAAACTTTTCCTAACTCAATTTATCAATGCTGAGACCAAGGTCTGATAAAAGGTTAATCTTTGCCCAAGACCCAAGCCCAAGCTCTCTGGGAACTGTAATGTCATAGGAACTTCATTTCTCTAATATGACTTTTTAATTAACTCAAGCTAGCTTTGGACCTTCTAATAGCACCATGACTCACTCACCTTCTTTCAACCATACCCTTCCATATTTGCACAAACTGTACATCCACTCCCTTCATCATTAAGCCCTTAGAACATCAGGTTCTAGTCAATTCAAACTATCTTAAGAATAGAGCCTCAGGTCTGCTGCTCAAGGGAACAGAGTTTTGGGCAAACTAAAGATAATGTCTTAACTTCAGTTTTGTTTCAGCCCCAGGCCCATGAAAGCTGAATGACCCTCCCAACTACACCCTCATGAAACCAGACAGAATGATGCCATGGCTGACATCAGGACCTGATACAATGATCAGCTACCCCTACCCTGGTCCCAGCCAATCAGTACAGCTCACCGCCCCAACTCCTTTGTTCACCAATACTAATGATTTTTTCCCTATATAATCTATCTTCTAGGGGCCACTGGGGAGCCAGGTCTTACACCTGTCTCTGGGGTTAGCGTTGTTTTCTTAAATAAACCTTTACTTTGTTGCTGCAAACTACTGATCGTGTTTCATTTGGCTTTGATGCACACAGGCGAATGAACCCCATTAGTTGGATAAGAGATTTACCCTGTTGATCACCCAGGAGAGGGGCAAAAGAAAGGTGTTGGGCAAAGCAAGAGGCTTGGATGTTGAAATACAACCTCCAAAGCAAACACAGCATCTCTCAGAAGCCTGGCTTGGAGTTGTGGGGAGGGTGAGGTGGGTTCAGTGAAATCTGCATGCAGCCAGTGAAGTCTGTGAGAAGGCCCAGAAGGAGGAACAGGGCCCACCACCCAGAGCCCTTCCTGAATAAGGGTAGTTGGTGCCAATCCCCAGCATCTGGGACTTCAAGTAGTGACTGGAGAGCTGTGGAGAAGAGCTCTGGGAGCTGGGTGGGGATGAAATGACCGGGATGAGATGATTATCTTTAGTTCAGGGCCCTGAAGTGACAGAACTGCAGGCTTGGGCATGGAGGAAGAAAGAAAGACACGCATGCAAATTGGCCCACACTCAGTTTATTGTTTCCTTCAGCTGTGACAAGGAGAGGGAAGGCAGAATGTTCATTTCTCAGTGAGATACTCAGGATTATCCATTGCCTTCTGAAGAAATTACCAGTTACTGTGGAAGAGAACAGACACAACATGTTTAAGGTGCCAACGGCAAAGTCCCTTCCATGGCAAAACACGCAAACAGCCAGGCTGCTGCCAGGCAAAAAAATTCATATAGCAGGAAGAAATTCTGGAAAGAATTTTTTACCATTTTGCTTGTGATATTATTTGGCTATAACTTACGCTATCATTTTCTGTGATTTTTGTGGAGTCATATTTAATTAAAAGTATTGCAAATGAGAAAAACTATCATTTTTCCACACACAATGAACTAAACAAGTTAATTTTCACATTTTTTTAGAAATTTAAAGGCATGTTAATTTTACTTTTTTCATTACTTTCTGTCAATCATTTTTGGTTTTCATGTTATAGTCAGTGTTTGTGGCACCTGGAAACTCACAGATCTTAAGCACTGTAACTACAGTGCCTAAGGGGTGAAGTGGCCCTGAGTATGAATTCGTTCTGTAGACTAATTTACATACCTCGTCTCCTATTAGATTCAATAGTTTAATTCCATTCTGTCCTCAAGAACGAGTTCCCAACAAACCTAAGATAACTTTATGAAACTGAAGAAAAAGACTAAGTGATTTAAAAACCCATTAATAACAAGACTAGAAAAGATTAATAAATTATTTTTGGTACACTACTTTACCAATTCATCTACCCAATAAATAACTTAGGAATTAATTGTGGACTATGAATTTCATTTTAATTTCAAACGATTTATTTTAAGAGACATCTCTTAATGTACTTACCTAATGTTTTACATTTGGGTGGTTTCCTATCATTCAGATCTAGATAAAAAAAGGAAATAATGTTTTTAGTTTGATAAAATATAATCTGACAAATATAATTTTCATGGAAGTTTCTTCCTCTTTCCTTTCAAAATTTTGGTAAAAGAAATAATTGCCAATTTTATATTTTATATTATTATTAAACATCAGAATCAAATTATTGGGCCTCTTTTCTATTTTTTATAGCCACAGATTTCTTATGTCAGAGCCCCAAACAAAAAGAATAAGAAAGAAAAAGAATAAATTGAAGGCAAATTAAATGAGGCTAATTGACAGAGAAGATAATATAGATAGTTAGATTAGCAAGAGACTCCATGATATAGTTTTACCCTTTGCATACTTTCCCTGTCTGCAATTTTTATAGCTTCAAAACTTATAGATTTTTTCCTACTATTCTGACCTCCCAACACCCCTAATATACTTAATATAGTTAATTCTCCACCAAACCAACACAGAGATTTGTATATCCAGATGTGTGAGACTATTGTGAGACTACTGACATTGCAACCCAGTGGGATTCCAGCATCTAAAAAACAATTGTTCTGGTAGTGTTCACTGGAGGAATTGGCTCTAACAACCCCTCCCATAGTCTTTCCAATTTAAAAAGATACTGAAAATAAAAATTTGAAAATAGGGAAGAAAAAGAAACAGTGAAGTACAAGTATGTCTGCTTAGCTCATTAAATTTAAGTGAAAAAATAATACAAGGATGCTTTTCTTGGGTACACTAAACACAAACTAATGGGTTAACATCCATTCCGAGTTACATTCTTCGGATGCAATATACAGTGTTCTATACATGATGCTCTCTTGACTGCCCCTGTCTAGTTGAGTACCACTTCTAGAAAAGGATGATATATGAATGACACATTCTATAATGAGAGATAATGTGAGAGGAAAATTGGAGTACTTATAACATTATGTGTATACGTGAAGTTCAAGACTAATCACTCATTCACTAAACAAGTATTTATTGAGCATTTACTCTGCTTGGTGTTAACTATAAATTAGTTAGCAAAATATGTGTAGCCTTTACCCTCAAGTCATTTCAGAATACATAGGGAAAATAAGGCTGCTAAGTAAGCAAAAGGTTGGAGGAATCACAGTGTTTGGCACCATTACCACAAATCTCTTGCTAATGGTGACAGGGAACAGAGACAATAAAGAAAATCAGTGTTTTTTCCTTCGTTCTTAGTTTAGAAAAAGTAACTAAGGTCTATAAAGAGGTGATTATATTAGGAGACATCCAAAAACAACAGAGAGAATAAAGAATATGGAATTGCTATAGCTTCCCTAATGGAAGGATCAACTTCATCGGGAAGGATAGAAACCATATAATGGTGTGGGGTAGCCTGAAAACTTAACCTGAGGATATGCAGATAAGATATTCTGGAAAACCAGTGGATTGAGCTGTAACTAGAAAAAGATACTTTAAAGAAAAATGCCAGACAGTACAAGAAAACTAAAACTATAGAAGGGAGAAGGAAAGTATTTATTTGAATTAATACTTGTTCCTTATAAATATTTGATGACTTTGGAAGGATCACAATGCCACAACTATGGAGCATGGGAAACTAAACTTCAGAGAATCCTTGTTAACACAATTGTGGGCTGTTGAGGGCAGTGGGGAATGTGGAATTCTAGTGTGTTTATGGTACTGTCTCTTGGCTAAACTCCTCCTAAGTGAACTAATCATTCACTCAGTTGTTCATATCCAGTTTATGGGTATAAATGTAACCTGACCAAAAAAGTAACATTTCCCTTTGTGTATCCCATCACAAATGATGTAAAAAATGCCCTGCTTCTGAGTTAGGTTCACAGACTACTTATAAATACATTGTCTGTTATTAGATTTAACTAGTTTTTTCCTATGTATCAAAAGAGGAAACAATCAGTACAAATTTAGTCAACCGAAGAAAAAAGATTGAGGTAATAAATACTTCTTCCAAGAAAGAGAAATATGCATATTTTAATGCAGTACTTTATCAGCTGTGGCTGCTCAAAAAATATTAAGCAATTATTTATTCATTCTTATTTTTGTCATATACTTACTTATAAGAAACACTTCCTAAATTGCTTACCTGCTGGTATACGTTTGGGCACTACTTTCTGACCTGGAACTAAATAAAAATAGAAGTAAAAATAATGTCTAAAAGTTATATTTAAAAATGTATCTATTTTAATAATGAAGATTAGGGCATTTATGCCAAAATTAACTTGTGTTAATACCTGGGGCATGCAAATAAATACCATTCTTATTTACCCAATATCAAGTATAATATGCTGGGGAAAATTTAAACCGTCCAATGAGGAAAAGTATCAAGATATCAAAGATGTTTTTTTTCTTTATCACTGCTAAGCACATAATACAAGTTTGACTCTGAATGCCTAAATGTGGCCTTCAGGATCCAAGCTTTTTTAATTCATCGATATATACATTGCCACAGTTTAGAAATTAAAACTCCCATTTACTTCTGGGCAATCTAGCAGACTGAACAGACAGGGAAACTTCCCCCTTCTGTTCCATAAGGAAAACTTCCCCTTTGTCTTCCACAGAAAAGCTGATGAAAATAGCACAAAACTGTTAATACTCAATTGAGATTAAGAGTCAGAAAAGACTTTTCCTTCCATCAGTAAAATATGATAAACTAGAAGTTCAGAGGGAAAACGGACTAAAGCTGAACGACCACAAAGGAATCTGAATTAAACCGTAAAGGATGGAAAGGGGAGGGAGGTGGAGAGGACTGGGGTGGTGGGCTGGAGTGGGAGTAAAAGACAGAAAACTGTACAAGATCAACAATTAAAATTTAAAAAATTAAGAAACAATAATAAATAAAAAATATTCAAAAAAAAAAAAAAAAAGGATGTGCTTTTAATAACCTTAGCTTGGAAGGAGTTAAAGGCACAGATACTTAGATATTAGAAAGCTAGAAGGAAGCCCAAGCCTGGTAGTCTTAAATGGGTATAATACCAACTATGCCACTAGGAGTTCAACAGACAACTTGTCTCAGCCGTATAAATAGGAAAGGATCACCAAGAAATGCAGAATCCCAGGCCTGTACTATGTATATCAGCAGGACCTCAATTTGCCAATTCCCATATCCATAAATTAAAACCAGCGAGCACAGAAAACATTGAAACATTCAGGCCCCAAGATAGATAAACCTGAAATGTCCTCCTCTTCCTTACGTATGCTTCTACAATGTGGGGCAGGCAGGACTCCCAGGAGAACAAGTCTAAACTACAAACTACTGCATGGTAAATTCCCACAACCACAGCACAGCAGAAAAATTCACACAGGATCAACAGGTAATATGAAAACCTTTAGTAGAAATGTTTAGGATCTTCACAGAGATGAAGTCAGAAATAAAGCAAGAAAAGAATAGCTGTTAAAAATATGGGTAAGAATGGGTAATTTGGAAACTCATGTGGATGTCAATGTCAGAGAGAGAGGTGGAAAAGCCTAATACGTGGACAGCCACGTTAAGAAATGTGGAGACTAAAATGAGAAGATCCTCCCATAAACAGGCATTTACGTTGAGAGAAGAAAAAGAATGGGGAAGAGTAAATAATTGAGGAGATAATGACTAAACTTTTTCCAGAATTAATGACCTTAACACAGATATTTCAAGACTTTATTGAATCCAGAGCTAAATAAATAAAAACAAATTATATTAGGACATATCACAATAAAATAATGAAATATTCACTACAAAGAGGAATAGAAGCACTTAAAGAAAATATATATTGAGTGGAAAGGAATAACTAAATTAATCAGACTAATAAGTGAGATCCCAATAATGACAGCAGATGTCACATCACAACAACAAAATGCACTGAGACTGTGGAAAGTGACCCTCAGCTAAAAGCCTACAACCATCTAAGCTATCTTTCAAAGAGGAGTGCGGAAAAAAGACATGTTCAGACAGACATTTAACACAAAATGCTTACAGCCACTAGCTGAAGCTAAAAAGAATGTACTTCAGGAAAGATAAATTAAAATAAAAATGAAAAAATAAATTTAAGAGTGAATAGTGATCAAAGAAATTAGTAAACATGCTGTTAAACCCTAATAAGTATTCACATGATGCAAAATGTGATGCCAGTAGCAGCAGTGACAACATGACTGATGCAGGGGAGGCCACGGAGGGAAAATGCCCAGAGGCTGAGTCAAATGACAATGGGTGAGAGATTAGTGACTGAAGTTTGCTGTTAAATGATCTCAGATCCTCTTGTTGCTTAGGCAAATAGTGGAAATATTCTTTGAATTTAGGTATTTAAAAGTTACTTATACTACTATGGTATTAATAGAATCCACACTAGAATTAACTCCACATTCTTTGACTTCAACAGTCTTCCCAACTGACTTTCCACCAGTTACAGATTATTCCAAAAATAAATGTAAATCAGATGATTTTTTGGTTCCATTTCTTTAAAAAAAAATAACATTGGGATTTTTATGGGGATTGCATTAAGTCAGCATATTGATTTGGGTAATGTGGTCATTTTAATTGTTGATCCTTCCTATCCATGAACATGGAATATCTTTCCATTTCTTTGTGTTTTTCAATCTGTTTTAATAATTCTTTGTAATTTTCAGTATAGATCCTTTACATACTTTGTTACACTTATTCCTGGGTATTTTATTGTTGGTGTTGTAATTAAAAGGGAATTTTTTTTTCATTTCTTTTTCTGAAATCTCATTGTTAGGACATAAGAATGCAATGGATTTTTGTAATTTATTTTGTATCCAGCCCCTGTACTGTATTTGTTTACTGTTTCTAATAGTTTTTGGTATAGTCTTTAAGGTTTTCTATATAAAGAATCATATCAACTACAAAAAGTACAATCCTGAGGGGAAAAAAATGAAGCCAAAGTTAGCACACTCCCTGACTTCTGATTATACTGTAAACCAATGATAATCCAAACAGCATGATATTGGCAGAAAAACAGACACAGAGACCAAGGGAACAGAATTGAGAGCCCAGAAATAAACCCATGTGTATATGGGAAAATAATTTTTGACAAAGGAGCCAAAAATATACTATGGAAAAAAGAGCCCTGGCTGGTGTAGCTCAGTGGATTGAGCGCGGGCCTGTGAACCAAAGGATCGCGGTTCGATTCCCAGTCAGGGCACATGCCTGGGTTGCAGGCCAGTTCCCAGCATGGGACACATAAGAGGCAACCATACATTGATATTTCTCTCCTTCTCCCTCTCTCCTACCCTTTCCCCTCTAAAGATAAATAAATAAATATTTTAAAAAAAAAAAGAAAAAGAAAAAAGAAAGTCTCTTCAGTGAATGGTGCTGGGAAAATTGGAAAGCCACACACAAAAAAATACTAGATTATAGTTTGTCCCCATGTATAAATATTAATTCAAATGGACCAAAACCTAAGTGTAAGACCTAAAACAATATATTACATAGAAGAAAACATACATACTAAACTTATGGACCTTGGTCTAAAAGATGATTTTATGAATTGGGCCCCAAAGGCAAGGAAAGTAAAAGCCAAAATAAAGGAAGGAGACTGTATCGAACTAAAAAACTTCACACAGCAAAAGAAACTAACAAAAGAAAAAGGCAACGAACTGAATGACAGGAGGTATTTGCAAACAGCAGCTTCCACACAGGTTAATACCCAAAATACATGAAGAACTCATATAACTCAACACCAAACAAACAATCCAATTAAAAAATGGGCAGAGGATCTGAACAGTCTCTACTCCCAAGACATACAAATGGCCAATAGATATATAAAAAGATGCTTCACTAGTTTTTAGGGAAATGCAAATCAAAACTACCACCTCACACCTATTAGAATGGCTATTCTCAACCACACAAATAATAACAAGTGTTGAAGAAATGAAGAAAAAGGAACCCTCATTTGCTGCTGGTGGAAATGTAAACTGGTACAGTCACTATGGAAAACAGTATGGAGGTTTCTGGAAAAGTTAAGAATAGAGCTACCATAGGACTCAGCAACTCCACTTCTGGGTACCTACCCAAAATTTTTGAAAACATTTATTTATAAAGACACATACACCCCTATGGTCACAGCAGCATTATTCATGGTGTCCAACACATAAAAACAACGGAAGTGTCCTTTGATAAATGATGGAATAAAGAAGATGTGATACATATATATGAAATGTTGCCATTTGTGATATGGATGGATCTTGAGAATATCATGCTAAGTAAAATGTCAGACAGACAAAGTCATGAATCATATGATTTTCCTCATAGGTAGGATATAAAACTGAAAGCAAAAAATGAACAAGCAAGAAAAACAAATAAAAAGTCATAGATACAGACAACAGTATGGTGGTTACTGGAGGAAAGAGGGGGTGCAGGGGACTAAAACGTAAAGAGGGTCAAATATACGGTGACAGAAGATTTGACTTTGGGTGGTGGGCACACAATTCAATATACAGATCATGTGTCACAGAATAAAACATTTGAAACCTATATTATTTTATGGTTTTGTTTATTAAATGTATTGGGGTGGCACTGGTTAATAAAATTATACAGGTTTCACGCATATAATTTTATAATACATCATCTGTATATTGTATTGTGTGTTCACCACCTCAAGTTTCCTTCTACAACCATTTTCCCCCCTTTACTCTCTTCTCCCTCCTACCACTCCCCCTTCCCTCTGGTAATCACCATACTATTGTCTCTGTCTATGGTGAGGGAGGTTGGCAAAAAAAACCCTCCAACCACCTTCTTGTCTTAGAGCTCTCAATCTGTTCTGTATCTATGAGTCTGTTTCTATTGTCTGTTGGTTTATTTTGTTCATTAGATTCCACATGAGTGAAATCATATGGCACTTGTCTTTCTCTAACTGGCTTATTTCATTTAGCAGAATGTTCTCCAGTTCCATCCATGCTGTCAAAAAGGGTAAGATGTCCTCCTTTTTTACAGCCAAGTAGCATTCCACTGAATAAAGGTAGCACAGCTTTTTCATCCACTCATCTACTAACAGACACTTGGGCTGCTTCCAAATCTTGACTATTGTAAACAATGCTGCAACGAACATAGAGGCTTATATATTCTTTCAAATTAGTGTTTCAGGTTTCTTTGGATATATTCCCAGAAGTGGAATTGCTTTGTCACAAGACAGTTCCACTTTTAATTTTTTGAGGTAACTCCACACTGCTTTCCACAGTGGCAGCACCAGTCTGCATTCCCACCAACAGTGCATGAGGGTTCCTTTTTCTCCACATCCTTGCCAACATGTGTTTTTGTTGATTTATTAATGATAGCCTATATAATCTTATTAACCAGTGTCACCCCAATAAATTTAGTAAAATAAAATTAAAACCTAGATGCTACTTCTGATTCTTTAACAAGCTTGATGATATTAGTCAAGATAGACACTCCTATTTGAAACTTGCTTTGATCATCTATAAAGGAGAAGATTCTAATATTAAATGATAAAGAATTAAAATTTGACAGCAATAAATAATAATGTGTGGACTATAAATGGGAAAGTAGTTGGGAAATGACTTAGGAGTTTTCATGGAGAAATTTGCAAAAAACATTTAAGTTGAAAGGAATTCATGCCTTGTGGTTGGCAAAGGAAGAGTGAAGGACAAAAAATGAAAAATAGCTTAGTTTGCACATTAATTGGAATTTCTACTTTCTCTTACATATTTGTTTATAGAATGGGCTTTTATATATTTTGTGAACTTATAGGCTTGTATTTCTCATGATAACCAGGGTATTTATGTCACTGTTGTGGATTAAATTGTGTCCCCTACAAAAAAGAGGTTGAGGTCCTAACACTAGGTACTTGTGAATGTGACTTTATTTGAAAATAAGGTATTTACAGATGTAATCAGTTTAAGATAAAGTTACACTAGACTGGGGTGGGTCCTAAATCTAATGATTAGGGTCATTTTATAAGGAAACAGATTTAGAGATGCAGAGATACACAGACCCATAGGAAAAATGGCCACGTGGAAAGTACTGCATTTGCTGGAGTACTACAGCAGCAAGCCAGGAACACCAAGGCTTGCCGGCAACCATGAGAAGCTAGGAGAAAGGCATGGAAGAGGTTTTTCCTCAGAGCCTCCAGAAGGAACCAATCTTGCTGGTAGCTTTGTTTTGGACTTTTAGCCTCCTACACTGTGAGAAAACGAATTTCTGCTGTGTTCAACACCTTCCCCTAAAATAAACAATAAATAAATGACCTGAAAACTATACTGGATGTTATGACAGTAAAGGACAACAACAGTGTCAAGTGACATTATTAGAATTTAAATATATAATTATCCCAAAAACTGTTTCCCTGGTACACACCAAGCCAGACGGCTAGACTAAAGAATTCGCATTCCAAAGTGTACTCCAATGGAAATAGACACTTTCCTATGGGTAATGCTATCAACTATCACTCAGTGTAGGTGACTAAGAACCAGAGGAGAGATGAATTATGTTCATCTAGAAGATTTAAAATGCCAGCCCCTATACAAGTAAAGAGTTTTTAAGTGAGAGAGGGAGGAGCAAAAACTCCCAAATGTTTTATATCTGCAGAAGGACCCCAAACCCGAAACTGTTAGATGGGAGAAAGTAAACATTTCTTGTATTATCATATAGAGATAGCCACCTTTTGGGTAAGGGGGGGATCTAATTAAAACTATTTTGTAACGCTGAGAGGCTATGGAAGATACAGAAATTGTTCCCTTCTGATGTTTTCCTTCAGCAAATTTTTCTTAAGTGACCATGGTAAGCAGTCATTCACTCAGCTATTCACAGGCATACATATTGAGTTTCTAGTTGAATTTCCAAATAAAGAAGTAAACTTCCCCTTTTATGAGTTAGCTCCATAAACATGACTGATCACCCAAGAGTAAACTCCCAATGACATTAACAAAATGGAGGGATGAAGACATGTATTTACCCAGGTAAGTACTAGTTACTAGATTGGCAAATACTAATAGGTTTTGTTTTGTTTTGTTTTGTTTTAGTTCTGTACCAATTTTTGCTGCTCAATTAATACTTACCAATTAAGTGCTGATTATTAATTTGTTCATCTTTTTAACATACTTATTTTAAGAAATGACTCCAAATTTACTTACCTGACAATATTCGTTTGGCTACTGCTTTCTGATCTGGATCTAAGTAAGAATAAAAATAATGCTTCCAAGTTAATTCTTTAAAAAATGTGCCTTTGTAAATAATGAATCTTAGATAATTTTATAACCTGAATTAACTCTTTTATAGCACTAACCATCACTAAGGAATAACCTCAAGTGATCACTAAGGTAGAGTATGCAGCTAAACAGCATTCTCATTTACACATGTCCCACATTCATAAAGACTATAAATTTCAAACCCCCAACTAGGAAGAGGAGGAAGTAACACATTTGTTTTCCTCCTATCACACTACCCAGCACAGAATATATGCTTGATCTTGAATGCCTGATTCTAGCCTTCAGGTTCCAACCTAATGCTTTAGCCACTGATAAACAAACGACTACAGGTCCTGATTCAAACCCTTCTACACAATCAGGCAGGCTGGGCTGACAGTGTTTTGTACTCCTCCTATCCCATACATAGAGATATGATAACACACACACACAATACCAACCAAAATTTAGAAGAAAGGGACATTTCTACTACAGTTTTTTTTTTTTAAAGCAGAGAAAATTGAAAACACAAAAGGTAAATAGGAGCTAAAGCTGAACAACTCCAGAGCTATGTAAATCAGTTGTATACATCAGCTCATAAGGAGTTGAGACCTTCTAGAAAGCTGGAACTAATCTTCTCTACACCTGGCAGCTATGAAGGGCCTTACCATCCATGAAACAGGGACAGTAAACGCTCTTACTACTAGTCTTTAGGATAGGGCAGGGAAATTTCCTTAAAAGTGTAAATAGAAAGCATCACCTGGAGACACAAGAACCCTAAGTGCTTAAAATGGTTTAAAGATATGGATAACACAGATACCACACAGAGAAGCAGGAACCATAAGTCTTTAACAAGCATAGGTTCAGGATACCAACTCGTGCTTCTTTAGAATCCCAGATCTCCAGGTCTAACACGTGCTGTGAAAATGGGTGACTTAGGAGGGTAAAACATGAAATGCTCTCCAAGGGAGGATTCTACAAAGCAGGATACGTAGATTCTCATGAGACAAGACATGACTTTGCTGCTTACAATGGCTTTACAAAGACAAAGCCAGTAAGAGCTAATGTCTACAGCCAGAACAAACTAAAGAATTCATACACTGAGAAGTACAGATGACAGAAAAACTTCAAAAAAATATTTAGGATTTCCATAGGGATCTATAAAGAAACAGAGTCCATTAAACAAGAAATGAAAGAACTAGAAAAAAAATTGCTGATTTTTAAATTGTTTAGGGAAATCACCCAGAACACTAGGTAAACAGAAATACAGGGTGGGGCAAATGTGGGTTTACAGTCATTCAAATGAAAAATAATACAATAATCAATAACTAATAATACAACAATTAACTCTGAGTTTCACAAACTCACAACTGTAAGCCTAATACACATATAGGCAAAAGTAGATTTACAGGTGTGAGTACTCAAAACAGTTTATTCTTGTACTATTATTTATTGTTTTATTATTTATTTGTATTATTTGTCTTTTTATTATTTTGTATCCTTACTTATGACTTATCTTTCGGGTAACGATGGCTGGTAATTTAACCTACTTTGGCACACCTCTGAATATAAAAGAGCAGCTAAAAAACATGGAAAAATTTAATACAAGATTTAGAATAGGGAGACTCAATATTTGTAGAGAAAAAGTCTAGCACTTTTCCAAAGTAAGGCTTCACATTGAGAGAAAATATTGAGTTCCAGTTCATGATTTTAAAAAAAGTACCAGAATACATCACAATGAAACGTCTCTATGGACGGACAAAGCAACACTTTAGAGGCTGTATTCGGCTGAATTCTAAAGATGGCCTCCTAAGATTCCCATTCTTTGGATATTTAAACATTTTTTTAAGTATTGCTCTGAAGAGAATTTGCAAATGTAATTAAAGCTCCAAATCAGGTGATTATAAAATTCAGAGATTTTGGTGGGCATGCCACAATCAGGTGAGCTCTTTAAAAAGAGAGTTTTCCCCTGCTAGTGGCAGAGAGGAGCTAAGAGAGAGTCGAAGCCTAAAGAAAACTTGACATGCCCTCGTTTCTTTGAAGATGAAGGGACGTGCACGTGAAGTCACGTGAGTGGGAGGATCAGGAGGGGCCTCTAGCAGGCAGACAGCAAGGAAATAAATACCACAGACCTACAACTGCAAGAAATTAGGTTCTGCTTACAACCTGGAATGACCTAAGAGCTCAGCCTGGCCTTCCAGCCTTCGGGTCAGTCTTGTGATGACCCAGACAAATCCACCTGGATTTCTGACTTACAGAACTTCAAGATAATAAATAAATGTTGCTTGAAGTCACTAAGTATGTAACGGAATAAATGAATTAACATACCAACAAAAGATTTATCATCATCATCAGTAAATGCCAGGTGTCACTGACATATCATCAAATAGCTGATGCAAAATAACTCTCAACCAAGACTTCCATACTACATAAATTCACATTCAAGAATGAAAATAAAATAAAGACAATTCTAGACAAATAAGATAAACAGCTTACTATACACAGACTCACTAATAGAGTTTCTAAGAGATGTACCATATTTCACCACGTAGAATGTGCACCCATATCTTATTCCCATGTATAATGCGCATCCTTATTTTTCTCTCAAAAATTATGGCAAAGAAGTTTGTATTATGCATGGCAAAAATATGGTACTTCATCAAAGGGGATACTGAATATGAAAAGATTTGAAGTGGATTAAAATTCAGGAGTAAATAAACCCCACATGATAAAAATATGTAAGACTGAGTGAAGGAAAATGTACAAGATCTGTCCAGAAAAAGTCCACCCATTCTCAATATAACAAGAATGGTTTGCATGACATCAATGTCTCCTTGGCAGCCAAGGAGAGTGGACTGGAATGCACATGTGTGATTAATGATGACTTCACTGTACTAGTCAGTGTGGGCGGTAGATGCTGTTGAGTGAGCATGTGTACTGTGTGGCTGTAGCATTCAAAATGGCTGAGCAAGTAGAGCAATGAATCTGCATTAAATTTTGCAGTAAGCTTGAACATTCGTCCCCAGAAACTATTCAGATGATTCAGAAAGATGCAGATATGGGCAGCTGATGGTTGGTGACAACATACCTGCTCATGCATCACATCTCATGCATAGTTTTTGGCAAAACATCAAATCGCCCAGGTGACTCACCCTCCTACAGCCAAGATTTGGAACCCTGTGACTTCTGGCTTTTTCCAAAACCAATATCACTTTTGAAAGGGAAGAGATTGCAGACTGTTGATGAGATTCAAGAAAATACAATGGGGCAGCTGATAGCAATTCCGACAAAAAATTTTGCAGAGCGTATTGAACCGCAGAAGAGACACTGAGAGAACTGTATGGGGCCCCAAGGTGCCTACTTTGATGGGGACTGAGGCATCATTGTCCTGTGTACAATGTTTCTTTATCTTGTATCTTCAATAAATGTCTCTATTTTTCATATTACATGGATGGATACTTTCTGGACAGACCTCATAGGGTTAAATGGGTTAAGATCTATATGTTGTTAGAAGAATATAAGTGTTTGTGTGTGTGGTGTGTGTATATATATATATTTGCAAAATTAACTACATTTAATATTTTAATAATATAATAATTTAATAACTAAATAATACAACTAAACAAATAAAATTAGAACATATAATGACCAAATTAATAGATGGAAAGAAAAAAACAATAACAGCATAATCGATATAATGAAATGTAAGGAAATTGAAGAAATACTGAAAAGTATAATCAATAGAAAAAAATTAAATGGTAGACTTTAGTCTAAATATATTCGCAAATATGTTATAAGTACATAAACATATTAAATTCAACTACTGAAAAACTCTTGAGATTACTGATATTTAATCCCTCTGGCAGGGTGTTTTCCAGAGCCCAGCTTGTGAAAAAGTTATGTCAGTAAATCTAAGAAACAGAATGGACCTGTGCAAAGTAAATTGAAAACCTTCCGGAAAGGATACACCATTCTAATGCCATTAAGAACATTAGTGATTCATGGAAAGAGGTCAAAACAGCAACATTAACAGGAGTGGGGAGTCAGCAGACTGGGGGCTCAGCACTTCAGGGAGGAAACAACTACAGACATGGTGGGCACAGTAAGAGAACTGGAGTTATAAGTGGAGCCTGAAGATGAGAGTGAATTGTGGCAATCTAGTAACAAAACTTGAGCAGTTAAGAGGTTGCTTCTTATGGATGAGTGAAGAAAATGGTTTCTTGAGACAGAATCTACTCCTGCTAAAAATATGAAGATTGTTGAAATGACAACAGAAGATTTATAGTATAACATAAACTTAATTGATGAAGCAGTGGTACGGTTTGAAGGAACTAATTCTAATTTAGAAAGTTCTACTGTGGGTAAACTACTATCAGATAGCAACACATGCTACAGAGAAGTCTTTGTGAAAAAAGAAAAGTGTCAATTGATGCAGCAAACTTCTCTGCCATCTCATTTGAAGAAACTGCCACAGCCCCTCCAACCTTCAGCAGCCGCCACCCGGACCAGTCAGCAGCCAACAACACTGAAGTAGGACCCTCCACAGCAAAAAGACCATGACTCACCAAGGGCTCAGATGATGGCTAGCAATGTTCAGCAAGAAAGTATTTTTAAGTGAAAGTGTGTATGTTGTTTTTTAAAAATATAGTGCTGTAACATGCTTAATAGACTGTAATATCTAGTATTTAATAGACTATAATATATAGTATAATACAAACATAATTTTATATGTACTAGGAAACCAAAGAATTCACATAACTCACATTATTACAACATTCACTTAATCACCGCAGTCAAAACCAAACCTGCAATATTTCTTGCAGGTAGGGCTACACACCCTTTTTCTTTACTAATTATACACATTCAGTTTCTTACTAGAGTCAGCTATTTTATTCCTTGTTTCTTCAAAGTAGACTTCCAAATGAATAAAAAACAAATTTACTAGAAAGTAAATTTTTAAATATTAGTGTCCTAGTTTCAGTGCATTTACTTTACCAATTGCAGGAGTTCAAACAATATCTAGAAATTAATTGTTAATCATTAATTCATTGTTAATTTTCAACATGTGTCTTAAAAAACATTCTAATTTACTTACCTGGTGGTGGTATATGTATGAATGCTGCTTTCTGATCTGGATATTTAAAAAATAGAAAATAATGTCTCAAGTTAGTCCTGGGAAAGTTTGCCTACTGCATGAATAAAAGGCCAGTTTATAAGCAGTGTGATCTCTTTTACAACACTGGTTATCAATAAAGAAGATAATGTCCAGGTCACCAGAAAAAATATACCTATAAGTAACTTATTTACCCATATACCTTATCCACAAAGAGTACAAATGCAAATATTGCGATGAGGAGAGTATTAAGAAGACACAAATTTGCTTTGCTTTCTGCTTGTCACTTCTAAACACAAAATATAGGTTTGACGCTGAATGCCTGATTCTTACCTTTATACCTCAACATTTAACTTTTTATTCATTGATAAAGAAATGCTACATATTTTTTAACCTCACCCAAGGGCATTTTTTTTTCACTTCTTTTAGAGAGAGGAAGAGAAAAACACCAGTGCAAGAGCGAAGCATCAATTGGTTGCCTCCCATAAGCACCTGGACCAGGATCATACATCCCTATACTGGGGGATCAAACCTGCAACGTAGGTACGTGCCCTGACCAGGAATTGAACCTGCAGCCTTTTCGTTACTGGACGGCACTCCAACCAACTGACCCACACTGGCAAGGGTGAGAAATGCTACATTCTGTAAATTAAAATCCCTACTGACTTCAAGACAATCTTGTAGAGTAGACGGGCAAGATATTTTCCCCTTCCAATCCTCTCACATAGAGGAGTGCTAAAAAAAACTAACAAAAATTTAGTACGTAACTGAAATTAAAAACAAAAAAAAAAGACTTCTCCTGGTGCTAGCGAAAATAAAGCAATGGAGTTCAAAGGATAAACAGAAGCTAAAACTGAATGACTGCAGCAGTATCTGAGACTGTGATATTCCTTTGGGACTGGAGATTAAGCAGCCCTTCCTTAAAAGGAAATCAAGTCTGAGGCCTTTGCACATGGGGAACTGTAAGTGAGCTCCCTCACTAAACCTGGGAGCCAGGGAGAGCCACTCCACCCATAAAACGGGGATAATAAAGACTCTGACCACAGAAGGGACACTTGAAACCTATATAACTTTATTAACCAATGTCACTCTAATAAATTTAATTCTTTTTTAAAAAAGTGCACATAGGAGAGGAAAAATAAAAATTCTGTCTCAAGATTTAAAAAAAAAATCACCTCTGACCAGTAAGTAGCCTGTGGAATACAGCAGGAAAATGAGGCTACGCAGATGGGGAAAGTATATCAATGAGAGAAGTAGGACTCCCAAGCCTTTAAAAAGTATACTTCCAGGATCCCAGCTCACACACTACAAGTTCCTAAACACCATGCACTGCAACAGCTTTAAATATTTTTGCTTTAAAAGAAGCAAAAATCAAACAACCCACATGTGTGTGTCTTCAACAAGGGCATGCAGAATTCTCATGGGAAAATCACAGACACTGAGGATAAAAGAGTCTATGATTACAAACCACTAAAAGCATGAGTGTCAACAGTCACCACAAACCAGCAAATTCACACACCAAGGAATACAACATGAATTGTTTTCATAACTTTAATATAAGAGTTACATTCTTGCATAGAAATCTCCACAAGAATAGATTCCATAAGACTATTACAGGACAAAGATGGAAGAAGAGTTGGTGAAAGTCTGAGGAAATAAAACAGAACGTGGGATGTGCAGTTATAAACCATAAAGACATACTTCCAGTTCTGGCCAAGATGGAGCACAGGTTAGGTTTACCCTCCTGCCTGAAACAACTGAAAATCCTGACAAAATGTATGAAACAGTGGTTTTGAGACACTGAATATATCAGTGCAGGATAGTGATTTCTGAGAGAAGGGAATAAAAAAGAGGAGACCTGTATTTGACCCTTCTTACTGCCTGATGAGAGCTTCCAAGGCTATAGCACAGGAAGGAGCACAGGCAAAGTCAGAAGGTTCCCTGAGTTGGAGAAATGGAATAGGGAGTCTAGGAAGGGCAAGGCAGCTAGAATTCACAGGGGAAAATAGCAGAAAGGGAAAGAGCTGCACACAGACACCTTCTGAGATCTGTGGAGGGTTTCCGTTGAGTCTTAAGAAGTGCAAGTGAGGAGACCACCTGAGTCAGAGGGGAAAATTTTTTCTGAAATGAAGAAAGGGAGCAATCTGTTGTACACACAAAGGGACAGGGACAATTTGTATACCCATCACCTCAGGTGAAAAATCTCATAATTCATGGTGAGCTGGGTATTCAGAGTTACTCACAAGGGTATTGCCTTAGTAGTGGTGACTATTCTAATCCTGCCTAATGAAGCTTAAATGACAATGGTATTAGAATAATTGGATATTCTTATAGAAAAGGAAAACTGACTCTATCCATGCCTCTTTAACTGTATAAAACTTAATTCAAACTGGACATGAGCCTAAGTGCAAAACCTAAAACTATAAAATTTTTAGAAGAAAACATAGGAGAAAATCTACATGAATTTTGCTTAGGCAAATATTTCCTAGATATAACACCAAAGTCATGATTTATAAAAGAAGAAATTGATACAGTGGATTTCATCAAAATTCGAAACTTCTGCTATTTGAAAGAATGAAAAATGGATCAAAAAACTGTGGTACATTTACACAATGGAATTCTATGCAGCAGAAAGAAAGAAGGAGCTCCTACCCTTTGCGACAGCATGGAAGGAATTGGAGAGTATCATGCTAAGCGAAATAAGCCAGGCAGTGAAAGACAAATACCATATGATCTCACCTTTAACAGGAAGCTAATCAACAAAACAAACAAACAAGCATAATATAAACAAAGACACTGAATTTGAGAACAGTCTGACAGTGTCCAGAGTGGGAGGGGAGGGAATTTCAGGGGAAAAGGGGAACGGTTTAGAGCAACAAGTATAAAGGACTCATGGACAAAAACTATGGGGGGTGGAAATGGGAGGAAGGTGGGGAGGGCTGGGGCGGTGGGCTGGGGCGGGGTAAAAGACAGAAAACTGTACAATATCAACAATTAAAAAATACCGATTTAAAAAAAAATAAAATAAAAAATGGAAAAAAAATATAAAATAAAAGTGAATATTCACCCTGAAAAAAAAAAGAAAAGACAAGTCTCAGAGTAGAACATATTTGCAAATCATATATATGATAAAATACTTGTATCCAGAATATATAAAGAACACTCAAATGCAATAGTAGGAAAACAAACAGCCCATTTTAAAAATAATTAAAAGATTTGAATGACTCACTAAAACAAAGACAACCCAATTAAAAAATGAGGCTTTTCAGCCATAGTTACCATCTTCCATCAACTTGTCAAAATAAACATGGCTTTACTTAGAACAGTTAAATACCAAAACAACCCAAAAATCCATCAATGGATAAATGGATGGATAAACAAATTACGGCATATTCAAACAACCAAATAGGTATCAGCAATAAAAAGGAAAACCTTTTAATACACAAAAGAGCATGAATGGATTGCAAAATAATGATGGTGAATTAAATAAACCAGATAAAAATAAAAAGTGCACACTGTAAAATTCCATTTATATAAACTTGTAGTAAATGCAAACTAAACTACAGTGACAGAGAGCTGATCAGCAGTAGTCTGGGAATGAAGGAGGTGGGAGAGGCAAAGGGCGAGGATTACAAAAAGGCACAAGGAAACTCTTGAGCATGACAGACACCCTTATAATCTTGATTGTGGGAATGGTTTCATGTAAAATATATCCAATCTATTGTATATTAGTTATACCTCATTAAAACTATATATTTAAACAGAACAAGCTATTGATACACATAACAACATGTATGTGTATCCTAGCCAGAGCAATAAGACACGAGAAAGAAATAAGACATCTAAACTGGGAATGAAGAAGTAAAAGTGCCACTTTTTGCAGATGACATGATTCTTTATAAAGAAAGCCCTAAAGACTCCACAAAAAAAGCTATTAGAAACAATAAACAAACAGTAAAGTTACAAGTATAAAATCAATGTACAAAAACCCACTGCATACCTATGAAAAAATTTAAAATGAAAAAAAATTTCTTTATAATTACAACAAAAAGAATGAAATACTTAGAAATAAACTTAACAAAGGATGTGAAAGACCTATATACTGAAAAATTACAAAGCATTATTAAAAGAGATTGAAAAAGATATGATAAAATAGAAAGATATTCCATGTTCATGGATTGGAAGAATCAACATAGTTAAAATGTTCATATTATCCAAAGCAATATACAGATTTAATGCAATCCCATCAAAACCTCAATGACATTTAAAAAACAAAAATCATCATATTTGTATGAAACCACAAAAGACCTCAAATAGCCAAAGCAATCCTGAGAAAAGTGACAAAGCCTGACGCTACCTGACTTCAAATTATATTACAGAGCAAGGATAATCAAAACAGCATGGTGTTGGCAGAAAAACAGACACACAGATTAATGAAACAGAATTGACAGCCCAGAAATAAACCCACATGTATATGAGAAAATAATTTCTGACAAAGGAGCCAAAAACATACAATGAAGAAAAGAAACCTTCTTCAATCAATGATTCTGGGAAAAATGGAAAGCCACATGCAGAAGAATGAAGCTAGGTTAGTTTATCACCATGTACAAAAATTAATTCAAAATGAATCAAAGATGTAAACATAAGCCCTGAAACAATACTTTACATACACAAAAACATAGATACTAAACTTGTGGCCCTTGGTTTTAAAGAAGATTTTATCAATTTTATCCCAAAGGCAAAGGAAGTAAAGGCAAAATTAAAAAATAGACTATATCAAATTAAAAAGTTTTCGCACAGCAAAAGAAACCAACAAAAAAAATGAATAGAAGATATTTGCAAACAGAAGTTTCAATAAGGGTTAATATCCAAAATATATAAAGAAATACAACTCAATGCCAGACAAACGAACAATCCAATTTAAAAAAATGGGCAGAGAACCTGAAGAGACACTTCTCCCAAGAATACATACAAATGGCCAGTGGATATATGAAAAGACTCACAACTTCACTAGCTATTAGGGAAAGGCAAATCGAAACTACAATGAGATACCACCTCACACCTGTTAGAATGACTTTTATCAACAAAACAAGTAATGACAAGTGTTGGAGAAGTTGTAGAGAAAAAGACGCCCTCATTTACTGCTGGTGGGAATGTAAACTGGTACAGTCACTATGGAAAACAGTTTGGAGGTTTGTCAAAAAATTAAGAATAGAGTTACTATATGACCCAGTAACCCCTCTTCTGGGTATCTACCTGAAAATTTTCAAAAAACTTATTCACAAAGGTATATGTACCCCTATGTTCACTGCAACATTATTCATAGTGGCCAAGACATAGAAACAACAACAGTGTCCCTCAGTAGATGACTGGATAAAGATGTGGTTCATACATACAATGGACCACTACTCAGCCATAAGAAAAGATGTAATATTGCCATTTGAGACAGTTTGGATGGACCTTGAGAATATCATGCTAAGTGAAAGAAGTCAGACAGAAAAAGTTGACAACCATATGATTTCACTCGTATGTGGGACATAAAACTAAAAGCAACAAATGAACAAATAATAAAAACAAACAAAAACTCATAGACACAGAAAACAGTATGGTGCTTACCAGAGTGAAGGGGTGAAGGTGGCAAAGGGTTAAAAGGGTCAAATATATGATGACAAAAGAGATAACTTTGGATGGTGGGCACACAATGCAATACACAGATCAAGTATTATAAAATGTACACTAAGCCTATATAATTTTATTAACCAATGTCACCCCAATAAATTTAATTAAAAATATTTTTTAAAGATTATACTGAGTTCAGAGCTTGGTAAATAAAAGCAAACACATATCAGACCAAGTAATAATTCAGTAACATCATAGCTCAGACAAAAGAAAACCTGAGAAGCTAACTTAGAGAAAAAAATAATTTAAGCATAAAAGTAGAAGTAAATGAATTAAACTGACAGCAGACATCTCACAAATGAGTAAATGCCAGAATTCAGTGGCATAACATAAAAGGGACAACAGAAATTATCATTCACCTAAAATTCCATACCCATATACAGTCATTCAAGAGTGAAAATGAAATAAAGCCATTTTCAGACTTGTAAGTCAAACAAACTATTATACATAGATTCTATAATAACTTCTGAAATATGTACTTCCCAAGAAGAAAACCAAACCTAGAATGAAAAAGTAGGGTTCCAAAAAGAATGGCAATGATTGCAGTGTTGCTACACAAAATCACTCGATGAAATTTCATGAAACTACACACACACACACACACACACTCAAATATGAGTGCATTTAAACACTGATGAATATGAATAAGATCTATAGTTTGACAATAAGGTATCACACCAAGTCCCTGGCTGGGCAATGCACTATATTAATATAAGATGTTACCATTGGGAAAACCTGTGAAGAGTACAAGTGTGTTAATTTTTGCAACTTTTTATATTTCTTAAATAATTTCCAAACAAAATGTTTAAAATAAAAATAGTAAGCAAAGAAAATGGGAAATACAATAGGAAATTCTAATAAGTATTGACTAAATATAATTATGATAATAGTAACCTAACAATAACTTACATGAGGGAAACTGAAAACTGAATGACAAACAGATCGAAGAAGAGAGCTTAGTGTTGAAGGGCTAAGATGCCTCTGCCGCGAGGAAGAAGGCTACATATAATGTTAAATCTAGACATTACATAGCATTAACCATAACTACCAAAATTTAAAGAAAGGTATTAAAATAAAAAGTACAAAAATCTGCAACACAGTAGAATAAAAATGAACAGAAAAAAATCAAGAAAATGGATTACAGGAAAAGAAAAATTAGGAAAGATGGTAAATAGAAAAATATAAGATGGTAAATGTCTGTCTAAATACATACCACCATGTATTTAGACATGTATTTAGATGGTAAACACTTTTTTTTTTTTTTTTTTTTTTAATAGCCCTGGCTGGCGTGGCTCACTGGATTGAGCACGGGCCTGCGAACCAAAGGGTCACTGGTTCAATTCCCAGTCAGGGCACATGCCTGGGTTGCTGGCCAGGTCCCCAGTAGGGGATGCATGAGAGGCAACCACACATTGATGTTTCTCTCCCTGTCTGTCTCCTTCCTTTCATTTCTCTCTAAAAATAAATAAATACAATCTTTAAAAAAGAAAAAATTAAAATACCTTGTAGAATGAATTATAAATTCACCTTCTGAAAACTTTATCCAGAAGATCTTTTTAAAAGTATTTCTTACATAAGGCAGTAATGCAAACTGCAATATTTCCTGTGTGATAAGGCCCAGAAATCTGCATGTTAACACTTCATTTCTCCTGTAAAGTGACATGCATGGATCACTGAGAACCACTAGGGTTATTTCCTCTCTCAATTACCAAAGCAATGACTTTGGATAGTTACTTAAATTTATACTCCCGAATCTTTGTATCTCTAAAATGAGACTATTCAAAATTATCATACACAACTAAATGACATACTGATTGAATACTCGGAATTCTTATAAAGTATATTGGTGTTGCTCATGATAATGCCTTACAAGGGACTAGATTCAAACGGTACTAAAGTTTAATTTCAGAACACAAATTTACTCGCTACTTAGGGATTCCTCTTCCTTGGTGAACCACTTTTTCAGTTGATTCCGTGAAATAGCTATTATGGTTGCTATGACGAGAACGGGTAAAGCGATGTAGAAACCTAGAAGCCACCGGTTCTTTTCAGATTTCCAAAAAGCTCTTTGCATGATTAAACCTAAAAAAAAAAAAAAAAAAAAAAAAAAAAACATTACAGATCAGAGTAAAAAAAATTAAGCTGTATACTTTTACTTGAAACTGCAACAAACTAATGACAGTGTCCTTAATTTTTGTTGTCATTCAAGTAACACAAAAACATAATAGAATCATAATACTTTGGACTATCTCCTACTACCTCTTATTCTAAAAGGCTGAAAACCAAGTTCCAGAAAGTTACAACGTATTCTGTTACACAACAGCTACAGCAAAAACTCACTTTATAACACTGTAAGTGGGTGCGAGTGTAATTTATTAACACTCATAAATTTCAATGATATATGAGTATAATGTGGTATGGTATAATTGCAAAGTTATCCAATGAATTTGGATTGTTACAGGTTGCATCATTACAGAATCTCACTATATTTGTGCACATCCTATTTTTCTTTAGTAGACTGTTGACTTTTTGACATTAAGGATCTGTTTTTCTATATCGAGCCATTATAGCACTACTAAAATGGCACTGGCATAAAAATCAGGAGACTTAATTCCTAATCCTTATTCTGCGACTAGTTAGCATGGGGTATGGTGCCCTAAACATATTCTTAAACTCCACAAGAAGAGGGACCTTGTTTAGCTTATTGTGTGTCTCTTGTGCCACATGACCAGCACCTAGCACATATTAGGAGTTCAATATATATTTCCAAATCAGTGCATGAATGACATGGTGAACAGATACAATACTGTGGTCTCATCCCTCCAGGATCTCTTTAACAGCAACTGGTGGGTTTTTCTCATTTAAGCTGTAAACTTCTTCAGAGTAAAACTTATCTTCAATTTCCTTTGTTTCTTCTATCAACAAACACATACTCACACAGAGTAACTGTGTATAGCTGAGATCACAGGATCAATTATGAAGGAGGTAATGTTGAAAGAGAGTCTTGAAAGAGGAAAATCAATGATATCAGTAAGTGCAAATTTTAAAAGATACTCTCAGCTTCAATCATGGTATTTGAAAGTTGAGGGAAAAAAAGAGCAAAATTAAGAAGGTATATTTGGTTTCCATTTCTTGAAAGATGCCTATTTACCTTCCAATTACAAATACTGGGTTCTTCCTAAGCAGAGAAAATGTAACTCTGTTTTTGCCAAGATGAGCTGTCTGGAACGTCACTGACTGGACGCGTGACGACAGAGACACTTGCCTGCTGTGGGGCTGCCGGCCTCTCTGGACTGCTGGCTGCAGGTGGCGCTGCTCCAGCCACTATCACACAGGCAGTGCTGCTGGGAAGTGCACACCTAGGATCATTTTAAAACATTTACATGATCATTTAAAAATAACTTTCCTATACAAAGTAAAATTACCAGTTAGATTATCAATCTTTTTTTTTAATCTGGTGTAATTTTCTTTATTTGATTTATTTAGAGAGATCAGCCTATAAATCAAATGCTTGATTTCTTAGCCTAAAGTGTGTACACACAGACAGACAGACGGACAAACACATACACACAAGATAGCTAAATATGAAGTAAGGCTCACAAGAGTTGCATCAAGAAAATTTAATATCTTCAAATGTTCTCCTGAAATTTCAGTGTGCAATTTCAAAAACACATACTTTACTCAGATGAAAACGAGATGCTTCCAGTGTGTGCTGGAGGCCAGCTACCACCAGTTCCCAGAATGGACTGTGCACATCTTTTCCAATCTCCAGGTTCAGTGTCACCATGCAGTAACGTGAAGCATTTGCACTTACAAATGAGGATTTACCCTCCCCCAGAAGTAGTTGTTAAACATTTATGAGCATAACACTGCCCTTGATCATTATCAAGTTTTACTCTGTTTGCTTTTGTTTGTTTGATTTTTAAGCAAACAGTTTTTATATTAAGACAGGGCATCAGATACTTAGATAAAGCATAACATCAGGAACTGATGGTTTCTATTATTAATAAATTAATTATTAAATAATAGCAAATACCTTTGTGATGCTTACTACGTGAGTCTCCATTCTGAGTACTTTATACAGGTTTACTCATTAAATCTTCACAGCAGCCCTTTGAGGTCAAGACAATTATTATTCTTACTTTACAGATGAAGAAACTGAGGTGCAGATATTTAACCTGCCAAAAGGCACATGGCTGGTGAGTGACAGAGCCAGGATTTAAACCCAAGCAACTGGGTTTCAGAAGGTCTGCTCCTTGATCACCATGCTATGCCACTTCTCAAAATAATATAAAACATTGCTCAGTTTCTAAGATCTAAATTTAAGAACAAGAATCTAATTTCTCTGTTCCCTGGCTTAAATGGACAGGGGAGGAATACTCTGTTCAGGGTATTTAAGCTTCTGTCATACCACCTTCATAATGTTGTGTATGTGCATGTATACTTTTACTCTGAAATATTTCGCAGAAGTGGCGTTGTCCTTCTTAGGAGGCACTTGGCAGTTTGTCCTAATCATAGTCCACCCCTTTCAGTCCACGGAGTGCTGTCCTAAGACTGAGGCAACTAGATCATGGAGAGGATGCCCACCTCCTGGGGAATACTGAGCACTTTCCACTATGGAAGAGAAACTGCCACACAGAGATATCAGAAGCCCCAAGAGAGCCAGAGAAAATAAAAACATGTTCTTCTGTGCCACTTACAGGAAAATAAAAGAACGACCTCTACATATCAAAGTTCTTTTTATTTTTTTAATTTAATCTCTATTGTATTTTTCTCCATTACCATTTACCATTTCCAAAGTTCTTTTTTAAAGGAGCTTTCAGATGAATTTAATTTAAAAAATGCTTCCTCACATTAAAAAGGCAGCTTTCATTTCCACAAATGTCAAGGCAGAGAAATAATCCATCATGTACAAGGAATAACCACCATAACAAGGGAATTCAGAAAGGAAAAATTTTTCAGAAAATAAACGTAAAGACATGTAAATATGTGACTTAAATGACACAATTTAAGATTGCTGTTCTGACAAACAATATCCAAGAAAACTCAAAAAGGCAACTCAACAAACTCAGAAATAAAATCAATGAACAAAAGGAATACTTCACCAAAGAGACTAAAATTGTATATATAAAGAAACCAAACAGGCCCCGGCTGGTGTGGCTCAGTTGTTGGAGCATCGTCCTGTAAACCAAAAAGCCGCAGGTTTGATTCCCAGTCAGGGCACATTTCTAGGTTACAGGTTCAAATCTGATTGGGGTACATACTAGAGGGAACCCATCAATGTTTCTTTCTCACACTGATGTTTCTCTCCCTCTTTCCTTCCCTTCTCCTCTCTCTAAAATCAATAAGCATGTCCTCAGTTGAAGATTAAAAAAGAGAAAAGAAAACTTACAGAGCTGAAGAGCTCAATAAAAGAGACAAAGAATGAACTAGCAAGCTTAGGAAACAGAAAAGACAAGATGGAGAGAAGAATGAGTGACACGGAAAATATAAATCTAGAAATGACTGTAGTCTTGGGTGGGCGCGTGCACCCTGTAGGAGACCCGGAGCTCACAGCAATAGACTCGAGGAGGGTTGGATCTGTCAGAGATCCCAGCTGAAACCCATAAACTCGGGAAAGCGTGCCCTCTGCAGGAGGCTCAGAAATCACACCCAAGGCCCTGCAGGGAGAGTGCACCATTAGCCCTGGGAACAGCGCACAGCTGGCACTGAGGACAGTAGCCCAAAGCTGACTGAGTGAGGAACAGGGAGAAAAGCGGTAGGAGTTGCCTCCCAGCCTGTTACAGCCAGCAAGACCAGAAAATCCAGTTTGGCCTGTTTCAAAATAGCAAGAGATTTTTTTTTTTTTTTTTTTTTTTTTTTTTTGGGTGTTTGTTGCTTTTTTAATTTTGTTTTGTTTCTTTGTTTTGTTTTGTAGTTGTTTTTTGTCTGTTTAGTTGGGTTTTTGTTTGTTTGTTTGTTTTTTGGTTTGTGTTTCAGTTTTGTGGGGTTCTTTTTGTTTTGTTTTGTTTTGATTATATATTTCTTATTTTTTTTTATTATTTCTACCTTTTTCATCCCTCAATTCCTTTTGCTTCTCTTTACTTCTTTCTTGTTTTATTCCTTCTTCCTTTCTTTCCAATTTTATCTCTCCTTCCTTCCTCTTTTTTTCTCTTCTTTTTTCACTTTCTTCTTTTCTCTTTTTAAATACCCAAGAGTGAGGCAAAAAAATCCTAGAACTGTGAAAAAACCAGAGTTGGACCAAAAGAGGGGGTATCCCAACAACTGAGACAGTGGAAGCTGTGAACACCAGGATACCTGAGGGAGACTGCACCACTGAATCTCAGAAGTATTCTACCACAGAAGTTCACACCATAAACCCAGGGAGCCGGAACAGATCAATTTAAGAAGCTGAGGCTTACAAGAAGAGTCTCACAAACAATGGGAAGACAAAGAAACAATCCCCAAATGAAAGAAAAAGAGGAAGCCCCAGAGAGAATCCTAAATGAAACAGAGGCAACTCAACTGTCAGATAAGGAGTTCAAAGAAATGGTTGTCAGGAAGCTCAATGAGCTCTCAATGAGCTACCAGAAACTACAGGGAAGCTACGATGAACTTACTACAAACTATATCAACATGAAAAAGGAAATAGAAACTATCAAAAAGGGCCTACAGGAAATGAAGAATACAATTTCTGAGCTGAAGAACACAGTACAAGGAATGAAAAGCAGAATCGATGAAGGAGAGGATCGAATCAGTGAGTTGGGGGACAAATTAGAAAACAGCAGCCAGAAAGAGCAAGAAAAGGGAAAGAGTCTCAGAAAGAATGAAGAGGGGTTAAGAGAGATGCAAGACAACATGAAACGGAATAATATCCGTATAATAGGAATACCAGAAGGAGAAGAAGAGCAAGGGATAGAAAACCTATTTGAAAAAGTAATGATGGAAAACTTCCCTAATTTGGTGCGAGGAAAAGCCACACAAATGCAGGAAACACAGAGAGTCCCAAACAAGAGGAACCCAAAGAGGCCTACTTCAAGACACATCATCATTAAAATGGCAAAATTCCAAGATCAAGAGACAATCTTAAAGGCAGCAAGGGAGAAAAAGGAAGTAACATACAAGGGAGCCCCGATAAGGTTAGCAGCTGACTTCTCAAAGGAAACGCTCCAAGCCAGAAGAGAATGGCAAGAAATATTCCAAACAATGAGAACCAAAGGCCTGCAACCAAGACTACTTTATCCAGCAAGGCTTTCAATCAAGATAGAAGGCCAAATAAGGAGCTTCCCAGACAAAAGAAGTCTAAAAGAATACACCTCTACCAAACCAGTTCTGCAAGAGATACTAAAGAGACTGCTTTAAGGAAAGGAAGGAAAAGACAGAGAGAGGAACACAGGTATAAAAATGGCAATGAATCAGTACCTATCAATAATAACCTTAAATGTAAATGGATTAAATGCTCCAATCAAAAGACATAGAATAGCTGAATGGATAAGAAAGCATGACCCACACATAGGCTGCCTACAACAGACCCACCTCAGGACAAAAGACCTACACAGACTCAAAGTGAAAGGCTGGAAACAAATTTTCCAAGCAAATGGACAGGAAAAAAAAAAGCTGGGGTAGCAATACTCATATCAGACAAAATAGACTTCAAAAGAAGAGCTATAAAGAGAGACCCAGAAGGTCACTTCATAATACTCAAGGGAAGAATCCACCAAGAAGATATAAACATTGTAAATATATATGTGTCCAACATAGGAGCACCCAAACATATATAAAGAAAATCTTAGAGGACTTCAAGAAAGATATTGACAGCAACACAATTATAGTAGGGGATTTTAGCACCCCACTGTCAAAAATGTACAGATCTTCCAAACAAAATATCAACAAAGATATTGTGGCATTGAACAATACTCTAGATGAATTGGACTTAGCTGATATATATAGAGCCCTTCATCCCAAAGAAACTAAATACACATTTTTTTCAAATGCACATGGAACATTTTCAAAGATAGACCACATGAAAGGACACAAAACAAGCCTCAACAAATTCAAGAAAATTGAAATCATGCCAAGCATTTTCTCTGACCACAAGGGACTGAAACTAGAAACCGACTTGATGGGGAAAATCCCCAAACCATCAAAATCATGGAGATTGAATATCATGCTATTAAACAATGAATGGGTAAAGAATGAAATTAGGGAGGAAATCAAAAAGTTTCCGGAAACAAATGAAAATGAACTCACAACAACCCAAAACTTATGGGACACAATGAAGGCAGTCCTTAGAGGGAAGTTCATAGCAATACAGGCCTACCTAAAAAAGATAGAAGCATTTATAACAAACGACTTAACCCTACCCCTACAAGAACTTGAGGAACAACAACAAAGACAGCCCAGGGCAAGTAGAAGGATGGAAATAACCAAGATCAGAGCAGAATTAAATGACATAGAGACTAAAAGCATGATCCTAAGGATCAATGAATCCAGGAGCTGGTTCTTTGAAAAGATAAACAAAATCGACAAGCATTTAAAGAGGCTCATCAAGGAAAAAAAAAGAAGAACCAAATAATCAAAATCAGAAATGAAGGAGGAGAGATTACAACTGACACCACAGAAATACCACGGATTTTAAGAAATTACTATGAAGAACTGTATGCCAAGACATTTGAAAACCTAGGTGAAATGGACAAGTTTCTAGGAAAATATATTCTTCCAAAACTCAAAGAAAAAGAAACAGAAAGCTTGAACAGACCAATAACAGCTGATGAAATTGAAACAATAATCAAAAAACTCCCAACACACAAAAACCCTGGACCAGATGGTTTCACAGGAGAATTCTACAAAGCATTTAAGGAAGAGCTAACCCCTATCCTTCGCAGACTATTCCAAAAAATCCAAAATGATGGAAGACTCCCAAACTCTTTTTATGAAGCCATCATCGTCCTAATTCCAAAACCAGATAAAGATACAACAAAGAAAGAAAACTTCAGGCCAATATCACTGATGAACATAGATGCTAAAATCCTTAACAAAACATTGGCAAACTGCTTCCAACAATACATTAAAAAGATCATACACCATGACCAAGTGGGATTCATCCCAGGGATGCAAGGATGGTTCAACATTCGCAAATCAGTAAATATAATACATCACATAAACAAAAGCAAAAACAAAAATCACATGGTCATATCAATAGATGCGGAAAAAGCTTTTGATAAAGTACAACACCCATTTATGATAAAAACACTCAATAAAGTGGGAATAGAGGGAGCATTCCTCAAAATAATAAAGGCTATATATGAGCCCTGGCTGGTGTAGCTCAGTGGATTGAGCGCCGGCCTGCGAACCAAAGGATCGCGGTTCGATTCACAGTCAGGGCACATGCCTGGGTTGCCAGGCCAGTTCCCGGCAGGGGACATACAAGAGGCAACCGCACATTGATGTTTCTCTCCCTCTCTCCTTCCCTTCCTCTCTAAAGATAAATAAATAAAAAATCTAAAAGGAAAAAAAAAAAGTACTTAAGAAAAAAAAATAAAGGCTATATATGAGAAACCTACAGCCAACATCATACTCAACAGGCAAAAATTGAAATCTTTCCCACTAAGATCAGGAACAAGACAAGGCTGTCCACTTTCACCACTTCTATTCAATATAGTATTGGAAGTCTTAGCCACAGTGATTAGACAAGAAAAGGAAATAAAAGGCATCCAACTTGGAAAGGAGGAAACGAAACTATCATTGTTTGCAGATGACATGATAGTGTACATAGAAAATCCTATAGACTCAGCCAAAAAGCTGCTCAACCTAATAAATGAATTTGGCCAAACAGCCAGATACAAAGTCAATATCCAGAAATCAAAGGCATTTTTGTATACCAACAATGAAACAGCAGAAGCAGAAATCAAGAAAAAAATCCCATTCGATATAGCAAAAAGAAAAATAAAATACCTAGAAATAAACCTAACCAAGGAAGTAAAAGACCTGTATGCAGAAAACTATACAACACTGAAGAAAGAAATCAAGGAAGACACAAACAAATGGAAGCATATACCATGTTCATGGATCGGAAGAATTAATATCATCAAAATGTCCATACTACCCAAAGCAATTTTCAGATTCAATGCAATACCTATTAAAGTACCAATGGCATACTTCACAGACATAGAACAAACACTTCAAAAATTTATATGGAATCATAAACGACCCCGAATAGCTGCAGCAATTTTGAGAAAAAAGAGCAAAGTAGGAGGGATCACAATACCTGATACCAAACTGTATTACAAAGCCACTGTAATCAAAACAGCCTGGTACTGGCACATGGACCAGTGGAACAGAACAGAGAGCCCAGAAATAAACCCAAGTCTCTACACTCAATTAATATTCGACAAGGGGGGCAGCAACATAAAATGGAGCAAAAATAGCCTCTTCAACAAGTGAAGCTGAGAGAACTGGACAGCTACAAGCAAAAACAAAAAAAAAAAAAAAGAAGAAGAAGAAGAAGAAAGAAAAAAGAAACTCGAGCACCAACTTACACCATACACAAAAATAAATTCAAGGTGGATAAAAGATTTAAATATAAGCAGTGACACCATTAAAATCCTAGAGGAGAACATAGGCAGGAAAATCTCAGATATTTCACGCACCACCATTTTTACTGATATGTCCTCTAAAGCAAGGGACATAAAGGAAAAAATAAAGAAATGGGATCTCATCAAAATAAAAAGCTTCTGCACAGCTAAAGAAAACAGTATTAAAATAGAAAGAGAACCAAGTGTATGGGAAAACATATTTGCCAGTGATACCTCAGACAAGGGATTAATCTCCAAAATATATAAAGAACTTAGAAGACTCTACTCTAAGAAGACAAGCAACCCAATTAAAAAATGGGCAAAGGATTTAAACAGACACTTCTCCAAGGAGGACATACAGAGGATCCAGAGACACATGAAAAGATGCTCGATATCGCTAGCTATCAGAGAGATGCAAATTAAAACTACAATGAGATACCACTTGACACCAGTCAGAATGGCCTTCATAAACAAAGCAACAAACAGCAAGTGTTGGAGAGGTTGTAGAGAAAAGGGGACCCTAGTGCACTGTTGGTGGGATTGCAGACTGGTACAACCACTATGGAAAACAGTATGGAATTTTCTAAGAAAACTAAAAATGGACATACCTTTTGACCCAGCAATTCCACTGCTTGGATTATATCCTAAGAATCCTGAAATACCAATCCAAAAGAACCTATGCACCCCTAAGTTCATAGCAGCACAATTTACAATAGCCAAGTGCTGGAAGCAACCTAGGTGCCCATCGGTTAATGAATGAATCAAAAAACTATGGTACATTTACACAATGGAATTCTATGCAGCAGAAAGAAAGAAGGAGCTCCTACCCTTTGCAACGGCATGGATGAAATTGGAGAGCATCATGCTAAGCGAAATAAGCCAGGCATTGAAAGACAAATACCATATGATCTCACCGTTAACAGGAACCTAATGAAGAAAACAAACAAATAAGCATAATATAAACAAAGACACTGAATTTAAGAACAGGCTGACAGTGACCACAGGGGAGGGGGAGGGAATTTCAGGGGAAAAGGGGAATGGTTTAGAGCAACAAGTATAAAGGACACATGGACAAAAACTAGGGGGGGTGGAAATGGGAGGAAGGTGGGGAGGGCTGGAGCGGTGGTCTGGGGGGGAGGTAAAAGAGAGAAAACTGTATAATATCAACAATTAAAAAATACTGATTAAAAAAATAATAAAAAAATTTAAAAAAAAACATATTTAACCATTGGAAAAAAAAAACTTCGAGATGCAGTGAAAGCAGTAATAAGAGGGAAGTTTACAGGCCTACCTCAAGAAACAAGAAAAATCCCAAGTAAACAAGCTAGGATTACAGATAAAAGAAATAGAGAAAGAAAAAGAGCAGCAGAAGCAGGGAAATAATAAAATTAGAGCATAATTAAGTGAAATAGAGAACAAAAAGATGATACAAAAAATTACTGCAACAAAGAGCTGGTTCTTTGTACAAATTAATAAAATCGATGAACCCCTGGCTAGACTTATTTAGGAAAAAGAAGATTCAAACAAAATCAAAATGAATGAGAAGTTACTACAGACATCACAGAAGTACAAAAGCTCATACTAGAATACTATAAAAGACTATATGCCACCAAACCAATGACCTAGAAGAAATGGATATGTTCCCAGGAATATATAACCTTCCTAGACTCAACCACAGAGAACTGGAAAATCTAAATAGGCTGATCAACTGTGAGGAAAGTGAAGCAGCCTTTTAAAACCTCCCAAAAAGTAAACTCCAGGACCGGATGGTTTCACTAGTGAATTCTACCAAACATTCAAAGAAGATCTGATACCTATCCTTCTCACTCTTCCAAAAAATTGAAGAAGAGGCAATACTTCCTAATACGTTTTATGAGGCCGACATTACCCTGATATCAAAACCTGGCAAGGATAACACACAAAAAGAAAACCACAGACCAATATGTCAAATACAAATGCGAAAATCCTAAATAAGATAAAGACTTAAAATTAACAGATTTAATTTTAATCTGTTCTACAGATAAAATTAATGGTATCATGTATAATGGTATAATATTCTACAGATAACATTATACCTAATGGTGAGATTAGAAGTTTTCCCAGTAAGATCAGGAACAAAGCAAGAAAGTCACCTCTCACCATTCCTTTTTGACATCATCCTGGAAGACAAGAAAACAAAAGCTATGTGAATTGTGAAGGAGGAGGTAAAATTGCCTTTGGAAGTGACAACAGCAACATGGTGGCATTAGACATCCCTCCTTATTGTTCTCCTTTCAACCCTAAATTTGGCACCATCCTAAACAAAAGTACTTTTGTGGTAATTGAGCACCACACATCAAGGGACCCAGAAGTCTTGCCCACCTGTACACCAGGTAAAAGGCAGACAGGTGTCAGTATAGGCTATAGAACCAGCAGGAGTCAGTGAACAGGCCTCCACCCGCTTGGCTGCATTCAGGGAAAACCCAGAGAGTTCTGATTTGGGCAACAGAAAACCATGGACACAAAAGCCTTGCAGAAGTCCAAACTTTTGAGGAATAGGTTCCTGCATTCTTTTGGAGTAAGGTAACTGTTTGGAATACATGGGAGAGGGTAGAATGACTTTGCCAGGGCAACCTCTCCCCAAGTATGGGGCTGAACTACCCAGTGGTGACCTCTCCTGTGGGGGAAGGGGAAGGAGCAAGTGAGTCCTTGGTTAATCAGCTGTGCATCACACAGCTGGAGAAACCTGTTTTGCTCCTGTAGGATCCAGAGTATTAAGGCAGGACCTCCATGACTGGGGAAGTATGATCAGAAAAGAGTCAGATTAAAAATATGAAAGGGCATTAAAGAGACACAATTTCTATGAATGTTTTCATTACTCCAGCAGTAAGCCTGCTCATAAGCTGCTGCAAAAACTGAAATCATGGTTGCTCCCTCCACTTGACCAGTGAGCACCCCCAGCGCCCCAAGTGCTAAACCCATAAGTATCCCCACTTTGTGGCCTGCTCCTTGTATACCTGAGCTGATCAGCAAGAGCAAGCTCCAGCAGACAGATATATTCCCTTAGAGAATCAACTCAGGGTACTTAGGCAAGGGAGAAAACACAAACCTGAGTTCCAGCCACCTTCTGGAAAACAAGAGAGGTTTCCAGCAGCCATCTTCTAAGAACCAGAGAAGACATACTAGTTTAAGTATTCTCCCACTAGAGGGAGCTAGAAGTATGAACAACCCAAACATAATAAACAAGACCAATAAAACGTATCTCCCACCAGAAGACAACCAGTAAAGATTTAAGGTGACTACTATTTCAAATGTGAAAACAGCAATGCAAAATTCCAAGAAACATGATGAATCAAGGAAACAAGTGATCATCAAAAGATAACAACAATACTTCAGCAACCAAACTCAAAGATGCAGAATTTAGTAATTTAGCTGATAAAAAGTTCAAAATGGCTGTTTTTAAGAACCTGGTAAGCTACAAGAAAACACGGAAATACAATTCAACCAAATAGGTAAATCTCATGAACAAAATTAAATGTTAACAAAGAAATATAAATCATAAATAAGAACCATAAAGAAATTCTAGAGGTGGAAATTTTAATTAGTGATGATTTTTTAATGTCATAAAGAACATCTACAGCAGAATAAACCAAATAGAAGACAAAATTGGTGATCTAGATGATAGGAACAGGGTAGAACAAGAAAAAAGAATAAGAGGAAAGAAAGCATCCATGACCCATGGGAAACCATCAAACACAGAGATATTAGAATAGCCGGAGCACCAGAAGGGGAACAAAGAAGAAAGGGACAGGAAGTCTATTTAAAGAAACCATAGCTAAGAACCTCCCAAGCCTGGGATGAGACTTAGACATCCAAACTCACAAAATTAATAGATTGCCCCATTTCTCAATGCAAAATGACCTCCTCAAAGACATTAAAATGACACTCACAGAAAATAAAGATAAAAAGAAAATCCAAAAATAGCAAGAGAAAAACCAATTTTAATCTACAAAGCAATTCCTATAAAGGCCAGTAAAGAGTGGTATAACATATTCAAACTATTGAATGAAAAAAGTCAGTCAAGAATACTTTATCCAACAAACTTATCCTTCAGAAGTGAAGGAGAAACAGAAACTTTTCCAGACAAACTAAAAGAGGGAGATCATCCCCATTAGACCTGCCTTACAAGGAATTCTTCTGCTGAAAGGAGTTCTACCTGAAATGAAAAGACAAAAATCAGTAGCATGAAAACATACAAAAATCTGTGATACACTGCTAAAACTAAATACACAGATTTTTAAAACTCTAAATCTGTGATGTAATTGTAAATTAACTACTTAGCATTAGTATACAGGTTAAGGGAAAAGATTATTAAAAACTAATTATAGCTACTATAATTTGCTAATGAATGCACAAAAAGAGGTAAATTGTGGCATAAAAGGGGTAGTAAATGGTTAGAGCTTTTGTGTGAGATTGAAGTTAAGTTGCGATTAGCTTAACATGAACTATTTTATCTATAATATGTTTTATGTAAACTTATAACTGCAAAACAAAAAGCTATAGTAGATTCACAAAAGATAAACAGAGGGGAATCAAAATAGACCACCATAGCAAATCACCAATTCACAAAGGTAGGGAGAAAAAAAAGAGGGCAAAGAACGAGGGAACTAAAAAATAGCCAGAAAGCAATTAAAGATATGGCATTAATAAGTTCTTACATGTCAACAACTTATTGTTGATATGTAAATGCTAATGAAATTAATGAACCAATCAAAACACAGAAGGGATGGATAAAAAAGCAGAACCCAACTAAGTTCTTCCTACAAGAGACTGACTTCAGTTTTAAAAACACACACAGGCTCAAAATAGAGATTATAAAATATTCCATGAAAGTAGAAACCAAAAGAAAGATGGGGTAGCTATCCTGATATAAGATAAAATAGACTCTAAGCCAAAAATAATAATAAGACAAAAAGAAGATTATTATAGAATGATAAAGAGGTCAATTCCTCAAGAAGATACAACAAGCATAATATACCCACCCAATTCTGGAGCACCTGATGTATTAAGCAAATACTAACAGAACTGAAGAAACTGACAGCAACACAATAAAAGTGGGACACATCAATTCACCACTGGCAACAATAGGTGGACAATCCAGACAGAAAATCACAAGGAAATGTTGGATTTGAACTACATTTTAAATCAATTTGACATAGTAGATATATATAGAACATGTCATCCAACATCAGTAGAAAATACATTCTCAAGTTCATATGGAATATTACCAAGGACAGTCATATCATAGGCCACAAAAGTAATGTTAGCAAACTTAAGATTAAAAATGTATCAAGTATCTATTTAGCCAAAATGATATGAAATGACAAATCAACTAGAGGAAAGTTGAAAAATTCACAAACACATAGATATCAAACAACACACTCTGAACCACCAATAAGTCAAAGAAGAAATTATACAGAAAATAAAAAACATCTAGAACACATGACAAAGAAAACAGCACAGGGCAAAAATACTGGGATGCTGCAGAAGCAGCTCTTAGAGGTGATTTACAAGGATAAATGCACTTGTAAAGAAAACAGATAATTTCGACTTCCAGCCAAGATGGAGGCGTAGGCGGACACGCTGTGCCTCCTCTAACAACCAAAATTAAGGACAACAAATATTTAGAAACAAGAAAACAACCAGAACTTATAGAAAATTGAACTGTACGGAAGTCCAACAACCATTCATCCAGACCGGTAAGAGGGGCGGAGTCGCAGCAGGAGAAAGTGGAGGTGCGGACCCGGGAACGCAAGCAGCATCTGCAGGCAGTTCCAAGGTGCACAGGCGGCGGCTGGCAGTCCTCGGGCACAGGGGGGCAACTGTGCAGACCCAGTGAGGCCGCACAAGGTGGCTGGCTATCTGACCAGGTGGTCCCACATTCGCGCACGGAGACGGTCCAGGCGGAGGGGAAGTGGCGAAAGGGACTGAATCCAGGAGAGAGCGGAGCACGCGCCATGGTTCCCTCTCAGACCCCGCCCCCACCTATAACGTCACAACCCAGCGACTGGGCTGCCCTGCACTGGGGAGCGTCAGAGGCTCCACTCTTCACTATGTAACAGCACGAGCGCGTGCGCAGATAATCCAGGTGAAGGGGAAGCAGCGGAAAGGGCTGGAGTCCAGGAGAGAGCGGAACAGGCGCCATTGTTCCCTCTCAGACCCCACCCCCACCTATAGCGTCACAAACCCAGCGACTGGGCTGCCCCGCCCTGAGGAACACCTAAGGCTCCACCCCTCATACGTAATAGCTGCGACCAGACTAAAACCAAAACAACAACAACAAAAAAAAAACCCACCAAAAATGGCTCAAACCGGAAAACAAATAAAAGCCCCAGGGCCAATTCCTCTAAGCAGTGAAGAGATAGCTAACCTATCAGATGCACAGTTCAAAGCACTGGTCATCAAAATGCTCACAGAATTGGTTGATTTTGCTCACAAACTAGATGAAAAAATGCAGGCTACAATACGTGAAATGAAGGAAGATGCATGGGGCACTGATAGAGATGGAAGGAAAACTGGGACTCAAATCAATGGAGTGGACCAGAAAGAAGAAACTAACAACCAAACAGAAAACGAGGAAGAAACAAGAATTCAAAAAAATGAGGAGAAGCTTAGGAACCTCCGGGACATCGTTAAACGTCCCAACATGCGAATTATAGGGGTACCAGAAGAGGAAGAAGAAGAGCAACAAGTGGAAAACTTATTTGAACAAATAATAAAGGAGAACTTCCCCAATCTGGCAAAGGAAATAGACTACCAGGATGTCCAGGAAACTCAGAGAGTCCCAAAGAAGTTGGGCCCAAGGAGGAACACACCAAGGCACATCGTAATTACATTACCCAAGATTAAAATGAAGGAGAAAATTCTAGAAGCAGCAAGGAATAAGGGGACAGTCACCTACAAAGGAGTTCCCATCAGACTGTCAGCTGATTTCTCAAAAGAGACCTTACAGGCAAGAAGGGGCTGGAAAGAAATATTTGAAATCTTGAAAAGCAGGGACCTACATCCAAAATTGCTCTATCCAGCAAAGCTGTCATTTAGAATGGATGGACAGATAAAGCGCTTCTCAGATAAGGTCAAGTTGAAGGAGTTCATCATCACCCAGCTTTTATTATATGAAATGTTAAAGGGACTTATCTAAGAAAAAGAAGATAAAAATATGACAGTGAAAAAACAGCAAACTCACAGCTATTAACAACCACACCTAAAACAAAAGCAAACTAAGCAAACAGCTAGAACAGGAACAGAACCACAGAAATGGAGATCATATGGAGGGTTAGCAACAGGGGCGTGGGAGGAGGAGAGAGGGGGAAAGGTACAGAGAATGAGTAGCATAGATAGTGGGTAGAAAATAGACAGGGGGAGGGAGGGCAAGAATAGTATAGGAAATGTAGAAGCTAAAGAACTTATGACACATGGACATGAACTAAAGGGGGGAATGTGGGTGGGAGAGGGTGTGTAGGGTGGAGGGGAATGATGGGGGAGAAATGGGATAACTGTAATAGCATAATCAATAAAATATATTAAAAAAAAAAAAAGAAAACAGATAATTTCAAATAAGCCATCTAACCCTACACCAAATGGAACTAGAAAAAGAAAAATAAGCCCAAAGTTAGGAAAAGAAAGGCAATTACAAAGATCATAGTGAAATAAATAAGGACCAAAAAACAACAACAACAACAACAACAAAGATCAATGAAACTAAGAGAAAGTTTTTTGTAAAGATAAACAAATTGATAAATCTTTAGCTAGACTAAGAAAAAAACAGAAAGTAATATCACCAAGATGACAATGTAGATTGTTCCCAAAGTCACTCCCTCTGAGAAGAAAAGCTAACAACTACTCAGGGACAAGAGGCCGCTGAGAGAATCCCAGAACACAAGGGTGAGACGAAAACTGACCCGGGCACCACGCAGCCGGAGACAGACTGTGTTACCCCTCCCCAAGGCCCACATACCACCTAAGAAGTCGTCCCTGAGCTTACCATTCCACTGACAGGAAAAGATTGCTCAGCGTGAACATCCAGACCTTCCAGCACTGCGAGTAGCTTCTTGGGAGTGTCTACTCTGACTCTGCCCACAGAGATCATGCGAGAATTGGTGAGGCTTGCCCACTGGGGCTCGGATTTGAGAGAGAGGTCAGGAGGGGCTTGCAACAACCAGGATCTTGTCCAAGTTCCTACCTGCAGCGCCCAGGTAGTAGTCCCAACCAGCGGCTTTGTTCATCAGCAAAGCCAAGACAGTGGTGCAATAGGACCAAGGAACCTGACAGGGTACAGGTCTGCCTGATTTGGGACCTCAAACAAAGAGCTTTGCCACCTCTGGAGCCTGGTGTTCCCTCACCCCAACAGGGGAGCTGAGTAGTAGCCCTATCCAGTGCTGAGTGTAGTTCCCAGCCCTACACAACCAGAAATCCTGGCCAATTTAATTCCATAATATGGTCTCTATATCTAGCTCTGGCTACAAATTTAGTAACCCAATAAAGCTCCATATCGAAACCAGATACAGCAGGGCCTAGCCGTTGGGAAAGGTCATCAAAAAGACATGACCATTGGTTTGACCCACAGCTGTATGTACCTGGGGAATTTGAGACTCCCACTCTCCACAGAGCTTGCAACAGGTGCTCTGCTTGCTTTCCCTGGGCTAGAAGCCACTCCAGGATAAAATCTTAAGACAGAAATGAGGTGACAAGACTACCTGAACTAGGTATGTGACTAAACACAGATCAGGCCTCCGTATACGTGACTGAACCCAGTTAGGGCCTCTCTATTAACTTCTAGGCATCTCGTAGACTGGTGCAGAAAAGTACTTGTCCTGCGGCTGCTCAGGACAAGCCTGTCAGCTGTTGGTTAAACCTGCTGCCTACCAATCTCCAGTGGTCTGCCTTCTTCTTCAGTATGTCCCTGCCTTCCACACGTGGCAACCAGTTTCAGGTTATACTCAGAAAGCTCTGGAGGAGGTTGCAACCCAACACTAACATACAGTGGAAACCAAATAAATGCTGAATAAATTAATGAGTGATCCTAAAAACTTCAAAATGTCCCAGATAAATGTGATTTGGGAAAACACCAAACACATGCTTACTTACTCCATGTCCACTGCACTTTGCTGAACAATTAAAGAACTCCCTCTTAAGTATCCTCGATTCTACACATTCACGATTTACACAAACCTAATAAAAAAAATTCCTAGTCAGAGAAATTCAGCTATCTTAACATAACAATCTGTAATTTTCTAACATAAAACCATAACCATTCAATGCAATAAATGCCCATTTAAGTACTGCTTTTTCTGTACCCCACAAATTTTTAAGTTGTGTTTTCATTTAATAAAAAATATTTTTCAGTTTTTGGGTATATGTGTTATTCGGGATATATTCTTTAATCTTCAAATATCTGAGATTTTTCAGGTATGTCTACTGTAAACTATAAACTGTGGGTGCTAATGATACATCAGTGTATGTTCGTCAGTTGTAACAAAGCTACCAAGAATGTTTCATCATACAGGACTTACAGTATTATTAAAGGTTACCTGGTAAAATTTGTTTCCATACATTATCACTGAGAATAAATATCCATGTTATAGAAAAGACTCTATTCTTACTAAATTACCACTTGAGTAATATCAAATCATCTGTTAACTTGTTTTATTTTTTAATTATTTTGGCCCATGGACTAAATCTATCTACTGAGCTTCCAGGCACACCCTTCCCTCAAGGAGGTGTTCATGACTCCGAGACAGGAAGAGGAAGCCAGGCAAAGACCTGGTCAGGGATAAAATGAGACTTCAAAGTAAATTTATTTTCTCCAGATTTATGTCAGCCTCAGAAATCATGAATTATAATAACAATGAATAATAATAGCTAACTTGTAGTTAACTTTTACTACATGCTAGACGTTGGGCTAACCACTGTATACTGTTATATCATTTAATCTTCTCAGTAACCCCCAGAGTAAATGCTATTATTACCCTAACTTTACCTATAGGTGTGAGATCTCAGACTGGTTAGGCAACTGGCAAGCTGGCAAAATACAGCAGGTGAAAATTTGATTTTATGTAGCCTGATCTGACTTGTGTTCTTATCAACTGGGCCACAAAGAGACACATATTAACCAATGGGATTTCTTCTTTTTTTTTTCCCAAGAAGAAAAGTAAATTTCCATGCTCTACATTATCTACAGTCTGTTACTGAGCTCTCTCCCCTCCTCGCTCCAGTCCCAGAACACTTGGTAATGCTTCCTTGCTCACAACATAGAAATTCTGAAAAGGCTCAAACAGTCCCATCTCCCTCCAAATATCTGGAGTCTAGTTTAAGCTTATTTGTATCTTCTTTATCTAAATATGTAAGGTTATAGAGCACTACAAATGAATTTAAATTTGATACTGAAATAAAAAATATGTATTAAAGAGATGAATAAAATTAGATTTAGAAATGTTCATTTACTTACCCTCCCTTCATCACAATGAGAGCCATCCTGGACTATCATTGGGTCTGTGAGCAAGCCGTGCAGACTGTAGTCCAAAGTTATGCATATGACATTGCGTACATAAGCATAGAGCACAGCAACATTGTCTCGATAGAAAGGGGTTCGAGTAGGGTAGGTACAAATTAACCTTCCACATATGAGATTCCTGCCAACATAATGAAGTTATGATTGTCGTACATTAGGCATTTATTGGAAATGCTTCAGATTTGTTTTCTTTGACAAAAATAAAAAATAAAAAATGGTTCATCATTTATGGCAATGTATCTAGGGAAATGTAACACTGTAACATTTAAAGTAAAAAGTACAAAGCCACTGATACAAGATTATCTTTCAATACTACTAATTGTCTTTTATTCACTGTGAAGAATTATGTACTTGTTATCAAATAATCCATTCACTCAAGCACGTTATATGATATAAATATAAACAAACTGTGATCTCTACCTTGAAGACCCTTATAATCTCATACTGAATGTGATGTGTTGTTGAGTTGTACACTTGAAACCAATATGGTTTTGTGAGCCAATGTCACCCAATAAATTCAACTTAAAAAATGTAATTGTTTTAAAAAGTACTACAAATGAAATAAACAAATTCTTACGGAGTTTTAAGATGAGGACACTTTCTAATTTAGCAGGCAGGGAAAACTTGAAACAGAACACACCATCTGAGTCAAAACTTACCAATAGTTGGATTTCAACAATCAGAATAAGTTGTTTCTAAACAAAAGTAACAGCATGAGCAAATCAAGGAAGTACCAAATACATGTTATGTTTACCTGTCTACAAATTCCATGAGTACAAGGTTTCTAGATGAGTTGCTAACTAGTATTGAGCCCAGTGTCCAGCACATACTAAGTTCTTAATAAATAGTAAAATAAATTCATGACCAATATATCAAAGAGCTCGCCCTTCAGATGCTAGGAAAAATGAACTTCATTTTATAGACACTAAGTGGTCTTCAGCTTGGGCAAGCAATCAAATGAATGGGGACAGTATTTTTATAAGAATATAAAATATATATATTTTATAAAAGAATGAGCAGATTAAGAAAGAAAAGGCGCAATAGACATTATTAGTTTCAGTCATGTATTGGATTCAGGAGTCTAACAGTCATCTACATATGTTTATAAATTAGATGTAAATTTAAGCCTGTAGCACAAGAAAGATGTCAGGGTTCGAGATTTTGATTTGAAATTCACTCCCATACACATGTAGTACTTGGAACTACTGGGATGAATGGCACAAATGAAGAAAAACTAAAGATAGAATCTTACAGAACATAAGAAAAGTGTCCTCAATATTTGCATAGCCTACCTCCATTGGCAGAAACGATACTGGCCTCTCTCCATACCACAGTTCCCAAACCTGTCAATTTGAGATTGTATTTCTTCATAGCAGGCAAATGGAGCATTTGATGAACCTGCCAAAGTTTAAAATATATTTGGATTAAAACTCCCTTTCTTTTTCATCTTCTTCATTTCCTTTTCCTTTTTCTCTATTAGTATCTAATTCAAATAAATTTCTTAATGAGGTTGTAGAAGAAGAGAAAGAATTAAAGTGAAAGGCAGTGATTGTGGTTATGCCTCCTTTTGCTTCATTTTCTGTTATTTTCATAACAAAAGCTATGAGGGGAGAAAAGTCACAGAAGTCTAAACCATGAGAGAAGGTTCTGTGACAATAGACAATAGAAAGACAACACAAGAAAATTATACTTGTTCTCCTAGGTTCTGAGTAGGACTTCATAAAAAATCCAGGTCTATAAGGTAATTTCATTGAAGAAACATTGTTTCATCAAGAAGCCTAAAATAAAAGGACCAAAATTGCCAACCTATATATTGAACTGTTTTCCTTCATTACTATCTTACTTTTATTATCACTTTGCAAAAAATACTAAAATCTTGGCAACTTATAATACCCTTGTATAATGTCATAGTTCCTAGAAGTCATGAAAAACAAATCAATATACAAAAATCAATTGTATTTCTACACACAAACAACAGTTGGAAAACCATGTTTCAAAAAAAAAACATAGTTTTTACAATAGCACCAAAACCTAAAACCTTGTTGGAAATAATGCAAAAAAAGATGTAAAAACTATGTTCACTGTAAACTGAAAACACTGCTTGAAGAGGGCATGTTCCAGTGAGGGCAAGTGCTGCTCTCCACCTGGGGGGAAAACCAGCTGGCACTGTGCCTGGTCCGTCTGTCAGGGCCCTGTGCTCTAATACCATGCTGTGTGAAATAAGTCAGACATGAGGTGTCGAGAACCATATGATTTCACCCCTACGTGGGATGTAAAACGGAAAGGAACAAACACTCACTGACACAGACACAGTATGGTGGTTGTCAGAGGGGAGGTGGTGGGAGGCACAGTAAAGGGTAAAGGGGGTCAAATATGGTGATGGAAAAAGATTTGCCTTTGGGTGGTGGGCTCACAATGCAATATACAGATGATGTACCATAGAACTGTACACTTGAAAACTACATAAATTTATTAACCAATATCACCCCAATAAATCTGATAAAAAAGAAAAAAGTGTTTATGGTCACATAACTTTGTAAAGGGACAACTTTTATGGTATGTGAACTATATCTCAAAAATATTAATTAAAAAAATAGCCCTGGCCCGGTGGCTCAGTTGGTTGGAGCACTGTCCCATACACCAAAAGACTGTGGGTGTCACCCCTGGTCGGGGCACATACCTAGGTTGCAGGTTCGAACCCTGGTTGGGGTGCATACAGGAAGCAACAGATCAAGGTTTCTCTCTCTCTCTCTCTCTTCTCCTCCCTCCCCCTCTCTCTCTCAAAAGAAAAAAAAAAAAACAATAAACATATCCTTGGGTGAGGAATAAAGTGAATGAATGAATGAATGAATGAGCCAAACTCATAGAAATGGAGAGTGGTAGTTCCTGTGGGCTGGGAGGTGGGAGAAAAGGGGAGATGTGGGTCAAAGGGCACACACTTCCAGTTATAAGATAAATAAGTTCTGCGAGTCTAATGTATAGCATGATGCCTCCTATGTACTTGAAATTATATACTTGAAAGCATATTACATACTTGAAGGTTGCTAAGAGAGTAGATCTTGAATGCTCTCACCATACACACAAAAATGTGGTAATTATGTGACATGGTTCAAGTATTAGCTAATGTTATGGTGCTCATCACTCTGTAATATATGGGTATCAAATCAACATGTTGTACACCTTAAACTGGTACATTGTATAAGCTGGGGATAGGGAAGACTTAAATGTAAGACCAGAAACTATAAAACTCCTAGGATGAAACATAAGAACAAAGCTGTTGGGCGTTGGTCCAGACAATAACTTGTTTGCATATGACACAAAAGCACAAGCATCAAAAGCTAAAATAGACCAGCGGGGCTGCATTAAAGTAAGAAACTTCTCAGGAAAGGAAACAATCAACACAGTGAAAAGGAAACTCAGAACAAGAGAAAACATTTGCCAATTACCTATCTGACAGGGGTTAACCTCCAAAGTATATGTTACAATTCAATAACAAATAGAAATAATGGGATTTTATAATAGCAAAGACTTAAAGAGACATTTCTCAAAGGAAGACATTAAAGTGATCATCAGACATATGAAAAGGTGTGCTCAACATCACTAATCAGGGAAATGCAAATCAAAACCACAGCTCATATCTTTTAGGATAACTACTATCAAAAAGACAAAAGATGAGTGCTAGCAAGAATGTGGAGAGAAGGGAACTTTTGTACAATGTTGACGGGAATAAAACTGGTACAGCTATTATGGATTACAGCAAACAGACTCCTCACAAATTAAAAATAAACTACCTTACAACCCAGCAAGCATATATATATTCATTCTATGAGGCCAGGATTACATGATAAGACCAGTATTACATTCTATGAGACCAGTATTTTATATATAATGGATATATATATAAATATATAAAATGAATATATGTAGTATACACTGGCATATATATGCCAATATCTTATACATAAATATATAATATATATTTATGAAATATAAATATATAAAATATGTGTTTATATAATATATGTAATATTTATATATTATATATAAATATATTTATAAGTGCAAGTGTTTATATAAAAGGGATATATATAATGAATCTGTTAAGTAGTTTCATTGTAGCAACTATTTCATAATGTATATAACATCAAAACATCATCATATACCATAAATATATGCATTTTAGTTGTCAATTATACCTCAAAAAAGTTTGAAAAATAAAAATATATAAGTAAAACAGAATAAAAAATTTAAATTTATCTATTTATATACAACATAAACATATGGAATACAAATTATACATAATTGACCATTGTCTTGGTAATGTTAATAAAATATTGAAGACCAACAACTTAGATGCTACAAAGCAGTATTACCTCTTCCAAAGATGGACTGACAGCGTGCATCAAGGTCTTGGCAATCTCCCCCGTAACAAATGTATTTTGTCTTACATGAACGTCCGTTGAGTATAGTCACATCAGGAACACAATTTCCTGAGCTTCCATTGCAAGATTCAGGAAGATCACACTCAGGATGCGCAGCGGGCCTACACACCGAACCTGCTTTAGCAAACTAGTAGAAATTAAAATATAAAAAATAAAGCACTATATAGACGACTGCTGTGTTTATCAATATTTATTTCAAAATTGTGTTAATTTTATTCATAGGCTGATAATGTATTCATTAATGTCTCTCAATATCTTCTATATAAAATACTATGCTAATCATATTGGAAAACCTGAGTGTCCTTAACTGAAACAGGAGACAAAACACACACATGAGGAAAGTGTAACACAAATATGGTGTGACAAGAGCCAAGGGTTTGTGTGTGTTCCGGTGCAAGGGAGGAAAATCACTTCTAGCTTGTGATAATCACTCCTTTTGGGTGAGAACAGTGTAATTTACACAATTTCCAAATAAAATATGGTTATTCAAATCACAGTCTGTAAATAAGGAATATCTGTAATTACAATCTTTCTCCTGAATTACCCCATAGTTAGTTAACACTTCCACATATAGAATTCTAAAAATTTATATAAAGAATCTTAAACAAGCATCTATCTCATATTCCTTAATCGATGGTTTCCAGGTGACACTAACAAGATCAGCAGTAAGAATGTAAACACACGGTAAGATTCTAGACAAAAATAACATAAAACTGTGTTAGTGAAGGACAGTCAAGGACAGAGAACCCATGGTAGGTAGTTCAACAGAGAGATTCTCATACAATGAAATTGTTACAAACATATTCAAAAAGCTGAAAAGGAAAACAGGGGACAGGAGTCAACATCTTTTTCATATAAGCTAAAATGTGACCTTTAAGACAAATTATCTTTGAATACTAAGTTTATAGTTTAAATTTTGTGCTATGTAACATTTGGAACTGTTAGTTCTAGTGAGTTTCATTATTTATACATTTATGGGAAACTGCTCTGTCTTCCAATAAACCTACAAGCACCTATCACCACCAGTAACATTTTTATGTGTAAAATGTAAATGTTGGAAAAAGTGAATGAAAATAATCCCTTTTAATGGAGATTTTCTACATTGGAGAATTCTGTAATAGCTCTCAATCAAGGCTTGAAAACAACAGCATCAAGTCAGGGAGAATAATGGCATTAGAAGAAGGCCTCAACATCCAACTGAAGTTCACAAAATTAGAAACCTGATTCCAAATTTAGTATCTTTTTTTCAATTTGAAAGGTCACTTGTTTGACTTGCAGCTGTGGGTCTAAGTGCTGTGGAGAATCTCAGACCTGATTCAGTATGTATTTGAGTGGTGTTAATAAACTCAAGTCTTACCTTACAGTTGTGGCAGCATGACCCTTTATCGCATTCTGATCCTTGCTTCAGCACACAAGTCCTGGGATCACAACAGCTGGCCGGTCCGCATTGCTGTGAATGAGTGGAATGCAAATAAAGATACGTTGTAACATAATAGAAACTTTGGTAGGAGCTATATTTACTGTGCTTTTGGGTTTTGGGAAAGAATATGAATGCTTTCAATCAACATTTATAGGTTTTTGCTCCTCTAAACAATTAAAATACTAAGGTACTTCGGGTCAAAACAGAGTAACTGGAACCCCACTAACTAATCAACTAGAATACTGGGCAAAACTCATGCAACCACTTTTTCCAGAAACTGGAAAATAGTAACAGAGAGAATGGTAGTTACCAGTGCCTGGAGGATGGGAGAAAAGGGAAGAAATTGATTTTAAAAATACAAACTTTCACTTATAAAATGAATTATTTCTGAGAAACTAATGTCCAGCATGACACCTCCAGTTAACTGTAATGGATTATACACTTGAAATTTCATAAGAGAACAGAAGAAGTATTCTCACTACACACAAAAAGAAGTAACTGTGAAGTGATGAACATGTTAGATTGTAGCAATCATTTCACAATGTATGCATGTAGCAAAACACCACCCTGTACACCTTAAACATATATACCATTGTTATTTGTCCATTATACCTCAACACATCTGGGGGAAAGGGGTGTGTAGAGTTTAGGCTCACTGCAAAGTTAAAGAGAACAGTCCCTAAGGCTTCCCTCATTTTTACACCAATGATCAGTTCAGTGGAGTTTGATAATTTACCAGAAGAACTCACAGCTCTCATTAAAAGCTGGTATATGCAACAGTTATGATTTATTGCATGAAAAGGATACATATTAAAATCAGCCAAGAGAAAAAGCACTTAGGACAAAACCTGAGAGAAGCACTAAACTTGAAACTCCTACTACCTTCACCCTATAGAATCACAGACACACTACACTCCAAGTATTGAAGTGTAGTTTGAGGCCAGTATTATCCTAATACCAAACCTAGTCAAGACATTACAAGAAAAGAAAAGAACATAACAATATCTCTCATAAACATGGATGCAAAAATATCCAATAAAAAATTGGAAAATCAAATTGAACAATGTATAAAAAATATGCACCGCAACCAAGTTGGATTTATCACAAGTCTGCAAGACTGGTTCATTAATCAAAGATAAATTAATATAATCCATCATATTGACAGGCTGAAAAAATCATATGATCATAACAACTGATAAATTGAATAGAATAAGCATCTAACAAAATCCAAGTCTCACTTATGCAAAATGTAGCAACACGGGAATAAAGGGAATCTTTCTCAATCTGATAACAACCAACTGAAATAAAGTCTACAGCTGACATCACACTTATGGGGAGATATGCTTTCCCCTTACTACTGGGAACAAGGCAAAGATGCCCCTTCTCACCACTGTTGTGAAAATCTTAATGCGATAATTTGAGAAAATAAAATTTTTAAAAAACATGTTAGAAAGAAGTGAAACTGTTTTGTCCATAGATTACACGATTGTCTATGTAAAGAAACTTATAAATAATTGGCCAAACAATTATAGCCACAACAAAACTTTCCCATGGCTAGTAAGTACTTGTATCAAGGTTTCTAGATACCAAGTTAGTATGCAAAATTCAACTGTTTTCCTCTATAGCAACAACAGGAAAAGTGCGAATTTAACATAAAAAAACACAATTCCATTTACATTACTACCAAAAACAACAAAATTCTTGGGAATAATTCTAACAAAATTTCACAAGATCTATATGAAAAAAACTACAAAACTCTCATGAAAGAAATAAAAGAAGGTATAAATAAAGAGAGAGATATTCCGTGTTCCTGGATAGGAAAACTCAGTATTTTTAGGTCGTCAGTTCTTCCCAACCTGATCTACAGAATCAATATAATTCCAATAAAAATTCCAGCAAGTTGACAAACTGACTCTCAAGTTCATCTAAAAAGGCAAAAGACCTGCAATAGTCAATATAACACATATGAAGAAAAAGAAGAAAAAGGAAAAGGAAAACTGACAGATTAACAATACCCAATTTCAAAACTTACTATAAACTGAAATAGTGAATGGATGGTATTCCAAAAGAACAGACAAAGAGATCATTATTGATGGAAGGTGACCAGACTCAGACACAGAGGACAGACTGACAGCTCTCAGAGGGGTGGGTAAATGGGTGAAAAAGGCAAAAGAATTAAAAACAAACAGACAAACAAAAAACACAGACACAGAAAACAGTATGGTGATTACCAGAGGGAAAGGGGAGCGGAGGAAGGTGGCGGAAGGCAAAGGGTAGGTAAATGGTGATGGGAGGTGACTAGACTGTGGGTGCTGAAAACAATACAATATACAGGTGATGTATTATAGAACTGTACATTTGAAACATATATAATTTTGTTGACCATGTCACCCCAATAAAATCAGTAAGTTTAAAAAAAAGAAGACTTAAATTTAATACCATGTGCACAGATTGGCAGACTCAATAAGGTATGGACACAATACAATTTCAACCAAAGTCCCTACATTCACATGCAGATTCTCTAATTTATATGGAAATACAAGGGTCCTAGAAGAATAAAACCATCTTGGAAAAGACAAAAAAAATCCGTCTTTTTTCAAGACTTACTATAAAAGTACATTAATTAATAAAGCATATTTGTGTCTTCCTTGATTTCCTTCTTCAGTGTTGTGTAGTTTTCTGCATACAGGTCTTTTACCTCCTTGGTTAGGTTAATTCCTAGGTACTTTATTTTTCTTTTTGCTATATCAAATGGTATTTTTTTCTTGATTTCTGCTTCTGTTGTTTCATTGTTGGTATACAAAAATGCCTTTGATTTCTGGATATTGACTTTGTATCCGGCTGTTTGGCTAAATTCATTTATTAGGTCGAGCAGTTTTTTGGCCGAGACTATAGGATTTTCTATGTATACTAACAAAGGAGGACATACAGAGGATCCAGAGACACATGAAAAGATGCTCGATATCGCTAGCTATCAGAGAGATGCAAATTAAAACCACAATGAGATACCACTTGACACCAGTCAGAATGGCCCTCATAAACAAAGCAACAAACAGCAAGTGTTGGAGAGGTTGTGGAGAAAAGGGGACACTACTGCACTGCTGGTGGGAGTGCAGACTGGTACAACCACTATGGAAAACAGTATGGAATTTTCTAAAAAAACTAAAAATGGATATACCTTTTGACCCAGCAATTCCATTGCTAGGACTATACCCTAAGAACCCTGAAACACCAATCCAAAAGAAACTATGCATCCCTATGTTTATAGCAGCACAATTTACAATAGCCAAGTGTTGGAAGCAACCTAGATGCCCATCAGCAAATGAATGGATCAAAAAACTGTGGTACATTTATACAATGGAATTCTATGCAGCAGAAAGAAAGAAGGAGCTCATACCCTATGCAACAGCATGGATGGAACTTGAGAGCATCATGCTAAGCGAAGTAAGCCAGGCAGTGAAAGATAAATACCATATGATCTCACCTTTAACAGGAACCTAATCAACAAAACAAACAAACAAGCATAATATAACCAAAGACATGGAAATTGGGAACATGCTGAAAGTCATCAGAGGGGAGAGGGGAGGGAATTTCAGGGGAAAAGGGGAAGGATTTACAGGAACAAGTATAAAGGACACATGGACAAAAACTATGGCGGGGGGGTGGGAATGGGAGGGAGGTGGGGAGGGTTGGGGTGGCGGTTTCGGGTGAGAATAAAAGACAGAAAACTGTACAAGATCAACAATGAAAATAAAAATTTAAAAAAAAATAAAGCATAGAACTGGCATAAGAACAGACATAATCAAAAGAAAAGAATCCAGGGACAGACACACATGTATGGTAATTTATTTTCATAAGGATGTTAAGGTAAACAAAGGTGAAAAGACAGTTATTTTGCTAAATACTGCTAGAAAAAAATCACATTCTTAAGGAGGATAATGAATGTCTAGCCAAATCTCTCAACAAACACAAAAACAAACTCAAATGGAAGACAGACTAAATTTAAAAGTTTTCATTGTATAACTTCTGGTAGAAAACATAGAAGAAAATATTCATTACCTTGGGTGAGTAAAAATTTATTAGGACAGATAAACTGTGATAATAGCAGAAAAATGATAGATTGGACCTTATAAAAACAAATAATACCTGCAATGCAAAGACTTTAAGGAACTAAAAGGGAACTATGGAAACTAAAATTTGTTTCCATAGACTGGAAACAAATATGTGTAATGTACATGTCTGACAAAGAAATGGTACCTAGGCTATAAGTCAATAATAAAAATAAACAACTTAATTTTTAAAACTGGCAAAATATTTGAGCAGATTATCAAACATGGAATGGCTAATAATGACAGGAGAACATGCTCAACATCATCAGGGTCATCAAGGAAATACAAATCAAAACCACTGGAATGGCTAAAATGTAAAGGCTGCAGTACAGTTTCTGGTGAGGATGTGGAGGCAACCAAAGTTTCTTATATTGTTGATAGGCATGTAAAATGATGCAACCACTTTGGAAGATAGTTTGAAAGACAGTTTCTCATAAAAATACATTTATATGACCCAGCAACTCTTTTAGGAATTCAGAATAATAGCCCAATACTGTTAACAACTCAAATGTACATTACCAGGTGGATGGAAAAACAGATTGCATTACATCAAAACAATGAAATATTAGTCAAAAAAAGAAGAACCTATTACAACATAAAACAATGTGGATAAATCTCAAAACACTGTATTGAAAGGAAGAAGCCAGACACAAAGAATGTGTGTCATATCATTTCTTTCATGTGACTTTCTTGATGAGGCAACATTGACGTACTCAGGAGTCTCCTGGAGATGAGGAGTAAATGACTGCAAAGGGAGCATGAGTAAGCTTGTGGGTACAAAGAAAACAACCTGTATTTTAATTGCACCAATGCTCATAAACATTAGTCAAAACTCATCAATCTGTGTATTTAAAAAGAGTCCATGTTATTGTATTTGGATTATGCCCCAGTAATAGTGATTTTAAAATAAAGAAGAGTAAAGAGGGAAGACTTATTCTACCAAATGGTAAAACATAATACAAAGAAAGGCATAGTAACAAAAGCAACATAGTGTATGCACAAGTACTTTCAAATCCATATATGTATCAAATCTTAATATCATTTCTATCTATTCATTTTGTAATCATAGAAATTTATGGTATCTGCTGGGCTGCTGCAAATACTTCATTGTATAGAATTATTATATCCTGGATGTTTAGCATTCATATTTTCAGGACTTCCCTATAAACATAACCCAATGTTCAGACTGTAATAATATAACACAGTCCTCCATCACCATATTACAAGTTCCATCATGAACTGAGATCCTAAAGGGTACCTGATAGTCCACTGTCACATTAAGCTTCAATAAGACATTTATAAAATGCCCAATAGTTAATCACGGGTTTGAAAAGATCTTAAATGTTTTGTCTGGAACCCAAAACCTCATTCTAGACCCACATTTTTCCCCATCAGCAATAATTTTTTGGAGTGCATTTGTTCAAAACTCTTCAAGCTATAAAATTTAGACAGTATATTCTTGTCTGTATTTCCACCTTGATTTCACTTACTGCCATATTCTACATGCTGCTCAGTCATATTTGAGATACATAACATTGATGACAAGGAGATTAACGGAAACAATCATTTTATTAGCCAGTGTTCCCAGTTACCAGACTTACCTCCTCAGTCCCACAGTCGCAGACCTCAGGCCTCTCCACTCTGCCATTGCCACAGATTGCTGCTCGGGCCATTTGCATTTGGGGTTTATTCTGAAGACACTTGGCACCCATATTTGAAATGAAATGTTTAAAGTCACTCAAACTGCAACTGCTAAAGGTCTTCACACCACTGGATTGCCTAAAGGTGAGTCCGTATAATGTTGTTGGCACTATATTCTTGAATGTACAACTCTATATTATATTAATTTCAAAATGTTAAATCTAATAAAAATAACAAACATTCACAATGAAAGCTTAGAAGCTAAAATTATTCTTGAGGAGGTCATGTGATTTATTCACTGGAATACATACCCTTATTGAAATAAAATTAAGCACAACTCAATAGCAAAAACAAACAATTAGAAAATGGGTAAAGGTCTTGAATAGACATTTTTCAGAGACAACATATAAATGGCTAACCGGTGTATGAAAATGTGCACAAAAATCACTAAACATCAGGGAAATGCAATCAAAACCACAATGAGGTATAACCTCACACCTGTGAGAATGGCTAAATTTTTTTTTTTTAAAAGAAAGATACGTTCTGGCAAGGATGTAAAGAAATCGAAAGCCTGGTATACTGTTGATGGGAATGTAAGTTGGTACAGCTGCTATGGCAGACAGTAGAGAGGTTTTCCAAAAATCTGAAAATATAACAACACATATAATCTAGAAATCTCACTTCTGAGTATATAGACTGGTTATACACATTAAAATCCCCTACTATGATTGTATTACTGTCAACCTCTCACTTTACGTCCATCAATTTTGTTTATATACACACTTAGGTGCTCCTATGTTGGGTGCGTGTATGTTTACAAAGGTTATATATCCTCTTGTTGGATTGACCCCCTTATCATTATGTCCTTCTTTGTCTCTTATTATAGGCTTTTTAAAATCCATTTTGTGTCTGATACTGATATTGCTACCCCAGATTCTAACATATTCTAACAGGTCTGAGGCAATATCTCATTGTGGTTTTGATTTGAAATCAGGATCTCAAAGAGATATCTGCACTCCCATATTCATTGCAGCCTTATTCACAATAGGCAAATATATGGAAGCAACCTAAATAACAACTGACAGATGAATGGACAAAGAAACTGTGGCATATACAGTTACAGCATATAACATCCGATGCAATGGGATATATTCAGTCTGAAAAAAAAGGAAATCTGACATATGCAACAACATGGACAAAGCCTGAGGACATTATGCTAAAAAAATAAACCAGACAGATGCATAACTACTGGGTAATCTCACTGATATGAACTATCTAAAATAGTTCAACTCATAGATGCAGAGAGTAGAATGGTGATCGCCCAGGGCTAGGAGAAGGAAAGCACAAGAAATTGTTCCATAGGAGTAAAGTGTGTTACGCAAGATGAGTAAACTCAAGAGGTCTTCTGTACAACATAATGCCTATAGTTAAAAATACTGTTTTGTTTATTTTAAAAATTTGTTAAGAGGACTCCTACAAGGAAAAAATAAGAATAGATTAACTTTATTTTTATAAGTATTACAAACTAAATCCACCTTTAAGTTTTTCTGAGTTTTGGGGTGGGATTTATGCCAATTCATCCACAGAGAGAAAGTGGCTGTATGTGCGTATGATACCTCTGCCAAGGTGAAATAAAACTGAAATGATTGTGTGGAGAAAACTCTATATCCTTTTATGTAAATTCCCATATGAGTATCAGCAACTCTCCATATTTTCTTCTACTTCCTCCATCTTTGCCCTGATCACCACAAAATTAAGAATCAAGCTCTTTGAAAGTCTGAATCTATTCCAATGTTTTCCAACGTTTATTCATAGATTTGTACTACGTATATAACGATAGCTATGGTAATTCATTAAACTTAACTTCAGATGACAAAGGTAATAATTTTGTCATTTGTATTGTTAACATCACATTATCTGCACAGTTCTTGGTGAACACAGAATCAATTGTCTGGTAACAAACATTTGTTAAGCAAACTATACTATCCTTGGTCCAGAACATTTTACAGAAATTAAACCAGTGTACAGAGAAGCTAAAATCCTCAGCAAACTCAGTTTATAAATTAGTAGGGTTAGATGCACACAGTTAAAGACTTTAAATTCAGGTACTTTTTACCCAAAAATTCATCTCTGAATATTACATAATTCAATAAAATATTTGCTATTAAATATTAATAGATATTTTACTCTAAAGCATATATTTTGATAATCTGACCATCAAAATTGAAAGGTGAAGAAAATTTATCATTAAAAATCTATATGGCCCTGGCTAGTGTGGCTCAGTGGACTGAACACTGGCCTGGTAACCAAAGGGTCATGGGTTCAATTCCCAGTCAGGGCACATGCCTGGGTTTTGGGCCAGGTCCCCAGTAGGGGGCACAAGAGAGGCAACCACACATTGATGTTTCTCTCCTTTTCTTTCTCCCTCTCTCCCCCTCTGTCTAGAAATAAATAAAATCTTTTTAGAGAAATAAATAAAATAAAAATCTATATGATATTTTCACTCTTAGAACTATTTATAATCAACTATATATAATTTATAATATTACATATGTATTATATATAATCCCTAATTATTCACCATTTTGCTGCCCATATAGCAGTTCCAAAGCTTATTTGTAATCAGTTATCTGGAGGTTTTCTTTTTTTCATTTATTTGGTTGAAATTTTGCATTTTGAATTCAAATACCATGTTAGCTTTTTTTCCAAATTATTTTATAAATACTTATTGAAACTGTCATATAACTAGCCTAAATTCTGAGGTCAAAGAACACAGAAATTAATTGGCAAAAGAAAATAATAGAAAAGAGTAGTTCTATCACTTTTCTGAGGATGAAATTAGCAATTAACAGTATTTTGAAACAAAGAAAAGTTCATCTTTTATAAAATTTGATTTTCCTCTCAGAGTCTTTCTTCTACACATCCCCTAAACCCCAAATTCCATGTTCTCACTGTTCCGATGTATTCCTATATAACCATTTGAATACTTTTTTAAATATATTTTCTTGATTATGTTATTACAGTTATCCCATTTCCCCCCTTCATTCCCCTCCATCATGGAGGGCACACCGTCCTACCCACGTTCTCCCCCTTTAGTTCATGTCCATGTGTCATCAGTTCCTTAGCTTCTACCTTTCCCACACTATTCTTGTCTTCCCCCTATTTTCTCTCCACCATCTATGCTACTTATTCTCTGTACCTTCCCCCCCTCTCCTCCTCCCACTCCCCTGTTGCTAACCCTCCATATGATCTCCATTTCTGTGTTTCTGTTCCTGTTCTAATTGTTTGCTTAGTTTGCTTTTGTTTTAGGTGTGGTTGTTAATAACTGTGACTTTGCTGTCTTTTTACTGTTCATATTTTTTTCTTCTATTTCTTAGCTAAGTCCCTTTAACATTTCATATAATAAGGGCTTGGTGATGAGGAACTTCTTGAACTTGACCTTATCTGAGAAGCACTTTACCCGCCCTTCCATTCTAAATGAAAGCTTTGCTGGATAAAGCAATCTTGGATGTAGGTCCTTGACTTTCATGACTTGGAATACTTCTTTCCAGCCCATTCTTGTCTGGAAGGTCTCTTTTGAGAAATCAGCTGACAGTCCAATGGGATCTCCTTTGTAAGTGACTGTCCCCTTGTCTCTAGGTGCTTCTAGAATTCTCTCCTTCATTTTAATCTTGAGTAATGTAGTTATGATGTGCCTTGGTGTGTTCCTCCTTGGGTCCAACTTCTTTGGGACTCTCTGAGCTTCCTGGACTTCCTGGAAGTCTATTTCCTTTGCCAGATTGGGGAAGTTCTCCTTTAGTATTTGTTCAAATAACTTTTCCACTTGTTGCTCTTCCTCTTCCCCTTCTGGTACCCCTATAATTCAAATGTGGGGACATTTAAAAATGTCCTGGAGGTTCCTAAGCCTCTCCTAATTTTTTTGAATTCTTGTTCCTTCATTCTTTTCTGTTTGGTCGTTTCTTTCTTCCTTCTGGTCCAAACCATTGATTTGAGTCCCAGTTTTCTTCCCATCACTATTGGTTCCCTGTGCATTCTCCTTCATTTCACTTATTATAGCCTTCATTTGTTCATCTAATTTGCAATCAAAATCAACCAGTTCTGTGAGCATCCTGATGACCAGTGCTTTGAACTGTGCATCTGATAGGTTGGCTATCTCTTGGTCGCTTAAAAGTATTAGCTCTGTGGTTTGATTTGTTCTTTCATTTGAGCCAATTTTTTTTTGGTCTGGTTGCACCTGTTACGTATGAGGGGTGGAGCCTTCAGTGTTCACCAGAGTGGGGCAACCCTGTAGCAGAGTTGTGATGCTGTATGTGGGGGTGGGGTCAGAGAGGGAACAATGGCACTGGCTCGGCTCTCTCCCTGATTTCAGTACCCTCTGTGAGGCTGGGAATCTCTCCTGGCACTTCAACCCCCACAGGTGTTTTCAATCAGTGCTTTTAGGCTTTATTTCCTGGCGCTGGGGCCCTGGGTTGCACAGTCTGTCTTGCTGCCCATTTTCGCCTGGTTTATCTGCATGCGAATGTGTGACCACGGTCAGCAACCTTGTGCACCCCACTGGGTCTGCTTGTCGCCTCCCTGCACCCAGTAACCACTGCCTGCACATCCAGGACCACTAGCCACTGCTTTTTCCTGCTGAGATCCCTCTCCAAAGGCCGCCGACTCCACCCCTCTTACTAGTCCAGGTGAATCGTTGTCAGACTTCCATACAATTCAATTTTCTATCTGTTCTGGTTGGGGTTTTTTGTTCTAAATTTTTGTTGTCCTTAATTTTGGTTGTGAGAGGAGGCACAGTGTGTCCACCTATGCCTCCATCTTGGCCAGGAGTCCTATGAATATTTTCTTAGGTATTCCCTATTCCTCAAATATTAAGAGATATGAGCACAACGGTAAATAACTTGCATATCTTGGTTACTTGCATCCTTACAACTGTGTAATATACCTATCATGGTGCTTATTTTTCAGATGAATAAACTAAAGGTTAGAAAAAATTAACAAACAAACAAGTGAAAGACTCCAAAGTCAATGTATTCCATGTCCTAAAATGGCATCCCCTCAAACCAGAAGAAAAAGACAGCAAGAATTGAGAACATATTTGAAGAAATAATGACTGAAAACTTCTCTAACCTTGTAGGAAAAAAGATACACAAGTCCAGGAAGCACAGAGTCCTAAACAAGATGAAACTAAAGAGGCCCACACCAAGACACACCATAAATAAAACAGCAAAAATTAAAGACAAAAAGAGAATCTTAAAAGCAGTAAGAGAAAGACAGCTACCTACATGGGAGCTCCCATAATATTGTCAGCTTATTTCTCATCAGAAACATTCAGGCCAGAGAAATGGTGTGAAATAGTCCAGAGAATAAAAAGGAAGCGCCTACATCCAAGACTGCTCTACTCAGCAAGGCTATCATTTAAAATTGGAGAAGAAGCTTTCCAGACAAGAAAAAGCTAAAGAAGTTTATTACCACCAAACCAGTATTACAAGAAATGTTAAAGGAACTTCTTTAAGAAAAAAAAAGGAGGAATATAGTTATAAAGAATAAAATGGCACATGGACAATAACAAGGGGGGAGAGGAGATAGGAGGGAGGAGGGGAGGGCTGGGGGAGTGGGCTGGGATGGGGGTAAAGGGCAGAAAACTGTACTTGAACAACAATTAAAATAAAAATAAAAATTCACCAAAAAAAGAATAAAATGGAAATAAATAGGTACCTATAAATAATCATTTTAAATGTAAATGAACTAAGTGAAATAAGCCAGTTAGAGAAAAACAAGTACTATATGATTTCATTTATATGTAGAATCTAATGAATAAACTGAACCAACAGGCAAAACAGAGACAGACTCATAGATAGAGAGCAGGATGACAGCTCCAGGGGGAGGGGTTGAGGAGTGCAGGAATCAAGCAAAAAGGAAAAGGGACTCATGGACATGGAAAACAGTGCGGTGATTGCAGGGGGGAGGGGGTTGGTGGAGGTAGAAGAGGGTATGGGGGGTAAATGATAACAGAAAAAATACAATAAAAATGAACGATTAAAAATAATAATAAATGAATGAAAGTGAATTAAATGCTCCAATCAAAAAAAAAAAAACATAGAATAAATGGGGGATAAATGGTGATGGAAGGGAACTTGACTTGGGTGGTAAACACACAATATACTATACAGATTATATGTTGTAGAATTGTATACCTGAAACCTGTATAATTTTATTAACCAATGTCACCCCCAATAAAATACTTCAATAAAAAATACAAAAGACATACAATGACTTAATAGATAAGAAAACAAGACCTATATACATGTTCTCTACAAAAGACCCACCTCAGAACAAAAGGTACACACAGACTGAAAGGATGAAAAAAGAGATTTCATGCAATGAACATGGAAAAAAACTGGGATATATATATATAATAAGTCTTTAAAACAAAGGCTATAGTAAGAGACGAAGAAGGACATAATGATAAGAGGATATAACCCTTATAAACATTTATATACCAAACATAGGAGCACCTAAATATATAAATAAAACTGATGGACATAAATTGAGAGGTTGACAATAATACAGTCATAGTAGAGGATATATATACATATATCCCCCCAAGACTATATACTCAGAAGAGGTATTTATGGATCATTTGGGTTGTTATAACAAAACCAGATAAAGATGCTACAAAAAAGAAAATTAGAGGCCAATATTGCTGATGAACATAAGTGCAAAAATCTACAACAAAATACTAGCAAACTGATTTCAGCAATACAATAAAAAGATCACACACCATGACCAAGTGGGATCTATTTTGGGGATGCGAGGTTGGTACAATATCCACAAATCAATTAATGTGACACACTACATAAACAAAATAAAGGATAAAATCATATGATAATATGAATAGATGCGAGAAAAACATTTGACAATATCCAGCACCCATTTATGATTAAAAATGACTCTCAGCAGAGGGGAAATAGAAAGAACATATCTCAACATGATAAAGGCTATATATCTCAATATATCAAAGCCACAACCAACATCATACTCAACAGGAAAAAACTAGAATTGTTTCCCTAAGATCAGGAACACGACAAGGATGTGCATTTTCACCACTCTTATTCAACATAATACTGGAAGTTCTAGCTACAGCGATCAGACAAGAAAAAATAAAAGGCATCCAAATTGGAAAGAATGAAGTAAAACTACAGATGACATGATACTGTATTTGGAGAACCCTAAATATGCCACCAAAATATTATTCTACTAGAACTGATAAATGAATTCAGTAAAGTAGCACAATACAAAATAAATATTCAGAATTTGGTTGCATTTTTCTACACCAATAGTGAACTATCAGAAAGGGAAGCAAAAAAATCCCATTTATAATTGCATTAAAAATAAAATACTTAGGAATAAATTTAAGCAAGTAAAAGACTTGTACTCAGAAAATTATGAAATACTGACAAAAAAGTGAAGAAAATATAAATAAATGGAAGCATATAACCATGTTCATGGATAGAATTTATTAACATCATTAAAATATCCATACTACCAAAAGCAATGTATAAATTCAATACAATTCCTATAAAAATACCAAGGGTGTTTTTCACAAAACTAAAATAATCCAAAACTTAATATAAAACTTAAAAGACATGGAATAGACTGAGCAATCTTGAGAAAGAATTACAAAGTTGGATATATCATGCTACCTCATAACTACACTATAAGGCTACAATAATCAAAACGGCATGGTACTAACATAAAAATAAACATATAGATCAATGGAACAGAATAGAGAGTCCAGAAATAAACTGACACCTATAAGGTCAATTAATATTTGACAAAGGGATACAGTGTCTTCAATAAATGGTGTTGTGAAAATTGAACAGATATCTGAAGAAAATGAAATTAGGTCACCTTCTTACACTATATACAAGAATAAATTCAAATGGACTAAAGACTTAAATGTAAGGCTCAAAACCATAAAACTTCTAAAGAAAAACATAGACAGTAACATCCCTAACATTTCTCTTAGCGATATTTTTTTCCCTGACATTTACCTTGAGCAAGGAAAATAAAAGAAAAACATATGGGACTAATCAAACTAAAATGTTTTTGGACAATGTAGGAAAACATCAACATAACAAAAATATAACCTACTGAATGGAAGAATGTATTCCCAATGATACATCTGATAAAAAGTTAATATCTAAAATTTTTAAAGAACTCATACTACTCAGGGGGAGAGAAGATGGTGACGTAGCAGGAGGGAGCAGATTCCATTTCTCCCTACACACAGGAGAAAAACCTGGCTGATCTACAGAAGAACAGAGCAGACAAGGAACAGTAACACAGCATATTTGAGAATAAGAGAACGAAAATTGTAGCGGACATTGAAAAACCAGTCGGTAAAGAGAGTACTTCAGAACAATAGAAGCCCAGGGATCAGCACGGAGAGCAGGACGGCTGAGATCCTGGCCCAGTGCTCCGCCAAGCCTGCCCCAGGGCTCTAGGGAGGGAGCTGGGTCAGCCGCTGAAGCGGGCTGAAAGATCTCAGGGGCCACTGCGCGACTTTGAACCGAGTTTTGGTGTCGACTGTGAGCTCAGCAATCATAATCGCCCCGTCTGCAGACAAAGGTGCGTGTGAAGTGAGACAGCTGCAGGAAAATAGACACAGACACGGGAACACACACAGTTGCAGGATCATAGGCACATGCAAAAGCATAGGCACTGGCCACGGGAGACAGCCGTGGGATCATAGTTGCCAGTGCACAGGCAGGCGCACAAACGCAGACAGCTTAGGGCCATAGGCCCAGGCGCGAGATGGCTGTGGGAGCATAGGCTCTGACCCACCACAGAAAGCTGCACAGGCGCCAACACAGGTGGCTGCGTGAGACCGGAGAACCGAGCTCACACCCATAAACTCAGGGAAGTGTGCGCACATCAGGAGGCTCAGAACACACACTGGAAGCCCTGGGGGGAGAGGCACCCTTCTAACTTTGGCAACCATATTCTCTGGGAACCGTAGCACAATGATGACTCAGTGCTGAACACAGAGAAAAGCAATACGAACACCCCTCGGCTACTGCAGCCACCAAAACCAGAAAAACCAGCTCGGCAAGTTCGAAAACAACAAGAGGGCTTTTGTTTGTTTGTTTGTTTGTTTGTTTTGTTTCCTTTCTATTTTCTTTTTTTGGTTTTGGGGTTTTTTTTCTTTTCTTTTTATTTTTTTGGTTGTTGTTTGTTTTTTGTTTGTTTTTGTTTCACTTGATTGTTTTTGTTCGTGTGCCTATTTATTTAATTGTTTTTAATTACTACTTCTTTATTACTTTTATCTTCTTTTTTACTCCCCAACTCCCTTTGCCTCTCTTTACTTCTTTCTTGTTTTATTCCTTCTTCCCTTCTTTCCAATTTTATCTCTTCTAACTTCCTCTTTTTTTCTTATTTCTTCTTCTTTCATTTTCCCCCCCTTCTCTTCTTAAATACCCACAAATGAGACAAAAAAAAAAAAAAACCTGGAACTGTGAAAAAAAAAAACAGAATTGGTCCCAAAAAGAGAGTATCCAAGCTGATGACACAGTGGAAGCTGTGAACAACAGGATATCCAAAGGAGAATCCACCACTGAATATCACAGGTATTCTACCACAGAAGGTCACAACACAAAACCAGGGAGCCAGAACAGATCAATTTAAGAAGCTGAAGTGAACAAGAGTCTTACAAACAATGAGAAGACAAAGAAACAATCCTCAAATGAAAGGAAATGAGGAAGCTCCAGAAAGAATACTAAATGAAACTGAGGCAACTCAACTATCAGATATTGAATTCAAAGCAATGGTTGTCAGGAAGCTCCATGAGCTCTCAGGAAGCTACCAGAAACTACAGGGAAGTTATGATGAATTCACTGCAAACTATATCAACATAAAAAAGGAAATAGAAACTATCAAAAAGGGCCTATGGGAAATGAAGAATACAACTTCTGAGCTGAAGAACACAGTAGAAGGAATGAAAAGCAGAATCGATGAAGCAGAGGATCGAATCAGTGAGTTGGAGGACAAAATAGAAAAAAAAAAAACACCCAGAATGAACACGAAAAGGAAAAGAGGCTCAGAAAGAATGAAGAGGGGTTAAGAGAAATGCAAGACAACATGAAACGGAATAATATCCGTAAAATAGGGATACCAGAAGGAGAAGAAGAAGAGCAATGGATAGAAAACCTATTTGAAAAAGTAATGATGGAAAACTTCCCTAATTTGGTAAGAGGAAAAGCCACACAAATCCAGGAAACACAGAGAGTCCCAATCCAGAGGAACCCAAACAGGCCCACTACAAGACACATCATAATTAAAATGGCAAAATTCCAAGACAAAGAGAGAATCTTAAAGGCAGCAAGAGAAAAAAAGGAACTAACATACAAAGGAGCCCCGATAAGGTTAGCAGCTGACTTCTCAATGGAAACGCTCCAAGCCAGAAGAGAATGGCAAGAAATATTCCAAGCAATGAGAACCAAAGGCCTGCAACCAAGACTACTTTATCCAGCAAGGCTTTCAATCAAGATAGAAGACCAAATAAGGAGCTTCCCAGACAAAAGAAGTCTAAAAGAATACACCTCTTCCAAACCAATTCTGCAAGAGATACTACAGGGACTGCTTTAAGGGAAGAAAGGAAAAGACAGAGAGAGAAAGAGAGTGAGGAACACAGGTACAAAAATGGCATTAAATAAATACCTATCAATAATAACCTTAAATGTAAATGGATTAAATGCGCCAATCAAAAGACATAGAATAGCTGAATGGATAAGAAAGCATGACCCACACATATGCTGCCTACAAAAAACCCACCTCAGGACAAAAGACCTACAAAGACTCAAAGTGAAGGGCTGGAAACAAATTTTCCAAGCAAATGGACAGCAAAAAAAAAGCTGGGGTAGCAATACTCATATCAGACAAAATAGACTTCAAAAGAACAGCCATAAAGAGAGACCCAGAAGGTCACTTTATAATACTCAAGGGAAGAATCCACCAAGAAGACATAAACATTGTAAATATATATGCACCCAATGGAGGAGCACCTAAATACATCAAAAAAAATCTTAGAGGACTTCAAGAAAGATATTGACAGCAACACAATTATAGTAGGCAATTTTAACACCCCACTGTCAAAAATGGACAGATCTACCAAACAAAATATCAACAAAGATATTGTGGCATTGAACAACACTCTAGAGGAAATGCACTTAACTGATATATATAGAGCCCTTCATCCCAAAGAAACTAAATACACATTCTTTTCAAATGCACATGCAACATTTTCAAAGATAGGCCATATGATAGGACACAAGACAAGCCTCGACAAATTCAAGAAAATTGAAATCATACCAAGCATTTTCTCTGACCACAAGGGAATGAAACTAGAAACCAACCCCAAGGGGAAAACCCTCAAAATCATGGAGATTGAATAGCATGCTATTAAACAATGAATGGGTCAAGAATGAAATTAGGGAGGAAATCAAAAATTTTCTGGAAACAAATGATAATGAGCTCACATCCAACCAAAATTTATGGGACACAGCAAAGGCAGTCCTCAGAGGGAAGTTTATAGCGATACAGGCCTACCTAAAAAATATAGAAACATCTCAAACAAACAACCTAACCCTACACCTACAAGAACTCGAGGATCAACAGCAAAGACAGCCCAGAGCAAGTAGAAGGAAGGAAATAACCAAGAACAGAGCAGAATTAAATGACATAGAGACTAAAACACAATTCTAAATATCAATGAATCCAGGAGCTGGTTCTTTGAAAAGGTAAACAAAATCAACAAGCCTTTAAGCAGGCTCATCAAAAAAAAAAGAGAGAGGACTCAAATAAACAGAATCAGAAATGAAAGAGGAGAGATTACAACTGACACCAGAGAAATACAAAGGATTGTAAGAAATTACTATGAAGAACTGTATGCCAAGAAATTTGAAAACCTAGCTGAAATGGACAAGTTTCTAGAAAAATATAATCTTCTAAAACTCAATGAAGAAGAAACAAAAAGCCTGAACAGACCAACAACAGCTGATGAAATTGAAACAGTAATAAAAAAAACTCCCGACACACAGAAGCCCTGGACCAGATGGTTTCACAGGAGAATTCTACAAAGCATTTAAGGAAGAGCTAACCCCTATCCTTCACAGACTATTCCAAAAAATCCAAAATGATGGAAAACTCCCAAACTCTTTTTATGAAGCCATCATGGTCCTAATCCCAAAACCAGATAAAGACACAACAAAGAAGGAGAACGTCAGGCCAATATCGCTAATGAACATAGATGCTAAAATCCTCAACAAAATATTGGCAAACCCCATCCAACAATACATTAAAAAGATCATACACCATGACCAAGTGGGATTCATCCCAGGGATGCAAGGATGGTTCAACATTCACAAATCAGTAAATGTAATACATCACATAAACAAAAGCAAAAACAAAAATCACATGGTCATATCAATAGATTCGGAAAAAGCATTTGATAAGGTACAACACCCATTTATGATAAAAACACTCAGCAAAGTGGGAATAGAGGGAGCATTCCTCAACATAATAAAGGCCATATATGAGAGACCTACAGCCAACATCATACTCAACGGACAAAAACTAAAATCTTTTCCACTAAAATCAGGAACAAGACAAGATTGTCCACTTTCACCATTTCTATTCAATATAGTATTGGAAGTCTCAGCCACAGTGATTAGACAAGAAAAGGAAATAAAAGCCATCCAACTCGGAAAGGAGGAAACAAAACTATCATTGTTTGCAGATGACATGATAGTGTACATAGAAAATCCTATAGACTCAGCCAAAAAGCTGCTCGACATAATAAATGAATTTGGCCAAACAGCTGGATACAAAGTCAATATCCAGAAATCAAAGGCATTTTTGTATACCAACAATGAAACAGCAGAAGCAGAAATCAAGAAAAAAGTCCCATTAGATATAGCAAAAAGAAAAATAAAATATCTAGGAATAAACCTAACCAAGGAGGTAAAAGACCTGTATGCAAAAAATTACACAACACTAAAGAAAGAAATCAAGGAAGACACAAACAAACGGAAACACATACCACGTTCATGGATCCAAAGAATTAACATCATCAAAATGTCCATACTTCCCAAAGCAATTTACAGATTCAATGTAATACCTATTAAAGTACCAGTGTCATATTTCACAGACATAGAACAAACACTTCAAAAATTTATATGGAACAATAAACGACCTAGAATAGCTGCAGCAATCTTGAGAAAGAAGAGCAAAGTAGGAGGGATCACAATACCTGATACCAAACTGTATTACAAGGCCATTGCCATCAAAACAGCCTGGTACTGGCATAAAAACAGGCATGTGGACCAGTGGAATAGAACAGAAAACCCAGAAATAAACCCAAGTTTCTACAGTCAATTAATATTCGACAAAGGGGGCAGCAACATAAAATGGAGTAAAAATAGCCTCTTCAACAAATGGTGTTGGGAGAAGTGGACAACTACGTGCAAGAAAATGAAACTTGAGCACCAAGTTACACCATACACAAAAATAAATTCAAGGTGGATAAAAGATTTAAATATAAGTCATGACACCATTAAAGTCCTAGAGGAGAACATAGGCAGGAAAATCTCAGATATTTCACGCACCACCATTTTTACTGATATGTCCTCTAAAGCAAGGGACATAAAGGAAAAAATAAAGAAATGGGATCTTATCAAAATAAAAAGCTTCTGCACAGCTAAAGAAAACAGTATTAAAATAGAAAGAGAACCAAGTGTATGGGAAAACATATTTACCAATGATACCTCAGACAAGGGTTTAATCTCCAAAATATACAAAGAACTTACACGAATCCACTCTAAGAAGACAAGCAACCCAATTAAAAAATGGGCAAAGGACTTGGGCAGACACTTCTCCAAGGAGGACATACAGAGGATCCAGAGACACATGAAAAGATGCTCGATATCGCTAGCTATCAGAGAGATGCAAATTAAAACTACAATGAGATACCACTTGACACCAGTCAGAATGGCCTTCATAAACAAAGCAACAAACAACAAGTGTTGGGGAGGTTGTAGAGAAAAGGGGACCCTAGTGCACTGTTGGTGGGAGTGCAGACTGGTACAACCACTATGGAAAACAGTATGGAATCTTCTAAGAAAACTAAAAATGGACATACCTTTTGACCCAGCAATTCCACTGCTTGGATTATATCCTAAGAATCCTGAAATACCAATCCAAAAGAACCTATGCACCCCTATGTTCATAGCAGCACAATTTACAATAGCCAAGTGCTGGAAGCAACCTAGGTGCCCATCAGTTAATGAATGAATCAAAAAACTATGGTACATTTACACAATGGAATTCTATGCAGCAGAAAGAAAGAAGGAGCTCCTATCCTTTGCAACAGCATGGATGGAACTGAAGAGCATCATGCTAAGCGAAATAAGCCAGGCTCTGAAAGACAAATACCATATGATCTCACCTTTAACAGGAACCTAATCAACAAAACAAACAACCAAGCATAATATAACCAAAGACATTGAAACTGAGAACAGGCTGACAGTGACCAGAGGCGAGAGGGGAGGGAATTTCAGGGGAAAAGGGGAATGGTTTAGAGCAACAAGTATAAAGGACACATGGACAAAAACTAGGGGGGGTGGAAATGGGAGGGAGGTGGAGAGGGCTGGGGTGGTGGGCTGGGGGTGGGAGTAAAAGACAGAAACTGTACAATATCAACAATTAAAATTTAAAAAAGAACTCATACTACTCAACACCAAAACAAAAAATAATATTTCAATTAAAATTAGACAGAGGACCTGAAGAGACACTTCTTCAGACAGGACATGCAGATGGTCAATAGACATATGAAAAGATGCTCAACATCAGCGTCAGGGAAATACACATTATAACCACAATGAGGTATGATCTCACACCTGTCAGAATGGCTACCATCAATAAACCATCAAACAACAAGTGCTGGCAACGTTGCAGCAAAAAAGGGACCCTAGTGCACTATAGGTGGGAATGCAGATTGAGGTAGCCACTGTGAAAAACATTATGGATGGTCCTCAAACAATATATATAATGATAAAAAAATTATATATATTCCATTATACATATATATATTATACATATTATATATGTATAATGGAATATTACTTGGCTATAAAAAAGAATGAAATCTTACCATTTGCAACAGCATAGATAGACCTACAGGGTATTGCGCTAATGAAATAAGCCAGCCAGAGAAAGAAAGATTTCATATGATTTCAATTATAGAATACGTATAAAGTTTTTTACATATGTAATCCATTTAGAACTTATTTCTGATATAACATATGTGTATATATAAATAATATGTTTGAGTTTGAGCTATTTCTAGAATGCAAGAATTAACCTTCAAGTGATGCTTAGAGGGAACTATGAAAAGAGCATGTTTTCAAAAACTAATGCCTTATTTTCATATTTGACTTTTGATTATTCTTCAGTTATAAATTAGTCCTACTTAGCATAGGCCCTTTCACAAATTTAAAAAAAACAACTGTACAATGCTAGCGACACCCACTCCAGTCTTTAATAAACTATTTGGGGAACACTGGCAAATTTAGAATTTCTCTAATGAATCCATCCTTACTTATAGGATTTTATAATTTAGAAAACACTTTCACATTTATTTTTCTTGTTTTATTCTTGCATCACTCTGTGAAATAAGAGAATAGGCATAATCATTTTCATTTTAAAAGTGAGGAAAATAACTCTAAACAAGGCAAAGTAATTTGTCCAAAGTCACACAAATATCATATATTTCATATGAACTTTCAACTAGGACTTATTCTAGGTTTTTCCACATTAAACTACTCTAAAGGCAAAACCAAAAATTTTGTCTAAAAATTAAATCCACTTGTTTGGCCTGCTGACATAGTTTTAAGATCCTTATTAAGTGCTTTCATGAAACACACAGCCTACAGAGAATTCCTTTGCTAATTATCTTACAGATTGGGTTTGTTATCCTGGACTCTTCTCACACTGAAAATTTCATGTTTATATTTTATGGTAGTTAGTCCATTTTTAGCTAATTTGTGCTATAAGTAAATACTGTATTTGGCCTTCAAATATTTAAACCAAAATAAATATAATAAATAAATCTTATTATTTAAAAACTTACATAGCTTCTGGATTCATTATGCAAATGGCTCCTGAACATGGACATTTCTTTGGGTTATCATACGATATTCCCAGACTGAGTCCCAGCATCTGGGTGACAATTACAGAAAATGCCTCCAAAGTTATCTCCTCGGAATACTACATTAACAACAAAGAAAATTCAAATGAAACAATTAACTGAAGGGTGCTAAAATAATAGTTTTGTAATTCTGAACATTCTTATTGTTCTATCAAATACTTAAGAATAGGTAAATACAGCTCCTTGGACAGGTGACAAGCTAAAGTTGTTATGAAATTTTATTGAGACATAAGCATATTCATTCTGTGCCAAGCTTTGCCATGATTTAATGTTTGAATAACTAACATAGTAAGAAGCTACCATAAATATATAAAAGAACTGCTTTTACATTAGATTTCACATTAACATTTTGGCTACATGAACCATGATCTTCAATTTACCTAAGCTCTTACAACAGCTCTCATATATGCTGAGAGTAGTCTACACAATATTCCACCTCCCACCTCACGAAATGACCACATAACAAAATACTGAGTTTAAGTGTGCTACCTGCTTCCTGCTAGTATTTCTCAATGACATGGTAAGTGGTATCAAGAGAAACCACATTCCTGGATTAGGCTTCTCATATATACAGCAAGTGTACAGATAACTACCTTGGCCAAGGAGAATGGAACACTCAGAGCTGTCTTTTTTATGTTATCATTTCTGGCGGGTATAAGGTGATATGCATTTCATATATTTTTTGACAATTTAGCTGCTCTTTTTAGTGAAGTATTTATTCAAGTATCTTGCCCATTTCCTATGGCATCAGCTCATTTTATTGACTTGTGGAAGCATTTTATATATTCTGTGTATGAATCATTGTTACTCATGTGTTACAAATACTTTCCCTACTCTGTGTCTTGTCTTTTCACTCTCAATGACTTTTCATAAACAAAATTTCTCTAATTTGATGTGGCCCAATTCATCTGTTTCCTTTATAATTAGTATTTTTTGTACCCACCTTACATTTCCCTATACCCATAGTCACGAAGCTACGTTCCTTTTTTACCTTCCAGGGCTTTGTTGTTTAATTTTACATACAGTTCTACAACCTACAGATTATATCTTATGAATAGCAGTGAAGTTACATTTATCAAAAAAAAATCCACTATAATCATATTTTTGGTGTTGATCACTTTGCAGTGTATACTGATGTCAAACTATGTTGGACACTTAAAAACTTACATAATGTTTTATACCAATTTTAGCTCAATAAAAAGATCATCCACTAGCAAGTGCATGACAATCATCTTTGTAAAAACTTAAGTACATGCCTATCATTTTACCATTTTGAAACTCTCTATTCTATTCCACTGGTCCTTATGTCACCTTGTCTTAGTCACTGACACTTTATGATAAATGTATCTTACTATCAGCTACAGTATGGCCCTCTGTTATGTTACTCATGAAGATGACCTTAGTTATTCTTAACTCTTTGCATCACCATAAAAATTGTAGATTTTGCCTGTCAATTTTACACACGCACAGAGCTACTAAGATTTTTACTGGGGACTGCATTTACCTTGTAATCAACTAGGGGTATCAGTATTGTTGTAATATCACCTGCCAGTCCAGGACCTTAGGCACCGTCTCTAATAATGCTTTATTTTCTCTGTAGAGGTCATATACATCTTTTGGTAATTTTTTATTCCTAAATTTCTTGTTTATGCTACTTTTAAAGTTTCAATTTCTGTTTGTTGCCAGTATAGAGAAATACATTTCCTTTGTTGTTGTTGCTGTTATTAAACACCTCCATTTACACTCCTCCAACACATATATTATTTTTGTTGTTTTTATTTTTTCATCACATTTATCCCCCCATTCCCTCTCCCACCTCCACCCACCCTACCCACAGCAATCATCACATTGTTGTTCACGTCCGTGAGTTCTTCTTCATTTTCTTTTCCTTTTTGCTCAATCCCTCCACCCACCTGCCCCCCATCAGAGCTGTGAGCTGGCTCTCCACCTATGAGTCTCTCTATTTTTCTTCTTAGGTTTGTTCATTAGATACCACATATGAGTGAAATCCTATGGTGTCTGCCTTTCTCTGACTGGCTTATTTCACTTGGCATAACGTTCTCTAAGTCCACCCATTTACTTTTGCTGACACAAACAGTAAAATTTTCTTCTTTTTTTACAGCCAGATAGTATTCCATTGCGTAAATGTACCATAGCTGCTTTATTCACTCTTCTACTGATGAACATGGGCTACTTCCAAACCTTGGTGATTGTAAATAACACTGCAATGAACATAGGGATGCATATATTCTTTTGAATTAGTGTTTTAAGGCTCTTCAAGTAAATTTTCAGAAGTAGAATCACTGAGTCATGAGGCTGTTGCATTTTTTATTTTTTGAGATAACTCCACACTGCTTTCCACAGAGGCTGCACCAATGTGCATTCCCAACAGTATACAAGGACTCCCCTTTTCTCCACATCCTCACCAGCACTTGTTGTTTGTTGGTTTATTGATGAGAGCCATTCTGACAGGTGTGAAATGATATTTCATTGCGGTTTGTGGTTTCAATTTGCATTTCTCTGATAATTAGTTACATTGAGCATCTTTTCATATGTCTATTGGCCACCTGTATGTCCTCTTTGAAGAAGTATCTATTTAGTTCCTTTGCCCATTTTTTAATTGGGTTGTTTGTCTTTTTGTTGTTAGGTGTTATAAGTTCTTTATAAATTTTGGATATTAACTCCTTATTCAATGTATCAGCAAATATGTTCCCCATTCAGTGGGTTGTCTTTTCAACTTTTTTTATTGTTTTACGTTGGATGTGGCTACAAACAATATTCTAAATTCTTAGTGCTTTAATATATTCACATAAAGCCCAGTGCTGATGTTCCTGGTTGTGGGTAACCTTACACATGTTCATGCTGAAATAATTACATATTGTACTCATGTCCTTATTTATGTCTTTTCCATTAAGCTCACCAGTGGAAAGGCTCAAACAAGTTTTAGCTGCTCCAACCAAGAAATGCCAAACATTACTCCTATTCATAATCCATCGAGATGTAAGGAGGTCTGAGAAATGTGGCTCATGAACTGGCACATGCTTTCCAGGCACAGATGTGGAGTATGTTAGCAGAAAACCACCTATGACACATTATTGTCATTTGTTTTCATTTAATTTTGTATCTATTTTAATCTCAGCACACACACTATTATTGATTCATGTAGGTCATGTTCACACACTACTCTTCATTCCCTCTGACTCTCGGAGCTCCCATTTGGGATCACTTTCCCTTTTCATAAAGTATATTATTTATAATTTCCTTTAGTCATATTGAACTGTTGGCAAAGCAGTGGAGGCAAAGAAACAAACAGAAAAATGTAAAATAAGGTGGCAGCATCCATTCTAGAAATATCAGTAAGTGCAAGAATGTTCATGATTAAAACTGAAATAATTAAAATACATATATTTTTATATTGGACAGAGAAAATTGATCTGGTTCTATCTTGTTTACAAGAAACAGTCCTGAATTGCTAGGATTTGATGTAGAAAGAAAATTCAAAATATTAATGACAGAGTAGAAAGAAATTTTTCACACACACAAAACTTCTTGGTTTGGGGGGAATTTGGGCTCCTTCCACCTTCCTACCCCATCCTGACTAGGTAATGAACTTATCTTCATACAGCATTTAAACAGCAAATTGGAGAAAGGCCACAATAGAATGGGTAACGTCCCTTCAAAGAAGCTTCCTAGAAGTTCCAAATGTTTTCATCACAATAAAAGAAACTCAGAAGAAAATAGCTACAAAAACAGTGAAGAAATGAAGGCTTCTATATGAAAAGGAGTATTGCCTATCTGAAAACTGAGGTTCTGGTTTTGGGGAAGTTTTTTAAAAAATATATCAAATGGAGATTGGAAGAGGTATGCATAGAGATACTTATTAAATATTGTTCATAATTGAAAAAATAGAAACAACCAAATGCTCATGAAAAGCATAAAGGATACAGTGAGGCATATTTCTATACAGAAATATCACACACGAATCAAAAATTAGACACAAAGCATTCTGTGTACAGGGAGACTACACTGAGTGATACTGTAATTATAGATGTATGTCACTATACACTTGTCAAAACTCATAGAATGTACAACACCAAGAGTGAACATAATGTAAACTATAGACTTTGGGTGATCACAATGTGTCAATGGGTTCATCATTTATGACAAATGTACCACTACTATGTGGAATGTGAATTGTGAGGGAGGGTATAGAAAAATCTCTGTACTTTCCTCTCAATTTTGCTATGAAGCTAAAATTTCTATTAAAAAATAAAGCCTTACACAATACTGAGGATATGAAGGTACTGGGCTTCCCTATTATTATATATCTTAAATGCTCATATCCAGTCTGAAATTTTCCTTTCCTTCTTTTCTTGGATTCCTACAGACTTTTATCTGTACCAACAATATAATCTGTATACTTTCTGCCTTCTATTACAAAAATGTGCATGCCACTTATCCATGCCATTGAACCCCTATTAGGTGTAGGGGTCCTTACCTAATGACAGAAATAATGATAAGAATGATAAGGATGACAATGATGATAACAAGAGCTAACATTTATTATGCTGTTACTATGTGCTTTACCAGGCTTCATTGATTTATATTTATTCAATCACATTGCATATTCACCTTTGTATGTTCATTAGGATCAATAGCACTTGGAATAAAATTACCTGTGGAATCAAAATAAGTCTTTTAAAATTAACTAGATTCCACATGTTAAATAAATAAATAAATCTCAAAATTATAAGTGGAAACCAAAAATTCAAATGGGACATTATGATATAATTTACATTGTGTTTAAAACATAAAAACAATTCTTGTTTAGAGAAATACTCAATTGTGGTAAAATAAAAGCTTTAAACAAGAAAAGTTTTGTAAAAATGTAAGTATAAAAGCTCTGTGAAAGAATAATTCCTTGAATCCATCTCCCCTAATTATTCTCCTGCTTCAGCCACTCATTCCAATGGTTCACATCCTAAAACTTGCCAACAGATCTTTATCAATACCTATGACCAATCCATCATCTCTATAAAGTTCTTACTACATCCTAACCACCTAATTCCTTTCCTAATCAATCCTCTAGCACTTCAACTCAACAATGATGTGCCCTCCAGCACATCCAAATCAGGGTTCATTCCTAAATCTTCACTGCTCCAAACACCATACTGACTTCTCTCCTTCCTTACAATCACCCCAAAGTTACCTTGTCATCCTTTCACTTCAAAATGACCTGACAAAAACACAATACATTGATATTCAAAATGCTAAGATAGAATGATGTGAGAACTAGGGTTTTATATCTAGCCAAGTTATCAATCAAATGTGGTGGGAATGCAAAAGTATCTTCATTAATAAAATAACTAAATGTTTGCCATATATACACACTATTTTCGGACATACAGAGGGTACAGAGTCACATGAAAAAATGCTCAGTATTGCTGGCTATCAGAGAGATGCAAATTAAAACCACAATGAGATACCACTTCAAACCCATCAGAATGGCCATCATAAACAAAGCAACAAACAACAAGTGTTGGGGAGGTTGTAGAGAAAAGGGGACCCTAGTGCACTGTTGGTGGGAGTGCAGACTGGTACAACCACTATGGAAAGCGGTATGGAATTTTCTAAGAAAACTAAAAATGGATCTACCTTTTGACCCAGCAATTCCACTGCTAGGACTATATCCTAAGAACCCTGAAACACCAATCCAAAAGAACCTACGCATGCCAGTGTTCATAGCAGCACAATTTACAATAGCCAAGTGCTGGAAGCAACCTAGGTGTCCATCAGTAAATGAGTGGATCAAAAAACTGTAGTACATTTACACAATGGAATTCTATGCAGCAGAAAGAAAGAAGGAGCTCCTACCCTTTGCAACAGCATGGATGGAACTGGAGAGCATCATGCTAAGTGAAATAAGCCAGGCAGTGAAAGACAAATACCATATGATCTCACCTTTAACAGGAACCTAATCAACAAAACAAACAAGCAAGGAAAATATAACCATAGACACTGAAATTGAGAACAGGCTGATAGTGACCAGAGGGGAGAGGGGAGGGAATTTCAGGGGAAAGGGGGAAGGGTTTGCAGGAACAAGTATAAAGGACACATGGAGAAAAACAGGGGCGGGGGGCATTGAAATGGGAAGGAGTTGGGGAGGGCTGGCGGGGTGGGCTGGAATGGGGGTAAAAGGCAGAAAACTGTACTTGAACACAATTAAAATAAAATAAAATGAATTTTAAAAAAATAAAAATAAAAACAACTCAAAAGTTCTTCCAGAAAAATAGCAAAAAATTCCAAGAAGAGGAAGAGGAAGTTTCATTTCCTTTGGCAGTTGGTTTCACCCATAGAAGTTAGAAAAAATTAAGAAGCTCTGTTAGACTCATGCCTAAAAGATTCTCCTCTCAAAGCTTTACTAGCACAGCAATATATTTCTTTATTCAATAATTAATATTATTTATATGTTCAAAATACTGTGAAATTCTATCTACTAGTTTAATTATTAAATCAACTTGCAAAGTACAAAAGTTCTATAGCATAAATTATAAATTTTATAAACCAGGAAAATGCATATGAGAATTATACAACTGTTTTACACCTTTTGTTTTTCATAGCACGTAATGAATGGATAGTGCCTAAGGTAAACAGTTACTATTTAAATAATTATCACAAATAATAAAAGCATAAATATTAAAATGTAGCATATGTATAATATACATTTATGTCATGTGTATAAACACATATAATATATACTACTATATTGAAATATTTAAATAATATTAATATTATTGTAAATATTAAAATATGAATACATATAATGATTAGGTTCCTGTTAAAGGTGAGATCATATGGTATTTGTCCTTCATTGCCTGGCTTATTTCACTTAGCATAATGCTCTCCAGTTCCATCTATGCTGTTGCAAAGGGTAGGAGCTCCTTCTTTCTTTCTGTTGCATAGAATTCCACTGTGTAAATGTACCATAGTTTTTTGATCCATTCATTTACTGATGGGCACCTAGGTTGCTTCCAACACTTGGCTATTGTAAATTGTGCTGCTATGAACATTGGGGTGCATAGGTTCTTTTGGATTAGTGTTTCAATACCATAGGCTCTCACCTTTAACAGGAAACTAATCAACAAAACAAACAAGCAAAATATAACCAAAGACACTGAAATTGAGAACAGGCTGACAGACACTAGAGGGGAGAGGGGAGGGAACTTCAGGGGAAAAGGGGAAGGGTTTAGAACAACAAGTATAAAAGACACATAGACAAAAACTAGGGAGGGTGGAAATGGGAGGGAGGTGGGGAGGACTGGGGCGGTGGGCTAGGATGGGAGTAACAGACAGAAAACTGTCCAAGAACAACAGTCAAAATAAAGGGAAAAAATAAAATAAAAAATAAAAAAAGAATACATATAATGAAGGGCTAAATATGTTTAGTGATTGCTTCCTGAATGTGAAGATGCTAGATTATATGAACTTCCTTATATGTTCCCTTATGCACATTAAAAAATGGACATAAATAAAAATTATTTTCTAATTTAAAAATATATAGTACTTATGAGCAAACAAACAATCAAAAAGAACCAGAGACATGGAAATAAAGAACAAATTGACGGGGACCAGAGGGGAGGTGGGAGGGAGATACAAGGGAAAGAACCCATAAGCAAAGGACCCATGGACAAGGACAATGGGAAGGAATTGTCTTCGGGAGCAGGGAATGAATGAGGCAGGGGAGAACGATGGGGGGGAAATGGGGACAACCCTAATTAATTAATAATTAAACGGGGACAATAATTAATTAATTAAAAATATACAGTATGTAAGTTTGCTTTTTAAAAGAATGAATTGGGTGGGTAAGTGGCTCAAATTACTTTACCTTTCAATGCTGCACCTAACTGCACCAATAATTCATTTATATATAAAATATTTAAGTACTATATTTATTTTAAGTTTATTTTTTTAAAGATTTTATTTATTTTTAGAGAGAGAGGAAGGGAGGGAGAAAGAGATGGAGAGAAGCATCACTGTGTGGTTGACTCTTGCGTGCCCCCTACTGGGGACCTGGCCTACAACCCAGGCATGTCCCCTGACTAGGAATCGAACCAGCAACCCTCTGGTTCGCAGGCCAGTGCTCAATCCACTGAGCCACACCAGCCAGGGCTAAGTACTATAAACATTTAAAATATACTTAACAGTTTCTTCTTAATACTGTCTGAAGTATTTTTTAAAACTTTTATTATACTTTTGATCATTTATTTTGATTTTGAAGCTATCTTATCTGTAAGACTATTTCCCCAATTTTATGTCTACAATCAAAAATCTATTTAGCTGTCCAGTTCTCCCAACACCACTTGTTGAAGAGGCTATTTTTACTCCATTTTATGTTGCTGCCCCCTTTGTCAAATATTAACTGACCATAGAGACTTGGGTTTATTTCTGGGCTCTCTGTTCTATTCCACTGGTCCATGTGCCTGTTTTTATGCCAGTGCCAGGCTGTTTTGATTACAGTGGCCTTGTAATACAGTTTGGTATCAGGTATTGTGATCCCTCCTACTTTGCTCTTCTTTCTCAAAATTGCTGCAGCTATTCGAGGTCATTTATGGTTCCATATAAATTTTTGAAGTGTTTGTTCTATGTCTGTGAAATATGACACTGGTACTTTAATAGGCACTGCTTTGAATCTGTAAATTTCTTTGGGTGGTATGGACATTTTGATGATGTTAATTCTCCCAATCAATGAACACATTATATGTTTCCATTTGTTTGTGTCTTCCTTGATTTCTTTCTTCGGCGTTGTGTAGTTTTCTGCATACAGGTCTTTTACCTCCTTGGTTAGGTTTATTCCTAGGTATTTTATTTTTCTTTTTGCTATATTGAATGGGATTTTTTTCTTGATTTTTGCTTCTGCTGTTTCATTGTTGGTATACAAAAATGCCTTTGATTTCTGGATATTGACTTTGTATCCAGCTGTTTGGCCAAATTCATTTATTATGTCGAGCAGCTTTTTGGCTGAGTCTATAGGATTTTCTATGTACACTATGATGTCATCTGCAAACAATGACAGTTTTCTTTCCTCCTTTCCAAGTTGGATGCCTTTTATTTCCTTTTCTTGTCTAATCACTGTGGCTGAGACTTCCAATACTATATTGAATAGAAGTGGTGAAAGTGGACAACCTTGTCTTATTCCTGATTTTAGTGGAAAAGATTTTAGTTTTTGTCTGTTGAGTATGATGTTGGCTGTAGGTCTCTCATATATGGCCTTTATTATGTTGAGGAATGCTCCCTCTATTCCCACTTTGCTGAGTGTTTTTATCATAAATGGGTGTTGTACCTTATCAAATGCTTTTTCCACATCTATTGATATGACCATGTGATTTTTGTTTTTGCTTTTGTTTATGTGATGTATTACATTTACTGATTTGTGAATGTTGAACCATCCTTGCATCCCTGGGATGAATCCCACTTGGTCATGGTGTATGATCTTTTTAATGTATTGTTGGATGCGATTTGCAACAGCATGGGTGGAACTGGAGAGCATTATGCTAAGCGAAACAAGCCAGGCGGTGAAAGACAAATACCATATGATCTCACCTTTAACAGGAACCTAATCAACAAAACAAACAAACAAGCAAAATATAATCAAAGACACTGAAATTGAGAACAGGCTGACAGTCACCCGAAGGGAGAGGGGAGGGAATTTCAGGGGAAAAGGGGAAGGGTTTAGAGCAACAAGTATAAAAGACACATGGACAAAACTAGGGGGCATTGAAATGGGAGAGAGGTGGGGAGGGCTGGGGCAGTAGGTTGGGATGGGAGAAGAAGACAGAAAACTGTACGAGAACAATTAAAATAAAAAAAATTTTTTAAATTCATTAAAATGTATCTGTTACCCATTCTGCTGAAAATAAAAAGATAATAAAACATTTTGACAAAACAAATTTATTTAGGTTTCAAAAATTTCTTTGCAGATAATTTTTCATGATTAGTTATTCTATATTTTAAAGAGTTTGTGTACTTATATTTTTATTTCATTTTAACTTCCAAGTAATGGCAACAAGACACTTGTTCTACAAGACTCTTCCTTCCATACACTTCAATTTTTAATAGGAATTGAAAATAAATGCATATGTAAACTATAAAATGTTGATCAATTTTTCAATATATAATTTTTATTGTTGTTCACGTAGAGTTGTCTCCACTTTGCCCCTACCACTTTCCCTTACCCCACACAATGCTACCTCCCACCCTCAATCCTATCAATACATAAATAATTACATACCAAGGCAATCCCTGCAGAATAATTAGTAACACACATCTTTCCAGGAAATGTTGCTCCCACATAATCTGGATAATCTCTATACCTAAAAAAAGTAAGTATATATTTATAATTCATTTTGATGAACAATTCAAATGTGAGAATTCCTGCTAATAATTTTTCTGTAATACATAAAATCCAAGTCTAAACCAAACTGATGTGTAAAATTTCCATATTTTCTTAATTGCTTCAAATTAGGAAAGTATTCTTAATTAAGTGAAATTAAGCACCCTGCTATTGAACATTGTGCTGCTATGAACATTGGGGTATATAGGTTCTTTCGAATTGGTGTTTCAGGATTCTTACGGTATAATCCCAGCAGTGGAACTGCTGGATCAAAAGACAGTTCCATTTTTAGGTTTTTGAGGAAGTTCCATACTGTTTTCCACAGTGGCTGCACCAGTCTGCATTCCCACCAACAGTGCACTAGGGTTCCCTTTTCTCCACAACCTTACCAGCACTTTTTGTTGATTTGTTGAAAGAGAGAGAGAGAGAGAGAGGAAAAGAAAGAAATTAAGCAGTCTGGATTTCTCCAAGGTATTCAGTAAGTCCAAGTTTTTGTTGGTTTCCTTTACTGTTCTCATTACATTGGTTAAGGCTACCAAAGCCTTTGATCAAACATTTTGATAATAAGCATTTTGCTGAGTGACAATAAAAAATAGTTTTACTGCATGGATTGAAAATATTCACACTTGCATAGAAAAGCTCACCAGTTACTCATAGAAATGACTTTGTTCTACAATTTAGTATTATTTCTCCTTTGAGTAGGAGCCATATAAACTGTGTAATAATAGCACTGTTTTCAGAGATCTATATAAATATTCCATTTAATACTCAAATAAGACAGTAAAAGATTTATTATTACACCCCCAATGGAAAAAAAATCAAACATTAGATGGTAAGTATGATAAGCAACAGTCTCAAGATAAAACAAAAGATAGATGCTTCTAAACGATTTAAACTTCAACAATCTGAATCCAGAGCTATACTCTCAAACACAAAGGTATAGGCACTCCAAACATAAAGTATGTCATCTTCAGAGCCCCTGGCAAAACAAACATTCCAGGATGCATGTAAAAAAGCTTGTTACCCAATTCTCAATTAGAAATGCCCCTTTGGTGTCGACTGCACTTTAATTCACAATTGCATGGGTTCCCACTGCTCCCTTATTCTGTCTCTGATGTTCTTTTTACCTAACCCCTCCTGCACTTGTTTTCTTTCTTTTCTTTTAAGCATGTGTCTTTAATAGGTAAGAGGTACAATGATTTGTCTTTATAAACTCTGTAAAGATGGAGACTGTACAGCACAGTGGACAAAACGGCACACTCCCAGCTAGTGATGTCATTGCTGTTTCCATTCCCTGAAAGTCAAATGTTGATTTTACAAGGGTTTTATTATTATTATTATTATTATTATTATTATTATTATTATTATTGTTTTCAAGTATTCACTCCTAACACCCAATTTTTGCTTTACATTGCAATGTCTGAGTATTTATACTCTTTCTCCATACAAGACAGTTCTCCCAATAGATAAGACTTCCCCCAAAATTCTGTTCACACCCTTACTGAGCTGGACTCAAGAATAGTTCATTTTTCCTTACTACTGCCCACCACCCAGTCTCATCATCAAGTCACTTCTCAAGATCTACTGTTTTAATTTTTCAATGTTTCTTATATCCTTACACTCCTTCAAATGTTCAGCTACAGTTCCAACTATGAGTATATTTGTAGGTCCATACTTTTGAAAATAACTAAAAATTGCTTAGTCTCATTGATTCCATGACCTGGAAAGCTCTCAACCTCCTTTATCTAAATTTAAGTGTTCCTAACTCTGCATTCCACCTCTAATTTAATGACCAGTTTCTTAATTTGACCCTTTTTATATGTCTTTGAATCAGTCCCACCTCAATTCTTTTTTTTTCTCCTATAAACTACAAGCAAGTAGAGATAATGTTTTAGCATAAATCTCATGGAGTGACATAGCAAGATGGCAGGAGTTTTCAGCCCCCATCTCCCCACAGAAACAATGATTGTGACAATCACCCACAGATGGGAATACTTTGTGAGAGTACAAGAATCTGGAGAAGGAATCATAGTGCCCCACTAGAGGAAAAAAGTCCAAGATTAGATGCACTTAAGAAAGTAAACATAGCTTCAATTTACCCATGTCATCATTCCCCAAAAGCAGCACATCTCTACGCTAAGAGAGATGCCCTCAGCCATGATTTCTCCCACAGGGGAAAGTGAAAGTATAGTGAATACCCCCAGCCATGCAGATGCTGCCCAAAAGCCTACTTCTTAGTATACATTGACAGATGACTGGATAATCAAAATGTGATGTAAGGTGGGTCCAAGATGGTGGTATAGGAGATCACTGAACTCATCCTCTCCCAAAACACATCAAATGTGCCTGTATTTAGAGCAATTCCTCCTGAGAGACATCTGAGAACCAACTGAAAAGCTTGTACACAACAAAAAAGAGGAGACCACATAAAGAAGGCTGGGGAACCAAAAGAGTGCTCTGGGAGCTGAGTATGCTCTCCAGGACTGAAGAAACCAGTGAGTTCCATTGTTCATCTTTCCCCTGCTCTTGGACAATGGGTAGGAGCTCTATCCAGGTCCTCTGGCCAACCTGCAGAGCCACCGTAGCACACACCCAGCCACTCTCACAGAGCTACCTCCCAAATAAAAAAAGCAGGAGCCATAACATGCACACACAGGGCCCCTCCACCCAGAAATTGATCCAGCTAGGATATGAGGGTACTGCTGTGTACATCCACTGGACTGTAAGTGCATGTAGGGCTTTTCTGCTCAGTGAAAGTGTGGAGCTTGCAAGGCATGACAGTGCTTGTACACAGGGCTTCCCTATCCAGAGAAAGTGCAGAACCAGTAGGACACTGTGGCCTGTATACACAGAGCAGTTCCACTCAGACACTGCTTCGACAAAGGACAGTAACAGCAGCAGGGTGTGCCATGTGCATACAGTGCCACCCTGCCTGGATTAGAAGGGCAAGGATGCATGCATACATCAGGCTGCCCTACCCAATTCCATGTAGAGCCAGAACAACACGGAGATACTGCACACATGTGTACACCAGGCTGTACCACCCAAAACCCACTCCTTCTGACCAGGCAGCACACCAGGCACCAAACCCAGCTGTTCCAATTCCAACCAGTCTGCCAAAACCAGCCAGCACATGGTCTGCATAGGCCACTTTGACACAAGCCACTTTTTTGAGATTGGAGAAATATCTATTTCATCTAACTCAAAAGTGCAAACACATAAAAGTCAAACAAACTGGAGAGAGAGAAGAATACACCCACTGAAGAAATAAGAAAAAAATCCAAGGGTAAAACAGAGAAGTAGTTTGCCAGATAAAAAGAACTCAAAGAAATGGTCAAAGGATGTTCAACAAGCTTTAGAAGAGAAAAAGTCAGAAAAAAACCATCGACAAAGAGTTAAAAATATAATAACCAATCAAGGATGAAGAACACAATATCAGAAATGAAAAGTACTTTAGAAGGAATCAACAGCAAAGTGGTTAATACAAAAGAACAGAATACCAACCTGAAAGACAGAACAGTGAAAATCACACAATCAGAAAAGCAAAATGAAAAAAAAAAACTTAAATTAAGATACTATAATGGACCTCTGGGATAACAGCAAGCACTCTGACATTCACATTATAGGGATTCCAGAAGGAGAAGAGACAGGAAAAGTACCAGAAATTATATATATTTGAAGAAATGATGGATGAAAACTTTGATAACCTGGGATAAGGAAACAAACATCCAGGTCCAGGAAGTACAAAGAGTTCCAAAAAGATGCACCCAAAAAGGTCCATACCAAGACATATTGTAATTAAAATGTCAAAAGTTAAGGATAAAGAGAATATTGAAGGCAGCAAGAAGGAAACAAAAAGCCACACACAACAGCAATCCCATAAAGCTATCAGCTAATTTCTCAGCAGCTACTCTACAGTCCAGAAGAAAGTGGCAGGAAATATTTAAAGTGCTGAAATATTATACCCAGCAAGGTTATCATTCAGAATATGAAATAGAGATAGTTTCTCAGACAAACAAAAAAACATCTACTACCACTAAACTGGGATTACAAGAAATATTAAAGGGTCTTCTCTGTGCAGAGAATATCATAGCCAGACATAAAAAAAATACAGAAAAGAAAAATCTTATGAGTAAAGGCAAATATATAATAAACACAGTGAATTAAACACTTAAAGAGCAAATATGAGACAAAGTATCAAAATTCATTATACCCGCCCTGGCTGGTACAGCTCAGTGGATGGAGCTCAGGCTGTGAACCAAAGGGTTGCCAGTTCAATTCCCAGTTAGGGCACATGCCTGGGTTGCCAGCCAGGTCCCCTGTGGGGGGCCATGTGAGAGGCAACCACATGTTGATGTTTCTCTCCCTCTCTTTCTCCCTCCCTTCCACTCTCTCTAAATGAATAAATAAAATCTTTTAAAAAATTAACTATACCTACAATAAATAGTCAAGGAATATACAAAACAAAAAGATATCAAATATGTCAAAAATGTAAAGCATGGTGGAGTACAAATGTAGTGCTTTTAGGAAGTGTTTGAACTCAAATGCCTATCAGCCTAAAATAGACTGCTATAAATATAGATGGAAATATATGAATCTCATGTAACCAGAACCCAAAAATGTACAAAAAAAAATAAAGAGAAAGGAACCTAAACAAAATACTAAAGAAAACCAATAAACCAAAGGAAACAGGTTAAAAGAACAAAGGAACAGAAAAATACTACAAAAACAACCAAAAACAATTAACAAAATGGCAATAAGCACATACCTCCCAATAATTACTTTAAATATCAAATGGAGTAAATATTTCCAATCGAAGGATATAGGGTAATTGAACTGATAAAATAAAAAAGGCCCATCTATAGGCTGCCTAGAAAAAGAGTCACTTTAAATAGAAAGATACATGCAGACTTAAAGTGAACAAATGTAAAGAAGTATTCCACGCAAATAGAAATGAAAAGAAAGCTGGGCTATCAATATTCACATCAAACAAAATAGACTTTAAAACAATGTAAAACAAGACAAATGAGGATAGTATATAATGATAATGGGTCAATCAGAAACAGAATATAATAATTGTAAATATCTATGCACCCAACAGAGAACCCCCAAAGTATATAAAGTATATATTAATGTATATAAAGGGGGAAATTAATAGTAATACAATAATAGTAGAGGACTTTAATACCACACCTCAATGGATAGATCATCCAGACACAAAATAAGGAAATAATGTCCTTAAATGTCACAGTAGACCAGATTGACCTAATAGACATTTGTACACCATTTCACCCAAAACTATAGAACACACATTTTTCTCAAGTGCATATGTAACATTCTCCTGGATAGATCATATATTAGGACACAAAACAAGCCTCAATAAATTCAAGAAGATTAAAATTATATCAAGCAGTTTTTACCACAATGACATAAAATTAGAAATCCACTACAGAAAGAAAATTAGAAAAAACACAAATACAGGGAGAATAAACAATATCCTACTAAACAACCACTGGAACAAAGAAGAAATCAAACAGAAAATCAAAAACTATCTTGAGACAAATGGAAACTAGAAGACAACTTTCCAAAATAGATGAAATGCAGAAAAGCACTTTTAAGAGGGAAGTTCATAGCTATATAGGCCTGCCTAAAAAAAAAACAAGAAAAATTCCAAATAATCTAACTTTCCAACTAATGGAAGTAGAAAAAGAAGAACAAACAAAAACCAAAGTGAGTAGAATGAAAGAAATAATAAAGTTCAGAGTGGAAATAAATGAAATAGAGACTAAAAATGGGGGGGGGGGGAATCAATTAAAGTAAGAGCTGGTTCTCTAAAAGGATAAATAAAATTCACAAACCTTTAGCCAGGATCATCAAAAAGATAGAGATCCCAATAAATAAAATCAGAAATAAAAAAGGAGATATTTCAACTAACACCACAAAAATATAAAGGATCATTAAAGAACACTATGAACAATTACATGCCAACAAACTGGACGACCAAGAAAAAAAGGATAAATTTCTAGAAACATATAACTTTCCTTTCAAAAACTGAACTAGGAAGAAACAGTTTTTCTGAACAGACCAATTGCTAGCAATTAAATTGAAGCAGGGGGAAAAAACCTCCCAAAACACAAAGCCCAGGACCAGAAGGCATCACAAGTGCCTTCTACCAAACATTTAAAGAAGAATTAATAACAACTATTTTCAAACTATTAGAAAAAAAGAAATGGAGCGAATACTTCCAAACTTACATTATGAGGCCTGAGTTACCCTGATACGAAAATTAGAAAAGGATGCAATGAAAAAATATTATAGGACAGTATCCCTGATTATCATAATTGCAAAAATCCTCAACAAAATATTAGCTGACTGAATTAAATAGTACATCAAAAGGATCATACACCAGGATCAAGTGGGATTATTCCAGAGATGCAAGGATGGTTCAATATCTGAAAACAAGAAAGTGATAATCCATATCAACAAAATTAAGGATAAAAATCATATAATCATCTCAATGTATGCAGAAAAAGCATTAGAAAAAATTCAACATTTATTAAGATAACTCTCAAGTGAGTAGAGAGGGAACATACCTCAACATAGTATAAGCCTTATATGGCAGGTCAACAGCTGATATCATACTTAAAAGTCAAAAAGCAAAAATTTTTCCTTTGAAATCAAGAATAAGACTAGGATGCCCACTCTCACCAACATTATTCAACATAGTATTAAAGACTAGAATGCCCATTTTTGCCAATGTTATTCAACATAGTACTAGAAGTCCTAGCCAAAGCAATTAGGCAAGAAAAAAATAAAAAGCATACATTTATTTGAATTAACCCCTTTATCATGATATAACAACCTTCTTTGTCTGTTATTACAGTCTATCTTAAAGTAAATTTTGTCTGATATAAGTATAGTTACCCTAGATTTTGTTTGGTTTCCATTTTTATGGAAGGAATATCTTATTCCACAACTTCACACTCAGTCAGTATGCATCCTTATTTCTGAAGTTAGTATCGTGTAGGTAGCATATAGGTGGGTCTTGATTTTTATCCATTTAGCTACTTGGTCTGTTGATTAGAGATTTTATTCCATTTATATTTAAAGTAATTACTAACAGCTATATACTTACTGGTATTTTATTCATTGCTTTCTGCTGTTTTGTAATTCTTCTACTCATTTCTTCCTCTCTTATGCTCTTCCTTTGAGATTTGATGATTTTTTGTAATAGTATGCTTAGATTCCTTTTATCTTATCCTTTGTGTATATACTACAGAGTTTGGCTTTCTGGTTACCATGAAGCTTATATAAAACAACTTATGACTTCCAGCCAAGATGGAGGCGTAGGTGGACACACTGTGCCTCCTCGCACAACCAAAAGGAAGAACAAAGGTTTAGAAACAAGAAAACAATCAGAAGTTATGGAAAACTGAACTGTACAGAAGTCCGACAACTGTTCATCCAAACCAGTAAGAGGGGCGGAGTCATGGCAGGAAAAAGCTGAGGTTGGTAGACCCCAGGTGCACAGGCGGCAGCTAGTGGACTCTGGGCACCAGGTGGCAATGGGCAGACCCAGTGAGGCTGCGCAAGGCAGCTGGCTGACCAGGTGGTCCCACATTCGCTCACAGATAATCCAGGTGAAAACTGGGAATGAGACAGACCTCACAACTCAGGGCCCCAGCACTGGGAAATAAAGCCTAAAAACACCGATTGAAAACATTTGTGGGGGTTGAGGTGCCGGGAGAGACTCCCAGCATCACAGGAGAGGTCCTTGGAGAGACCCACAGGGTCCTAAAATGTGCACAGGCCCATCCACATGGAAATCAGCACCAGAAGGACCCAATTTGCTTGGGGGAAGCAGTGAAAGGGACTGGAGTCCGAGAGAGAGCAGAGCAAGCACCATTGTTCCCTCTCTGACCTGACCCCTACATACAGCATCACAACCCAGCATCTGGGCTGCCCCGCCCTCGTGAACAAACACCTAAGCCTCTGCCCCTCATACATAACAGGCGCAACCCGACCAAAAAGAAAAAAATAAAAAATAAATAAATGGCTCAAATGGAAGAATAAATCAAACCATCAGAGCCAATACTTTTAAGCGACCAAGAGATAGCCAACCTATCAGATGCACAGTTCAAAGCACTGGTCATCAGGATGCTCACAGAATTGGTTGATTTTGCTCGCAAATTAGATGAAAAAAATGAAGGCTACAATAAGTGAAATGAAGGAAAATGCAGAGGGAACCCATAGTGATGGGAGGAAAACTGGGACTCAAATCAATGAGTGGACCAGAAGGAAGAAACAAACAAACAAACAGAAAAGAATGAAGAAACAAGAATTCAAAAAAAATTAGGAAAGGCTTAGGAACCTCCAGGACATCTTTAAACTTCCCAACATCCGAAGTATAGGGATACCAGAAGGGGAAGAGGAAGAGCAACAAGTGGGAAACTTATTTGAACAAATACTAAAGGAGAACTTCCCCAATCTGGCAAAGGAAATAGACTTCCAGGAAGTCCAGGAAGCTCAGAGTCCCAAAGAAGTTGGACCCAAGGAGGAACACACCAAGGCACATCAGAATTACATTAGCCAAGATTAAAATGAAGGAGAGAATTCTAGAAGCAGCAAGGGATAAGGGGACAGTCACCTACAAAGGAGTTCCCATCAGACTGTCAGCTGATTTCTCAAAAGAGACCTTCCAGGCAAGAAGGGGCTGGAAAGAAGTATTCCAAGCCATAAAAGTCAAGGACCTACACCCAAGATTGCTCTATCCAGCAAAGCTGTCATTTAGAATGGAAGGGCAGATAAAGTGCTTCTCAGATAAGTCAAGTTCAAGGAGTTCCTCATCACCAAGCCCTTATTATATGAAATGTTAAAGGGACTTATCTAAGAAAAAGAAGATAAAAAACACGTATAGTAAAATGACAGCAAACTCACGATTATTAACAAACACACCCCCCCCAAAAAAACAAAAGCAAACTAAACAAACAGCTAGAACAGGAACAGAACCACAGAAATGGAGATCATATGGAGGGTCAGCAACAGGGGAGTGGGAGGAGCGGGGGGGAAGGTACAGAGAATAAGTAGCATAGACGGTGGGTAGAAAATAAACAGGGGGAGGGCAAGAATAGTATGGGAAATGTAGAAGCTAAAGAACTTATGACACATGGACATGAACTAAAGGGGGGAATGTGGGTGGGAGGGGGTGTGCAGGGTGGAGGGTGATGATGGGGGAGAAATGGGACAATTGTAATAGTATAATCTATAAAATATATTTAAAAACAACTTATATTTGTAATAATCTATTTTAAGATGGAAACAAATTAAATTTGATCATATTATAAGACTCTACATTTTTACTCCATCTGCATGTTTTGTTTTTGGTGTTACAATTAATGTCTTTTTATCTTGTGTATCCCTTAACAAATTATTGTAGCTATAATAATCTTTACTACTTTGGTCTTTTAACCTTCATAAGTAGCTCTGTAAGTGATTAAACCCCCACACCCCATCTTTTCAACATTAGATTAGTCTGGAGATGTTAGTCTGGAGATGTATATATGTGTGTGTGTGTGTGTGTGTGTGTGTATACATATACATATATATGAAATCAGTGAGATTTCTACTTTCATATGTTTTCCTGTTATTAATTAGCACCCTTTCATTTCAACTAAAGATGTCCCTTGAACATTCTTATAAGGCCAGTCAACTGGTGATGATCTCCTTTAGCTTTTGCTTTCTTGAAAACTTTTTTTTTCCTAATCTCCTACTGCCTTCCCTTTGGAATAGTGAGAAATGAATTAAAATTCCCTAACTAAAGCTACATAATTATCTGATTTTTGTTTTCTAAGAATACTGAAACATAATTCTTACATGAATAGATATGCAATATCGTGAGGTCTTAGGGTAAGATACGATTTTTTCCATTCTAAAAATCTATGCAATAATTCATCTTCCTCACCAACTGTAGAAATTTTATTTTTATCTGACCACAACTCCAGTGATGACAGCACAATAGTAACTTTAAGTTGGGCAAATGCCTAAAAACAAAAGAGATAATACATGAAAAAATAACCTTTGTGTTATTTGACATGGCCAAGAAATGAATTCAATATTTTGACAAATGCATGCTTAGTTTGTGTGTATAACTTAATTATTCAGAAATGCCTGAATAGACAACTCATAAGTATGGACAATGGGGGAGGGATTGACTGTGGAAGTAAGCAGGGGCGGGGCAGGGGAAAGCAACAGGGAAAAGGCAGGACAACTGTAACTGAACAACAATAAAAAAATAACTTTAATAGTAGATATAAGCATAAAAAATAAATGTTGTATTTCTCAAAAAAAAAGAAATGCCACATGAAGATGAAAGAAATTATAATTTCAAAACGTGTATGAACTTTTCTAACTAGTATGAAAAGGAAAATACTTACTGAATTTACAAGGCTAATAATTCCGATGACTTTATTTGTCACTATCATGCTATCAGAGCCGAAGAAATCATACTGAAAAAGAGAATTTTAAATTTAAATACAAATTTGTAATATAATATGTCTGAGATTTACTCTCCATCTACTCTGAGATTTGAAGCTGCTTTGGGATTAGAACAATTAAAAATAAGCTGGTAACAAATTTTTTAAAAAGGATGTAAATTTGATCACTCGCACATGCTGATGGGAACGCAAAATCATAAATCCACTCTGCAAAGTACTTTGGAATACAAATAATGAACTTACCACATGGCCCAGCAATTGTACTTCTGGGCACTCATCCCAAAGAAACAAAAACTGATACTCACCAAAATAATCTACACATAAGTATTTATAACATTTTTATTCATAAAAGCCAAAAACTAAAAACAACTCATATATCTTTCAATGGTTAACTGATTGAACACACTGTGGTACATTCATACTATGGAATACTACTCAGTAATAAAAAAGGAACTAAAGTTTTGATATGTGGAAAAGATAAGATAAACCTAAGGAAAATTATGCTGAATATTAAAAAAATCTCAAAATGATCCCTACTGGATGATAACATTTACGCAATATTGCTGAAATCAATGAAAACAGATTAGTGATTGTCAGGAGTTAGTGAGTACAGGCAGTGGGGAGAGATGGGTGTTATTATAAAAGGAAAACATAAGAGCATCTTGTGGTTATGGTACCATTGAATATCTTGACTGGGGTGGTGTTTATTCAGGGTTATATTTGTGATACTGCCACATAAAACTACACATATACAAACAAATGTAAATATAATTGTTGAAATCTCAATAGGATTTATGGATGTGCCAATGTCATTTCCCATATCCATAAATCATACCTCTGAAGTACACTACCCCTTTGATGTTCTTCCACATGACCCTCCAATTAAACGTATCCAAACTAAATTCATCCTCCTTCTTCAAAAGTCTGCTCCTACTTACACTTCCAGTTCCACAGGGAATGTTGTTACCATTTATGACCTCCCACACTTATTATAGTACATGTTCCACGAGAGCAGAACTTTTCTGTTGTGCTCACTGCTGTGTACCCAATAAATAAAACCATAACTGGCATCTAGATCACACTCAAAAAATTTACTAAGTGAATGAACAGGCCTAATCAATTTACTGGTCCTTGTAATTCAACCTCATCAGTAACTTCTTAAATTGTCCTTTTCTTTTAGTCTTAATACTACTAATTTGTGAATTGTCACCATGATTTTTGAAATAATCTCTTAAATAGTTTCTCCTTCTCCGATTTTCTCACCAGCAGTCCAATCACTACACTATTTTTTTAAATGGTGATTCTAAAATGAAAGCATGAACGTATCACTCCCCGCTTTAAATCTTCTGACTCTCCATTACGTTTAGAATAAAATCTAAATATCATGCCAATTCTCCAATTCATCTCCATCCATTTCCCTTCTTCAATGCTTTGTACTAATTACACTGAACTTCTTGTAGTCTTCTGAAAAGAACCTTCTCTCATATTTATGTGCTCTTGCACAAAGTCTTCCCTGGCCCCAAATGAACCAATCTGGATCCCAAACTTTCACCAGATTCTTACACTCCAAGCCATTATTCCCCTGCCCTAATCCTAGGGCCAGACAATGTACCACACAACTAGAGACAACTCCTACACCCCAGAATCCACTAAAATTATTCAAAGTAGCCAATCCTAAACTTGGTTACCTTGCCTCACCAGTTCCTTCCCAAAGAAACCACAATCAAGGCTCCCACACATCTTCCCAGCAGCAATCATTTCCTGATCTGTTGGCCTCACCACACCTGGATAATAATAAAACCTACATTTTAAAACAGCTACTTGCATGCTCTGACAGCACCTCAGGCTACAGCGTTATTTTTCCCTGTCTTTCTCCATTATGAAACTGTGTTTTTTTAGTGTCACATGTTTCCCTCCATCATGGCACTGAGTTCCTGAAGCTACAATTGTGAAGTCACCAAGGACAATATCACCATTGCTGTTTTTATACCCAACAACTAGTAACACAGTTGTCATCGTTGGCTCCATGTTTACTAAAGAATATGTAAATATGTATGAGAATGTAGAAAAGTGATGTTTAACCCTGATTATATGACTGACAAATTTGGCAATTTGGACAGGAAGCTTTCAAAACAACTCAAAATCTGTAACATAATCCTGAAACAAAATTATTTCCTTATTCCATAATCTAAAATAGTCATCTTTACTGGAAGTATCTTAATTTCCTCTTAAATGTTCACTTTGCTCTTGTCCCTACTAATAAATCAAGTACTATCATGTCCTTCTCCAAATCTCGCCTCACTTGACCTTCAATTCTGGCTTCCTGACAAACTCTACAACCCTACGAGTAAAACTGGTAGTGAGTATAATTTATGTCTTCTGTCGTATCCACAGTTGTGACAATCCAATGTTTTTTATGATAACAAAACCTGGAAAGTATATTTTTATCCTTATTTTCTGAAATCTTCGAAATATAGAGGAAACAAAACAACAACTGGTTGAGTGCAAACTAAGTTAGCACCCCAAGGTCCGAAGTTCAGAGGTCCTCACTGTTTATGGGAATCAGGGATTTAAGTAGAGGTGCATTTAAACCAGGCAAACAATACAGTGGAACAGGTGTGCCAACAAAAACTGTTAAAAAATTGACATATTAATATAAGCAGTTCCCATAAATAACTATACTATCACCACTTTTGTGCCAATAATTATTTTATAGGGCAAAACATTCTCCAGACTACACACTGCTCTTCAAGTGCAAACAAAAATTAAAAGCTTAAAAAACATCACATAAAACAAACATCACCATAAAAAATAATGTGGATTAAGAGAGGCCCCAAATAAGAGGAACCTAATCAACAAAACAAACAAGGGAGCAAAACAGAACCAGAGATATGGAAATAAAGAACTGACAGTGACCAGAGGGACAGGGGGAGGGGGATGACAGGGAAAAGAAGGGAAAGGGTCATCAAGGAAAAGTATAAAGGACCCATGGACAAAGACAACAGGGTGGCGGGAGGATTGAATGTGGGACGTAGGGGTGGGTAGGGTGGGGGAGAGAAAAGGGGGGGAAATGGGGACAACTGTAATTGAATAAAAAGTTTTTTAAAGATTTCAAATAAAACACCTTTGATACAACTAGTATAATTTTGAATATGTGTTTTGTCAGTTTGCAAATGTTTCTACTGTTCAGTCTATGACATACAAGTAAGAATATCAGAATCTTTAAGTTCTCATCTAGCTGGGGTTAATCATATATTAATACCAAATATGTAAAAGTAAAGAGAAATACATACCAAAACTTTGTCCACCACAATATGCATTTCTAGATAAAGAGGAATTAAGTCTGAAACAGCTGTTTCTACCTAAAAAGAAGAAAAACAGTATTTAAAAATATAAAATCTTTCATAACTTATTTATTCTGAACTTTTAAAATCTTTTTTCCATTTTGAGGGGATTTGGTTGACAAATATACCTTATACATACATACATATATATATTATTTATTTATTTATTTATTTAAATATACCTTAAATATGCATAAGGTGTAAGACTTGATTTGTATAAATTGTGAAATAATTGGCAAAATAGGGCTGATTACCGTATCTACCTCACATAGTTACCATTGTCTTTCTTTGTGTGTGTGGTGAGAACAGGTAAGATGAACCCTCTTAACAAATATCAAGTTTACAATATAGTATTAGTAGCTATAGTCACATTACTGTACATTAAATCTCCAGAAATTACTTTTTCTGCATACAGAAACTTTGTACTCTTTGACCAACATCTCCTCAATTTTCCTTGTCTCCACCACCTCCTGGCAAATAACATTCCACTCTCCGCATATAAGAGTTTGACTGTTTTATATTCCACGTATGATATTACACAGTATTTATCTTTCCATTCCTGGCTTATTTCACTTAGCATAACATTTCCAACATTCATTCATGTTGTCACAAAAGACAGGACTTCCTTAATTTTTAACACTGAGTAATATTCTAGTACGTGTGTGTGTACCTGTGTCTGTGTGTGCCACATGTTCTTTATCCTTCATCCATCGATGGATATTTAAGTTATTTCCATATCATGACTTTTCTGAATAAAGTTGGCAATTAACATGGGAGGGCAGATATCTCTTCAAGATACCTACTTGTTTCCTAGGATATATACTCAGAAGCAGAATTGGTGAACCATATATAATAGATCTATTTTTAATTTTCCAAGGAACCTCCATCCTGTTCTCCATAGTGCCTGTACCAACTTACATTCCCAGCAACAGAAGTGTTCCTTTTCTCCACATTCACAACAGCACTCGTTATTCCTTGTTTTATTTTTTTTTTTATAATAGCCATTCTAACAGCTGAGAGGTGATAGCTCACTGTGGTTTTGATTTACATTTCTCTGATAAGTGATTCTGAGAGGCATGTGGTGATGGGTGGTAACTAGACTTACTGCAGTGATCATTTCATAATATATGCATATGTCAAATCACTATGTTGTATGCTTTAACTAACATACGTGTGTGCCAACTGCATGTCAATACAACTGAAGTAAAACAGTTTTAAGTATAAATACATTTTAAGAATCCCAGATTCTAGACATTGAAAGCAAAAGCACAGAGTATCCCAGCCCCCTTCCCTATATTCACAAAAATACCAGAAAGAAAGGTCTGAGGGAACCTGGGCAGAGCACTAACACTGTCCACCATGGTTTAGGTAATCTAAGCCATTGTAAATTACCCTCCTAAATTCTCAGACAAGAAAGAGAAATATTAGTATCTCATTAATAAAATTTCATTTTTAATTATATACATATATGTGATAGCATTGAATTCTTCAGTGCTGCACCTTCATTTCACCATACATTTAATTCCTGTATTATTTTGGACATAGGATTAGATGCTATAACAGAGACACAAAAATAATAGTGGGTTAAACAATATTGGAATTTTTTTATCTCTCAGAAAAGTCTGATGAGTAGTATCCTATTGTGTAAATGTACTGCAGGTCTTTGATCCACTGATTTACTGATGGGCAGGTGGGGGTGAGTAGGGCAGGGGAGGATGGTTGGGGGGAATGGAGACAATTATACTTGAATAACAATTTTAAAAAGTCTGAAAATGGTGGCTTAGTCTTGTAAATTCTTCAGGAGCAAGGCTCATTCTACCTTGTTGCTTGGCCACATATGGTATCATTATTATCTTTGTGGACTATGATGTATGAACATGTCCACAATGCAGTCAGAAGGAAAGGGAAAACTAAAATTAGACTATAAACCCCCTTTCTTTATAATTAAATCCTGACATAACATATATTACCATCTGCTTACATGGCATTAGCCCTAACTTTATTACATGGCCCTACTTAAATGCAAGGGAAGTTGAGAAATGTAGTCTTTTTTTACATGCCCAGAGAAACTCTTAGGGGTTTGTTATTTAAAATGAGAAGAATGTATACTGTAAACAACTAACAATGCAATATATGTCTTAAATAAGCTATGCATATTTATGCAATTTTTACTTGGCACAAAATTACTATCGCACTCAATTACTTTTATGAGAACCAAAACATGCAGTTATACAGGGTATACACTGAACAATTTACATGGCCACATGTGACAATCCTGCTTATAACATTTTAATCATATCTATAATTAATGCTAACTTCTTGGTTATGGATGCAACTTTTATAAATATTGGCTTTAATGAATACATTTCAGGAATATAGAGACAAAAGCAGGAACTGAATTTTTAAAGTTTATATTGAATATACACTAGTTAATTTTTAGAAAGTTATAAATAACAAACAGAATAACAATTAAAATAAAAGTAAAAGATTGTTGCAAACAGGAAAAGGATGTATGAGCAAAGGACATCATAACATTAAAAAAAGGTGAGGATGTTCTTATGGATATCGAGCAAAAGAAAAAGAGAAAAGGACTCATGCACGTGGACAACGACATGGTGATTATCAAGTGGAGGGGCGGTAGGGAGAGGTGGAGGAGGGTATGGGGAGATAAATTGTGACAGACAGAGACATGACTTCTGGTGATGAACATAAAAGACAGTGTACAGATGGTGTGCTGTAGAAATGTGCACCTGAAACCTGTATAATCTTGTTAACCACTGTCACCCCAGTAAATTCAATAAAAAGGGGAAAAAAGAAAATATGAGCTACAGCTATACAATAGTTAATAAATTTCTTTTTAAAACAAATAAAAGAAGAAACTGCCTTGAAAGTAGTAAAAAAGCATATGTAACTAACTTTTTCACTTATGAAAATGTTATAGTCCGTTGGGTTTTGTCCTATGTCACGGTTATTTTCAGTATGAACTGCAAATTTAATGTTTTCATTCTTTAATTTATAAAGAATGTGCTGAAATTCAACTTCAGTTTCCAGAGGCTCAATTCCATAAGAAACATTTTCAAATTGCAGTATTCCTCTGTAAAGTTAAGGATAAAAAATTTAAGTGCTTTTAGTCCATTTTTAAAAATTCTTACGGAACCTAAAAAAAAAAAAGGAGAAAACACAGAACATGTTTGAGCTCAATATTTTGACCCAAATTCTTTATATTTTGAAGATGATTCTGAAGAGATAAAAGATCTCCCCCAACCCACAAAATTAACTTCCCATTTCATTTCTGTAGTTATAAAAGCAGCAGAAATTATGTGTTCAGTGCTAGTGCAGTGAATAGCATTCACAGTGATCGAGTAATTCTATCTGGTCCTCCAAATCAGTGACTTAATGAAAGCAGTATAGAAATTGGGTTTGCACTGCTTTAGGAAAAGATAATAAAAGGTTATATAGTGAGCAATTTTATTTATAAAAATAATATTTAGCAATTATTATGAAAAGACATTTATTGTTTATGCACGTAGTCTGAATAAGAAATTTAAAACATGACCTTAAAGAGTAAAATAACTTTTTTAACTATTCTTCCCTGAATCAGATAACAACAGTTCAAGTAACTACTCCCTAAAAACCAAATTTCAGATTTCCATGTAAACATTTTTTGTGGTTGTGAAACAAGGACCAATGCTACAAAACGAGAGTGAAGAATTTCCTGACATAATAGAAAACTCTTTCGGTACTAAAGAGGAAACCCTGTAGTAGAGATTTTCAGATACTGGTATTATTAGAAAAATAAGTACCATATTAATAATTATATGTTTATGTAGAATTGATTTCCTCTCTCTGAAGATGATTTTCCTTGAGAAAAAGCATGCCTCATTTATCTTTATTTTATTTTATATCTCCAAACACTAGGCTAGAAGCTGGTACATGGTTGGTATCAAAAACATTCTATGTGTTGGAAAAATAAGCTAGCTTAAATTTAGCTCCTCAAACTTGCTGTAGTCACAATGTTCAATTGTCATTTCTGTAGTTAAGAAAAAACAAGATATAGAGCAAGGACACCAGAAAATCTAAACCTCTATGGAAAGAAATTCTCTGGTCAGTGAGGAGAAGTAAAAGAAATGGCAGACAGTATAACTGAACAAGCTCCACATGGGAATTTTCTTCCAATTTCACACTTAATATCAACATAAGAAACTCAATGCAACCAAATATCATAACCACGATGTTTACATATCAACAATAAAAACTATAACCTCAGTCCCAAGCACGTGCTTAGTGTGACAATAGAATTCGGATATCCTTCGACAGATCCTTGGTAGTAGCATTGAGTCTAGAAAACAAAAATGCAATCTGGTTACTTACAAATTGGCAAAACTTTCAAACAATTTCTTATTTGATAGAATTTTCTAAATATTGTTCCAGACTACACAGTTCATATCAGCATGAATAAAGCAACATTAAGAAAACAGTCTCCCCACATTTGCCACTTTCACTATATTAACTACTCTTTTCAGATTAATATTTGGGATTATTATTTTACACCCTGCTTCCAAAGTCAATGCCATATTTTTTAATATATTTTATTGATTATATTATTACAGTGGTCCCATTTTCTGCTCTTTATTTCCCCTCCACCCTGTGCACCCCCTCCCACCCACATTCCACCCTCTCCCTGTTAGTTCATATCCATGGGTCATACACATAGGTTCTTTGGCTTCTACATTTCCTATACTATTCTTAATCTACCCCTATCTATCTTCTACCTACCATTTATGCTACTTATTCTCTGTACCTTTTCCACCTCTCTCCCCACCCACTCCTCGCTGATAACCCTCCATGTGATCTCCATTTCTGTGGTTCTGTTCCTGTTCTAGTGGTTTGCTTAGTTTGTTTTTGTTTTTATTTTAGGTTCGGTTGTTAATGATTGTGAATTTGTTGTCATTTTACTGTTCATATTTTTTATCTTTTTCTTAGATAAGTCCCTTTAACATTTCATATAATAAGGGCTTGGTGATGAGGAACTCCTTGAACTTGACCTTATCTAGGAAGCACTTTATCTGCCCTTCCATTCTAAATAATAGCTTTGCTGGATAGAGCAATCTTGGATGTAGGTCCTTGCCTTTCATGACTTGCAACAATCTTTCCAGCCCCTTCTTGCCTGTAAGGTCTCTTTTGAGAAATCAGCTGACAGTCTGATGGGAACTCCTTTGTGGGTAACTGTCTCCTTTTCTCTTGCTGCTTTTAAGATTCTCTCCTTAATTTTAATCTTGGGTAATGTAGTTATGATGTGCCTTGGTGTGTTCCTCCTTGGGTCCAACTTTTTTGGGACTCTCTGAGGTTCCTGGACTTCCTGGAAGTCCATTTCCTTTGCCAGATTGGGAAAGTATTATTTGTTCAAGTACCTTTTCCACTTGTTGCTCTTCCTCTTCTCCTTCTGGTACCCCTATAATTCAGATATTGGAATGTTTAAAGATGTCCTGGAAGCTCCTAAGCCTCTCCTCATTTTTTTTTTTTTTTTTGAATTCTTGTTTCTTCATTCTGTTCTAGTTAAATGTTTACTTCTTCCTTCTGGTCCACAGCATTAATTTGAGTCCTGGTTTCCTTCCCATCACTGTTGGTTCCCTATGCGTTTTCCTTTATTTCACTTAGCATAGCCTTCATTTTTGCATCTAATTTGCAACCATACTTGACCAATTCTGTGAGCATCCTGATTACCCATGTTTTGAACTGTGCATCTGATAGGTTGGCTAGCTCTTCATCGCTTAGTTGTATTTTTGCTGGAGCTTTTATCTGTTCTTTCATTGGGGCCATTTTTTTTTTTTTTTTTTGTCTGGGTGCACCTGTTACGTAGTGAGGGGCAGAGTCTTAGGTGTTCATCAGGGCAGAGCAACCCATGTCACTGGGTCATGGCACTGTATGTGGGGAAGGGGTCTGAGAGGAAACAATGGTGTTTGCTCTGCTCTCTGACAGATTTCAGTCACTTCCTCCACTTCCCATAATCAAATTGGGCCCTTCTGGTGCTGATTCCAGGGTGGGTGGGTTTGTGTACATTCTGGGACCCTGTGGATCTCTCCAAGGAACTCTCCTGCGAAGCTGGGAGTTTCTCCCACTGCCACTGCAACCCCAAACAGATGTTTTCAATCAGAGGTTTTGAGGCTTTATTTTCCCACACTGTAACCCTGGGTTGCGCTGTCTGTCTCACTCCCCAGTTGTTCTTCCTTGTTTATCTGCTTGTGAATGTGGGGCCACCCAGTCCGCCAGCTGCCACCTTGCCACAAGTCCTCTCCACCAGGCCTCCTGTCTCCACCCCTCCTACTGGTCTGGATGAATGTTTCTTCTTTAATTCCATGCTTGTTGGACTTCCATACAGTTTGATTTTCTATCAGTTTCAGTTGTTTTTTGTTTTTAAATTTGTTGTCGTCCTTCTTTTGGTTGTGTGAGGAGGCACAGTGTGTCTACCTACACCTCCATCTTGGCCAGAAGTCAATCCCATATTTTTGATAAAATTATTTCCCCTTGTATAAATGTAGGTCATCAATTCAAAAACAAAGACTGTTTCACCAAGCATGATATTTTCCAGTTCCATCCATGTTGTCATAAAAGGGAGGAGTTCCTTCTTTATTTCTGCTGTGCAGTATTCTATTCCATTGTGTAAATGTACCACAGTTTTTTGATCCATAATGAACAAAATAAACTAATGAACAGAATAAACTAATGAACAAAATAAAACCACAGGCATGGAAACATGGAACAGACTGAAAGTGACCAGAGGGGAGGGGGAGGAGGTAATGATGGAAACAAGAGGAAGGGACCAAAGAACATGTATGAATGACCCACAGACATGGACAACAGTGTGGGGATTGACTATGGGAGTGGGGGGTGGGATGGGCAGAGGAGAGCAAAGGGGTAAAAATTGGGACAACTGTAATGGAATAACAGTAAAAAATGATTTAAAAAATTAATAAATAAACATACATTTCTGTCTGAAACTGACAAATCAAGCATTCAGAATCTATACAAGATTTGAACAGTATGTTAATAACCTAATATAGATAGAACACTATACTTTAAAACTGTAGAATACACTTTCTTTTTAAAGAACATGGAACATTTACAAAAATAAAACCATATTCTGGCCATGAAGCACAAGAATATATTTTAAATTATTGAAATCATACAAAGTTTGGTCTCTGACCACAGTACAATTACGCTAGATATATAATCTCCAAAATTCAGTAGTGCTATAACTTTTGATAGAAATCAGTGTAAGATTTGTTAACACACTGCTCTGTGTTGGAATTAGGGGAGGAAAGAAGAAGTGAGAAAAAGAAACTGATGGTCCTAACCAATATAAATGAAGTAACATGGTGCCCAATTTAATATTTCAATACATTTTTATTATATGCTAATTATGAGCCAGGCATTTTTCTATGCATTAGGGATACATCAGTGACTAAAATGGACCAAAAACCCTACCTGGTGACAACCATGTTGCGCTGGAGAATCAAAAAATAGAGTAAGTGGATAAAATAAATGGCAGAAATTATATTTGTAACCATTATGGGAAAAAACAAAACAGGTAAGAGAGTACTAAGTGTAAGAATGCAATTTAAAATAGGGATTAGTCAAGGACTAATGGGTAATTTTGAACAAAGACCTGAAGAAATGAAGGCAAAAAAACATATGGTATTTTGGAAAAGAACAAACACCTGGATCAGAAGCAACAGAAAGTACAAAATCCTTGAAAGGAAAACATGTCTGGTATGTCTGAAGAACAGCAAGGGGAGAAATGTGATTGGAACAGGTGGAAAATAACAGGAAATGAGGTTAGACAGGTAAAGCAGACCAGACTGTGTAAAGGCTGTAGGATATTGAAATGATTTTGGTCTTTACTTTTTGAGCAATAGGTGGTCATCCTATAGAGGGTTCTGAGCAGAGAAGTGACATGGTCCAACTACATTTTAATAGGATCGATCTGGCTGCTGGCTTGAGAATTGACTGAGAAGATGGGCTGGGTGCAGAAGCAGAAAAATTATTCAAGAAGTTCTGGCAATAATCCAATTATGTGATGTTTACTTGGAAAAGAGAGGTATCAGTGGATGGAGACAGAGGAAGAGGGTGGCTTATGGATTTACAATACTGTAATTTAAAGGGTTGATTCAATACAATTTCTTCATGGATGGGATAGGGCAGCAATTCTCAATCTTCTTCATCTCCTGGCACACAAACTAATTACTAAAATTCTGCAGCACACCAAAAAATGAATATGTGTGTGTGTGTGTGTGTTTGCTAATCTGACACAAAAGAGGTGTAATTTGATTCACACCAGATGGCTATCGTTGTGTTTGCCATTGTCATATTTTTATTTGACAAGCTAAGAAGAAATGTCAGTGCCCATGACTAAATAACCAGGTACTACATGTTGTAAAAATTTTTGCAGCACACCAATTGAAAATCACTGGTATGGGAAGGCGGGGGGAGGAAAGTTTTCAATCTATGATTTTATACCCAGTAATATTTGTGTTTGCTTTTATTATGCTTTAATTTGTGTTCATTAATTCAACAAAAAAATAAATAAATAAACTAATTAATTAACAAAATGGTACCTATATTCTAAGCAGAATAGGAGGTGCTAAGTCAATCCAATTTGTCTTTAGTTTACCAAGACTTCAGAAAAGCCTAGTAATGGGAGAAATTAGGTTTAAAAAAATGGATCCCTTAAATATATCCCCTGTGAAGAGAGTTTTCTGTAAAGAAAGCATTTATTTAATGTAAAAGAAGTTTTAAAAATTTTCTAAAATATAGAACTTAAATCTTACCTGAATATTTGAAGAATGAGAATTCACAGATCCTTGATTATACAAATAAACCATAAAATTATCAGCTAAAAAAAGTCTGAATGTAAAAAAAAAAAGACAGAATTTAAAAAATTATTCTTTTTGAAACATATAAAGCAGCAGCCAGAAAGCTAACAGCCTCAGGCCAAATCTGACTTACTCTTTGTTTTTGTAAATAAAGTTTTATGGGAACATAGCTACAACCATTGATGTATGTATGGTCAATGGCTGCTTTCCTGCTACAACAGCAGAATTGAATCACTTTGACAGAGACTTATGGACCCCAAAGCCAAAAATATTTACTATCTGGACTTTTAGAGAAAAAGTTTGCCAACCTCTGATAAAGGTATTTTCTTTTGATATATATGTAATTTTATTCAAAGAAATAAAATTTTTTCAAAATAATTTTCCTATCTTAATGGACTCCTTTAAAGAAAATAAGGAAGAGAGACTACAAGATGTAGGATTATGAGAGCTGTCTCTTCTTTCACTTCTAAATTTTATTACCATGCATACATATTTCCTTTGTAATGAAGTAAAAGAGTATTGTGTAAAATTCATATTAATCTGAACATAGGTACTAAAACTAGTGTAAGTTCAACCTTCTTTGGTACCATCCTATTTTAGTTAGGCTTCCTTACCCCATGCCCACTCCTCAATCCAATGTAACAAAGCTAGACCACCCAGACTATTTCTGTTGGGAATCCTCCACTGAAACTGATCTCATGTAGGTTAATTATCTAACGGCCCTGTAGCTGTCAAACCCAAAAGGCAGTTTGAAGTCAAGTAAAACTACTCTAATGCACTTCATATTGTTGACCACATTCTCCTTCTTTAAATCATCTGATCTTCAACTTCAGTCATACCATTTCCTCCTGGTTTTCCTCTTATCTTTCCTACTTCTGTAAATCCCTTCATTGGATCCTTGCTTCTTCCCTTAAATATTTCCATGGCATTCATTTGTGGGTTGTTTTTCCTTTTCACTTTTAATATTTACCCTCACCTCTGTAGCTTTATTGTGTCCATTTTTGGTACTTCATTTATACCTACATAAAAAGATGGCTTGGACACCCACACCTCTCTTCCATGTTCTAAACTAAATCTACTTGCCAACTGGACATTACTCCTAGGATATTCCACTAGCACTTTGTATGCAACTTCTCCAAAAATGAGCCCACATTTTCCTTGGCTCAGCTCTGTCCCCCTTCTCCTTCACTGCCCCACTAAATCTCTGCCACCACTCACTGTATCCAATCTGCTAGCTAATCTTTCCCCTGCCATTTCCATATTTCTCAAAAAAAAAAATCACTACCTCTACACAATCGCAGTTCTGCTTCTCATTATTTCTCACACAAGTTATTTGCAATAACATAATTGGCATTATGCTGTCATAGTCATTATGTAGATAATTTCCCAAATTAATAGCATTTCATCTACACATGCTCTATCCATACCCTATGCTTCAGTCCCTCTCACTTTCCCTCTTAAACACTTGAAAAGTTATTTGTGTTTTTGTTCACCACATTCTTCTTCCCTTCTGTCCACAGGAATAGGTTAACTCTTCTTTAATTCAACTCATCTTTTACTCAATGCTTTCTTTGAAAGCATTCTGTTGACCTTTCTTCTTTCTCTGCCCAATGTTTTTTGGTAAGTTTTTTACACTTACTATTTTTGGTTTCTCACAATTAGACTTTCCCTAATTCCATGTAGTCTAGCTTTACACCCAAAATTTAACTGAAACTGTCCTCTTGAAAGTCACAAATTACTTCCAGCCAGCTTTTCACAACTGGGTTTCCATTAGAGAATTAAATCTTACAAAAAGTAATTTTAATTATTTTCTTAATTCTCTGAAAGATAATACATAGCTAGTACTGTTTTCCATAAATTATTCACTAGCTCCCACTCAGTGTATGATCTAATTTCTGTGTTAAAGCCCTTATTAAACATCCCTGATTGTGGACCTGCCTCCCCGATCAAATTTTAACCAATACAATCAGTTACAGACTTAGTTCTTATTCTGATATCCTCACTTGATTATACAGAGTGAGGAAAAAGTAGGTTTATAGTTGTTCATAGATTTCTATGCTATACTGTAAGCCCATCTTTGCCCCCACCCTGTATAGGTCCTGCTGGTTCCCCCACATTAAGATCATAGAAATTAATGTTCAGGTGGTAAGTCCCTGTTTTTTCTATTCCTAACCCTCCTATTCACAAAAGACCACTTGAGGCATTAGGACCAAAAATTTAATTAATTCACAGTAGAGTATCTGTTTATCTGTGACAACTAAAAGTTTATTAACAACTACATTTATTATTTAGTAGTCCATTTTAATTACAAGTAAACAAATTCATATAAATTAAATGAAATCCAAAACTAAAGAAAAAATTACCTTTGCCTCAGGTGCACAATGTATGGTTTCTCATTGATTGGAATAATATAGGATATCTGTTTCTAGAAAATCCAGGAAAACTGGGAGTGAACACAAATATAATTGAATAAGCTAAACAACAATTTTATATTACTCCCTCCAAGCAATGCTTAAAATGTCTTGATTAAAACATCTCATTCTGTGTGATTTAAAATCTGCAACATATCACAAATTTTAAAGACCAAAGGCAGCTGAATGTTTTTTAAATGAGTACAACTCTAGCATCCTGAGGTTTTAGTTACATAGATGTATTTGTTTACCAGTAGGTTTGTGAAATTGGTTCCTTGTACGGGGGAAAGTCCCTTGTCACATACCTAGATCTTTTCAGAAGTGTTGGAAATTGGCAGCTTCGGGTACTCAAAGCCTAAACTGATATTTGTCACACCCCAGGTAAAATGCAGAATATTTTATAATTGTACTTTATAAGTGATAGTCAAATGGAACCATTCAAGCCATTTTTATAGTTGTGACACACAATATAACTTAAACAAGAGCTTCTATCAAATAATCCTTCAGTAAAATGTGAATTGTTTACTGCCTATGATGAGCAAAAATGAGTATTTATCATTGGACTTACTTGAATAATTAGAATGAGATTCAATACCAACATCTTAATAGTTCAACAGATCATTTCCTCCAGTGCCGTTTTCACCCTCTGAGAGCAAGTCACACGCAGGGAGTGTGAACATTAGGGGCAGTTTATTATCCAGGCTGCCTTACCCTTAATCTGCTTACAGATGACTATTTACTAACATTGTTTTTCTTAAGAGACATGAGATAGGAAAATGAAGTGTTTGCTCTTTATTTACTAAATGATTGTAAACTCAAGTTTTTCATCAAAGTAAAATTCCATTGTCTTAATGTTAAAAAAATTTTAGTGTGTATCTATTACATAATACATTCTATTTCCACAAAAGTAAACCCAGTAAGGGATTTATACAGTATTAGAAGTCTCCATGTAACTGAAGTTCAAGCTCTTCAGAAAGAAGAGCCCACGTGCTGTGCGGTGGCGTCAACTCAGGTGGCCTCACTGTGATGACAGGACGTACCTACGTCAGTGAAGCACAGTAGGCACAAAAATTATTAACCATTTCCTAAAAGGTATTGCCTGTATTTTTCAACAGAAAATTCTTGAACAAAATTTGGTATTCTGGACTTCCGGCCAAGATGGAGGCGTAGGCAGACATACTATGCCTCCTCTTACAACCAAAATTAAGGACAACAAATATTTAGAAACAAGAAAACAACCAAAACTTATAGAAAATTGAACTGTACCGAAGTCCAACAACCAATCATCCAGACCGGTAAGAGGGGAGGAGTCGTGGCAGGAAAAAGTGGAGGTGTGGACCCGGGAACGCAAGCAGCAGCGGCTGGCAGTTCCCAGGTGCACAGGTGGTGGCTGGCAGACCCCAGGCACAGGGGGGCAACTGTGCAGACCCAGCGAGGCCGCACAAGGCAGCTGGCTGACCAGATGGTCCCACATTCGCACGCGCAGACGGTCCAGGCAGAGGGGAAGTGGTGGAAGGGACTGAATCCAGGAGAGAGCGGAGCAGGTGCCATTGTTCCCTCTCAGACCCCTCCCCCACATACAGTGTCACAACCCAGCAACTGGGCTGCCCCGCACTGAGGAGCGTCTGAGGCTCCACTCCTCACTACGTAACAGCACGCACCTGTGCGCAGATAATCCAGGTGAAGGGGAAGCAGCGGAAGGGACCGGCGTCCAGGAGAGAGCGGAACAGGCGCCATTGTTCCCTCTCAAACCCCACCCCCACCTATAGCATCACAACCCAGTGACTGGGCTGCCCTGCCCTGAGGAACAACTAAGGCTCCACCCCTCACTATGTAATAGCCGGGACCAGACTAAAAACAAAACAAAACAAAACAAAAAACCCACCAAAAATGGCTCAAACCAGAAAACAAATCACAGCCCCAGACCCAATTCCTCTAAGCCGTGAAGAGATAGCAAACCTATCAGATGCACAGCTCAAAGCACTGGTCATCAGGATGCTCACAGAATTGGTTGATTTTGCTCACAAATTAGATGAAAAAATGAAGGCTACAATACGTGAAATGAAGGAAGACGCATGGGGAACCGATAGAGATGGAAGGAAAACTGGGACTCGAATCAATGGAGTGGACCAGAAGGAAGAAACTAACAACCAAACAGAAAACGAGGAAGAAACAAAAATTCAAAAAAATGAGGAGAGGCTTAGGAACCTCCGGGACATCTTTAAACGTCCCAACATCCAAATTATAGGGGTACCAGAAGGGGAAGAAGAAGAGCAACAAGTGGAAAACTTATTTGAACCAATACTAAAGGAGAACTTCCCCAATCTGGCAAAGGAAATAGACTTCCAGGAAGTCCAGGAAGCTCAGAGAGTCCCAAAGAAGTTGGACCCAAGGAGGAACACACCCAGGCACATCAGAATTACATTAGCCAAGATTAAAATGAAGGAGAGAATTCTAGAAGCAGCAAGGGATAAGAGGACAGTCACCTACAAAGAAGTTCCCATCAGACTGTCAGCTGATTTCTCAAAAGAGACCTTCCAGGCAAGAAGGGGCTGGAAAGAAATATTTGAAATCTTGAAAAGCAGGGACCTACATCCAAAATTGCTCTATCCAGCAAAGCTGTCATTTAGAATGGAAGGGAAGATAAAGTGCTTCTCAGATAAGGTCAAGTTCAAGGAGTTCCTCATCACCAAGCCCTTATTATATGAAATGTTAAAGGGACTTACCTAAGAAAAAGAAGATAAAAAATAGGACAGTGAAAAGACAGCAAACTCACAGCTATTAAGAACCACACCTAAAACAAAAGCAAACTAAGCAAACAGCTGGAACAGGAACAGAACCACGGAAATGGAGATCATATGGAGGGTTAGCAACAGGGGCGTGGGAGGAGGAGAGAGGGGGAAAAGGTACAGAGAATAAGTAGCATAGACAGTGAGTAGAAAATAGACACGAGGAGGGCAAGAATAGTATGGGAAATGTAGAAGCTAAAGAACTTATGACACATGGACATGAACTAACGGGGGGAATGTGGGTGGAAGAGGATATGCAGGGTGGAAGGGAATGATGGGGGAGAAATGGGACAACTGTAATAGCATAATCAATAAAATATATTTTTTAAAAAATACCAATGAGAAAACGAGAAAGCAGGACACAAATTGAGTGTAAATAACTCAAAATAATATATCAGATAAAGAATTTCTATCTAGAATATATAAGCAATCTTAGACTTCAGAAATAAAGAGGAAAACAACTCAATTTAAAAGTGGGTAAAAAATTTGAATGAACATTTTACCCAAGAAGATATATTAAAAGGCTAAGAGGCTCATGAAAGATGCACATCATTTTTCATTAGGGTGATTCAGACTGAAGCCACAATGAAAAACACTACGTACCAACTAGAATAACTTTAACCCAAAATGACAGAGACATCATCAAGTGCTAACAAGTAAAAACAAAACAAAACGCAACTGGAACCCTCACCTGTGGCTTATAGGAAATGTAAATTGTGCAGCCACTATGAAAAACAGTTTGGCAGTTTCTTTAAATGTTAAGTATAAACTTAACATATGACATAGCACTTTCACTCCTAAGAATCTCCCCAAGAAAAAGAAAAATATACGCCCACACATAAATGTTCATAACAGAATTATGCATAATAGCCAAAATCTGAAAACAATCCAATGTTTATCAATGTCTGTTAAGAAATAAAAATTAATGAACTATTGATAAGTGCTGCAAAATGGACAAACCTAAGTGAAGGAAGCCCAATATATACATATCATATGTTTCCATTCATATGAAATGTCCAGAAAAGCCAAAATTATACAAACAGAAAACAAATCGGCAGTGCCAAGGGCTGAGAATGGAAGCAGAGAAACACTGCGGAGAGGCATGAAGGAACTTCTTAAGACAACAGAAATGTTCTAAAGCTGGATTGAGGTAATATCCACCTAATTCTCTTTGTGTACTAAGAATTGTTGAGTTGTATACATTCACAATGGTGAATTCTGGGGTGGGCAAACTATACCTTAATAAGAGTGCTAAAAAGAAAGTGTTATCAAAACACTGACTACTTATAAGTAAGGCTTGATTTATTTTTTTATCTCCTAAGACACTTTGTATATTTTTTATATCCTAAGATACTTAGCATATAGCTATGCACAGAAGTCCAGAGAAATATTTCTTAAATAAATTGATGAATAAGATAAAGTATCTCCCTTTCTAACAAAAATAATAGAATACAGGGCTTCTCTCTGAGAACTAGTAGATGCTCAGGTAAAGAGTAAGGAAGGAGGCTTTATTTAAAAAAAGATTCTCCTTAACCTTTTTTGGAGAAAATTATTCTCTTCATATGAACCATCTAGATATCACTCAGATAAGACCCTGATTCTTCTACATTATTTTCTGTATTTGAACTTTTAATAGTTTCACCATGAGGAAATGACAAACATTAAACAAAACAGAACGTTCTAAGGTACATATTTGCTTTTGCCATCAAAACTTTAAATTCCTTATTAGAAGTAAAACTGGGAACTTACGTTCATACTATAATAGGATTGATATATTCATTGCTATATGATAAAAATAAGAAATTTCATATAATAATATTGATTGTAAAAATATATCTTACATTTTCTAGTTCTGAATTATCACTTGTATTTGTTTGGATTTTCTCTGGAAATACAATCTGGACAGATGAATTTTGAGAACCTGAAGAAATAAAATACAGTTAATAACTGTGTCTTAAACCTGACTAAATATTTGTTCAGGGTCTTTCATAAGATTCACTTATGCAAATATAAGTTATCACTGTATACTCCTATAAAAATCTTTGAAACAATTTAAAAACAGACACAATAGTTATAATACATCATAAAAAACACAGGGGGAAGTATCAACTTCCACAAAATTTGCTGTTCCTTAACAAAACAGAATAAACCAAAAATAATCATAGATAAACCTCAAGAAAATTTTCCTGAATTAAAAGACTTGAAACAATAGGCTGGAGAGTACACTGTATTACAGTAAAATCCAATAAACATTAATTAAAACTGAGATTATTCTACTTAAATTATTGGCTATCTAAGACAAAGAAATAATCCTATGAGCATGTTAGCAAAAGGAAAAAGAAAATCATACTGGGGACAGGGAGAAAAACAGGCTGGCTTGTGAATTCTTTAAAACAGTATTCAATGTTAAAAAAACTGAATAATAATGCCTTTTTAAAATCTTCATGAAAAAAGTATGGAACCAGGAATATTTTACCCAGAAAAATTGTTATTGAAACATGGAGGCAAAAGACAGATGTCTACAAGCAAAAACTTAAGAGTACAATATAGCTTACACGTGCCATCGTGAAAGGCAGATGAACTTCTCCCAATAAAGATAAAAACAGAGTTGAGGAAAAAGGCCTAGTAGTAGTGAGCATTAAATAAACTTAAATATAGAATAAAGGTGAAAGCAACTATGGAAATTGTAGTTATTCAATTAAATGCAAACATTATAAACTATGATTACATAGGCAGAATAATATATAAAATAATGTCACAAAGTATAGCAGAAGAAGAGGAATACCATATGTGCATACTGATTTCCTCAAATTTATTGCACTGTGGGAAAAAAAATATGACTTAAAGCTGAAAATTGAGTGGTAGAAGTAGAAACCTATTATTTAGTGATATAAAGGTATAGAAGAATTAAAACCACAGCCCTGTAATAAAGGGGAGAACAGGAGGTAGGAGAAAGTAGTAAAATACTAAATTTCCTAATCAAAATGAGGAATCACGTTACTTCTTCCTAAATAAAGGATTAAATCTGTTATATAAAATAGATTATAAATATTCCAAATTAAGGAACGAGAGCATACACAAGGCACCCAAAAAATAAATTGTCACAGATTTTTATGGCAAAAGACTTTACCAAAACAGAAGCATGAGATCAATAAAGTATGACATAAATAAGAAGCATAGAGATTAAAAATCTGTCATATCAATAAATGTAAGTAGTTTTTGTACATGAGTCCTTTATACTTGTTGCTCTAAACCGTTCCTCTTTTCCCCTGAAATTCCCTCCCCTTCCCCTCTGGTTACTGTCAGATTGTTCTCAATTTCAGTGTCTTTGTTTATATTATGCTTGTTTGTTTGTTTTGTTGATTAGATTACTGTTAAAGGTGAGATCATATGGTATTTGTCTTTCACTGCCTGGCTTATTTCGCTTAGCATGATGCTCTCCAATTCCATCCATGCTGCAAGTATAAAGGACTCATGGACAAAAACTATGGGGGGTGGAAATGGGAGGAAGGTGGGGAGGGCTGGGGTGGTGGGCTGGGGGTGGGGTAAAAGACAGAAAACTGTACAATATCAACAATTAAAAAATACTGATTAAAAAAATCTTTAAAAAAATAAAAATAATAAAAATAAAAAAATAAAAAAAATAAATGTAAGTAGGATGAACTGATCAATTAGAAGAAAAATCCTCAGATTGGATCCACAAAATGAAAACCCAATTACTAAGCCTTCTGTGGAATAACGAATACTGGATCTAAGCTAATGGTAATTTTTGAAGGCCTAAAAAATGTATGCTTACCAGAAAAAGTCAGGTGATTAATGCTCAAATCTACGAGTGCACTCATAGGTCTACAAGCTAACCCTAACACAATTTGAACTAGAAATAATCAGTAACTTGTTCAACCCCCATACCTAACCCACAGGGTGAGAATTATTATGGTAGGAAGGGCCAGAGAGAAAACTCTGAATATCATTTTCACCATCACCAAAAAATTAAACCAAAAGTCCTTCTGAATCCAGAAAAGTAGTCCCACCATGGAGTCCAATGAATAAATGGACTAAGAAGCAAAACAGAGACAGACTTGAAGACAGAGAGCAGGCTGACAGCTGTGGTGGGGGCTGGGGAGCAGGTTAGGGGGTGGAGGCATTGAGCTGAAAAGCAAAAGGACTCATGGACATAGACAGCAGTCTGGTGATGGTGGTTGGAGGGGTGAGGTGGAAGAGGGTATAAGAGGGATAAATGGTAATGGGAAAAAATACAAAAAAAGTGATTCAATAAAATAAAAAAAGAAAAGAAATACACAAGGCAGTAATCCCTATTGCATTCCCATTTTATTTGTTTGCTCTGGGCAAATGAGACAATAGAGAATAGTTGTTTTAAGTTTAATCAGGTGATGATTAAAATAACTAATATTGTTCAAAATATGGTCTCTTTAGGGAAGCAAATCAACAGTGGCATTGGCACCTGTATGTAGCCATGGGTAGAAAAAGGTGTTTTTCTCTATCCCAACAAGCAGAGAATTGCAGCAGCAAGTTTGCATTATCCTTGGTTGGCAGTGATAGCATTATACCTTCGCTACCCACATTGCCTCAGGTGTTCGTCATCTCTAGTTCTACTTCTATTGAGACTCTACACAGATCACACTCTGCAGCAGATAGAATAATCCTCCCAAAAATGTCCTTGTCCTAATCCCAAGAACCCATGAATATGTTACGTTATTTGGCAAATTGTAATTGAGAATTAATGTTGCTTATCAGCTGAACTTAAAATGCAGAGATTATCCTGGATTAATTGTGGTTATAATTTAATCACAAGGAAATCTTAAAAATAGAAGAGGGGAAACTGAAGAGAGAATCAGAGATGGCAGTATAAAAAGAACTCAGCCCAATGCTCTTGGCTTTAAAGACGGAGGAAAGGGGACACAAGACAAGGAATGCAAACAGCCGTTAGAATTTGGGAAGGGCAAAGAAACAGGTCGTCTACCACAGCCTCCAGAAGGAAGAGAGCAATGTGAACCCCTTGATTTTAGCCCAATGAGACCCATTTTACAGAACTGTAAGATAATAAATTTGTTATAGCAACAACAGGAAATTAAAATAACATCTAAGAGGAAATCATTCTGGAGACTACATTCATAACATCATGCCTACAAGACCTGAACTAGCAAGTGTATGAGATGCGTTGGCAAGAAGCAGGTGTGCCAAAGTCTTGATTAAATACTCCATGCACAAGAAAAATCCACCTATAATGGCCTAGTAGTCTAGAGACACTAGAAAATAACCTCTATAGAAAATGGTGAGAGGCATTTGGATTTTGGAGGCAACATACATAACATATGGCTGTGTTGCTTTGACCATTTTACTGAAAAATCATAGGCTGCCAGCTTTGTGAGATGCCAAAGTAAAAGAAAACTCCTCAGCTGACCGAGGCTTCTGTGCAAGCAGCTCTAATGTTTTTCATTTAAGGCCAGGAAAAAACTACAGTGCACTAAGGATCTGTGGCAAATGTAAATCTGAGTACAGCCTGTGTTAAGCCCCACTAGGAGAATGTCAGTAAAGGCTCCTGAGGTTCTGAAGCAAAGACATGTCCTCACTGGCATATACAGTGGTTTAAATCATGATTCCCCCACCACCACCACCACCACAAAAGATATGTCCACTCAGAACCTGTGGATGCAACCTTATTTGGAAAACAGAACCTTTGAAAGGTATTATTAGCTAAAGATTTGAGGTGAGACCATTCCAGATTAGGGTGGACCCTAAATCCAATGACATGTGTCCTCTAAGTAAGAGAAGGGGAGAAGAACAGAGGAGACAGCCATATGAAGACAGACACAGATACTAGACTAATATGTGCACAAGAAATACTAAGGATTTCTGGCAGTCCTCAGAATCCAGGAAAGAGAAATGAAAGAGATTATTTGTCATAGTTTCCAAAAGAAATCAGTAACTTGATTTTGGATTGCTGGCCTCCAGAATTGCAAAGAAATAATTTCTATAGTTAATGGTATACTTTTTCATGGTAGCCGCAAGATATTAATATAACTATATTTATTTTATGCAAGTTTCTAGCTCACAGCTGGGCTCTGATAGAGGCTAAAATTCAGACCATGATTCTACAGGATCTTGCAACCTGAGCTCCTCTTCCAAGATTGACATAATCAGGCACTACTGGCTTCTAAGTTCACTGTGCATCAGAAAAGATGCAAGAGGGATACATACACTTAATTGCCTTGATCCAAAATTGACACATCTCTTCTTCTCAACTCCACGAGCAAGAGCTAATTGACCCAATTTAATGGAAAAAGGCCAAGTAATGTAGACAAAAACATAGATACTAAGTGAGCACCAGGGGCTTTGTCACATAAAATGGGGAAGTGTGTTTACAATAAATATTAATCAAAGAGGAGTTGATGTAGTAATGTTAACATTAGCACAGATAGAATTTAACAGCTGAAAGTATTATTGGGAATAAATAATGGCAGGCCACAGTTAATAAAAATAAATCAAAATGAATTTTAAAAAGTTGAAACCCTACCTCACACCATATACAAAAATTAACTCAAAATGGATCACTGAATACTGTTCCAAGTTGGTACCACTGAGCTGCACCTGATCTGCAGCTATCCCAGCTGTCCACCTGCTGGGCTCTGGAATGCCCATGGACTTCAGTGGTCCAGGCCCTTGAGCCTGCAGGAAGTGAAAAAGAGACCACAACACCCACTGCTCGTCAAATATGCTGGGGCAGAGGTTGATGAGCCAGGCAAAGTGCTGATACCTACCCATGTTAAAAAACAGCCCACTAGTATTGCATGGGATGGCCTTGATCCAGGTAAACCCTTACACCTCGGTCTTGACAGACCCAGATACTCCCAGTAGGACCCCAAATATAGGAGATGGCACCATTTTCTGGTGGTACGATTACATGGGCTCTGGGCCTCCAAGGGCACATGCCTTCACCTCCATGTCTGGCTGGTTTATGAGTACAACAGGCTGCTGAAGTGTGAAGAACCCATTCTCAGCAACAAATCTGGAGACCACCATCAAAAATTCAAGGCGTTATCATTCTGCAGGAAGTAGGAGCTTGGGTCACCGGTGGCTGGCACATGTTATGCGGCAGAATTGAGTGGCTATGCCCAAGCTCTATGAGCAACTGTCTGGGAAGTAATGGAAAGCCAGGAGACAGAAATCACCCTGGGAGCTCCAAACAGAGTTCTCAAGTTCAGTGATACACGTAGATTTCTCCTCTTTCCTGTTCCCATTCAGGCCTTCCCTTTTCAGGCGAGGCCTGAACAGATAGGGATTTAGGGTGACTTCTTTCTAGCTATCCTTTATATTGTACAGGGTCACAGATCCTGTTTTATGTTTGGATAAAATTTTTAACTCCACTTTGGGGAATATTTTGGTACTATGATGGGGTCATCAGTTGTTAATATAAGAATAGTGCCACTCTGGCTCCTTTTATTTTTAACCCTCACCCAAAGACATGCTTATTGATTTTTTTTAGAGAGAGAGAGGGGAAGAGAAGGAGAAAAAGAGAAAGAGAAACATGATATGAGAGAGAGACATCAATGGGTTGCCTCTTGTAATTGCTCCAACTGGGACAGAACCCACAACCTAGGCCTATGCCCTCACCAGAAATCAAACCCGTGAAGTTTCTCATTGATAACATAATAAGAACAGTTTGTACAACATTGATGTAACCTGGCGGCCAAGGAGAGTGGACTGAAATGAGCATGCATGACCAATAATGACTTCAGTGGGGGCTGTACTAGTCAGTGGGGGGCAGCGGACGCCATTGAGTGAGCATGTGTACTGTGTGGCCATTACATTCAAAATAACTGAGAGAAAAATAACTGAGCAAGTAGACCAATGAATCTGCATCAAATTTTGAATTAAGCCTGAACATTCCTCTGTGGAAACTATTTGGATGATTCAGAAGACCACAGCTACAGGAAAATGGTGACTGGCAGCTTCATCGCAATAAGGTCACTCATGCATCACATCTCATGCACAGTTTTTAGTGAAACATCAAATCATCCAAGTGACTCAGCCCCGCTACAGCCCAGATTTGGTACCCTGCAACTTTGGGCTTTTCCCAAACTAAAATCACCTTTGAAAGGGAAGAGATTTCAGACCATTGATGAGATTTGGGAAAAATACAATGGAGCAGCTGATGGCAATTGGGAGAACTGTGAGGTTCCAGGGTGCCTACTTTGAAGGGGACTGAGGTATCATTGTCCTATGTACAACATATCTTGTATCTTCTTCAATAAATGTCTCTATTTTTCATATTACATGGCTGGATACCTTCTGGACTAGACCTCATATATTGTCTTAGTGCCAGGGATTAATTGAGGCTTAAAAGAAAAGCAGCCAACTAGTCCAGTAGTGTTTTCAGAGCACACTCCCAGGAGATGAAGACCTGCTCCACAACTGACATCCCCGAGATTTTCTCCATTGGAAAAGAAATCTCTTTGATTTCTCCATAAGAATGCTCTACAACCCAGGGGGAGGGACCTTACCAGCCGAACTTAGAGGCACTGATTCCTGGACTTGTGTTTCTCATTTGAAGAAAGCTCCAACATCTACATGGCAATCTGCCCCTGTTGGAGACCTAAAGCTCAACATTTCCAAGAAGCAGAAGCAGCAAACACCATATGAATGGACAGCTTTCCTAAGCTTCTGGACCAGGCAGATACAACCTCATGCTTTTTCCTCTGCACAGTTTGTCAAAAGAACCTTTTATCCACTTTTCTATGTGCTAAAAGAACTTGACAATATGTAATTTATGGTGGTAAGACCTTGTAATTCGGAAAAACTGCTATTCTTATATTCTTACATGCTATTCTTATAACCTTCAGCTCATCAACTTTTATTTCACTTAGAACTCATATGTTAACTAGTATACCAGCCACCTTTCTTGAGTTCTTACAATGGCTCCTATTAATAATCTTAGCTCTTGATTTGGCCTCTTTTTGTAACCTATATGCTAAAAATTACACTTTATTACACCTTTTTGTTCCTACCCTACAGCAGCTTTCTGAATCTGAAAATCTCACGGGCTTTTGGATCTGTGCTACAGCAAAGCATGCTCTTGAGGTTCCTGAGCTGGCGGCCTGATCTCTATCCCTAAAGGGATGAAAAAACTTGTCTGGTAAGGTTCTGTTTTTGCTTCTATGAAACACATATTCCCTTCCCTCTGGAAAACATGCCCCAGAGATAACTACCTTCCATTGGGACCTCCTTGCTCATAAAGGTATATAACCCTTACTCAGATTTAGGCATTGACTAGTAACCTTTCCTTATGTTTGAAAAATATGAATGTTCCTGGTAAAACATTAAGTTAACTTCCATTAAATGCCTATAACTATATGCTCTTATATGATTCAAAAGTGAGTTCATGCACAGAATGAAGAAAACAAGAATGCAAAAAAATGAGGAGAGTGTTAAAAACCTCTGGGACAACTTTAAACATACCAACATCCGAATCATAGGGGTGCCAGAAGGAGAAGAGGAAGAGCAAGATATTGAAAACTTATTTGAAAAAATAATGAAGGAAAACTTCCCCCCAATCTGGTGAAGGAAATAGACTTCCAGGAAGTCCAGGAAGCCCAGACAGTCCCAAAGAAATTGGACCCAAGGAGGAACACACCAAGACACATCATCATTAAGTTACCCAAGATTAAAAATAAAGAGCAATCTTAAAAGCAGCAAGAGAAAAAGAGAGAGTTACCTACAAAGGAGTTCTCATAAGGTTATTAGCTGATTTCTCAAAAGAAACCTTACAGGCAAGAAGGGACTGGAAAGAAGTATTTGAAGTCATGAAAGGCAAGGACCTACATCCAAGATCACTCTATTACAGCAAAGCTATCATTTAGAATGGAAAGGCAGATAAAGTACTTCCCAGTTAAGGTCAAGTTAAAGGAGTTCATCATCACCAAGGCATTATTATATGAAATGTTAAAGGGACTTATCTAAGAAACAGAAGATCAAAAATTATAATTAGTGGGACTTCCGGCCAAGATGGAGGCGTAGGCGGACACACTGTGCCTCCTCTCACAACCAAAATTAAGGACAACAAATATTTAGAAACAAGAAAACAACCAGAACTTATAGAAAATTGAACTGTACGGAAGTCCAACAACCATTCATCCAGACCGGTAAGAGGGGCGGAGTCGCGGTAGGAAAAAGTGGAGGTACGGACCCAGGAAAGCAAGTAGCAGCGGCTGGCAGTTCCCAGGTGCACGGGCGGTGGCTGGCAGTCCTCGGGCGCCCAGGCGGCAGCTGGTGGACCCCGGGCACAGGGGGGCAACTGTGAAGACCCAGTGAGGACGCACAGGGAGGCTGGCTGTCCAGGGGATCCCGCATTCGCGCACGCAGACGGTCCAGGCAGAGGGGAAGTGGCGGAAGGGACTGAATTCAGGAGAGAGTGGAGCAGGCACCATTGTTCCCTCTCAGACCCCGCCCCCACATACAGGTCACAACCCAGCGACTGGGCTGCCCCATACTGGGGAGCGCCTGAGGCTCCACCCCTCACTACGTAACAGCACGCGCGCGTGCGCAGATAATCCAGGCGAAGGGGAAGCAGCAGAAGGGACCGGAGTCCAGAAAAGAGTGGAACAGGCGCCATTCTTCCCTCTCGGACCCCGCCCCCACCTATAGCGTCACAACCCAGCGACTGGGCTGCTCCGCCCTGAGGAAAACCTAAGGCTCCACCCCTCTACGTAATAGCTGCGACCAGACTAAAACCAAAACAACAACAACAAAAAAAAAACCCACCAAAAATGGCTCAAACTGGAGAAAAAATGAAAACCCCAGAGTCAATTCCTCTAAGCAACGAAGAGATAGCCAACCTATCAGATGCACAGTTCAAAGCACTGGTCATCAAAATGCTCACAGAATTGGTTGATTTTGCTCACAAATTAGATGAAAAAATGCAGGCTACAATATGTGAAATGAAGGAAGACGCATGGGGAACCGATAGAGATGGAAGGAAAACTGGGACTCAAATCAATGGAGTGGACCAGAAGGAAGAAACTAACAACCAAACAGAAAACGAGGAAGAAACAAGAATTCAAAAAAAAGAGGAGAGGCTTAGGAACTTCCAGGACATCGTTAAACGTCCCAACATCCGAATTATAGGGGTCCCAGAAGGGGAAGAAGAGCAACAAGTAGAAAACTTATTTGAACAAATAATAAAGGAGAACTTCCCCAATATGGCAAAGGAAATAGACTACCAGGATGTTCAGGAAGCTCAGAGAGTCCCAAAGAAGTTGGGTCCAAGGAGGAACACATCAAAGCACATTGTAATTACATTAGCCAAGATTAAAATGAAGCAGAGAATTCTAGAAGCAGCAAGGGATAAGGGGACAGTCACCTACAAGGGAGTTCCCATCAGACTGTCAGCTGATTTCTCAAAAGAGACCTTCCAGGCAAGAAGGGGCTGGAAAGAAATATTTGAAATCTTGAAAAGCAGGGACCTACATCCAAAATTGCTCTATCCAGCAAAGCTGTCATTTAGAATGGAAGGACAGATAAAGCGCTTCTCAGATAAGGTCAAGTTCAAGGAGTTCATCATCACCAAGCTCTTATTATATGAAATGTTAAAGGGACTTATCTAAGAAAAAGAAGATAAAAAATATGACAATGAAAAGACAGCAAACTCACAGCTATTAAGAACCACACCTAAAACAAAAGCAAACTAAGCAAACAGCTAGAACAGGAACAGAACCACAGAAATGGAGATCATATGGAGGGTTAGCAACAGGGGCATGGGAGGAGGAGAGGTGGGGAAGGTACAGAGAATGAGTAGCATAGATAGTGGGTAGCAAATAGACAGGGGCAGGGTAAGAATAGTATGGGAAATGTAGAAGCTAAAGAACTTATGACACAAGGACATGAACTAAAAGGGGGAATGTGGGTGGGAGAGGGTGTGCAGGGTGGGGGGAATGATGGGGGAGAAACGGGACAACTGTAATAACAATCAATAAAATATATTAAAAAAAAACAAAAATTATAATTAGTAAAATGACTACAAACTCACAACTATCTACCACTGAAACTAAAAACTAAAACTAAGCGAACAACTAGAACAGGAACAGAATCACAGAAATGGAGATCACATGAAGGATTATCAGTAGGGAGAGGAGGGGAATGGGGGAAAAGGTACAGTGAAAAAGAAGCATAATTGGTAGGTAGAAAATAGTCAGGGGGAGGTCAAGAATAGTACAGGAAATGGAGAAGCCAAAGAACTTATATGTACAACCCATGGACAGGAACTAAAGTGGGGCTGGGGGGAAATACTGGAGATAGGGGGTGCAGGGAAGAGGGAGAGAAAGGGGAGAAAAAATGGGACAACTGTAATAACATAATCAATAAAATATATTTTAAAAAATAAATAAATTTAAAAAATAATGAAGGATAGCCCCATAAACAATTTTAAAAAATAAAATAAATAAATAAAAAGTGAGTTCATGCAGTGTTGGAGTCTGCATGACTACAATGTAACCTCTCATAACACGTCCCTATGGAAGGGCAACGAGATCTATAATGGAACTGGATATTGGGAAGATGTGCCTCCCCTGAATGAAACAACGTGGGGAATGGTGGAAACTAAATTCTACCTGCCTTTTTCCTGGAAGTTCCCCACTTCTGAACCAAAATTTGACTCACAATAATCAAATTCATTTGTTGCTTCAAATATTATCTTGTATTGCAAGGCAAATTAACACTGTATGCAAGACAAGTGTTGAAACAAATGACAGCTAAGGAAAGTCAGTTTTTTGGGGAGTTTGAGTGCAGTTCAAGAAGTTTCTTGGGTGCCTTGGAGTGCAAGAAATTTTGAGGTAGTTTGATGACGTGCATGACAGGCCTGCAAGAAAGGCCAAACACCAATTCAGAGGGGAAGGGATTTGTTCTTGAGCTTATTGATATCCTCTCTCCCGCGTCACTTCTAAGGCCGGACGTCCAAACACTGCCTAGCTTCCAGGATGACAGGGCAAACAAAACCAAAAAGCATGTAAGGCCCCCAGCTTTGGGGGGTTAGGCCCCAGTCTGACTTGGACGGAAGCTGGTGTGCGTTGAAAGAAAACCCTTCCTCCGCCCCAGACCAGAATAACAGGGTCTCCACTGGCTTACTGGATCCGGACGCGAGCAATCCACAGAGACCAGCAAAGAGTATCATTAGGCGGAACATGCTGGTGTCCTCAGCTCCGGGCGACTACTGAGCGCGCAGCCGTTGGTTGGCTCGAAAAGCGCCGCACCCGACCGCAGGGGGCGCGCGGAGCCCAGGTCCCGCACGCTCCGGAGCGGCGTTCTCGCGAGGCCGTGGCGGTTGGGGCTTTGCGCCCCGCAGGTGTGCCGCCCTGTCATCAGCCCACGCCTGAGCCCAATCCCGCTCCCTTCCCCGCGGCCCGCCCTACCGCGCGGCCGTTATCCTCTGAAGTTACCCACCGGAGCCGCTCCCTCCCTCCTGTCGTCCTGCAAATCTGTCTCTTGCTGTTGATCCCTGGACCTAGAAGAGCTAACACGTTCATTACGCGTTTTATATCAGACACACCCAGGTGCTTGAAAAGACGAACGTTAATATTTTCTGAAATTAAAACTATACACTAGATGATTGGATAAAGATATGGTACATATACAATGGACCGCTACTCAGCCGTAAGAAAAGATAGAATATTGCTATTTGCGACAATGGATGGATCTTGAAAATATCATAGTAAGCGAAATATCAGAAAAAGCTAACCGTACGATTTCACTCATGTGAGAGATATAAAACAACGCAATAAATGAGCAAACAAGAAAAACAAAAACTCCTAGACACAAACAACAGTATGATGGTTATCAGAGGGAAGAGAGCGGAAGGGCAGTAAGGGATAAAGGGAGTCAAATATATGATAACGGAAGATTTGACTTCAGGTGCTGGGCACCCAATCCAATGTACAGATGATGCATCATAGAATACACTTGAAACCCATGTAATCTCTTAATCATTGTCACCCCAATAAATTTAATTTTTTAATTAAATGGAAATAAGAAAAATATGCAAACACACACACAAATATACACAGACTTACTAAAGCAAGGTTTCTAAAAGAACAAAAATTAGCTGGATGGTTTCTTAACTGGATTCCAAAAATGGAGAAAGTGAGTAGATTTTGATGTCTTTGGAAAGAGCCTGCTATGGTTTGTTTGTTTTTCCCTACCTATCCAAACGCACTTTCTAACCAGACTCTATCTACTATTCCTTCCAATCAATCTGGGTCTCCACAGGGCCTTGGCTAAAATTCACACTTGGGATCCTCTTGTTCAGTAATTTCTCAGTACAACTAACATTCATTCATGCAGTGAATGAGATGGACAAGATTCTTGTCCAGTTACAGCATGTTCCAGTAGAAAATTCTAGTCAAAACAGTGTTCAACATTTTCTACATTCCAACCCAGGCTGCCACCTCTTTTCTCCCACCCGCCGCGCTTTGGCCACCTTGACCTCCGGTCTTTCCCGAATGAACATCGCCTTACTGTTCACTTAGACTGCAATGCCTCCTCCCTCTCAGCCTCACCCCAGTCTCCACCTATATACACTATCTTTTAATTCTTTTTAAATCCCAAAGAATGAATTATCATACTACTTAATGGAAAAGTAGTCACACAAAATAAAAGGCAGGGCAGAGGGAGTGGGGTTACGAAAAAAGCTCACTTAGGGAATCATCACATCTACTCCGACATTTCAGATGCAACTTTATGGATGCATAGGTTTTAAACAGGGCAATCTAAACCCAGAAAGAACAGCATGAGCTAAAACAAGGCAACAAAAACACACATCTAGTTCATATCTCAACAGGAACAGCCAATGCTACACTAACACTACTTTCAGAATTGCTGAGGTAAAAATCTGGTCTTGTTTCACAGCATTAGAATTCTAGTAAATGCTTCAACTTGCCAATTTTGAATATATTTCTAGTTATTTCTTTGGTTTTTCCCCTCTCCTCAACCTTTAATAAATCTTTAATAGAGCAGATTTTAAATTAATCTTATTAGTGTGCACGGCTCTCTCCATTACAGGAGGCAATTCCATCCAGAACTTAAATATCACACTGCCTACTATAGTAGCTGCATGATGGTAGAATTTCAGTAAATATTTCTGAAACTTAATAAAAGCTGAACCACTTGACACCAGTCAGAATGGCCCTCATAAACAAAGCAACAAACAGCAAGTGTTGGAGAAGTTGTGGAGAAAAGGGGACCCTAGTGCACTGTTGGTGGGATTGCAGATTGGTACAACCACTATGGAAAACAGTATGGAATTTTCTAAGAAAACTAAAAATGGATCTACCTTTTGACCCAGCAATTCCACTGCTTGGATTATATCCTAAGAATCCTGAAACACCAATCCAAAAGAATCTATGCACCCCTATGTTCATAGCAGCACAATTTACAATAGCCAAGTGCTGGAAGCAACCTAGGTGCCCATCAGTTAATGAATGGATCAAAAAACTGTGGTACATTTACACAATGGAATTCTATGCAGCAGAAAGAAAGAAGGAGCTCCTACCATTTGCGACAGCATGGAAGGAATTGGAGAGTATCATGCTAAGCGAAATAAGCCAGGCAGTGAAAGACAAATACCATATGATCTCACCTTTAACAGGAAGCTAATCAACAAAACAAACAAACAAGCATAATATAAACAAAGACACTGAATTTGAGAACAGTCTGACAGTGTCCAGAGGGGGAGGGGAGGGAATTTCAGGGGAAAAGGGGAACGGTTTAGAGCAACAAGTATAAAGGACTCATGGACAAAAACTATGGGGGGTGGAAATGGGAGGAAGGTGGGGAGGGCTGGGGTGGTGGGCTGGGGCGGGGTAAAAGACAGAAAACTGTACAATATCAACAATTAAAAAATACTGATTAAAAAAATAAAAATAAAAAAAAATAAAAGCTGACTTGTGCTTGGAAACCCTGCATTGTGCTTTACTATATTGTTAGAGACCTAGGCATTTGCTTGATAGGAAAGGAAAATGCAATACCCTGAACAAGGTAAGTTTGTGAACACACAGTCAAACAGTTATACCCAAGTTAGATATAATTTATCCTCAATTATTAAGACATCTTCAGCAGATGGCAAGGAAGCCCTTTAATATTTTCAAAGTTTAAAGTGGAATCTATGACCATAAAATTTAACAATTTTTAATAACAATTCAAGATAAATCAAAGACAAACCAAAGTCAAAAGCATATAAATTTGTAAATATATATGAAAGTAAAAGAACTGAAACTGATTAGTCTTTTAGAAAAACCTTCTAAATATTTAAAGATTCAAAGAATTACTTCATTCTGAGAAAAGTTTTAAATTACATAGTCAATATATTACCAACTGTAAAATTCTAGTGATATGAATTATAACTGTAAGTCAAATGACTGAAAGACAAATACTTTAGTTTTATACGAATTCATTGAGATATTTAAATTGAAATGAAGATTCTTCATTTGGAATTATTTATAACTTTTAATGTATATCTGATTGTTAAAACAATGTACCATCTTCAGAGCACTGAAATATCTTTTTCAAAACTAATCTTTTCCTTTAATAACAAAAAGTCATTGTGTACAATATGACAGAATTGTAAAAAAATTCGTGAAATATCTGTAAAAGTTTGACTAGTAGTTTTATCCAGTATAATGTTTTTTTGTAAGATTTTATTTATTTTTAGAGACAGGGGAAGGGAGTAAGAAAGAGAGAGAGAAAAACATCAATGTGTGGTTGCCTCTCTCCTGCCACCAACTGGGACCTGGCCCACAACCCAGGCATGTGCCTGACTGGGAATTGAACCTGTGACCCTTTGGTTCACAGGGGAGCACTCAATCCACTGAGCCACACCAGCTAGAGCATAATGTTTTAATTAATAAAGTTATAAATAACTAAGTAGGAAGTACTAGGCAACACAAAACAGAATTTCAAGTATTTTATTTATTGTAAATGTTATATTTGCATATGTATATATACACAAACCAAAATTTTTGGAAAAACTAATGAAATTCAGTTACTAAACCTATTATTAAACTTTATTATGAAAGGTTATGTAAAATTTTTAAGTGCTTAAAATTTTACTATCGATACCATTGCTTCCATAGTAAATTTCTTTTTTAACACAGTTGGGATGATACCTCACAGACACCACATAGCGTTTTCGCACTTATCTAAGAAAATCTTTTCGTCTTTCCTCTTTCCAACCTAATTTCTTTGAAAAAGTGTCAATAGAAGACATGTTCCAGCACACCTTAATAAATGTAAACATTCTAAATTATATTAATAGCAAGCTTTGAAGTTTCAGATTTTAAACTTAGTTAAAGTGCTCATGAAATTTTCAAGTGGTTTCATAACAGCTCCACTGATTGAAGATATAATTGCTCCTGCTTTATTACAGCCATGAATCAACAGCATATCTGATTAGTTCTATTAAATATGTAGTACCTTAAAGTTTATACTTTATTAAAATAATGCTATTGTAAAAGGATGTCATGTTTTAACATGATTCACAATAGAATTCTATTATTAAATTAACCTTTTTAATATTCATTATCCATAGATAGATCCATAGACTCTATTATCCATAGAGTCCATAGAATCATTTATCCACAGAACGATCATAAAAATAAAAGATAATAACTGTGTGTGAATACACACATATACACTTTTAGTGTATTTTGTACTTAAAAAGTAATATTATAACATCTTAAATGTGGGTTTTGTGCATTCTTCTGAAGACAGAACAAATGTCTATTCAAGATCCTAGCATATGGTGATTATTAGTCTGTGCAAGATGAAAAATATTAGATATTATTGGCAGTTAATTAGTTTTCACAGGTATTAGATTATCACATGTTCAACCTGAAACTATAGTAATAATAACTAAGGTCAAAATTCATAGTTACATTTAAGCACACAACAACAAATCTTAAACCAATACAGTTAATTTGAGAATCATTACAGTAACATGTTCAAAATAACAATCCATGTTAGGTGCATTAACTTCACAGATGACTGAATAAGACTTATTCAGTGATGGAAATGAAAATGTTATTCTAAATTCCCTGATTTCATTGAATTTCTTATATTTCGCAATTCCCACTATGCATTTTCTGCTTTTCTGTGTTAGTAAAAGTTTGTTTTGTGGTGTTTTGCTTTCTATTCATAGTTGCAGCAGGAAGAAAGGATTTTCAAGAAAATATCAAGAAAAAAAAGTATTATCTCAGTTCCCTGAAGATGTCTGAAGGAGGAAAGGGAAAACAATCAAGTGAGGGAATTATATAAAGGCGGTGCAGGAGCAGGACGAGCAGGAATTAAATTTCCCTGAGATGATATTTTCGGTTGTGGTGGAGGGGGCCTGTGAGAGGAAAAAACACAATCAATCATGTGTTTCAGCTGAATGGAACAATGCTACATACATTGCAAGCCCAACATATCACCTCCCTGAACATCGTTCACCATTCTTAAGCGTATGTTTATTCCAAGATTATTACTAACCTGATGTGCAATGGTTAAAGAAAGTCTACAGTGGAGCACTGACATTACATTAATGCTATTCCATAATCTACACTGTTGGGTGAAGGTTCTGGACACTATGTGCATTTAAGCTCCTCTTGTGCTGTTAGGATTTAAGGGCAGTGAATTACTGTTAAGTATAAACCTTACAAATACACACAGAGGTGAAATTCCAGGACTCTCAACATAATATCCACTGTCAGAGCTAAACTGGCTATGACTTCTATACCTGTCCTTCTCAATCCTGATACTTTAACCTGTGGATATCCTTTCCTTAACCACTTTAATCAATTCTAGTATACCACTAATCCAATTACACACTGCATTACCTGGTGAGTATCTGTCTCACAATTTATATATTCTTCTTTTGATATCTGTTGGATTTGAACACACTCTTACTGTGTAATAAAGATTACACAAGAGAACACATCTCAGAGTTGCAATTCAGTTGTAATTTGAAAAGACTTTTGGGGATGGAAGGGGTGAGATGCATTTTATGTGATGCAAAATACAGTAAAATTTTTCTTCTTTCTTACCGATTTTAAGCCTATCTATTGAGTCTTTAATTTGGTTCCTTTTTTAAAAAGTTCCTAGTTCTATGCTGAAATTCTCAATCTTGACTATTAATTCTATACAATAATCACCACAGTTATTTTAAAGTCTTTATCTGATAACTCTATTGACTGGATGACCTCTGAGTCTGTTTCTACTGTCAAATACTTTTCCTAGTTTTAGTCACATTTTCTTTTTCTTCCATGTCTGTTTTTTTTTTTTAATTGGGGACTAAACATTAAAAAAACAACTGTAGGAATAAGTTGAGGACTAGTTCACTCTTAACCCTGGGTTGCAATGCAAAACCTGGGATGTTTGTCAGGGTATCTTCTCCTTGGCAGGGCTCCAATCTTTGTCCCCTCAGCCCTGTGAGTTTGTTGAAAGCTCTCCTCAGCTTCCTAATCTCTCAGTGCTCACTTTCTGAACAGATAAACACATCTATGACAGAAAAAGGCCCCCCAGGCTGGGACCATCACCAGGCTGCATTCCTCTCCTGGCACTTAGCCCCACAATTCCTCATGTCCCTGGTAGTTCTCTGGTGCCTAGTCCAACCCATCTGGTTTCCCACTGCTGGGCACTTTACAGGCCCTTCTTTCTGAACCTTATGTACACCAATGGCTGCAGCAGTTTATTATCTTGCTGAGGCTTCTTTAAAATTTCATTTGACACTGCACTAATATGACAAAACTCACATAAAATTCTTAAAAGCTCTTCTGTAAATTGTGCCCTATCTAATGCAAGGGTGTCAAACTCATTTTCACCAGGGGCCACAGCAGCCTCATGGTTGCCTTCAAAGGGCCGAATGTAATTTCAACCCCTTAACAGTTAAGGAGTAGTTACATTTATACAGTCCTAAAATTATTTCCGCCCTTTGAAGGTAACTACGAGGCTGATGTGGCCCCCAGTGAAAATGAGTTTGACACCCCTGATCTAACCCGTTGGCAATAAATACATGTCCTAAATCAAATTAAAATAGAAGGGAAAAACATTAGACATTAGCTCTGAATTTTATTCTAGTCAAATAATCTAAGCAAATTTGCTTCAGACCTTGATGGGAACTGCTGAGGTTGCTTGGCTGCATAAGTTGGTACAGGATATCTGTTTGCATATATAGGCTAAAAAAGAAAAAAGTCATTACCACAATGCACTCATAAATATGTTTTCTATACAGTTTGTTGTTTTTCATATAAAGTAACCAATATGTTTAAAATCAATGACTAGATAATTTAATTATAATACTAACATTAAAAATATTTTTCTTATTCAACATTTTTACCACTGAATATGGAATACTTAATTATTTTAAGGCTATGCATTTTTTAAAGTCAATATTACTAAAGTATGATAATCTAAGTTAGAACCAACTACCTTAGTTAAAAGGTAACTTATTTCCTATGTCAATGTATTTTAAATAAACTCTTCCAAAACTGTATTGTCAAACATATACTGTACCCAGGTGGTGCTACAGATACCACTAATTTACAACCCTTGATTTTGGGATTCCTTATATTCTTCCTTGACAAAGTGTTGAAAGTTCTGAAACAAAGTGAGACTCTGTAACACAGCCTTAAATGAGAAAGTAAAAGCAAGAAAAGTTTTCACATATCACATCACATTAGGAAAAGTCAGGGAGGATCAGATGAAATTACTAAATTCTTGACTGAGATATTCTCCACTATCAACCAAAGCTCTGTGAGTGACAGAATGTGCTCAATATGCTCAGTGCTGAAGAAGAGCTTGAACGTTCTCTGGGTCCTGCTATGGAACAGATGATCTGTTTTATTTTGGGGATGTTTTTGGGTTTTTTGCCCCATGGAGTGATTTGCTTATACTGTGAAAATAGAGGAATGATGCAAAAAAAACTGTCCCCATCCCCTTCTGACAAGCTATAGGTGCAGCACTTTAAAGGGATAAAGTCCAGTTCTTGGAATTTACATATACTTTTACATGTCTGCAAAAACCTATGTACAAGAATGCCTGATGTTGCATTTGTGGTGGGAACAAGATTTGAAATAACCTGTTTTTGAATCTATGGTAAATCCATAAGATGGAATAATTCAGATCTATTAACAAGAATGGGGTATATACTCATTGCTCATAAACAATAGTACAATCCATGAACAACCACAGTAACATGGTTATCACAAAAAGATTAACAATTTTCCAGAAACCAAACTCAAAGTGATGAAGGACTGTGATCTAAATGATAGCGAATTCAAAATAGCTGTTATGAAGCAACTCAACAAGATACCAAAAAAATTCAGAAAGGCAGTTCAATGAACTCAGAAATAAAATTAATGAACAAAAGAAGTACTTTACCAAAGAGATTTAAACTCTAGAAGAGAACCAAACAGAAGTCTAGAGCTGAAGCACTCAATTAATGAGATGAGGAATGCATTAGAAATAATAATTCAGGTGGAAAAGAAAAGAAAACTAAGATTTTTTTTAATGGAAAGAACAGAATTTTTGATCTCCATTAAGAAGGGCAACATAAGGATAATGGGTACCCAAGAAGAAGAGAGAGCCTGCTTAACGAAATAATAGATGAGAACTTCTGAAAGCTGGGGATTGAACTCAACATAAAAATACAAGACACTAGCATAACACAATTATCCCCATACAAAAATAAACTTTTCTGAGACACATTATATTAAGACTGTCAAGTCAGTGATAAACAAAAAATTCTAAAGGCAGCCAGAAGGAGAAAAGACAGTAGTAACCTACAAAGAAAGCCCCATCAGGCTATCATCAGATTTCTCAGCAGAAATTCTACAGGCCAGGAGAAAGGGAATGACATACTCAAAACATTGAAATACAAAAACTACCAGCCAAGAGTACTCTATCATCCAACAAAGTTATCACTCAGCCATGAAGGAGAATTGAAGGCTTGCCCAGACAAACAAAAGCTGCAGGAGTCCCCCACCACAAGAACTGCATTACAAATAATGTTGAAAGGAGCACACAAACTTTAAGATGACAAATAGAATCAACTCTGTTTGATCTGAACAGTTGAAATAGCAACTCTATTTCAAAACAGAGTGTTAAACACTTAATTTCATGGGAGGGAGATGGGTTGGGCTGGGAGGGGTGGCGGGCGGGAAATGCAGACAACTGTAATTGAACAGCAATAAAATAACTTTAAAAAAATTTTTAAAATAAATAAACAATTATAATAACACAAAAGTCAAAAGGGGAAGCACTTAAAATTACTATAGCTAATTCAATTTGGTACAAACACACTTGTAAAAAGGGCAATTTACAACAATAAAAACATAAAAGAGGAGGAGAAAAAGGGCCCAAGTTATATATGCAAATGAAGATAAGAAGCTATCAGAAAAAAAGAAATATTTACCTATGAGATGTTTGATATAAACCTCACTGTACACAGAAAACAAAAATCTAGAGCTGAGACACAAAAAGATATAAGGTCAATATTAAACTCCCAAAAAGCTGATATTGCCATATTAATAAATTTTTAAAACAGATTTGAGATTAGATTGTCTTTCCCAATCTCTTATTATACATAAGGACTCTACCAACAACTGAAAATGTAAAAACAGCTCTCCAGGACTGCCTTAAGGACTTCTAAACATCAACAACAAAGATTCACTAGAAGAACATGGAGAAATTTTTAAATATGCCCAAGACTGAAAGTGTTCCCCCTAAAATCAGAAATGGTACAAGGATGCCGATTTTGCCACTGCTATGGAACACTGTACTAGAAGGTCTAGCCAGGACAGTTGGAATAAACACCTAAGTAAATAAGTTGTATTGAAATTGGATAAAAGGAAGCACGACTATTTCTATTCGCAGATAATATGATCCTATAAACAGAAAATTCTGAAGAAAGCTACTGGAGTTAATAAATGAATTCAACAGTGATGCAAAATATATAATGAACATGCCTAAATCAATTTTGTTTCTATACACCAGCAATGAACAATCTGAAGACGAAATTAAGAAAGCAATTCCATTTACAATAGCAGCCAACAGGATAAAATACCTAGGAATAAATTTAATCAAGAAGGTAAAAAGCTTAAAGACTGAAAATTACAACCCATTACTGAAAAATTTTAATGAGACCTAAATTAACGGTAAGACAACTAGTGTTTGTGGTTTCAAAGACTCAAGTATTGTCAAACTCTCTCAGCCCAAAGTGATCTGGGTTGAGACTCAATATAATCCCTATCAAGTTCCAGTACCCTTTTTGTATAAATGGAAAAGTAGATTCTCAAATTTATAAGGGGAGGAGAGATGGGAGTTATTGCTTCATGGTGCAGAATTTCTGTTTGGGGTTATGAAAAAGATTTTTAAAAAGATGGTGACGATTGCACAACATTGTAAATGTGAGGTTAAATTTTATTAAAATGGCAAATTTTATGGCATATATATTTTACCATAATAAAAATATGTCAAGGGTGAAGAGCATATATGTAATTTCTAACTTCTATACGTAAGGACTGTATGATTATCCTATACATGTAGTGATATGGAAAACCTTGAAAATATGTAATTAAGGAAGAAAAAGTGCATAATACTTTTTGTTTCTTTTTTACTAGGGAAAAGGCATAGAATATATATGGAACATGAGGAAGGATATCTAATCATTTCACTCCACATAAAGTGGAAAGACTTTAAAAGTCTGACAAGTATTGACAAAGAAGTAGATGTTTTATATCCTCTGTAGGATATAAAATTGAAAGCAACAAATGAACAAACAGAGCAAACAAAAACTCATAACAGGGACAATACGGTGGTTACCAGAGGGAAGAGGGGCAGGAGGGCAGTGATGGGTAAAGGCGGTCAAATACACAGTGCTGGACAAAGATGTGACTTTCGGTGGAAGGCACACAATGCTGCATACAGATGATGTATCACAGAGTTGTACACCTGAAACCTATATAATTTTATTAACTAGTGTCACCCTTATTCATTTAATTTAAAAATAAAGTAATTTTTAAAATATTTCAGAAATATACTAAGTAACATTACATATTTCTTAGGAATATATACAGCTGAGAAAATGTATGTCATTATCCCCAAACCTCCTAAGATATGCAGAGGAGCAGCGATCACCATCCCACTACTGAGACAGGAAGTGTATTCTGGAGCTCAGCACCAGGCCTTTGGTAACATGCCCTAGGGAAGCCAGGCATTGAAAACAGAAAGAGAGCAGACAAGGAAAAACCAGGGATAGCTTAATCCCCGTCATTTCCCAGTCTTGGTTCCAAGGTAAGGCACTCTTATTATCTGGACGTCTTCTCTCTCCTCTGAGCCAGGGACCCTGCTGGTATTCCTTTAACTCAGAGGCCACCTACAGACCACATTCCTAAATTCTCAACTGTCTGTACCTATATGAGAACTATTTTTTTCACCTTTAAAAATGTGAAACCATAACAATAGTAAAGAAATAGAATTTTTCATTTCAAACTTACAACTTCTCTGGGAGGAGTCACTGGAGAAACATGCCGAGGAACATTCACTGGGTGTCTAGAAACTTTTCCTTGATTTTTGCTATCTGATCTGAAAGACAAAATGACTTTTGAGCTGCATGGAGATGAAAACACTTCTATATGACATATTACACATACCATGCATTTTCCCCAAAACAGAATAATGATGTTGGCAGTGGTGATAATGATGACCATGATGCTAGCTAAATTTTTCCCAGCATTTTTAACAGCTTTCACACATTTTTAATCCTTAGAGTATTAGAATATTTTATTAACCCCATCATACAATTAAATAAACTGAAATTCTAAGAAATTATAAAATTTGGTCAATGAGGCGTACTCTTAAGCTGCATATGCAAAACTTGAGGCAGTCACTCTAAAAATTAGGAGGCCCAGGGGGAGCAAATGAGCTCTGGAAAGATATCAGTTAAGTTTAGACACACTGCGGCACAGGCGAGTCCGCTAGGACGAGATGCATAGGAGAGAGCTCGAGCTACGGAACTAAAATCTTGGAGATGCAGATTGGGGAATTACATGGTTTGGTCAGTCTGAAGTGTGTAACAAAGTAAGAGAAAGCAAGTATAGAAAGATAAATGTGTTTTAGAATACGTTAGCAATTAAAGCTAACATCAGGATACTCTAGAAAAATACTCTGCAGGAAGTGAGAAAAATTGGGCACTAAAGTAAAGGTAAGCCATCACAGAAATATGTATACTGGGTTGGCCAAAAAGTTCACTTGGTTTTTCTCCGTACGATGGCTCTACTAGTGCTTAGTTGTCTTCAACTTCATTCTAAACAATTTTGTTAGACTGTATTGTGACAGCTGTCATATCAGCGTGCATTTAAAAAAATCAAAACTGGTGAATTTTTGTGTAGCCATTTTAATATTGAAGATGGAAGAAAATATGCAACATTTTCAGCATATTATGCTTTATTATTTCAAGAAAGGTAAAAATGCAACTGAAACACAGAAAAATATTTGTGCAGTACATGGAGAGGTTGCTGTGACTCATGGAACGAACGTGTTAAAAGTGGTTTGCGAAGTTTCATGCTGGAGATCTCTCGCTGGAGGATGCTCCACAGTCAGGTAGGTCAGTTGAAGTTGATAGTGATCAAATCAAGACATTAACTGAGAACAATCAATGTTCTACCACATGAGAGATAGGCAACATACCCAAAAATTTCCAAATCAATAAAGTTATTGGTGAAAATGAAAACTATGTCTTTTATTTTATGGGCAATAACTAAGCGGAAATTTTGGCCAACCTAACATTTTAAAATCATTAGCATAACAAAAATTAATTATTAAGTAATTACATTGTGCCAGCCAATATGCCATGGGTTTTATTTTTTTATTTCTTTTATTTGAAAAAAAATTTTTTCCCTTTAACTCTCCTATCAACTAGGAGAGTTAAGAGCTAGGTAGTATTATTATTCTTATTTTAGTAAAAGTAAATCAAGGCTCAAACAGTTTCAGTTCATAATTCTAATCAATGACAAACTGGAACTTAAATTTAGATCTGATTACAAGGTCTATGCTAATCTATGCTACATTCTAATGCAAACATATAAGTGATAGTTGATAGTCATACAAGAGTTCAACACACAGATTAGATATGCCTGAATTATGACAATGCTTTCTTCCACCAAACATTTCATAAAAGCTTATAATTAACAAAATCTGTTTCCAAAACTATGATTTGAAAAGCTCTGCCCTGACTGGTATAGCTCAGTAAACTGAGCACGGGCTGCAAACCAAAGGGTCGCTGGTTCAATTCCCAGTCAAGGCACATGCCTGAGTTGCAGGCCAGGTCCCCAGCATGGGGTGCGCAAGAGGCAACCACACACTGATATTTCTCTCCCTCGCTTTCCCCTTCTCTTCCCCTCTCTCTGAAAATGAATAAATAAAATCTTTTTTAAAAAAGGAAAGAAAAGCTCTTCCTCTGTGAGAAGTGATCCTTGAAATAGACATGAAAGAAAAATTTTCAGCATCTACATTTTTAAATCTTTATCCCATATTTTAATCTCTGATTGAGAAGTCCAAATAAAAAATTGCCGCCCAAATTCCTACTTACCCCACTATCAGAAATTAGTGTCAAGCAAAATGAACTCTAAGGGCCATTTTCAGGAGCATACAGACGGGTTACCATAATCCTTTCCCCCTCCCCATTTTTAAGAGGTGGCTGAGTCATCACTATTTTTTTACCCCTGCTAATCATGTAAAAAAATAGATGAGTTAGAACCCCATTTTTAAATCAGTCTCTATGATATCACTATCATCACTATAATTACTTAAATTATGTTATATGAATTACAAGAAAAAAATGTAAGTACTCGTATGTTTGTGATCTCTTCTTTCTGAAGCAGCGCTGCCGTAGTTGATTTCTCTTGATGAAGACAAAGGCAGCAAATACAAGAAGAGGAACAACTAAGAAGAAGAATACTAGAAGTCCATCCCTCAATGCAGTATTTTCTAGAGAGAGAAAATTTACATTAATGATCAGTAAGTCAGAACTTAACTCATACTAACTAGAACATAGTAGGTGATTATAACTGTTTTACACAAATTTTCACATCATTTAAAACTCAAACTGATAAAAAGTGAATACACTGAAAAGTCTGTTTACACCAAATCACTGCCCACTTTTTTTGCCTTCCCTAAAATAACCACTTTTATTAATGTCTTATCTTACAGTATTTCTTCATACAAATAAAATATAAGAACAAAATATTTTTTGTTGTCAACCCTATCTTACATAAAAAGTAGCATAACATAAACACTACTCAGCTCATCACTTATCTATATATCTTTCCAAATCATAAAGGACCACCTCATTTTCTGTACAGCCACATAGAACTGTATTGCAAGGATGTCCTATAGTTTACCCAAACAGTACCCAACTGATACTTTCATTCTTGTAATCTTTTGTTATTTAAAACTGCTATAAAAGTGCTACAATGAATAACCCTGTAATAGAACCAGAAATTTCTGTTAAAAGTTGTATGACACTACATGAAACCACAATCAACCCAATTGAAAATATTAAAAAATTAAAGAAAGCAAAAATAAAATAAATAAATAAAGCTTGATATATCATTTTATACCTACTAATGAATAGACAACACTTTGATTAAAGCATACAACACTGGTAGGTTATGTTGAAAAAACTGGTACCTTCATACAGTCAGTAGCATTACACAAATTCATTTAGCATTTTTTTCTACTGTAGTTTTTTTCATTGTATTTTTTCCATTATCATTTACCCCCTTCCACCCTCCCCCCTGCAATCAGCACACTACTGTCCATGTCCACAAGTCCTTTTTCTGTTTGCTTAATCCCTCCACCCTCTAACCTCCCCCAGAGCTGTCAGCTTGCCCTCTACCTATGAGCCTCTCTCTATTTTTTTATAGTTCCATTTGTTCACTAGATTCCACATCTGAGTGAGATCATACGGCATTTGCCTTTCTCTCGCTGGCTTGTTTCACTTAGCCTAATGTTCACCAGGTCCATCCATGCTGTTGCAAAGGACAAAATTTTATTCTTTTTTTACAGCCTAGTATTATTCCATTGTATAAATGTCCCATAGTTGTTTTAGCATCTGCTGGTGGACCCTTGGGTTTCTTCCACTTCTCGGCAACTGTAAATAACACTGCAAAGAACATACAGGTGCTTGTGTTCTTTTGAATTAGTGTTTTGGGTTTCTTCAAATATATTCCCAGAACTGGAACCACAGGGTTAAAATGAAGTTCCACTTCTAATTTCTTTTCTTCCTTCCCAAGCTGGATGCCTTTTATTTCTTCTTCTTATCTGACTGTTATGGCTAAGCATTCCAGTACTATATTAGGTAAGAGAGGTGAAAGTGACATCCTGTCTGGTTCCAGATCTTAAGGAGAATGCTTGTAGTTACTGCCCATTGATTGAGTTTAATGCTGACGGTGGGTTTGTCATACAATTTTTATGAAGAACCATAGAATGGATTATACCCTTCAACCTAGTAATCTCATTTCTAGCAATTTATCCTCCGACTGGAAAAATGTGTTAAACATTAAGATATACATTACAATGTTATCAGTGCATACCAAAAATTAGAAACAACCTAAATGTCAAATAATTACAAAACAGCTAAGCCAAGTTATGGCACATCTACTTGATAGATACACAGCCATTATTTCTGATTTCCACTTCTAGCCAAGGTGGAATAATAGGGACCAAATCTATCCTGCCAGCTATAACAACCAGCATACCCAGTAAAATATATAAAACAATGCTTTTCAAAATGTTGGATATCAGGCAATAAAATACAGTGATAACCCGAGACAAAAAAAATAAGGTGAGTTTTCCGATTGTCCCAGTCTGCTGCCCAATGAAACTTAACAGATCACAATGAGGAGTGAGACAACCCAAGCAAAGCTCAGTGAATTCTTTGAATTGAGGAGATGGAGCTGAGTGCCCCCAAGGCAGCTAGAGTTCACTGCACAGAGAACCGGAAGGGGAGAGCTGCACTGACAGAACTCGAGAGCTGTGCAGAAGGTTCCTCTCACATATTAAGGTGAGTACTGATTTATGCATGCATGCAAGGAAACCACTTGAAGCCACAGAAAGAATTACCTGTAGGAGTTAGAGAGAACGAATCCCGCAACTCACACAGGACTGGGAAAAGTGTCTGTTCCTACCACTGCTGGTGGAAAACTCCATAATTACCATGGCACTGAGTAGAATTAACAGAAAGGGTTTTGCCTCAGTAATTGGGCAAATTAGCACTAGGCTAAATGATACTCTGGTTCTCTCCAACAGAGCTTAAAAGCAACACTCAAAAGCATCAAACTATAAACTATGTTCAGGTAACATAAGCACACTAGAACAAAGTTCATCAATGTAAATTCAAAAATATCTAGTATCCAACAAGGCAAAATTCACAATCTCTGGCATCCAGTGAAAAAATTTCAAGGCATGCAAAAGGCAGGAAAATATGATCCAAAATGAAAAGAAAAATCAATCAAAACTGACTGAGGAGACAACAGATGATAAAGTAGTAGACAAGGATATTAGAAGTTATTATGACTGTGGTTCATGTTCAAGATGCTAGAGTAAACATTGAACATGCAACATAGAGACATAAATGATACTAACAAAAGAGAAACAAATAGAACTTGGAGAGATAAAAAAAATAAAATGTTTAAGATGAAAGTTACAATAGATTGAATTAATGAAAGAGTAGATACACAAAAGAGTGAACTCAAAAAATAATGATACAAACTATTCATAATCAAACCCAGAGAACAAACAACAAAATAATCAAGGCAAATAAATGAGATGTGAAAGAACTTCAAGTTATCAAATGGACATGTACTGTGAGACCCTGAAGGAGAAAAAAGAGGAAAACAGAAAAAAGCTGTTCAATATCTCTAGTCATCAAAGAAATGCAAATCAATACCACAATGAGATAGCACATCACACCTGCCAGAATGGCTATCATCAATAAATCAACAAACAACAAGTGTTGGCGAGGATGTGGAGAAATGGGAACCCTTGTACACTGTTGGTGGGAAGACAGAATGGTGCCACCACTGTGGAAAACTGTGGAGGATCCTCAAAAAAATAAAAATGGAACTGCCTTATGACCCAGTGATTGCACCTCTGCAAATATATCTGAAAAAACCTGAAACACTAATTTAAAAGAATGTATGCACCACATGTTCACTGCAACATTATTTACAATAGCCAAGATATGGAAGCAACCCAGGCGCCCACCAATAGATGAGTGGACAAAACAGCTGTATTACTTATATACAACAGATTACTACCTGGCCATAAGAAAGAAGGAAATCTTACCTTCTGTGACAACATGGATGGACCTACAGGGTATTATGCTAAGTAAAATAAGCCAGTCAGAGAGAGAAAAATAACACATGATTTCATTTATATTTGAAGAACAAAATAAAAACAGACTCATAGATACAGAGAATAAACTGACAGTTGTCAAAGGGGAGGGGGCTGGGAGCTGGATGAAAAAGGTGAAGGGACTAAGAGTAAAAATTTGTAGCTACAGAACAGTCACAGGGATGTACATTACAGAACAGGGAACACAGTCAATAATATCAGAATAGCTATTTATGGGGCCAGGTGGGTACCTGAAACACTAGGGAACCACTCTGTAAAATACATGATTTTGTAGCCACTATGCTGTACATCTGAAACTAATACAGAATAATATTGAATGTAAACTGTAACTGAAAAAAAAGATTCGGGGATTTAGGAAGGTCAGTCCAGAAAAATTTCCTTACTGAAGTCAATAAATGTCTGGATGTGTTACATGTGACATATATGTGCACATAATTCTTTTTTTAATGTTTCTAATTGATTTTATTGTTTTTTACTTTCGAATTTTATTGTTATTCAAGTACAGTTTTCTGCCTTTCCCCCCCAACATAATTCAATAAGGTAATTAATTATTGTGTTTTAAATACATAAAACATTATAAAACAAGAAAAACAATTTTTTAAAAACAAAAATGGGCAAAATTTTCCAAATTTGAAGTAACTATAAAAGCACAAATTGAAAAAGTTTCACAAATCCCAAGTATGCTAAGGTATATTACTGTTAAATATTAAAAATCAGAGATGAAGAGAAAATCTTACAAGTGACTAGAGGGTAAAAAAAAACCTTACAAACAGAAGACCAAAAACAAGGATGATGGCAGATTTCTCAGGAAAGACAATGTAAGCCAGAAGGGACAATGTAGGGACATCTTTGAAGAAGTAAAATGGGGCTAAAACTTCATCCTAGAATTTTTTACCCAGTAAAAACAATTCAAGGCAAAAAAATATTTAAATACACAAGAGCTAAAAGTATTTGTCACTGGTAGGCCTGCATTATAAGAAATGTGAAAAGAAGTACTACAAGCAGAAATTAAATGGTATCTAAATAAAACTCTGACTTAAAAAAATGAAGAGCACTAGAAATGGTATCTATGTGGGTAAAGACTTTTTCTATTACTTAAATCTTTGAAGGATAATCAACTGTTTAAAGCCAAAATAGTAACAGTGCATGTGTAGGGTTCATAACCTATGCAGAAGTATGTCATCAAGAACACTAAAGGCAGATAAATGGAAGCATAATGAAGTAATACAAACTGAAGATAGAACAATATACACATGCTAGATTTAAACCCAAACATATCATACTCAAATTAAATATACAGATCAACTCAATCAAACGGCAGAGATTAGCAAACCAGATAAAAAAGCAAGACTCAACTATATGCTGCCTATAAGAAATCTGCTTTAAATATAAATACACAAGCCCCGGCCAGAAGGCTCAGCTGGTTGGAGCATCGTCCTGTGCACCAGAAGAGCGCAGGTTTGATCCCTGATCAGGGCACATACCTAGGTTGCAGGTTCCCGATCAGTGTGTTTCTCTCACATTAATGTTCCTCTCTTTCTTTCTCTCTCTCCTTCTCTCTCCCTTCTCCCTCTCTAAAATCAGTAAACATATCCTTGGGTAAGGGTTAAAAAAAAGAATTAAGATATATAGACACAAATAGATTAAAAGTAGAAGGATGAGAAAGAATTTCCCATGCTGACTAATCAAAAGAAATCTGGAGTCACTATATTAATACCCAATTGTAGAACAGAATATTATCAGGTATAAAGAGAGCTAATTCATAATTACAAGGGTCAATATGTCAAAAGGACAGAACAATCCTAGATGCTTATGCACCTAATAACAGAGTTCCACAAAACATAAAGCAAAAACTAGTAAAATTGCCAGGAAAAAAACAGATTAGCAGTTATAGCCAAGGATTTCAATACTCCTCTCTCAACAGTTGACAGAACAAGTATACAGAAATCAGTAAGGATACAGAAGTCTTAAACATCTCTCAATTAATATGAACTATTTGTAAAACATTCCACATAATTGTAGTAGGATACAAATTCTTTTCAAGTATATACAAAACTTATTACTAAGATAAATCACCTTTTGGGGCATAAAACAAGTGTCACAAATATAAAAGAATTCAAATCATACAATATTCTCTAAATACAGTAGAATAAATGAAAAATCAGTAACACTAAAATTGCTAGAAAATCTTCCAGATACTATAAAACAAAATAACATGCTTCAAAATAACTCATGGGTCAAAGAAATAATAAATATATTAGAAGTCATTCTGAGCTGAATGAAAATGAAAGCACAACATATCAAAATGTGTGGGGTGAATAAACAGCAGTTCTTGCAGGAAAACTGATAGCATTACAATGTCTATATTAAGAAAAGAAAAAAATGTCTCGAATCAATGACCTTATTAGCCTTCTATCCTAAGAAACTAGAAAAAGAACAAATGAAAGCTGAAGTAAACAGACCAGGAGAAAATATTTACAAAGCATTTTTCATAAAGGACTTGTATGCAGAATAAAGAACTCTCGAAATTCAAGAAGACAAACAACCTAACTAAAAACTGGACAAACAACTTGAACAGACCCATCACCAAAGAAGATATGTGAATGACAAATGAGCACATGAGAAGATGCTCAACATCATCACTAACTAGAGAAATACAAATTAAAGTCACAATGAAATGCCACTACATACCTATCAGAATAGCTAAAATTAAAAAGACTGACCACATGGCCTGTTGAAGTAGATGTGGAGAAACTGGAACCCTTGTATACAGCTGGAGAGAATGTAAATTGGTACTGCCACTTTGGGAAACAGTTTGGCAATTTCTTAAAATGCTAAATATAAAGCTACTCTATGAGCCAACCATCCCACCTACTACTTACCCTAGAGAAAGAAAGTGTATCTTCTCAATAGAAAGATACTGGTGTCAAGGAGCTTATTCAAGACACGCAGGGAATAGGAATAAGGGGTATATAAGTAATTACTATGGTATGTGAAAGTGCTTACAGTAACAGGAGAATAGAAAGGGCATATTAATTCAGATTTAGGCAGTCAGCGAAAACTTCCTAGGGGAAAAAAGATATAAATTGAAATTTGGATAGCAATTAGCCACGTTCCAACAGTGTAAATATAATATGGTATGAAAGCCCAGAGGTAATAGAGGGTAGCCTATTAGAAGAAGTGAAAGAAGTTACAATGTCTTAAGCATAGTGAAATGAGTCGGGAAAGTTAAGCTCGGGGCAAATCATGCAGGGCATTTAAGCCATGTCAGGATTTTTGGACTGCATTCTAATAACAGTGCAGAAGCACTGAATTTAAAGCAAGATACTGGCATAATCAAAACTGAATTCCTGAAGGAAAAACACTACAATTCTGTAATGCAGTGTGGAATGTGGATTAGGAAGCAAGATGGGAAAGAGAGAGCCTAATTAAGAGGCTACTATGTAAGTCCAGGCAAGAAGCTGAAGGTAATTCATAGAGATGGAAAAAATGGAAACATCTGTGAAAAATTCAGGCAGCAGAACCAACATAATCTAATGTATAACTGATGTGAGAAGTGTGGAAGAGGTACAAGGATGCTCAATTTCTGACACGGGCTCCTGGGACATCACACTAACTTTCTTCTATATTACTTGCCATTGTAGGTAGGTCCACTGTCCACACTTCCTCCATATCCTTCCATTTCACAGTTTGGGGGAGCCCAGCCATTTTCACAGTGACAATTCTTATTGCTATTACATACCTTCAAAACAAACAAAACACCATTTTTATTAATTATGAATGTTGCTTTCAATCATGAACTCTAGAATGGAAACCAAGAGAAAGAACTAAATTCATGCAAATCAATAGACACTCTTTAAGGATAAAATCTTATCAGGTATCTCAATTCCCCAAGGTCTAAAAAAATCTGAAACTCTTAGGAAGTCTCACATGACACTGGGGTTCCTCATCAATCAGCATACCTCCATGAGCAAACCAAAAGAGCAGACGACTTACCCCATGTCCATGACACTTCTTCTGAATATCACAGTCATAATCCAGAACAGAAGCATTTACACATTGGAAGTTTCTACAGATCTGAAACAAAGGAAGTAATGAGTAACGAAAACTTGAACACATTAATAAAACTAGCCAGGGGGAAAAAAAAAAGACCTGGGCATAGATTATTTTATTGGTTAGGAACTATTTCAAACTTTTAAGGAATGGTTATTCCCACATTATATATTTGCAAATGCAGCAAGGTAAGTAAAATTAATTAATTGATGCATAGCTGATCAAAAAGGGAAAGATAATACAAAGGCCAAAAACAATGATAAAACTGTAATCTGTCCTTCCACATAAATATAGAGGTGAAAATCCTAAGTAAAATATTTGGATGAAGAAAACTATAGTATTTCTCATTTTTTATTTCAGGACATAAATTTGGAGCCAAAGATGAACTACTCAGGACAACAAAAAAGAAGAGGATTCTCCTTTTCCACTTTTTTCCACTCTTAATGTTTAGCTCCTCCCCTAAATAAAAATGAAGTAGTACCAAACTGAAAGGCTGCTCAAAGTGCAGAGTCCGGACTTTAGCAAAACCCAGAAAGAATAGGACCCAACCTATCCTATTTCACGGCTATCCAAAATGTTTGGTGTTTCGCTCCATTAGCGTGTCAAAACAGGTACACCTACCAAGCATGTCCTATCCTTCTTGTACATAAATGCTGACATAGTATGAAAACATTGTAACCTGGAGTTTAAAGCCAACATTTTCTGACCAAAAAAAAAAGTGTCTGAGGGTTTGAAAGTAACAATGATACATCTTAACGTGGGGGAAACCAGTAGACACTATTTTTATTCTTGATGTTGGTGGGGGAAATAGGTTAATGTGTTTTTCCTGCTATCAAAAGAACAAATAGTATAATGAAAAAAGATAAATAACTGTCAAACTGAACTCACACATACACACCACAAACATACAATTTGTGCAATCTAGGAAGAGAGTAAGATAGAGTAGAAAATATTTTTTAATAACACTTAAGAACAGCATTAAATGAGATCATAGAAATAGAATGAAACGTTAATAAATTAAACTGTGCCAGTAAACACCAAAGCCCAACCAAATTATAAAAATACAAAATGAAAACAGAGGATATTTATATTATATTGGGACACAAAAAGCTTTTCTAAGCATGACATGAAACCAAGACAAAACAATGTTAGCAAGAGTGTGGAAGAAAATAAGACAGCCTCATACACAATTAATGTAATGGAAATTGTTACCACCTTATTGAGAGGTAAATGGGCAGTGTCTGTCAGATTTTAAATGTATATGCCTCTTAATTTTTAAAAAATCGACTAGAAATCTACCCTACAGAAGTACTCACAGAAGTAGGTGAGATTAAATGTAGAAGAGTATTCAGTGCTACTAAAAAATAAACTAAATGATAAATAAGAATGTGAAAGATCTGAATATGTAATTATCAAACACTGTATGTTCTAAGTGAGAACACTATCTTCAAATGCACATTTATCAAAAATGAACATACAAAGTCAACTCATTAAACATGGATGTTTTATTCCTAGAAATGAGCAGAGATAATAAACCCAGCACCAAACCTGAAGCATGCCCAATTTCCAAAGCAAAGAGTCATGTTCATAGTAAATCTTTTTGCCTTCTCTTATGTCACATTTGGGGAAAAGAAAAAGGCATAAGAAGATGTGGTAGATACATACAATGGAATACTACTCAGCCTTAAGAAAAGATGTAATACTGCCATTTGCAACAACACGAATGGACCTTGAGAATATCATGCTAAGCAAAATAAGTCAGCCCGAAAAAGTTAAGAACCATATGATTTCACTCATACATGGGATATAAAACTGAAAGCAACAAATAAATAAGAAAAACATACAAACAAAAACTCTCAGACACAGACAACAGTATGGTGGTTTCCAGAAGAAAGGGTGGGACAGTAAAGGGTAAAGGGGTCAACTATGTGGTGACAGGAGATGACTTTGGGGTGTGGACACACAGTACGACATACAGATCGTGCATCAGAGAAATGCGTAAGTACATTTGAAACCTATATAATCTTATTAACCAATGTCACCCCAATATGTTTAATTTTTAAAAAAGACAAAAGCATATTCTGTTGGTTATGATTTTCAAACCTGCCCATTAGCACTTTTTTTTCTGTTATCCCAAGGGTTTCAGAGAAAAATCTCACACCTGTGGTAATGTACATTTTGAAGTAATCAAGCATTCCAGTTAACTGTATCACCACTGCCATGAATTCTGCCTGCTACCCATTCACTCAGCCTGTGATGTCAACAAAAGTCTCTGAATGCCAATGCTGTACTATTCTCAGTCAGGCTGACAGATCACTTCCAAAATCACTTCTAAAGAACAGGGTACCAGTTGACCCTCGTTTTTATCTTGTAATTTTTTAAAACAATATAATACATGCACATGGTTAAAATCAAATAGTGATAAAAGTGCTTATGAAGAAATAATTCTATCACCCATTCCTATCCAGTCTGTCATTCTATCCTATTTCTTAATTTACTTATTTTAGACACCATCGATTAATGTCCATATGATAGATAAGAATTTCACCTTCTAACACAAACCCAAATGCTGGTTTCCCACCTTCTCAAACTAAATATTGCTTAATATTTATACCATAATATTGGGATATTAGCCACTCGGTACATTACATGCCACTATTACTTGAGCAAGTTCATAACTAGCTGAAGGAAGACAGGGGAGGCTGATAATTGGAGACCAAAGTATTATCTTTACTATTGATAAAGCAGTTAACATGACTCAAGTAAACCATAAACTGGGCTTCCTAATTCTGCACCCCAAAAGCAAACTTACCTGCCTAGTCACAGGCTGCTCTGGACAACCACAGGCCTCCCCCCACAGAAGCAGAGCCTGCCCTGCTAAATTTACTGCATGGTTGAGAGAGCAGACCAGAATGCACCCTCTCTGCAGGCAGGGAGATCTGAAAAGAGAAGACAGAAGGGACTGAGCTACTCATGCCCAGTGTCTTCTCCCAAACTCTTCAGCTGCATCAGTCACTTTGCATCCCTTGGGGTGAAGTGAAGGAGAAACACACTGAGGCTGGGAGTGTTATTTCTTTTTCTCCATCTTTATTGAGATATAACTGACGTATAACATAGTGTATGTTTAAGGTACACAACATGTTGATTTGATAAACTTCTATTTTGTGAAATGATTACTACATCAGGCTTATTTAACACCTCCATACTCCCCATAATTACCATTTCTTTTTTGTAGTGAGAACACTTAAGATCTACTCTGTTTGTACTTTCAAGTGTATAATATTATAAGCCATAATCACCATGCTGAATATTAGACCCTGAGAACTTAATCATCTTATATCTGGAAGTTTGAACCCTTTGACCAGTATCTCCTGTTCCACCACCCCACCCCTCAGTTCCTGGGAACCACCATTCTATTCTGTTTTTATGAGTTTGGCTTTTTAAATTCCACGTATAGGTAAGGTCATACATTATCTGTCTTTCTTTGACTTAGTTCATTTAGCATAATGCCCTAAAGGTCCATCAATGTTATTTCAAATGGCAGGATTTCCTTTTCTCTCATGAATGAATAATATTCCACTATATAGATTATTTCAATATCTTGGCTACTGTAAATAATGCTGCAATGTGCAGAGGAGTGCAGATTAACTACTCAAGATCCTGTTTTCATTTCTTTTGGTTATATAACCAGAAGTAAAATTGCTGGATCATATGGTATTTCTATTTTGAATTTTTTGAAGAAATTCCGTACTATTTTCCACAGTGGCTATACCAATTTACATTCTCACCAACAGAGCACAAAAGTTTCATTTTCTCTATGTCCTCATTAACACTTATCTCTTGTCTTTTTAATGATACCTTATATAATAGGGATGAGGTGCCAGACATCTTATTGTGGTTTTGACTTGCACTTCCCTGACGATCAGTGATGCTGAGCATGGTTTCAGGTACCTGTTGGCCATTTGTTGTCTACTTTGGAAAGATGCATTCTGATCCTCTGCTCATTGCCACTGAGTTGAATAAGTGCTTTATATATTTTATAACTAATCTCTTATCAAATATATGATTTACAAGTATTTTCTCCCACTCTATAAGGTGGCTTTTCATTTTGTTCATTATTTCTTTTCCTGTGCAGAGGCTTTTTCATTTGATATAGTCCCACTTAATTATTTTTGCTTTGGATGGTTATGCTTTTGATGTCGTATCAAAAACACCATTGCCAAGCCCAAAGTCAAAGAACTTTCTCCCAATGTTTTTTTCTAGGGAACATACCATTTCAGGCATTATGTTTAAGTCATTAGTTCATTTTGAGTTAAATTTTGTAAGTGGTAAAAGATAGGGATCCAATAGCATTAAAATATTTAATAGCATGTGAATATCCAGTTTTCTAAATCCTACTTATTAAAGAGATGATCCTTTCTCCATTGAGTATTCTTGGCTCTCTTGACAAATATTACTTGGCCATACATATGGGGGTTTGTTTCGGGCTCTCTCTATGCTGTTCTGTTGGTCTAGGTGTCTCTTTTTATGCCAATACCATACCGTTTGATTACTACAGTTTTGTAAAGCAATTTAAAATCAGAAATTGTGATGCCTCCAGCTTTGGTCTTCTCTCTCAAGACTGCTTTTGCTCTTCATAGTGGTCCTACACAAATTTTTAGGATTATTTGTCTTATTCCTGTTTAAAAGGCAAATGTAATCTTGACTGCATTGTATTTACAGATGGCTTTGGGTAATATGAAAATTTTAACAATATTAATTCTTTCAGTCCATGAACATTAGATATCTTTCCATTTACAGGCATACTTTGAAAAGATGCTGGTTCAGTTACAAACCACTACAATAAAGTAAATATCAAAATAAAATAAGTAACATGAATATTTGGTTACTCAGTGCATATAAAAGATATATTCACACTATCCTGTAGTCTATTCAGTGTGAACAGCATTCTATCTAATAAATATACAGACTTTAATTTAAAAACATTTCACTGCTAAAAAAATGTTAACCATCATCTAAGCCTGTTGGAAAAAGGGGGCCACTAGACTTGATCAATGCAGGATAGGGTGACCATAAACATTCCACTTGTTGAAAAAAAAAGATCAATACCTGCAGAGTGCAATAAAGTGAAGCACAATAAAAGGAGGTATGCTGTGTTTGTGTCTTCTTAAACTTCTTTCACCAAAGTCTTGTAGTATTCAGTAGACAAATCTTTCACCTCCTTGGTCAAATTTATTCAAAGTATTTCATTTTTTTGATGCTATTGTGAATGGCATGGTTTTCTTTATTTATTATTCAGATAGTTCATTGTTAACGTATACGCCTGCAACTGATTTCTGTATGTTGATCTTGTATCTTCCAGCTTTACCATATTCATTGATTTCTGGTAAAGTTTTTTGGTGGAGTCTATAGAATTTTCTATGCAAAAGATCATATTATTTGCAAACAAAGACAATGCTACTTTCAGCTTTCATTTCTTTTTTCCAACCTGCATGCTCTAGCTACAAATTCCAATACTGTGCTAAATAAGACTGGTGAGACCGTGCACCCTTCTCTTGTTTCTGACTTTCCAGGAGTAGCTTTCAGCCTTGCACCACCGAGCATGATGTAAGATGCAAGCTTGTCAGATATGGCTTTTATTTGTAGAGGGATTTTTAACACGAACAGGTGTCACATTTTGTCAATGCCTTTCTGCATCAATTGAGAGAACCATGTGATTTTTATCTTTCATTCTATTAATATGATGCAGCATTTTTACATACTGAACCATCCTTACATTCCAGAGATAAGTACAAATTGTTCCTGTTGTATTATCTTTTTAATGTGCTATTCAACGAGGTTTTGCTAGTATTTTGTTGACAATGTATGCATGTATATTCATCAAGGATCTTGAATGGTAATTTTCTTTTCTTGAGTGTCCTTGTCTGGCTTTGGCATCAGGGTATTGCTGGATTTGAAATACAAGTTTGAGAATGTTCTCTCCTCTTTGATTTTTTTGAAGAGTTTTTATCAGCTTTAAATTTTCTTTAAATCTTTGGTAGAATTCACCAGTGAAACCACTTGGTACTAGGCTTTTCTTGGGAGATTACTGATTACTGAGTCAATCTCTTGTTATTGGTCTGTTCAGATTTTCCATTCCATCATGATTTAGTCTTGGTAGGTTGTATGTTTCTAGAAATGTTTCCATTTATTCTATGTTATCCAATTTGTTAGCATATAATTTTTCATAGTAGTCTCATGAATTTTTGCACTTCTGTGGTATCGGCTGCTATGTCTCTTCTTTCATTTCTGATTTTATTTATGTGTATTTTCTCTATACTCCCTATTTTATTTTTCATTTCATTCATTGTGTTCTCTAGCTCCAAAATTTGTTTGGTTCTTTTTTATAATTGGTTCTTTTTTATAATTTTTATCTCTTTGTTAAACTTCTCATCTTTTCATGTATTATCTTCCTGATCATGTTCAATTGTCTACATTTTCTTACTGTAGGTCACTGAACTTCCTTTAAAACAGCTATTTGAGCCCTGGCTAGTGTGCCTCAATGGATTGAGCACTGGCCTGTGAAACAAAGGGTCACAAGTTCGATTCAGGGCACATGCCTGGGTTGTGGGCCAGGTCAGGTCCCCAGTAGAGGGCACATGAGAGGCAATCACACACTGATGTTTCTCTCCCTCTCTTTCTTCTTCCCTTCCTCTCTCTTTAAAAATAAATAAATAAAATATTTTATGGAAAAAAAAAACAGCTATTTGAGTTCTTCATTGGTAAATCACTTATCATCATGTCTTCCGGATCAGTCACTGAAAAGCTGTGATCCTTTGGTGGTATCATGTTTCCTTGATGGTTCACATTTCTGAACTTTTGGATTGCTGTCCTCACATTTGCAGTAGCAGTCAACTCCTCCAGTCTTTCCTAACTGCCTTCACAAGAGACATACCTTCCTTCAGTCCAGCTAGAGATTCTGAAGCTTTCTCAGCCTTTTATGGGTATGCCTGCTCCACACTTTTTGCTTCCACTTGCTGCAGAATTCTTAGGCTTATTGCCTTCCATTGATCTTGTGACACACCAAGCCCAGTGCCAACAACCTCCTTTTTGTTCACTAGGTGTCTGCAAAAGTTCACTCCTGCTACCATTATTAGGAGAACGTATGGGGTGCCCATGGGCCACTTGGAAAGATCCATAGGTAAGGCATCCACAGTCAATTGTGGGTGCACCCCTCAATCATATAGTCACAAGTTGGTACATTGGTGGGGGAGAAAGAAGGGGCCCTGAACAGCTGGGGAATCCAGGTGCCCACTCCCCAGCTCTCATTTCCCCCATGGGAGAAATCATGAGCTGAAAAGATCTCTCCTGTCCTAAGCTGTGCCACCTTGGGTAAGGAGGGATTCAGGTAAAGTCAAATCATTTTTCTTACCCTCTCCAACGTGTCCAACTCGCATTTGTTTTGCTCCAACACTGTGCTGGAACTTCCCTGCTAGCAACTTGGACTTCTGCAAAGGCTGTCTTATCTGGGAGTGATTGACTAAGATGGTGTTTTCCAGGGGCTTCCAGACTGTGGCCTGGAAGGGCTGGAGCCAGACAAAAACCACTACAGAGTCCACATCCAGGACTGCGGTCTCTGCCTATCACCTGACATGAGGTAGGCAAGACTCCCCCTGGTCTTCTGGTATATGGTGCTGCATCCCACAGCTCTTACAAAGGCACTTCTGTCCATGGATGGATGCCAAATTGTTATTTCGGGAGGCATACAAATGAGCAACCTCTTATTCGTCCATGTTGCTGGCATCACCCCAAAACCCAGGAGTGTTATTTTAAAATAAAAGGAAGTTCCTCCACAAGAAAACAGTGAAATGGGTAATAAGTCTCCTTTGCCAATAGTTAAGGCAAAATGCTGTTGATCTGAAACTAAGTACTAAGACTATATATTCTTTTAAAGAGCTTTTGTTCCTAATGCAGATAACACTTGCCTTTCTTCTCATACAATTGGCCTTTTGTGTCATTTCCTCTTTCAAGTTCCATCGTTTTCAAAGAACCTCCTATGGAGTCCCCTGGCCCCAATCAACATTCATTTTCCTGGCCTGATACACAGCTGTTATCTTGAAATTTCTGTTTGACATACTTCTGTATCCTAGATTACATTTCTTTCTCTTTTTGCTTTACTTCCTCATTTGCTGGAACATTATGTGAGAAGATTTCCTAAGAAAAAATAAATAAAAGATAAATTTTCTGATCCTTTAAATCTCTGAAATGGTTTTATTGTGTCCTCACTTGTGGATGCTTTGGCTGTATATAGAATTCTAGGTTGAGAATCTTTCAGAAACATGAAAGTATTGCTCCTTTGTCTTCCGGAATTTGGTTTGCAACCTCATTCTTTTATATGTGGCCCATTTGAGGAGGTGTTTGTCTGTTTGTTTGGTCTCTGGAAGCTACTGGGATTTTTCATCACAAGTACTCTAAAATTTCATAATTGCCCACTCTTCTTGTTTTCTTTCTCTAAATTTGAAATTTTAAAGATCTGCATTTGATCCTTGCAGGCTTTTATCTTTTCTCTCATATTTTGTCTCGGTCTTTTTGTTTGGCTTCCTCAGAGATTTGTTTAACTTTATCTAACAATCCATCTCAGTTTACTTATGTACGTATGAAGGGAACAGTGAACTAGGGTTAGGATAGGGACATTGGCACCTCTTAACAGGATGACCAAACATAATATCAAAAATTTTGGCTTCTCATCTCCAACCTAGAGGCCTAGGCAAATGGCTGCTGATACTTGTGGACAGGATAAGAAAAGCAGGCAGATAAGAGAAAGAACTAGTCTCTCCCTTAGTAGACCAAAAGTAATTCCATTTCAGTCTCATGGTTCACCCCACTCTCAGCTATAACCATTACTTCCAAACCATCAATTTGTTTAGGGTTCTGCAAGGCTCAGAACATCTTCTTGTTCACATCCTATGAGTTTGCGCTGTAAGGTGTAGGTTCTACTACTCTGTCAAACTAATTTCTGTCCTCTCTCAGGTTTCCAAAATTTGTGGAAAATTTTGTTTACCGATGAAGTCTCATATATTTCCTGCTTTGGGATTTATTCCCTATTTTTTCATTTATATTCTGAGAGGATTTGGATAAATGAATATTACAATCCAACATCTTGTATGGATATTTATTCCAATTCATATTTTAACTCTGAAGTTAGTTAACTTGTAATAATTGACTGTGATAATTACTTTCATGGTCCACATGTATGGGCTATCCGGTGCCAGATATGTGATCAAACATTTTTCTGAGGGTTCCTATGAGAGTGTTTTTTGGTGAGGTGAGCATTTAAATCAATAGACAATTAAGCAAACTGCTTCCCTAACATGGATGAGCCTTATCCAATCAGCTGATGGCTGGAATAAAACAAAAAGGCTAATCCTCCCGTCAATAACAGGGAACTGTACCTGACTGCACTGCTGTTCTCCTCCTTGCCATAAGCCATCTCTAGTCTTGCTCCTACTTCATGGCATCTCGCAAAGAATTCTTACAGTTTCTGATCTGTCCTTAATTACCTTTTTTAAATTATATTCCAAACAAAAGAGGAATTTGGCCTAGTTCAGCTTCTCAAATGGAACTACTGGCATTAAGTCAGGAGATGGCTAACTCCTGGCTCGTATCTGATCCAAACACTGTGGTCGGGAGGGCAGGGAGCATGGGCAGGACGAACACTGTGAGATTTCTAGTACAGAGACACACATGGACGCTCACACACACCCATTCACACACCAATGGAAATCACCTAAGTGTCCCAATAATGGCAGACTGACTAATAAATTACAGCACTATGATGGGGAAGGGAAATATGCACAGTATATGGCAACACAGAAACCATTAGTTATGATACATGAAAGAAATCTGGATAGTAGCAGTATAATTATTCTTAATTTTGCTCTTGGTGGCTTCCTATTTTCCCAAATTTCTATAATAAATATAGATTTCTTTCATAATCAAAAAAGATCAATCACTTACTTTGCATAATGATTTTATAAATTTTACTTTGTAAATAGGAAACATTTAGTTACCTTTCCAGCGCCACATTTTGTGCCTTCATTCACCATCCCAGGATCTGGAACATCTGATCCTAGCTGAAAATCCACGCCCCAACATTTGGTGCCTCCACTGGGAGTCTGAATAATAGCAGGCACAATTCCAAACACAGGCATGTCTTGTACATTCTCACACTGCAGCTTCCCACACAAAGCATTCCTATAGAAATTGAAAAAGAATGCAAACATAAAATGCATCTGCTGTAGACACAAATGAAAAATTATATTTCTATGTGTGCAGACAGAAAGTGTTCTGCTATGTAGTGGAAGGGAATCTCAACAGAAAAAGTGTATGAGAGCAACAGAGATCAAAGCAACTCTCTTTAAATATGGCAGAGAAGAACAGAGACAAATGGATGCTAGGATGCAAATTAGTAGGGTGCCAGGTGGTGCCAATGCTCCTTTCTTCAAACCTAATCCCTCCTATCTGCTAGGATTCAAAAAGTCTAACTAATAGTTTCTTAGAAATATGATATAACCTTATAAATATTATACCCAGAAAATAATAGAACTACATCAAAATTCAATTGTGTCTTCTTAAAGAATTATGGTAAGGAGAAAACTAGATTCTGTAGTGTAAAATAACTAAGAAAGGACTTGGCATTCTTGGCTTGGTTACTACTTACTTAAAGACTCAATCATAATTCATCAATACACCAAGGCTATTTGAGTTAAATGCCCTTCCTAAAACCTTTAATAACACAGTAAGTACAACATCAACTTTTATGATACTGTATTAAAATTTCCTACTTAATTATCTTCTGATTCAAGTGCCTACCCTATACCTAAATATCTTCTATGATATCACTGCAATTATAGTCATTATAGGGTATTGTTTTCCAATTTCTCTAATTTGCCACCTCCTAAAGATTCCCTTTCTAGCTTTCATAACTTTCCTTTACTTCCTGAATTAAACTCTATCTCTCTGTAACTTTCCCTCATTGGTCCCAGATCTTCACATGAAACCACACAGATAATGTCTTTTCCTTCCTCCACATGGTAGCTATTTTAGGACACTTACAATGAAGCTCCTAATTACTTACTTCACCAGTGCAATAGCCTACAACCATTTCTCACACAACAAGGAAGGTCTTTTCTAAATATGTTCCAGTTTGTTTCACTGCCTCTGAAGCACAGAGCTCAGAGTGGAGCATGAAATTTCAGTTGCAGCCTGACGAGCAAAGAACAAAATGGTTCTCTCATTTCCTTTATTCTACATACCATACTTTTATTAAGCCCAAGATTATAGGAGCTTTTGTCGTAACTACATCAATATGTAATACTACATTCTTAATGCCCTTGAACTTATCACTAGTTAAACCTCTGCAAAAGCTGCTATTAAGTCTCCTCTTCCTTCTGTCCTTCACTCAAAAGTTAGTCATTTTGTCCCAACTTTCATTTATCTTTATGTCACCAGCTACTCACTGGATAACTTGAGTAAAGTGCTTAAATTTTCTAAGCTTCAGTCTCTTCATATGAAAAACAAGAGATAAATGCCTATCTCACATAGGTATTTCAAGTTTGACATGAAAAACCTCCAGAGCAAAGCACAGCGTAAAGCAGACCTCAGTTAACACCTGTTGGAGCCCTCCAAAGTTCATGCTGCTGTGACACACCCAGTGTCTCACTCTGTAGTCTTCGTAGCATACTAAAGTTTAAAAAGCTATCAGCTGATTTCTCAAAAGAATCTTGCAGGCAAGAAGGGGCTGAAAAGAACTATTCAAGGTCATGAAAGACAAGGACCTACATCCAAGATTATTCTATCCACAAAGCTATTACTTATGATGGAAAGGCAGATAAAGTGCTTCCTAGATAAGGTCAAGTTAAAGGAGTTCATCATCACCAAGCACTTATTATATGAAGTGTTAAAGGAACTTATCTAAGAAAAAGAAGAAGATCAAAACTATGAGCAGTTAAGTGACAACAAACACACAACTATCAACAACTGAACCTAAAAAAACAAAAACAAAAAGTAAACTAAGCAAACAACGAGAACAGGATCAGAATCACAGAAGTGGAGATCACATGGAGGATTATTAGCAGGGAGGGGCAGGGAGGAGAATGGAGGGAAAGGTACAAGGAATAAGAAGCATAATTAGTAGGTACAAAATACACAGGAGAAGGTTGAGAATAGTACAGGAAATGAAGAAGCCAGGGAATGGGGTTCCTGGACAGAGGGGTACAAAAGGGAGAAAAAAGAATGGGACAACTGTAATAGCATAATGAGTAAAATATACTGTAAAAAGAAAGAAAGAAAGAAAATACAGTTGACCCTTGAACAACATGAGTTTGAATTGCACAGGTCCACTCATACACAGATTTTTTTCAATGAATACTATAAACGTATTTTCCTTTCCTTATGATTTTCTTAGTGATATATTCTTTTCTCTAGCTAGCTTCTTCATTGTAAGAACACACATATATAATGCATATTAAATACAAAATACGTGTTAATCAACTGCTTATGTTATCAGTAAGGTTTCCAGTCAACAGTAAGCTACCAGTAGTTAAGTTTGAGGGAAATCACAAAGTTCTGACTACGTGGGGGGTCAGTGCCCCAAACCCCATGTTGTTCAAAGATAAACTGAACTTTTTTTTAAATATGTTTTATTGAATATGCTATTACAGTTGTCCCATTTCTCCCCCATCACTCCCCTCCACCCTGCACACCCTCTCCCACCCACATCCCCCCCCATTTAGTTCATGTCCATGTGTCATAAGTTCTTTAGCTTCTACATTCCCCACACTATTCTTGCCCTCCCCGTCTATTTTCTACCTACCATCTATGCTACTTATTCTCTGTACCTTCCCCCCCTCTCTCCTTCTCCCATGCCCCTGTTGCTAACCCTCCATATGATCTCCATTTCTGTGGTTCTGTTCCTGTTCTAGCTGTTTGCTTAGTTTGCTTTCGTTTTAGGTGTGGTTCTTAATAGCTGTGAGTTTGCTGTCTTTTCACTGTCCTATTTTTTATCTTCTTTTTCTTAGGTAAGTCCCTTTAACATTTCATATAAGGGCTTGGTGATGAGGAACTCCTTGAACTTGACCTTATCTGAGAAGCGCTTTATCTGTCCTTCCATTCTAAATGACAGCTTTGCTGGATAGAGCAATTTTGGATGTAGGTCCCTGCTTTTCAAGATTTCAAATATTTCTTTCCAGCCCCTTCTTGCCTGGAAGGTCTCTTTTGAGAAATCAGCTGACAGTCTGATGGGAACTCCTTTGTAGGTGACTGTGCCCTTATCCCTTGCTGCTTCTAGAATTCTCTCCTTCATTTTCATCTTGGCTAATGTAATTACAATGTGCCTGGGTGTGTTCCTCCTTGAGTCCAACTTCTTTGGGACTCTCTGAGCTTCCTGGACTTCCTGGAAATCTATTTCCTTTGCCAGATTGGGGAAGTTCTCCTTTATTATTTGTTCAAATAAGTTTTCCACTTGTTGCTCTTCTTCTTCCCCTTCTTCTTCTTCCCCCTATAATTCAGATGTTGGGATGTTTAACGATGTCTCAGAGTTTCCTAAGCCTCTCCTCATTTTTTTGAATTTTTGTTTCTTCCTCGTTTTCTGTTTGGTTGTTAGTTTCTTCCTTCTGGTCCACTCCATTGATTTGAGTCCCAGTTTTCCTTCCATCTCTATCGGTTCCCCATGCGTCTTTCTTCATTTCACGTATTGTAGCCTACATTTTTTTTCGTCTAATTTGTGAGCAAAATCAACCAATTCTGTGAGCATCCTGATGACCAGTGCTTTGAACTGTGCATCTGATAGGTTGGCTGTCTCTTCACAGCTTAGAGGAATTGGCTCTGAGGCTTTCATTTGTTCTCCAGTTTGAGCCATTTTTGGTGGGTTTTTCTTGTTTTGTTTTGGTTTTAGTCTGGTCCCGGCTGTTATGTAGTGAGAGGTGGAGCCTTAGGTGTTTCTCAGGGCGGGGCAGCCCAGTCGCTGGGTTGTGACGCTATAGGTGGGGGTGGGGTCCGAGAGGGAAGAATGGCACCTGCTCCGCTCTCTCCTGGATTCAGTCCCTTCCGTCACTTCCCCTTTGCCTGGACCATCTGGGTGTGCGAATATGGGACCACCTGGTCAGCCAGCCACCTTATGCAGCCTCACTGGGTCTGCACAGTTGCCCTCCTGTGCCGGGGGTCCGCCAGCTGCCACCTGTGGGCCCAGGGACCGCCAGCTGACACCTGTGCACCTGGGAACTGCCAGCTGCTACTGCTTGCATTCCTGGGTCCGCACCTCCACTTTTTTCTGCTGCGACTCCGCCCCTCTTATGGGTCTGGATGAATGGTTGTTGGACTTCCGTACAGTTCAATTTTCTATCAGTTCTGGTTGTTTTCTTGTTTCTAAATATTTGTTGTCCTTAATTTTGGTTGCGAGAGGAAGCACAGTGTGTCCGCCTATGCCTCCATCTTGGCCAGAAGATCAAACTGAACTCTTAATATATATAAAGCTGTTACATATCAATAAGAAAACTACAGCCACTTCAACAGAAAAAAACAGCAAAAATGCATGAAAATACGCAATTCACAAACTAAGAATATAAACAGCCAACAAAGCTAAGAGCCGTTCACTGTTATATGCATAAAAGATATTCTATTACAAGTCTCAGTAGAATTATTAGTTCAGGCAAGGATCATCAATGCAGGTAAAACCATCAAAGAGAGCACTAGTCTGGGGCTGGGTATTCATATGGCACAACATCATCACTCCACGTACTACCTCAGAATTGCAATGAGGAAAACTAACTACAAGCTCTGGTCATTGCCACTTAGTAACTTTGTTAATAAAACAGACCAGAATTATCTGTCTTCTTGATATAAAGCACCACTTAAAGTAGTCTTCCCCCAAGTGTTTCACCTAAATCTAATTAAGAATTTAGATTTAACTTCAGATTCATAAACAATTCAGGGGGTAGAGACACAAGTTAATCAACACTGAGAAGAAGCTATCAAACAGAACCAGAATGACTGGCCCAGTCATCTCCTCAGTGAAGAATAGTATTTTACATTAAAAGTGACAGGTGATGTGACAAATAACTGCAATGTGTGATCCTTAACTAGGTCCTGATGTGGAAAAAAATAGCTATGAAAGGTAATTTGAGGACAATTGGAAAAATGTTAATATTGACCAGGTGGTACACAATACTAGAAAACTGTTAATGTTCTTAGGTACGATAATGGTATTGTCAATGGCCTTTTATGTCAGAGATAAAAACTGAGGAATTTAGGAGTGAAATATCCTAATGTCTATAATTTACTTGCAAATGGTTCAGCAAAGTCTACACAAAGTAAATATGATAAAATATTAACAATGTTTTAACCTAGGATATATGGATTTTCATCATACTACTCTTTCTACTCCTCTGTATATTTGAAAATTTTCATTTAAGAAGTTTAACAGGATGACATCGCCTACATACTGAAGGAGAAGACAGCTCTCAGCGAAACGGGACAACCCCTGCACAGCGATGTCTCAGTGCACACAGCAGAGGGCGGAAGTGGGGAGGGGATGAGATTACATTTGTGCATAAAGAAACTCAGCAAAGACACTCAGGAAGCTAAAAGCAATAGGTACAGGGAGGGAGGGTAAGAACAGGGGAAAGAGTACAGGAGTGGAAGCCACATTTTCTCTATATCCCTTTAAACATTTTTTTGAATAAGCAACAATAAAAATAAGTAATTATTTACAAATTCATTTGAAACAAAGATGAAATACCTATTTAATATAACAAATTAGAAAAGTATTTTTTTAAGATAATACTCCAGCATTGGTGAGAGGGCATTACAAATATAAATCAGTTAAACATTTTGAAGGTCAATTTAGAAGTATCTATAAAGACCCTTAAAATGATTCTCCTTATTCTTTGACTAAGAAAAATCTCTGGAAACATTCAGAGAAATAAACAAATACCTAAACTGTATTTAACATGGCCTTATTTAAAATAGCAAATTACTAGAAAAAATGTAAATTTCTAACATAAGAAAATCATTAAAAGAAGCTGGGTGCATACTATAAATGCTCTTAATAAAGTGGAAAGTGAATGCATCGATTTATAAAACAGAATTAATCATAATATACAGTTTTGTTTATGTGTGTCTGAGTACATATATGTGTATATATGTATGAAAAACATACATGTTTATCAATATATATATACGCAGGAGAATGACATTCAACAAAAATTTAACAAAGTATCACTGAATAATAGGACCACATATGATCACTTTCTTTATACTATTCTAGAATTTATACATTTTCTATGATGAAGATGATTATAGAGATAATGATGATAATGATGATGAGTCCAACAACAAACTCAATGCTAACTTCCATCAACTCATTCAGTCTTCCAAATGACACAGAAATAGGTATAATTTTTATTCCCACTTTACAGAAGTGAAAAAATGAGGTAAGCAATTAAAACAACTTGTCCAAGTCTCAGAGATCTTCAGTGGTTAAAGCAGAATTCAAACGTAAAGAATCTAACTTCAGATGTGTATTCCTAATGACTATATTATATTATCTTTATTATATATCCTTATTAAACTATCATAAAATGTTTTTCAAATCAGCTACCCAGTCCTTTATAAGTTTCACGTGTGTGATGTCTATGTTTTCATCAGTATATTCATAAAAAGATGGAAACATAACCAGACAAGAGAGAAGGATAAGGAATGTCCAGCAAACTCTAAGTCTCCATTAATCCACTTATCCCAAGGTTTTAGCTCAGTTCATTCAAACTATTTCTCCACCCATTAGCTAGTTTGAATATAAAATATCCCCATGGTAAATATACTATAAACTTATTAAGAATAATAGTTTGACGTATCCCAGAAAAACAGTGCTGTATAAATGCAAGAGAATTTATATCTACAACTACTTTTGAAACTATACACAAGATGTATTCAAAATTATTATGTTCATAACCCCTTTTGAAATTCTTTCTTGTTTTTTAACTGCCCTCAATCTACTGTTTTACAGTTTCAAGAAAGGTGTTAAGAACACCTATAAGAGGGTTATCTGAGAAAGTGTTCCTTAGGGAAGTTATACTTGAACTGAGGTCAGCAGGACGGAGTGAGCAGACCAGGCAGAAGGAACAGCACATGGCAAGGCCCTGCAGTAGAAGGCAGGCCAGTAGGAGCCGAAGCATTTCATAGCATTTCATGGATGGGTATAGAAAGGTGATCCTACAAATAAACACATTAAAGGAGCATCCAGAAACACAAAAAATACTAGAAGAACATTCTACACAAAAGCCAAGGAAAAAGGTGTCTTCAAGGAGAAAATGGTCAATATAGTCAAATGCCATAGAAAGGTCAAGTAGACCCAAAAACGTCTGTTGGATTTAGTGATACAAAGGTTGCTATTGTTATTTCGTCTTAGTAAGCATTGCTTCACTACTGCAGCTTAGCTTAACGGGCAGAGTAGGAGATGGAGTAAGAAGAGATTCACAGCATTACAAAATCATTCCAATTATGTGATGGTGTGTGTATGTACAGTCTATAGAAACAAAAAAAAGGAAAGATACACACTGAAATTCATGAATAATATAGTTTGAGATTATGGATGACTTTTTCTCATTTATAATTTTTAATATTATTAATTTTTATACAAGCAAATGTTGTAGAAAAAGGGTTTTATAGGTGAGCAATGGGAGAAAGGGCAGGACAACTGTAATCGAACAACAATAAAAAATTTTTTGTTAAACAAAAAGGGTTTTAATTTGTCACTTTTAAATTATAGAGCTAGAAGAAAATAACAAAATACAAAATTCTATACCGTTATGGATTTAGCAGCATAACCTTTTAATGAAAGGAAGAAAGAGGAAGAGTGTTTATTTGGGGTTGTTACTGCAGAACACAGATAAACGAAGTAAGAGCCTAAAAATCATTGGTTTTAGATAGGTAATGTCAAAAGGGATGACTTATTTTACCGGTTCTGTTCAGAGTCTCTCAGAAACCTTGTGTTGCAATATTGTAAGCCTGAAAAGTTAGGTATTTAAGGAGGAGAAATTGGCAGTCACAAGGAGTTACAAAAGATGACTGGTCTGGTAATCTTTCTTTGATTGCTCTAGAATCTGGCCAGCACTTACCCAGTGGCACACTTCTTGTATTCATTGCCAGAGAAACCACAATTGCCAAATCTGTCACCTTTAGAATTCACATCAATGAAGCAATCTTTGGGGGCAGCCTTGGCTTCTGTAACAGTAAAAAAGTTTTTTTTTAAATAATGTTATGACAATTTAACTCAGAAATAAAAGTATTACCTATTAGAGTCCACACACCTGGAGGAACTGCCTCAATGCCTTTGCAAATGTTTCAAGCCTTACAGATAACACTTTTTTTTTAAAGATTTTATTTATTTTTAGACAGTGGAGAAGGGAGGGAGAAAAAGAGAGGGAAACATCAATGTATGGTTGCCTCTTACATGCCCCCTACTGGGAAGCTGGCCCACAACCCAGGCATGTGCCCTGATCTGGGCACAGAACCCGCGACCCTTTGGTTCGCAGGCTGATGCTCAATCCGCTGAGCCACACCAGCCAGGGCAGATAAAACATTTTTTGTTCCACATTTTATACTTAACAACCAATTGTAAAAATAAAGTTTAGGTTACACTTAAAAGTTAGCCCAAACGCAAACACTCGGACCCTAAACAAGGTGCCATTAAATAAGATGAAATGACAAATAAATTAAAACCCATACACAGTATGGACAGAATTTTCAGCACAGTCATTCTCACTGTTCTCAAACACACATCTACTGCAGTCTGGATATATCAGGTGGGGAAGGAAGGGTTTATGAAAACATTGCCAGCTATCATTATGTTTTTTTAATTTACCCTATATGGAGGCTTAATTCAGGTATTCCTAATAATGACAAACAGCCATGGCAGCTGATAAAGTATCAAAACAGTCTTGCTTTCTTCTATTTTATATATGTATCACTTAATGTTCAGTTTTTTCCACCTAATTATACATTTCTAAAAATATTTAATTTACAAATATTTTTAAGCCAAAATGCCAGTACTTTCTATTTAACATACAAAATTCACTTGTTTATCTTACATATCTAATGCTATGTGGTTCAGTTTAAAAGAAAATGGATACAAGTGAAAGGACTTGGAGTAAAAATGAGGCAGAGGATCAAGTAATATGAACACTGAATGCAGAACACTTGCAGGGGCGAGAGGGTGTATGGCAATATCCCTAGCAAAGCTCTTCTACAGAATGGAAACAGCTACAAAAATGTCAGATAATCTCCAAAGAAAAAATCACTACAGTTCTTTCAGTCCTAGACATTTTTTTTGCAGGCCTCTGTAAGATCTTTGCTAAATAACAGTATTTACTCCATTAAGGTGCCCTTCTAAAACTACTTTTTCTAGTCTGGAAGAACCTGCCTATTTCCACAAAATATGTGTATCAGAAGTCAACAGATCTCTGCCACTCTTGTCCCACAGTCTGACCAATATAATAAATCCCATTTAATCCTTCAACAGTCCTTGGTCCTCCACCACAGAAACTAAAGAGAGCAGAAGTCTGGTCAAAATCCACAACTCTAGCTTCGAAGAAATAAATCCAGCATTTTAAAACAATCTTTGCCCAAGGATATGTTTTATTGATTTCGGAGAGAGAAGAAGGGGAGAGCGAGAAACATTGATCAGTTACGTCTCATTCACCCCAACCTGGGATCAAACCCATAACTTAGGTATGTGCCCTGACCAGAAATCAAACCCACTCCAACCAGTTGAGCCACCTGGCCAGAGCACAAACCCAACATTTTTGGCAAACACCCAATGACTGTATGAGATTGGCTGATTGCCTCTGGTATCACCAGATAAGGTAGGGGGTAAAAGGATAAGCTCGGGTATTCAAATTCCCAGCTTAATCAGTGTATAAATAACCTGAAAGCTCTGTGTGACCTGAAAAAGACCCTTATCTCCTGTAGTGACAGAGCTGAGGTGGCTGAAAATCAAACCCAGAATCTCATTCTCCAAATGGCTAAATTACAACCCAAGATGAACTCCCAGCTTCATAGGGTACCTGTCGTTAAGTTGAAGGCAATGGTTGCAAAAGAATGAGACCCTAAAAGTTGAATGGAAATACGTGGGGAGATCCTGATGAAGCTAGGGACACTGAGCCCCTAAATTCTGAAGAGCAGACTTTGTCAGGGAAGCAGCCTCTCCACCCTCATCTAAGGGGATTGAGCGTGTACTACATGAGAAAGTCACCATACAAGACAATGGTGAGGGGCCTCAGGACCCACCCCTACCACCCCTCTTTGCTTCTAGACCTCTAATTAGACTCAAGTCACAGCAGCCCCCTAAAGGTGACATAATAAATATGACCCATAAGAAGGTCTGCTACACACCAATCAAATTATTTGGGTTTTCAAATTTATACACACAGAAATATGGAGAACACGTGGGAGAATGAATATTAAAGGTATGGGATAATGGTTAAAGAAACAAAGTATAATCAGGTCAAATTTATTGACATGGGCAGAGATTCTGCATTTAATGTTGCAACAAGGGGAGCTAGGGCTGTAACAGCTTGTGAGGTTGGTTAGCCGAAACATGAACCAAAAGGCGGCCCGTAGTGAGTGAGTTGGAAATGCTGGAACTGCCTTGGCTTAATATAGAAAACAGATCCATGAACTTAACAGAGCTTGTAATGCTACTGTGGATTTTCCATTCAAAACCTACTCACTCTGAGAGGGTCCAGAAGACACACATTTCACCGTGATGAGAAATTTTGAGGAAAGCCCCAGCATACCTGAATAGCTCTGTGATCACTCTTCTCTGTAGGCCACTTTACACTGGGACCTACTGGCACTGAATAGGAAAACCTGAATGCAATGGAAGTACCTGAACCCCCGCTGGCAGGGCCCAGTGCAAAGGCTCTCAACTGCAAAGGCACGGTGGACATGTTGACCGTAATAGAGAGCAAAGTCAAAGTCTGACTTGCACAGACCTACGGCACTGGTTAATCATGATGTTCCAAGAAGTGAACAAATTGGAAGCCAACTAGTAAATTCTTACTAGATCTGTAGAAGCAGAAAAGTTCTAGGTCAAGTGAGCAGAAGTCCAACCTGAATCATAAGAACTGAGTCAGGAATCCTCAACAACTCCCAGATTTGAGTCACATTACACATCCCGAACCCCTTAATTGAAAGAGGACCCTAGTACACTGCCAAAAATGTATACTGTCAATCTTCCTCTTATTCTACCCCAACAGGATTTAGGGCCTTTTCCCAGCATAACTGTATACTGTGAAAAAGGAAATAACCAGACCGTTCAGGTACTGCTAGCCACTGGCTCTGAATGGACACTAATTCTAGGAGACTCACACAGCATCGCAGTCTATCTGTCAGAGTAGGGACTTATGGAAGTAGATGACCAATGGAGTTTTACCTCAGGTCTGCCTCACCCCTGGCCCAGTGTGTCTCCAAACCCACCCCCTGGTTATTTCCCCAGTTCTAGAATGGATCACTGGAACAGACATAATAGCAGCTGGCAGAATCCCCACATTGGTTCCCTGACCTGTGAAGTGAGGGCTATTATAATGGGAAAGGCCAAGTGGAAGCCACTGGAACTGTCTCTACAGAGGAAAAGAGTACATCAGAGAGTATCGCAATCCTGGGAAGACTGCCGAGATGATTACCTCCATCAAGGGCAAGAAAGATTCGGGGGTGGCGATTCCCAGCGCATTCCAATTCAACTCACTCACTGGGCCTGAGCAAAAAAGCAAATGGATCTCGCAAAATGATGGTGGATTATCATAAGCTTTGCCAGTGATGACTGTAATGACACCTTCTGTGCCCATTTTGGTTTCATTGTTTGAGCAAGTTAACATATCTTGTGGTACGTGGTATGCAACTATTCAATCGAAATATGGTTTTTATTCCGTGGCAGTCAATAAGGACCACCAGAAGCAGTCTGTTTCCAGCTAGAAGGCCAACAGTGATATGCCTTCACTGTCCTCTCTTAGGGGGAGAGCAACTCTCCAGCCCCATATCATTGTTTAATGTGCAGGGATTTTAATCACCTTTCCCTTCTACAAGATTTCACAAGATATCTCTTTACAGGCAAAACACAAGATGTTTGTACCCCACATGAACACTTACCATGAGGTGACCTCAGCAGGGCAGAATTTTAATAATCCAGTGGATAGGGTAATTACCCTACCCGTTCTATGGATACCACTCAACCTCCTTCCACAGTCATCCCTGTCATCGCACAATGGGGTCATGAGCAATGGGTCACAGTGACACTGATGGAGACTATGCACAGGCTCAGCAGCGTGGACTTGCACTCATCAAAGCCAACCTGGCTGTGGCCACTGCTGAGCATCCCATCTGCCAGCAGCAGAGACCAGTACTGAGTCCTCCATATGCGCCATTCCTCTGGAGATCAGCCAGCTACCCGGTGGAAGGGTTATTAAATTGGACCCTTTCCATCATGGCAGGAGGCTTTGTTCTTACTGGAATAATAACTTACTCCGGACAAGAAGTGCTGTCTACGCATGCAGCATTTTTGCCAAAACTACACTCCATAATTGATAAAATGCTTTATCTACCATCATAGTATTGCACACAGATTTGCTTCTCATTGAAGAACTCACTTCACAGCAAATTCAGTGTGACAATGAGCCCTTGTTCGTGGAATTCACTGGTCTTACCACATTCTGCACCACCCTGATGTGGCTGGTTTGCTGGGATAGTGGCACAGCCTTTTGAAGATGCAGTTACAGGGCCAGCTGGGTGGCAAGAGGTTGCAGGAAGAGGCAAGGTTCTCCAGAAGGCTGTATATGCTCTGAATCAGCATCCAGTACATGGCTGTTTCTCCCATAGCCAGGATTCATGGGTCCAGGAATCAACAGGTGGAAGTGAGAGTGGAACCACTTACAATTTCTACTGACCCACTGGCAAAACGTTTGCTTCCAGTTCCCAGGACCTTATGCTGTGCTAGCCTGGAAGTCTTAGTTCCAAAGGGAAGAATGCTTCCAACAGGAGCCACAACAATGACTGCACTGAACTGGAAGTTAAGTCTGCTACCCAGCCACTTCAGAATCCTCAAGCCTCTAAATGAACAGGCAAAGAAGAGAGTCCCTGGCCAGAGTGATCGATCCTGACTACCAAGGGGAAACTGGACTACTACTCAACCATGGGGGAAAGAAAGAGTACGACAGACATAGGAGATCCTTTAGGGTGTTCTTTAGTATTGCCAGGCTCTATCACTAAGGTCAATGAAAAACTACAACAACTCTATCCATGTAGTACTACTAATGGCCACAACCTTTGGGAATGGAGGTATGAGTCACCCCACCAGATAAACAACATGACCGCTGGGACATATGGACTGGCAATGAAGAAAGCTGGTAAAAATGCCAGGTATGATTATACAACCAGTTATAGAAATGAGGACATTAATTGTCATGAATATTCTTTTTCTTATAATAAATATATTTGTTAATATATATAAAATATCCTTGTTTCCTTTCCTCTCTAACTCCCTTCTCATGTAACATAAGATGTATTGACTTTATATGATGGTATAAGTATTGTTAATTTTACATTCTAGCGTTTAAGTTAGGGGTTATCGAGGAGAAGAATAAACATCACTCAAGGACTTTACTTCTTCCTCTAAGAAAAGGTGTAGTGCATTCCCAGTTGTACACAGGATAGTTGTATCATCTTAAGTAGAAGTATGACCTTATTATTTCCTCCTTTTGGAGATTACATATGGTAGAAGGAGATACATAAATGTGCCAGGTTAACAAGGGGTGGACTCGTGGCCATCAATTTTACGTGCCTACTTGACTAGGCCACAGCATGCCCAGATATTTGGTCAAACATTATTCTACATTATTCTATAATAGTGTTTGTAGATGAGATTAATGCTTAAATTGGTATATCAAGTAAAGCAGATCATCCTCCCCAATGTGTGTGAGCTTCATCCAATCAGCTGAAAGCCTACATGGAATGAAAAAGCTACCTTTCCCTGAGTACAAAGGAATTCTTCCTGAGGACCTTCAGACTGGGACATCAGCTTCTTCCCCGCCTTCAGCCCTGAACTGAATCATCCGGTCTTCCTGGGTCTCAGGCCTGCCCGCCTTTGTCCTAGAACTGTATCATTGGCTCTTCTGACTCTACAGCCTGCTGACTTACCCTGCAGATCTGGGATCTACCAGTCTCCGTGATTGTGTGAGCCAATTCCTTACAATTCCTTAGGAATTCCACACAATTCCTGTGTGTGTATCCTCCCATTGGTTCTGTTTCTCTGAAGACAGAGAACAACCAATCAAGACTAAGGAGAATCAGGGGCCTCCAAATCAGACTTCCTTAGACAAGGTGAAATTAGCAGAATACTGATGCTTCCCATCACCTCAAGGTAAGACAAGGCCACTAGTGAACAATCTGCAGTTCAATTACTAGTAAGAATACAAAAAACTAACCAAACCCAGAGAGACAGAGAGAGAATAAATTATTAACTCCGAAGAAAATAAAAGGCAAGAAAGCAATTGCAGCTTACTACATAGCTCAGCTAGGAATAACATTAATATGATTATTACAAAGTACTCAGGTGTACTGTGTGTATATTTTTTTCACGAAACCAAGCGATTCTCTGACAATTCTACTCAATTCTGATACTACAGATTAAAAGGTTCAGTCACATCTCAAGACTGTCCTCCCCACTGCTCTGCCCCCACTGCAGGCACCAAATGCAAGCCCAGATTGTTACCTGTGTTTTGGACCAGCAAGCTCTAGATGGGAGGCTTCCACAATCCCTTCCTCAGTTTCATTTGCTAGAGTGGCTCACAGAACTCAGATAATCTTTTCACTTTCTAGATTATTAGATTATTATGAAACGATGTAACTCAGGAACAGCCAGATGGAAGAGATACATAGGGCAAGGTATGGGGAAAGGGCACAGAGCTTCCATGCCTGCCACAAATGCGACACTCAACCTGCATGTCCACATGTTCACTAAGCTGGAAGCTCTCCAAACCCTAACATTTGGGGATTTTATGGAGGCTTCAGGACACACATTAAATCACTGACCATCTGTGATTAACTCAATCTCTAGTCCCTCTCCCTTTCTGACCCTCCAATCACATGGTTGGTTCCCCAGGCAACCAACCCACTTTGGTTAGGTAGTACCTTCTACAAGTCACCTCATTCCATAAACAAAAGTCACTTTTATGGCTCCCATCACATCACTTAGAAAATTCCAAGAGTTTTAGAAGCCCCCTGCCAGAAAATACATGAAGCCTAAATATATATTTCTTATTATAAATCAAAATATCACAGTAATCATCACTGCCATAACTGAAATTATAATTAATCCATATTAAGAGAATGAAGAATGAAAAATGAGCATCAGTGTGATAAGAGTTGGCAAGAGTTAAAAGAATAGAAGAAACTGAGTTATCTTCTACGATGAGAAATTAATATTTTAAGGCCTAGCATGGAAAAAAATTAAAAAAGCAGCATTATCAAGAGATCATGACCTGGATGGAGCAAGTAAAACATACAATCAGCTAGATATGGTAAAGTAGTTGCCTTAAGGGATAGAGATATTACATACAAGTCCACTTTATTTTTTCATAAAATCTTGTAAATAATATGGATCTTTATGTATAAATATAACTTTAATAAAAATGAAAACTTTAATAAGAGCATTAGAAAAAATTTAAAGCATCCTAAATACATCAGTAAGAGAACAGATTATATTTATATAATAGAATACTTTAATTCACAATGATTTAAATGTATCAATAAAACAGATTTATTAAAATATACATGTATACACACGCATATACTGTTTATATGCATAGAACAGAGGGCTGATAAAGAGAGAGTAACAACAAAAATCACCAACTGAATTTGGGCACATCAAATTCATGACCATGATCACCTATAAAGAAGGAAGGAAGTATGACAGGAGAGAGGAAACAAAAATACTTCAATTTAGAAACAATTTCTTATGACCACTTTTAACAAAAACTAAAGAAAAAATAAATAAAACCAAAACAATCAATTATGAATAAAACATCTTACTTGAGCCAAAGATGACTTGACACTGAGCATCATAATATTGGCACATGCCGTTGTAACAATAGGCTTTGTTATTCTGGCATGGATATCCATTCTGAATAAAAACATCTGGCTGGCAGAACTGAGAAGACCCATTGCAATATTCTGGAACATCACATTCATTGGATTTTCCTCTACATAAAGTACCTCCAGGAAGAAACTAGGGTAACAAGATTCAAATGAAATAGCAATATCAGGATAATTCCCACAAATTAATCACATTAGAAACCACAGTATTTATAGCTATAAAATTTCTAACAACAACAAAAAATTAAATATCCCAACAGAACAATGAACAGAGGCCAATAATAGTCAATTCATAAAAGTCACGAAATACAGAAAATGAAAAAACATTCATTTTGATTGCCTTATTGGCAATCAAAAGAAATGCAAATTAAACAAATATATAAAAGCACATTAAACTAATCTATCAAACTAGCCAGGATCATAACACTTGATAGCAACTAATGTTAACATAAGGAAATAAGCATATTATTACACTCATGGGTACAGAATGGCACATCTGTGGAAATTATGTAAAATGTGTGTCAAAAATTATTAACATGCATGCTCTGCCCCAACAATTCTAGTTATAAACAAAAACTGGAAGCAATCTAAATGCCCATCATTAATTGACTAAGAAATCACAGTATAGCCATACAAAGAAGTACTAACTATACAATCATGTAGAATTACATAAATGGAAGAAAGTCCACTGTATCTTATTAAAAATACAAATAGGAAAAATATGTATCTGTGTTTACCCATTTACCCCCTCCACACACACACACTCTCTCACAATCACATTTATACAGGAAAAAGTAACTAAATTAATAGTATTTTATCAACAATGGCTACCTGAAGAGGGTTAAAATGATAGTCTTCCACTATCTGCTTTCCATACTTTGGTACTGTTGAATTTTTTAAAAGCAGATTATTCTTAAAATCAGAAAAAAATGTTTCTACTTAGGAAATCTCACTAGACTATTTGTCATAAAAGAATGTGATGCAAAACTGCAAACAGTGGTATAAAACTTCTCATGTAAGTAATCATGTAACAAAAATAGAGCTCTCTTAGAGATCAGAGAAAACTAACTCTGATATACACGTATTTTTCCTTTTTCTATTTTTGTTCAAAATATGGAGGAATTTCTTACCCGACAATCTTTACAACAGTCACCGTATGCACAGTCAGCAGATGATTTAAGCTTACAAGTACTTCCTTCACAACAAGGGTCCAATTCACATTCCTGTGAAGAAAAAATGACTGTCAATAAAGAAAGGATGTATTGTCACTGATATTCATTAATAAAATTCTTATCTGAGACCCAAAATCTACTTCTTCCTAATCTGGCTATAGCAGTTAGTCTCTGGAAACAGTCACTATCCTTCTGGACTTGTCACAGAGTCTTTAGCTACAACTATTTAGGTCTCAACATATATCAAATGACTGAAATCAGAGAGAGTAATGTGTCTTTGCCTCCCGGTACTGCCAGAACGAGATACCACAGATGATAGCTTGAGCAAAAGAAATTCATGATGTCACAGTTCTGGAGGCTAGAAATCTAGGATCAAAGTCCCAGCCAATTCAGTTTCTGGTGAGGAATCTCTATCTGACTTACAGACAGCTGCCTTCTTTCTGTGCTCTTAAAAGGCCTTTCTTCGGTGTATGTGTTTGGAGAGAGAGAGAGCAAGTGAGCTTTCTAGAATCTTCTTATGAGGACACCAGTTCTATCACATCAGGCAGGGCCCTACCCCTAAGACTTCATTTAACCTTAATTACCTCCCAGGAATCCCCATTCCATCCATAACAGTATATTTAGTGATCACTGGAAATTAAGCATCTATGAATGAATTTCTCTTCATGCTTAGGGTCTGACTTCTCTGTTCAGTGGATCTTCACCTTTTGTGGATATTTTAAACCTTTCTTGGCTTCTCCTGGCCCACTCTGGGCCACTATAGCACCCCATCCCCACAACCTCCTACCCCCACACACACCTACTCTCCTATGTTCCAACTAATGTCCTCATGTTTGAATTGGTTGGGAAAGGAAGGAAAAATGGGAAAAGGAGAAAAGAAGATAAGGGAAAGGACGAGAAGAAGAGGAAAGGAAGGAAAAATAGCTTTCTTATTTCTTATTAAAATAAGATGTTACCTTTGGGGAAAACCAGGTTTATAAAAATTTAAAAATAAATGAACTATAACCTATACCTTGCACCATACAAAAATATTAAAACAAATGGATCACAGACCTAAATATAAAGGTTAAAACTGTAAAGCTTCTAGGAGAAAACATTTGCAACCTTGCATTAAGCAAAGATTTCTTAAATATGACACCAATAAAGCACAAATTGATAATATGGGCTTCATCAGAATATAAAACTTTTCAAAAGAAACTGTTAAGGTAATTAAAAGACAAGCTATAGACTGGGAAAATATATTTACAAATCATATATCTGAGAAAGGACTTATACCCAGAATGTAAGTACTGTCCAAAATCAGTTAAAAAAAATCACCAAGTTTTTTAAATGGCAAAGAGTTTAACTGGCATGTCATCAGAAAAGACATAACAGTTGACAAATAAGCACATGAAAACATACTCAAAATCACCAGTCATTAGGGAAATGCAAAGTAAAACCTCACTGAGGTACCATTTCACATCTAACAGCACAGCTATCACTGAAAAGACTGACCGTAAGAAGTTGTTGTGGCAAGGATGTGAAAGAACCAGAACTCTCATACACAGAGAGTAGGGATACAAAAATGCAACCACTCTGGAAAATAGTTTGAAAGTTCCACATGACCCAGTCGTTTCACTTAAGGTATCTACCCAAGAGAAATGAAAACATGAGCTCATACAAAGACTTGTAGGTGAATGTTCAAACAGCTTTATATGTAATAGTAAAAAACTGCAAACAGCCCAAATATACATCAAGAGATGATTAACAAACTGAGGTGTATCCATACTACTCTGTAGGAAACCATTCTGCGTGGTGTGCACCCAGCTCCCACTCAGAGATGCACAGGACCCACGCCCACGGATAGGTTCTACCGTGGGGAATCAGGCCTGCAATGTGCCTGGGCCACTTTGAGTCTTACTTTTGCTAAAAACCCCTCAACCCTGAATTGAGACAGCAAGTGCTTACTGTAACTTCCTAAAATCCATGCTAAACCTGCCTAGGATGAGTGTAACTGGTTCAACCACTCTTCCCTTTTCCTTTGCTAATATCCTTCTTCTGTGATGTGATTAGCGACATCATCTCCTTTGTTGTCTGTAAAAGGTAATCACCTAAAGTGAACCTGTGCATAGTAAATGAGGACCATCATGTAATGTGAGGGGGAATCCCAAATAAAGGCCTGTCATAGCAGAGGCCACGTGCTTTTGCTCCCCTTGAGAGAAAAGCCATGCTGTCCCTTTTCCTCCACCAGACTTGGTAGTCCATGTGTATGTTTTATTTCATCCATAATGATGTGGACACTGCGGGCCAGTGTCTGCATCACTACTCAATGATAAACAGCAATAAAAATGAATGAACTACTGACACAGTAGCAACATGAATGAATCTCAAAATAATTATGCTTAGTATAAGAAGCTAGACAAAAGAGTTATTCCACTTACATGAAATTCTGGGAAGTGCACACTAATGTGTAATGACAGAAAACAGACCAGCGATTGTCTGAGGAGAATGGGGGAACACAAAGGGGTGGAAAGAAGGAATTAGCAAGGGTCCAAAGAACTTTCTGGGATGATACGTTCACTATCTGGATAGTGGTAATAGTTTCACATATGCGTATAATGTGTTAAAGATTATCACTTGTGTACTTTAAACATGTGCAGTTTAATGTTGACCGAGTCCTTGACTGCCAGTTTCTTAGTCTTTGCTTTGTCCTGACCAAATTTCAATAAGGCTTCTTTCTTTCATTTAGGTCCCTGAATTCTGCTTGTCCCCCACCCCACACACACAAAAAGTGGAAAGTGTCCCCCTTGTCAGCTTCTCCTGGAAATAGCTGACTGCAGCCAAATACTTTCCTCTTGGTGCTCACTGGTTATTTCCTCTTGTTTCGCGGCTCCCCATTCCAACTTTCTGCTTATCTCTGCTCACCCCTACCTTTACCCTATTAAAGAAGAAACTTTTCCTCTTTAACTCTGAGACACGTCCAGATTTCTGAGATCAGAGTGGCCTCCCTGTTACAATAGTTTTTCTTCTGAATAAGGCCTTTCCTTATCTAAATCCTAATTCAGTTTTTTGACATTATATCCAACTATACTTAGGCTGTTAAATTTTTTTCAAAAACACTGTAAAACAGATAGATGACTTCATAAAAAAATAGAGAATCACAAAATAGACTGTGTACACAGGAATTCTGATTATGATAAATGCATCATTTTAAATGGTTTTGCAACAACTGACTAATGGTGGAAAGAAGTTAATTTTCTACCTCAGTCTACATGATCCCCTCAATTAAAGAGCTAATAATATAAAAAATTTAATGAAAAAATGCTAGAAATTATAGAGGCTATGATGATAATCTTGAAAGAGGCGTACTACAAACCTGGTCAAAATACAAAACTCAAAAAGTCTTAAGAAATATAATTGATAAATTTGCCTTCTTTTAAATTTTAAATTTTAGTTTAATAAAAATACATCAGGTAAAAAACTGAATGACAAGAGTAAACCCCAAGATAAACTACAGGCTCTGGGTGATAATAGCATGTCCACGTGGAGCCACCCATTGCAGCAAAGGCACCGCTGCGCTGCAGGGCGCGGACAATGGGGGACACTGCGCATGCGTGGGCATGGGCAGCACGTAGGAACTCTCGGTACTTTCCATTCAAATTTGCTTTGACCCTGACACTGCTCTGAGAGATAAAGTTGATTAATTTTTTAAAGCTAAATGGTAAGCTACAGGCAGAGAGGAAACATATTCAACATATGAACAGATTCAACATTAGAACGTATTCAATAAAGGACTTTGCACCTAAAACATGAGTTGCTGAAAATAGATTTAAAAGAATTAACAGCCCTGACCAGTGTGGCTCAGTTGGTTGGGCATCATCCCACAAAGCAAAAGGTCTCTGGCTCGATTCCCAGTTAGGGCAACTGCCTGCGTTGTGAGCCAGGTCCCCCGCTGGGGTGTGTGAGAGAGGCAACAGATGGGTGTTTCTCTCACACACCGATGTTTCTCTCCCTCTCTTTCTCCCTCCTTTTCCCTCTCTCTAAGAGTAAGTAAAATCTGGGGAAAAAATGGCTTTACCTTCTCTAAAAAAGAAAAAAAGAATCAACAACCCAACACAAAAACTGATGAGGGATATAAAAACAATAATTCATAGAAGATTATGCATGTGGTCTATAAGCATATGAAAAGTAATATAGACTAAATGAGCCGTGGCTGGTATGGCTCAGTGGATTGAGCACAGGTCTCCAAAGCAAAGGGTCACAGGTTCGATTCCCAGTCAGGGCACATGCCTGGGTTGCAGGCCAGGTCCCTAGCAGGGGGCGTGCAAGAGGCAACCACACGATGTGTCTCTCCCTCTCTCCTTCCCTTCCCCTCTCTCTAAAAATAAAATAAAATAAAATCTTAAAAAAAGAAGACTAAATGAAACTTTAAACAAACATAATCAGTCAGGAGAGTATATGAGAGGAGGTAGGGCTTATGGAAATTCTCACACTCTACATAATCCTGAGAGCCCTACAGGAAGAACTCCATGTCTGTAATAAAGTTCTATGGTTCTAACTTCCTTTTTCCCTTCTACACACATCCTTCATCTTGGCATGATGGCCAGAGCGTGCATGTGGCTCACCATGTCTGCACAGACTGGGTTACAACCCCTTCTTTTTCCCAAAATAAACCCTTTTTGGTGATGAAACACCTATTTGATATTATTTTTCAGTTAATAAAAGATACCAAATAAAACAATAGTTTCTTATTTTCACCCATCAAAATTAAGAAAACATTCACTATCCTGTGCTAACAAGATAGTGGGCACTGAGTACCATGCCATACTGTTTGTAGAAGTGCACTTAGAAGTGCACACTGATGCAGCTTTTTTGTATAAAATTTGGTAGTCTCTAATAAAATTTAAAATGCAGTGTTTTTCAATTCAGTAATTCTACCTTTATGTAATCATCTTAGACAAATACTTGTATGTATATGAGGATGTACAAGGGTGTACTGTTTGCAACAGAAAAACACTAATTACAGTCAGTAAGTGTCCATTAATGAGAGTACAGGTAAATCATTGTACATCCTTATATTAGAATACTAATTAGCAGATTAAAAGATTATCTACATAATACAATGACATGAAAAATCTCCAAGATAAATTAATAGAAAAAGAACTCTGCACATAATACATTAAGTCTGATTTCATTTATGTAAAAAAATAAAATCCTAAAACAAACACAACTCTTTATAAGTGCACATACTGTATGAATATAAATGTACAGAATAAAGTCTGAAAAAAAACACACTGCTTATAAGAATGATTACTACTGAAGAAATGTTAGAAAATTTATGGGGGAAATAAAGCTATGAAAGGAGAATTTTGCTTGTTCTTACTATTTGAAACTTTTAAACCAGGGGAAAAAAAGCTGTGACATTTGAGAGGGAGGGGTTATATTTTTTAAGAGTAATTTTGTGAAAACTCAAGAAGCAAACTGAGACCATTTCAATATGTTTGCTAGTAAACTAACAGTGAGGAGAAAGCAAATCAAGATATCTAAGAATAAAGAACTGAGAATGCCTGGAAAGGAAAAGGGCTTCGTTATCCTAACTACATAAAGGTAATTTAGAGATTAAACATACCCTATGAGGCCTTATTGTCCTCATTTGAAAACGAGAATGTAAAAATATCAATTTGCGTGGCTTGCTGTGAGGACACCATAAAAAACACTGAGCAGAAGTCCTGACACACAGCAGCAATGCAATGAAGGCCCAACACAACTTCATCATAAAATACATCCTATCCTTCTAGAATGTGAAGTCCTCTGGCAAAGGCCAGGTGTGGTCAGGCAAGGAAGAAGAAGAACTTGTGGAAAAGATTGAGAATGTAGTAAAGCTTACACATAAATGAACAAAGTTCTCTAAAAGTTAATGCCAGGCCTAGGAGGAAAGAGCTTGAGTAGGCCATTTTGAGAGGAGAATGGCTAAGATCTAGAACAATAATAATGAAGGTGAGCACAGGCTTGTGGCAATAAGAATGGTTAACAGGTGTGATAAAGCCACATATCAGTAGATAAAGTAGAGGTCAGTAAAGGGAGAATGTTAATTTCAGTACTAAGAACTTTGTCAATGAAGGACTTTGGAGAATTCCATTTATTATTAAAATGAGTTCAACTGAATAAATACTTCTGCAAGGCAGAAATGTGCCAAAATGTGAAAGTTTATGTGTACAGAGCCAAGTGAAAATTGGATCCATTCTTTAAAGTAAATAAATGACCCAATAACCATAACAGAAACGGTAGAAGGTAGCAAAAATACAAGAACAAACATGGCGTTTTCCTTGACATCAAAATAGATGACACCATTAGTTGTGTCCTGGCAAGGAAGAGATGACCAATCCCAGGAAGGTATTTTCACAAATAAAACGTCACTAAATGTTACTTTAGCTCCTATGCCAGAGTTGTCCAAAGCAAGCTGTTTTATTTTTGCAAACCCTGGGGTTATTTAACAAGGCAAAAATCAAAAATTAAACTGACCTTTGGAGTACCACAGTCACACTCTTCCCCGGGGTCCACCAATTTATTTCCACAGAAGGGAGCACTATAGGCTTCATCAGGCTTTGGAATGTTAAGAAGGCAGTTTCCTCCTTTATTTAAAGTTAACTTCTCAAAGTCCTCTGCACTACAACTGCTGAAGTTCCTGGAACCTCTGTAATAAACACCAAGAAAAAGAGCTGATGTTACAGCAATTACTCGTTTTGAAAATTTGAAGTCATACCTTCAACCAACAAGAAATGAATAGTTTATTTTTATGTAATCTTTATTGTATTAAGAAATGAATAGTTTAAAAAGCAGAAAATAAGCTAACCAAAAGAGAGAAATTAGAATTCTATTTCTAACAAATATAGAACATTTCTTCAATTAGTATAAGTAATTACTATTTGGGTTACACTATAATATACCTCCACGAAAATATCTTCCAAACAATCACTTACCTTGAAATACAAAATTATACATCTCATCATCAGAAGAGAGCTTAAAAGTTATCTAGTCCAATTCAGAATTAAGTTTTAATTATCTTCCACAGTAAAAGATCTTCAAACATTTGAAGATAACTACACATTTCCCCAATCCTTTTCTCACTCCACAGGATAACCTTCACATGCTCCCCTCACTATCACTTACTAGGACGCACTACAGCCATCAAGAAGCAGAATGCACAGTGCAGAAGTTCTGCGACATTTTGAGGTTCAAAGGCCTTTTAGGATAAATCCTGAGAACAATGGTTAATACTTTGAAAGCTAGATGAGCATCTAGAAACTGTCCAACTTGAGCTGTCCATGTGAGATTTAAACAAATACAACTTTGAGAGCTTTTCCCGAGGGGAATCAGGCCTGCATTGTACCTAGACTGCTGTAAGACTTGCTTTTGCTAAAACTCTCTCACCCTGAATTGAGGCAGCAAGGGCTTGCTGTAACTTCCTCAAGTCTGTGCTAAACTTCCCAAGTATGGAGTGTAACCAGATCAACCACTTTTCCCCATGATCCGCAACATCTTTCTCTTTGAAGTAATTAGCAACATTCTTTCCTTTGTTATCTGTAAAAAAGTAAGCCCCTGCAGTGAACCTGTGCATGGTAAATGAAGACCACCCTCCATGTAATGTACCCAGAGAAGCAATAAAATCCTGGCCGGGCAGGGACAGGGTTCTCTGGCCCTCTCGCCCTCTCTCTCTCAGAAAGCAGCCATGCTGTACCTTTTTCTCCACAGGACTTCTGTTGTCCGTGTGTATTTGTTCATGAGCAGCCACAACATACATGGATCCTGCCGGCCAGGATCCACCACACTCAACAACTATCAAATATTTTCAAATAATCCTACTGGCTGTTTTTACTTTTGAAGACTAGTTGGAAACACACCTATACATACGATTGAGAATCTGTGAGAACTCTAAGTCACATCAAAATTTTATCAGGGGAGCCCTGACTGGTGTGGCTCAGTTGGCTGGGTGTGGTTCCACAGAGAAGGGAAGGGTCACTGGTTCCCACTCAGGGCACACGCCCGGGTTGTGGGTTCAGTTCCCAGTTGGGGCATGTACCAGAGGCAACCAATCAATGTTTTTCTCCTTCTCTTTCTCCCTCCCTTGCCCTCTCTTTAGAAATAAATAAAATCTTTCACAAAAATTTTATCAGGGGAATTTGGTGCCCTGAAAGAATCCCTTTTTCATCAGTTTGAACCATGACGCCAGAAGTAGCAGTGGGAATAAACACTGTTGCATTATAGCTTTTGAGGAAGTATTCCCATCTTTGTTGAGTCTTTGTACACATCAGAAATCTAGAAACAGATCCCTTCTGTGAAACTGTTCCCTGGGCATACAGTTTACACTCTGCTTTGCTAACTGGCCCAGAATCTCCAGGGAAGTAGACAGTCCTGGCTCTAGGCTCTTGGGGAGAAAAAGCAGCCTGCCTAGAACATTTTGGTACTGTTAACTACTTTTGACAGAGAGGTCTTTCAATGTGGGATGTTGAAGGATTTTAACAGATTGACTGGCAGAGAAGAAACCTGTACAATCATCTGTGACAAAAGAATGAGCAATGACAGTATTTTGACTCACAAAGTAAAGGCATGGCACTAGGTTTTTGACAATAACAAAAATACTTGTTTTCCCCATTTTTTCTTGCTACTCTGTTTAGAAATATTGTGAGGATTCCCTTTGTACAATATAATTCATTCAACAAATATTCGTTAAACATCTCTTATGTACAGGCACTCTTCTCTTTTAAGGGATAGAACAATAAATAAAGCAGACAAAAATCCCCAACACTGTGAAGGTGACATTCTAGTGAGTGAGACTATAAACTTAATAAGTAAATTTGGTAGCACATTAGAAGCCAAGTACCATTGGGGGGAAAGGTGAAGAGGTGAAAGGGGATGACCTATATAGGGGGAGAAGCAATTGCAACTTTATTTTTTTATTGATTGATTTTAGAGGGGGAAGAAAGAAAGAGAGATTGATTTGTTGTTCCACTTATTGATGCTTTCATTGGTTGATTCTTGAATGTGCTCTGACCGGAGATAGAACCCGCAACCTTGGCATATCAGGGACAACGCTCTAACCGATGAGCTGCCCAGCCAGGGCATGATTGCAATTTGTAAAAGAGCACTCAGGACAGGCATTTCAAACATTATGACAACCGAGTCACAAGTGACTATCTGGGGTGGGGAAACATTACAGGGAGAAAGAATAGCAAGAACATGAACCCTAAGAGTGAGGCCCAACCAGCATGCTCAAGGAAGAATAAAGCAGCGAGTAAGGTTAGAGTGGAATGAGTCAATGAAGAAGTGAATAAGATGCAACACCATCAGCAAAGATCAGAATAGGCCATTGTAAGAAACTGACTTTCTACTCTGAGGGAAAGAAGGAGACTGGGGAGAGGGAGAAGGGAGAGAATGGCACAATGGAAAGTGTTGAACAGAAGCCACCAGATCTGAAGAGGATCACCATGGTTGCTGCTATGCTAACCATGCTGGAAGCGCCTGCAGAAATCCACTGAAAGATGATAACAGATCAACATGACAGCAGGGAAGCAGAAAGAACTGTTTGGGTTATTTATGTTTTAAAGGAATAGCCGTTAAGAAGAAGAATGTGACAAAATAGAGAAGTCAAGAATGACTCTGAGATTTTTGTGCTAGAAGGAGGAAGTTATTAACTGACCTGGGGAAGACTGTGGATAGAGCAGGTTTTCGGAGGGACAAACAGAATTAGAATTTGAATCTAATAGACATCAAGCAAAAAGCGTCAAACTAGAGTAATTAATTATTTGATAAACAAAGAAGACTTCAATTAAACAGAGGTTTATAATTATTTTACCTCCTATTGCTGACCTTTATGTGGTTAGTACAGTACCTGCCACATAGTATATATTCAATAATATTTTCTATAAGAATATATTAATCAGACAATAGCTACAGGAATTTTGAAGTCATATGTATATTCCTACACTTGAATTCCTAATTTTAATCTACACAAATCCACCACTTCTAAACTAAGAGCATAGTAAAACTTCTAGATACAAAGTAGATATAAGAAGCCAATTTTTATTTTTATATAAGTAATTAGAAAGTGAATTTTTAAAAGATATTTACAACAGCATCTAAAAATATACAGTATAGGAACAACAATAAAAATTAAAATTAAAAAAATAAAAAATATACAGTATAGGAATAACACTAGCAAAAGAAATTGTATCTCTATAGGGAAAATAAATTTTTTTTAATAAAAGGAATTAAAGCAGATCATGGACTTGAAGACTCCACACTAAAAATGTATTCTCTTTTTTAATTAAATTTATTCCTGACTGGGCAAGCCACCTGGTATAAATATAAAAATGTGTTAATTCTTCACCAAACTAATCTAGAGATTTAATACAATACCAATCAATCCCCCAATAAGACTTTTTCATGGAACTTGATAAGGTAATTCTAAAATTACATAGAAAGTCACAAATAGCCAAAACACTCCTTTTTTCCAAATTTTTATCTTTTTACTAAACTTATTGGGGTGACAGGGGTTAATAAGATTACATAGGTTTCAAGTGTGCATGTCTCTGATACGTGACGCATATCGCATTGTGCGCCCACCAGCCAAAGTCAAATCATCTTTCATCACCTTATATTTCACTCCCTTACCCTTTACTGTTCCCTACCCCCTTCCCGCTGGTAACCACCATACTGTTTAAACAAGTAGGTCAAAGTAGGAAAGCTCACTTTATACAACCTATTATAAAGCCATGGGGTTGAGGAAAGTGCATTTTTGATGCAAAAGACAAACAAATGAAATCGGAGAGCCCAGAAACAGACACATACATTTATGGATACTTGATTCATGACCAAACTGACAATGAAAAGTAACGATAAAAAGAAAGTCCTTTTAATAAGTGGTGCCAGTTCAACTAAGTATTCATATTGGAAAAAACATCACCTCTACCTTACAAAATGCACAAATGGTAATTTAAGGTGGATTATGGACCATCGAAGTCAAAAATAGATGAAATGTGGGAAAGAGAATAGTATAAGAGTATCTCTGTGACAGTAAAGTTAGTGAACAATTTATTAAGTGAGACACAGAAAGGAATAGCCATAAAGGAATAGATCGATAAATTAACAACTTTTCACTAAAAGTCACCAAAAAAATTGTAAAACCACTCTACAAATGAATAAAGATAGACAATCCAATTTTTAAAAACTGGGGAGAAACTGAACACTATCTTCGCACACACATAAAAAAATTCCAATGACTCATAAATGAGAGTAAGTGATCTAATCTCATCTCATTAGTAGGGAAATGCAAAGTAAAAGCACAATAAAATACCGCTATATACTCAACTTATGACTGAAGTTCAGAGCGGATAATGTCAATCACTGATGAGTAGATACTGGGCACTCACCGCACCCCACAGCGCATCTCTTCCACCCGCCCTTGATTTTGGCAGTTGTTATGGTAGACAGTTCCCCATAACTCCTACCTCTAAGCTTTTCTCCTCAGGTGGAACTCAAAAGTACAGAGGAGTTTAATCCCAGGGGGCAACCATCAAACCAAAGAAGGACAGAAGCGACAAAAATGAAAATGTACTACAGCCACCTACATCAGAATGGACAAACGTCACGAACACAAGGCCAACTGAAAAAAGCCGCAGCAACAGGAAACATACTGTACACAGCAGAGCCGCTTACACACGGGAGATACATTTCAAGTCCCCCAGCAGGTGTCTGAAACTGTGAAGAGTACTGAACCCTATATATACTAAATTTTTTCCTATATGCACATACCTATGATGAAGTTTAATTTATAAATTAGGCACAGTAAGAGATTAACGACAATA